>OY728132.1:730312091-731620628 GCA_963277665.1 Viscum album | reverse complement strand
AATCACAACTCTATATGGACTTTAGATAGGTGATAGGTTTATATTTTATGAACATTAACTTATAATATTTAGATATGATACATCTGTATCTCATAAGTTCATGAAAAATTGTTTCATAACCTCGATGTTATTTTGTGTATTGAGTCAGTTTTTATTCCATAAATTTTTGTGGAAATAGCCCAAATTCCTTCTCATGAACACTTCCAGTTTGTTATTCATGATCTTCTATAAGATAAATTTACCTCACAATGACTCCATGATTGATAAATTAATTCCCAATGAATATATTAAATTGAACCACTAACACTTTGTGCGCAATGGGATTATAGAAATAAAATCCCCTAGTTTCCTTGGGATAACAAGAAAATAAACATTTTTATATTTGGCACCAAGTTTATCAAAAGGAAGGTTTTATAAAAATTATTCACATCCACAAATCATTATAAAAACATAATTGGATGTTTCCCTATCCATCTCTCATATTGTGTCTATTTAAATGATTTCTATGGAACATTATTTAGTATAAATGAAATAGATTCTATAGAATAACCGCATAATGAAATTAGAATGTCACACTATATAGAGACCCTAAATTTTCATACATTAACATTACATAAATTTTCCAAAATACTTAAAATATTTTATAAACAGACACCCAAATACCGTACTAGTCTAGTGCCTTTGGAAACATGGAAACATAGACACTAATACATTAATGAGCTACATAATCTACCATTAGGATCTTCTTGAGTAACACCATTCTTAGACACATTAAATATAATACACATCTTATTAACTTGAGGGAAGGAAATATAAAAAAGGGTGAGATTAGATGCTTAGTAAGGGTAAAAAGGGGATATATATATATGCATAATCATGATCATAACACTACATATCAATGATCATAAATTTGAATAATGGAATAAAGCGTGGAAGTTAATAAGACATGAATCATAAGGAAATAAATAACATTAACCATGAAAGCATAACATTGTAATAAAATGTGGAATTTTGGTAGACACATAAGCTTAATATATGAATTCTATATTAGCAAAGGCATCGCTGCCATGAACAACATGGCATTATTGGTTCAATCCCCATATCATCTTGGTAGTCATTGTTCACTCCCATTTCTATCTTAGTAGCATGATTTCACTCCTCATACCATATTGGTATTAATGTTTCACTCCCATAGACATCTTCATAGTCATGGTTAATTCCCAAGACCATATTAGTCTATCACATGAGATATAAATCTTTATCTAATGCATTGGAGTGATATATAGGTCCCACCCATCTCATAGTGAAATCATGCATATATGTTCCAAAAGATCCTAAATAATCATATCGTAACCCAAGAAATTAAATGGGTGTTAGAAATATTTAATCATATCGTGACCTATGTAAAAAATAGGTTTCATAATCATTTCATCAAAAACATAACCCATGAAAATAAGGGGGTTTCAAAAGCATATAACTCATGAAAAATATATGGGTTTCATAAACATCATGTCATTAACACATAATCCATTCAGTTAAATAATTTGAATGGAAACATTGAATAATTTTACCAGAAAGAAATGTGTAACACCAATGGATGAATCCTTAGATGGTAAATAATTTTGAATGATATTTAAAAAACTTTTCATGAGGAAAATATCTTTTCTGAATTGAAAAATTATTTTTAAATCATAAAACCTTTTTGAAAACCCTTTTCTTTTAAAATAGATTTGAAATTTTATAAAGTATTTTTTGAAAAAAATAAAACATTTTTTAAAAACCATTTTCCCTTTGGGAATAATTTTCAAGGATCATTTTAAAACATTTATGAAAATATGGTTTTTTGAAAAAAAATCATATTTTCGGCTGAAGTGATAAATACAATCATATTTTCTTAAAAAACGGTTTCCTAACTATCTTAAGTATAAAAGAGTGTAAAATGGTACTAATACAGTGATTTAACATGAATAAATAAGGGATAATTAAACTCATGAGTGTTATTGAGAGATGGATAATAATAATTCTATAAATAAAACATAATCAAAACCAATCTCGTTATATGATGAGATTATTTCAATAAACTCTTATAACTTAGTCAAATGTGATCATACTCTAAATGTAAGAAAAATAAATTAATTTAAGCTTAAAATATTATTAAAACAAGGATATAAATGATATAACATGTAAAATGTAATTATATACACCTCTAAAAACAATTTACGATCATAATAAAACATGTGTCTCAAAGAAAAAAAATTGTGACAAAATTGTCTTACTGAATTGGTAGCTTTTTGAAACATTAACTATATAAAATTAATATCATTTAATGGATATGAAAGTCCCCAAATATTTAAATATAAGAATCATTGAATACATCCATGGTTAGTATACAAACCACACAAAATTAATGGGTGGTGAATAAAGTATGTATCTCATGGAAATAAAAAGTGAGTTGAAATCCCCTTACCTTTTGTCTTGACTCTCGTTGTACTCGTTAAAACCACCAATATAATAAATATAAATTTATTATAAATTTTTTAAATATACATATTCTTATATCTAATTCCATATATGATTTTATTACAATGTTATATTACCCTATTGTTAACAATCCTACGTTATGGTTTCACTTCGGTTAATATTCACTTTGTTTTTCGCATGTGTCTTAATTTGTTATATATTTGGTCCTTATACTTATATCATGACTTCCAGAATATAAATAATGATATAAATATAATTTATATTAATTATATTAGTATTATAATAATCTGTATAATATTAATTTATGCAATGTAATACACCGTTCATGGAGATGATAAACAATACTTAAGCATGAATGTTGTTTCTGTTTTTATTATCGTATTGAAAGAAAGGAGGTAAATGAAATATGTGTATAAATATGTGTATATATATATCATTTTTAAATTATAATTATTATATCATATATATCATATAAGATCACTAAAACCCATCCTTAATTCATTTGATGTAGTGTGTGAATAAATTACATCGCTTTGAGGGGGCGGTAGTCCACACTTCCTCAAATGAAATTACCATATTTAAACTCAATGGAAAGTTTTAAGATATGTGTTTTAAAAGGATTAAAAAATCTTAAATACATAATAAATATAACAAATAACATATATAAATATAGTTTCCATCATAATGTCTACCATGATAGGTGGTAAGGAAAAATGAACAATCATTGTTTTTTGGGGTGGTAGTTCACCGTACACATACACAGTATGTTCGTTACACATTGGATGGAGGTGTGTGTATCTGTAGGTAAAACACATAGTATAAAAAACCATATTATATTAAATAAATTGGTTTTTTACACAATAATTGAATAAATAGAGTGTTTGGGGTGGAGAAATAAAATAAAAGAAAGGAGTTGGAGAGAAGTTGTTACCTCTTAATTGGGTAACTTCTTTTGGTTTGTGCCAAAAAGACATCCATGGTTTTTTTCTGGAAATATAGAGGATTATCAGAGGAAGGTAGGTATGTTGTGAAGATTTTTTTCAGATATTAGTATAGCATAATTGGTTTTAGATATGTGAGGAAGAGGAAGAGGTGGTGACCTTTTATGGGGAATAGAATGGATATACTTGGCATTTTGGAAAACAAGTTAGGTGTACCCACATTTTTACCTAAAAAAGTCATAAAAATAGAACAGAACTCAATAATTGAACGTTAATGTCCAAATAATGGACATACAATGTGTTTTGGATATGTTTCTAGGTCTTTTACGGTCTTAAATTTAAGTTTTAGTACTTTTTTAACATATTTTTTTCTCTTAATCAATTTAATTAATTTTAATCGCTTTCACTAATATTTTTGTCAAAAACTAAGATGAACTTATTAGAAATTATAAATTTCATTGATTCTAAATATTGAATCCATTTTTCTAAATACTAATAACATATATGGTAAAAATTAATTTAAAAATAATTTTACTGACGGGATGACACTGTGGGTTTTTAAAGTAAAAATGTCTAAAGGTTTGCTATGTTTTTATACCCAATTTCAAAGTGAAATTGGTTCCAGTGATCTAAATTTTATTAACTAATAAAAATATTATTTAATTAAACTTTTAAAATTAATTAAAATATAATTTAACCTCATAAATAAATTAGATGAAAATGTGGTTATGAATTAAAATTCAATATTTGCACTATTCATCAAAAAATTAAGTTTCTCAGAAAAATCCCAAAAATAATTCCTAAGATAAATTATACATTCTATATTAAAAAATAAATTTTATTTTATAAAATTAAATTTCAAAAGGTGCCTAAAATTTTATTTTATTATTTTTCAAAAAAGGACATGAAAAGTATTTAATTTGAGAAAATATTTTTTTAAAACAAATAAGGACTTTACCAAAAAAATATATCTTTCTTTATAAATATGATTTATTTATATAAAACCATTATAAAAAAATATTTTAAAATTATTTATTACTATTACTATTACTATTTTTTACAGCTATCTTATATTATCTTGTTTAAATAATTATAACAATAAAATGATGTTTTAGGGAAACATCGGTGTTGCGTGTAACTTATGTTAAGTCAATTTTCCTTATAACATAAACCAAGTAAATTTTACATGTAATTTATACCAATTTTATCCCATGTGAAAGGAATTTTTGACATAGTTAATTGTATGAAATAAATGAAAATTTAATTTATTCAAAAATATTGTCCATAAATACTCAGGGTGTTACATTATACCCCCTTAAAAATTATTTCACCCTAAAAATTCATCATTCGGGTAAAAAAATTAGGATACCTCTACTTAATCATATCCTAATGTTCCCATGAAGCTTCCCCTAATTGGTTATTTCTCCAAAAAACTATGACCAGGTGAGTGGTCTTGTTTCGTAGAACATTCTCTGACTGGTCCAAAATTAAAACTAGTTGTTATTTGTAAGAAAGTTCCTGCTCTAGTGGTATGACCTATGAGTGTATTACATGTGAATGGTTATGTATATAATTCCTTAACAGAGATACCTGAAAAACAAAATATACTTGAGAGAGGTTTGGAGGAAGTTCCAAGGAATAGGCTACTGTCACAATATGATCAAGAATCTCAAAGGGACTGATATTCCTAGGGAATAGTTTCCCATCCTTTCCAAACCTTAGAACATTTTTCTAGGGTGATATTCAAAGAAACATCATTTCACCAACTTCAAATTCTAGATCATGCCCTTGGTTATCAATATAAATTTTATGCTAAATTTGAGCTACCTTGATATGACGTTGAATGGTTCTAACCTTCTCCACCATTTCTTTAGTGATCTCATGTCCCAAAATATTTCTTTCCCCAACCAAATCCTAGCACATTGGAGCTCAACAATTCATCCCATATATGGATTCATAGGGTGAAATCTTAATTATTAAGTGAAATATATTTTTTTAATAAAAATCAACTAGAGGATGGTGTTGATCCCAACCACCTTTGAAATCCAGAGAATGAGATCTCAGTATATCCTCTATGGTTTGAATTGTTCTTTCAGATTGACTATCCATTTGAGGATGAAAAGAAGTGATCAAACAAAATTCTATATCAAGTTCTAGCTGAAGTATTCTCCAAAACATTTAGGTGAACCTCATATCCGGATCAAATATAATGGAATGTGGTATTTCATATAGCCTTACCACTTCCCAAATGTATATCCTAGAAAGATGATCCAGGGAGAAGTATTTTTGGATAGTGATGAATTTTTTGGACTTAGTAATCCGATTGAATACCACCCGTATAGAATTAAACCCTTTAAGGGTTTTTGGCAGTCCAACGACTAAATCCATAGTGATATTCTCCCATTTCCATTATGTAATGGGTAATGGATGCCACATCCCCATTAAATTTTTTCATTCATCCTTAACTTATTGGCATACCAAGAAATGAGATACAAACTCTGAGATATCTCTCTTCATGCCATCCAACCAAAAGTGTTATTTCGAGTCCCTATGCATCTTCATAATTCGAAGATGAATAGTGAATGAATAACAATGATATTTCTCTAATAGTTCCTTCCTCAAATTTTTTATGGAAGGAACACATACACGATTCCTGAAACGTATCATTCTATCCCGATCAAGGATAAGCTTAGTAACATTTATAACATTTTTTATGGTTTTATATCTTCTTTCTAAACCCCCTTAATCTTCACAATGATAGAGGGGTGAACACTTATTTGAGAAAGATAATATTTCAACCCCTCCATCAAAATTTCTAGATCCATCCTTTGAAAATAAAAAAATATTGGATCTTTTGTGATCATTATCATGGATAAAATAGAATGATCCTTCTGACTCAAAGCATTAGCCACCTTGTTCTCTTTCTCATGGTGGTAATGTATTAAGCAGTCATAATCCTTTATCAACTCTAACTATCTTCTATAATACATGTTAAACTCCTTCTATGTGAATATACACTTCATACTTTTTTGATTGGTATATATATCAAAATTTTCACTATAAAGATAATTCCTTCATATCTTTAATGAAAAAATTACTGCTTCTAACTCACAATCATGTGTTGGGTAATTTTCTATATGAATCGTTAACTGCCACAATTCATAATAATTGACCATGTTATTCTACATAATAACGCCTACTGTTTGTCACGACCCGTCCTCGGGGATCATGCCGTGACTACCCCATGCCCGCCTTCCATAGGCCAGGGGATGGCGACTAGCACCAAGGCGTAATTCCCGAAAAAAAGGGAAGGCATTGCCTTTATAAAGTAAACAAACACACAGAGTAAGCAAGAAGAAGTAAACACTAAGTAAAACCGGGTACAATAGTAAGTGTGGAAAAGTAAGTGGGCCAGAATACAAACCCAAACTGAAAGTAAAGTACAACTGGAAATGAAGTATAACAATTGAAAAGTAAAGCCGCAACATCGAGCTGTCTACTGGAAGTCCCACCTAAAGGGTGGGTACAGATAGTCTCCACAGCTCCACGGGTCCAGCCGTCCGCTCCAGGTACGTCCCGCCCTACGGTCCACCTCCAAGTACCATCTCGCTCCACGAGCCTCAATCGCGATCAGTGATGTCCGTCGTTTGCATCCAACACAACGTAGTGCGGGCATTGCCCGTGTAGGGGTGAGTATACGCTACTCATTAGGGACCCCGAGACACCTGAAGGTCTCCCAAAATCCACAAAGGATAAACCACAAATGAAAGATACAATCACGAAGTAACATACAACACTACTTAAGTATATGCCTATACATATACCTAAGTCATAAATTCTCGTTCAGATCCAGTATCCATGCCAAGTTCGATCATGTCCACATAGGAGTACAACCCAATCCACACAGGATAACACATCTCAATCCATATAGGAAAGCAAGTCAATCATATCGAAGATATTGATTGAAGTCAAGACTCAGCTCACACAGGTATACTTCTTCGTAAGACGATAGAGATGATCAGATGTAGCCACTGATTCTTCTAAGCCCTCAGACCCACACATGATCGATAGGTACTAACCCCCGCAATGACCCACACAGGATCGATAGGTACTAACCCCCGCAATGACCGACACATGATCGATAGGTACTAACCCCCGCAATGACCCACACAGGATCTGACCCACTCAGGATTGGTATGCGCTGGCCCACATAGGACCGCTGAGCGCTGACCCACACAGGATCGGTGAGCACTGATCCACACAGGATTGCTGAGTGATGTAGTCGTCGCTGTCGAACCCACGTAGGATTTCTGTATAGTCGTCATTGTCGTCGTAGTCGCAGCCAACTCTAGGGTTCTCGCACACAACAAGCTTGTTCGGGGAGGGTCCGCTCCACAAGCCAAAGGGCTGATACATCAACTGACATGAAGTCCGGAGTTGATGTATCCAAAAATTCTGTATCGTCAAAAAGAACTCAACGTGACAGACGGCACGTCAATCGGACGCCTGGTCTGAGAGTTAATGGCTTTTTTGTCCCAGGGGCCCGATTGGTTTTTAAGTCAAAACCAACCCAACCGCACTCCATCTACATTCAAACCTTGAGCGGAGTAAGCCAAAATGTCCGTCTCACTGAGAGAAATCCAACAAAGTCGACGACACATCAATCGGACATCCGGAGCTCAAGTTATCAGCGTTTCCGCTCCGAGGGCCTGGTTGGTTTCGTGTTCGAACCAACCGGCCGAACAAAGAGTTCTCCAAATACTTGAGCGTAATATACCAAAACGACTGTCTCGATCTGAGGATCGCATCGCAACTGACGGTACGTCAATCGGAGGTTCGTAGCCCAAGTTATGGGCATTTGAACAGATCTGTCCGAAATTAGGGGGTTCGGGCCCGGTCCGACCCGACCCGATACCCCCCCCCCCCGGTCGGCCTAAACCGGGTGGACCCGAACCGGGTCCGATTCCGGCCCATTAGGACGCGGCCCGACCCGGTGGGTGCGCTCAGGCGGCCCGCGCGGCCAGCTCGGCCGGTGCCGAGCTGAGCGGACAGGAGGGGGGCGCGCTGCCCCCTGTTTGTGTAACCGCGGCCCCCAAGAGAGGGGGCCAATCCTTTGGCCATCCGGGGGTTTCAACCCTCGGCCTTCCTCGATCGGCCGGCTCGGCTGGCCGACCATGCTGCTACCACGGGACCCCGCGGTCCCGCCCCTTCGGTGCACCGGCGGCCGACGGTTCCGGCCGCCGCTCCCTGCTCTGGCACGGCCAAAGGCCGCGACCTTGGTCTGACCGGCGCGACGCGACGGCGCCGCAGCCCTGCTATGGCCGCGGTGTATTCAAGGTTCTCCGGTACGGCATGACGGCGTCGTGCCCCCGTCGCTGCGGCCCGACACCGGCCGCGGGTTCTTTCGGCCTCAACGGCGCGACGCGACGGCGCCACACATCTTTGCTGCATGGTTCCGCATGGTGTCGTCGCACCAGGCCGCCTTCTTTAGAACCGCAAAAAAAAGGCAACCAAGGGGGGGGAGAGTCGGCCGTGTTCGTGCGCTTCGACCTCCTCCCGATAGGTTGATATCAAGCGGCTCAAAAATAAAGACGAAGAACGACAAAGGATATTTCACGAACAAAAAGTAATTAACCCCTACCTTGATAACGATATGATGTTCGAGGAGCGTCGCGAGAAGCGGCGTCGTGGGGTGAGGTTCTGTACACGCTTGACAGAGATCGTTCGAGGTGGAGCGGCGTCTCACACCGGCTGCAGAGAGGAGTAGAAAGGCATGTTGTCTTTCTTTGGTGTCAGCATTCTTCATCGGAGTGTGGCGTTCTTCGCATTCTTCAACGTTGAAGATGACCTTCTTCAGAGCAAAGATTTCTCCCTCTCTGTAACACCCAACACAATAAAACAACCCCCAAAATAAAATAAGTGTTATGATTATTTTATTAAAACATGCCATGCATTTAAATTTTTAAAATTAAAATGCATAACTCTCAAATTAAAAATAAGCATTGGCATGATTTAATGTGAAAGGAAGTCACATCATATAATACAAAGGGGGGTTTAAGGGAAAGAGTAATGGGGGGTTAGGGAATTTGAAGGGGTGGGGTTTGTGTGGGCCCCACCTCACCTTAAATCCTCTCAAGGGAAGTTTATAACATTAGTGGGTTCCACTCCAACCACTTAGCTTTGGTTAAACTACTTTGAACAAAAATAAAATTGGTTGCACCATTTTATTTTATTCTTTACTTAACCCAAAATTTTAATATCCTCACCCAAGCAAACGAAACTCCGAAAAAGGTGTTACTAAGCAATTACCGGCGCTGCGGTTTCATCGATGCCCTCAGATTTCAATTCCGAGCACCAGATCAAAAGTTAGAAAAACCAGCTCGTTCGTTCACTGAACGTACCCGAGCTAAACTTCAAAAAATGATTCCGGGCACACCGGGCCTCGGAATCAGGTGCCGTCAGAAACTTTGTTCTTGTAAAATCCCAAATAAAATTAAGAAAAATTTTACCTTGAATTTTACGGGTCTTTACATTACTCCCACCTCAGGGCTTTACGTCCCCGTAAAGATACATCATAAACTAGGAAAACAAATGTGGGTACTGAGCACGCATATGAGCCTCCCGCTCCCAAGTGCTCTCCTGGAGGTTCCCATGCTGCCATCTAATATGCACTAAAGGAATTGACCATCCACGTAGGACCTGCTCCTGTCGATCCTCAATATCTACCGGGACCTCCGCAATAGTCACACCATCATCAATGCACAGCTCCCCATGGTCAATGATATGCATCAGGTCGTGCACATATCTCCTCAACTGAGATACATGAAAGACGTCGTGCACCTGGTGAAACTGAGGTGGTAGAGCCAGGCGATAAGCCACCTCTCCCATCCTCCTGAGGACCTGGAATGGTCCGATGAAGAGTGGAGACAACTTTCCGCCTCAGCCAAATCTCCGTAATCCACGTCGAGGTGAGACCCGCAAGAAGACATGGTCGCCATCCTCGAACTCTAGTGGCCTCCGCCTCCTATCAGCATAAGACTTCTACCGGATCTGAGCTGTCCTCATCCACTCCTGGATGACCTCGACCTTCTCCATCATGGTCTGGACCATCTCTGGTCCCACAAGTGTTGACTACCCAGGGTCTGTCCAACACAGCGATGATCTGCAAGGTTGGTCGTACAACACCTCGTATGGTGCCATCCTGATGGTGGAGTGCTAGCTGTTGTTGTACGCGAACTCCACCAAGGGTAGGTGATCCTCCCAGCTGTGACCAAAGTCAAGGACACATGCATGGAGCATGTCCTCAAGAGTCTGAATGGCCATCTCCGTCTGACCATCCGTCTGAGGGTGAAAGGCGGTGCTCAGATGTAGCTGCATCCTGAATGCCTCCTGCAACACCTTCCAAAGTCGGGAAGTAAAGTGTGCATCTCGATCAGAGACGATAGATGATGGCACACCATGAATCCGTACAATCTCCTGAACGTAGAGACGTCCCAAACTCTCAACTGATCCCTATTCTCCGATGGGTAAGAAGTGAGCCAACTTGGTGAGTCGGTTGACAATTACCCAAATGGAGTCGTGACCTCTGGAAGTACTTGGAAGTCCAGTCACGAAGTCCATAGATATACCATCCCATTTCCACTTCGGGACCTCCAAGGGTTGTACCAAGCCTACTGGTACCTAGTGCTCTATCTTCACCTACCAGCAGGTGAGGCATCAAGTAACGAACTCTGCTAAAACCTTCTTCATACCCGGCCACCAGTGATATAGTCTGAGATCCTGGTACATCTTCTCCACTCCTAGATGTACCGCTAAAGGGGAAGTGTGAAACTCCCTCATCACCTCCTTCTATAAAGCAACTGGTACCATGGTACATCCTCTGAAAAGGATGACATGCTCTCCTCCCACAGAGAATCCATCAAGTGCTTGTCTTGAGGATATCTGTGCACGCCGCATCTCAGAGTCATCGTCCCCACGCTGTGCCTCTCTGACCCGCTGTAAAAGTGGAGGAGTGACTGTGAGTGACTGAAGAAAGGCTACTCCATCACTATTCATGAGGGATATCTGCAACGCGGCTAGCTGCTCTGTCGCCTTCCCAACACTACAAAAAAAACTGGGTTTAGCGGCGGTTTTGTGGCGGCGGTTCACAAAACCGCCGCTAAACGTTTTCAGTGAAAGGTTTCGCTGGGTTTTTAATAAACCGCCGCGAAACCCTATTTTATTTAAAAAACCACGACCCTTTCCCCTACCCCTGTCGTGGTTCCCCCACAAACCCTCACCCCTCTTCCCCGATCCCCCCTCTTCCCTGATCCCCCCCCAGCCCCGGTGACACCCACACCCCCCGCGCCCTCCGGTGACCCTCGCACCCCTCGCACCCCTCCACGCCCTTCGGCCAACCCCGCACCCCCCCAACACCCCCCTCGACCCCCAGCGACCCCCACGCCCGATGCGCCCCCCGCGCCCCCCGTGCCCTCCGGCGACCCTCGCACCCCCCGCGGCCTCCGGCGACCCCCGCACCCCCTGCGCCCCCCATGCCCTCTGGTGAACCCCACACCCCCCCGGTGCCCCCCTCGACCCCCAGCGACCCCCGCGCCCTGTGCGCCCCCCACGCCCCCCCCGCTCCCCCCGCGCCCTCCGGTGACCCCTGCACCCCCCGCGGCCTCCAGCGACCCCCGCACCCCCTGGCGCCCCCTGAGACCACCTTCTATTTTGGTAATTTTTAGTTATTTCTTGGTTATTTTACTCGAATCATGAATTTTTTACACAATGTGAATCTACTGCAGGGTAGATACTATGAGTTTGGTTTAGAGCTTGAAGAACTATAAGTCATAAAACATTTTCAAGTTTTTAATGGGTTGATTAGGATTAATTCAAACTAAGGATACTTTTTTGGGTATTTTTATAAATCGTGGAATTCACACCATGAAAGGGGTTCATGACATTAATTATTTAGAACCAATGGTTTTTATCATGAGTTACATATTACCCTTCTTCCATTCAATGTGATGACCTCCCAATAAAAAATCCTAGAAAGATTTTAGATAATATTGGGTACCTTCCTCTACCAGATTTCTTTTCTTGGAGCATTTGTTAACTAGTGTCGTGGGTTGTCTTCCTTTGGGTATGTGTAATATCATTCACTCTCTTTATCATTTATGTTCTTGGTTTGGTAGTGTTGTGTGATATGGTTTCGATGGTTTCATAAATAATATGTGTTATCAATCAATCCATTGTGGTTTTCCCTCATTCCTTTTCTATTTGAGGAATATCTGTTTGTTTCCAATTTATGTTGTCGAAGGATCTTAGGTTCCTTATGTTTATAAGGTAGGTGTATCTATACAAGCGGTTCTAATTTAAAATTTCCTTATATTCTTATTAATTTCTTTGGCTTGTTTCATGAAATTGATGGATTTAAATGGATTTTATAGAAAGTATACATGTTTTTAAAGAGGTCTTTCTTCAAAAATGGGTTTTCTCACAGAAAGTGGTTGACTAAATTCTTTATGGTTTGGCCTATTTAGATTGAATTTTTTATACTAATGGATTTTTATCTTTATTTTTTATTTTAATTTGGATTCATAACTTTATTCTCTAAAACAAGATACTACTTTCATGTCTCTTTATTAGACATCTCCATGTATAAGACCCTCTTGGGAGACTTTCCTAGTTTTCCCTAGTCGGTTCATTATAAATTAATATCAAAAGGAATATTGAGCCTGGAATGTTAGGACACTTCCTAGTTTTGGTTTAGATTCATTGGTAGACTAGATTTAGTAGCACTAGAATTTAGTTAATATGTGTAGGATGGTGCCTAGACATCTCACCTCCATGTATGAATTCAAGTTACTATGGGTGGTTAGTTATTTTTGAAAATATTGTCACTTGGTCTTTTTTGTTGATTGAATAAACTAGATTTGTTGTCTATTTAAAAAAAATATTCCATTCTTATGTTTTATATTTCATTAATAAAATTCATAAATTCATAAAATTATTATTATTTTAAATCATTAATATGGATTATGGAAGTTGTTCTATGATTTAGGAATTTTCTCATGACTAAAGGGGTTTTCATCTTGTATTTGTTAGAAGATTCCTACTAGAAGAGGTCTTATGAATCTAAGTGATAGATTTGTGAGACGAGTTTAATAGGAGAATCCCTTAGTGGTATCTTCTTTAGTGGAAGTTATAATATTCACTATTCATACTTTGGTTATGAAGGTATTAAAAACCCAGGAGGAGTAGTGGATCATGACTCATAATTTACTAACAAGAATCCACCTATCTTTCATGGTGATAATGGAATCTAGAAATATGAGGAGAGGATTGAGTAGATTGGTAGGAGATTTAAAATTATAAATATTCCCAAGGAATCTAAGGGGTGGGGGTCAACATATATTCTCCATGTATTGGGAAGGAAATGGTGAGGCTCAGTTGTGCATGCAAAATTTTATGAGGATATTACGTGGGAATCCTTCAAGAAAATATATAAACTATAGTTTTATCCTAAAATTTTACATGTGGAAAAGACCTGATACTTTCTAACATTATAAAAATGGGAATGTATTGTTGTAGTGTATTCTACTAACTTTTATAGGTTGGTGCATTTCAAAGTGGATATTATTACCAATGTTTACATTAAATCTCTAAGGTTTGAGATTGTGCCAAGTGTCTCCTAAGAAACCTGAGTGTGACATGGATTTATATTTATAGTGACACTTAATTTTGATATACCTGCACAGTATTGTTTGTTTTATATTCGTGGATTAGATTATGCATTAGAAACCATTAGTGGTGGCCTACTTAATTTACCTCACACCATATTCAGTACATGGATTGGTACCCAGATAGTCTTCTTTGTCATAGGAAATACGACTTTGATATGGTTGGTTGTGTATGAAACCATTGAAAAACATCATTCCTCTTGGAGGACATCTAAGTTCAAGCCTAAAAAATCACATAATGTCTCAGGTTTAAAATGCATTATGATCAGTTTAGATCACACATCAATGGGGTGTTGTTTGAGGCAACATAAATGTGTGATCGATAGTGTGATGATAAGTGTGTAACCCGATATTCTTATTGCTCCTCAATGAGGTGTTGACGCTGTCTCCTATGGACCAGACTTGTTCGGTTGGTCTGAAGTGGTAAATGTGATCAATGAATCATCTTTATTATATTATGCATACTTTATGATCAATGGTTCATCTTTATTATATTATGTTTCTGTAATCTTACACTATCGTATATTTTGTGTAGGCACATTGTGATATACATGGATAAAAGCTGGATCACATTACCGAGGAACACACCTCAATATGTTAAGGGTTTGAATGAGATTTTAGATTTTTTAATTTCTAATCGATCCGTTGAAGGGAGGATAAGATGTCCATGTCCTAAATGTAAATTTAGAACATGGTTGAAGAGAGATGAAGTTTATGAACATTTAATACTGAAGCAATTCCCTGATCAATATTTGTGTTGGATTTGGCATGGAGAATCAAACAATATAGAAAGATTGAGGACTGATGTTAATCCACAGAATGAGGTCCCAAGTTTGTCTCCAATGTAAAATGAAATGCTAAACCTCATAAATGATGCATTCGGCACTTCAAGACACCACTATGAGCATCAAAACATATCAGAACAACCAGAAGAGGGTGCTACAGATTGCAACGTGACAAAGTGATGTTTTTGAGACTGTAACACAAGCAGATCAAGATTGTAACATATCATTGGATCCTCCTCTTGATTCTGTGGAGCCAAATGTGAGGGAAAACTTCAGTGAGGAAAATGTGTTTCATGATTTATTTGACGATGGAAATCAAGAGTTTTATAGTGGGTGTTTGAAATATTCAAAGCTTTCATTTCTGCTGAAGTTGTACCATATCAAATGTCTATGTGGAATTACAAATAAGGCAATGTCCATGTTATTGGAATTGATTTGTGATGCATTTCCTGAAGAAAAAATCTCAGAATCGTTTTATGAGATGAAAAAAGTTGTAAACAAGCTTGGTCTGAATTATACAAAAATACATGCGTGTCCCAATGATTGTATGCTTTACTGGGGAGAGGATTCAAGTAGACAGAATTGTAAGAAATGTTCTTCTTCTAGATGGCAGTCAAAAGGTGATGTTGGAAGTATGACTGAACATAATTTCATGGAGAAGAAGAAAAGGAACACACCTACAAAAGTTTTGCGTTAATTTCCTTTGAAGCCTCGATTGCAAAGATTATTCAGGTCATCAAAAACCGCCGAACACATGAAGTGGCATTCTGTAGATAATAACAATGATGGGTTAATGAGACATCCATGAGATTCCCAATCATGGAAGACATTTGATTCATTACATCCAGATTTCTCAGCTGATCCTAGGAATGTTCGATTGGGATTGGCTGCCGATGGATTCAACCCATTTGGGACTTTGAGTACGAGTTATAGCATTTTTCCAGTTGTTTTGATCCCTTATAATCTGACTTTGTGGATATGTATGCAACAAACATCTTTTATCATTTTGATGATTATTCCTGGAAAACAAATGCCTGGAAATAATATTGATGTATACCTATAGCCTTTGATTGAAGAATTGCAGGAGTTATGGAGCAACGGTGTTGAGACATTTGATGTTTCTTCTAAAACAATGTTCAAAATGCATGATGCTTTAATGTGGACCATTAGTGACTTCCCTGGGCTTGGGAATTTATCTAGTTGGAACACTTATATGGGTTTGGCTTGTCCCGTTTGTAACTTTTATTTCGAGCCCAAACAGCTACCTCACAGTAGAAAATGGTGCTTCTTGTGCCATCGAAGATATCTTGATGTATCTCATAGATTTCGGCTGAACAAATCAAAATTTAATGGTTCCATTGATCGTAGACCACCTCCAAAGTTTTTAACCAGTTCTGAAATATTGACACAGCTTGAAAATGTTAAAACAGAATTTGGGAAGATTCATCATTTGACTGATAGCGGAAAACGAGTGCGAAGTGCATCGTCAAGTGAAATTAGAACGCAACAATGGAAGAAAAAAAGTATATTCTTCAAACTTCCGTATTGGGAATTTAATTCTTTGCACCATAATCTTGATGTGATGCATATTGAGAAAAATGTATGTGATAATTTTATTTTCCCATTACTTAATGAGCATGGAAAGTCGAAGGATCATCTCAATGCTCACAATGACTTACAAGTAATGAACATAAAACGTGATCTATGGCCAGATGAGAATTAAAAGTATGCTCTGACCATTTTTTCAATGAAAAATAATGATAAAGATGCGTTCCTTCGAATTTTAAAGAATGTGAAGGTATCTGATGGGTATTCGAGTAACATCTCGAGGTGTGTTGATTTCAATAATCATAAGTTATATGGATTGAAAAGTCATGATTCACATGTTTTTTTACAACAGTTACTACCATTGGCATTGCATACATTTTTACCTGAAAAAGTTACTGCTGTTGTACTGCAATTCTGAACATTTTTTAGGCAATTATGTGAGAAAACTCTACATCCATTATAGCTTGACAACCTACAGGAGAGGTTTGTATTGACCCTTTGTGCAATGGAGATGATCTTTCCTCCATCGTTTTTTACTGTCATGATGCATTTAACTGTGCATTTGGTTGACGAAGCTAAATTAGGAGGCCCCATTCATTATTGATGGATGTATCCAATTGAGAGGTATTTTATTTATATGTTTCCAGTTAAGTAAACATTATTTGGAATTTAAATAAATGCATAATATTATTATTATTTTTCACAGATATCTTGGGCATTTGAAAGCATACGTGAGAAATAAATCTCAACCAGAAGGCTCTATTGCTGAAGGCTATTTGGCTGAGGAGTGTCTCACCTTTTGTTCGAGATATTTGGATGATATTGAGACAAGATTTAATCAAGTTGGACGTGTTGACGACACATCAACTCAATCTCAAATGCATCAGAAATCAAAAATATTTCCTGCTATTGGCCGATCAGTTGGGAGGACCTCATACGCGACACTGACAGAATTGGAGTTATTACAGGCACATAGATATGTGATGCTGAATAGTGAAATTGCAGATCCATTTATTGAAGAGTTGAGGATACAAACAAAGAGACGAATGAGAGGACGAACACGAAATGAAAAAGGTATAACGAAAGCTGTGAATAAAGAGCTGGTAGAATGGTTTGCACGACGTGTAAGTTTATAAATATTGCAATAAATATGAATATTAGTTTGACACATACAATTTGCAAATCTATTAAATTATGTTTTTATTCTTCAGATCATGAATACTGATACTCGAGCAGACTTGTCTGAAGATTTGAATATTCTTGCTAGAGGTCCTATAAAACAAGTTAGAAAGTTCGACGCTTATAATGTGAATGGTTTTAGATTTCGTACAGTCGATCGAGAAGTGGGTTTGAAAACACAGAATAGTGGTATATTTACATTTGCTAAAGTGGAATACTATGGAAATTTGCATGATATTATTGAATTAAACTACCACAGGCATTTTCCTGTTGTTTTATTCAAATGGAAATGGATTGATATTATCAGAGGTGTTAAAAGAGATTCCTTGCAATTTACTTCTGTAAACTTCTCTCGCTTGATGGATGTTGGTGATCATGAACTGCATGATCCATATATCTTAGCATCGCAGGCAAAAATGGTATATTATGTGAATGATGTTGTGGATGAAGGGTGGAGTGTAGTTACTCACGTAATACAAAGAGATTTGTATGATATGGGTGATGAAGTGGAAGATTTGACCTCTGCAATTGAATTTCGTCAACAACAGGAAGCAGAATTATTTGTCCATCATGATATTGAAAATATTATTCTAGCAAGGATGAATGAAGTGGATGAAGAAATGGAGCAGGAAACCGGCATGATTTAAGGGGAAAATGATTGTATGTACAAATATTTATTCATTCAGCAACCACTTGTTTCATTTCTGTAGTCATTCATTATCATTGTTATATATATTTTGTTTGTTAGTACTGGGCATCTATTATCATTTTTAATTTTTTTTTCTACATAAATTTTTTGAAATATATATTCTGAACTTAATTTTATTTGATTAAATGACAGGAATTCCAAGGAAGAAGCGGTACACCATTTCATCTACTTCTACGACAGATGATGATCCGTCTGTCCCCATGGCATCTAAGGCAGCAGCTGCCTACATCCCTGCATCATCTCCCCCTACACCATCTCTGACACCATCAGTGGATGTCTCATTAGAGGATGAGTCATCGCCTCCCCCTACAGGAGCCTCAGCAGTGGGGCAGCGACACGCCCCTTCCAGTTCATCACGGACATTCTGGAGGGTCGCAATCATAGGTACAAATTTTAATTAAATTAATTTATTGCATTTTGTTTATAGTAATTGTTTGCTAATTGCAGATGAAAAAAATGCAATTGTGGAAAAACACGTAAAAAGTTCTGATGTTTGGAACATGAATGGAAAGAATATAGTGGTGCCATTTGATTCTTATGGGGTCCCGACGTATGACGCCGCATGTTTACTTGGTCAGATTATAGGTCAGCTGGCAGCGGAGCCCATTTCCCTGCCTATTTCATATGATGATTGGAGGCATATGCCTCCAAACTGGAAAAATGAAGTTTTTGATTCTCAGATAAAGGTAATTTTATTACTTTATGGTTTAATTGAATGTCATGTTACTAATATATGCAAACTGAATTTCTGTATACAGATGTTCTTCCACTTTACCATTGCTGATGTGATAGCATGGAAGTGGACATTGAAAAATCTTGGAAAAAAATGGAAAGATTTAAAATGGAGGTTGTGGTGTGATGTCAATGATACTTCATTGACCGTGCAGCAGATGTATGAGAAGCTACCCAGTGGGGTACTGAAAGAACAGTGGAAAGTTTTTGTCGATATCCATCGTGATGAGAAGCGGATGGTATTGAAATATATATTATTATATTATCCTCATTTTACATTTATACATTTACATGAAGAGGAGATAGACATTGAATAAATTACTATTAAATTGAATTTTATTTATTTCAGGATCTCTCAAGACAAAATGCATCAAACCGGGCAAAGCAAGTCATCCCGCACACTGCGGGCTCAAAAAGCTTTGCTAGAAGCCGAATGTCATTAGTAATCTTTTAATTAGTTTAAATATTTATAAGACAATATTATCTATTTAACATATTTAATTGTTGATTTATCTTTGTTTAATGCAGTCACAGAGTTTAGGGCATGAAGCATCTCGAACAGAACTGTGGCTGGATGTTCATAAAAAAACAGATGGAAGTTTTGTTAATGAACCTGCAAGAGAAGTTGGGGTATGAAGTCAATTATTTATTATAATAACTTATTATCAGTTTTTACTATGTTAATATATATTGATATTTGATTTATAGGAAAAAATTAAAGAAATATGGGATGTCAATCCTAGGCAATCATACTCAGTTTCCCAGGATGACCCGGTTGGTAAAGTCCTTGGGAAGGAGCATCCTGGTAGAGTGCGCGGGATAGGTTTGGGACCCGTACCATCTGAGGTCTTTGGCAGGCCATTAGGGATTTCGGGTACATCTACTCCTGGTTATAGTCATTTCATACCTGAATATACTCAGAGGGATATGTCTTCTCTACGAAACACAGTTCACCAGCAGGGTGATCAGATATCTGCTTTGTAGAAAGAGTTGCTTGAAATATGTCAGCATATGAGAAGATATGCCCCCAGTGGTAGTTCATCGGCTAGTGCTGAGTAGGTAGATCACAAAAAAATCAAAATCATTTAGTTTGCACACTTTTATTGATTTTAAGTTTAATTATAAATATGCAACAATATTTAATTTTCAATATAATGTTCTTATAGGTGGCGGCAGGTAGTGGAGATGAAGGTGGAGAGGGTGACGATGCAGCATCAGATGATGAGTAGTAGTGTTGTTGATGAGTTGAACAAGTATGAGAATGGTTGGTTTGTATATGTAACATGTATGGCACATAGTTTCCACCAAACATTTTCATGTCCTAACATTTTCTTGATTTCTCATGTTTCCTTCTAGGCATTTTATTTATTTATGATGTTTCATTTTATGTCATGATTTCTCGAGTGTGGTATACATCATTCCATTTACGCCTGTGTTTGAATTGGTACCACATCCAATGAGAATACCATATATGTAACCCATATTCACACCATTTCTACTATATAGCAGCATTCGGGTAGCCCCATTGTGTAAGCTCGATTCATACTATAACTGATTCATAGAAGTACCTAGGCAGTCCAACTGTGTAAGTCCCATTCATATCATTGTTGTTCCATAGCAGCACCTGGGTATCCTAGCTGTGTAAGCCCAATTCATACCATCACTATCAATGCCCAATGAGCCACAACACATTACACAGGCATGAAGAAATTCTATCACATACCAAAGCCCCAAACATTCAGTGGTATAAAGACAACCAAAACAACAGCAGATAAAAATCTCACTGAAGGGCTTCCATAAATTATAACACATCCTTAGGTCTACACTAGGTTGGTCTACAAATGCCCAACCTATATCCATAATCACAACCAAAGTATATCCCCTTATAATAAAATCTCAGGAGGGAGGAACAGTCACCCCATGTAACACTCAACAAGGCAGAAGTTATTAGGTAACATATTGGTTTTATATATGCCAATTTTTACTAGATACTCCCTTTTTCAATCAATTTCCTTACTAAGTGGAAGATAAAGCACCTATCTGATGGCCCAATATGTTTTAGTTTAGCATAGACATACCCCTATTGGATCCATATCCAATATGTATCACACTAAAAGGCCAATCCCATGACCATAAATGTCCAAGGCATGAAAGGTTAATGATAAAAGGCTCTGTCATGGCCTTAAAATTTTTACACCACTCAAATGGGTCAAGGAATACCAATTTGTTTTTAGTTTAAGGTTGATATAAAACAAGCGATGAGACCACATATCACATGTATCATAGAATAATGTATAAACCATAGGAAGAATGTTCAAGGACCATCTAATTGTAATAAAAAATGCATCAAAATATGTGTCATTTGGTATCCCAATGCACTAACCATCTTGAGAAACTTGGCGTCTCCGCAATTGAACAAACCCATACATTAGGAAAGTATCACATGAAACAACCATGGATTGATAATGTCCCCATGACCAAATTCCCAATAGTTACATTACCTTCATCACTAAATCTCTCTATCTATGAGATCTATGAAAATCCAACAATTATTATAAACCACATGTTAACCAAGTAAAACTACACCTAATAACTAACCAAATCCCCACCTGAAAGGCTAATCTTAGACTATACAACCAACATACCAATTATGCTGATAAAGAACTCACGCTCTTAATGACATGGAAAGAGTGTATCTTGGAAGCCTCCCACAATACCTAAATTTAACCGTTATCAGTATAACATGAATCTAAGCATGTATACACTCTATTAAAACACCTAATATGCATCATTACAATAACATCCAAATAATCATAGTTTAACTTAACTTATCCCCCAAATAACCATGTCAATTATTCATGTCAGACTTAACAAAACACAAGCACTACCCATGCTTTTACATTCACAATACCAAATAAAATGATATTACTAACTGAATACCAAACCACAATCAACCTATATACCATCACTATAGAACAAAGTGTCTAAACTTACTTTCATTTATTTAATGAACTCATAGACCTAGGATAAGTCCTCTCTTAGATTACATACATACAAGAAAACCCTCATCAGGTGGAAATGAGAATTGCTATTTTACTTGATTAGAACACTCAAATCACCAATATCCCAAGATACATCTCAATATTACTAGTCTCTCTCAACCCTAGTTCACATGTCACATCCTATATAGGATACAACCCATGGAGAAGCATCTATGAACCCATCTCAAATATCACGAGGAAAATCATAGGCCAATATACCCACTCGAGGGTTCTCATGCATATCACAAATCCCATACCCAATCCAACTATGAAATCTAGGTTACTAATCCTAACTAGAAATCGACACACCATACTTCCCCTGAAGGATAAAGATCACATACATGCACATATATATTAATGACATTATCTTGTGATAATAACTATGGTGAAAATTCAATATCATTTGGTTTGGTTAAGTATAATTCCACCAATAAGGTATTTAGGAAAACATTAGATAAGTTGTTGTTGAAATTTTAAAAAACTCAAACCTATTTTCTTTAACGAAGTCAGTAACAACTATATCATGATGCATCCCATCCAACCTACATCATGATGACCATCTTGGGATGTATACATGAAACTCTTATCTCATATCCAATGACATAACTCAAATCCTCAATAGGAATCATGTATAACCTACAAGATCATAAACCATACTCTCTCAAGCACCATGCACGGTTAGCGTGTTGTCCAACCTAAAACACACGCCAATTCACAAGTTACCCATTTTCTATAGTAGGCATTAACAACCAACCCAAAACACACAACAAACCATACCATAACATACATTCTATAACTACTCAAACATCCATCTTTGGAACAAATTCTATACCCATATAAACATAATTTGTTCTATCCCATAACACAAATCCATTGTTAAAAA
Source organism: Viscum album (assembly GCA_963277665.1). NCBI lineage: Eukaryota > Viridiplantae > Streptophyta > Magnoliopsida > Santalales > Viscaceae > Viscum > Viscum album. Next base: position 731,597,608 of record OY728132.1, on the reverse strand, counting down.
AACCCAACCCATATCACAATCCACCCATGGATGTTATATCGGCCAACTTAGAGCATAACCAATTACATATCATTACACATCACCATGGTTAGCATGATCACATAAATTGTATCAAAATTCATAACCATTTTTTATATAGAGTATTAGTATCCATATAATATAAATCAACCCTTCTTAAAACACATAAGAAATTAAATAAGCTAAAAACACATATACATCTTGGTGGTCACATGGATTGGTTACTCACCAAATTGTGATACATACCTTTCCGTAGGTTGGACTCCATAACATAAAACATTTGCTCATATCCTTTTTTTCAATGAATACTACCATGTTATTTTTTTGTATGGTGTCTCATGTTCAATATTCTGGTTTGATTTGTTTTTCAGGGCAGTGGTGTGGTAGGAGCTGAATTATTTTTTTTCCAGGTCAACATGTAGCGGCGGTTTTAACCGCCGCTAATGCCTTACTGGTCAGCATTTAGCGGTGGTTATAACCGCCGCTAAATGTATTATGTTTAAATTTAGCGGCGTTTTTCACCGCCGCGACATAGGCGCATCAAACGCCAGAATATAGCGGCGGTTAAAACCGCCGCGAAAAAAAAGTATCATCTATGCATAAAACCGCTGCGAAATGGACAAACACCGTCGCGAAAAGATGCATCTACGACGCTTTTCTTAAACCGCCGCGAAATAGTAAAAACCAATGCTAATAGATTGTCGATTCCCAGTTTCGTGGTGGTTTTTGTAAACCGCCGCCAAACCCTATAGCGGCGGTTTAAACCGCCGCTAGGGGCCGGTTTTGTTGTAGTGAAAGTAGCTGAATGCCCGTCCTCCTATTGAGAGCATCAGCTATTACGTTCCACTTTCCAGGAGTATAGACTATCTCAAAGTCATAGTCCTAGAGGAACTCGGGCCATCACCACTGTCTCAAGTTCAGTTCCTTTTGTGAGAATATGTACCTAAGACTCTGGTGGTTAGAATAGATTGTATAGCGCTCACCCATCAGATAGTGTCGCCGCATCTTCAAAGTGAAGACCACTGCTGCTAACTCCAGGTCATGGGTAGCGTAGTTCTGCTCATGCTACCTCAATTGACGTAATCCAAAGGTGATCAATGCCTGCTCCTACATCAGGAAACATCCGAGTCCGGTCCCTGATGCATCGCAGTAGACCACATACCCTACACCCTCATTCAGTAGCCTCAAGATAGGTGCGCTGGTCAATCTCTGTCTCAGCTCCTGGAAGCTCTGCTGCCATCTGTCTGACCACACGAAGGGTTACCCCTTCCCCCTTAACGTTCTGCAAAGCTTCATAGATTTCTCCTTTGCCGAAAAGAGAAATCTGGTTTCATCCCATGGATGACCCATGTTCCTTGCCTAATACAGTCAATCTCATCATGATCAGTTAATTCATGTCATGGATGACGTCATAAGGCCTCGACGCTACTACCAAGATATCCAACCATTACTCTCACCTCCAGGGGTTGAGTCACACTGTCGGTATCAGTGTGTGGTCACTAGGTCTCCTCTAGTAGGAATCTCGTATGTGATGGTCAAGTCAACGGTTTTTAACCGGTACCTCTTAGTATTAACATACAAAAGACAAGAAATCAAACATCACTAATGCAAGTGTCTTTTATTACTTCAACTTAAAGTACAAGGACACAAAGAAACACAAACAACGAAGCTAGAGGCATTATTGGAAAAGGCCTCCATTCCTGGAGATAGTCCCGCACTTGTCCACCCGCTTTCGGAGCTCCATGATCATATGCTTCAGCTGCCTGAAGTTGTGCTCTCCCCTGTGGTTGGGGTGGACCTCCTGGTGGTGGTGGTGGTAGAGCCTTAAAACACCATCCACCACCTGCCGCTCGACTAGCTTCTCGGCCTCATCCGCCTACTCCCTGCAGACCTCCACGGTCAAACCTCTGCCTCTGCATGGGTGGTCCCTCAACCGTCTACTACACCTCTGCATGGCGGGTCGGGCAGTCACGAGCCATGTGTCCTTGCCTGCCGCACGCATAGCACTTTCTACCACTCATAAGACTGGTTCTGCTGTGTGTGCCCCACACCTCTGAGCTAGTATCCTATGGTCGTCCGCCTAATGGCCTGGTCCGCTTGGACCTCTGCGACATCTGTCTACTGCCGGCTTCATAAGACTATGCTAAATGCCGCCCTGCGGTAGGTCTCGCTGCTGGTGTAGGCTCAGCAAGGAAGCTCTCAATGAGAAGGGCTCTCTCTAGTACCCCTGCCTGTGTCGGAATGATGAGGTAGATCATCGATGCCCTGATCTCATGCCTCAATCCCTGCTCGAAGGTCCGGGCCCAGAAGAATGGGTCACGTACCATGTCCGTCGAATAATGAGAGAGATCGGTAAATCTCGCAGAGTACTGGGTGACCGTCAAGCTGCCCTACCCCAGCTGCAGTAGCTCCTGGATGCGCACCGTACGGAGGGTGGCTGGGACGAACTTCGAGCGGAAGAGGCTCTCAAAGTCCGTCCAGAGGAGAGATGCCTCATCGTGCACCTGGAGCATCAAGATCCACCATCTTCCTGCTACCGCCTGCAGGAGGCTCTCTGTGAGGATCACCATGAGGTCAGCTGGTGTCCTCACTAACCTGAAAACACGCAAAACCACCTCCATCCAATCCTCGGCTGCCTAAGGGTCCGTCTCCCTACGGAACTTGGGCAGTTGCTGATGCTGAAACTCGTGCAGTGCACTAAGGCGACGTACACCATCAGTGGATGGGGCTGGTAGCATCGGTGGCTCGGCGGGTAGTGGTACCTCCGGTGCCTCGGCAATAATTAGGCCCTGCACCGAGGCCTCGTCACTCGGCGGGCTTTCGTCTCGCACAAAACTCGGAACCCTAGCTGGCTGTCGTCATGGGGCCATCCTGAAAATAAACAGGTGCGCCACATTTAATACAGTATACCTGGTGAGCAAACACAAAGTAATCACAAAGAAAACTTGAAACACACATGCAATTAGTGTCTTCGTGTACTAAGTCGGAAATCAGAAGTTAGGGTCCTGGCGTATGGATACGTCAGCCGCCGCACCAACACTGGACTCCCTGGACTGATAACCACACTCGATAATCTTAACACTATTGATTCACATAGAAAAATATCAGAGTCCTGAGTTCTGCGGTAGAACCAAACTCCTCTGATACCAATTTTTCACGACCCGTCCTCAGGGCTCCTGTCGTGACTACTCCAAGCCCGCCTTCCATAGGCCATGGGCTGGAGACTGGCACCAAGGAAAAATTCTAGATAAAAAAAGGGATGGAATTGCATTTATAAAGTAAACAAACACATAGAGTAAGCAAGCAGAAGTAAACACTATGTAAAACTGGGTATAATAGTAAGTGCGGAAAAGTCAGTGGGAAGAATACAAACCCAAACTGAAAGTAAAGTACAACTAGAAAAGAAGTATAACATCTGAAAAGTAAAGACATAATGTCGAGCTGTCTACTGGAATTCCCACCTAAAGGGTGGGTACAGATAGTCTCCACAGCTCCATGGGTCCAGCTGTCCACTCTGTGTATGTCCCGCCCTGCGGTCCACCTCTAGGTACCGTCTCACTCCACGAGCCTCAACCGTGATCAGAGTTGTCCATCATCTGCATCCAACACAACAAAGTGCGGGCATTGCCCGTGCAAGGGTGAGTATACGCTACTCAGTAGGGACCCAGAGACCCCCGAAGGTCTCCCAAAATCAACAAAGGATAAACAAAAAAGGAATGATACAATCACGAAGTAACATCCAACACTAGATAGGTATATTCCCATACATATACCTAAGTCATCAATTCCCGTTCGGTTCCAGCATCCATGCCAAGTTTGATCACGTCCACATAAGAGTACAACCCAATCCACACAGGATAACACAACACAATCAATATAGGAAAGCAAGTCAATCATATCGAAGATATTGATTGAAGTCAAGACTGAGCTCACACAGGTATAATTCTTTGTAAGTTGATAGAGATGATCATATTTATCCACTAATTCATCTAAGCCATCGGAACCACACAGGATCGATAGGTACTAACACCCGCAATGACCCACACAAGATCGATAGGTACAAACCCCCGCAATGACCCACACAGAATCGATAGGTACTAACCCCCGCAATGACCCACATAGGATCTGAACCACACAGGATCGGTATACGCTGGCCCACACAGGAGCGTTGATTCACACAGGATTGGTGAGCACTGATCCACACAAGATCGCTGAGTGCTGTAGTCATCGCTATCAAACCCACGGAGGATTTCTGTACAGTCGTCATCGTCGTCGTAGTCGTAGCCAGCTCTAGGGTTCCCGTACATAGCAAGATCGTTCGGGGAGGGTTCGATCCAAAAGACAAAGGGCTGATACATCAAGTGACACGATGTCTGGAGTTGATGTATCCAAAAGATCTGTATCGTCAAAACGAACTCACCGTGACAGACGACGCGTTAATCGGACGCCCGGTCTGATAGTTAATGGCTTCTTCGTCCCAGGGGCCCGGTTGGTTTTTAAGTCAAAACCAACACAAACGCACTCCATCTGCATCCAAACATTGAGCGGAGTAAGCCAAAAGGTCTGTCTCACTAAGAGGAATACAAAAAAGTTTACGGCACGTCAATCGGACGTCCGGAGCTCAAGTTATAAGTGTTTCCGCTCTGAGGGCCCGGTTGGTTTCGTGTTCGAACCAACCGGCCGAATCCACAGTTCTCCAAAACCTTGAGTATAATATACCAAAACGACTATCTCGATCCAAGGATCTAATCTCAACTGACGATGCGTCAATCATAGGTCTATAGACCATGTTATGGGCGTTTGAATGGATCTGTCCGAAATTAGGGGGTTTGGGCCCAGTCCGACCCGACCCGATACCACCCCCCCGGGTCAACCCGAATCGGGTTCCGGTCCGGACCATTAGGGCACGGCCGGCCTGGCCGCTGTCGAGCTGAGCGGACAGGGGGGGGGGGGGCGCTACCCCCTGTTTGTGTAACCGCGACCCCCACGTGAGGGGGCCGCTCCTTTAGCCAGCTAGGGGTTTCGACCCCCGGGCTTCCTCGATCGGCTGGCCCGGCTGGCCGGCCGTGCTACTGCTGCGGGACCCAACGATCCTGTCCCTTCGGCGCGGAAGCGGCCGATGGTTCCGGCCGCCGCTCCCTGCTCCGCCGCGGCCAAAGGCCTTGGACTTGGTCTGACTGGCACGGCACGACGGCGTCGCGCCCCTCTACCGCGGCCCCGCCTGGGCCGCGGTGTCTTCGAGGTTCTCCGGCTTGGCGTGACGGCGCCGTTCCCCCTTCGCTGCGGCCCGACTCCGGTCACGGGTTCGTTCGTCCTCAACGGAATGGCGCGATGGCGCCGCGCATCTTTGCCGCATGGTTCCGCGCGGTGTCGTCGCACCGTGCCGCCTTCTTTCGAACCGCAACAACAAAGCAACAAATGGGGGAGGAGATTCGGCTCTGTTCATGCGGTCCGACCTCCTCCTGATAGGTTTATATCAAGTGGCTCAAAAATAAAGACGAAGAACGACAAAGGAATTTCACGAACAAAAAGTAATTATCCCCTACCTTGATAATGATATGATGTTCGAGGAGCGTCGCAGGAAGCGGCGTCGCGGGGTGAGGTTCCGTACACGCTTGATGGTGATCGTCTGAGGTGGAGCGACGTCTCACACCGGCTGCAGAGAGGAGTATAAAGGCACGTCGCCTTTCTTTGGTGTCGGCGTTCTTCATCAGAGTGTGGTGTTCTTCACGTTCTTCAATGTGGAAGTTGAACTTCTTTAGAGGAAATATTTCTCCCTCTCTCAAAAACCCAACACAACAAAACAACCCCCAAAATAAAATAAGTGTTATGCTTATTTTATTATAACATGCCATGCATTTAAATTTTAAAAATTTAAATGCATAACTCTCAAATTAAAAATAAGCACTGGCATGATTTAATGTGAAAGGAAGTCACATCATTTAATACAAGGGGGGTTTTAAGGGAAAGAGTTATGGGGGTTAGGGAATTTGAAGGGGTGGGTTTTGTGTGGGCCCCAAATCCCCATAAATCCTCTCAAGGGAAGTTTAGAACATCAGTGGGTCCCACTACAACCACTTAGCATAGGTTAAACTACTTTAAACAAAAATAAAATTGGTTGTACTATTTTATTTTATTCTTTAGTTAACCCAAAATTTTAATAACCTCACCCGAGCAAACGCAACTCTGGAAAAGGTGTTCCTAAGCAATTACCAGCGCTGCGGTTTCATCGGTGCCCTCGGATTTCAATTACGAGCACCAGATCAAAAGTTAGAAAAACCCTCTCATTCATTCACTAAACGTACTCGATAAAAACTTCGGAAAATGATTCAGGGCACACCGGGTCTCAGAATCAGGTGCCGTCAGAAACTGCATTCTTTTAAAATCCCAAAGAAAATGAAGAAAAAATTTCCCTTGACTTTTACGGGTCTTTACACCATTACCTTATTTGATGCGTCAAAATAGATTACAAACCCTTATTCACTATAGTATAATGTAAGAACATGTGCAATGAAAAACCTTCTCTTTGGTTCCTAGAAATTTTCCTCACATTCATCTTTCTATAGGATCTTGCCACCCTTCCACGTTAACATTGTCATAGGATTAGATTTTTGTGAGATATTATACATAATCCATCGATAATATACTACTAATCCAAGAAAGCTATGGATATCTGTCACCATGGATGATCTAGTACAACATTCAATAGACTTTATCTTTTATGGATCTACTTCTATACCATCTTTTGAGATTATGTTACCCAAAAATGAAACATTTTAAAGCCAAAATTCATAATTTTTTAAAAAATTATATAGTTTCTCTTTTTTAGTGTCTTTATTAAAACTATCTAGTGATATTTATTCTCTTTAATTATATTTTAATAGATAATAATATCATATATAATGACTATGACAAACTGATCAAGGTAATTTCTAAAAAATATATTCAATAAATCTATAAAGGTAATAGAAAAATTAGTAACACCAAAAGGAATAATTATATATTTATAATTTCCATAACTTGAATGGAATGTTTTCTTGGGTATATCATACTTCATTACCATCAATTGATGATATCCAAGAAGAAATTCAATCTTGGAAAAATATTATGCTCTGTGTAGTTTGATCAAAAAAGTCATCAATATGGGGAAGAATATACTTTTTCTTGATTGTGATCTTGTTCAACTCCCAATAATCAATGCAGAGACGCATTGATCCATATTTATTTTTCACAAAAAGAACCTGTGCAACCTAATGTGACACACACTGGACAAAAATATACCTTATCATGGTTTTCTGGGAGTTTCTTATTTAATTAATGCGTGTCAATTGGGTCCATTCAATAACGAGGCTTTGAAATTTTTGTGGAAATAGGTGTGAGTTATATTGAGAAATCAACTTCACATTTTGGTGGTAGGCTAGGAAAATATTCTATAAATATATCTAAAAAATATTGAACAATATTAATATCATCAATTTTGATTTTCTCCCAAACCGTTTGAGATAAAAAACCCTTCTAAATGGGAATTATGACCCATAAACTGGATGTAATATCCATAGAAAGTTCATGGTTATTGTTACATTGATGGATGATCATAGGAGGGTTTGAAATATAATGAATAAATTATATTACTTGATAATTGATGTGGAATTCATTAAAATAAATCCAATCCATGTTTAATATGACATCAAGTTCAACAAAGGATGAATGATAAGATTTTTAGGAAGCACATTACCTCAGACATCATCTGGAGAGGAATTATATAATTAAGATGCAATCATCATACCATTAGTGGTTTGTACTAATAATTACAAATCTAATTGGTTTTTTGGAATTTTAACACCCTTAGTAAATTCATTATATATGATAGAGTGGGTAAATCCAGAACCAAATATTACAGTATCAGTTCTATAGTGGATGGTAAGTGTGCATTTCATCATGTCATTATCACACCCCTCATCAAAAATAGAAATTATATGATATTTCTCCTTTTCCCTTAGACTAAGAGGTTTATGATGTTGATCATAATCACTAGGCCTTAGTCTTGGTTAGTGGTTACCATATTTACCATTCTACTTACACTTTTAGAACAAAATTGTGGGAGGTGAATTCTATGTTGTTTTCCCCCATTCACACCGTTTTATGACATTTTCCCATCACTTCAGTAATTAAATTCATGATTTCATTCTCTTCAATACTTAAAACATTTATTATACCCCCTAATTAAATTTCATTCATGCTTGATAACATAAATATACTATAAAGGAAATATCATCTTCTTCTATTCATGGCTTTAAAATTTTCCTTCAAACTCCATCTTCATTTTATTTTCAAAACCATGGGATTGATTTAAGACTCCAAACTCCATTTATACCTTGATTTCACAACACGAAATCTCTTCATAGATACTAATTTCCTTTATGGATGGTTCCCTTTTGATACTTTTTTTAAGCCACTGAAGAACCAATCAACTTTACTTTTTGGTTGGATGATAATTTCTGAAGCATACCTCACAAGTCTCGTGAAATTAGCCTTGTAGATACCAACAGATTCATCACCCCTTATCTTCTAATCAAGTAAGTATTTTCCTATATTAGTATGAATAATATAAGTAATGTACTTATTGTAAAATAATTTCTTTAACTTATACCAATCCATGGATTCAATCTCATCTTACAACCTCGTATTCGTGATTAGAGTCCACCACTGGTCCACTTCACCATCCAAATGATAAATAGCCATAATGAATTTCTCCAACTCCGAACACTAGAGATCAGAGAATATATTTTCAATAGTACTAATCCATTGTTTAGAAACATGTTGATCATAAGACCCCCAAAAATAAGAGGGATGTTTCCTCATGAATGGCCCAACATAATTTTTCCCTCCTTTTCTCATTTGGAAATCCACTATGATTCAGAGCTTAATAAAGATGTGTGAGCATAGTAATGAGTTTTTCATTCAATATCCAATAGAATTAGGTTACACATGAGGAAAATCATTCCATTTTCAGTCACAATCACCATTAATGTGGTTCGTTGGAGTTCCAACTATTTAATAAAACCAAAACCATAAAGTTATAAATAGTTATCATATTGAGGAACTACATAATCATGAAAAGTCACTTATATAATGTCTAAATTATTACAACTTACTTAATCTATGACACCATAGGTTTATCCTAGGTTATTCATATACAACATCTATTCAAATCCTTCATGATGTTTTGTGAAGAGTTTGTGAATTTCTAAAGCATATCCCCCGAGAGTGTTAAACGATGTGTGTAGAAAGGCATGTTGCCCGGTAGAAGATTACAGTGTGTTCGGACTAGAGCATCTTGTCAGAATTTTTACCCCTATGTAAATCATTTATAGAGCCACATCCACTCATATTATCTTGACATGGATGTGTTTCTATGAAACCACTCACTCTATTCTTTTCCAAGATTCGCAGAAATTTTCCTCTGATTTTACATATCCTTGAACTTATCCCTAAACATGAACTTGGGGTTCTCACTAAGGTGTTTTCATCCTAGATTTCAAAGGTTAACTAAACCTTTCAACTCATAACCACTATAGATACCCTTTATTTTAAAACATTTAAATTACATAACTTTTTTAGAAAACTTAAATCATTACAAAAACAGATGCCTAAAGACCGTACCAATATAGTGCATTTGGAAATATGGAAACATATACACTAGTACATAAATGAGCTACATCATCTCCCACTAGGTTTTTATTGACTTTCAAACTTCATAGAAACATAAAAAATAATACATATCTTCATAACATGGGGGAAGTAAACATAAAAATGGGTAATCTTATATGCTCAATAAGGTTAAAAAAGGGAGATATGTAAGCATAATCAAAAACATAAGGGTATGAGAACATGATCAAGAAAATAGATGATCATACCTTAAATATCAATGATTGTAAAAATAAAACATGTAATAAATCTTCGAAGTTCATAAGATATGAATCATGATGAAATAAATAAAATAATCAATGAAATCATAACATAGGAATAAAACCTGGAATTATGGTATACACCTAATCATAAAACATGAATTCCATAGTATCCAATGAATCAATGAGAATACCATATTGGTAGTATGGGTTCACTCCCCATACCATCTTGGTAGTCATGGTTCACTCCCATGACCATCTTAGTTGCATGAGTTCACTCCTCATACCATATTGGTAGTCATGGTTTACTCCCATGGCTATCATGGTTGTCAAGGATCATTCACAAGACCATCTTAGTCTATCTCATGAGATATAAATCTTTACCCAATACATTGGAGGGAGATATAGGTCCCACCAATCTCATAGTGAAATAATATATACATTTTCCAAAATATCATAAATAATCATATCAAAACCCATGAAATAAAATGGGTATCATAAACAAGTAATAATATCATATCCTATAAAAAAGACATGTTTCATAATCATTTCATCAAAACATAACTCATGAAAAGAATCGTAATTCAAAAAATTATAACCCACGAAAAAGAAATGGGTTTCATAAATATCATGCCATCAAAATAGATTCCACTAAGAGAATGAATATGAATATAAAAATTAAATAATTTCCCCAGAAAGGCATGAGTAACACAAACAGATGTAATCCTAGGTGGTAAATAATTTTTAAAGAAATTTTAAAAAAAATCTTGTGGAAAATATCCTTTCTACATTTAAAAATATTTTTTCAGACATAAAACATTTTTGAAAACATTTTTATTTGAAAATAGTGTCAAACACATATAAATGAAGCTTTGAAAACAATATTTTTTAAAAATAATTTTTTCTTGGGAATGAACATCAAGGATCATTTGAAAAAAAAATTGAAACGTTTTCTGAAAACCTTTTTTTAAATAGAATATATTTCCTACCTAAGAGAGAAATACAGTCAGATTTTTATTAAAACATTTTCTCCATTATCTTAAGTACCAAAGAATTAAAAAAATTATACTAATAAATGGATATACCTTTAATAAATATAGGATAAGGAAACTCATGAGTTTTCTTGAGAGATGGATAATAAGATTTTGATTAAGAAACCAAAATTACAAATAGCCTCAATATATGATGAGATTGTTTCAATAAAAACATACAACTTGATAACTTGGGATCATACTGTCAATGTTAGAAAATTAAATTTCATGAAGATTAAAATATTATTAAAATAATTATATTCATGATATAACATATAAAATGGAATTATACGCACCTTGAAAAATAATATAGGTGTATAATAAAACATGTGTCTCAAAGAATAAAAATTGAGACAAAACCATCTTACCAATTGGTTGCATTTGAAACATTAACCCCATAAAATAAATATCATATAATGGATATGAAAATACCCAAAAATTTAATTATAATAATAATTTAAAACATCCATGGGTAATATAAAAACCACAAAAAAGGAATTGGTGGTGAATAAATCATGTATCTCATTAAAATATAAAGTTAAATGAAATATTTCTACCTTGTGTCTTGACTATCATAATACTCTTTCAAACCACCTTTATAATAAATGTAAATTTATTATAAATATTTTATAGAAACATATTCTTATATTTAACACCATATATAGTTTTATTACGCCTTTATATTACCCACTTGTTTACAATTCTATGTTAAGGTTTCACTTTGGGTAATATTATCTTTGTTCATTGCATGTGTCTTAATTTGTTATATCTTTGGTCTATATACTTATATAATGATTAAAATAATATAAATAATTATATAAATATAATTTATATTCATTATATTGGTGTTATAATAATCTAAAGAATATATAATTATGAAATGAAATACACTATTCATTGAGACAGTAAGTCATACGTACGCATGAATGTTGTTTCTGTTTGTATTGTCGAAATAAAAGAACGAAGGTAAATGAAATATATGTATATAAATGTATAAATTTATCAGTATTATAGTAGAATTATAATATCATATATATTAATTGAACTCATACTTAATACATTCCATGTAGTGTGTGAATGAATCACATCGCTTTGAGAGGGTAGTAGTCCACACTTCCTCAAACGAAATTTTCGTAATTACACTAAATGGAAAGTATAAAGATATGTGTTGTAAAAGGATTAAATAAGAATAAATAAATAATAAATATAATATATAATATATATAAATATAGTGTATATCATAATGTGCACCATGATATGTTGTCAGGAAAATGAACAATCATCTTTTGTGAGGTAGTAGTTCACCGTACACATAAACAGTATATTCGTTACAAATTAGATGGAGGTGCATGTACGTGTAGGTAGAAATTTATCATAAAAACATATGATTATGTTAAATAAAATCATTTTTTATAAAATAATGGAATAAATAGAGTGGTTTGGGTGGAGAAATAAAGTAAATAAAGGAGCTTGAGATAAGTTGTTACCTCTTAATCTGGTAACTCCTTCTGGTTTGTGCTAAAACGATTTCTTGGATTGATTTCTACCTAATCAAAGGATTTTAAGAGGAAGGGTGGGATATTTTGAAATGTAGTTTTTAGATCTTGGACAAACATAGGTTGTTTTAGAGGTGTGAAGAATTGGGAGAGTTGGTGGCCTTCTATAAGGAAGGGAAAGGACACACTTGGCATTTTTGAAAACAAGTTAGGTGTGTCCACGTTTTTACCTAAAAAAAGTAATAAAAATAAAAAAGAACTAATTAATTTAAGTTTAATGGATAAATAGTGTCCATAAAATGGATGTTTTTCATGTTTCTATGTCTTTTTGGGTCTTAAAGTTTAGTTTAGTACTTTGTAGCCTAATTTTTCTCTTAAATGTTCTAATTAATTTTAATCACTTTAACTAATATTTTTGGTCAAAAACAATTTTTAACTTGTTATAAATAATAAATTATGATAATTACCAATATTTAATACATTTTTACAAATTATAATCACATAATTAGTAGAAATTAATTTAAAAATAAACCCGCTGATGGGATGACTTTGAGACTTTTTTAAGTAAAAATGTCCAAACATTTCTGTGTTTTATACACCATTTCAAAGTGAAAATGGTTACAATGACCTAAATTATATTAAATGAAAAACAATTATCTAATTAAACTTTTTAACCAAATTAATATTTAATTTAACCTTTTAAATAAATTTTGTGAAAGTGAAATTTTGATTTAAAATACAGTATTTTTCACTATTCATCGAAAAATGATGTTTCTTATAAAAATAAAAAAAATAAACCTAATATAAATTACACATTATAAATTAAAAAATGAAGTTTATTTTATCAAATTTAATTTCTAAATTTTTTCTAAAAATTAATATTATTATTTTTCACAGAAGTACATTAAATGTGGTTCATTTAAGAAAATAGTATTTTTAAACATATAAGAACTTTACCAAAAATTATTTATTTCATTATTAATATGATTTATTTTTTAAAAATAATTATAAAACATAAATTAAATGTATTTATTACTATATCTATTAATAATTTTAATGTATAGGTTATAATTATGTTGTTTCAGTAATTATAACAATAAAATGATGTTTCGTAGAAACATCAGTGTTGCGATTGACGTATGCTAAGTAGATGTTCCATGAAATATAATCCAAGTAGATTTTATTTGAAATGTATGCTGATTCAATTTCATTTAAAAGGAATTTTTTACTTAGTTCACTACTATACATAAATGAAAATTTAATTAATTAAATAAGATCTATAAAAACTCGGGGTGATATACACTAACTCATGAATGATTGAACCATGTATAAAAAGGTATTATGTATTCTCTAAAACATACCATTCCACTATGTTGTTCTAGGAGAAGTGATTCTTGGAAGAATTAAAAAATCTTTGAAATGATCGGTGAATTATTAGATTAAGTATTCACCACACTAATTCAATCATAGTATCTCAATACACTTTTCCAATTTATTCGGTACCTCATTATTAAATTCATTACACCTTTAAAAATTTTCATACATTTATATAATAAAAAACATATCCATAATGACTAAATTCATCATTAAAGGTAACAAAGTACCTAATACCAACACATTGTTGATTACTCGTTACTCGACATACATCACTATGTATGAGATCCAATGGTCCACAAGCCCTATCACTTATTCCACTAAAATTTTAATAGGTTATTTATATAACAAAAAAGTATTCAAAACTTTCAAAAAATTCATAGTTAAATTTCACCAATAATCTATCTTTATGGATTCTCAAGATAAATGTGCCATTTATATGTCCATAGATACAATTATAGGAGTAGGTGATATTAGAATATACCATGACCTTCTTAGTTTGAACATTAATAATAATTGGATTAATATATATATAAGGTATACACTATTTATCGTATTCTTAATAAAATAAAATATTTAATTATTATATATATATATAAACTCTCATTATAAATAGTGAATAATAATCCATTCTTTTCTAAACATGAAATAAAAATAAAATGCTTCTTTGTAAAGGGAATATATAATAGTTATACAATTCTAGTATTAATCCATTTGATAAAATTAGATTATAAGTCTAAAGTTTTAATGAAAAAACTCTGGATCCTTATCAATATAAAGATTTACTTTACCCTTCATCAATTACTTTATATCTCTGTGTTTATTCTTGTCAGCAGAAATGTGTGAAGCACAACCGTTATCTAATACCCAAGAGTTAGAGTTAGTGAAATTGACCTCTATTACATTCACATCCAAGTGCTCTTAATGCTTTTCTTTGAGAACATTTCTCAACTCTATATACCAATATAGACCTATTTGAGAGGTCATACATATGAGTCATATCAATATTATTATCATGGAATAATTCATAACCTTTAATAGAGACATACAATTGGCGTGTATCATATATTATATATTTTAAAAAATACTTTTAATTAAAGTACACCCATTAAAAATGATGACACCAAACATCAAAACTATTTACTGAGATGAAATTCATATGTCAATATGAAATCAGTCTTCTTTAGCGTTAATCTCACCACTTTTTTATATAGGTAGGGAATCATGTCAATCATAAGAATTTTGATTCTTGGAAAGATGAGTAGGATAAAATTTGTTTATATCCATCATGTGAACAAAAATCAACTCTCTCACTATATTATAAAAACACTTCAAGTTTCCTAGTCAAGAGTAACCTTAGGAAAATGTCAAGAGCATGATAATAGAATATAATCTAGGGGAACCTTGATTTGTAATAACCTACCAAAAGATAATTTATTGTCACCAATTATATTCTTTCCTTTCAAAAGATATTCTATAGAAACCATGATTTAGTATAATCAACCTTGTTGGATGATTGAAGTCATGAAAAGTTCCACTTTATAATGAATCTAACACATAATTTTTTGAAGAGTTTTTATTTTAAAATTCTCACCAGTTTAGTATATATATCATGTATATTAATCACATTCCATATTAGGAAACCTTTATTATCTCATATATTATTCCTTGTGTACTCATTCTTCTAACAATTTAGTTTTGAAATCATATTCAATCCAACAAATTAATTTGTTTACACCACATTAATATGTTACAATTTACATAACCCACTAGTTTTTGTTACTAACCAAAAAATAGAATTCAAATATATTTATGTGTATCCTAATGGATTTCATGTATAAGGTACATGAAATTTTCATGTAAAGGAATGTATTTATATGAGATTGAAAATATTGACATGAGTAAGCCCTAAGAGAAAGATAGTTATCCCATCACCTTTCTAGAATAAGTCAAAATCCTCCAATTAGGTGGGTAGTTTGACCCTAAGAACCACTACCAAGGGAAATGTTACTCAATATATAATTCAATTCATGGTATTTCAAGAACATAACATTCAAAAAATATATTTAATAACAATTCTTAATCTTATAACTCTAAAAAAATTGAGGTGAAGGTTTATGAAAATTTAAATCTTAGGGAGTTTCACCAAGCATATAATGAAACAATACATATCCTAAAATAAATTTAGCATAAAACTTTTGACACACACATTAATTATCATTATATAAAAAATTTATAATTATGGATGATATAGAGGGAAAAATAAATTAAAGAAACACTTTATTTAACATGAAAAACAAATAAAAACTATTAAAATTAAATTTAGGAATGTAAAATATCATTTAATAAATCCTAACACATACCATTTATAAATTATTAATAAACCATAATAAAAATTAACTATATATATATATATAATTTACTCTTTCTTATAAAAGGATTTCATAAACTATGTTGTCCGACAAAGTAGTTTTGTTGATCAGAAGTTATATGTGGGTTGGTGGAAGAATGAGGTTAATGGGTGGAACTAAGGGGGATCCATCATGTGGGAGACTCGATATCAACTGGTGTTGAAGTTAGGTGGTTTAATGTTAATTCAATTACATCCCTTAGCTCATACTAGATGATAAAAAACAGCCCTTCTGAGCCATGTTTGATGTGGGACTCAACTTTATAAGGCACTATCATCATTTAAGTGTGCATTTCATATAATTATTTAAATTATATTGTCTCACAATATAATTTCAATCCCAAAACCCACATTACATTGACACTCAACAAAACATTAAGAAACCCAAAAATTGATCTTTTTTTACATTTCATAGATGTTGTCTTTGTTATTCAAAAAATTAACATCATACACATCTATATATATTACCATAATATCTTAATTTAGTTTCTTTATCCAAATTAATATTAAATTATGTTCTTAAAAAAATTAAGGTGGATCACCCAACATTAAATTAACAAAAAATATAACGTTAACCAGGGAAATACTAGTTATAATGTGATAAAAATGTTATTCATTAAAAAGTTGAATAAAAAAATTTATTCATTGAGGATGAAGCCTTTAATACCTTTTATGGGATTAGTTAGATCATTTAATTATCTATGGATGAAAAATAAAACCCATATATATCTAATCTAACCATGGTATAATCAACCTAAAAGGAATAAAGAAGAACATAATACTTGTATTATTAATGTATTAGTGTGAATCTCAATGAATATTTGTAGATTAATATCATAGGAGTATAAAACATAGTATACCTTCCTTAATATTTAATCCACCAACCTTTGAATCTTCGATCAGAACTTGAGTATTGTTGTACACTTACAAGGTTGCTTGATCCTTGTTTGTTTATAATAAATTATATTATAGGGGAATTGATCTTTAGAAATATTTGTATGAAACTAATTATAAAATACATACCAACTATAAATATCACATACATTTGTAAATCTAACCTTGATTCTTCATATTGAATTTAGAATTCATTGTAAATATGAAATGTATTAAATGCCATCAAGTATCACCCATGAATTATTTTATATTGGAGAAACCATTGAACTCATTCAATAAAAATTAAATACTTGATTAATATATTCATAATGGATAATAAACTAAGTTAAATCATGAGTTAGGGAGGTAAAATATGAATGCACTAATTATGTTGGAAAAAATGTAGTCTCGAGTTGCATCACATCCAATCAGGATACTTTGTTATAAATGTAATTTTAGCCTTAGTATTATGGATAAATTTTTACCAATGTATCCTTAAGTCATAAGAATCATAAAAATATGATTTATTGGGAACATATAATATATTTTACCTTCATAATTTGTATCAAATTTAAGAGGGTTGACTTAGTTTTGAATGGGGGGGCCACCTGGGAGGATCACACCAAGATCGACAAAAGCATGTTTAAAACTGAATCATCATCCCAAGACTTTGTCTATCATATAGTGATCCTATGAATCTAATTTTTTGTTATAAATTATGATATTCTCCTCTATTAGGTTCTGCTATTCTCATTTTCTTTGAACCATGGGTGACCTAGGGGATTCCTTTAGTGATTATTAGACCCTTTTTTAGGGTTCTTAAATCCCTATATTTCATAGTTTTTTCTCCTTCAATATGAAGTTCCATTATCATATATTATCCTTCATTATTCTTTTTTATTTTTTAGTAATTATAGAGGTATTAGTTTTCACTATTTTGGTGGATTATAGTTGATTTCATGGTGATGAATGTGATGTTACTGGTTCAAGGAAGCTTCTCATTGATCTTTTAGTTCTCATATCGAGTTATCTTATCATGGAATTTATCAAATTCATTATGGTATGGGATTTATAAAACACTTTTTATCTTATTGAATAATATGTTTCATGATATGTTTTTAAATATTTTAACTTAAACTTATTGATCTTTAAAACCTTCAATTATTTTCACCTTTGAATATAACAATTTTAAACTCTTTTATTGGTATCATTAAACTTGATTACCAACTCTCCCTTTGTTTATAACCCTTATATTTAATCCCATAAGTCACGGATAATGTAACGACCCGAAATTTTAAATAAATATTGTTTCCTAATTTTATGTGTTATTTTATTTTATTTTTGTACTCAACAAAAATGTTTCATTTGATAAACATGAGTATAATTAAAATGAGACTGTTGGGTTTTGACTGTTATTTGACCATTGGTCAATATGACCACTGGAAACTAAACGTTTTGACTATTGTCTCTAAATACAAGCAATCTTGGTTAATTAATATAGAAAGAAGATTCAATGGCCTCACCCAGTAGTCTTGGACTGATCGAAGCCCATCTAACAGAAGTTGGGAAGGAGGTACCACCACTGGGCTTTGCTCTGGACCAAACCCAAGCTGAACTTCATCGTATAAAGCTAGAACGGGATCGCCTTCGTGAGAAGTTCAAACTGATAGAAATTACTACTCGTGCGATGTTGGCCGAGCCTCCCTCAGATTCTCTCACCTTAGCACACCTTACACTTAGGTCCTATGCTGGTGTGATAAGGGGTATGTAAGGAGACCGTAACTGTATTGTGTAATCCTTTGTTTTAAATAAAAAAATTTATTTCTTTTATGAATTTTCAAATGGCCGGATAAATATAGTATGCATATTTTTGATGAATTTTAGAAAAAGGATATTTTAAATATGTTTATGTAAACACTAAAAAATTAAAAATGTGTAATGATTTTCAAAAAAATGGTCTTCTACAATTATGTTCAGTACGAAATTTAGAGTCTAATAAGATCAACTTGATTTTTGATGAATAGTAAATTATGAATAGTGATTTTTTGATTTGGATTAATAATGTGTCCAAATGGATTAGTAATCTCACTTAAAGAAAGTATTAAAATAATCTAGGCACTTTGATTAAGTAATGTGATTCAATAAAATGGTTAAATAACGGTTTCATAAATTATTATTCAAGTATTAGTTTTTTGGATGAATAGTGTTTTTTAATTAAAATTTTAATTAAAAATAGTTAGAAAATTATTTTTATAAAATGGACTTCATTTTTGAACTCAGAGCATCGATATTATGTTAAGGTAATTTTTGGGGATTTTTCTGAAAAAAATAAATTTTCGATGAATAGTTTTTTTTTAAATTTAATTAAAAATATTTAGACAATTATTTTTATAAAATGGATTTCATTTTTTAAATCAGAGTATTGATATTTGGTTAAGGTGAAATTTTGGGACTATTCTGAGAAAGTTGAATTTTCGATGAATAGTGAAAATACAGTTTTTAAGTTACGGGTGTTTAATGACATCATTAAATGATGTATTAAGTATGTAATCAATATGGTCGACTTATGAATAGTAAGATAAGGTATGAGGTGTCCCAAGTGGCCAATAACATGGGCAAATACCATGGGCAAGCCCATGGTTTTTCCAAAACCACTAATGAGGTGTCCCTTGGCCATTAATGCCTTGTCCCCTCACTTTCCCTATAAATACCAAGCCATCCTCTCATCCAATAGACTCCCCACTCCCCCCCAACGATGTTCTGGTCTCCTTACCTCCCATGGAGTCCTCCCAAGGTTCCCCCAAGCCCTCAAGGTCCAAACCTTTGAGTTTTAAGAGTTACGTTTTAAGGTAAGGGATCTGACCTCTCTCTTTAATTTCAAGTAATCTCTTTTATGTCATTCCTTTTACGCTCCATGCTCATATGTTGGAGGATGTTATTTTATACTCCTCTTACTGGACTTTTCATGTTCATATAATGAGAGATACCCTCTTACTCTCATTATTTCGTTTTAGGATGTTTTAAGTGGCGCCGTTAGGCTGCCGAAATTTTTGTAACGGATTCTTTCTCCATTCTCATTTTCAAGATCTATTTTCATGTAAAGTATTTCAAGTTCCTTTTTATTATGTTGGGTTATGATCTCTAAATTTATCATACTGATCTTTTATGATCATATGATGAGATACCCCATTTGATCTCTTCAATTCAGTATTTTGACGTTTTAAGTGGCGTCGTTAGGCTGTCGAATTTTTTAAGTGGTTCTTCACCCTTCTCGTTTTGAAGTTCTACTTTCATGTCAATTATTTCAAGTTCCTTTTTGTTATGTTCGGGTATGATATCTATATCTATCATACTGGACTCTTATGTTCATATGATGAGAGACCCCATTTGATCTATTCAAGTTAGTATTTTGAAGTTTTAAGTGGCGCCGTTAAGCTGCCGAATTTTTAAGTGGTTCTTCACCCTTCTCGTTTTGAAGTTCTACTTTCATGTCAATTATTTCAAGTTCCTTTTTGTTATGTTGGGGTATGATATCTATATCTATCATACTGGAATCTTATGTTTATATGATGGGATACCCCATTTGATCTATTCAATTCAGTATTTTGAAGTTTTAAGTGGCGGCGTTAGGCTGCGGAATTTTTAGGGGATTCTTTCACCCTTCTCATTCTTTTCAAAGTTCTACTTTCATGTCAAGTCTTTCAAGTTACTTTTTAATTATGTTGGGGAATTATCTCTATATCTATCATACTGAAATCTTATGTTCACATGATTAGAGACCCTATTTGATCTTTTCAAACCATTTTGTTTGAAGTTTAAGTAACGTCGTTTGGCTGTCGAACTTTTATAAGAGAAATCTAATTTTTGTCTTCCTTCCATGTTTTTCATTTCAAATGGTATGTCCTTGAAATTTCATTACCATGATAATGTATCCTTCTTATTCTGTCCATATACTGTTTTATGGGTCATTTATGAATGTTTGACCCATTTTCCCTCTCTTTTTAATGTCTTCTAAAACCTTGTAACATAACCGTTACGCTGCAGAATTTCCGTCTCAAAATGTCTCTCTCTTCTTCTAAAGTTCTTTTATATTATTATGTGAATACTCAAAGCTCTTTCTTATAAACGGGTATTCACATATATACCAAAATTTTCTATTTTAAATTATGGGATTTACATACATGAGACCCTCCTTCCTTTTCTGTGGGTTTTAAAGTGACGAAAAGATCATGTCTTTAAAGCAGTTTTTAAAACGTTGTGATTATGAAATGAAACCCATTTATTTTATGCTATATGGGTTATTTATAAAATGTTTGATGATGATAAGTGTGCCTCACATGATAATAAAGGCAAATTTAAGGGTGCGCCCTGATAGTGCTCCAATGCTTTGGGTAATGATGTAACCACTAGAGATTACAATTTTCACGATACCTTGGTGAATAACCTTAGTAATTTTCAAATGACACCTTGGGGACGGACATTGGTGATATGTTCATGATTGTCTATGTTAAATGATGTAGCCACATCTTCAAGTTATGAAAAAGTTTTATTTTTATTATGATATGCCTCACGATTTCATTTTCATGCCTTAACGTTCTTTTCATGACTTTATTGATGCATCTCAAGTTCATATGTAAAATGTTTCACTTGTTTCCCTTGCTGGGCCTTCTGCTCACCCTTTCTTTTGATGTATGTCCCCAGGTTATGAGATGCAGTAATGAGCCTAGCGTGAACATGAGGAGAATCCTTTCAAGTGTTTAAGAAGAATGTTTTTTTTGTTTCATGTTTTATGTTCCTTGTTTCCAAGACACTAAACCTTAAAGATCCTCAGTTCCGTGTAATGGAATGAAAGTTATGTTATAAAAAGGCGGGATGCTATAGATAATTAATTATACCACTTAGACCTTTGATAACCCATTAACATTCCAAAATATATAGATTCTTTTATCCTTGTCAATCCAATAATAATCCATTTGGATTAGTGAACATGGTTTGGTCAAGGAGAAGTGGTTTTTTATGCTATGTAGTATATTTTCATGTTCCACACTTTATCTTGGTATTATTGTTTTTTCGTAGGGGAATAATTACTTCTATGCCTTCTATTCTTTCATTACCACCTTATCCCAAGACCAATGTTGTGGGTTTGTTCTACGATATGGGGATATTGTTTTTTTCTCCATCATTATAGTTTTAGATTAATTATTTATTTTGTATTATTATTACTTCTTTTCATTCTGTAACATGTGTAATATTATAACATTATTATGTCATTATATTTAAACCATTGTGAATTTTTTTTACACGAGATTTCAACATGAATATGAATTATATGTGTAAAGGTGACCATGTTGACTCACTTGCTTTGTTCTGTGACTGATATGATTTCATAATTTATAATTATATGTTTTTTAATCGATATTAAGAATGATTCACTATAATATGTTTAGAATATAAAAATAATTATAAACATGAAAATATATAATTATAATTAATTTTAAAGAATGTTTCATAAGAATGGAAATATAAATAGAAAGGTAATCAAGAATTAAAATTAACTAATTTGAGTAATATTTAAAGTAGTTTAACTTGTCGCATACAGAGTTGGTGTGTTTTGGAGTTGAATGGGATTTTATCTCAATGTAATTTAATATCTTTTGATAGAGGTTGGTTATATTTTGTGAAAAGGAGGTAAGATATTTCATTTCAGCATTGGTAGGTTAGATATGACTATTTATAATCCTTATATGAGATGGGGGTTATTGTTGTTAATATCTTTAAATGAGGTCTCTTCCTTAGAATGGTGTATTGAACCTTGGGTAGTATAGTGAGAACCTAAAGTCCTTTTAGATAAGGGGTCCTAGTGTTTCTTTCATGGTTGGTTGGGATGATTTTGTTTGAAGTATAGGTTTTGAGAGATACTATAATAGAAGTTTGATATATAGTTATGTTATCGGGAGAGTTTAGTGTGTATAGGTTCTGGAGTTAGAGGTTTTAAAATTAAGTTTTTAGTGGAGGTTTATTTATTGTATTTAATATGTTAGGAATTATTGGGGAGTTTCATGGCTAGAAGTCTAGTTGAATCCCTCTTAGGATTGGTATGATGAGTTTGAGGTATGTGTCCTAGTTGTCTAAAGTTGTGGCTTGATGTTTAAAATATACTAAATGATTATAGAAGATTAATAAATAGACAGACTACTTAATATAATTTTATATCTAGGTAAGTAAATGATGTGGTAATTGGAATGCAGGTGGTGCTATTAGTAATGTGATTAAAAATGAAACAATTAGATGGATGGATTAGTTAATATTATGATATGCTTAACTAAATAAATGGAACTATAATCAAAGAATATGGTTAACTTTGTTGTTCAATTAAATGGTTTTGAATACTGTTGAAATGAATTTTAAGAGATTCATCAATGATATATGGATGAATTTTATTATAGAAATAAATAATACAATTATTAGATGAAGTAATTGGTCATATGGGAAATTTAATCGTGGTAATAAATAGTTCATTAGTTTTAGTATCTTGTATGATATAGTTATTATTTTTGTTTTTCTTTTACCATCATGTTGTTGGTTAAATAGTATTTATCTATGGTTTCAGTGATTATATTACTCAGGGATTTACTTTTTATTTAGCAGTTGGATGGTGATATATAATGATGATATGGTATGATTATTGTTTCATTCTTGGATTCCTGATTAGTAAGTGAGAGTTTTTTCTACTAACCCACTACCAGTTTGAGTTGGAATGTAATAAGAACTAGCAAGTAAGAGAATTTCTCAATTTTCAGACCGCATTAATTGTTATATTTTAATGATATTTCACTTTTATGACTGATTACCATGATATGTTTACATAAGAACATTGTTTAGGGGATGTATTTATGATTGATATGTGTACCCATATTATTATATTTTCTTATTACATTTCATACTTACCTAGACAATATATTTGATTATCTATTTCTCATTCCTAGTTGATCTCACACATTTCTACCCCAATGCATTTATCTAATATAGATGTTGAGTTTTTTAAAATCCTAATCCTACTATGTACTCCAAAGTACTCACCCCTCTATAATTTTTTTGAGATTTCTTTATTGGATGTCCTAAGGTAGATTGGGGATATTGTTTTTTGGGTTTCTATAGAGGGTTTTTTGAATGATGTCCATGAATTATCAACTATTTTATTCCTATTTTGGTATTTATAGAGAGTTTTGGTATGGAAATTTATTATGTTTTCAATTTTTATATGAATATTATTAGTAGTATCACTCTACCTTCATGGGAACATTGAGGGTAATGCCTCTCATTGGTGTAAAAGAACCCCTTATTATTTTTAATCAACTCATGTCCAATAATTGGTAGGTATCAATGTGACATTTGGATAAAGGTATACCCTATTCTTACTTTAATTGTGTGTTTATTCAAGTTCATATGTCCGGGAAGGAAATGACAAGTTCCCCCTAGGGCTAGTGTTGTGGATGACTATAAAACAAATTCACATTGGGAATTTATGATTCATGGAAAGAATATATTACATTAATGAAGTCATGAAATGTGTTAATGATGTGAATGTGGTTCATTTGCAGAATGTGTCGATCGGGATTATTTAACCCAGGTAATAACTTTTTCATTTTACAAGAAACCCTAAAGATTAAATTTGTGAATCTGGGATTCATGATGTGAATTAATTTTTCCTAGTGCATCTTTATTCACCGAAAACCAGAATACTAAGTCGTTAAGATTGAGTTTCATTATCTCGAATGTGATGGATAGGCTCAGCGATTTTGGGCGATTCCATCCCTTCCAGATCTTTCTTTTGTGAATTAATATATAGCTTGGTTGGCCACAATTCTTTTAGTAATTGTTTCATTCTTTCATATGTATCTTCATTAATCTTGGTTTTTTTCTCTAGTGTTGGGAAGCATTTGAGGTATTAGTGATCATGTGATGATTCTTATTTGATCCCTTCCAAATATGTTGTGTGGTCATTTTCTAGGCATAGTTCTATGTGTTAGTTATGGTGTGGAATGCAGATTTCTTTTGTTATGTATTGGTCTAACCTCTTCAATCACCCCTTTTTTATGTGATTTGATTTTGATATGTGTGAATCATTTTTAGGGATTTCTTTCATTGTTTCTACGTTCCTTATGATGTGTGCCTCCTATTGCAGTTTATGTGCAACTCGAGTTTTTGGTAGGTGGTTCCATCTATACCATATAGAATTTGACCCATAAGTTATCTTGGTTTTATAAATTGTATTATAAATTAATTGGCATGGTCTTGGTATTGGTAGATTTTTGTGTGTTAATAGGTTTTTGATAAAGGCGTATTTAGCTCATTTTTGTAAAGTAAAGGTATTTTGAAATGCATTGTAAAATGGATTTATGATATGGGTTTTCATAGAATGCTTTGATTAAAAAGGGTTGTTTGGAATCATTTTTAAATTTATGTGAAATTTTTACCCAGTTGATGTATCCCACACATGGGAAACTTGATTACCTATGTGGAGGGTTTAGTATTTAACATTTTCTATTTTTTTCGTAGGGGGTTCAACCATGAGGTGTTCCTCTATTCCCTAAAACCTATGTCATAGGGACATGATATTGAAATTTTACAGGGTTCACTCATGGGGTGTTCTTTTATTCCTTAGGACCTTTCCCCCAAGGAATCGAGTGAACACTACTCATTATTGTTCATTATGGTACGAGTGACCTAGCTAGCCAAACATTTGTTTTCCTAAGGGTGTTCAGAATTTTGTTTTGGATTATTCTATTTTGGATTATATATATATACATTGATGAAATATAAATGTTTTATTGAAATTAAGCTGTGAAACAATATCACCTTGTTTGTGAAATATTTTGAAAAAGAGGAACTTCTTACCATACATTTGACATTAGTATATTTAACTTCTTACCATTCCTTTTTTTATTAAAATTGTGCATATTGGGATTACTATACAGAGACATGATGTGGAACACTTGGCTGCGATCCTACTAAAATATTTTATATAACACCTTTCACATTCCCTCAAGTATGTGTATAAATTGTATTGTCTTTTGATATAGGAAAGGGTAAGGCACCATAGTGTGGTGGAGGGGTTTATTTCATCTAGCAATAGGTTGTCGATAGTGAGGTCGTGGGGAATTTACAACATATCACATGGATTAGTTGTTTCCTATTTTTATTGTTGTTTTGGTTGTTGGACATATACCTTGAGTTTTACCTTGATGTTTATATTCTCTTGATTTGTATCACTAACAAAATTTTATTTTTTTTATAGAATATATATTTCTAGTTGTTATTTTTTGTTGTTTCTTTACATTGTGTATTTATGCCATGTGTCTTGTTTCATATTGGTTGAAATTTTCCCTTATGTATGATGTTCAATCCAAATTTATAGTATCTATCATGTGAGGATTAGAAATACCCTTCAGGACTATAGAAGATTGCTCTGGGTACTAGTGGAGGGTATCTAGGGTCAATTTGTTACAAATTGGTATCAATGGTCGGTTCTCTGAAAACTTGTATCAAAGTTATGTTTTTCCTCAATATTCATTGTCATGGGACATATATTAGAATCAAGAGAGGATTATCAAGACATTATAGGTAGGTTACAGTGAGTGCATAGCCTAATTTTGTTGTGAAGAGCCTTAAGTTACCCTGGGGTATTAGAATGTGTGTCCCATGTGTTAACTTTTGAACTGGATCTCAGTTTCTACTTATGGTTTTCCAGTTTAAACTATTATTATCCAACTATTTGACCATTTATTATATTTTTGGTGTTTATAAACATGCCTCCTAGATGTTGTCCATGGGTTATGCATAAGGATTCAATGAAAGTCACTCCTCAATATGATCCTCCTTGAGATTAGAATATTATGAAGGCTATCTTTAGGGGTAATTAATTCCATGGACTAGAACAAACCACAAATTCAAAACCCAGTAGTTGAGACGCATTCAGAAGATAGAGGAGATAAGGATCAATATCAAGAGTTCTTATACGAGAAACACCCATCCTTTAAAGGTATGAGTAAGAATTATGAGTTAGAGGGCTGGATGTAAAATATTTTTTAGATATTATACTTTTTTAGATACATCTGAGGTCATGAAAGTGAAGTGAGAAACATTCAAACATGAGGATCTCAACAAGTGGTGGTGGGATTACATTGTACAGGTAGATTAGCACATGGGATTTGATTAAAAAGGTTTTAAGAATAATTTATTTCAATCATTCATCCCTATGTTTTTATGATGGATTAGTCTAAGGAGTTCCTCTATTTGTAGTAAGAAGAACATTCAGTGTCATAGTACAATAATTATTTTTCATAATTAGTTCATTTTGATCTAATGTTTGTGATGAATGATCAGATAAAAGATAAGAAATACTTATACGGTTTGACACTAAATATCTGATCATATGTATACATACTGAGGATTACCACCTATGTCAAAATAATAGGTAGGTATTTGTTAAAAATAATGGGTTTGTCCAGAAATATTAGATTCTCTAGCTCTTCTCTTCCACCTAGAGATAGTTTTAGTAGTGCGCAGAGAAAAAGAGGAAGTGTAGTGGTCATCATATAGGTGTTTTTTGTAATAACCTATTATTTTCATGAAGTTATGGATCATTGCTTTCTATTTTAGATATATTTTTAACTTTGGTAAATGTTTTCTACATCCTAAATAATGAACAATGAGAATTTGAGGATTGTTCGAATCCTAGAGATCCAAAAAATTTAGAAATAGGGTAGGTAATATAGTTTCCACACGGTTAGTACTAACCATGAAGGGTAACCATGTAGGGAACATTTTGATAACCAAGAGGCCACATCGTTTTCCTACATCCATGCCAGCCTAGGTGCATGACTGTACAATATTTCAAACATTTTGGATAATTGGGTTTTCCACTATTTTCACAAGGTTAGGGAAACCATCCTCTTTAACCATGAGGGTTACCTATTTAGATAGTGAGGTGAGTACGGTTTGTGCATGATTTGGCAATACTATGTAAACCTATTTTTTAGTGTGAAAGTACAAAATTTAACTTCGTTATCCTAAAAACTAAACCTCATCCTTCTTTATCCCATTTACTATGGAGCACAAATCCTTACCTTACATTGAGATCTCCTCCTCCATAACCTACGGATTTTGAAAGTGTCTCCATTTAGACTCTGAATAAAGTGTCATCAGAAGCATAGGATAACTCTAAATAATATCTTGAATCCTATTGCTTCATATTTTAGTTCCAATTTTAATCTCTTGTTCTATTTTTTTGCGATTACATTTTCTCTATTATTAGGGTGTTGGACCATTAATTTTTTTTATAATCTAATTCAAATATGATGTTAATATTTTATAAGTATTTTTATATGAACCTAAGGTAGCTGGTCTAGTTTTTTTCCTTCAAAAGTGAGTCGTTTTCATACTTGTTCCATTGTGAAACAATTCATCCATTGCTACATGTTTCTATGAAATGATTTCTTTATCTTTAATTTGATATACACATGTTAGTATACACTCACTAAAAATTGTTAAGTGGTTGGAGGATCATGACCTCAACCATATACACTCCTTTGGGTATGTTTAATGAATTTCCAAATTTAATGTAATTTTTTAAATAAACCAATCATATCTTAAGCATTCAACTCTACTTATAAATTGAATTTCCCATTTGGGTAATTTCTTAATTGCTAGTATTACCTTCCAAGTTCTTGTTTGACCCTTGAAATTGAATTTACATTCCTGTATTAATTAAATGACTTGATTACATTGAAAAAATTAACTTAAAGATGGTTTTATATGATTAAATGAATTAATTTAAATAAGTATTAATGGGTGGAAATGCCACGCCAATTGATGCATTATTTATTTTATATTATTTACATGAGTTGTGATTCCTTGGTTATATTTCAATTATTAATTATATTTTATTAGAGGTGATCCCTCATAGATATTAATATTATTTTAATTACACCACTGAGATTGGTTGTGGAATGATGGATAAGGGACTTATTGAGCACGGTACTTCACTCTCCCTTATATCAGTTGTTGAGCATGGTGTCTATCACCATTATACTTTTATCTCGGTGTTTTTCATGAAATTCCACATTCCTCTATTTAGGGATTTGGGCATGATTTCTCCCCCCACCTTATCTTGAGTGATGAACATGACATGTCACATCCATTATGAGATTTAGGGAATGTACCCATGTTGGAGCCTATAGCTCATTAGAATGGTTATAAACACTTGAGTTATGCCTCAGGTCTAGCCAGTACCTTGTATCTAGATGTATTCCATATTACATCCTCACACAGTTAGTTCATATAAGTGGATATGATAAATAATTATAATATCTATATATTATTACTATATATGTAGTAACTCATCAAACGTTCATTCAGGCCTATGTTGAAGTTTGTAGAGATGATAGGTATCCTTTACGAAGCTAAGCTAGCTAGTAATTATTTATTTAGTATTGTTTACTATTCTATATACCTTTACATTGTTATTTTTATGTACACTTATTGGACTAATTTTAGACAGCATCGGAGGTACACTACTGGTATTTTATCTAACACATTACTTGGACCACCTTTGGTACCCATGTAGATTACTTATCTGCAATAATGGATAAAGTAATGAACTATTTTATAGATTCTTGATATGATTTTCATATAGTTAGGTCATGGGAGTAGAGGACTAAGTATATGCTCAAGATTATAGTGGAGATGTATTATCCTTTTTGTATTATTGTATAACACATTGTATATTTATGTCCCTTGTTTCCTTGTTTCGTGTATTAGCATACCATGAAATCATGTGTAAGACTCATCATGTTGGTTGTAGATATTATTACAGCTGTTCATTATTTATGATTCCACTATGATATGAGGGTATATTCTCCTCAATGTACCACCTTATACCCTCGCTACTAGTTGACAACATATGGCATGTCGAGAGGTGATCTTGAGGCCATGGACCCACCGACTTGGGGAACTGGTTAAGTAGATCCCGGTTTGGGACATTACAAAGTGGTATCAAAGAATTTAATTTCATTTTTTACTGTTTGGGTACTAGACAAGAGACTTGGATTTGATGGGTTTTGATAATGAGATTGATCTTGGGAGTAACTATCCCATGTACAAGAGAAACCCAAATTACCTAAGATGGGTTATTTCTATTCTATTTTTCACCTGTTATGGGTGATTCAATTTCAAAGTTGTGTGACACACCAATTTTTTTATGTAACTATTGATGTTTTTATTTCATTGATGAAATATATTTAACTAGTTAAATGAAATGATATAATTTCATATCATGCATTATTGTGGTCACATTAAGGTTTATATTCCACGCATTTTCCCATGACATGTCTACTTTCTGTGTGCGTTTTCCTATTTCATATAGTTAGTACCTAAATTATTAATATAGAAATGTAAAAACAATTCTTATAGGGATAATAAAATTTGACTAATTAAAGTTCCAACATCAATTTAAATGATGTTTTCCCACATATATTTGTGATGAAACCTTAATTAGTCAATTATACCATATTGTGGGTTCTAGAACTACTGGTCATGGATCATGATATATATATATATATATATAGACATATGAAAATATGTAAAATACTATGAACAAGAATGAATTTAGTTGTTTAAAATTGAAATGGTTTTTACTAAAAGAGATACCAATTGTAATGTAAAGAGTGCTTTCCTCTATACATTTAAATTTACCCTCCATAAGATACAACCTCTATTATGTGATATAAGTCCTATACTCATACCCAAACTTAGTAGTGGGTATATTGGTGTGTCTCTTATTTTCTTATAGACTGAAATAGTCTTTTCTACCACCTAGACATGGATTTTGGATAAGGAAGAGAGGTGTGATCTCTTTCATAGGAAGGATATGTACTTATCCCAGTTATCTTTCTATTAATATTTCAATTGAATTTTTTTTAAGTGGTGAATTTAAAATTGTTGAATAATTCCTCCATGAAGTCCTCACATGGTACATATTGAAGTTGGTGGCAATAATGCCCCATAGGTTGTTGTTGTTAAGCCTCTAGTGACCCATCCTAGAGTTCGGCCTATGACGCCACATGTTGTTCCTAATATGGGAATATACACCTAGTTCTAAGACTATTTTCATTTGTATGATAAAAAATATGAAAGGTATTGTTTGAATTTACCCGACTATGGTAGAGTTGACCTAGTGGTTCTAGAAGTAGAATCCTCCCATCTTTTTGGGGAATGTCATACCACATGCTGTTAAGTCATGGCGTGAATCTATTCTTTCTATAATCAAGCATCGGGAGATTCCAATAGATGGGAGGGTTGATCTTGCTACATATATGATATAAGATTCATCCAGCAGATGGTGGGATGTTATTACCCAGGCCATCCAACATCATTATATGGTATTGGTTTACTTCTATAAGATCTTTTGTTATTATTTAATTCCTTATACTTTGATGTATAACCGATATAGAGAGTTCACATACCTCCATAAGGGATCCATGTTTATCATGGAATATTTTTCTCATTTCATAGAGAAGAATTTTTTTTATCCTACCATATCTAGTAATGATATTATGACTGCCAAGTGATTCAAGTATGGGATGGTATATTCCATCCATGCATAGGTAGACATTTTCAGACTGACTACCATTTCTGAGATTATCATCTAAGCCATCTTTTCTAAGTGTAATTTTAGAGAATATGACATTGTGAGTCTGGGCGGTTCAACACCCAAGGAAGTAAGTGTTTTTTAATGGGACCAAGTTATATGGAAAAGTAAGTAAGAAGTGTTCCATTTTTAGGTATTTTCCTTTGTTTTCAAGTATGATTGAGAAGAATGAAAATCAATTATTTTGTATAGGTGGTTTATGGAAGATAGGGGGTTACAATAATTTACATTGTAAATCTAACGATGATTTGATAGTCTATATTTCAAAAAGATCATAAGTAGTTTAGAGAACATATGATTCAATATTTATGAAGTAATTGGGGAGAAAAGTTGATTTCAATCAGCATGGTTGGTTTTATAGAAGCATGTTTCTAAGGTGGTATAGTTTTCTAGTGTTTACCTATCTTTTGGGGTCCAAAATTTGGAAATTGGCTAGCTTTGAGAAAAGTGTATTTCCTTGAAGATATCATAAAAATATGGAAAAGGTATGAATTTCCCAAAATTGGGCTTCTTGAATTAAAATTTTCAAGATGTGAATAATGTTGAGGGTGTTCTATAGGAATACGATGAGCTTCATGAATGGTAGAGGTGAAGAGAATTGCAAGTAATCATTGCGGTAGCGAAGAGCATTGTGAGTGGGGAATTGCAGCGATGCAAAGTATTTGATGGAATGCTTTGCGATTATGAATAAATTTTAGATATAAGAAATTTCCATGGATCTTTATGAAAAAAAGAAATTCGGATAAATTTCAGAGCTCTGAGAAATAGAATTATGGGGAAATGGTGAGGAGGGGATGGTTCTAGAGTCAGTGGGAAACACTTATAAATAGTCCCTTTCCCCCTTGAGAATAGTAGAGATACTCAAGGAAAAGATTGGGTCTCTTGAATTGTGAATAAGGTTCATGAAAGAAGTGAGCTTTGTGAAGATAGTAAGCTCTGCGAAAGGAATGGGCTCCATCATGGGAAATTGAGCCTTAATAAAGAGGTGTACTTCATAAAGGTAAAATTGAGCTTTGTGAAATATTTACCTCTACAAACTAGTGATCTCTGTGAACTAGTGAGCTTTGCGAACTAGTGTGATTTGCGAAGGTTGGGAGCTTTATGAAGGAGCTTTCTGAAGGATCACTGTGAGTTTCAGAATTATGTACCTTAATTTAAGTGGGAAGTTCTTTATAAGTGCATCAAGATTAGATTGGGGTATCAGAATAAGTATCATTATGAAGTGAAATAATTTACTATCATCTTTTAGGTAGGAATGAGAAGAATTGTTTTAATAGACAAGAATTGTGAAAGTTTTTCAAGGACATAAATGTTAAATTACCCTATTTATGCTAAGGGGGTGCACACGTGCTTGAATATTGTTTTTCCATGTTCTACACGAGTGTAAGGGTATATCCTACTTGTTTTATTCCACATCAAAAGATTATTTTCTAGTGGATTGTGTGGTACTTCATTGTTTCTGTATCATACCAAGGACGTAGCTACTCTTATTGAGTAGTGAACCCTATTAATATTCAATTCTTGTGGATGTTGTTTGGATTGTGTTCAGTTGGGAATGAACTCTTTAACAGGTGGGGAATGTTGTTTCAAAAATAAGGAAACACAAAAGAAAAATAAACCACCGATTCACCCCTCCTCCTCTCAGTGATACTTGGATCCTGACTGGGAAACATCATTTCTTTATATGGGAAAATGTTACACTTCAAGGATTATGAGGGGTGTAGTAGTAGTCATCCATCTCATGCTGAAAAAAATTTCATCTGTCATCAGGGTGGAAAGATAAGAAATATGAAACATCAGTGCATGTAGGATACTATGGAATGAATATTTTGGGGAATAATGGGACATA
This sequence comes from Viscum album, assembly GCA_963277665.1. Classification (NCBI taxonomy): domain Eukaryota; kingdom Viridiplantae; phylum Streptophyta; class Magnoliopsida; order Santalales; family Viscaceae; genus Viscum; species Viscum album. Next base: position 731,563,939 of record OY728132.1, on the reverse strand, counting down.
TCCAACACTTTTGCATGATTTTTCCATTAGTTCTTAATGAATGGGGACTTACACATGCCCAATGTTTCAGAGTGGGTCCAGTAGTATCTCACATGGAAGGCAGCTGGAATACCACCAACCTCTCATGTTGAGGTAGTGGTTAAGGAAGAGGTAGTGAGACTCCTGATTCTCAGCACTAGTATAGATAACTTTCTCAGGTAAGTCATCCAATGACTCAGAGCCATGGTACGAGTCAGTTACATGTAGTGAAGCCTATGTCAGATGAGTAGAGTGTTAGAACTTCAACTATTTGAGGTACAATTCTTGTATTATACACTTTAGTGGCTGATTTATTTAACACAAACACTTCTCACTCATTTATATCTATGATAATCATGGAGATTCTGGGCTGTGAGATAGAACACTAATGTGGTGTGATGACACTCGATACCATATTAGGTATCTGACTAGGGAGTTTTCAACATTTTAATGATTTCTACCTTGAGATAGGAATATGTCTCTTGGTATATAATCTTTTCATCCTTAACGTGGAAGTTTTTGACATAATCATTAGGATGGATTGGTTAGTTCTCTTTCAATGTTATATTAACTTAAATCTTTGGAGGGTGGTGTTTACATCACTAGAGGGTGGTAGGTGTGTTTATAAGGGAGAGTGGGATGTCCTTTACACTTGATTTATACCCAATCAGATAAGTCTAGGTAGTGTGAAAGCTCAAATCACCAATCACATATTGGATGATTAGGGGTTAAAACCCACTATTTTCCCTCCCTTAGTGGATAGATTCAAGGACACCTTCCCTGATGACTTTTCAATACTACCTTTAGTTTTAAAGGTTAAATCCACTATTGAGAAAGTTATAGTAGAAACACCAGTGACCATTCATCCTTACAGGATGGAAACTATGGAGATTATGGAGTATAAAAAATAGTAAGAAGATCTGGAGGCTGATGTATTTATATTCCCCAACACTTATTCATGGGGTTCTCTGGTCATTTTTACCAATAAGGAAGATGGTACCCTCGGTATTTATGTGGATTACCAATAGTTGAACCAGATTATGGTCAGGAAATGGTATCCACTACCTTGAATAGATGACCTCTTTGATCAACTCTGAGGAGTGAGGGTGTTTTCAAAAATTGATTTGAGTTCAAGATATCATCAGGTGCATGTAAGGTCTTCAAACATACCTCACACATCTTTTAAGATAATTAATGGATATACAAGTAGATTTTTATGATGTCTGGTCTCGTGAATGCCCCTACAGTTTTTATAACTCTTATGAATTAGGTTTTCCACTCATATACAAATTAAATTGTGGTAGTATTTTTGGTTGATATCATAGTATATTCAAATTCATGAAAAATCCATGAGAATAATCTTGAGATCATTCTGAATACATTGAGGGAGATTCATCATTATACTAAGCATAGTAAATGCCACATCTAGATCGATAAAGTCCACATCCTGGGTCATATCATATCGGAATCAAGAGTTTCAGTATACCCAGAGAAAGTGAGAGATGTAGTTTCCTAGGATAATCCCAACAACATCTTTGACATATTTAGTTTCTTGGGGGAAAGATGGATATTACATATGATTCATCTAGTATTTTTCACACCATTCAACATTGCTTATGGGATTAATAAATAATGTTGTAAAATTCATACGGTTTAAATCATATGAAGAATAATTTTTGAAGTTTAAGGGAAAATTGAATTTCTTACTAATATTGATTCTACTCGAACTAATAAGGAGTTATACTATTTATAATGACACATTAGGTATCAGTCTTAGAGCTGTAAAGATGTAGGATGAGAAATTCATCATATACAGATCTCCTTAGTTGAGGCCTCTCGAGTGTAATTACCTGATTCACAACCACAAGCTAGATACTATTGTACATGATTTATGATGTTGGATACACTATTTACTTGGATATAATTTTGTGGTATTCACACATCATAGAAGACTCAAGTATATTATTACACAGTGTGATCTGAATCTTAGAAAACATAGATGTGTTGAGTATCTACAATCCTTTGATTTTGAGCTTTTCAAGACACCTATGAAACATAATGTAGTAGATCATACTCTAAATCATAAGACTTAGGTAGTTCTGGAGACCAGTGGTGAGTGGCAGCTCATGGACTTATTTTTAGAGATGCATGTTGATGTTGCGGAGGGATATGGTCAGACTATCCTCACAACCATAGTAGTGAATTATAATATTCTAGAATGGGTAAAAATGAAGAAACTATCTAATCCTGAGGGCAAATTCCTAAGGGAGAGTATCTTAGATGAAGATTTATCTTCTAGTTGGACTATGGATGAGGATAATACCTTACGCTTCAATAGACGTGTATGGGTTCCAACATATATCAAAGAAGAGATAATGTGGGAATTTCATTCCAAAATATGGCCAATACATCCTGATTTCACCAAGATGTATTGATACATACATCTCTAATATTGGTGGCCTTCTATGAAATGGGAAATTTCAGATTTTATCACTTTATGTTTCACTTTTTTGTAGGTGAAGGTAGAACACCAGTAACTAGTAGGACTTTTAAATCTATCAGTAGTGCAGAAAATGTTTATTACAATGGTTATTTTTTATTTTTTACATCGTCTTTTGGCTGAAAATATTACAGGAGATGTTATAAACATTGTTTTTTATGTTGGTTATTTTAATACTAATGTACAAACCGAAAATCCAAAGGGTTTTTCACATTAGTTCCTCAAAAACTGATGTGAAAAATGCTTCAGGGTCTTGATTTATTACATCAAGTATTAAATAATCGACATTTTATATACAATATTATGTCATTTATGTAATAACCGACATAATAAACTACGCCTCCGAAGAATGTATCACGTCGGTTATTGAATAACCGATGTGATAAACTAGTCTGCCAAGTGTTTATTCACATCGGTTAAATAATAAGCGACGTGAAAACATATATACTACCTCAGTTATAAAATAACTAAAATAAAAAAACTATTCCATTCCATTTATTATGTCAGTTATGAAATAACTGACATAAAAACCCATTCCCATGCATTTGTTATGTCAGTTCTCAAATAACCGATATCAACACCCATTCACATACATTTTCTACATCGGTTACAAAATTACAGACATAAAAACCAATTTTTTTAACAAAAACATTCAGCCACTACTATTCCCTACCAAAGAAGGCTTGAAACAAGCAGAAAACAGACCAAAACCACACCAAAACCACACCAAAATACATACCATAAAAACATCAAAGCTAGACCAAAACAAGAAGAACTAAATAAAAATTCAACATTCACATACATAACATTCAAAACATATAATGTCAAATAAAAAAACACAAAACCGCATGGACAACACCCCACCCCACTGGATAGCCCAACCCCTTGGATAGCCCCCACCCTCCTGGACACCCTACCACCCGTAGAAACTTCCAATCCCCTAAACAGCACCCCGACCCCCCTGGACAGCCCCCTGGACACCCTCCCACCCCCTAGACACCCTCCCACCCCCTGGACACCCCCACACCCCTACAACCCCCCCCCCCCCCCCCCCGCCTAGATATCCCCCACCCCTGGACACCACCACCCCCTGCACAGCCCCCCACCCCTTGGATATCCCCCACCCCTGAAGAGCCCCCACCCCCTCGACACCCTGGACACCCCCCACACCCCTTCACCCCCACCCCCTAGACAGCCCCACCCCCTGGACACCACCACCCCCTGGACAGCTCCCCACCCCTTGGACAACCCCCACCCCTCTGGACACCCCCCCCCCCCCACAACCTTGGAAACCCCCTCCCCCTGTATACCCCCACTCCCCTGAAAATACCCCCACCCTTAAGGAAACCCTCCCACCCCTTGGACACCCTAGACACACCTCACCACACTGGACAACCCCTTGTATAGCCCCCACCCCCTAGACAGCCCCCACCCTCCTGGATAACCCCACCCCCTAGATTGACCTCCCACCCTCCTAGACACCCTCCCACCCCATGGACACCATGGACCCCCCCACCCATCCCAATGGAAAACCCTCCCACACCCCTAGTGTAACACCCCAATCTTCCACAGTATGTTTCCCTTTGAATAATGCAATAGCTTGCATTGTACACAACTTCGAGATTCTAACACACCGGGACCAATCAAACTAGCCATTATGAATAGTAATACCAACTTTTTTAAATTTTATATATATTATTTTTTTAAATGGAATTCATTTTTGAATTTCGAATATCAAAATTATCCTAGGGTGAATTTTTGGTATTTTTCCGAAAACATTCAATTCTTGATGAATAGTGAAAGACATTGCGTTATTGGTTAAACCCGTATTTTTATTTAAATAATTATTTATTTTATTTAAATTTATTTTAGGTAAAAATAGATACATAATACCTATATAATTTCAATGTAATTCATTGAAGTCATTTTATAAAAAGTTTAGATATACAAAAATATTATTGAACTTTTTACGGACTATTACCCACCTCCTAGGAGCATTTGAAAATTTGCATAAAACTTAATTTTATCGCTTCTGTGAGTTGAATTTCAAAAATACGAGAGACACAGTTAATATCAGTATGTAAAATTTTGTTCAATAAGATGAAAATAATTTTTTGGGAATAGTAACTTTTGACTTTTATTTACCACAGTTAAAAATAAATAGGGTAATTAAGAGTAAAAATGATATCATAATTAGCCTAACACATGTTCTAATTATATTGGATAAGTATAATTCGACCAAAAATAACTTTAGGAGAAAATTTTGATCCTCTTTGGTCCACTTTCTTTAGATTAGTACATTTATTATTATTTTATTTAAAGAAGAGTTAAAAGAGTTAAATTCAATGTTTAATAAATAAAACATTTTTAATATAGGTTTACACACAATATAAATTCTACTATAAATATTCATTAGAAATATAAAATATTTCCTACATAATGGTATTTTATTTATAATTTTTAGATTTTAAATAATTTAATTTATTTATGACACAATTCTGATAAAGTAATTATCTTATTAATGAAATATTAAAATAATTGATATTATAAATATCCAAATAAATGTAAATTGAGACTTCTAATGAATTCCACTAATTTTTCAGGTTAATATGACATGTTATGGTTGGTTAAATAAATTTTATTTTAAGTGATAATGTTTTTATGGATTTCAAAAAAATCAAATACTAAATAGTGTTAGAAATGACATAATTGAGTTTTTAAAACAAATACTATACTATTAATTGATATAATATTCCTAAAAATATAAGGTTCGGCCAAAGGAGTTAGATAAGGTTATATATATTAATAAAAAAACCACTTGGGGTTTTATTTGCTGATAATAATAAGTTTATTAACCATATAATATAAAAATACAAAGAGACATGGTAAATATAAAACTATTTAACTAAGAGTAAAATCTATAAGATAAGGTTAATATTGTAACCTAAACCTATCTAAAACCTATTGGTTGAGATTTTTTAGACTCATCCCCACCTTATCCTCAAAATAAATCATTTTTTAGATATTATAAACCGAAAATAATTTTATTATAAAATTATATTTCAAGATTTTCCTAAAGTGACCCTCACCTCTCTTATAAAAGGCTACTTACCCTAATCTTAATTTCACACCTCCAAATCCATTTAGCTCTGCTAACCCCTGCCCAAATATCCTCTCAACTTCCCTCTATTCATCCTAGAGTCCTTAAATTGTTCATAAATCCAACCTATGGAGCCCTTTTGATCAACTCAAAAGGAAACACCTAAAGTAGAGGTAATAATTTCCCCACCCTCTTTCAAGTTCTTTTGTTCTTCCACTTCCTCTTTCCTTGTTGTTTTCATGACAAAATAATAAATCCAGTACCTTCTACAAACTGTTATTTTATTATAAATATGGTAAAACTATATTCATTATGTAAAAACTCGGTTTTTTCAATAAAATACTTTGGAATATTCTTGATGTTATTCTAGAGCAGTGCCTTCGGACGGTGTGCGATTCCGAGCCCCGGTGTGGTCGAAATTAAATTTTCAGTCTATTCTGACTGGGAACACCAAATAAATGAAATATCTCTTAAATGGTTGCTCTTATGGGAAAATAGAGGGCATCCTTGAGTCCGGATCATACCTTTTACCCTAGGAGGGGTGTAATTTTCGTAGGCGCGACCCTTCTGTGGAAAATAGCCCCAGGGGCGTTTTCATAATTTAGCAGCATCGGGTGTTGAGTTTTATAACCTTTTAACGAGGCCTTAGATTAAAATTCAGAGACCTCAATTGTGCTCGAGAGGTGTTGTTTACTCTAGGGGAGGTTTAATCTTGACCGTGTCGGGGGTTTTGGATGCGGGTGTTTTCAGGGGTCAAGTTTTTAATTAAAAAGAGTTTAATTACTTAAACTCTCATCTCCCTCTCCCCCATCCTCATTCCACCCCCAGACGAAACCCACCTTCTCCCTCAACCATTCCCACTCAACCTCCTCCTCCTATTCCTCCAATCAAGATGGGGGCGATAGCGACGAGGTGCATATCGACTGTGAAGCGTCGGGCTATGCCCATGCAGGTAGGAGATTTCGTTTTGCTTTTTAATTTCTAAACCCTTCTTTCAGGTTCGATTTTAGCATTGAAATGTTTTTTGATCTTCGAGAAAATCCCGTATTTTTGTAGTTTATATCCTGATCTTTCCTATGCACTTTATGGATTTGAAATCCGAGTTCCGAGGCGACCTCAGTCATCCGACGGAGATCAGTGGGTTTTTTGGTGTTTCCCAGTGAGGTTCCGACCATCCGGGTTGCGGCGGCCCGAGGTAGCGGTGGTCCGGCGGCTTCGCGCGATGGCCCATTGGTCCAGGGGGTGCGGCGCAACTGGTCTTTAGTAGAGGTAGCCGGGGTCGAGCGGTTGGGTGAGCGGGCGTCGACGAGGGAGATTCCATCGGGGCTCGCGGTCGAGCAAAGAAGGCGACTGTAGGCAGGGGGGCTATGGACGGTGGGCGGTGGCCGCGGGCGAGTGTGGTAGGGTGAGGAAGACCAGCCGGCTGTTGGCCGGTCGACGAGGAAGATCGGGGTTGCTACCCCGGCTGGGAGATCACAACCCGTAAAGGGCGAGTCACTATGGAAAACGAATCGGACTTGCTGAGCCGGTTCGGGTGAGGCTGCCCGACATGCGCAGTGAACTGTGGGCCGGTTCAGGCTGGGTGTGGGCCGGCCAAACCGGCCCGGCCCACCATTTCGGTCCGTTAATATTTCAAAATGCCCTAAAACGTAAACCGTGTATCGGATTTTTTAGCCATCTATAGTGACACGTCCATTAAATCACGATGAACTATTTGAAATGGTTTTGGCAGGTTTTTAATTCCTGAAACGAGGGGCCTCAGAGGCGCGACATGCCTTTTAGTGAATTGGCGTTTTTCCGGGGGTTCTTGTTTTGGGTGGCGTGGACACATCTGAAGTCCATTTTGAGGGCCGTCAGCGGCGTTGCGACCCTGGCATCGAGACGATGATTTCCAAAGGGCTTTCGGGCATTGAAACCGAAGTTGAGGTGTGGGCCCCATGGCCCGTCGTTCGAGCTACATGCAGCTTTTTGCAACCTTTTTCATCGGACGTCCGTTCAGGGTGTGCGAGAAGTTGATTATGGGTGTTTTCTCGAGGGCATTGAATTGGCGCAATCCACCTGCATTATTTCTGTATAGTGGTGTGGGCCCCACGAGGACTGTTTTGGGCGTTGACGGTGAATTACAACTTATTCACCAGGTGTCCGTTTTGGACAAGTGTTTAGTCAATCTTGTGTACTTTTTTGAGAGGATTGCAATGGTGCAATCTGTTGGTAGTGTTTCGGGACCAGGATATGGGTCCCACTTAACACCACTCGTGTGCAGTATGGAAATATGCATCTTTTTCTTCATTTATACGTTACACTCAAGTGAGCAGTCAATTTGACGTGTTTTCCCGAGGGGATCGTAATGGTGCAATGCACCCGACTATTTTCGAGGCCGAGGCTCGGGACCACGGGAGGTTGTTCGGGCATAAAGTAGTGTTGAATGACTTTTACATTGGATTTCCATTTGAGGTGAGTAAATAGTATATCTCACATGTTTTTATGTGATGATTACAACAGTACAATCCGTTTGGATATGCAGAGTCTCATTCTAGATCTCATTAAATGGGGAAGCATGAAAGGTGCTATTGTGGTAGTTTTTCGTGCTTTGTTTGGAAGCGAACCCTTGGTGTGTGATCGCATTAACACCTGTGTGAGTGAAGTTGATGTTTGAAGAGATGTGGTTGGCCATGCTAGGGATGTTGAGGAAGAAGGTTGGTGAAATTGCGTTTATGTATTTTTGTGTTGACATTGGGTGTCGTGTGTACGATAGCCCTTGGGCTGAAAATGTGGTATACTCTGGGAGTATATAGGAATTCTTGGATTTAAATGTTTTAGTTTGTACCTATGAATGTTTGTGTTCTTGGTTTGGAGATGAGTTGAGGCCACATGTCGTGTGGGCCCCATGTGTGTGTCGTGTTCTACTTTACGTACCTTTAACCTCTCGCGATGTAGAGGGTCCTCCTATTCTCGATAGTTTCTACCAGCACGGTTGAGTGGGTTTTTCCTTGGTCCTGTTCATGATGGTTTAGATCAGAAGGGTTGAGTGGTTTCCCCTGGTTCTTTTCTCGACAGTTTGATCGGTGAAGTTGTTTGTGTTCCCCTTTATCCTTTAGCCGTGTGGGCTTTCCGTATCATGTCCCTTCATGTTCCCTGGTAGAGTTATTTTTGGATTCAGTGTGACCAATACATTATGTGGGCACCGATCCTATACCTAGGAGGTTGTTTCTAGTAGGGATGTCCAGAGTCGTTCTGGGTTTACCCTCCAGTCGGGCTGGGCAGTTGGTTTCTCATAATATTCATAGGTTTTACCCTCCAGTGGGGCTGGGTAGGGGGTTCTTCATTAACCTTTTATGGTTTACCCTCCAGTAGGGACTGGGCAGTGGGTTACCCGATGACCGCTTAGGGTTTACCCTCCAGCAGAGACTGGGAAGTGGGTTACCTGATGACCTCTTAGGGTTTACCCTACAGTAGAGACTGGGCAATGGGTTACTTGATGACCGCTTAGGGTTTACCCTCCAGCAGAGACTGGGCAGTCGGTTACCCGACGACCTCTTAGGGTTTACCCTCTAGCAGGGTTGGGCAGTGGGTTACCCGATGACTTATTCCAGACTCAGCCCTTTCTACTGGGCTAGTCTATGGCTTTTCTCCATGACTACCAGAGCGGGACCCTTTGTTATATGGGTCAGTGATGTGACAGCTTTGAATTTTTGAAGACCTCTCGACTGTGTGTCAGTGAAGAGGTGTGGTTTGACATTCCCCAGAACTCTCAAGTATGAGGGGTGCTTTCCCAATAGATATGCGTCTTTGTGACGCATCCTAAAACCGTGTGGGAGAGTCAGTGCCGCCCAAAGCAGATAGTGTCGAGGTGCGGTGATTTGAGCCCCTTGACTTGCAGTTCGGGGAAGATGTGTGGGATACTGGGCATCGATGGTGATTACTTTTGGGACTATTGGCTACTCACGTTCTTGGGCTGAGCTACAGGATGGATATCCCCTTACGATCTTGTTTGGGTTTCTTAACAGATCATATATATATGTATACCTTGTTCTAGTACCCACTCCTTGGGTTTTGGCTACTCTCCTTCCAGGAGAGGTGAAGATGCGCGAGGTATTCCACGTGCTTTCCGTGTATAGCTTCTTGTGGTTTGAAGAGTCTACTATCCTTCTATAGGTAGTTAAGACTCGACAGGAAGTTTATCTTCTCACCATTTATAGCTCTTTATAGTAGGATGAGTCTTATTATTTCCTCTTGTTGGGTTGAGCTGTAATATTTACTGCACTGTCTCTGTTGTACTCCTTTACTTTTCCCTATTCGATCTACTTCTCACCACTTCAATACCTCCTTTTTTGCTCCCTCGAGCCTTCGGGGCATCCTACTGAGTATTTTTATACTCAACCCTGCTTGGGCTTTGCCCTCACTTGGTGTGACCTTGTAGATGACGGACAGGTTGGTCGTGACTTCCGCAGATCTTAAGAGTTTGGGATCTTGGACCACGTACATTGGTCATAGTTGGGTTCTGGGTGTGGGACTCTCCTAGATGTTTTACTTTTCTTTACCTGTTGCCGGGTTGTGGCACTTTTCTTGTTGGGCATGTGTTTTGCACTTTTCTTTTTAGTTTACCTTCAGCACTCACTTTGTACTGTTTAGAGGTCAATGCACTCTTTGTGGTTGTTTATAGAAGTTGGTACTTTACTTTCTCTTTTACTCTACACTATTTCATTGAGTGGGTTGCGTGTGTGTGTACATGTACTTAGCAAAAGTCCTCCCCGATTTTTTTAGCCTTCGATGCTTGTCGCTAGCCCCTGGCCTATGGAGGTGGGCTAGGGGTAGTTGCAGCTCTAGGCTGGGTAGGGTCGGGTAAGGAAAAAGTGGTATCATAGGTGGTTCGTTCCTTGGGATGTTGTTCAAATGTCCCTAAAAAGGAATTGGTTGGGATCTAGGGAAAAAGTGTCAATGTCTCTCAAGAGCGGCTCTTAGGACAGGGAGTCCAGTGATGGTGTGGCGGCTGACATATCCATTCACCAGGACCCTGATAACCCACTTGTCAACTCAGCATGTTGAGACACTCATTGCAGGGAAATTGGTCTGTGCATCACATAGGATTGAGTCTTGGCTATCCTTCTTGAGTCAACTCCCCAATGTTTTCACTGTTATACACATATATTCTCATCTGACTGTGGAACTCCTTGATAACATTTAGGATGTCTCCATGAAGACATCCAGCCAGGATACCAGCTTTGGTTCATGACGATGACCCTGTAAGCTAGGAGGCCTCAGTACAGGACCCATCATGCGAGTCCTTTTCTTCGGGTGGGCCGGTAGTATCACCCCCACCTAGTGAGAAGAAGACAACTCCAGTAGAGCAGATGAAGCATGAGCGCAGGTTGATCGTGCTCCGTGAGATCTAGTAACAAATACCGTTGAGGTTCAATGGTGAGCAAGACCCTCAGGCAGTAGAGGTTTGGATTGAGATAGTGTTTTTCCTATTTAGGATTCCACAGACACTGGCAGATCAGAGGGTGGCTTTGGCAGCCAGCCTTTTCAAAGGAGTAGTTGGGCATTGGTAGAGTCTGGTGACTCAGTTACTTGATGAGTCGTCACTTTCTTGGGGCGACTTTCAGCATCTATTTCGTGAGGAGTTTTACCCCTTCTTATTATGCTCTGTTCAGATCCAGATGCTCCTGCAGTTTCAGCAGGGAGGGATGACGGTGACTGAGTATGCGACTAGGTTCGCGGACCATGCACGTTTTTTCCTGGACTAGGTCCACAATGGAAACTTCCAAGTGTGGAAGTTCAAGTAGGGTCTCTGTAGATAGATTCATTCCATCATAGTACCCTTGTTCATTTACACTCATGATGAGGTGCTGGAGTAGGCACTGGTGACAGAGAGCTTCCTATCACTCTCTACAGTTGGTGGTGGAAGAAGACACGATGGAGCCGAGACATCTGCTGCAGCTAGCGGGCATCGGAAAATAGAACCTCGACGCAGGTGGCATTCCAATAACCGGACTCAGGGGTGTGGTTGTACACCACAGTGGCATCGGAGGGCTCCAATGTAGCCAGAAGAGAGTCAGTGTTATGATTGCGATGAGCGAGGTCACTTAGCACGGGACTGCCCGACCAGACACACTGAGAATATCGGGCAGGCAGCAGGTACACCACCACGACAGAGGCAGCACCATGATCGAAGTAGTCCCCAGAGAGGTGGTGCTAGCGGAGGAGCGGGAGGAGCCGGAAGTGGGGGACGACATTACAAGGTCTTCCCATCACCACCAGGCGGTCCACGTCAGGCTCCGGGAGCTGACAGTTGGGACCAGGGACATCCACGAGCTTTGGATGTATACGATCCTGTCGAGCATGAGGTGATAATAGGTATGCTCTATAGCTCTTCTACTTATTGTGGTATAATTGTTAGACTCTTCATATGAAATTATTTTCTCCCTAATCCTTGTTTTTGGTGTTACCAGGGTGACGAGGGGTGTTGGTGTAACCCTATGTCAGTATAGTAGAAGTCGTAGAACCTTTTTCATTAGTCGATGGTGTCAACTCCATTGCTTTCCGAGCGTATAAGAGAGTCTTGGTTGGGAGACATCGACTATGAAATCTTGCGTGACATGATATCCTTGGGTGTTTCACCATATGGAAATTCTAAAGGAGGGAATCACCGGGCTTTGTCCCAGGTCCAAACAGTGATTCCAGTCACGGTGTGCAATGTAGGAGTTCCGACGGGGAGGTGAGCTACCCCCGAGGGCCTTCGGGTTGTTTGAGATCGTACAACGGGATGACGAGGACCCCTAATGCCTTTCCCTAACCCCATGGTAGAGAGTAGGTGCATGACGTATCCCATGTGGCTTTCTTGAGGAGATGTGTGTGTGCACCTATGCAAGTCATCGGAAAGGGAATACCTTGTGTGAATAGATCAAATCCTTTGGTCTGTGTGCAGCAACGTGAGACTATGCAAGATTTCTTCTGGGTACGGGAGAGCCAGGTGTGGGCTTAGTACCCTGAGTTGTTCCCTGGTTTTGGTTTTTGGGGATGAAAAGCTTGAAGGAGGGTATGATTTAAGAACCTGGTTTTTGTCACAAAAGACTTTGGAATATTCTTAATGTTCTTCCAGAGCAGTGCCTCCATACGGCGTGCTATTCCAATCCCCAGCGTGGCTAGAATTAAATTTTTAGTTTTTTCACACGAGGAATGCCAAATTAATTAAATAACTCTTAAACGGTTGCTCGGATAAGAAAACTGATGGCACCATTGAGTCAGGAGCGGGCCGTTTACCCTAGGAGGGGTGTAATTTTTGCGGGCGCGGCCCTTTGGTGGAAAATGGCCCCAGGGGAATTGTTTATAATTTAGTGGCATCAGGCATTGAGTTTTATAACTTTTGAATGGGGCCACATATTAAATTTTTGAGACCACCGTTGTGCATAGGAGGTGGTTTTTACTCTAGGGGAGGTTTAATATTGACCGCGTCGGGGGTTTTGGACATGGGTGTTTTCAAGGGTCGAGTTTCTAATTAAAAAGAGTTTAATTACTTAAATTCTCCTCTACCTCTCACCCATCCTCATTCCACCCCCTGAAGAAACCCACCTTCTCCCTCAACCCTTCTCTCTGAACCTCCTCATACTCTTCCTCCGATCAAGACGGGGGTGACAACGGTGAGGTGCGGATCGAACGTGAAGCGTCGGGCTACGCCCCTACAGGTAAAAGATTTCTTTTTGCGTTTTAATTTATGAACCCTTCTTTAAAGTTCAATTATAGCATCAAAATGTTGTACGATCTTCGGGAAAATCCCGTATTTGCGTAGTTTATATCCTGATATTTCCACTGGACTTTCTGGATTCGAAATCCAAGTTCCAAGGTGACCTCAGTCCTCTGACGAAGATCAGCTGGATTTTGGGTGTTTTCCAGCGAGGTTCTGGCCATCCGGGTGGTGGCGGTCCGATGGCTTCACGCGGCAACCCGGCGGTCCAGGGTGTGCGGGGCGGCGGGTCTTCAGCGTAGGTAGCTGGGGTCAAGCGGGTGGGCGAGCGGGCATCAGTGAGGCCGAGGCGGCTGGGGATCACAGTCGAGCGGAGCAAACGTCTGAAGGCGGGGGGGGGGGGGGGGGCTGTGGATGGCGGGCGGTGGCCGCAGGTGAGCACGGTCGGGTGATGAAGACCAGCGGGCTATCGGCCGGTCGGCGAGGAAGACCGGGGTCAGCGACCCCGGCTGGCAAACCGTGACCCGTAAAGGATAGGTCGCCGTGGAAAGTGAACCGGACCGCCTGAGCCGGTCCGAGCGAGGCTGGTCGGCCTGCGCGGTGAACTGCAGGCCAGTTCAGGCAGTGGGTGGGCCAGCCAAACCAACCCGGCCCACAGTTTCGGTCCGTTAATATTTCAAAATTCCCTAAAACATAAACCATGAATCAGATTTTCGAGTCGTCTGTGGTGACACACCCCTTAAATAATGAATAACTTTTTGAGATGGTTTTGGGGGTTTTTTATTCCCAAAATGAAAGGCCTCAGAGGCGCGACACACCTTTAAGTGAATTTGCATTTTTCTGGGGGTTCTTGTTTTGGGAAGCACAGACACACCCAAAGTCAGTTTTGAGTGATGTCAGTGGAATTGCGACCCTGGCGTCGCGACGATGATTTCCAAGGGGTTTTCAGGCATCAAAACCAAAGTTGAGGCATGAGCCCCACGACCCGTCATTCGAGCTACATGCATCTTTTTGCAACCTTTTGCATCGGACGTTTGTTCAGGGCGTGTGAGTAGTCAATTCTGGGTGTTTTTCTGAGGGCATTGTAGTGTTGTAATTTGCCTGCTTTATTTCTGCACAATTGTGTGGGCCCCATGAGGGCAGTTTTGGTCATTGACGGTGACTTCCAACTTCTTCACTGGGTGTCTGTTATGGGTAAGTCTTTAGTCAATCTTGTGTACTTTTTTGAGAGGATTGCAATGGTGCAATCTGTTCGTAGTGCATCAGGACCGGGATGCAGGTCCCACGTAGCACTACTCGTGTGTGGTATGGAAATATGCATTTTTTTCTCCAGATAACCATTACACTCAAGTGAGCAGTCAATTTGACGTGTTTTCCTGAGGGGATCGCAATGGTGCGATGCGCCTGACTGTTTTTGAGGCTGAGTCTCGGGACCACAGGATGTTGATCGGGCATAAAGTAGTGTTGAACGAATTTTATATCTGATGTCCATTGGAGGAGACTAAATAGTATATCTTTCATGTTTTTCCATGATGATTACAATGGTACGATCCATTTGGATGTGTGAAGTCTCATTCGAGATCTTATTAAATGGGGAAGCATGAAAGGTGCTCTGGTGGCGGTTCATCTTGCTGTGTTTGGAAGTGAACCCTTGGCGTGTGATCGCATTCACTCCTGTGTGATTGAAGTTGATATTTGAAGAGATGTGGTTGGCCATGCTAGTGTCATGGAGGAAGTAGGTTGGTGAAATTGCGTTTACGCCTTTTGGCATTGACATTGGGTGTCGTGTGTACGATAGACCTTGGGAAGGAAATGTGGTATACTCTAGGAGTATACAATAATGCTTGGAGGTACATGTTGTAGTTTGTACATGAGAACGTTTGTACGCTTGGTTTGGAGATTAGTTGGGGCCACATGTCGTGTGGGACCCATGTGTGTGTCGTGTTCTACTTTACATACCTTTGAACTCTCGCGACGTTGAGGGTCCTCCTATTCTCGATTGTTTCGACCAGTAGGGTTGAGTGGGTTTCCCCCTGGTCATGTTCACGATTGTTTAGACCAGCAGGGTTGAGTGGTTTCCCCTGGTTCTATTCTCAACGGTTTGATCGGCAGAGTTTTTTGGGTTCCCCTTTTTTCCTTTAGCTGTGTGGGATTTCAGTATCACATCTCTTCGTGTTCCCTGGTAGAGTTGTTGTGGATTCGGTGTGACCAATACATTACGTGGGCACTAATCCTCTACCCAGGAGGTTGTTTCAAGTAGGGATGGCTAGAGCAGTTATTGTTTTACCCTCTAGTGGGGATGGGCAGTGGGTTTCTCATCGACTTCTTAGGGTTTACCCTCTAGTGGTGCTGAGTAGTGGGTTGCTCATTGACCTCTTATGGTTTACCCTCCAGCAGAGACTGGGTAGTGGGTTACCCGATGACTTCTTAGGGTTTACCCTCTAGCAGAGACTAGGCAGTGGGTTACCCAATGACCTCTTAGGATTTACCCTCTAGAAGAGACTGGGCAGTGGGTTACCCGATGACCACATTAGGTTTACCCTCCAGTAGAGACTGGGCAGTGGGTTACTCGATGACCTCTTAGGGTTTACCCTCCAGTGGGGCTGGGCAGTGGGTTACCTGAAGACTTCTTCCAGACTATGCCCTTTCTACTTGGTTAGACTATGGATTTTCTCTGTGACTACCAGAGTGGGACCCATGGTTGTACGGGTCAGTGATGTGATAGCTTTGACATTGAGAAGACCTCTCAATTTTGTGAAAGTGAAGAGGTGTGGTTTCACTTTCCCCAGAATTCTTAAGTATGAGGGGCACTTTCCCCACCGAGACGCGTCCTTTTTACATGACCTAAAACCGTGCGGGTGAGTCAATGCCTCCCAAAGCGGATAGTGGTGAGGTGCGGTGATTTGAGCCCCTTGACATTCAGTTCAAGGAAGACGTGTGGGATGCTGTGAATTGATGATGTTTACTACTGGGACTATTGGCTACTTACTTTCTTGGGCTGAGCTACGGGATGGAGATCCCCTTACGATCTTGTTTGGGTTTCTTGACAGAGCATATATATATGTATACATTGTTCCAGTACACACTCCTTGGGTTTTGTATACACTCCTTCCAGGAGAGGCAAAGATGCATGGGGTATGCCAAGTGCTTTACGTGTCTAGCTTCTCGTGGTTGGACAAGTCTACTCTCCTACTATAGGTAGTGAAGACTCGACGGGAAGTTCATATTCTCACTATTTTTATCTCCTTGTGATAGGATTAGTCTTCGTCCTTCCTCTTATTGTGTTGAGATTTACTCTTTACTGCACTCTCTCTATTGAACTCTTTTACTTTTCCTTGTTCGATCTACTGCTCACCTCTTCAGTACCTCCTTTGTTTCTCTCTCGAGCCTTTGGGGCATCCTACTGAGTATTTTTATACTCACCACTGCTTGGGCTTTACCCGCACTTAGTGTGCCCTTGCAGATGATGGACTGGTTGGTCGTGACTTCAGTGAAGCTTAGGAGTTCAGGAGCTTGGACTGCATACGATGGTCGTAGTCGGGTTCCAGGTGTGGGACTCTCCCAGCTGTTTTACTTTTGTTTGCCTATTGTCGGGTTATGGAACTTTTCCGGTTAAGCGTGTTTTTTTTTATTTTCTTTTCAGTTTACCTTCAGCACTCACTTTGTACTGTTTAGAGGTCGATTCACTCTTTGTGGTTGTTTATAGCTGTTGGTACTTTACTTTCTCTTTTACTCTGCACTATTGCATTTATTGGGATGTGTGTGTGTGTGTACATGTACTTTGGCAAAGGCCTACCTGAGTTGTTTAGCCTTCGACACTTGTCGCCAGCCCCTGGCCTATGGAGGCGGGCTTGGGGTAGTTGTGGCTCAAGGCTGGGTAATTTTGGGTCATGACACATTATTCTATCCATCCTATAAATGAAAAAGTCACTATATGTGCGTACGTATGGCTTACCGTCTTCACTTCGTGATGTCGTTTGTTATTCAAAAACTTCATTATTTGGATGGGTATAATAATGAGCATAACTGATGTAAATAATTAATATAACATGAGAATGATTCTGTATATATGATATACTATCCAATTACCTACAATTTCATCATCAATATAATGATATTGTTGCTCGTGCGTACGTACGGATTACCATCTCCACGAACACAATGAGGTTCATTTCCCCATCGTAACCATTCAAGAATAATTTTCATTTGATGATTAAAAATAATTTTTCATAAATTAATATCATTATGTATATGAATAAAACACATCATATCTATAACAAACATGGCTTATATAACAAAACATATAAAGTAACATGAATCAGTTAACACCCGAAACGATGATAATACTAAAATATTATTAAGAAACCAATAATAGAAGATCATATATGATATCATATTTACGTATATGGTTCTTTTATAATTTAATAATAGTGATTTAAAAATTATACATAAGATTAATGTACCCTCGACCAAGGAAAATTACAAGGTAAGGGTTAATTTCTCAATCTCTTTATCATCTGAGGTTGTTTTTACATAAGTATCTACTGGGACCCCTTTATCATCCACATCCGTATTTTCTTAAAAATGTAATTCAATTTTTTTTACTATTGACTATACTATGTTTTAGAGTCATTTATACCCTTATTTGACCATATATTATTTGAAAGGAATCTTTCTGTCATTTTCCAAACAAGGTACTTTATGACCTTTTTGATAAAATTAAGGTAAGAATGTCTTTTTTAACTTATACAATGGGTGTGGCTATTTTCCTCCATTATATTATCATTGAAGTTTCCAATACAATATTATAAGAATATTTTCAAAATAAATGTTTTCTTTTATAATTATATGACATTTAAATGATTTCAAAATAGAAAGAGATATTTATCTAAAAAGGTTTTGATTTCATCTATGTCAACATCTTTGATTAATTTTAATATTGTTTGAAGTTAATTTATTATGATACAAAACTTCCATATTTTATTGAAGGTTTTGTGATATGTTAGACCGTGGATGTGTTATTTTTACACCATTCATGGTTTGTGGATAAAGTATTGACATTTTGTATTCTAGTTTTACTATGAATTTTTATGTAATGTTTAAACCTTTTCATATGAGGAATGCATTGGACTTGGTAAGTGATGGGTGGAGCCCACTATAGATCCTCGATGCATCAGTAGATCTCATGAGACAAACTAGTGTCTTGGAACAAGGCCTTGACAAAATCTCATTTGTAGTTTTGGCATAAGGCCTTAACTATGTGGTTATGAAGTATTCCATTATGCATTCCATCATTATGAAAGTGGATATTGATATTGCATGTGATTATTCAACTAGTATAATATCCATGTGAATAAGTAAATGACATTATTTTATTTTAACTTTTCCATATTATGCTAATGTTTAAGTTTAAAATGCTTTTTTAGTCTTATACATTGCCTTAAATTTATATGCTTATTTATAAAAGTTTCTGCTATATTGTTACCCTTACTGAGCATCTGAGCTCTCCCCTTTCTTATGTTTTATTTTCCTAGGATTCCAAGAAGTGTATTTTGGTTGATATGTTGGGTTAAGATAAAGGGAATAATGGAATTCTCAAATAACTATCTATGTTGTGTTTTATGTTTGAAATTGAAATGTAACATTCATGTATGTAATCTATTTTCTAAGACTACTAAACCAATCGGTCCTTTGGGATATGATTCCTTATAGTCATGACATTGTATTAAAATAATGCACTAAATCTAGTTAATTGGGGTCGAGGCGTTATAGTTGGTATCATAGGAAGTTTAGCAATAACCTTGGAAATAGATTTAGAAAAACTCTGATTAGAGCAGATTACTCTAAGATAGAATTTCAAGATTACTATAGAAGAACATCCAAGAATTGTGATACTATAGAGATTTTATGAGTTTTCCAAGAAATAAATCTCTTTCTTGATACGAGAAGGTAGAGGCAGCTCCGGAAAAGATGTGCCTAGTGGTAAAACCTGAAAACATCGCTTTGAGCTAGACTCGAACGGGAACTGGTGCACGAAAACAGGCCTTGTTGCACTCTTGGTTACAACACTCTCAGGGGATATGCTTAGGATAATTCTCATTTTCTTTACAAACCATTATAAAGGATTTATGAGTATATACATGCTCAAAGAAAACATTTTTATGATTGTGTATTATATCCATAAACTGTTCAATTTATGTTAAGTGTTTTACAAGTTTGGAATTATGTATTGCGGTTCATAAACTAATCTACTCTATGAAATTGTTTAGAAATGGTGCCTAGGGGAAAGAATGGAAACTGTATCAATGCACATAATCCATGTAGGGATTTACCTCCTACTCAAGATAGTTATAATAAAGATGGTGATGCAACTAGTGCTGATCATATTATCACCATACTGCGATAACTCACACAAGTTATGAATAATAACCTTACCCGTATGGAGCACCATGATCCACAACGCGAAGGATAAATTTTAGACCGCTTTATAAGGAAAAAACCACCAAAATTCAATGGGTATACAAATCCATTTGTAGCTAAACAATGGATAAGTTACGTAGGGAACATATTTCATGCTTTGGGGAGTAGCAAAAGAGAAAAAGTTTTCATGGTAGTTTATCGCCTCACCAGAGATGTAGATCAATAGTGGTCATTAATTCAAAACAAAAAGGAGATGTCTTGAACTAATCATGTATTATGATTTCACAATAAACTACCACCCAAAGAAGGAAAATAAGGTGGCAGATGCTTTGAGCATAAAGGATCATGGAGTTTTGAACAAGATGAGAGTTGAAAGGGATCCTATTTTCATGGATCTAGTAATGATGGATATGGGAATAACCATGGAAGGTGAAACATCAATAATTTTTCAAATGTTTTGCAAACCATATTTACAAGAAAGGATAAAAATTTCTCGGACTAATGATGAGGAGTTTCAAAAGAAGATTAAAGCTATAAATGATGGGATATTGAGTGACTTTGTATATGAAGATGGAATTTTGAAATTTGGGAAGAGACTTTGTGTTCCTAATATACCTGATCTGAAAATGGAATTGTCGGATGATTCTCATTGCTCCAATTACTCTATACACCCAGGGATCACCAAGATGTATAGATATTTGAAGGAACATTTTTGGTGGGACAACATGAAAACAGAGATTGCTGATTTTGTGTCAAGATGTATGGTTTTCCAAAAAGTGAAAACTGGAAGACAACATCCTATAGGAGTCATGCAACCTCTTCCCATACCTGAATAGAAATGGGATGATATTACAATGGACTTTTTCATGGGGATACCAAATACTCCTAGAAGGAATTATGCAATATGGTTCATTGTTGATCATCTTACCAAGTCAGCATGTTTTATTGCTATAAGAGAATATTTACCACTTGAATTTTTAATAAGACTGTATATTAATGAAGTTGTAATACTTTATGGAGAACCCATATTGATTTTTTATGATCGTGATCCCCATTTTACAACAAGATTCTAGAAAAGTATTCAGAAATCCTTGGATACTATAATTCATTTGAGCACTTCCTACCACCCTCAAAATGATGGAAAATTGGAACAGACTATTCAAACCTTAGAAGATATGATGAGATCTTGGTCACTTTACTTTCAAGGTATGTGTGATCAATATTTACCTCTGGTAGAATTTTCTTATAACAATAGCTTCCATTAAATTATTCAGATGGCACCATATGAAGCGTTATATGGAAAGAGATGTCGCACACCAACTTGTTGGGATGATGTTGGTGAATGAAAACTCATAGGCCCAGAACATGTTGAGGAAATGATGGAAAATGTGAAGGTCATACAAACCCACACCAAAGCATCTCAATGTTAGCAGAAGATCTATGCCGATAACTGAATGAAGGATTTGGAATTTCTGGTAGGAGATCATGTTTTCTTGAAGGTATCTCCATGGAAGGTAGTTATATGATTCGGTAAGAAGGGTAAATTAAGTCCCTGGTACATCGGACCTTTCAAAATTCTAGAACTAATTGGGGATGTAGCTTAGCGTTTGGAAATGCCGCCATGTCTCTCCAAAGTTCTTGATGTGTTCCATGTAACACTTTTGATAAAATACATGCCTGAAACAATGCTTGTAATTACCTATGAAGAAATTGAAATATAACCTAATCTGTCTTATTGTGAAGATCCTTTCAATATTCTTGATACCAAAGAACAAGTGTTGAGAAATCAGACGACTCGTTTGGTAAAAGTTCTATAGAGAAACCATAAGATGGAAGAGGCAGCATGGGAACCAGAGCAACTTATGACGAAGAACCACCAGAATCTTTTTGAGTAGTAGTATTTTAGAAATTTCGAGGAAGAAATTATTTGGAGGGAAGAATGTAACACCCCAATCTTCCACGGTATGTTTCCCTTTGAATAATGTAATAGCTTGCATTGTACGCAACTTCAAGATTCTAACAAACTGCGACCAATCAATCTAGCTGTTATGAATAGTAATACTCACAATTTGAAATTTTATAAATTTTATTTTTCAAAATGAACTTAATTTTTGAATTTAGAATATCGAAATTTTTTTTGGGTGAATTTTTTGTATTTTTCTGAAAACTTTCAATTTTTGATGAATAGTGAAAAACACAGCGTTATTGGTTAAAACCAACTTTTTATTTAAATAATTATTTACTTTATTTAAATTTATTTTAGGTCAAAATAGATTCATAATACCTATATAAGTTCAGTGCAATTCATTAGAGTCATTTTATTATAATTTTAGATATATAAAAATTTTATTGAACTTTTTACCTTTTTTTACCCACCTCCTAGGAGAATTTGAAAATTTGCATAAAACATAATTTTACTGCTTCTATGAATTGAATTTCCAAAATACGAGAGACGCGGTTAATATTAGTAATTAAAACGTGGTTCAATAAGATGAAAATAATTTTTCATGAATAGTAACTTTTGAATTTTATTTACCACAGTTAATAGTAAATAGTGTAATTAAGGGTAAAAATGATATCAAAATTACCCTAAAACATGTCTTAATTCTATTGGATAAGTATAATTTGACCAAAAACAGCCATAGTAATAAAATATGATCCTCTTTGGTTTACTTGGATTAGATTAAGACATTTATTATTATTTTATTTAAAGAAGAGTTAAAAGAGTTAAAAGAGTTAAATTCAATGTTTAATACCAAACCATTTTTAATATAGGGTTACACACAATATAAATTAGATTATAAATATTTATTATAAAGATAAAATCATTCCTATATAATGGTATTTTATTTATAATTTTTAGACATTAAATAATCTAATTTATTTATGATACAATGATGATGCAGTAATTACATTATTAATGAAATATGAAAATAATTGATATTATAAATATCCAAATAAATTTAAATTAAGACTTCCGATAAATTCCACTAATTTTATAGGTTAATAATACATGTTAGGGTTGGTTAAATAAATTTTATTTGAAGTAATAATGTTTTTATGGCTTTCAAAAAAATCAAATACTAAATACTATCAAAATTGACATAATTGAGTTTTAAAACAAATACTATATTATTAATTGATATAATATTCTAAAAAATATAATATTTGGCCAAAGGACTTAGATAAGGTTATATATATTAATAATTAACCACTAAAAGTTCTCTTGTATGTTTATAGTAAGTTTATTAACCATATAATATAAAAATACAAAGAGACATGGTAAATGTCAAACTATTTAACTAAGTGTTAAATCTAAAAGATAAGGTTAATATGGTGACCTAAACCTGTCTAAAACCTATTGGTTGAGAGGTTTTGGACCCATCCCCACCTTATCCTCGAAATAAATAATTTTGGAGCAATTAGAAACCGAAATTTATTTTATTATAAAATAATATTTCAAGCTTTTCCTAAAATGACCATCACCTCTCTTATAAAAGGCTACTTCCCCTTATTTTAATTTCACACCTCCAAACAAATATAGCTCTGGAAACCCCTGCCCAAATATCCTCCCAACTACTTTTAGTTAAAGATATAGGCCTTACATTGATTATAAAGACAACCTAAGGAGCCCTTTTGATCAACTCAAAAGAAAACACCTGAAGTAGAGGTAATAATTTCACCACCCTCTTTC
Organism: Viscum album; assembly: GCA_963277665.1. NCBI lineage: Eukaryota > Viridiplantae > Streptophyta > Magnoliopsida > Santalales > Viscaceae > Viscum > Viscum album. The sequence goes on along the minus strand of OY728132.1, from coordinate 731,540,523 downwards.
ATGTTCTTTTCTTCTTCCACTTCCTCTTTATTTGTGGTTTCCATACAAAAATAATCAAACCAGTACCTTCTACTTACTATGATGTTATTATAAATATGTTACAACCAGATTCTTTATTATTTCTATCCTATAAATGACAAAGTCACCATACGTACGTACGTACGACTTCCCGTCTCCACGTCGTGGTGTAGTTTGTTATTCAAACAATTCATTGTTTGGATGGGTATAATAATGAGTCCAACTGATGTAAATAATAAATATAACATGTTAATGATTCTATATGTATGATATACCATCCAATTAAATAATATTTATCCATCTTTATAATGATATTGTCGCTCATGCGTACGTACGGATTACCGTCTCCATGAATGCGATGAGATTCATTTCCCCATCGTAACCATTCAAGAATAATTTTCATTTGATGATTAAAAATAATGTTTAATAACTTAATATAATTCTAGATTTGAATCAATAACATACTATCCATAACAAACATGGCTTATGTAACAAAACATATAAAGGAACACGAATCAGTTAACACCTGAAACGATGATAATACTAAAATATTATTAACAAAACAATATTAGAATATCATAAATGATATCATATTTACTTATATGTTTATTTTATAATTTAATAACAATGATTTAACTATTATAAAATAGGTTAATGTACCATCGACCAAGGAAAAGTACAAGGTAATGGTTAATTTCACAATCTCTTTATCATCTGAGGTGGTTTTTACTTAAGTATCACCTGGGACCTCTTTATCATCCACATCCGTGTTTTCTTAAAAATGTAATTCAATTTTTTTTTACTATTTACTGTACTATAGGTAAAAGTCATTTATACCCTTATTTTACCATATATTTTATAAAAGGGATCTTTCTGTCATTTTCCAAACAAGGTACATTATGACCTTTTCGACAAAATTAATGTAAGAATGTATTTTTTTAACTTATATGGTGGGTGTGGCTATTTTCCACCATTATATCATCGTCGAAGATTCCCATAAAATCTTATAAGAATATTTTCAAAATAAATTTTTTCTTTTATAATTATATGAATTTTAAATGATTTCAAAATAAAAAGAGATATTTCTCTAAAAAAGTTTTTATTTCATCTATGTCAACATCCTTTGATGGATTTTAAGATTGTTTGAAGTTGATTTATTATGATACAAAAATTCCATATTGTATTGAAGTTTTTGTGATATTTTTGACTGTGGATGTGTTATTTTTACACCATTCATGGTTTATGGATAAATTATTTACATTTCGTATGCTAGTTTTAATACGAATGTTTAAGTTATGTTTAAACCTTTTCATATGAGGAATGCATTGGACTTAGTATGTGACGGGTGGAGCCCTCTATAGCTCTTCGATGAATCGGTAGGTATCATGAGACAAACTAGGGCCTTAGCACAAGGCCTTGACAAAATCTTATTTATTGTCTTGGCACAAGGCCTTGACTATGTGGTTATTAAGTCTGGAATTATGCATTCCATCATTATGAAAGTGGGTATTGCAATTGTATGTGATTATTCGACTTGTAGAATATCCATGTGAATAAGTAAATGGAATTATTTGACTTTATCTTAGCCATATTATGCTGAATTTTAATTTTAAAAGGATTTTGTTTTATTCTTATACATTGCCTTAATTTTTTATGCTTATTTATCAAAGTTTCTTCTATATTGTTATCCATACTGAGCATCTGAGCTCACCCCTTTCTTGTGTTTTATTTTTCCAGGATTCCAAGAAGTGTATTATGATTGATATGCAGGGTTAAGATAAAGGTAATAATGTCATTATCAAAGAACTATCTATGTTTAGTTTTATGTATGAAATTGAAATGTAACGTTCATGTATGTAATCTATTTTTCAAGACTACTAAATTGATCGGTCCTTCAGGACTTGATTCCTTGTAATCATGCTAATATATTAAAATAATGCCCTTACTCTAGGTAACTCGGGTTGGGGCGTTACACCTAGAAACCCCCACCCCCTGGACTCCCCCACACCCCTAGAAACCCCCCTAGACACCCCCACCCACTTGACACCCCTAGACAACCCCCACCCTCCTAGACAGCCCCACCCCCTGGACAGCCCTACCACCCTCCTGGAGATCCTCCCACCCCCATAGACACCCTAGACACCCCCACCCCACTGAACAACCCTCCCACACCCCTGGAAGCCCCACCCCTAGACACCCCCACACCCCTGGAAACCCTCCACCCCCTTGACACCCCCACCCCTAGACACCCCCTAACCCCTTGGACCATCCCCACCCTCCTGGACACCCTCCCATCCCATGGACACCCTGGACACCTCCCCACCCCTAGAACCCCCCCCCCCTCCCCCACCCTGGACACCCCCACCCCCTGGACACCCCCAACCCCTGGATATCCCCCACCCTCCTGGACACCCTCCCACCCCCATGGACACCCTGGACACCCCCCACCAAACTGGACAGCACTCCCACACCCCTAGAAACCCCACTCCCTCAACACCCCCAACCTCCTTGGACAGCCCACTCACCCCCTAGACACCACCCCCCACCCCCTGGACACCCCCACCCCCTTGACACCCCCTTGGACACCTTGGACACCCCCCACCCCACTGGACAACCCCCTGTAAAGCCCCCCCCCCACTGCCCTGGATAACCCCCACCCTTTTGGACAACCCCCACCGCCCTAGATAGCCCTACCACCCTCCTAGACACCCTCCCACCCCATGGACACCCTGGAAACCCCCCATCCCACTGGACTAACCTCCCACAACCCTGGAAACCCCCACCCCCTGGACACCACCCACACCCCTAGAAACACCTCTAGAATAGAATCCATACCAGAAAAACCATCAGAACTAGACCAAAACAAGAACCAGAGAAAAATTAAACATTCACATATATAACATTCATAACATACAATGTCAACTAAAAAAACCTAAATCCAACCAAAAAGACTACCAAATACACAATTTATAATGATAATATTCAAAATTACATTTTACACTACAAACAAACTAAAATACAATCAAACCTGTAAAATAATTTGACCATTCCACTTGTAAGTGTTTGAACTCTTGAGAGCTATAGGGTTTAGGGTCATCAAATAGCTAAAAATTAAAATTATAGTATTTAACATGTATAATGAATAAATTGAATGAAATATAATGGAAAATCTTAAAAGGAAATCTTACCAAGTCAAAGTTAACAAGTGTTCCAGTTGTAATTATTCCATACATAAATCTTAACATATAATATCTGCATTCATTGATGCCTTGTTTTTTATGACAATTCTATTTAAATTAGTGTAAATTCAAAATATTTTTTTATGTAATACATCAAAAAGTACAAATTATAAATGGATATTTACCTTTACTTATACATATTTGATCTTGGCACTCCTTTTATTTTTATTTTTTCAAAATTAGACCCATCCTGTATTAGAAAATAATATGAATGGGATAAATTTAAAATTCAGTATAATATATACTACTATTAAGTAATTGAAACTTACTTTTCCAACATATTCGTAAAACTTCACCACACATCACCATGGATAGATCATATCCAATAAAGTGTTTTCTCCCTTGAAAAAAAACTCCTAACATCCAATGATCACTGATAAAAGAAAATTTATGGTTAGTGGTTTTTTATGTTAAAAGATAATGAACAGTTTTCTAGAGATATGTTTCATACCTCTCACGAAAAGGCATCATCCAACACTGTGTGATTATATTCTTTTCAAATCTTTCAGAAATATAAAGCACTATTTGTTTCTCATCCAATGCATGTGCTTCAGGGGAAATCAAATGTGGGTTCTTTAATCCATATACATTTGTTCGCTCATTCTTCTCACACATGTTATAAAGATACCTAATATAAAATAGATATAAGTATACATTTTTAATAAATATAACACAGGGAAAAGGTGTTAAGACTTACATTAAAAAAATTCACCATGTTGATGCCCAACTTATCTTTAGTAACCAGCTTCAGAATATCATTTTTCACAATCCCCACATTTAATACACATCCACAAACATGATCTTCCATTGAAAACTCATAATGATCCGCTAAAAAATTTGATTTTCTTGAAAATCTGTCAATACTACTAGAATATGTATATGATGTCATAACAATTTGTCTTTGTTGTTGTCTATATAGTATTTCTTTACATTTAAAGTAATCCTATAAAAATAAATAGAAAAATTTAATTTTTTCAAATGTTAAAACAACTTTAATAAAAATATAAAATTAAAGTTATAGCATAAATACCTCTATGGTAATGTGTTACAGAAGTCTGGATGTCCAAATTAAAAAGTGGTTGATACTATGTCCAACTACTATCACCTCATCTATAGGTAAGGTTACTTGATTTGATCTATCTATAATATTCTATACAGTGACCCTATGATGCTCTACCTATAACTATTTATGATTAACTGTATCTCCTATATAATATACCAGCCCATATGAAACTATATTATGTTGAGGCTCATTAGCATACAAATCACAATAAATAGGAAGATGTGGCAGAGGATTAGGATAAAAATGGGGTCTACAGGCTGAGATGGGGGAGTGGGAGCTACTGGCGAAGGTGGAAGATAAATAATGGGGTCTGTAGGGGGAGGTGGAGGAGTGGGAGCTGCAGTTTGAAATTGTCTTTGCATGTCTGCAAACATAGACTTTACTGATGCTCTAATATTTTCCTCCATCATTGCATTAATATTATGAACTTTAGCCTCCAAGGATTCTATTTTTTTTATAAATATCCTCAATGGAAGAAGTTGATGAACGTGGAAAAACTTTTTAATTGATGCTCCCATCAAATATCCTCGTACATGACCAGGGTGCTCATACTTTCCTATTGCTGAAGATAAAATATCTTTCCTCTTAGTAGTTGTAAATAACCCATATGATCTCTTCTCTTAAAGATAATCTTGTATTAATTAATTGAACATTTCTTTAATGATTCAGATTATATAAAGAATATAGTGAACTTAAATAAATAAAATAAATATGTTATGATCCTCTCAACTACGATTAACGATTCTTCCGAAAGAAATTGCCAGTTTTGGCCCATCCGATCTCTCTTCCATTTTTCATGTCTAGATGGAGGGGATGGAGGGGCGACCTCTCTAGAGCTTGAAGACTCAGCTCTCTGTTTTTGTAATTTTTCTGCCATAATTTGTTCTTCCAATAATGTATATCCTCCGTGAGATAAACTATGAGGGAATACATTATTAGTTTGGATATCTTGATGAGATGTCCTTGTTTACTATAAATTAAGAATATGAAATCATTAACAATACATTAATAAGAACTTTTATATAAGAAATCATTTAAAAGTTTACATTTCCCTTACCAAAAATGAATCTTTTCTTCTACTTTCAGTAAACTGTCTCCATGTGTCTTCATCTTTGAGAGGATATATATGACATGGATTTTCATGACTCCTATGACCAAAAATGAAATTTGATGTGAGGGTTGATTTGAAATCCCTCCATCTCTTAGCATCCATTGATAAGCATTTCTTCCTGAATAGTCCAGTGTTAGGAATATCAAATGTCATCTGATAAAGAAGAGGTAAAATATATTATACTAGAAATATTTAAAGAATTGGAAAACAATAGAAAAATATCTTACATAAATCATATCCCACAACTAAGATATTATCACTTTTTCCACACTTCTCCAATCATCATACAAAATGCTTACTTTGCCCTTACCCTAAGTTGATATAAAACTCTTAAAATTGGTTTCATATGGACCTCTAGGAATATCATTCTCATAAAAATCAGTGAGTATCCTCTAGTCCTTGGTACGAGCAAGTGAGAATTTTGGTAAATTTGTGCGCCCATGTTTACCAACTCTTGAAATCTTCTTTGTCGTTATGGGAGCACATGAGGAAGATTGGGGAAAATCAAGAGGAACATGTGAATGTTCCTCCCCAGAGGTATGATCATTATTCATACCTCCAGAATCATGTGGTTGATCAACTGATTGATCTGTCATTATCCTTCAAATCAAAAATAAACAAAAATTAGTTCACAAATATACCAATTCAAATATTACAATACTAATGTAAATAAACAATGGAAAACTGAACTAAGTTACCCAATAGTAAACATGGTCAATATGGTAAGCATGTTAAAAAATGGTAAATATGGTAAACATGGTAAACGTGGTAGTGTAATTTTCATTCAATGAAATCAATAAATATATAAGTTACATAAAGGTAAACTATGGTAAAATATGGTAAACATGGTAAACATGGTAAACATGGTAAACATGGTAAACATGGTAAACATGGTAATGTATTTTTTATTTAAAAAAATAATATATATATAATTTACGTAATGGTAAACATGATAAACTAAACAAAACAAAATTAAAATAAACAAAAACTTCTACTTATGTGTTTTAATATGAGTTTTAATAAAGAAAAAATTACAATATCTAACATTTTAAGAACATAATAAATGTAAACAAGAAATAAACATATGTTACATACAATATTAGGAATGTACAAATGGATTGTTTTCCCAAATTCATTCGTAATTTTCATTCCTTATAGAAGAAACTATGTCTTCAACAGGCTCATCATTATGTTCTACTAATATTTCCATGGAAGTAGGGATCTCACATAAAACAACATCTTCATCAAGTTGATCCCCACCAACATATTGTTTTTTCCTTGTAAAACAACAGACCACTACATATATGAATGATCAACTACAAAGAAAATATTTTTTTCATGTGTTTCCATTAAAAAAGAATCGGATTTGTCATCCAATCGGTTCAGATTAACAAATGTCATTCCAAATTTATCATGTTTGACACTATTGTTACCGATAAACCATTTGAAGTTAAAAAAATGAACTTTAATTTTATTGTATTAAACCTCCCATATTTATTCAATGACTCCATAATATGCACTTGATGAAAAAATTGGGGTTTTTTCCTTTATAACTCGAAAAATGCATTGCATCTACAAACACCAATACACCACTATTCTGAACTGCACTTCTATTGTCCTGAGCTTTCATATGTAATTTTTATCCGTTAATGTCATACTTGGACCATGTTATCACATTTAAACTTGGACCACCCACTAACCATCGTAATGTCTCTGATACATCTGATCTACCAAGCAAGGTCTTTTTAAACCATGGAAAAAATGTTTTGTTGTGCTCATTAAAAATCCACATTTCTTTATTCTTTTGATGACATTGTTTCAACTCATTAATATGTAATGGGATATATGGTTTAGCATCAACTATGTTATTCAAGATGTATAATTTTAACTTTATCATATGTTCATCTGACAATGATTTAACTTTCAAGCCACAAATCCCCATTCCCTCATTATTAACTCATTCATGGTGAGATGGAGGCAAACCTATGTGCTCCGCCGCATCCAAGTAGTTCGTACAAGACTTCACAGCCTCCTTAGAAATATACTTTTCAATAATGGAGGCTTCAGGTCGATATGGATTCTCAACATACCCCTTCAATATTTTCATATACCTTTCAAAAGGATACATGCAATGAAGATATACAAGTCTACAAAGATTTATTTCTCGAACCAGATGAATCATTAAATGCATCGTTATATCAAAAAAATGGAGGAAAATACATTTCCAATATACAAAGTATATAAATTTCATCCTTTTCCAAAATGTTCAAAGCATTCACATCAATCACCTTATTAAAAATTTAATTGAAAAAATAACACAAATTCATTATAGTATTTCGGACACGGATGAGAAATATTCCATGCAATGAAACTGGTATAAGTTGTTGCATCATGACGTGAAAATCATGAGATTTTATACCTATCAACTTCAAATCCTTCAAAAAGACAAAATTTTATACATTTGAAGAATAAACTTGAGGCCCTTCGATATCATGAAGACACTAACAAAAGCTAATTTTCTCCCTCTTGGATAATGTTTAACAAGCAGGGGGAAGAAATGTTCTTCTTCCATTGAGAGTGGGAGCTAACTCTAAACGTATTCCCATTGATAGTAAGTCTAATCTTTCATTCAACCCATATTTTGTATTTCCTTTAATATCTAACAATGTTCCAATAAAACTGTCATAGATATTCTTCTCCACATGCATGACATCAATATTATGTTTCACTTCATGATATCTCCAATATGGTATCTCAAAAAATATTGACCTTTTCTTCCAAATATGTCTAGAATTACCAGATTTATGTTTCGTTTCCAATGTCACATCAATTTTTTGCACCCTCACAAAATACACAATAGTTGATAAAGGTTTTGGAGAAATATCAAATTATTATGAGCCATTGAATGCCTTTCTTAGTCTTCTATAATAGTGATCCATAGGAAAAAACTTTTGATGACCCATGTATACTGTTTTCCTACCATGATGAAATTGACAATATGAAGTCTGTTGTTCGCAAGTTGGACATGTTTTATGACCCTTAACACTATATCCAGACAAATTTCCTTACGCTGGGAAGTCATTTATAGTGAACATAAGCACTGCATGCAGTTAAAAATGTTCCATTTTATTAGAATCGTACACCATAATACCATCCTCCCATAAAAGATTCAAATAATCAATCAATAGTGACAAGAAAACTTCAATATCATTTTCGGGTTGCTTTCGACGGGAGATCATTATACTCAACATGACATATTTTCACTTCATTAAAACATCATGAGAGAGGTTGTAAATTACCAATAAAACTGGCCATGAGCTATGTGTGCTACTAAGGGTTTGGTATAGATTCATTATATCTATGCACAACCCTAGTATAAGATTTCTAATTTCATTTCCAAATGTAGGATACTTTGCATTAATTTTCTTCCATTGTGGACAATCAGCTGGATGACGTATTTTTTTATCACATATCTGCTCATCAACATGCCATATTAACCTTTTTCCATCATGTGAATTTACAAATGAATGTTTCAAATGATAAATTATAAGAAGATACCAAAATACCATGTAAGGGATCTTTATAATCTCTATATCACCCTGTGATTTTTCTTTCAATTTATACCATGATGTCCCACATTTAGGACACTCTGACAGAAATTCATATCCCTTCCTATATATCATATAGTCATTCGTACATGCATGTATTTTCTTGTATCCCAATCCCATCAAGAATAACATTTTCTTGGCCTTATAATGTGAATTTGGAAGATCGTTGTCTTTTAGAAGATTGTCTTTCAAAAATTGTAGCAGCTCTGTAAAACATCTGTCACTTCATCCATATTTTTCCTTCAGGTTAATCAATATTAACACCATTGAAAAAACTGTAAAATCCATACTACCAAGATACAATGGGTTTTCAGAATCACCATATAGAAGCGCAACTGTCGGTTCTATCTCAATTTGTTCCGCTGTAATATCACGAATCATTTTTTCAATTCCATCAGAGTTACCATATTGCAAATCATCATCATCAATAGATCTAACATTCTATCCAGTTTCACCAATCCAAATCCAAGGGTTGTATCTTAGATTAAAACCATGATGAATTAGATGATCTTTGATCTCTCTACTTTTCAAATTCTTCATATTCAAACATTTCAGGCCTGGACAGAAAGAAAATGTCACTTCTTGGAACATTTCATTTAGCAAATTCCAAAATGGCATCAGCCCCTTCCTCATATTCATTATTCATTTGATGTTCCATAATCCAACTTAGACTCATTATTACCTATAACAAATATCAAAATTATATATCTTGTTAAGATAAGAAAAATATATATTTATATGAAAAATATCTTAATTTGAATGTAGAACAATTTTCAAATATAAAACAAATCTACGCATATTTGAAAAATATGTGCATGAAAATGATTTTAAAAAGGAAATATAGTTAGATAAAATAGTTTTAAATTCATCTTTGATCCTTTCTTATTAAGGAACAAAAAGAATACTTCCTGGTGCAACTGGATACCAAATTCACCCTTCCGTAAAAAAATATGAAGTATAAATATTAAAATACGTATACATTCACTATGGAAAATTACACCTATCCCAAAAATTTGAAACCATTGGGATAGCCCCTGAAACTATTGGGATAGAATACCCCAATGTTTTCACACACCATTGGCATGATGGTTGTTGCATTAACCCTATACCTACGATTCTACAAGAATAGTTAGTGTAGACTACCTGAAGTTAAAATATGCCAATGGTTTTAATGAAACTGTTGGGATATATATATACCAAGGGGGTATCCAAGGGGGTAGGGGCTATCCAGGGGGGTAGTGGGGGTTTTCCAAGGGGGTAGGGGTTGTCCACGGAGGTAGGGGCTATCCAGGGTGTCCAGGGGGTAGGGTGTGTCCAGGGGGTGGGGGTGTCCATGGGGGTGGGGGTGTCTAGGGGGTGGGGGAGTGGTGTCCAGGGGTGAGGGGGTTGTCCAACCCCCTACCCCATTGGACACCACCCCCATGGACACCCCTCGACACCACCACCCTGGAAAGCCCCCCACCTCCAAAACAGCACCCCCACCCCTCTGGACACCCCCACCCCCTAGATACCCCTACCCCCTTGGACAACCCACTCACCACCCTGGACACCACCCCCCACCCCCCTAGACACCACCCCCACCCCTACCTCATTAGACACCCCCTGGACACGACTGCCCCCCTGGACAGCCCCCTCACCCCCCTGGACACCACCCCCACCCCATGGACCCCCTACCCCTTGGAAATCCCCCCTACTATAGGAAAAACATGCTTTTGCGACGGGCTATTGGCAACGAGATTAATTCCCGTCTTAAATAGTCCATCCCAGAGGTTATTTGCGATAGGGGGTCCATCCCATTGCAAATAACAAGTTATTTGCGACGGGTTTTGGGATCCCGTCGCGAAAAGTAATAAGCGGTTTGGCACGGGTTGCGCGCGAAAGCGCGAGAAGGTTATTTGCGACGGGGGGACCCCCCTTTGCAAATACTGTGTCGGTAGGCAGGTATTTGCAACGAGTTTCGTCGCAAATACCGGTGTCGGTAAATGGGTTTTTGCGACGAGATGTTGTCCCCTCACAAAAGGTGTGTCGACAGGTCACTTTTTGCGATGGGGCCCATCACAAATACCCTTTTAACCACCGACCACAATTAATGCAGGTGGAGATATTTGGTGACGGGGCCCATCGCAAAAAGAACCATTTGCGACGGTAATCCCGTCACAAATAGACCCATCGCAAGTAATTTAACCTATATATACCCCCCTCTGTTTTTCTTTCTCTTCCCCTCATTTCTCACTTCCTCTCTCTCTCTAAACTCTATTTTTAGAGTGAAAATTTATCTGAATTGGTTTTTTTACAGAGAAGTTGTGAAGTTGCTTACATCAATAGGAGATCAAGTTTAAAGGTATTTATATTTTATTTAATTTAGTATTCATTTTATTTTTTTATGTTAATTTTAATTATTGTTGATTAGTTGTAATTAAATTAGATTTAAATTGTTTTGTTATCTGTATTTATTTGTAATAATAAATTGAAATTATTAATAATTATTCTTAATAATTAGTAATAATTAACGAAAATTAGTATTGCCTATAGATAATTACTTGTAATTAGTAATTAGTAGTTGTAAATTGTAGTTATTAATATCAATTAACGCTAATTAGTAATAGTTATGTTTAATTAGTAATAGTTATGTTTAATTAGTAATATTTACGGGTAAGTAGTAATAACTACAGGTAAGTAGTAATAAATAGGATTAATTAGCAATAAATAGGAATAATTACTAATAAATATGTATAATTACTAATAAATATGAATAATTAGTAATAAATAGGAATAATTAGTAATAAATATGAATAATTAGTAATAAACAGGAATAATTGGTAATAAATAGGAATAATTAGTAATAAATAGGAATTATTAGTAATAAATAGTAATAAATAGTAACAAATAGTAATAATTTGTAATAATTAGTAATAATTATTAATAATTAGGATTAAATATGAATAAATATGAATAATTAGGAATAAATAGGAATAATTAGTAATAATTAGTAATAAATAGTAATAAATAGGAATAATTAGTAATAATTAGTAATAAATAGTAATAAATAGTAATAAATAGTAATAAATAGTAATAATTAGTAATAATTAGTAATAATTAGTAATAATTCGTAACAATTAGTAATAATTAGTAATAAAGAGTAATAAATAGTAATAAATAGTAATAAATAGTTGTAAATAGTAATAAATAGTAATAAATAGCAATAAATAGAAATAAATAGGAATAAATAGGAATAAATACGAATAAATAGGAATAGATAGTAATAATTAGTAATAATTAGTAATAATTACGAATAATTAAGAATAATTAGGAATAATTAGGATTAATTAGGATTAATTAAGAATAATTAGGAATAACTAGGAATAATTGGTAATAATTAGGAATAACTAGTAATAATTAGGAATAAATAGTAATAAATAAGAATAATTAGTAATAAATAGGAATAATTAGTAATAAATTGAATAATTACTAATAAATATGTATAATTAGTTATAAATATGTATAATTAGTAATAAATAAGAACTACTAGTAATAAATATGAACAATTAATAATAAATAGGAATAATTTGTAATAAATAAGAACAATTGATAATAAATAGGAATAATTATAAATAAATTGGAATAATTAGAAATAAATAGGAATAATTAGTAATAATAAGAAATAATTAGTAATAATTAGTGATAATTAGTAATAATTAGTAATAATTAGTAATAATTAGGAATAATTAGTAATAATTAGTAATAATTTGGAATAATTAGGAATAATTAGGAATAATTAAGAATAATTAAGAATAATTTGGAATAATTAAGAATAATTAGTAATAATTAGGAATAAGTAATAGTAATTTGGAATAAGTAGTACTAAATATGAATAATTAGTAATAAATAGGAATAATTAGTAATAAATAGAATAATTACTAATAAATATGTATAATTAGTAATAAATATGTATAATTAGAAATAAATAGGATTAATTATTAATAAATAGGAATAATTAGTAATAAATAGGAATAATTGGTAATAAATAGGAAAAATTTGTAATAAATAGGAATGAATTTTAATAAATAGGAATAATAATTAATAAATAGGAATAATTAGTAATAATTAGTAATAATTAGTAATAATTAGAAATAAATATGAATAATTAGGAATAAATATGAATAATTAGGAATAATTAGGAATTATTAGTAATAATTAATAATAATTAGTAATAATTGAGAATAATTTGTAATAATTAGTAATAATTTGGAATAATTATGAATAATTAGAAATAAATATGAATAATTAGGAATAAATACTAATAAATCGTAATAATTAGTAATAATTAGTAAAAAATGGTAATAATTAGTAATAATTAGTAATAAATAGTAATAAATAGTAATAAATAGTAATAAATATTATCAAATAGTAATAAATAGTAATAAATAATATTAAATAGTAATAAATAGTAATAATTAGTAATAAATAGTAATAAATAAGAATAAATTGGAATAAATAGCAATAAATTGGAATAATTATGAATAATTAGGAATAATTAGCAGTAATTAGCAATAATTAGAAATAATTAGCAATAAATAGAAATAAGTAGGAATAAATAGAAATAAATAGAAATAAATAGAACAATTAGTAACAATTAGTAACAATTAGTAACAATTATTAAGAATTAGTAAGAATTAGTAACAATTAGTTACAATTAGAAATAAATTGTAATAATTCGTAATAAATAGGAACAATTAAAAAGAAAATCAATTGCAATAAATCGTAATAACTTGTAATAACTAGGCACAGTTTCCAGTGGATTGAAGACACTTCTTTTGCTCAATGAATCTTCTAATTTCAACTTTCACCAACTCAAAAAATTATGAAAAGTATGATTCTACATATGCGTATCGAATCTCGTATGCACAAGTTTGAATATGCATTCATAGGAACACATTTTTCATAATGCGTTCAAGGGGATATAGTTGCAAGAAGATGATTCATCGATGAAAATGAGGCTCTTTTGTCCGACGACTCATTTATTTACAATTTTCTCACACAGAAATCACAGTGAAGAATCTGCTTGGAGGTAGGCATATTCATTCTCATGAAGTTGCAAGTAAATGAGCCATCAGACAAAAGAGTAGCCATTAATCCACTAGAAATTGTGTCGCCCGTAAGTAATGGTATTTATTAATAAGTAGTTGTAATTATTTATCTTTTTTTTTCAGACAGTGTTTTTATAATTTCAAATTATTCAAAAATAGTAATAATTTTATATTTTGTATAAAAATATGGAACAAGGAAATCGACATCAATCATTATTAGATGATCGTGCTTGGATAAATCATCATAGGAATACAAATGGTTCTAGTTAAAATTATGTGTATATTGAGGGTGTTGAAGCTTTCTTATCATTTGCATCATCAAGATCAGAATATGTTTCAAAAGGAAAAATAAAGTGTCCTTGTAAAAAATGTGATATGAGAATGTTTGACACATTTGGAAAGGTTGGGGGAAATCTCTTGCGGTTTGGTTTTCAACTAGATTATGATTTTTCGTATAAACACGGTGAACATAGTTCTAGAGAAGATACTAATAACTTGATTTTGGATCCATCGCAGTTTCAAAATTTAGTACATGATGTTGCATGTCCAAATGATTGCATCTTATATTTTGGTAAAAATGATTCATTGGATATTTGTCCTGCATGTGGACAATCAAGGTATAAAAAATCTCAACCAAGGAAGTATGGATCGATTCCAATAAAACAGTTGAGATATTTCCCCCTTACACCCAGGTTAGAGTGTTTATTTATGTCTCACAGCATAGCGTCAATGATTTCATGGCCCAAAAATAAGATTTCAACTGATAAAAGCTTGAATCATCTATTTGATGGTGATTCATGGAAACATTTTGACTATATACATCCGTCTTTTACTTTAGAAGCCTGAAACGTGCAATTCGGTATTTATTCTGATGGTTTCTGTCTATTTGGTTCTTATGGTAGTCAGTATTCATGATGGCCTATCTTTATAACTTTGTAAAATTTACCTCTATGGATGTCGTTGAAGGATCCCTATATCTTTTTGACTGTATTAATCTCAGGACATCCAAAAAAGAATATTGATATTTATTTGAAACCATTGATTAGTGAGTTAAATGAATTGTGTAGTGACGGTGTTAGTACATATGATGTTGTTGCGAAACAAAATTTTATATTAAAAGTTGCATTGATGTGGACGATTAGCGACTTTAGGGTATATGGCATGTTATCTTGCTGGAGTACACATGGTCTGAAATCATGCCCTTACTGTATAAAAGACAACAAATCCTTTATGCTCATTAATGAAAAGATGCCTTTCTATTTTGACTATCACCACTGATTTATCCAACTGATCCTCCTTTTCGGAGGAACAAATATCATTTTAGAAAAGGTAAAATTGAAACGGATGAACTTCAAAGAATGATCTCAAGTACAGAGTTAAAATTAGTATTATTTTCATTACCACCCATCACATTTGGGCCAATAGTAAACCAACAAAAAATTCATGGCTTTGGGAACGAACATAATTGGATAAAAAAAGCATTTTTGGGATCTTCCATATTGGTCTGATTTGTTGGTCCGCCACATGTTGGATGTCATGCATATTGAGAAGAACTGTTTTGATAATTTATTTCATACAGTATTGGATACACCAGGTAATACCAAAGTTACTATAAAGGCACGATTAGATCTTTCCCAAATTTGCAGGCAACCAGAACTTGAACTATTTGATAATTCCAGATCATAGAGGTTAATGAAGCCAAAAGCAACTTATACACTTTCCAAAGAGAGTCGCTTATTATTTTGTCAGTGGATTGCATATTTGAGACTTCTAGATGGCTATGATTCTAATTTGGGCAGATGTGTTAAGAATGGTTATATTATCAGATTAAAATTTCCTGATTGTCATGTTATAATAGAAAGACTTATTCTGATTGGATTCAGAGGTTTTTTGCATTCTATGATTTCGGATTCAATAACAGACATATCATATTCTTTTCGAGACATTTGTACAGGGACAATAGACTACGATGCACTAAGTAAACTGGAAGAAGATGTTTTTGTAATTATATATAAACTGGAAAAAATCTTTCCACCATCTTTCTTTAACTCAATGGAACATCTGGTATAACATTTTCCATATGAAGCTAAATATGGAGGTCCATTATAGTTTCGATGGATTTACCCATTCGAGAGATGCATGCAGAAATTGAAGAAAAAATTACGTAACAAAGCATTAGTTGAAGGCTCAATTTTTGAATCTTATTTTCAAGAGGAAATTTTTTTGTTCTGCTCTCATTATTTTGAATCTAAATATCCCTCAAAACACAATCGTATGGGATAAAATGAGGGGAATGTTAATGATGAAATGGATAATCAATTATCTATCTTTAATCAGCCAAATCTTGGTTTCAGTGGAGTTCATGAACAATGGATTTCAGATGTTGAACATCACAGAGCTCATACATATGTTCTTCTCAATTGTGAAGAAATTAAATCATTTGTACTGTGAGTGCTTCTATCACTTATTCTATAATTTATGTTAATGTATGTAAAATTATTTTATTTGTAGGTTATATGATAATCATATCAAGAAAAAAATTTCATAAATTACAGCAGCTGCTCTTGAAGAACGCAGACAATTTTTTTTCTCAATGGTTTCAAAAACTCGTAACATAAATTATTCATGGTTTAATATCAATTCTGTTTATTATTAATTATATTGATAATTGTTTTAAAAAAATTCAGGTGACTCAACATGCTGATAATATTGATAAGAGAATTTGTATATTGAGTAACCCACCATAAAAAATGATTAAATCTTATAATGCATATGTGGTGAATGGTTTTTGATTTCATAGACGTACATATAGGGAATCAAAAAACAATGAATAGTGGAGTTTTCTTGAGAGGATCGCATCACAGAGAAATTGAAGTTGACTTTTATGGAATTTTGGATGAAATTATTGAGCTATGTTATCTAGGATATAATTGCATAATGATGTTTAAATGTTGGTGGTTGGATAGTGAGAGAGGATTGCATGTTCATCCGACTCATGGAATCGTCAATATTAAATATAAAAGTATTCTTTTAGTAAATGGACTATTTTTACTGGCTCAATAGGCACATCAAATTTATTACGCAAAGTACTGTTCTAGTTCAAGAGACTTGAGTGATTTGTGGAGCATAATAAAAATGAAATCTCGGGAAAATTTGTTTGCTCAAACTGAATGTGGTTCTGCTAAAGTGGAAGGAATTGAAATTTTTCAAGAGACTGCTCAAAATCTATCTTTTTCACAAAGAGATGTTAATATCAATGATGACACTTCAGAATTAAGGATCGATGGTGAAGAAGATGTTAATGATGTTTAAAATGAATTACAAATGAAAAGAGATGATGAAACTAAAACTCATAAGGATATTGATGATGCTGAGGAGGAAGATGAAGACATTGACATTGACAGCTATGGAGACGAGGATGAAGGTGGACATTGACATAGTTAAATTCTGGTTATAATCATAACTAATATATATCTATATATAATAGTTACTTTCAACTATCTGATAACAATAATAATTTCTTGTTTCAGATGGATCCTGATCTATTTCCCGAGTTACAGGAGGCTGAGCTATGTTTAGATGAGGGGGATTGTGGACCATCTGACCCTCAACCTACTGACGGTTTAGGGGGTATGTAGAGGGGGCATAGTCTTACAAGATTGATGATTCCTGACCCTATCTCTGAGAGAAGTCCATGTCTTGGATTCGATCCATGCACATGGAGGTATGTTAACCTGTATATTTGAGTTAGCATTCATTAATTTATTTATATATATACTAATTTTTTGATTATTTATTCCTTTTTCACAGTTTTGTGCCTGAAGCTATTGGAAAGGGGAGTGCTATCTTGCACAATTATTTTTCTCAGCCATGGATCACATGGGAACAGATTCCCATTGATGTGCGGCGTGACATGTTCAATCATTGGCTGGTATGTAAATAAATAATATTTATTTTGAAATTTATTTTATTAATGACATAATATTATAAATTAATTGTAAGGTTTATGGTATCCCATTGATGATAGCATGTGTGACGTTATCCCAGCGACATGGCAGGTGTCTATGCGTGACCGTTTCTGTCAGTTTTTTCACAATTTGAGAAGGAAACCATTAAGAAAGAATGAGTGACAGAATTTGAAAAGTCATGTAGAGCCCACCGACCAGAGTACATTTCATCTCACGTTTGGGATGGATTATGTTTACACTGGTTGGGTGGTGGATTTCAGAGGAGATCTTCAGTGGGACGACAAAACCAGGGGAGACAGGAGGTGACACATAGAGCTGGTAGCCGTACATTCAGTATCCATAGAGAGCATATGGTATATATATTTTTTAAATATTTTATATCACAATAAATATAAACAGTTTATTTTATATTTCTGTTGGCAGTCATGAATCCCGATATTACAGAGTTCGACGTTTATCAGAGTATGTACAGTGACCCAGCCACTAGAGAGATTAGAGGTGATTGCCAACTTCGAATTGTGGTTAGTATTTTTTTTAGTTTGACAATTAACTTCATATAATATTTTCAAAATTTTAATTTCAAATTGGAATTGAGGGATTCATATGATGCTACGACCTCTTAGACACAGGATCTGAGTCAAAACGAGATGACTGAGCAGAATAGTGCCCACCATTTCGGTGAGGTGGCATGGATGCAGGCGACTTAGTATGGATTTGAGAAGGTCTGAGTAGTTGGTATCAGCTCTCATTTGACTCTTGGTACTTATTATGGAACTACTGCGATGTCGGCATCCTGTTCGAGAGGAGCTCTTGGAGAGGCATCATCTTCTGCCTCATAGTATCAAGAGTAGTTTCGAACTCAGGCTAAGCTTATAGAGAGTTTGCAGAAGCAACAAGAAGAGATGTGTCAGCGGCAGTAGCAGCAACAACAACCTGAGGAGGTGATGCATCGATTGTTGTAGTAGCAACAGTAGCATCACGAGCAGATGGAGTACATGCGCCGTCTGACTCGTAGTTTAGGGATGGAGTTTCCTCCACCATCTCCTACAGCTCAACCACCTCCTCCAGAAGACGACCCCCCAGTGATTTGTTTTTTATGTTAAAAAAATTTAAATTCATGATTTGTTGTAATATGAACTATTTACAGTTTCTGTGTTTTATATTGGTGCAAATATTGCATAATTTAATTTTTTTAATATTTTATTATTTATTATTAGTATTATATTTTTTAATATCTTTTTATTTTACTAATAATAATATTAGTTTATGATTTTATTATACTATTTTGTAAATATTGATAATTTTAATAATTTTTTTATTATTTTTTTATTTTAATATTTTTAATATTAATTTTTTATTAATCATAATTTTATTAAATATTTTTTTAGTATTATATTTTTTAATTTTTGTATATTTTACTAATAATAATATTTTTTATTTTTTTATTTTAATAATAATAATATATATTTTTAATTAATCATAATTATATTAAATATTTTTTTTCTTATGTTTAGTATTTGTGACATGACCTTTTGTGATGGGTTCCTGTCGCAAATAATTTAAATATAATTTTTTATTAATAGTATTTGCGACGGGACGACAGTCCCATCACAAAATGTTTTTATATATATATATAATGTATATAATCAGAGGCTTATGTGCGGCGGGAAACTTTCCTGTCGCAAATACTATTTTTTGCGACGCCGTTTTCTACAACAGACTATTTGCGACGGGATCCTGTCGCAAAAATCCCGTCACAAATACATCTAATTTCAGTAGTGCCCCACCCACTTGGATACCACCCCACCCCCTTGGACTCCCCCTGGACACCACCACCCCTTGGACAGCCCCCACCCCTCTCAATATCCCCCACCCCTGGACAGCCCCCACCCCTTTGGACAGCCCCACACCCCCTGGATACCCCCGCCCTCATGGACACCCCGACCCTCTTGGAAAACCAACTCACCCCCTAGACACCCCACCCCCTAAACAACCCCCCACCCCATAAACACCCCATCCCTCACGACACCCCCCACCCCCCACCCCCTAGACACCACCCCCACCCCAACACCCTTGGACACCCCCACACCCCCTGGACACCCCCACCCCATGGACATCCCCCTCACCACTAGACACCACCCCCACCCCTAGACACCCACACCCCATTGGAAAGCCCACTCGCCCCATGGACACCACCCCACCCCCTTGGACACCCCCTGGACACCACCACCCCCTTGGATAGCCCCCCACCCCTAGACATCCCCCAACCCCTCTAGACATCCCCCCACCCCTGGACACCCCCACCCCCTAGACACCCCTACCCTCATGGAAATCCCACTCACCCCCCTGAACACCACCCCCACCCCTGGACACCCCCACCCCCTGTAAACCACCTCCCACCCCTTCCCTATGGACACCCGCTGGACTCCCCCACCCCCCGGACAGCCCCCTCACCCCCTGGACACCCCCACCCCTTGGAAACCCCTTCCCCCTTTGAAATCCCCCTCACCCATAGAAAACACCCCCACCCCCTTGGACACCCCCTGGACACCACCACCCCTGGACAGCCCCCCACCCCTCTAGACAGAGCCCCCACCCCTATACACCCCCACCCCTTGACACCGCTACCCCCTTGGATAGCCCACTCACCCCCCTGGACACCACCCCACCCCTCTGGACACCCTACCCCCCTTAGAAATCCCCCTCACCCCCTAGACACCACCCCCACCCCCATGGACACCCCCAACCCAATTGGATAGCCCCAAAACCCCCTGGACACCCCCACCTACTTGGACATCCCCCACCCCCTTGGACACCCCCTGTATGTGAACACACACATGATAGAACACACACAAATCGTATACTAGCATGATATCACTTCCATGGTTTATTTTAAAAAAAAAAAATTTATCATGGTATAAATTAACACTATGAAACTTAAAATGATAGTAAGAACAAATATAGAAAAATAACATCTCTGAAAATTAGTTTAGAGCACTTCAAAAAATAAAAAATGAAACTGAGCGGTGTGAGGCTTACTTGAGTGTTGCGGGTCGACCTGATAGATTTTGTGATAATAAAGATGATGAATACTATTGAAAAAATGAGGCTATAGGGCATGAATTCTAAAAATCCATTCTAGTTTTTCCTCGTGAGAGAGATGAGTCATAGGTCGCCCAATTGAAGAAAACAAAATGACTGAATACGGGGCATGATAAATAAATTAAAAGCCTTATCACATCGGTTATTTAATAAGCAACTTGATAAACTACTTTTTTATGTTTATAACACCGATTGTTTAATAATTGAAATAAAAAATTATTTATCACGTCAGTTATTTTATAATCTATTTTATAAATGGTTCTTTATCATTTCAGTTATTTTATAACCGACATGATAAATTGTCAAGATTTTCTTTCTCACATCGGTTATAAATTAACCGACATGATAAAGCACCCAGATTCGATAAGCCACATCAGTTATAAAATAACCGACATAAAAATATGATTCTCATTTATTTTTCACGTTGGTTATTGTATAACTGACACGATAAATCAATTTTTACAGCTTGGCACATTGGTTATATAGAACCGACATGAAAAATGATGACAGGTTAAAAAAATTCCACTAGTGTATTATACATTATTGAGTGGAAATGGAATGATATTTATATGGATTTCATGACTGGTTTACCCAGATCACCTGGAGGCTAGGATATATTTTGGGTTTTCATTGATCATTTGATTAAGGTCGTATATTTCTTACCTATGTGAGAGACCTTCTCAGTAGATGGTCTAGGAAGGGTATACATCAGGGAGGCCATACTTTTTAATGGAGCTCTATGATCTATCATTTATGAATAAGACACTCACTTTACATCATGATTTTTATAGGGGTTATAGAAGGCCTTGGGTACAAAGGTGCTTCTGAGAATGACTTAACACCTGCAAACTGATGGAAAAATAGAGTATATGATTCAAGCATTAGCGTACATGCTCTATATATGTTTCCATGACATAAGGTGATCAAGGAAGAAAAAAATACCCCTTGTTTAGTTTTCTTATAATAATAGAATTTAGGATACCATCGATATGTCTCCTTTTGAATCCTTATATGGTAGGCCTTTTAGATCACCTCTATACTATTTAGAGGCTGGGGAGGCAGCTTTTCTTGGACCACATCTCATCTGGGAGACTACAGAGTAGGTCCAGTTGATCATAAAGCACATGTTGACAACTTAGTCTAGACTCCAATCAAATGCCAACTAATGTTGGGGACATCTTGAGGTTTATTTTGGATACCAAGTTTTCTTTTGATTTTCACCAAGTTTGGGCCATTAATGTATTCAAAATAGGTGTAAGCTATCACCCAGGTTCATTGAACCCTTTTAGTTTCTTAAACAAATCATACCAGTGGCTTACCAGATAGAACTTCCTCATATATACTAGGCTTTACATGATGTCTTTAATGTATCTTAGATCCACTGATATTAACCATATCGATCACATGTTTTCCAACCTAATGAGGTTAAGTTAGAGATAGATGATTCATTCATGGAATATCCAGTTCATATCATGGATTAGAGAGTAAAGACACTCTGATACATGTAAATCCCTTTGGTATGGCTTCTATGGATGCCTGAATGTGTATAGGATAAGACCTTAGAGTGGGAGGATGATATACAATCTCAGTGGTGGAAACTCATTTTTTACAATACCACTTTACCCTCTGAATTCCAAATTGGGGATGATTTTTTTAAGGAGGATATGTTGTGACATCACAATTTTTTCATGAAGGTACTTCTCATTATTTTTTAATTTAAAACCTTTTTAACCATGATAAACATGATCTATGGCCTATGTAATGATCTAGGAGAGTTAATGGATTTTTTGGAGCCTGAAGATATGAAAATTGTCCAAACAAGGTAGGTCACATTGTTAGTATTGACCATATATGGTAGTAATGTGGGGAACCTTTTGAGTAGAAGGAGGCTGAACAGTTTTTCTATAACCATGTGAGCAAAGGTGAATGAACATGCAAGATTTTAGACATTTTGGATAGTGGGTTTTTTCCTTGTTTTAATATGGTTATGGAAAATATATGCCTTAAAAATGTGGGGTCCCTCTTTAGACTATCAGGTGAGCATCACTTTCACATGGTTTGGCCAAAATATGCATCCAAGTCATGTGGCCCTATTTGAGGGTAAAATTACAAAATTTATTTTAATGATCACAAAACTGAACACCATCCTCCTTCCTCCGACTTTTAGTGGAACACCCCTCCTTTCCTCACATTGATCTCTCCTCCTCCCTAACCTAGGTATTTTGTTAGTGCCTTCATCCTATTTCTGAATCAAGGGCCTTCATAATCATTGGATAGCTCTTGGTAAGATCTCAAATCCTATTAAATTTTATTTTAGTTCCTCTTCTGATCTCTTGTTCCATTATGGTGAAATCTCATTCACCCTATTTTATAGTCATTGGAATGTTTTTCATTTTTCTCAGATCCAATTTAATTATGATTCCAATATTATAGTAAGAGTCATATATCAGCCTAAGGTAGGTGGTCTTGTTTTTTTCCTTGAAAATAAATTTGTTTTCAAAGTCATTCCATTGTTTTTTTCACAGACCATTGTCACACATTAATTTAAATTTAGTTATTTCTCATTAATTTAAAATATTCAAGTTAGTATACTCTTAGTAACCCATTTTATGTTGTTAGAGGATGTTGAAATCTACCATAGCCACCACTTTGGGTGTTCTGAATGAATTTTCAGCTTTAATTTATTTTTTGAAATGAACTAAATGCCTCCTAATAATTCATCTTTTCATATAAATGGAATTTCCCCTTTTGGGTAATGTTCTATTTGAAAATATCACTTTATAAGTTCATATTTGAAACTTTTAATTGAATTTAAAAGCATTTATTAATTAAATACAATGATTATATTGAATATATTATCTTCAAGATGGGTTTCTATTCTTAAATGAATTAAATGAATTAATTGAAATGAGTAATAATGGGTGGTAAGGTCACATAAATTGATTTATTCTTTATTTTATATTATTTACATGAAATTTGATTCCTTTCATATATTGGGATTATTTATTATAATTATTTAGAGGTGATACTTCATGGATATTATTATTATTATGATTATACCATCGAAATTGGTTGTGGAATTATGGTTAAGGGACTTGTTGATCATGGTGTTTCACTCTCCCTTACATTAGGTGTTGAGCATGGAATCGATCACCATTATACTATTATTTTGGAATTAGTCATGACGTTACACATTAATTTGTTTAGGTGGTTGGGAATGATGTCTCACCCTACTTTATTTCAAGTGATGAGAATGACATTTCACATTTATTATGA
Source organism: Viscum album (assembly GCA_963277665.1). NCBI lineage: Eukaryota > Viridiplantae > Streptophyta > Magnoliopsida > Santalales > Viscaceae > Viscum > Viscum album. The sequence continues at coordinate 731,516,051 of OY728132.1, read as the reverse complement.
TATTCAGGTCATATACCCATGTTGGGGCCTATAGCTCGTTAGAATGGTTATGAACATTTGAGTTATTCCCCAAGTCTAGCCAGCACCTCATATCTTGGTATATTCCTACATATATCTTAACATACTTAGTTTATATAAATGGATACAACATATTACTATATAATATATATAGTAACTGATTAGACGTTCATTATGGCCTATGTTGAATCAGGTAGAGCCGCTAGGTTTCCTTTAGAAACCTGATCTAGATAGTGATCATTAATTTTGTATTGTTTATTATTCTATATATCTATACACTATTTTTTATATGTACACTACTTAGATTCCTTCTAAACACCATTGGTGGTGGCCTACTAGGATTTTATCGCACACCTTACTCAGGATGCCTTTGGTACCCGATTAGATTACTTTTATGAAGGAATGGATAAGAGCATATTCCCTATTAAAAAATATTGATATTATTTACTTATAGTTGGAGCATAGGAGTAGATGAAAAATAATATGCTCAATATTCTAGTGGATAAGTCTTTTGTTATTTTTGTATTATTGTATAGCATGTTGTATATGCTTGTCCCTTATTTCACCTTTTTATATATCAAAATCCCATGACATCATGTATATGACTTAGCATATTATCATTTGATATTATTATAGTTTTTATTATTTATATTGTTACTGTTATTTATCATAATCTATTATATCATGCTTTCTACTATGGCGGGTTATAGGTCTAGTGGTCATAGTGTCTATTTATATATTACTTCTTCTATATGTTTTCATTTATTATTATTCATTGTTCTATTATGATATGAGGCTATATTCTCTCTAACATACCACCTTATAACCTTACTGCTAGTTAGTAGCCTCTTCTATACAGGGAGGTATGCTTGATGCCATGTGACCCCTTGGCTTAGGGCATAGGTTAAGTGGATCTCGGGTCAGGATGTTATAGTGTTGGCGGTTCATAGCCATGGAAATCCTTTACACCATCAGTGGAAGACAACATTGTACCCATAACTTTCTATTTTTGTGACCAAACAAGGTACACATGACATAATTTTCCCACAACCATGAGGATTTTCATTTCTTGTGGAAACTGAGGTCATCTACAGAGCTTTTTCTAGGATATGTCTATGCCCCCATTATAGTCAGTGGTCTGTGGCTCCAAAGTCCACTACAGCATAGTGAGAAGCTTCAAATTCCATAGGGACATAGCCACATTCCTCATGAGTGAATCAAATTCATGTAGTGTATGAGTTTCCAATAGAATTTTATGCGGGCCTAACTACAGTGAGTGTTTCCATTTTTTGTTACATATTTTATTAAAAATGATCAGTTTGATATAGGTTCATTACGATTATTTATATCTACCCATTTTTTCTTATGTTAAAGAATATAATAGAAGCTATTATCCATTTTTTAGAGTTTTTTAAACATATTGGAAAGATAAAGGAGAAGGGATTTTAGTGTTCATCTTATTCTCTATTGATTGCTGCTGTAGAGTTAGTCTGGTATATTATAATTCTAGATTCATATCTATTCGATGTCATCAACAGAATGGATTGTCTAGTTTCACATCATTATGATATTGATTTTTATCATTAGAACGGTTTTTTATTTGATGGTGATGGGATCTCTCTAGTGTTTCAAGGAGAGTGGGATCCTGGGTCTAGTAGTGGAGAACCATCTCTGTTAGAACTCAAGAGTCTATTGCCTACCTTTACAATTGAGTCCAATGATGTTTCATATTCTGAAGATATTCTTGAGATTTTTCATGATTTCCTTAATGTTTTCCTAGATTACTTATCCATTCTTACACTAGAAAGGGAGGTAGAGTTTGGGATTGATCTAGTTTTGGTTACTTGGTAGATCTCAATACCATCTTACTGTATGAAACATACTAAGATGAAGGTACTCAAGATCTAGTTGGATAATCTAGTGAAGAAAGATTTTGTTCACCCTAGTGTTTTACCCTGGGTAAGTTATGTACTATTTTACTAGAAGGATGATATTTCACTTCATTTGTGTGAATATTATCAAACATTGAACTGGATAACTATTAATAATAAGTACCTTTTTTCCTATTCAAATTACATGTTTGATCAATTAAAGGGGTAAAAGTGGTTTTCAAACATTAATCTTCATTTGGGTTATAATCAACTATGATTCCAAGAGTATGATATTATAAAGACCTTTTTCAATAGAATTTACGGCCATTATGAATATCTTGTGATGCCTTTTGATCTTAATAATGATCCAATTTTTATGGATTTGATGAACTATATATTCTATCACAATATTGAAGAATTTTTCATGGTATTCATGGGTGAAAACTTTGTTTATTCAAAATATGAGCATGAGCATGGGAACCATATGAATCTAGTTTCATAAATTTTAAGAGACCCCCAAATTTATGGGAATATGTCAAAATAAAAATACTAGATCCAAGAAGTGGAGTTCATGGGGAACTTTATTTCCAAACATAGACTTTCAGTCAATCCTGAGATAGTGATGGTTTTCCTTCCATGGGAGAAAGCATAGAACATATTTGAGATACAAATATTCCTAGTTCTTTCTATATATTATTGGTGGTTCACCAAGGATTCAATACTAAAAAATATAGTTTGTCTAGTGATATTATTTTAACAACTCTTTCTAAAAGCGCAGTTTAAAACCCCATTTCTCAGTTCTCGAAAAATAACTATTAAATAGGTTCTTTAATACCACTAAAAAAGTGTTTATAAGTGGGTCCATTTATCAACTCTTGTAAAAACGTTCTCATAAAGGCCACCCCTTATCAGCTCTAGTATAAAATCATTGATAAAAATGTAATTTATCAGCTCTTCTAAAAAAGTATTGATAAAGGGGGGCATTTATCAGTGCTATTAAAAAAGAACTGATAATGGGTATACATAAAAAAATCATTAAAATTAAAATATTAACATATAAAATTATTTATATTAATATAATATATATAATATATATTTTAAATATGTTTTAGATAATAATAAATAGGTATGTACACATAATATATAATATATTTACTGAAAAAGGATTATAACTCTATAAAATCTCTTCAAATCCAAAAAAATAAAAAACCAGATAATAACTCTAGAAACCCATAAAACCAATAAAAATTTTAAGAAACCCTAAAAACCATGAAATAATCATAACATTGGAACTAGTAGTCTATTTTAGCTTGAGAACCAGTCAAATTGAAGATTATGAAATAAGATAAAATCGAAGGAGATTTAAATTGTGTGATAGTCGAAACAATAATAATATATATTATAGTTTCAAAACAGTCAAAAATCAAACTTTAACTTCAAATGAGCATAACATTTGATCTGGGTATTCATTTAGGCTCCACCACATATCAAATCGAAACTTATTATGAGCTATATGTCGTATATGTATAGAATGATCTCTATGATGTTTTTCTATTTTTTAACCCACAAAAGGATCATAAGGCCCCCAAAACTATGTTTTTAGTCAGGGCACCCCAATTTATTAAAATTAAAACGGCTATAAGTTCTTATTCGGGTGTCTGTTAACCCTTTAACACATATCAAATCAAATATTTCAATGATATCTACACCCCAGTTACCCACATGAACACCTGATCACCATTATCGAGGAAGAAACCGAGTTTATAGTCATTATACCCTAGTTTTTTCACATTTGATGACCTTTCATACTCTTATTAATTCTACTTTGGGGGTCTTTTTGGGTTATACCACATATAAAATTGATTCTTACAATGATATATACACCTCAGTGGCCCACATTATCTTCTATCACCACTTTGGAGGTAAAAAAAGACCCCGAAGGCCTCCAAAACCGAGATTTTAGCCTATATATCCCAATGTTTTTTTTTCATTCGATGGATTTTATGCCACATTTAAGGGTTATTTTTTTCTTTTTTTAGTGGGGAATGAATTTATCTCAGCTCTTATATTCATATTGATTTTATGGATTCCAAAATATATCATTTTCACATTATATTATTATTTATAATCAAATATATAACAATATATAAATATTTTTTATATATTCAGGCACACAAATTTAATTTTATAAACAAATAATTAAACATATTTAAATATATAATATATAATCCTTATTTAAACGAAATATAATATCCATTTTAATATATATATATATATATTAAAAAAGTATATATAAATATATAATTACATATAAATATATATATATATATATACATATATATATATATATATATATATATATATATCAATATATATAAATATATGGATAAAAAAATATAACAAAATATATGTAAATATACTGATATATCATTAAATATAAATAAAACTGTTATAGGGGAGTGGAAAAGGCATTGGCGTATAAGATGAGGTCTCAAGTTTGAAACTCACTGGAGGCAAGGGTGCATGCTGGGGGTTGGATTATCTAAAGCACTAATAGGGGTAGGGGTGGGAAGCGATGATAATTGGGGGGGGGATGGGGAGTGAAAAGTAATTTTATACCCTTTATCAGTGGGGCCTTTATCGTCCTTTTTTAAGAACTGTTAATGGGGGCCTTTAAAAGTGCAAAAAAGGAACTGATAAATGTGGCCTTTAACAGTGATAAAAAAGAACTGATAAAGGTCCCTTTTATCATTACTAAAAAATAATTAATAAAGGAACCGTTTATCAGTGATTCTATTAGTGATGTTAATGGGGCCTTTATCAATGTGTTTTTACGAGCACTATTAAAGCTAACCCTTTAACGTATCTTACATTATCCAAATTTCTATAGAACTGATAAATCCATTACACTAGCTCTAAATTTGAAGAATTTATTAGTTGAAGTTGGAATCACTATTGAATTATCTTTCTAATAAATTGGTCAAGTACACAGGGGATGAAAAATGATAGACTTATTTTATTGAGTTAAAATAGCTTCTGACATCAGTTTCTATTTTCATATTTCTTAAACCTAGTAAAGGGTATGTGGTATAATGTGATGCTTCTATTGATCATTTCATTTTCATTTTTATGTAAGAAGAAAATGTTTTTCCCTATGGATCTCATCATCTTTGAACATATGAGTAAAACTACCACACTCATGATTTGGAAATTTTTTTATTTATGCATGAACATAATTACTGGGGGTATTGTCTTTTTAAGGAGAGGTTCACGGTATTTTATGATCATAAAAGTTTGAGCTATATATTTTCTCATAATGGAATGATTCTCAGACAAATAAAATTGGTGGAATATTTTCATATGTTTGACTATGACATTTTCTACACCCTAGGGAAAGGGAATATTGTCACTGATGCTCTCGGTCAGAAAGTTACACTGCTGGTTATTTTGAAATCTAAATTCTAGTGGAACCTAATGGAGATTCTTTCTTAGTTGTGTCTAGATGTATAGAAGGATGATTTAGGTATGGTTTTGACTAATGTTCAGTTACCATCTTCTACCCTTGAGTCTATTCAATAGTATCAGTAATAGGATGATGTGGTTATAGGTATTGGGGAATCCTTTTATGGTGGGGGATCATTTTTGTTTGGTGTCTCCCTTATGATAGTATTATCCAATTTAAGAATTAGTTTTTATCCCATAATTTGTTAGGTAACCAGTGTTTCATTATTTTAATAGTTATTTATGGGTCATTTACCTGGGTAGTATGAATATGTATTGTGACACGAGATGGGGTTTCTGGTTTCTAGGTTTGAAAAGGAACATTTATAATTATTTGTCTTTTTGTTACACATTCTAGAAGTTAGAGGTAGATCACCTAAAACCTTTCAATTTTCTCCAGCCTCATTCAGAACTAGTTTGGAAATTGGAAGAGGTGCCAATGGACTTCACTGTTGGATTACCATGGACTTCATGATGGAATAATAATATGTAGGTGGTGATTTATTGGTTGAAAAAATAAACTCCATTTATTAAAATAAAGGACACTTATAATGTTTAGTATAAATATGTTTTGTATATAATATATATCATAAGGGTACATGTGGTTTCTTCCACCATTATCTTGGACATGAATCCTAGTTTTACATCCAATTTTTGGAAGATTTATAAGAGAATATTGGGACTTAGGTCAGGTTGAGTACAACTTATCTTCCATAGAAGGATGCTCAGAAAGAGCATGAAATTCTGATCTAGAATATATCCTCTAAGCTAGAATATTGGATTTTTTTGTATCATGGGATATCCATCTAGGAATGGTTGAGTTTTTGTATAACAATAGTTACTAGTCATCAATCAAAATTTCTCCATTTGAGGATTTTTAGGTTCACACATGCAGGGCTCCTCTTTGTTTGGTGGAGGTGGCTGAATCATATCTTATGGGAAAATCTCTCATTAAAGAGATTTTGTAAAGGATCTAGGATATAAATAGTCACTTGGTTATATCTCAGAGTCAACCAAAAATGTATATAGATAAATGATAACATTCTTTAGAGTTTCTCATTAGTGATGGGTTTTTCTTGATAGTTTCTCCTTAGGTGGGTTACCATTGGATTAGGAAATAGAAAAATCTATATTCAATATATATTAGAACATTTTTGGTTATTTAGTGTCTTATGATGGTTGTTTATTTTTTTTAATTTCCAATTCAATAGACTAGTATCCATGATTTTTTCCACATATCTCATCTCAGAAAATACATTCACAATCTGAATCATATTCTGAGTTGAGAAGTGATTTAGTTAGAGAAAAATACATATATTATGGAGAAACTAGTGTATATTATTGAATATTAAGTTAATGTATTTCATGGGAATTGTATTTTATTTCTCAAAGTATTTTGGTAGTATTGATCATATTCTCATGAGACTTGGAAGTGTGAATTGTTATTGGGGGAGCAATGACCTCACCTCTTTCTATAGAATTATTCTTCTATGTGACTTTTCAAGGATTTAAAGTCCTATTGTGAGGATATTTTTACATCCTAGTTAATCTCTATTTTAACTTTAAGAGGGTTTTTATTTAGGTCATGATGGAATTGGAGGTAATCAAGAGTTTCCATAGATCTTATGTTGTGCGTTGGTTGTAGAAAAAATTCATGTCATGAATGTATGACTCATGACCTGAATCTATTATATAGTAGAGTTTATAAAATGGTTTAATTATGTGAAAATAGTTATTTATTTGAATTAGATTCGTGTCATGAATTGTTATATTGGTTATCTAAGGTAACACATTTTTTTCTATCCATGCAACATGGAGGATTCAAGCTATGAATCTAGGATCCACAATGGGAATACATGATTCCTGATGGTTCTTTATGATATGAAAGCTTAAATCTTAAATCATTCATCATGAGTTTGTTTATATCAAATCCTAGGGCCATTATAGGATATTTTGGGTTATTCTATTGCTTCTAGATCGCTCCATTTGGCATCTTGATCTATGGCGTGGTTGGTATCTCTTCCTATGGTAAGAGTTTTATTCACTCTTTCTGTTTCTTCACTGCTCTTGGGTTTTGTAAATAGTGGTTGGATGTTTTAGTGTGATTGGTGATCATTTGATGATTATTTTTTTAATCCCTTCTTGATTTTTTGTGTGGTCCTCTTTTATAGGCTGGTCACTGCATTGGTTGTTGTGTGTCGTGTGGGTTTCTCGAGGTATGTTTCTATATAACCTCTCTCCTGACCCATTTTTATGGGATTCAATTATGATATGTGAAAATAATTTTTAGGTCCTCCATTCATTGTTTCCGCATTCCTTTTGGTATGTGGATTTTTTTTCAAGTATCGATCTACCTGAGTTGGAGGTAGGTGGATGCATCTCTAGACAATGTCATTTGAACTATAATTGATCTAGATTTTATAAAATGTTTTAGAAATAAATTTTAATGGTCTTAATTTTGTTTTTTGTGTGTGTGTAAATGGGTTTTTTAGAATATATGATTTCCCCCCTCATTTTAGAAATAAATTTTTTGAAAGCATTGTGAATTGGATTTCTGAAATAGTATTTAAAATATATTTTTAATTAAAAAGGTTTGTTTGGTATAGTTTTTGAATTGATAAGCCCTTTTGAATTTGTTGAGGTATGCTAAAAATTGGAAACTTGGGTTCCTTGGTAGAGTTTTTAGTATAAGGTATTTTCAACTCTTTCTATAGGGGGTTTACTCATGGGATGTTCTTTTGTTCCCTAATCCCTATGTCATAGGGACATAATATTAACATTGTTGGGGGGTTCACTAAATGGGAAGTCCTCTATTTCTTAGGCCCTATATCCTAAATACTCGAGTGAACACTAGTAGTTATTGTTCATTATGGTATGAGTGACTTAACTAGACCAACCATTTTTATCCTATGGGTGTTTACCATTGTGTTTTTGATTGTTCTATTTTTTCTTGGGTGTACATGATTTGATGAAATATAAATGATTTATTGGAATTAATATTTGAAACCGTATAACCTAGTTTACTGAAAGATTTACAAAAAGAGGAATTTTTTACCATGATTTTGATATAAAATTGTTTAAGAAATTATCATGGCTTGTTTTCAAAAAGTTGAGAATATTGGGATTATTGTATATTGACTTCATATATAGAACCAAGGTGGGATACTGTTGAGCCTGTTTAGCCCACACCCTACACATTCCCATGGAAATGTGTAGACCTCATATTGTCTTTTAATGTATTAAAGGTAAAGCCTCCACATTGAGGTGATAAGGATTCTATCATCAAAGTATGGGTATATGGTAGAGAGGTGGTGGGTAATTTCCCACATATCACATGGAGTAGTTTGTTTCATATTTTAGTTTTCTTTTTGGGTTTTTGTACCTATACCTTGTGTTTTAAATTGTTGTTTTACTATTTTTGTGTTGTATCACTGCCATTTTTTCCTTTGATTATGGAATATATCTTTCAGGTTGTTCTTTCCTCAATTTATTTCTAATTTGTACATGTCCCATGTGTCTTGTTTTAAATTGGGTGAAATTGTTCCCTCTATTTTATGTTTAATTCATGGATGATAGTCTCTAGCCTGTGGGGATCAGGAATTCCCTTCAGTTCTATAGCGGATTGCTTCGAGTACCGGTGGAGGGTATCATATATTTGTTCATAACAATGATGTCCCAGACAAATATTCACTACTAAACATGGAGGGGTTTTAGGGGGTAGGTCAGGAAAAATGTTATAAAATATTTTTGTTAAAATATAAGCTCATTATTAAAGTTATGCATACATGTGGATTGCATGGTCCTATTAGGGAAATTGTGTCATTTAAAATTGGCATGTGATATAAGATGAGGATACTGGATATGACATGGATATATTGGGACTCATATGATTTGTTTCAAGGACCAATATAGTCTACTCAAAGTGGTTAGTAAAAAATTCAATAATTAAAGGGTAGAAAAATTTCTAAAGGTTATATGCAATATGATCATAGGAGGTATTTAAGTTCAAATTTTAATTCATGATTAGTGTGGTTATCTATGCTAACATATATTGATATAATGTGGTTAAATTCATTTTTATAAATTAATTCATTCTAGTTAAAACATTCTTTCATAAAACCTCATGAAATTATTTGATTCTTGAATTACATAATATTCCATGTTATGTTCTTGATTTAATGTTTAAGGCATATTAACTAGACACACTATAAGATCATGTTGTAAATTAAGATTTCTATATAAATTTTTTTTCTAATATGATTTCATTAAAAATGTGTCATGACCCCTCCCTCCAAAGATTCTCCTCCTGAGCTGGAAATGGAGACCGAGAGATAATGACCCCCGAGTCCCACCTCCATTAGGCCCTAGGGTGGCGAACAGCACCAAGGGTATACAAATCTTGCAAAATGGCAGGCATTACCCTTTTTTGTAACAATGGTTGGGAGATAAGATGTATCAAACTCAAAAAAACATTGAGAAATATATATAAAAGAAATCCAAAATCCATCCCACATGCATGTTTAAAAATATAACTATTACCAAATAAGTGTCTCAAAATTAAAGACCAAAAACAACGCTAAGATGCTACCCAACAACTATCCCAAATTCCGAGCTAGTAATGCCCAACACGGTCCACATAGTACTCCTAGAAACCTAAAAGAATTTTTATATACATAGGATGGTCATAAAAGTTTACTTAGTAGAGAAACACCAATGTATATAGTGCACAAGTGAAGAAGCATACTAATGCCTCCATAAGGGAACAAAAGAAACCAAAAAAACCTAACAAGGTATACTAGCTATCGCAACCTCACCAAAGGCATGATCACTAAATAATGAAAGTCAAGAAAATTAATATAGATCACATCAATGATACGGTACCCCACACCACTTTCCCAATAATTATCCACTCACACACCCTAATAGAATACATCCTGGTGCTCCCACCTCTTATGAACATACCAAACCACATCTTGCCCACAAAAATTTGGGCCACATACCACACCACATCCTGCTCGAAAACACTAGGGCCACATACCACACCACATCCTTCCCATAAAAACAATGGACACAACAAATCTCATACCAAAGATGCATTTGAAGCACAACTTTTTTGCACACACCTAGGACTAACAAACCACAACCTTTCCAAAGAATCTTGGTGCATCACCACTTGGAGGATGGAGTAGAGGAGAGTGGTGGCCATTCATCCATCTTTCCACCATGATGTTTTGAAAATAAACCCCCCCCCATGACAATGGGGGTGTTTGGCACATATCACACAACTAGTTTGGGGTTCATATAGAAATAACAAGGAAATACATGTATATGTATTGGTACCAAACACTCATCCCAACCTATAGGTTCCCAAAACAAACAACTAGACCATAAAAATACATTTTCTACTATCTCTAAATGCATGTATTAGGTTGAAAGATGGTCACTTACAAATTTTAAAAAATAAATCCACTTAAAACCCAATACTATTTAAATTATTATTATTTTGTCAGTTATTCCATCCCTACCCAAACAACTAACAACCACAACACACAACCAACCTCACAACCAAGAAAAATAGAGGAAGAAAATTATAATAAATCCTCCCACTCCATATTTCTTCTCTAGTAACACCCACACTGACCACTATCATCATTATTATTCAAGGTCATGTTTCCATGTCATTCCACTCAACAGGAAACCCCCCAACTTACATCCAAACCTCAAAACACACCGCATCAAAACCAAAATGACATCCCTACTGTATAAGCATACCACACCTCAACAACCATAACAAAACTCATATGTAGTCCCACAACATAACAAGTTCATACCTTATACAATCTAACAATATCTCATTCTATGATTCCCTTACACCACCCATACCACCCCATACACATATCCATGCTCCCAACCACATCATCACACTACCCACACAAGACCCAAAGCAGAACATATCCAAACACAACACACAACCATACCTACAGAGCAAGGTGTATTCAGATTTAACCAATAATCATTATTTAATTCCACTTTGATAATTTAGGGGTGATCACAGAATAAGTTCATTCCTGGGGAATCCATTTACTTTAATAGGTATACGCGATTAACAAATTTCACTATTTCAGTGGTTCAATAGGGGATCACCAATAAGTATAATGTGTCACCATTGCACAAGAAAATTCCACCAATGACCATGATTTTTAGATGGAATTTAGCTAGAAAAAAACACTACATAGATTAAAGATAATAGATAAAACAAAACAAACATCATTTTCCTCTTCACATACCCTAACTTATTATAATAAACAACAAAAAACATTATCATAAAAAGTCAAATTATCTTTTTAATATAATTAATTAGAGATGGGATTCATCTATATTCATAAAGAGACATCATTTTACCCACCTCACCTGATACATAATTAAAAGATAGAAGAAGGAATCCCTACCAGGAACAACATTCAGCCAGCAACTCCTCCTTTTGATAAAACAGGGTGTGCACAAGTAGTAGGAAGACTCCAAGGGAACACTAGATATGTAGGACCCAAAACAACACACAAATACACATGGAAGAAACTATACGGACACAACAAGAGAAAACAGAAGGGTTTAGGGAAGATAGGATCTCTTCTTTAAAAAAGTCTAGATCCTATATCAATAGAAGGAAGATGATTTCAAATTATTAAAAGTTGGGTCATGGAAAAGACCATGTGGCATGTCCATTTTAGCAACTCTAGGTGTTAGGATATTAAAAATAAAATTAATATCATTTGAAAATACATAATAAATGGTCAAACAAGGTTTCAAACATGATTTACGTCAAATAAAACATAAGAGGGGTGAAATTTGTAAAATTGGGAAAAGCTGGAAATGACTCATCGATGGGTGCATCACCGATGTGAGTCACTAATACAAATCACTAACACGAGTCACTGATGACACCTACTAATGCCTAACCCACCAATTACACCTACCGACGTGATCCACAGATGTGACCTACCAAAAATGATTCACTGATGCCTGACTCAACGACACCGCTCACTAACGTCAACCTACCAATGACAACCTACTAACACCATCCTACCTAGGCCAACCTATTGATACAAACCTACTGAAACCAACTACCGATTCCAACCTACCTATTCTAACCTATCGATGCCGAACTACTGACGGAAAAACTAGATTTTTCACAAACACTTGAAATGAGTCATCATGACCACCCAAAAAAACAAAAACAATGGATTTCAAGAAAGGAATGGAATAGAGAGATCTAAGACATTACATCAGATACTTATGAAAATATTCCTTCCCCCAAGGATTAAAAACCAAACCCAGAAGGAGGGGTTCGAAAAACCACCCTGTGAGATAACTCTCTAAGATAAGCCACCTTGTGCTTCTCGTAAGTTGAAGTGAAACATTGACATCCAAGAAAACCTCATCATACATCTACTACCCACAACCAGATAGAAGGCACACCACACAAGCACAAAAACCCACACTACCCAGACACATGAATCTTAAATTCCTTCCATGTCAAGATACTATTTGTTTTGGGCAGCACTGACTCACCTGCATGAGTTTATTCGCATCTGCATTACTACATCTTGATTTGGGATTAGGTCCTCCCGTATTCATATGTCAGGAATTTATCACACATTAAGAAACAAGGAAACAACTCCTCTCAAAGAAGGAAATGTTCAATCATTACATCACAAGGTAAAACACACAAGAACACTCAAAACAACCTTTGATGTTGGGAACACATCTTCACTTATTGATCCCAAGCACTCTACTCCAGTACAACATGCCTTCACAACCCACGAACCAAAGAAATTGTTCATCCATGCAACATCTTCTCCTGACTATCCTGGATCTCCACTGGCCACTTCACTAAATCTACATCATCCTCGATACTCAACTCCCCATTCAATGACATGACAATCATCATGAAGATACTGAAGAAGCTGGGAGAAATGAAAGACATCGCGGATCCTCTCTATCTTTGGTGGCAATGCCAGTTAGTTTTCTACATCACCAACTCAACCCAAAACCTAGAAGGGCCTGATGAACCTCAAACAAAGATTTATTCCCATGCCAAGCCTCTTCTTCCCACGTCTAGGGGAAACCTTAAAGAACACATGTTCTCCAACCACAAAATCTAATGGAATCCACCTTCAATCGGTGTATGAATTTTTCCAGTCTTATGTTGCCTTCATCCTCTCACGGACAAACTGAACCTTCTCTGACATGGTATGCACTACCTTGGGATAAAGAAAAACTTTCTCCCCAACCTATATCCAATATAAAGGAGAACTACACAACCTTCCATACAAAGATTCAAACAAAACCATACCAATTTAAGAGTGATAACTATTATTGTAAGCAAAATCAGCCAAGGGAAAGTGATGCAACCAAGACCCACAAAATTCCAAGATGCATGCTTGTAGTATTTCCTTAAATATCTGGATGGTCTTCTCTGTCTGCCCATATGTTTGAGGGTGGAAGGCAGTGCTATAGCCTAACTGAGTGCTAAAATCATGCTAAAATCCCTTCCAGACATGTGAGTTAAATCATGTATCCCCATCCAAGATGATGGACCTCAAAACTCCATGCATCAATACCACATCATCCACATACCTCCTAGAAAACACATCCACTTCACCTAATTCCTTAATTGAAAATAAGTGTGCCAATTTCATTAGCTGATCCACTACTACCCAGATAGCATCACAACCTTCCTGAGCCCTGGGTAGCCTTGTGATGATATCCATCATGATGTCATCCCCCTTGAACTCAAGAAAATCTAAAGGATTACGCAAACTACTGGGAACATGGTACTCATCCTTCACCTCCTAGGACACTGCACTTTGGAAAAAACTATTCCACTTCCTGCATCATCTCAGGGAACCAAAAATGTTATATCAAGCCATGGTACATCTTATAAATTTTTGGGTGTTCAACTAAGGGTGATATATGAAACTAAAGGAGAACTGCCTTATACATCACCACTAGAAAAAATGCTTCCCATGAAATAACATCTGATTCTGATCATCCTCTGACCATCCCTCTAAAGTTTCACCCTAGTTAATGTGATCATGTATCACCACTTCCTCCAAGTCTCCCCAATGAGACTCATCCACTTCTATATCATACACGACTGCACTATCAACTAAAATATACAACCTCTACAACCAACCATTATTGCATCTAAGTGAAAGGAAAATAACTCCTCCATCACCTTCTAATCATATTCATATTCCTAAACTACCACTCTCTATGACATCATTATCAAAGAACCATCCATGAAATTCCCTATTCCTGAGGTGTAGGAGATCTAGAAGTTGAAATCCTAGAGAAAATTCATCCACCTTAATTGTAGAAAGTTCAAATATCACTAGTAAAAGATATACATAAAACTGTTGTGGTCTTTGGAGACCACAAAGCTCTCCCCAATGAGATAATTATGCCACAACATTAGAAAAAAATCACCGCTCATTTCAGATCATGGGTGGCATAGTTACGTTAATGGGGATGTAACTTCCTAGATCCATAAGAGATAACTCCCTATTCCTGCATCATCAATAATCCCAAGCCCAGATGAGAAGCATAAAAAAACACCTCAAACATCACCCATTCTTCTGGTGAATGGAGCACTGGAGCACTGACTGACTTCCCCTTCAGGAAACTAAAAGCTACCTAACACTACTCATTCCACAAAAGGTACAAGTCCTTTCTTGTCATATCCACCAATATAGAAACAAATAAAGAGAAATAAGGTAAAAATATCCGGTAATAGCCTACTAGACGAAGGAAACTAAGAACCTACTCTATGTTCTTAGGTTACTCCCAAGAAACAAATACTTTGTCCTTTGATGGGTCCACTTCCATACCCTACTAAGACACCACATGTCCAAGGAAGTATACCTCTTGTGTCCAAAAATTGTACTTGGAAAACTTTCAATAGGAATTGTGTCGTCGAAGAACCTCCATGATAGTAAAAAGATGCTAGGTATGATCCTCCCAAGATATTGAGTATATCAGAATTTCATCGATGAATATGATGACAAACCAGTCTAGGAACTCTTGAAAGATGAAGTTTATAAGTCCCATGAAGACGGTCGATTCATTCATATTACTGAATGACATAACTGTGAACTCAAAACACCCAGAACTGCACCTGAATGCAGTATTCGGGATGTCACCCTCCTTCAACCTCAAATGGTGATACACATAATGAATATTGATATAAGAAAAATAACTTCCCCCCTTAACTGGTCAAAAATATTATATGGTTAGGAGAGGGTAATAGTTCTTGAGAGTCACCTAATTCAACCTCTGGTAGTCTATGTACAACATCACACCACCATATTCCTTCTTTGCGAACAAGACTGGATCCCCCCACAGTGACACAGTGGTATGTATAAATCCCTTCTTCATCAAGTCGTCAATCTGAATCTGCAGGTCTCGTAACTCAGAAGGTGTCACCCAATATGGATCCATCAAAATCAAACTAGCACCGAGTCGTAAGTATACCCAAAATCAATGTCACATTGAGAGGGTAGTGTCACTACCTCCTCAGGGAGAACATAAAAAAATCTCTAACAACTTCAAGAGTCTCCACTATCTTTGAATCTATTAATCCCTCTGACACATCGGCCAATAAGGAAATATGATGCTCTATACATTGGTTTCCCACCTGACAACTCCGCTCATTAATGAATGCCACACGCCGACCATCCACGTCAAAAAAAATTAATCTTCTCCGGAAGTAGTCAATAATAGCATGTAATGAATAAAAATAGTAAATACCTAGAATGACATCTTATTGATGCATTTATATTATGAAAATATCCCAATAGGACTGATGTAGCCCCATCATTAGTCTACTTCCCCAAAAAACATCAAAGAGCCTAGTCTGGCCATCGACTAGGGTACTCAACACCAGGAGCGCAAAGAGCCTTTCTATGTCTAGTCTCTGATCATAGGCAAGAGTGGATGAAAAGAAGAATTTTGAAGCTTCTAAATAAAAAATATCACAGGAAATATTACTAAACAAGATAATCGTACCTTGAACGATCTCTAGCCCTATTGGAACTGCTGCCTCTATGGAATGAAACTACCCATGCCTAGCTCCTTAGCCCCTATGCTGATAGCCGCCTCCTAGATCATGCTCATGTCAAGGTCCCTAAGAAACACTCTGATGTTATCCTCTACCGGCTCTGCCTTCCCTTGGTGGAGTAGGATCATGCTTCCCCCACTTTTGAAATGAGATGGCCAAAAACAATTATTGAAGCAAGCGATGAAACGACCCACCTCCACCATACTAAGATCAAACGGTAATTGGGAACTAAATTTTAAGGTTCCCACGAACTCCATAGATAAAATACATTGTCCACATGCCTTCAGGAAAGGCATGATGACCAAAAATTTGAAGCAGAAATTTTTGAGTTTGACTCGCTGATGGTCGAAACCTCGAAGGCCCTGGAGCCTTAGACCTACAGCTGGTAGCCTTTCCTTTTGAAGAACCCTATTATCTCCCCTCTAATTGTACAACTCCTTGTGAGTGAATTCTATCAACTACCTCTACCTTCTTCAAGACCTCTAGGTATATCATTAACGTGAAAGGAGTAATTTCATACTAGAGAGAAAGACAAAGTGCCTCCTCTAAGCATCTCACCCTATAATTCTAATCTAGAAATCGATCTAGAGAAAAATTAATGATATCCTTGAACTTGATCCACAACTCATGTATTAAAATAAAAACCTATTCGATGGAGAGTAACTCATGTTGCTTCTCAACCTTCATGGTTGAAGAAAGGAAATCTTCCCATAATTCCTTCTAAAAATTGACCGACAGAACATCAGCCTCCTTTCTCTCCCCCAGTTACAACATCCACCACTGACGCATAGCTTCCCTCATCTAACTAACCACCAATGAAACCCAATACTCTATCAGCACCCATATAAGGCTGAAGGTGATATCAAGCACCTCGATCCATCTCTCCATCTCCATGTACAAGACACTACCCTTATACTTTCCCATGGTTTGGTTCTAGAAAGCATGTATTGTTCTCCACCACTAGTTTTCCTAATTCTCTAGGTCAACCCTCCGCTGATCATCTGGATTGGCCTACTGAGCCACCCCTACCTAAGCTACACATTGATGATGATCAAGTTCAATAGCTGAAAAGTAAACAAGGATCTCCTGAGCCCAAGTAGAATAGAATTTTATTTAAGATTCATTTTAAATTATTTATTTAAATTTCCAAAATGTCAAACTTCACTAAGGAACACAAGCAATTATAATGCATGAACCTTACCTTGGGTGACTACCCTACAACCAATGTAGACTCACTTGGTCATTTGGTAAGCTTAAAGTCCTTGTATAATATCATGGGGTCCTTGAAATCCTTTGTCCTAGCTAGTATTCCCTGGCCTATGTCACACACCAATATAAGCTAACATTATTTCCCTACCAACCCATGCAAACCTAAATGTGCCTAACTCCAAACCTCATACTATCTCACAACCATTAGCTTTGATACCATTTGGTCATCACTCCTCCCTCAAAAGATTTACCTCCTAAGATGTAAATAGAGAAAGAGGGACAATTCTCCCTAAGTACTTCTTCTAGTAGGCCCTAGTGTGGCCACCTACACCAAGGGTATACAAATTTCACAAAATGGTAGGAATTACCCTTTTCTTGTAACCATGATCAGGAGATGAGATATATAGAAACAAAAAAATCCAAGATATATATATATATATATATGATAAATCTAAAATTCCTCCCATGTGAATTTTTAAAAATATAATTGTTACAAAATAGGTGTCTCCAAAGTAAATACAAAAAACAAGGTTAAGCATCGACATAGTAACTATCACAAATTCTAAGCTAGTAATTCACAACATAGTCTACATAGTGCTCCTAGAAACCTAAAAGTAGTTTTATATATGTAGGGTGGGAATACAGGTGTACTCATTAAGGAAAAAACAAAGTCTCTCATGCACAAGTT
This sequence comes from Viscum album, assembly GCA_963277665.1. NCBI lineage: Eukaryota > Viridiplantae > Streptophyta > Magnoliopsida > Santalales > Viscaceae > Viscum > Viscum album. The sequence continues at coordinate 731,497,645 of OY728132.1, read as the reverse complement.
GAGATACATAGTAATGTCCCTGTGAGGAAACAATAGAAACCAAGAGCACCTAACAAGGTTTACAAGCCACCCCAACCTCACCAAAGAAAATCTCACCAAATAACACAAGTCAATTAAATTAATATATAACACATCAATTCTAGGGTACCCCTCACTACTTTCCCACTAATTAGCTGTTCTCACACCTTAATAATAGACTTCATGGACCTCCCACCTCTTCTGAACATACCAAACCACATCTTGCTCAAAAACACCTGGGCCACATACCACACCACATCCTTCCTACAAACACCTGAGCCATATACCACACCACATCCCACCCAAAAACACATGGGCCACAACATATCTCATTTAGAAGACACATGGGAAGCATAACTCACCCTCACACACATGATATTCACAAACAACAACCTGCCTGAAGAATCTTGGGCTATCACCGTATCGAAGAGAGAGTAGGGAAGAGAATGTGGCCGACCATCCATCCTCCCACCAGAATGTTTGGGAAAGACACCCCCTATGATAATGGGGGTGTTCGGTGCTTAGAACTCAACTAGGGTGGGATGAATATAGAAATCAAAAATAAAAACATGTATATATACAGGTACCAAACACTAATCCCAACCTATGGGTTCCCAAAACAAAAAACCAACCCATAAAAATACCATTGTTGCTACCTCTAAATTCACATATCAGGATAAATGGTGGTAACTTCTGAATTTGGAAAAAGAAATTTTCTTAACAACTAATAATTTTGATGTTATTATGCACATACTAGTTATTACATCCCAACCTAAGCAACTAACAACCCCAACACACAACCAACCTCACAACCAAGACATACAGAGGAATAAAACTATGATAGAGTATCACACTCTACATTTCCCCTCCAATAACACCCATTCTAACCTGTGTAATCATTATTCTTCAAGGTCATGCTGCCTTGTCCTTCCTCTAAATAAGAAAACCACCAACTAAAAGCCAAATCCTGAAACACACCTCAACGAAACCAACCCAACAACCCTTCTATATAAATATACCATGCTACAACAACCATAACACAACCTAGATGAATACCCACTACATAACAAGTTCATCCATTCCACAATCAACCAATCTCTTGTCCTAAGATTCTATTATAGAACCTGTACCACCTTATACTCATTGTCATGCTCACATCTACTACACCACACAAACCTCATAAGAAAAAAAACAGAACATATACATATATAACACCAAACCACACTAACAGAGAATGGTATATTCATATTTGACCAACAATCATTATTTAATTCCACTTTGATAATTCTTGGGTGATCACAGAATAAATTCAATATTGGAAAATCCATTTATTTGACTGGGTATATGTGATTAACCAATTTCACAATTTCAACTATTCAAAAATGGACCATAAACAAGGATAAAGCATCCCCCATTCCCAAGAAAATACCCCTAATGACTATGATCTTCATATGGAATATAGGCAGAAAAAAACACAACATGGGTCAAAGATAATAGATAAAAAAATGAACATCATCATCATCTTCCCAACCCCTCATTTATTACCATTCTAAAAAAATTATCATAATAGGTCTGATTATCTTCTTAATAACCTTAATTAATGTTTGGATTCAACTATATTCACAAAGAGACATCAGCTTATCCACCCCTCATGATTCACAAATAAAAGAGAGACGGAGGAATACCAACCTGGAACAACAGTCAAGCAGCAACTCCTCCTTGCACTAAAAAAGAGGGTGTGTGAGTAGTAGGAAGACTCCAAGGAAAAGTTGGATCTGAAGGACACAACAAAAAATATGACTCTGCGGGGAAGAAATTATCTTGTTTTACCAAGAGAAAACAGATTGGTTCAGGGAATAGAGGATCTCTACTTTGAAAAAGGCTACATCCTATATCAATGGAAGGGAGACAATTTCAAAGTACTCAAAAGTTGGGTCATGGAAAATATCACGGGCCTTTGAATTTTCAAAGTATTAGGGTGTTAGGATATTAAAAATAAACATAATATCTTTTGAAAGTACTTCAGAAATGGTCAAACAAGATTTTAAGCTCAATTTACATCAAATAAAATGTAAGAGGGGTGAAACTAGAAAAAACGGGAAAAGCTGGAAATGACTCACTGATGGGTGAGTCACTGATGTGAGTCACTGACCTGACTCACTGAAACAAACCACTAATTCAAGTTATTGATTCTTGACTCATCAATTCCACTCACCGACGCCAAACTACCGACGCCAACCTACCGATGGAAAAACTGGATTTCATGACAACTCTTGAAATGAGTCACTCTGACCTACTAGAACGTCTAAAACACTGGATTTTCAAAAAGTAAAGGACCAAAGAGTTCCGAGCCATTACATTATATAACTCTCAAATTATTATCTCCCTTGAAAATTAGAAACCCAACCAAGAATAAATAGGGATCCGAACAACCACATCATGAGATACCTCTCAAAGATAAACCACCTTGTGCTGCTCATAAGTTGAAGTGAAACCTTGGAATCTAATAACACCTCCTCCAACATCTACTACCCCCAACCGACCTGAAGGCAGACCACAAAAGTACCAAAAGCCACACTGCTCAAACACAAGACTCAAGGAATTCCTTCTAGGTCAAGATAATATCAGCTTTGGGTGGAACTGACTCACTCGCCTGTGTTTAATTGCATCCAAATTAGTGTATCATGTTAGGGATCATGTCCTCCACTCTTTATATGTCAAGACTTTATCACACCTTATAGAACAAGTAAATAACTCATCTCATCGAAAACAAGGTTCAATCATTACATGATGAATCATATCTAAGATATTATTATTAGTACAAACTACTTATTCTATAGCCTTTTTTATTAAGAAATCCTTTATTGGTTAATTAAGTTAAAATGTTTTTGAAGTAAACTCACTGGTAGTTTTTTTCATTTCAAACATTCCTTAATATAAAACAGAATTACATGTGTTAACCTAAACTGATGGTCTGAGAAGTTTGTTGTAATTAAATGCACGTTGTAAGTAAGAGTTCTTTTAATTAAAGATTATGCTAGAGTTATAATTTCATATTACATAACATGTATGAATTAATGGAATGTTATAATTCATGTATATTTTGAATTATACATAGAAGGAATTAATTTTTCGTTATTTAAATTGAGAATTAATTTTACACACGTAAACTAGTTATTATACACAATATGTTCAAGGTTGTTGAAATATATAAGTAATTATCTATAGAAGTATGTAAATATATATGAAATGTTCGTTTCTATTTACGATATGTTAGGATGATGTGGTCATGATATTATTTATATTTTATTATGTAATTCAATAATAATTAAATGTTTTATTTTTTTGTATGAATTCTGAAAGAAAAGTATGTTATAATTATGTGGTAGTTAAAAGAAGCATGATATGATGTTATTAGAAAATTAATATAATGAAAATATGATAATTATTATAATATATTGTAAATTAATATAATTAATTCATTATTTCCCCAAGAAGTGATATAAGTAATTTTGGTGGGATATTACATGTTAGATTGATAATAATTGTGTTGATTAGTTATGAGTAGATAATGTTTTTTTAGATTACCAAGTAATTGATTTATTATGCCTTGGTGAAGTGTTTTGAACTAAATTATTTTTATATAGTTTTATATATATCTAATATGATTTGATATAATGAAATTTGGTGAATGTCACTGATTGGTAAGAATAGATATTATACAAGATGGTGTGGTGAAGGTTTGAAAATTTATGATGTGGGGTGATGATGTGGTTTTGATGTCTAAAATTGTATTAGGGTTATGGGTATTCATGGAAAATGGTTTTGTTTTTCTATATGATATGATCTTATATGTGGTATTTTTATGATTCATGTGACATGATTTAACCTAGTTTTTTGATTTCAAACTAAATATATTCCATAAAAAAATCATCTAGACATTGTGTGAGGGAAGAATAAAAATGAATCATGGGATGAAACATTATGGAAGGATCAACATCAATAAGGGTAAATATTCATTAGTGGGGGATCTATACATTAGGATGAGGAATGATTAAAAGAGTTTAAAGTTTCCTTCATGTTATCTAGGACTCTTGATCAATTCTGATCCACCTTGGTTGTTTTCTTGTCTCATAATGTGGCTCGAAGATGGTGGAAGATGAAGCATGAAGACCCACAGGGGATTATTTGGGAAGAATTTCTTAAAATATTGAGGAATTATTTTATCTCTCATGTGAAAATGGATACTAGTATGTAATATCATAAATATATTTTATATGTACAAGATATTTTTTACAACATTGGGGTCATTTGGCGGGCCTAATTAATCAGTTCATGCATTTTATAGCCATTAAATAAGATTGATCATAAAATTTTGATCCAACCATATGGATAGAGATTTAGGGATTTGTTTCATCCATTCAACTGGAGTCTTAGGAAGAGATGATAGATTAATCATAAATCATAGATAGAGTATGTTGCACGAGATAAGTTTTTAGTAAATATTCTTCTTGATATTTTTTAGAGGTTGGTATGAATTCTCTAAGTTGTAGGTCATTAGGTATATAGAAGAGCAGAGTGAAATGATCTTATAGAGTTAGACTATAACTTTTATCCTTGAGTTTGAGTATCTCAAGGTGCCCTATGTTAGGTTACTTGATTTTTTTCTGCTGTAATTCTTAAAGGATTCATTAGTATAGTTTCCCTAAGGATTAATATTCTTATTATCCTTTAGTGTGTGGTTAGATGTGGCTTCATAGGTGTGGTATATTCTGGGAAAGTGTTATAAGTGTATCTATCTTGTTTTAGAGGTATCTCCCCATGTTTTTTAGGCTTTGGGTTTTTATTTTTCAGGTTTGGTTTTGATTTATCAAGGATGAGAATTATGTCAAAGGTATTTAATGTGAAGGCATGGATTTCTTTATTTATTTATTTGGTTTGTTTATCTTTTTTTTCGGATTTTATTAAAATTATTGTGGATGAGAATTGTTTGATAAGTATATAATTAAAGAGAACAAAATTTCCTATATCCTTAATCTATCATTTTTTAGAAATTTTAGATGTATGGGGGTGTTTGTAGTTGTTTGGAGGGATAATGGTTGAGATTTGGATGATATTTCCGTAAGAACAGGTTCATCATGGTTTGATTGTATGTTATCTTCTATGAGTGGTTAGTTGGGAAGTTATGTTATGTCTTGGGTGGTGTAGTCTATGAGAGTTGGGAGTTTTCCCATTTAAGTTAGGTTTTGTTAGTCAACTATGATTGTATATGTTATAAAATGTGGGGTTTTTTCATGAAATTGTATGATATTTGTAAAATGATGGTTGGTTTTCGAGTGTTTATGTATAAGTCTAGTGAAATCCTTACATAAGAACCCCTTATTTATCAGTGAATCCTTATATATGATTTTTTAATTCTATGATTATAGGCATCACATCATGAATACCTTGAATTCAATTTACATGGTTTTATGTCTTTAGGTTTCTTCAAATAGTGGGGGTTCTATAACATTGTGTCTCAGTTTGGATTCACACAATGATTTCTGGGGGTTTGAACATTTCATCATGATTATGATTTTCATATCTTCAACTTTATCATTTATATTTAATTTTAGATGTCTTGTAGATTTTTTCAAAGGGATCCTAGGAGGATTTATTCATGATCTTTATAGGAACATTTGAAACCGACCTCTCATGCCATTAATCAATCTATCACACCATAATCCTATGAATCTGAACTTTTATCATAAATTTAGTGTTTCTACACCATATAATTATAGATTTTTTATTTTCCTTGAACCTTATGAGACCTGGGGGATTCCTTTGGAATTCATTGGTTATTCTTTTCCTAGTTCTTGAATACCTGTCTTTGATGGTCGTTTCTCCTTCATTTTGAGGTGGCCATGATGTCTATTTTACTTCTTTCTTCCCTTTTTCTTCTTCTGAGAATAACAATGACAATATTTAGGCTTGATTTAAATAGATTATGGTTGATGTCTTGGTAATGAATTCGATATAATAAGTTCAATGAACCCATTCATGGATCTATTTTTTTGAATTCAATTTTCATAATATTATATAATTTTTTTCTTTAAGTAATATATTTGTTAGCATGTGGTATACGCAACACCGAGCATCAATGGAATTGCGTTATACTATAAAAATATTATTATAAAATGTGACAATTACGACTCAGCCGTTAAATTTTGGTAAGAATAAGGATAATTGAATTATTTAAAATATGTATAAATTTTTTATATAATTCAAATGTATTTATTAATACATAACAAATAAGTAATCAATTTTCAATAAAGCTGTTTTATGCTTCAAAAATGGTTTTTATTTCATTTTGTGGATGAAAATTATAAATAATTTAGACAATTATTTGATATTTTATTGTATGAAATGAATATATTTTTTTAAATCATTATTCGATTATAAAATTAGTGTTAATTATTGGAAATTTTAAAAAAAATTTATTCTAGGGTGAATAGTATAAAATATCAATTTTTATAAAAATAGTCTCTTCTTTTTATGTACTTAAAAAATTAACATTTTATTTTAGAATGGTTTTGAAATTAAATTAGTTTCTTTTGATTACACATAATCCAATAAATTACATTGGGATAAACATTACCATTTATTTTTTTAATAAGGCATTTTTATACTTAAAACGACATTTTTTTGGAAAACTATTTTTCATTGTGTTTTGTGGGTTTATTTTCAAATTAATTTCCACCGCTTATATAAATTGAATTTAATAAAATTAACTACATATTAAGAATAAAATATTAAAAAAATTAATTAATATACTTTTAATACTAAATATTTTAGAATATATTTCTCATTAAATAAATTCTATGTGTTTAATAGCTTGCTTGACATGAAACACCAAGCTTAAAACAAACCACGATCTACTATTATTTAAATATGGTAATTATAACATAGATGGTAAACTAGTGGATACTAATTGAAAAAATTAATTATGAAATAAATATAAAATAGTCATACTCAATATAAATTTATTTATTAATTCTTTGGAAATATCCACTCAGTTTTCAAGTCATTTTATGCATCCAAAATACATTTCCATTAAAATTTATTTTAGTAATAAAATATTATAATTAAATTACACCACTATTATAAATTTTATTTAATAAAGGGGCTATAATTTTTGAAATCATCATATAAAAAATATCCTTGGGTAATTTTTTTAAAATTTTGGGAAAATATTGTTTTTCTTATGAATAGAGAAAATACATTTTTTTGTAAAAATGTCATTTATTTTCATTAAAATGTACAATTATGGATTAAATTTTATAATAAATTAATATAATAATAATATATTTATAATTAATATAATTAATTACAAATTAATAATCTTTATACTTGATTTTTGTGTAAGTTCATCATTGGGTTTAAAAACTCATTTTTTAAAAAATATTTCCATTGTGTTTTATGCATTTATATTAAAAACAATTTCTATAAATTATAAGAATAAAAATTTATAAAATTAGTTCCATGTTTTTATTAATAAAGTAAAATTTAACTTATGATGAATTTTTTATATTTTTCAGATGATGTTAATTTTTTACTGAATAATAAAAAAATCAATTTTTATGAAATAAAATATTTTTTATGATATCAAAAAGAAGTAAATATGATATAAAAAATTATTAAACCAATGTAAATAAGAATGTATGATAATTAAATAAAAATATCATACAAAAAATAATTAAATTTTTTTAAATTATTATTTATTTCATGATAAATATTAAAAACATTTTTAGTATAGACATTGTGCTTGTACAATACAAAAACAAATTCAAATTTAGTGTCTTAAAGATAATGTTTGTGAAGAGATAATTATTTTATCAAATTGGATAATAAATAAGAATTATTATTTATAATTTATATCTATATATATGAATTTTTGAGTCTTATAAAAAATGAAAGATCCAAAGGATTGTACAATACTTGTTCTGTGCTAGAAATGTCAAAATAACATAATAAATAAGTTTTCATGACATATATGTGTGTAAATATTCTTATTGAGTGAATAAAAAAGATTAATTTGAAAATTATTAATTTATTTTTATAATTTTAATTTATTTTTAATATTTAGTTTTGATATAATTACCTTAAATGTTTACATAATGCTGGAATAGTACTTGTGCAAGTAGTAGAAAAATAAAGTAAATGATTTTAAAAACTTCAAAATTAATTTTTTGAATTAATTATTGTGTAATATGAATTTTATAGTAAATAATAATAATAAATTATTTATTTTAAATTTATTATATTAAAATTAAAATACTTTCATGTTGTATTCAAATTAAAATTATGTGCATAGTTATTAAAATGACTTTAATAGTATTTTATATTAAATATATTTTATTTAATTATTTAAAAAACATAAAAATATTTTAAAAGGAAAAATAGTATTATAAATGGTCTAAAATATCAAACATTTTTCATTTATGAGACATTGTTTTTTTTATAATTAAAATTATAAACCTTTATGAATGAAAAATTCATTACCATAATTGAGGATAAAATTAGTTAACTAAGGGGTTAAACCAAAATATAAGGCATAAGATACCACTTAAACATCACCAAATATTATTTAGTGAATTTATTTCAACCACATATATTACTTTCTAAAATATGGACACTTGGTGCCATTTTTCTTCCAATATAACCTTTATATTATTTTAAGAAAAGGATAACTACAAAATCTCACTCTCTTAACATCAATATCTCTAATACATTTTCGTAAGGATGAAACATGTTAAGTTTAGTTATAAATGTTTTTTAAATAAGATTTATTATTTTTATCATATAATATTATTTTTAATTTTTAGTTATTTTTAAATTATCCTAAATAATTATGTAACACCGACATAATATTTACTCAATTAATAGCGAAATAAAATAAATAATTTTTAAAACATAAAAGATTTTTTTCGGAGAATTATTGCATTAAAATAATTTTTTAGATAAATATAAAATATTTATGTTGTTATAATGTTTTATAATAAAATTACATAGCTATCATGATGATTTTAATATCAATATAAATGAAAATATCAAAAAATGACATTAATTATATTTTATAATAAACAATATTTTAATATATGAATGAAAATTAATAAAAATACCATATTTGGCCAATTGAATGGGATATGGATAAAAATAGAAATTATGTCCCATTTATTATTTCCTTTTTCTTTTTTGATAACATTCATGACACTTAAAGAGTAGAAACATTTGATGGTGTGGTAATTGTCTAAAGAGTTAACATGGGTTAAATCTAATAAAGGTTTAAACATCACCTAAACTTGTCTAAATTTTATTAGATGAGATTATTTAGACTTATCTTATTCATATATTTTAAATATATTAATTTTTATCTACATTATTTAAAAAAATAATTTATATTTATTTTATACATTATGTAACTCCAAGAGTTCCCCTCTCATTACTTATAAAAGAGAACCTATTATATTCTCTTCCTCATACCTTTTTAAGAATTCTAGATTTTAAAACCCCTATAATAATACCTCTATATATTCATTACCTTTATGATAGATATTATTTTATTTTAAATAGTCCATCCTTTCAAGGTTTAATGTGTAATCCAAAAGTGGTTTCTCAACAAAGGTGTGTAACTCTTACCCGAATACATTCTGTTTTATTACTACTTTTTGCACTTCTAAATATATGGTATCTATTATAAAATAAATAATTAATTATATTAAATATACTTATTTTATTTTTATTATTTAACCACCATTATTAACACTATTTTCCATCAAATGGGAAGTGGAAGTATCATTTGTGCGTATGTGTGGACTACTCCCTCAACATAGTGATGCAATTTATTTTCCATAATTATCTTTCATAGATGGTTATTTTTATGGGTTTAATGTTTATATATGGTATATATGATATAATAATTATTAGGTGATTTTGAATTATTATTTACCTATATTTTATTCCATCTATCAAAAAATAGAAACAACGTTCATGCGTATATATGGTCTACCATCTCTATGAATGGTGTCATTCATTTTTCAATCTCAAACTTTTATTGATGATTATAAATATGTGTAATGATATTATATGACATTTAAAAAATTAATAACATTATATAGATGTTATAACCATGATCAAAGTACTGGTAAGAGAACTTCCAAATCGAAACATCCATGAAAAATGTAACAGTTAACACCCGAAAATGACCATTTTAATAAATAATTTTTAATAAATGGGTGTTAAAATGTTAAGTGAATAATATATGATATTATAATTATTTAAATTAATTTGGTATAGAATTATATTTAAATTAACTTTATTATGCATGAGTTTATAGAACTTTTGAAGTAATTCTATCATGATGTAAGATTTTCTCATCTCACTTTTATTTCTCTGGCATATATGCCATATTAACCACTTATTTCCTTTGTGTGGGGTATATAGTACCCATGAATATTTTTTAAGATTTTTTTCATTAAAATTATTGGGATTTAAACATCTATATAGGGTTCTCTATTTAATTATGTTTTAATTAAAATATTACCAATGAAATAAGAGTTCTTAATCTCATTATTGTTTTATTGAGACATGTTTAATGTTATACACCTATTTATGTGTATGAGGTGTTAATACAGTCCATTTTAAATGTTATATCGTGATTATTCTTGTTTTTATGATATTTAATGTTTTATTTTATTTTATTATTTCTTGTGTAATATGATTCAAAAGTTAACAAATCAGTAAATGATTTATGATACAATCTCATTATTTATAAGGATTGTTAATGATTAAGTTTTCCATGAAAAACTTTTATGACCTATTTGTCCAAAATATAAATATTTTTCTTCTCCAATGGTTATTTAAAAAAATTTAAATTAATAGTACCATTTTCTTCTCTATGTCACATAAAATGAATGAGATTTTTTTAGAAAAATAGACTTTATTTCCTTATTTATTGAGAATATTTATCTTCCATGTCCATGTTTTATTTAAAAAAATTTCAAGAATGTTTTATTATTCTCCTATGAATATTTAATTTCATTTTTACACATGTTTTAATTTTTATAAAATTTCATCCATGTAATATTAATGTTTTTTTCAAATTAGTTACTTCTATCTTTTTTCCAAAAATCTGAAAGTAATATTCTTTTTAATGAACACAGCCTGAATATACTTCCTTATTGTCATGTCCAATAAAAGATTTGAAGCATACATTACAAGTTCCCAAGGTTCTACTTTAATAAAAAAAATTCCTACACACATTAAATATTTTTATATTTTAAATAAGTTTCTTCAAAGTGGAATGGTTATTTTCCTCAAGAAATGTTACATTGATTTTTTAAATTCATTTTTTTCATTTATGATAATATTATTTAATGTTACTTATGATTTATTAGGGATATAATCCAATGATTCCATCCACATTCATTATTTAGATGGATTATTATGATGAAGATCTAAGGAAGACTTTATAATACTTGTTTCTGTATCATATATTTTTTAAGTTATAATGAAACCTTTATGTTACCCATTTCATTTCCATAAGTTATGCTCTGAAAAAAATGCTGAAATGTTTAAGAAACTCATTTCCGTTCAATATATTGTAATATTATGAATGGTTTATGATCTCATCAAACACATATGTATGAATTTTTTTATGTGATTGATGGGTCAAGAGTTATATATCCCTCTAATTCTATGGAAAAAGATGGATATCTCATGAGATAATAGACTAGAATAGGGAGTGAATCTAGTTTAGTAATGGACTATTTCCACTATGATAGTCTTGGGATTGAACCATGAATAAGTATATGATGGAATGGTTAGTGAACCCAATCAACTATGATAACGTTCTCAATGATCATTAAATAATAAAATTATTTGATAGACTTATATTTATGACACAAACTTATGTATTATTTCAATGTTATGTTATCATGGCTCATGTTCTTTGATTCCTTTATGATTCATGGCTTATGAACTAACAATATTTATTACATGAATCTTGATTATGATCTATGATATGATAGGTATTGTTTTTAAATTTTATTTATCTTGTAATTATACCCTTAAACTCATGGTATACTTAAATGATCATTGATATCTCTATTTTTAGCCTTACTAGACATCTGAGCTCTCCCATTTTTATGTTTCACTTCTCTAGGATATGAAAAAAGATTTAAAGTTTGATATAACTATGAAGGGGGTAAATTATGAATAACTAAGTGAGATATGATGTATATATTCTATGAAAAAAGTTTCTTATGTATCCTAGTTTACAAGGACACTAAACCTATATTATTTTGGTGTAGATCATAATGTTATGTATTTAATATTAATATAATAATTTGTAATATTTATATTCAAAAAGAATGGGTCCCTTTAGTTTGTACCAGATAAGGGTTTGGTTAATATTTATAGATTAGTTTTATAGGAAATTAGTTAAAACCTTGGGAATAAGTATAAATATACGATGAAATCCTAAATTTTTGGTAAATAATAGATTATTTGGTTTTTTTGTTACACATCCCTATCTAGATAATAAAAGTGGATGTGGGTTTTCATAGATGCACATAGGGTTAATAACCCCAAAAAGAGTCATTCATGTATATCTTGAACATCATTCTAGTACATGGTTAGTGTTCCCTTACTACTTAGCTAGTTTGATACTCCAAGTGGATATGATTAGGTTATTTCATATTTACTTTATGAAGCATTATAAAGTATTTTAATTGTTGATGAACATGGATGACCAAGGTTAAACCTGAGGTTTCATAGATTGAAAATAAGTTTACATGCTTGGGACATCCTATAAATGATTTTTCGTGACTATATAGTTTCAAAATATGGATATTATTTCTCACACTATTCTTTTCAGTTTTAGACAATGGATGGAACTAGGAAGAATTGACTTGAAAATGAATGTGATGGAAATGAAATGATAATCCTCATATAAAACTAAATGATATGGGAACTGGAATTTGGAATTTTGATATCATTCCTAACTATAAATAACAATATTTTATTAAAAAAATAAATATAGTTGAGTTACCAAGAACATCAAAAAAAAAGTAAATATAATTTTATTAAAGCTCAAGTGGTAATTATCATAGAGATAAGACAATTCAATTTACATCATGACATGAACATGGGAAGAAGAACCTATGACAATATCTCAAGGGGGGTGATATTTTCTATTTTTAAATAAAGGGAATAGATAAACAATTTTCCAAGGAATTTTATGTCTTATATGTGGGGAACTTGGTCATTATCCAAGTCATTTACTTAATACAAGGGTTAAATACGAGACTGAGTAAGGACATATGATATGACAATCATGTATGTTAAATTATTAAAGTGTTTATATATTGGGATTCGATAATTATGTTATATATGTGTTATATTAATGATATCATGGTTTTAAGAATCATGAAATATTTAAGGATTGATTTACATGAGTTATTCTTTAACAATTTTCAATCATATGATGAATGGGACCAATAACCTAGAAAAGTGAGTCAGTGTTGAGTTGGTATCAGAAAACATTACTGACTGATATAAAACCCTTAACATGTTACTTATATTGAGATAATAATTTTTATTTGGGATAAATATATGATTGGTATTGATAAAGTAAATTTAATATTTTTGCTGACAATATAATTTATTAGTGATTTAATGAAGAATTGATTTCTGATGAATTCAATTTCATTTTTGAATTTATGGAATATATTTTAATAATGAGGATAGAGTTATTTTTTTGAATCATATATGCTTTCATTGAGTTTTTATGGTGATTTATCATATTATTATGTTTTAAAAAAAAATATGACCAATGTATCCACATGATTGGTATGTGAAATTATGAGCTACTTTATTATGTTCAATGATAAATATTAAATTCTATCTTAAAGAAAATATTAGATCAAATATTTTAGATTTTTGGGTCTTGAATTTGGTCAGACATATTTTAGAGGAGTCTTTAGTTTAACTATTTATGGAATAGATTAAGTTGAACTCTATGTTTTATTTTTGAGAATTTAGAGATTAATGTATAATATTTATCTCTATTTAATAACTTGTTCTAACCATGTTTATATTGATAAAAATTATAAGTAATGAATTGTTATTATTTTATGTATATTATGATCTATAAAAATTAAATTTTATTCCTTCAGGAATGAAAAAAAATCATCTTGAAATTTAATTTCTTGGAGTAAAATTTGATGTAAAAATCCATTAAAGAAAAACCAATAGATGAAATTATTAAAGGATATTATTAAGTGTATTTCCTTTTTTTGTTTATCTTTATAGTAACAGAATCCAAAAACATTTATAAAATAATCTTTAAATAAAAATATTATCCTTTCCTTACATTTCAAAAAAAATCTATGCACTTTTAACCCCTTATTGAATTATGGTTTTGTGCCCACTAACTTTCTCATGACCATGATCTATATCACTCACTATTAGTCGTTGGATTCTATTTTTCTTCTCTATGTATAAATTTTAACATTACACAGATGTTATATTTATTTGGTAACACTATTATGTGTTATTTTGGGTAACCTTTACATTTACCACTTCCCCTATTAAAATTATGTTTTATTATTCCTTTGTATGGTGTTGGTTTTCAACTAAGGTATTTTCAAAATTTTAACCTTTTTTATCAAGATAAAAATTACGAGGGTGAAATTTATTTATATAGGGTAGAATGTATCACCACAATATTTTAGAATATATTTCTCATTAAATAAATTGTAATTTTTTGATAACATTCTTTACATGAAACACCGATCTTAAAATGAACTATGAAATATTATTATTTAAATATGAACACTATAACCCAGAATTTAAATTAGAGGATATGAATAGGAATAACCAAATTATGAAATATATATAAAATGGTCATACTCAATAAAAATTTATTCATCATTTAATAGGAAATGCGAACTCAATTTTTAGTAAATTTATTTTATGTTACAAAAATACATTTTCTTAAAAAATGATTTTTATTTATTTTTGTGATAAATTATTAAAATTAATTTATACAAATTTTTCAAGTTCTATTTTATAAATAAGATATAATTTTTAAATCATCATTTAAAATTTATTATAATGTATTTTTTTGGATTTTTCTGAAAAGATTGATTTCTTAGTGAATTGTAAAATATGTTTTTTGTAAAAATATAATTTCTTTTCATTGAAAAGTCCCATTATTATTTAAATTTGATCTTAAATAAATATAATACTCCATTTTTGTGTTTAAATTTATAATTTATAAGTTTTCTTTCCTTAGTTTTAAAAATCACAAATACTTTCTTAAAACTATTTTACTAATTTCTTATTTCCCAAGTGTTTTAGAATGTTTTTTATTGAAAACATTATTTTTAACAAATATAGAAATTTTTATAATATAAAAAAATATAAAATTTTATTATTCAATACAACCCATAATACTAGAGGTGTGTCTGATACATTGGATCACCCTTTTTTGACCAATGGGTAGAATTATGTCATTTCTATCAGGCTGACAAAATTTATGACCATTAGACTGAAATTTTTACTGATACATCAGATTAATCATTTTTCAGTTTATTGGATTGAAATAAATAGTAAAATCCATCATACTATCTAAATTTTATAATCATAGTGATTATAATTATATCTATTAGTTGAAATCTGTATTAGCATTGTAATGGTTTCAAACTAAACGACATGAGATAAATGAAGTAAAACTCAATCTTATATGTCAAGATTAGAACCAGATCATTCATTGCATTTAAGATCAATAACTAGATCATTATTAGTTTTTAATGTGAATAATGTATAATAAAATTGTATCCAACTCTGAAAATTTACCATTGGAATATTTTCTATAAATAGTATTTCATTTGAAGAGCTAGGAGTTGATGTAATTTCACAATTGGATTTGTCTGAAGAGTGCTATGTGTGAACATATAATTCATAAGTTTTGTAATATTTTAGAGAGTTGTAACCCAAAAGAATCCTATGAGGATATTAAATTCATTATATCATTTTTTTATTTTTTATTCACTATGTATGATCATGGTAGGATTATGGGATTTATGAGATAAGAAAATAGTGAATATAATCCATCTGATCAAGGGCTTCCAGGGCTAGGAAGACAGATCTAACACCAATAATCATTTTGAGAGATTCCAAGAGAATGTAAATATATAGGGATTTTATAATAAAGAAATAAAAAACTTTATAGTAGGTATTGAAATTGTGGATATCTTATGTTAGTATTTATGATTTCTATATCTCTTAAGGTTAAAGAGTAAATTATTTTATAAATCTTATAAGTAATTACTAACATTATAATATTTTTTAATTTCTTATTTTTAAAAGTTATAATTTATTTTGTGCATGTGTATTAGAAATATATTATTATAATTATCTTTATAATAAATTGTTTTATTGGTGTATCTGTGATACCGATAAATAAATCTGATATAATCAGACAGTTTTTGGTTCTGATTTAAATACTCTGATCATCAAAATATATTTGAGTCTGATATTTTTTACTTAAGATGATTTAATTTTTCTGTTTAGTTTAAATTTTTTAAACTAAAATTCACCCACCCCTTATTATAGCCATCATTACTCTTATGATAAAATAATTAGTATTATAATATGTTATACTACTTGACTTTTTGAGTTTTTAGTTTCTTTATCAATGAAAACTTATTAATTTTTTTATATAAACATTTTTTTATAAAATTTGTTATGTGAACTTGTTTTTGTATTATATAGTTTATATTTTCTTAAGATGTAAGGTCTTAATTTTGGTACACATTAAAATCAAAATCCTAGTCGACCACCTATATTTGATTTAAATGATTAAGAGTACTGGATAGACAGAATGGAAATTGTTATCAACACTGGTCTTGATAACATTGTGATGCTTATTGGTGATTATAAAATACTAGATAATGAAGTTACTACCATTAATGATCATTAGAATTATGAATATTAGTTGAATTATATTTTAATGAATACACTTTTTTTTAATGGAAATGAATATATATATTCATATTTCTTCATGTAAAGAAATGAATAGTATATTGGAAAATGTTAGAGGTTGCTCACCTTGGAACTTCTAATGTTTTTGGGACTATAAGAGCTGTGATGATAGTTTACTATCAAGAATTTTATTTTTTTACCTGGAAAATCAGTAGCAAAAATATATAAATGATTTATGAATAACCTTAGTACTTTAAATTTTCTTGTTGAAAAAGATTTAAAAGTTGGTAGAAAATATTATTGAGACTATGACCAATGAAAGGAAAACCTAAAGGAAGGACTTGGATGATACAAGTAAGATCACAAATATTAATTTAGGTGATCCTATTGGTACCCTTATATAGTATTATGGAATAGTAAAAAGGTATGATGAAATAATTAAAAATAAGAATGGAGGAGTTTATTTTTCAAAAACATCTAATGTCCTACTAAAGTTCAATCAATTGAAAAAGTTGTAAAATATTCAAGGAATAATAATGTTATTATTTTATCATATGTTTCTAATGATCATTATAAATATAATTTTAAAAAATATAATCTTTCTAAATATTGTGAAAAATCTATTTTTGAGAAAATGATTTTACAAAATGATTTTATAAATCTTACTTTTAATGAAATTTCTAATAAGGATAAAAACTCAGTTGTAAAACTAAAATCTAAAATTTATAGTTTGATTAAAATTTTGTCAAATTTTACTAATGTGAAGGAAATTTTTGAAAAAATACATAAAACAATTAGACCATATAGAGATATATACAGAATTGAATTTATTATCAAAAAAATATTTTGAATAATATTTACTTTATTCCAAAGGGTTCTCCATTTTTAATTAAATTCCAAAGTGGTAAACACTGAAAGAAAAAATGTTATTTAAATAGAGCTCATTATTTCTGTTTTAATAGAGAATATTTATCATAATAAAAGACATTTTCTCAACATAGTAATGTTGGAAAAATGTGGCCACCAAAAATATTACTTTTTAATGTTATCAGAACCAATAAGGTTTGGGTTATGAAGCACTAATGTTTTTATTTTTACTAAAAGAATGAATTACTGGAAAAAATAATATTTGGTAAAAATATAGTGGTTGTTCCAATTATATGACTAGAAACAAATATTTATTTAAGAAGATCATAAAGATGAGAGGTGTCAAATTAACATTCAGAGACAATGCTCAACATGAAATCATTGTTGTAGGTAACATTTCTATTCTTGGTAAAGATTTAATTTAAAATGTTTATTTTTTTGTAGAACTTAAGAACAACCTTATTAGAATAAGTAAATTATGTGATGAATGTTATCTTGTAAACATTTTTAATGATAAATGTATTGTTAATAGTTTAAAATATAAGTTTATTCTTTCTACCAATCATCATGAGAATTTTGACACTTTAATCTTAGAAGACCTTTGGAGCCAAGATCTACCATTACTTAGAGAAATAGAATACCAATCATGGTTATGGAATAAAAGATTAGGAAAATGTAACCTTAAAACTTTAGCTAAGTTTTCTGTGAAAGGACTTGTTAAGAAACTACCAGGACATATGTTTGACACTTAAAAAATTGGTGATCACAGTTAACTTGTTAAGAAAATCAGGACATGTTTTAAATCTATTAGTGAAGTCTCAAATTCTAATTCTCTACAATTATTTAACATGAAATTATTTGGTTCTACACAAACTGAAATTATTAGTCTAAAATACTACATATCTTATGACCCAATTTTGACGTACATGGAAATTAAAATTCTTTTAGAGTACTTAATACATTACGAAAAGAGACACCCAAATATTGTATTAGTTTAGTGTCTTTGAAAACTCAGAACACATTATTCTAACTTGGTGAAACATATTCAAAATCTCCTATAAAGATATCCCCCTCCAGTTTTCTTATGTAAAACCATTCTTTATATCATAGGGAAAAACATTAAAATGGTGAGCTCAAATGCTCAGTAAGTGTATACATGAAGAACATAAAACCCAACATAAACATAAGAAAGAAAAAACAAGGACATAAATTTTTTAATATCAAAATTTTGAGTCATGAAATAAATCTAGGCAGTTCGTAAGGCAGAAATCATAATTGAGCACGAACCATGATAAAATAACACTGACATAAAACATGGAATTGTGAAAAAAAATAGAAGATAATTTTCATATTATCCAAGGCTCATTTCCAAGACCATCATAGTGGAAAAAATTCATTACTGAACCAGGTTTACTTACTAGTTCGGACCTGTATTACTGAACCTGATTTACCAGCCATTTGAGCCCTGTATTACTGAACCTGATTTACATGTCATTCCATCCATATCTAACTCATGAGATATAAATATTTACCCAATTAATTGTTGGTATATATAGGTCCCACCCATAATTAAATTAAAACCATACATTTGTGTTCCACAATATCATAAAAGATTCATCACACCATGAACTAAGGAATAAAATGGGTTTTTTTAAACTTCATTCCATCATAACATAATCCATGTAAAACTGAAGGATTTCATAAATATAATTCCATGAAAAATATAATCAAATAATTTTAATAATAATTTTTTAAATGTAACCCTATTTAAAGAATGTCATCTTAGATGGAAAATAATTTTGATAAAACACTTAAAATTAATTCTTGAGGAAAATATCTTTTCTTCTTTAAAAATGATTTATTTTCATAAAACACAATGAACATTTAAAAGAAAATAATTTCATTGAAAATAACCATGTTAAATTGATATGTAAGATTCATGGAATTGAGAATTTTTTAAAGTGTAAAAATCAATTCATGTCATATATGTTAAAAAATATTCTTCTCATACTTTTTCAAGAAAAGTCAAAAAGTACCTCATATGGAAAACAGAAGAAATATTATTTCCAAAACATGTAGTAAAAGTAAAAAAGGGTAAAAAATAAATTAATCATGAATAGTATAATAATTAACATTTTATGAAAACATTTTTTGAAACCATGTACAGAGAAGATAATTATTCCCCAGTAAAAAACTATGTATAAACAATCTCATATAGTAATGAGATTGCAATATTATCCCTTACCTTAGGTCTGATATCCTTCATATGTGTCATAAAATCATTTATAATGAATTAAATAATTTTATTTAATTATTTCAGAATAATAATAATTTTTATGATATCATATATGATTATATTATCATCGATTTGTTAGTAACATTTCATTGTCACTCGTTATTCGGATTTTAACTACCTTTTGTTCTTATGCATGTTTTTTTGGATAATTTAATATTCCACTTATTATTTTATATTTATAACATTTAAATAATGATATTAGTATAATATATATCATATTTATTCATTCCATTCATGTATATAATCATGGTTTAATGAAGAACATGTAGAATGAATCACATTGTATCATGGAGACAGTAGGCTATATGTACGCATGAGCGACAATATCATTCACTTAGTTATTAAATGGTATCGAATTGGATGGTATATTAATTATACTGATTAATTATAATGTTATATTTATTATTTAAATCCATTATAATAATCACTATATCAATCCAAATTAAGTATTGTTGAATAGCAAATTACACCACAGTGTGGAGACGGTAAGCCGTATGTACACACGCATGGTGGCATTGTTATTCGTTGGATGGATAAAAGGAGGTATAAGGTGTTAAAATAATTATAATAATATCTCATCTTGTAGAATATATTGGATTTATTAGTTTATTATGTATACAACATAATAAGAGGAAGTATAAGAGGAAAATAATTTTGGAAGAGGTGATAAAATAATTACATCTTTTTCGAGTATCTCCTTTTGAGTTTCACAAAAGGCCTCTTAAGGATAGATTTATACCCAAATTTTGGTCTCTAAGATGAAGGTAAGGGTGTTGGTAGTCTATTTGAGTATAATTTGTTTGATACAAGGGGATTGAAAGGTTTGAGTAAGTAGGTATATGTGGTGGCCTTCTATAAGAGGGAGGAGGGGCACTTTCAGAGAGTCTTGAAATATTATTTTATTGTAAATTGATTTTTGAATTATTATAGCTAAAAATTTATATATTTCAAGTATAAGATGAGTATGGGTCTAAATACTCTCAAAAAATAGGTTTTAGACAAGTTTAGATAACAAATTTAACCTTATCTTTGGGTTTTAACCCTTAGTTAAATAAATTAACTCTTACCATGTCTTTTTGTATTTTTACACTATATGGTCAATATAGTTACTATAAAATTAAAAGAGAACCTAAAGAGGATAATTAATGAAATTTTTAACATTAAATAATTCATTTTTTCCAAATCATATATTTTTAAGGACATTTATATCGTTTAATAAAATAGTATTTGTTTTAAAAACTAATTTATGTTAATTTTGAAACTATTTAGTAAATGATTTTTGTTAAAGTTATAAATATATTATTGATTAGAAAAAACTACATTAAATCAAAGATAAAATGTCATAATATACCAAAAAATTAGTGTATGGAATCAAAATTTTCAAATGAAATTTATTTTAATATTTATAATATCATTTATTTGAATCATTCATTAATAAGGTAATCAGTGCATCATCATGGTGTTATACATAAATTTATTTATTTAATATCTAAAAATTATAAATAAAATACCATATTGTAGGAAATATTTTTATATTTATATTCATAATTTATAGTCAAAGATATCAATTATATAACCCCAAATTATTATTTTTTAGTAAAAATATAAATGATTATGTTATATTTCCTTTTACATTAAATTAATTCTTATAACATGCCATTTTCACACCCAAGTGGCTCCTAAATTCCAAAGGATAGACCTAAGGATTTTCTTGGTCTCCCATGAATCATCTAATAATATTAGGATTTGTGTTAGGGTACTCTTATATTATTATAATATTATTTTTACCCTTATTTACCTAATTTACCCTTTAATCATGGTAAATAAAAATAATCAATGAAGTTACTATTCATAACGTCAAAAAATAAAAGGTACCTATTTACATAATTTTTACACTCTAATTCCAAATATGGAATCCATTTTTCCTAATTCAAAAAATAGAAGTTTCATTAATTAATTTAAAATTAATTCCCGTTGTCCAAAAGAGAAAGCAGGTTTTTAAAAAGTAAAAACTATCAAAATATTGACATGTGTTTATGTCAAATTTAAATGTGAAATTACATCCATTGACCAAAATTTGATTAAATTATAAAACAATTATCCAATTAAACTTTAAAAAAATTAAAAATATAATATAATTTTATAAATAAATTAGACGAAAAGGAAGTTTGGAGTTAAAATTCAGTATTTTTCATTATTTATTAAAATATGAATTTTATCGGAAAAATACCAAAATTTCAACCAAGGTAAATTTTGATATCATGCTATAAAATAAGAAGTTTATTTTTTCAAAAAGAACTTATAAAAGTGTAAAAAACTATATTTAAAATGGGCTCACGATCAAAAGGTGGTAAACCAGCATTTTTAGAAAAACACTCATTTTATCTATAAAATTGAAGTTATTCTTATATCATATCTAGAAAACATATAAGATGAATTTGAAACATTACATTGAATATATTAAATATATATTTCAATAATAAAATCCATAAAGAGTAATTTTATTATTTTTGAAACTCACTTATTTGCATTTAAATAGTTTTTCAAAAAAGATATCATTTTAATTAAAAAAGGTTTCATTTTCATTTATAAATAATTGTTAAAAAAATAATTTATTAAATTAATTTATAAATAATATTTTCATAAATCAATTAATACGGTTCATTCACACTATTTTAATAACTAGGTTATAAGGTAGCATAATAATATTTAGTTGTTTACATATACTCGGTCTTGCATGAAATGAATTATAGAAAAAGAACATGAAATTTTCTATAACACAATCCAAGCATAGTGTTTCAAATACTACAATATAATATAGTGTTGCGTATGGAGGAAAATAATCTTGGTGTAGTATAAAAAAATGACATCAAAAAAATTAAAAGGAATTTTTCTCATAAAATCTCATGGTGTTACATTATACCCCCTTTAAAATTAATTTATCCCTTAAAATTCATCACAGTTATAAATGGTTTCCTACTTGAAAGTTTCATTCATAGAAACCCACATCATAAAAAGAAATAATAAAACTTCATTTTAAAAAAGGAAAGTTAGAAACATAATGGTTACCCAAATTAACAACTCACTTGGATTCTATATAAAAGAACGTAGGTGGGAAACAAAAACATGGATATGGAAGAAAAATATAACCATTAAGTTCTTATGGATAGTGATAGATAAAAAGTTCTAGAAAAAGTTAACCACCAGAAATCCATAAGTCTGTGATGATTTTAGGGACTATAGAATTCATCAGATAAGAAGGTACTAGGATAACATTTTTGTTTTCATGATTCTTTTAATAAATTTGAAGTATTTTATATGAAAAGAAATAAAAACATGATTTTGTTTCAATCTCACTATTGGTCATGCCTTGAACAATTCCCACATTATCTCTTATTCAAGGAAATGAAGTTAAATTTTCCATTCCTGAAGTGTTAGCAGATCATGAATTCCATAAATAGAATGACATGTCATTCCATCTGTCTCCAAAAAATGTTATCACAAGTTATCACATATACATAAGTCAACCTATTGTGAAATAATAAATTAATATAAAAAACATCAAACAAAGTATAACTTATACTATCTATAATTGGATAACCTTACAATCCTTCCAAAAACTAAAAATCTGCAACTTTTTAAATAGGTTAACTAAATTATCTTTGCATTTATCTATAATATCTCATTAGGAAGTTCTTGGTTGTATCATTACAAACATATGAATACCTTAATCATGTATTTTTTTACAACATGGTAATAACTTGAATTACCATCGAACCTTAGTGAAAACATGCATGCTGTTAATAATTAAGTCTTTCAACAAATAAAAATCCCAAAAATTTTATATACTCAAACCATGATATCAATGTTTCTGTATATCAGTACTGAGGTCATTAATACTATCAAATATCTCATTATCTCCTAATCCCATAATTAATCACATGTCATGTTTTTTCTAAAAATAACTAAATAACTTTTTGTGGTTACTGGTGTCATTCAACATATACCTTTAAATACTCAACGAAAAATAATAGTGTAAGAATCCTTATATGATTCTTTATTCCATAGTACCATAAAATTACTCATACAACATTATTCTTGATAAACATGCAATAATTCCTTCCAAAGGGTTAGGGAATATCCCTTCTTATTAAAAAAATGAAAATAAAAGACAACATAAAGGATGTCTGGGTCATACAAGTACACATTCCCTCATACCTAAGAAGAATCAAAGATAAGAACTCAAAAGTCAAAGTCACATTGATCGGATGTAGCATAGTCTCCATCCTAGTCAGACTCAAAGTCCAGAGGGCCATGAGACTTGGTAACCATGGTTGGCTTCAGGTATGAGTAATCCCTCCTTGGTCTCTCTTTCCTAGAAGGAACAGGCTAAGATCCTTCAACATCCACCACAACATTTTTCCATTTGGACAAAACCTAACTATATGCTGGTTTTTTTGGGAATCATCCTCAACTTCATCCCATCTCCCCTTTATGTCATATTTTTCCATTAGTTTAATAATTTCCATGTGATTCCTTGAAATCTTTTTACCTTTCTCCTCAAGAATAGGGTCCATTATTTCCTGCTCTTTTCCCACAATCACTTCTGGTGTCATGTCACCTTCACCCCCAGTAGTGCACTCCTCTGTTTGATGTGCCAGATCCGTATCCTTATCCACTTGAGGCTCATGGTCAGTCTCTTGGGGAGCATCATCTTCCGCTCGTGATGCATTAGCCAACATTGATTGTTTCTTCATATTCTTCCTACAAGAAGTCTCATGATGTCCTTTTAATGAGAAAAAGGCGCAAGATTTTTTTTAAACACCTCTCTTTAGTATGTCCAATAACTTGACAATCATGACAGAAATCAGGCAATCTATCATACTCCAACTTGAGAGAGATATCATCATCCCAAGAAGATAAGACTATATTATGAATTAGACAAG
Organism: Viscum album; assembly: GCA_963277665.1. Taxonomy (NCBI): domain Eukaryota; kingdom Viridiplantae; phylum Streptophyta; class Magnoliopsida; order Santalales; family Viscaceae; genus Viscum; species Viscum album. Next base: position 731,472,490 of record OY728132.1, on the reverse strand, counting down.
TACTTAAATCATCATCCAAAGAAGATTCTCTTCATGATATTTTCCCTTAGGGAATCTATGTTCATAATTCTCATACATTCCACATTTAAAACATTTAACCATTGTTTATGTCTTAGAAATTCCATTATCCTTTACCATTGTGTTAATTGAACCTTTTTTATTAACAATTATTGGATTTGTGTCCTTCTTTTCCGCACCCAAATAATATTCAATTTCCTTTGAAACATTCTCCTTAATGCTTATACACACATGATTTACATGAGGAAAATTGAACTTTCTTTCCTCTATCATCACCATCAAAATCCATCTTTCTCTTATTACCTGGGTCCAAAAACTCACCAACATTGAGATTATTGATCATATTATGAGATTAATGATTAGGAATAATAATGATGGTTAACATTACATATCCCATTTCATTTGGTTTCTCATGAATAATATCATTCCATTGTCCATCATATTCTTCATTAACAAGAATCCTCCTATTTCCAGCCATTTTATAAAACCCATAAATATTAGTGTGAGAGGAAAAAATTATACTAGGAAAACAGCATAATCAATGGGGAAAACATTCAATATCTATTATATTAGAAAAATACTTAGAAATAATTCTATGAAAAAAACATAGTAACCTATAGTTTGACATACCCTTAGGGATATACCTAGAAAAATTTGTAGAAATATCTCTAGGGATATCACTTTGCATCCTAGTTTTCAAAGGTTAAATAAACCAGGATCTGATACCAACTCTAATGACCCAAGATTTACGTACATGGAAATTACATTTATTTTTCATAATACTTAATACTTTAAAAAATAGATTCCAAAAGACCATATTAGTTTAGTGTCTCTAGAAACTCGAAACACGTTCTTCTAACATGGTAAAAGATCTTCAATATCTCCCAAAAATATATTCCCCTTTAGTTTATCAACCTAATAACTTTATTTATATCATAGGGAAAATAAAACATAAAAAAGGTGAGGTAAAAAGCTCAGTAAGGGTAAAAAATGAAGAACATCAAGGAAATAATAAACATAATAATGTAAAAACATGAACACAAATTCTGAATGTCAAAATCCATAGTCATGAAATAAATCTTTGTAGTTTTTAAGGCATAAATCATAAATGAACATGAGCCATGATAAAATAACATTGACATAAAACATTTAATTTTGGAAAAAACATAATAATAGAATGTTTTTCCATGTTAACCAAGGCTCATTTTCAATACCTTCATTGTGGACAAAGTCCATTACTAAATCCAATTTAGTTTCCATTTCATCCCTGTATTACTGAACTGGATTTACCTATCATTCCAACCCTGTATTGTTGTACCGGATTTACCTTAAATTCCATAAATATCTATCTCATGAGAGACATATATATATATATATATACCCAATTCATTGGAGTTAGATATAGGCACCACCCATCCTATAATTAAAACCATATATATGTGTTCCACAATAACATAAATCATTCATCACAACATAACCCAAGGAATAAAATAGGTTTCTTAAACTTAATTCCACCATAACATAAACCATGTAAAACAAATGGATTTCATAAATAAAATTCCATAATAAACATAATAAAATCATTGTAACAATAAGGGTGGAAACATAACCCTATTTAAAGAATGTCATCTTAGATGGAAAATAATTTTGATAAAACACTTGAAATTAATTCTTGAGGAAAATATCATTTCATCTTCAAATTTCTTTTATATTCACAAATCACCATGTGATTTTAAAAGAAAATAATTTATTGGAAAATAACTATGAAAATTGAATGGGAATATTCATTTAAATAAGGTGTTTTGGAAGCATAAAAATCTATTCATGCTATATAAGTTAAAAAAACATTCTTCTCGTACTTTTTCTGTAAAATTCAAAAAAGTACCTCATATGGAAAATGAATGAAAGATTCCTTCCAAACCATATAGTAAAAATTAAAAATGGGTAAAAATGACTTTAAACATATATAGGATAATATTAAACATTTTATGAAAACATTTTTAGAAAACATGGACATGGATGACAAATATTCCCTAGTAAATAATTACGTATAAACAATCTCAGATAATAATGAGATTGCAAAATTATCCCTTACCTTCGGTCTGATATACCTAATGTGTATCCAAACCTCCTATATAATTATTTATATAAATTTATTGACTTATTCTAGAATCATAATCATTTTTATTATATCATATATGATTATATTATTATCTATTTGTTAGTAATATTTCATTATCACTCTTTATTCGGATATTAACTATTTTATGTTATTATGAAAGTTTTTTCAGATAAGTTCATGTTACACTTATTATGTTATAGTTATATCTTATATATAATGTGATTAGAATAATATATATCATATTTATTCATTAAATTCATCTATATAATCATTGTTTAATAAAGATCATGTAGAACAAATCACATCGCATCGTGGAGACGGTAGGTCATACGTACAAATGAATGATGATATCATTCACTTAATAGATAAAAGGTATGAGATTGGATGATATATTAACTATATAGAATAATTATAATTTTATATAAATTATTTACATCCATAATACTCATCATTATACCCATCCAAATTTAATATTTTTAATAACAAATTACACCACAGCATGGAGTCGGTAAGTCGTACGTACGCATGCATGATGACATTGTTATTCGTAGGATAGGTAAAATGCGGTATAAGGTTGTCCAATAATTATAATAAATTATCATCAGGTATAATATAATTTATTTATTACTTTATTATGGAAACAATTTAAGAATAGGAAGTATAAGAAGAAATTTGTTTTGAAAGAGGTGACAAAATAATTACCTCTTTTTTTGAGTATCTCTTTTTTTATTTGCACAAAAGGGATCCATTGGGTGGATTTATGCCCAAAGTGTGGTCTCTAAGAGGAAGGATGAGATGTTATGAGATAATATTAGAATAATTTTGAATATCCAAATGGCTTGATAGGTGTGATTAAATTGGTATATGTGGTGGTGTTTTATAAGAGGGAGGCAAGGAACTTTAGGAAAGTCTTCAAATATTATTTTATTATAAATTGATTTTTGAATTATAATAGCTCCAAAGTGATATATTTATATGATAAGATTATTATGGATTAAATAATCTCAAACAATATGTATTAACAAAGTTTATGTCTCAAATTTAACCTTATCTTTTGTCTTTAACCCTTGGTTAAATAAATTAACTCTTACCATGTCTTCTTGTGTTTTTACACTATATGGTCAGTATTGTTATTATAAATTTACAAGATAACCTCACGTAGATCAGTTATAAATTTTTTAAAATTATATAAGTTATTTGCATGAATATTATATTTTTATGACTATTATATTATTTAATAACATAGTATTTGTTTTAAAAACATAGTAATGAAAATTTTGAAACTATTTAGTAATTTATTTTTGTTAAAGCTATAACAACTTGATTGATTTTAAAAAAATGACATTAATACAAATATAACATGTAATAATCATAAATAAAATTATTTTATGGAATAAAAAGTTTCAAATTAAATTTATTTTAATATTTATAATATCATTTATTTTAATCTTTCAATAATCATGTAATCACTGCATCACCATTGTGTCATAAATAAATTTATTTATTTAATATATAAAAATTATAAATAAAATACCATTATGTACGAAATTATTTCAGATTTATAATTATTGTTTATAGTTAAATATATCAATTATAAAACATCTCCTTAAAATTTCTTCTCTAAAAAGATACATTTTTATGTTATATTTCCTTTTACTTTAAATTAATTCTTATAACATGCCATTTCACTCCCAAGTGGCTACCAATTGCCAAAATTGAGGAATGAGGATTTTTTGGTCTTACATGACTCATATAATAATATTAGGACATCTGTTATGGTAGTTTTATATTATTATAATATTATTTTTACCCTTACGTACATAATTTACCTTTTAACTGTGGTAAATAAAAATAATTACAAACGTGGGTATTCATAATGTCCAAAAATAAATGGTAACTATTTACATAATTTGGAACTTATGATTCCAGATATGGAATCCATTTTTTCAAATTAAAAATAAATATTTTTCAATAAATAATTAAAAATTAATTCTTCTTGTCAAAACCAAAAAGATGGTTTTTAAGAAGTAAAAAAGTATCAAAAGATTGACATGCGTTTATGTCTAATTAAAATGGAAAATTACTTTTAATGAATTTTTTTTGATTAAATGATAAAAAATAATCTAATTACACATTAAGACCAATTAAAAATATAATATAACTATATAAATAAATGAGATGAAAAGGATTCTTTGAATCAAAATGCAGTATTTTTCATTATTCATTAAAATATGAATTTCATCAGAAAAATACCGAAATTTTGACCAAGGTAAATTTTGATGCCCCTATTCCAAATAAGAAGTTTATTTTCTCAAAAATAACTTATCAAAGTTTAAAATATATATTTAAAATTGTTTCTCTATTAAAGGTTTGTAAAACTATATTTCAAGAAAAATGCTCATTTTATCCGTAAAATTAAATTTGGTCTTATATCATGTCTAAAAAACATATAAGTTGAATTTTAAACATTAAATTGAATATATTACATATATATTTCTCTAATAAAATATTTAAATAATTATTTTATTATTTTATAATATCACTTATTTTCATTTAAATAGTTTTTTAGAAAAATAAAAAATTTCCATCTAATTCGAAAGGATTTTATTTTCATTTAAAAATAATTGTTCACAAAATAATTTATTAAATGAATGTATAAAAAATATTTTAATAAATCAATTAATACAGTTCATTCCAACCATTTTAACATCTAGGTTATACGGTAACATAATAACATTTAGTTTTTCACTTATACTCGGTCTTGCATGAAATGAATTATAGCAAAAGAACTTGAAATTTTGTGTAACATAAGATAAGAATAGTGTTGTGTATACTGAAATCTAATACGGTGTTGTGTATATTACAAACTAATCTTGGTTTATCATACAACACAAGATATCAATGAAATTAAAAATAATCTATCTTTTAAAATCTCGGGGTGTTACAATGTATATGTTTTAGTTGATGATTACACTCGATATAATTGCATCTATTTTCTAGAAATAAAATAAGAATACTTTAGTTATTTTATAACTTTTAATGCTTGAGTAAAAAATAAGAAAACCGACCCTTTAATAACTATTCATAGTGATCATGGTGGATAATTTTTAAATTATAATTTTAAATCATATTTTAGGAAAAAAGTTATTATACATTACTTATTATCACCTAGAACTCCATAAAAAATGGTTTTTTCAAAAGAATAAATATAGTTCTTTATGAGATTAATATAACCATTCTAAGTTAATAATCAGTTGATAAAATTATTTGGGATGAATTAGTTAATATTTTCTATTATACTATAAATCTAATTTTAATTAGAACTTTTATTAATAAAACTTTTTATGGGTTGTAGATGGGAAGAAAATCAGAACTTTCCAACTTCAAATTTTTTGGATGTAAAGTATTCATCCTGAATAATAAATATAAATTATATAAATTATCTCCAAAATATGATGAAGGAATATTTTTAGGTTATTCCAGGACTAGTAAGGCTTATATAATTTTTAATAAAAATACATGTACTATTAAAGAAACAATAAAGTTATGTTTGTTGAAACTGGTCGTTTTGTTTTCTAAGTGCCTCCGCCTACATCTTCAGATGTTATTTCTGAAATTTATTTTCAACCTATATTAGAAATTTATTCCCATGAGAGAAAAATAAATAATATATTTTTGATGTTATTCCTAAAAAATATTTCTACAAAATATTGAAGAACAGAGTTTTACAAATCTAAGAAATATGTTGTTTCTTAAGAATAATCAAAGTGATAATATAGTTATTAATATTGACCAAACAAATTATAACTAGAAGTTCTTTAATAAATGAAATTGAACATTTATAATTCTTATAAAAATTTGAACCTAAGAATCCTAATGAGGAATTAGGTGATAAAGATTGGATAAAACCAATTCAAGTTGAACTTAATGAGTTTGAAAAGAACAAAGTTTGGACTTTGGATAAATTTTCTAAAGATACTTCTATAATTTGAGTAAAATGATTCTTTCATTATAAGTTTCATGAAAATGGTATAATTATTATAAATAAATATATACTTGTTTATAATGGTTATAATTAATAATAGGTAATATACTATGATGAATCTTATGATGTGGTAGATAAACATGAGGATATTCATATACTTCTATCTTATGCAGCTTTATTACATTTCAAACTATTTAAAATGGATGTGAAGTTTTATTTTCTTAAATTATATGTTTTGGAGGAAGTTTTTTTTTGATAAAACCACTAGTTTTGAAAATAAAAAACATCCATAACATGTTTTTAAAATTACTATTGATCTGTATGGACTTAAACAGTCCCCTATAACCTATTATGATAGGTCCATTGGACTTTTTTTACAAAATGATTTTATTAAGGGATCTGTAAGTCCAAATCATTTTATAAAATAATTTTATAAAAATATTATGATTATAAAAATCTATGTTGATGAAATTTTATTGGGTTTAACATAAAAATCCTTTAATAGATTCATCTGATGATCTTATGAAATCTGAGTTTGAATTGAGTATGATGGGTGTGTTAACATACTTTTTAGGTAATAACATTTCACAAAAAACTAGAATGATGTTATATATATTAAAATAATTATATAAAATTTCTTCTTAAAAATTTACGTTATGAAAACACTAAAAGTATTAATACTTCTATAAGAACCCCAAACAATTTAGATATTAATGAAACTAAGAAACTAGTTGATGGAGAATCATTTATATGTATTATTGGAATTTTAATCTACTTAATTGTTAGTTGTCAAGATTTAATGTTTTCAGTATGATTATGTGAATGATATTGAGACAATCCAAACTAATCCCATATTAAAGGCCATTAAAAAATCATTAACATAAGGTAACTATGAATTTAGACTTACTTTATTCTTCTAGATTTTACATTGAGTTAATTTTTTTTCAGGTGCTGACATTGGTGGTTGTAGAATGGGTAAGAATAGTACCTTAGGTACTTATCATTTCTCAGGAGAAGATTTTGTTTCCTGATCTTATTAGAAACAACACTCAGTGTTACTTTCCACTACTAAATCTAGAAATATGGTAGCTGGAAGTTGTTGTCCTCAAGTGTTGTGGATGCAACACACACTCCTTGACTATGGCATGTGTTTTACTAAAACATAAAAATTGTGTTATAACACATGTTCAATTTATTTAAGTAAAAACCCATCACATCCCTCACAATATAAGAACATAGACATACAACACTATTTACATTAGGATCACACACTTAAAGGAGATATAATTTAGAAATTTATCAGAACACAAGAAAAACTTACTGATATTTTAATAAAATCTATTAGTTTTGATATATTTTCATACATTAAACAGAATATTGAAATGATCAATAATAAAAGTTCATTCTTATCTATTTCATGTTTAATTTTTTTTACATTAATGAATTCATTTTTTATGAAGATTATATATATTATTATTTTATAAAATCCTTTTATTCTCTAACAACTATAGTTTTCTAAGTTTTTTTTGAGAATTTAATTCTTCTAGCCTCAAAATTTATATAAGACTTTTTCCAAACTCAAGATTTTTATAAAACATTTTTAGAATCAATATCCTTTAAAATTATTTTTTTAGAGTCAAATTTATAAAATTTTTATCAGAGTCATAATTTTTATAAAACTTTATAGAGTCAAAAATATTTATAATGTTTTTCCAAATCAAAATTCAATAAAAAAATTAGAAACTAAAATAGATAAAAAAATTCCAAATAGTATTTTGATTAAAACTTTTTTATAATCAGTTTCAATTAAAAAACCAAGAAGAATAGGTTACTCGTGTTGATGAAACATTTATACTATGAAAGGTACAATTGTTTATGTTTTTGAACTTATTCATTACTTTATATTATCAAATAAAATTACATATTATTTTAATTTTAAAAACATCATTTTTTTAAAAACATAATGTTTGATAATCAGACCATTTCTTACTCCAATAAAAGTATTCATAAAAAATTTTAGTGCTCTGATTTATTTTTAAATAATTATTTGATTAAATATGATTCATCAGATCAGAAAATATTTTTCAATATCAACCATTCATTTATTTGTAATTAAAACCATTTTATCCGAAGACTATATAAGGGTCATTCATCAAGTTCCCCATATCAGTTTTCAAACCACTAACCTCAAATCTCACCACTTATTTAGTGATAGTTTAGATCTTTTTATATTTTTTTGATCTCCAGAACCATACTCAGTACGATTCCCACTACTGAAATTTTTTCTAAAAGGGAAGTTGTTAGATAGAGACTCATGGATAAAACCTGGTATAAAATTTCTTGTAGGAATTAATTATAAAGTTTTACTTTTAGGAAACTATTTCTATTCAGAAATATGGATTTAATTTTTATCACCCTAAAATAGTGAGAGAGTATTGTGCTTTAGTTCAACTTATTTTCGGGAAAGATAAATAGGAAGTTGATTTTACATTGTTTGGTGAAAAGTATAAACCTTCTTTTAATAAATATATAGAGTTATTTGAAGTACCCTTAGAGAGTGAATCTTGTCTTCAATTACCCAAGTTACATAACAATATTGGATGTTTCATTAAGTTTAATGATGAGGCATCTTTGTTCAGTTCTTTTGATAAAGTTATAAGGGATTCTCAATTAACACTAGATTATAGGGTTTTAACATTATGGATGTAGGGATATTTGATTCTAAGGAAAGGGTGAAAGGGATACCCTAAAATTTCTAGACATTTTTTTCTTAGACATTATGATGAACATGAGACAGATAAACCTTTTTATTTTAATTTTCTTTATAGTGTAATCAATTAAGAATTCTTCAATGAAATCTAATATTTTGATGTTTTTGGGTTTTATAAACAAGATTTTAGTCAATTGTAAAGAGTTTTATCATATCAATAATTAGACTTATCCTATGAGGGTACATATATTCCTGATTGGTGAAGAAACAATGGCAAGGATAAAGTAAGTTTTGGATTTAATTTTGAAATAGTTTTTGGATAAATTGGATAGAGCTGCGTTTGAAGTCATATAACATAAGAAGGATGATTTTGTGATATAATAGAAAATTTTTGAATCGTCACCCTTGAAAAATAAAGAATTAACTGAAGACTATGTAAGATTATGAATTCAAAATGATGATGGATCAAAATTCCCCAAAAAAACCTGGTGATCTATAATTATGTATTGATAAGGTTGGGGTTTTTTCCTTAAAGATTCAAACTAAAGAAGAATTGAAGAAGTTTGATAAAATAATGAAAAAAACAAGAGATAATCATAATAAATGATGAAGGAGAATTTGATGAAGGGTGTTAAACAAGCATCAATAAATAAAACAATCACAATTTCTCCCTTATTAGTTACAAAAAAAGTTCAAGGGAATAAAATAGTTCCTCACACTGACCAGACTCTTCCATATTCTAGTTTAGAGTTTTTAGAAACTTCAGTTGTCCCTTTAATATGTGAAAAAGGGATAGGTAATGAAATAGTTTATGAAGTTCCAAAATCAGTCCTAATACAGGTTTAGAAGAAATATGATAATTAAAGCCTTAATTACTTAATAAAGTTGGTAGAAGTGTTCTTAGAACTACACGATAGTTTGAAAAATAATTATAAGATGAAGAGGTATAATTAGAAGAAAAATAAAAATAATAAGAAACATATACTGAGGAAGAAATAAAAGAAGAAATAATTTCATTGGATTCATCCTCAAATTCAACATAATTTCATTCCTAATCCAATAAATATCTAGAGTTGAATATTTCAAGGGAAGGAAAGTATTCATCACAATAAGAAGAATAAAATTAGCAATCATTAATTAAAGTATCTAAAAAATCTAAAATCAATAAGTATGTTAATATTATGATATTCTTAGAAGATATTAATGTTAAATCAAAAGATAATCAGTTAGATGTAGGTCCATTGAGACCGCATATTTCAGTTTTGAAATTAGAGTCATGAGACTCTTCAGTAAAATATTTACTAAATAACATTGATTTTATTTTTCTAAATCTAAAAATTTTGAGTAACTCAATACCGTACCTACCAAACATTGAAGAAAGATGTACGAAAATATAGAATTCTTTTAATGAAAATTCAGAATCATTAAAAATGTTGAATGAGATGGTTCCCCAGAATGAAGTATAAATTTAAAAAATTACGAGTAAAACAAAGGATCACAAGGTAAATTTCGATCAAATGGTGATTTGGTTGAGAAAATTTGACAATGATTTAAAGGGCCATGATGACCAGATAATTGAAATGAATAAATTCCCTCTTGGCTTTACTAATTATTTTGATAAACTATTGTCTGATGTTCCAGATATAGTTGAGTTTATTGAATAATTCAAAGACAAAACTGGTAAATGGGATTATAAAGTAAGAGACTTGAAACATAAAGTTCAGAAGTTTGAATTTGTTAACAATGGTCTAATCCAGTGATGATGAGTTGTTCCCTATAAAGAAATAGAATAATAAAATTAGTGCATATGTTAAATAGTTAAAGTCATATTTTTGGAAGAAGCCAGTTTTAAAATATTATGTTATAAAGATTGAGTCATCTATTACTGAAGATATAAAAGACTATGAAGATGTGAAGAAGTTAAAGGAGATCATAAAAAAGTCATTAAATAATTACTGAAAATTTTTATTTGAAATTTTTATATATTTTTGGAATCATTTTGAATGAATTCTTAATATGAATGAATTTTTTCTTCAAATACTATATGTCTAAATATCTTCCAGTTTTCTTTGCGATGTATATTATTGTTTTTATATCTTATATGAATAGTTAATTCAAATATAATTTTTTGGTATGTTATGACTTTATAACATTTTAGGATTTTAAATACTTTCCATATTATTTTTATAAATAAAAAAGGGGGAGGCATTTTGAGATGTTTAAGGGGTGAAGTTTTTGAGAATATTTTTTTTGGGAGAATTTATTTATGGGGGAGAGTTTCTTAAAAATAAAGGAATAGTTCAAGAGAAAGAATAGTTTTAAGGAATATTTTTATTAAGGGGATAACTCTATATTTTATTTCCTTCCATAATATCAACAATGATGAATAAAAATAAGGTAATAACTTAGGGGTAGTTTAAGTTCAATAAAGGAAGAACTTTATTTTTAAATTATGTCTTTAAAGTTCTTAAAAGAAGAAAGGGTTGTAAGTTTTTCAATGTTTTTTTATTTTTTAATAATTTCATTTTGTGATTTACAAAAAGGGAGAAATTTTTACTTTTACTTTTCATAATTTTGGAAATCACAAACACTTTTTAAAAATTATTTTACTAAATTTATATTTTACATGTGCTTACTATGTTTTTTTAGAAAACATTATTTTTTACAAAATGTAAAAATAATTTTAATATAAAATGAACATAAAATTTTATTATTCAATTTGATCCATCAGACTAAAAGTGTATCTGATACATCTGATCAAATTTATTTTTTCCCATTGGTTAGACTTATGTCTTGTCTATTAGGTTGAAAATAGTCATGACCATTGGACTTACATTGGTACCAATACATAAGATTAAACTTTATTTAGTTTATCGGATTGAAAATAAATAGTGAATTCCATCATAGTATCCAAAGTTTATAATAGGACTGATGTAATTTTACAACTCAATTCATTTGATTATTTCCCCACCTAAAAAACTTGTTCTTCGGTTTTTTGATCTTTCATAGTGTTTTTATTCTAAATAATCCTGTGAGGATTTTAAATTTCATAGATAATTTTTTATTTTGTATTCACTATGTCCCATCATGGTTATATAAAGGTCTTCTAAAGATAGAAATATGATGAATCTGATCAATTGAATTATGGGACTTTGGGGAATGGAAGACAGAGCTGACATTAATCATCATATCCAGGGTTTATAAGGGATTGGAAGATAAAACCACACTAATCATTATATCGAGGTATTTATTATTAAGGAAAAAAGAACTTTATAGTAGGTATTGAAATTGTGGATATATTAGATTTTTATTTTTTACTTCTTTAACACTTATGCTTTGAGAGTAAGTACATTTTTAAAGATTTTAAGTCATTTATACTATTATATGCTTTCATATTTCTTAATGTTATAAGTTTTACATTCCATGGTGCTTGTGTATTAGAAAGTTAGTTTTATACTTATACTTTTAATAATTTTTTTATTGATGTTTATGTGATACTATTAAATAAATATGATATAATCAGACATTTTTTTATATTGATTTTAATACTATGATCACCGGACAATATATGAGTTTGATATTTTTTACTAAGAAATATTTGTGTTTTATGTTTAATTTAGATTTGTTAAAATAAAATTAAACCCCACCTGTATACATAATAACTCTTAAAATAAAACAAATTTAGTTATAAATAATCTAATTAATTACATTGGAATAATATTTATACTTCATTGTGGTAAAAATTTATTTTTGGGCATAAAACGCATTAAAAAAACAAATTTTCAATGCATTTTATGTATTTATATTAAAAGTAATTTCTATTAATTATAAGAATTTAATTTTATAAAATTTGATACTTTTTTTTCTTCATCAAGTTAAATTCATCATAGGATGGATTTTTGAGATTTTACTAATGATGTTAAATTATTTATGAATATTAAAAAAACTGTTTTTATGAAATATAGTGTATTTTACGATATCTCTAAGACATATATATGATATAAAAATTTATTAAAATTATGAAATGAATAATTAATGATAATATACTAAAAATATAATATAAAAAAATTAAAAAAAAATAATTATAATTTATTTCATTATAAATATAAAAATATATTTTAGTACCGATTAGTGCTTGCATGATACTAGAAACATAGAAATTTTTCTCCTAATGATATTATTTGATAATTTAGAGGTATTTTATCAACTTTCATAATAAATATAAATTATTATTTGATATTTTATGGATAAATATGAATTTTGAATTGACGTTAAAATTGACTTATCCAAATTCTTGTGCAATGTTTTCATAAGTCTAGAAAAGTCAAAATAACATATTAAATAAGATTTCATGACATAAATGCGATTAAATATACATATTGTAGGAATATAAAATATTATTTTTAACAATATTAATTTATTTTTAATATGGTATATTTTTTAAAATTTAAAGTTATGTTATAATTACATTAAATGTTTGCACAATAACGGCATAATGCTTATTCAAGAAGTATAAAAATAAATTAAATGATATTAAAAACATAAAAATTAATAATTTATTGATTAATTATGGTTTCACATGAATGTTTTAGTTAATAATAATATATTATTAATGTTTAAATGTATTATATTTTAATTTCATTATTTTCATGTTGTATTCATATTAAGATTGTGTGAATAATTCTTAAAATGACATTAATAGTATTTTATGTTTAATATTTTTATTAAATTATTTAAGAATCATAAAAATAATTAAAAGGGTCATTTAGGATGATATATAGTCTAAAATTTCATCCATTTTCCAAATATAATCCAATTTTTACCTAATAAGTAAAATTATAACCCTTTATGATTGAAAAATTTATTACCATGGTTAAGGATAAAATTTCTTAACAAATGGGTTAAACCAAAAGATATGTTTTAAAATAACATTTAAACCTATCAAAAATTTTATTTTTTGAAGGGATTAAAACCATATAATTTCTTATTTTAGAAAATATGTCTATTTGGTTCCATTTTACTTTAATCATGATAATTATATTATTTTAGGAAATGGATAAATACAAAATGTCACCCTTTTGACTTTTTATCTCTAATACATTTTCATAAGGATAAAATGAGGTTATGTTAAGTTATAAATTTTAATTTCAAATATGAATTAATTTTTTTGTAATATTTGTTTAGTTTTAAATTTTAATGATTTAAAAATTACTTTAAATTGTTATGCAATGCTGACACAATATTTATTCAATTAATAAAAAAACATAATAAATAATTTTAGAAGGATTAAAGAAAATATAATTATAATTAATAATTGTGTTACTTGAGTTTTTTTAAAAATAAATAATATTTTGGATGTGTTAAATATTTATATTTGAATTCCATTTTTATCTGGATGACATTAATTTCAAAGTAAATGAAAGTTCCAAAAATTACATTAATGATATTTTATAATAAACAATGTTTTATTAAATTAATTAAAATTCATAAAAAACACTTATTTTGTAAATTTAATGGGATATAGTTTATCATATAAACCATTTACCATTTATGGGTCACTTGTACTTTTATTGTAATATTATTATTTCATAAGGAGTACAACAAAATTAATATTGTGCTAATTGTCTAAAGGGTTAATAGGGGTTTAAAACTAAGAGATAAGGGTTAAAACATCCCATAAATTTGTTTAAATGTTATTTTATGAGAGGATTTATAATTACACTCACCTTGTATTCTAATTATCTCAATATGGATTAACTCTATTATAAAATCTAATTTATATTAACTTAATACTTTCAGTAATTCCAAGAGTTCCCCTCTCCTCCCTTATAAAAGGGAACCTCTTATCACCCATTCCTCACTCATTTTTATAATTATAGATTAGAAAATAACTACAATAATACATAGTAATATTAATTCACCATGTCCTATATTTTATGGTATTACCAAAAGACCATCCTTTCAAGGATTAAGGTGTAATAAAAAAGTGAAATCTCAATGAAGAGGTATAACTCTTAACTAATTACATTCAAATTGATTTATTATTTCAAAACATTAAAATGTTTGGTATAAATTATAAAATAATGAATTAATTATCTTAAATATACTTAATTAATATTATTATTATATAACCCCTATTATTATCCCTATTTTCCATCTAATGGGAATTAGAAGTATTAGTCAGGCGTACGTGTCAACTACCACCTTGACATAGAGATAAAATTAATTTTAAATAACCATATTAAAATATTATGGATTTAATTTTTTAAAATTATATATATGATATAATAATTATTCTTTTATAGTAAATTATTATTTACATTTCTTTCATTTTATCCATAGAAAAATAAAGGTAATGTTCATTCGTATGTACGACCAATCATCTCCACAGATTGTGTAATTTATTTTTCAATATATACCTTTTATAGATTATTATAAGTAGGTATACGATTAAAATATATTATATTTATATCATTAATAAAATTATATTTTTTTATAACCATGATAAAATTTCATCGACCTGAACTACCAAAATAAAACTTCCATGGAAAACAAAATAGTTAACACTCAGCATTCACAATTTTGATAAGGAATTATTAATAAATGAGTGTTAAAATGTTATAAGTAATAATATATTATATTATAAGTATTAAAATTTCTTTTCTAGGTAATTTTATTAAATTTTAATTTATTATTATTTAATATAGAGCGCTCTTGAATTAAATCAAACATGAGTTAAGGGTTTCTCATCTCACTTTTAATTTTGCGAGACATATGCCATAATCACCAATTTTTTTATCAGTGGGGTGTATATAATATACATAAATTTATTTTATTATTATTTTAATTAAAATAATATTGATGTAAAAATTTACGTTGAGTTTCATCTTTCATAGTGTTTTGATTCAAAGATTAACAAAGCGATACAATTTCTTCATCTAAACAATTTTCCTTGTGACATGTTTGATGTTATGCACCTATTTATGTTTAAGATTGGTATATACTACCAATTAAACTTTTTATATTATTATTATCCTAATTTTAATGATATTTAAACTTCCATTTGAGTTTATTCTTTCACGAGGATTATGATTCAATTGATACCTATATTGTAATGGATTTAGGTTACAATCTCATTTCTTTTATCAGGAATGCTTATGATTATGTTTTTAATGATGAATCTTAATAACTTATATCCCAATTATATCATAATTTATCATATTCAATGTTTATTATTGAAATTTTCACAAAATATTATAATCTTCCTCACTATAGTAATTAAAATTTCCAAGAATTTTTTTTTAAACAAAATTTATTTCCACTTTGGTCGAGAATCTATTCCTATTATGTTTGTGTTTTCTTTAATTTTTTTATAATTATCCTATGAATGTATAAATAGATTTTAACCCATGTTTTAATTTTTATAAAAAAATCAAAGTAATCTTCCTTTCATTTTCTAAATTATTTACTCTTGACTTTTTACCAAAAATGTGAAAGGAATCATTTTTTAATGTAAATGGGATGAATGAAATTTCCTATTCTCATGACCTCTAAAAGCTTTGAATTTTTCATAAAAAGATTCTAAGGTCCTATTCAAAACAAAAAAATCCATAATATTTGTAATATTTTTATAATTTAAATAAGTTATTTTGAAGTGGAAAGGGTATTTTTATCAATAAATGTTCAAGTGAAATTTTGAAGGCATTTTTTCATCTATGATGACTTGATTTTTTAATACGTATTATTTACTTATGATATGGTCCTATTATTACATAAAATTTCATTGTTTGGATTTCTTATAATGTTAATTATATAAGGATTATTCTATGAAACCATTTTCTTTCCCATTGGTTTATTAAGTAATGATGAAACATTTATAAAACTGATTTTTTTCCATGAGTTATTCTATTTTTAAATGGTTTATTTTTTACAGAAAAATCATTTCCTTTCCATTCGTTACGATATTAATAATGTTTCATGATCATATGGCACACATTTTTATGATTTTATTTATGTGATGGGTGGGCCTATAATTATATATCTATCTAATGCATTTGATAAAGATTAATACATAACGAGATAATAAGGATTAGAATTGGGAGTGAGCCCAATCCTGTAAGGGACTCTATTTACTATGATAGTCCTGGGAGTGAAACATGACTAAGGATATGATATATTGGTGAGTGAACCCAATCCACTATGATAGTATTGGAAATTAACCTTGAATAAGGAAATAATTTTCTATCCTTATTTGTATGCTAAAAACATATGTCTCAAAAAAATGTTAAGCTATAATGGTTTATGTTCATTGATTTATTTATGAGTCATGTATTATAAACTACCATGACTTATCATATTACTCTTGATTATTATATATGATATCCAAGGTATGGTTTTATGATGCTTTTCTCATGTTATTATATTATTATACTCATTTTTTGATTAAATGATAATTGATATCTCTCTTTTTTACCCTTACTGAGCATTAGATCTCACCCTGTAACATCATGACCCTCACCCATTGTCTTAGGAATAGGTGGTGGGGGTTTCTATCTTTATATGACATCCCCAAAACACCAAAGGAAAGAAATAAATGCCAAAATACTCATAAATAGTTAGAGATATATTTTCCCTTTAAATATAATAAAATGAATCCACAAGATAAAATAAAATATACCAATCTATGATGCATGAGGACAGGGAAATAAAACTCAATATATGACCCAAATAAAACCATTTAAGTGTAAAAATTAAAAACAAAAACCAACAAAACTCAAAGATAAACAAGGAAACAATTCAGAAATTCCCATCCTACTCCAAACTCTAACTCAACAATCCATTCCCATGGTATCATGATACACCACTAGAGATCTAAGATACATTGACTTTACCTATTTCTTGATAGATAACATTTTTAAATTCACCAATGTTCCCAAAAAGGTCGTGACTATAAAACTCGGTAGTATTTCCCTATGACTTCCAAACTCATGCCCCTAGGATAGAACATCTTAGAACATTTATATAAAATAGGTCAAAAAAAATTTAAATTAGTTCTATATCAAATCCCAAAAAAATTTCTAAACAAAAATAGTTTTAATAAAAGTAATCAAAAAAAACATTAAACACATTTCTCGAATACAATTCAGCATGACAATTACAAACATCCATGCATAAACACATGCATGCCCAGGTGAAAGTTCCATACCCACAGGAAATATACCATTAAACATCCAAGTTATCACAGGGTAACCAATACCAAGTTCCCCAATAGAAAACACCCCTTCCATAGGGTCACATCAATGAAAATGAACTCACTCAAACCATGTATGAAAAAACCCACGCCAAGCCATTTCATTAAAACATTAATTTTATTGAAAAAAAAATTATAAACTTTTTCCATACATTCAAACTACACCATAATTTTAAAACCATCATTTTTAAATCATGACCCAAATGTATATTCCAAGAAACAAACCAATTCCCACAATTTCCATGAAAATATCACTAAAGAGGTTTCAATAAAATATAAAGAGGTTTTCAAAACAATTTCAAGATATTAAATCAATTTGAAACTAATCCTTCATGTTCAAATCAATTGAAATCGAGATAGAATCCACCTCCCTCTCAAATATAGGTGAAATAAAAGAATGACACAATAAATTTAAAAACCCAACTTGAAACTCTTAAAACCACACTTAGATCTCATTCCCTTAAAAAACAATCATAAATCATCAATATTTCCATGATGAATCATATATATATCCTCTATAGAATATATTTGTAGTTTCATAAGACATGAGAAGAAGAGACTAAGAAAACCCACAAATAATGGGAACTTATCAAAGAATCCAAGCCTCCATCACACTTTGAATCACCTACGGGTAACTCTTGAATAGAAACGGGTGGTATCTATAGCCTTGGGAGGAAGATGAAATAACATTATGTACTTATTAGGGGAAACCAATCCATTAAATGGGTAAACTGAGTAAGATCTACAATTTTCATATCTAACTTTTCATAATGCATGGTTAGGAAATCTGTGCGCTAATTGTTCACAAGAAACCACCTTAAACAACATATTGAATGGTTTTATTTCATGGTTAAAAAACCATGAAAAAACAATGATATACCCTACTTTCAAACATTGAATAGTTTCTCTTAGTAATACACATGGTTTGGCTTAACCATATACCTAATCGTGTGCCAAACTAGTGCCCACTATTTCAGTAGCATGTTTTACTAGAGGTGTTTTAGGATTTATACTAATTGTTATCAAACCATGAACCTCTATAAAACAACAAATAATATGTCAAAACACCTCAAAATCTCCTAAAATTTAACCTAGGAATTATTTATACTTAAAATACATAAATAAAGGGCCATGTACCTAAAACTAGGGGTTCTACATTCTCCACACAATTAGTCTTTCCATTCATGAGATGTAGAAACCTAGAGTTTTCCTTGAATAGTTTTGGACATTTTCACCCTTTCCTTCTTAGTTTTCTCATTTTTTCTAAATCTAACCAAGTTTCCATAAAACTCTCACTAAACCAATGCTTCTCCCATGAAATACTTTCTCTTGCATATCCTCAATCTGTACCAGCACATGAACCTATATAGAATCTGGCTCTAGGTCAACATGATCTTATCAAATCACATGGATAGGATTAGGTAGAAACATCATTAATTAAGATACATGAAATAAGTTATGCATTTAACTGAGCTTTGGTGGCAATTTTAGCTGATATGACACCTGAAAAACCCATTCAAATTTCTCAAAAGGGAAGACGTATCATGGATATAACTTTCCATTCTTCGCAAAATTGAATTACCCAGGCCTTGGAGATATTATCCCTAACACATGATCACTCACTTCAAATGACAATGGTCTCCAGTGATGATCTGCATATAATATCTATTGATTATGAGCTGTATCTATTCATATTATGATCAAATCGATATACTTCACTGTCACTTGCACAAGGCTTGGTCCAACGAGTGAAGTCTCACATGTTTCCTCCCAAAAAAGTGTAGAATGAAAAGGATTCTCATAAAATTATTCAAAAGGATCCATATATATTGTGGCCTGATAATTTTGTTATGTGAGAACTAAACTAGTGGTATGTGATCCTCCCATGAGCCACCAAAAGCAATTACACAATACCTAACCATATCTTCCAATGATTTTATTTTACTTTCAAATTGTTTTTTTATTTGAGGATGATATTCCATGATCATGGTCAATTGAGTATCAAGGGACTAATAAAGGTTTCTCCAAAAAATGAGATGTAAACCTTAGATCTTGGTCTAATCCAATCGAAATAGGTACACCATAAAATTTTAACTCCTCTTAGATATAGATTTTTGCAATGTATTGCAACATATTTGATTCATTAATAGGGATGAAATAGACCGAATTTGTGATTTAATCCACTATAAACCATATTAAACCTTCAAACCATCCTTGGAAGACCTATTACAAAATATATATCTATATGCCCCAATTTCTACATGAGAATTGGTGAAGACTGTAGCATACCCATTAGTCTTTTTTTCTCTACCTTAACCTACAGATAGGAGCATCATCACATAAGAAACTTAGCCACTTTTCTTCTCATGTCAACCAACAGAATTGTTCTTTTAGAGACTTATATATAATTTATATTCCATGTTGAAAAGCCCATCTCAAATGGTGGTAGGCATGAAGGAATTGTTCCTGAAAATCCATAGGTATGACCATCCAATAATGGAACCAAAAACTGATCTTCTATCAAGCTTCCATCCCTCAATGTTCTTCCCACCATTCTGTTTTGACCATATAGCAACACTTTAAAAATTAGATGTTTGTGCCTCTTTAACCTTTATAACCAAATCATGAAAAAAACAAACTAGAATGAAAATTATCACACTATCTTGGTCTTTATAAACCATGTGAATGTCATCTATCACAAATATAAGCTTCCATTTATCTAAGGCATCTTTCACCAACAGACTATAGGAATTTCTTTTTAATTCATTCTCCACAGAGTTTCCATTACCCGGTGAATACATTAACTCAAAGTAAAAAAAAATTGATACTCCATCTATCTTCTTTGTCTTAGATTAAAATCTCTTTATGAGAAAATGAAATTCCATCTCTTATAATTCATAAAGACCATGGATTTATCACCAAATAGATAATGATTCCAAGTCTTCAAATCCTGAACTACAGTACCCAATTAAAAATTATGTGTGGGTAGTTTTTCTTAGAAATTGTAACTACCATTAGTCTTAAGTGACAACATGATATCCCTACATTAGAACACACCCCAACCCAAATCCCAAAGCATCAAAATACATGACATTGCATTTACTGGATTATAGAAATATCAATATTGGTTTTGATATAAGGCAAACTTTAATCTCTTGAAAATATTACTTACATTCATCATTCCACAACAATAGACCACTTTTTCTTTTCAAAGTTATCATTAGTGAAGCTAGTCATGAAAATCCATGAAAAAAATACTAATAATAACCCACCAGGCCAAGTAAATTTTATATATAAAAATATATATTTTTGTGATTGCTAAGATATCATAGCCTATATCTTTTGGGGATCCATATAAACACCTTTTTTAGAAATAACACGGCCAAGGAAACATACCTTTTGTATCAAAAAATAAAACTTTTAATATTTGGAATAAAAATATTGATCCCACAATATACAAAACATTGTATCCATGTGTTTCCCATGCTTAAAAATTTTCCTAGAATACACAATTATTTCATCTACAAAAAGCCACTATAAAAGAATCTAGATACATTTGAAATATCATATTCATCAATGTCATAAACACTACTGGGGAATTTTAACGACCAAAAGGAATAATTACATACTCGTATTTTCCATATCTCCTCCTAAGTTTTTTCTTTAGAATTTTATATTTTTTAACCCACAATTAATGATATCTCAAATGAAATCCAATTTTAGAGAACCAATAGGCTCCCATTAATTGATTAAATGGGTCATAAATGCATGGAAGTGGATGTTTATTATTTATTATAACTTTATTAAGCTTATGATAATCCACATGATTCCTAAGATTTCCATCCTCCTTTTTCCCAAACAAAACTGCTGCTACCCATGGAGTCATACTAGGCTGAATGAACCCTTTTATTTCTTACCGTTCAAATCGGACTTCCAATTCCATTAATTCTATTGGTTCCATACAATAATACAAAATTGATATAGTAATGTTTTATGGAAATAGATAAATCATAAAATGTACTTATCTTGTGGGTGGAACCCTTAATAAATTATCTGGAAAACATCATGAAATTGGTTAACAATTTTTGGAAAATCACTATTCTCAATCTCTTCCACATATTCAAAGGTCCAAGATTCCAACTTGTATGAGATTTTTCCAACCACTGGTGCCAAAAATCATGCTCTACTTTCCATTACATTTCAAT
The DNA here is from genome assembly GCA_963277665.1 of Viscum album. Taxonomy (NCBI): domain Eukaryota; kingdom Viridiplantae; phylum Streptophyta; class Magnoliopsida; order Santalales; family Viscaceae; genus Viscum; species Viscum album. The sequence goes on along the minus strand of OY728132.1, from coordinate 731,450,200 downwards.
CTCCTCTAAACTGAAGCTCGGTTCCATAATCAGTAGTAAAAGTAACCTTTAATGTATAATAGTCGATGTGATCTTTAAAAAATGTCAACCAATTAATACTGCAGATTAAGTCATAGGCATCCATCTTGATCATATAGAAACCACAATTCAATTAATCCCTATAAATATTTATAGAACATTATTTTCATATTAATAATCATAATTTTCTTTGTCCAAGAGGAGTTTTAAGTCTTTTCATGAAAAGTATCATCTAAACATTAAAACCCAGAAGACTAATAGAATGAGAAACAATAAATGAATGGGATTCACCCATTTTAAATGAAGATTAAATAAGTATATAATTAAAAAAAATCATACCTCTCACAATCAAAGGTCTTGATTGATCATCTGTGATCACTTCCTTGACTCAATACCATTGTTTACTTAACGCACTTTTCTATTTATTACCCTATTGAGATTACACTTATTGAGGAGTTATGGAATTCAAAGAATCTCCATGTATTTATTAGTTCTACTAATAAGACCTATTTTTATGCACTCATCCCATAAAAGAATATGATAACTAAGAAGAATAATATGTGTCTCTAGAACTTGACCTTAGATCACTATGAAAATAGCACTAAATATGTCCTATCTGATTTCAATTGTGATGTGATCTAAGTGGTTCTGTATAGTATCTCTTTATATACTCAAAAGAAACACACTAAAAACATCCCTACCTACTTTCCATTTGAGGAGGTGAGTTGTCTGATCCCATATTCTGATTCTGAGATACACCACCACCTTAAGAATATGTGTCCCTCCTACACTTATTTCTAGAATTGTAGTTACAACCAGTTCCCATAAGAATAAACAAGCTTCCTCCCAACATGTTTCCCGATATATCTCTTTCTTCCACCATTTATCGATTAACTATCTATATATAATTTGTTATAAAAAGTCTGATAATATTTAATGGAATTTATAGTTTCAACCCTGATTCAAAAATTTGTTCCTTAAAGGATAAAATTGCAAAAACTTCTAGTGTAAACTGAACTAAATTCACAAATTTAGCCACATAATCTATTACTGTGAGATTCTCCTACTTTAAAATAAATAAGTAAATTGTTCTATAAATTTTTAATGTACGAGGATATAATTTTTTGTTGAAGAATTCTTCAAAGCTATATAATGATATTCCTTAATATAATTTACCCTGAACTACCAAATCCCACCAATGGAATGATATATCATCCAACAAATACATTACAAACTTTACCTTTAACTCAGCTGGTGTGCCACGGAAACTGAAGATTTGATTTACCTTATTTAGATACACATCTTATTTTTATATCTCTGAATCACCCCAAAATAAGGGTGTATTCTAATTTTATAACTCAATAGAATGATCAACTTTCCTTGATTCATCCTTTCTTCTCCCTCTATCCATATCCTGAAAATCTAAGAAAATACTCTAGACTAATTTTTTGTTCAATTGTGGCTAAGGTGAACCCACATTCTCAACAGTATCTTTCGGTTGGTTTATATAGTGTCTATCTAGTGCCATTATATATATAAAAAAATAAATCTTCCTTAGTCACACTATCTAGAAATTTAAGGTTTAGAATTTTCAAATTTACCACATCACATATATCACAAAAAGGCTTTTAAAAATTCAAAATATCTTCTTTGAGAAGATTTTTGAAAACTAATTCATAAATCATTGAAAAAGGATATTTTTCATCACTATCACTTTGTTTAAAATATGATAATTGATACCCAATCTCAATACACCCTCAAAATTTCTTAAATAAAAAGAACTAAATCCCCCTATATAGACACACTACATTGAATAAAACCCTTCTATAAAAAATCACCAATTTGAATTGTTAAATCCTAAAGATCTATAGTTTCTATATGATACAGTGGCATAGATATAGGAGTCATTCATAGTTTCAAATTTATTTGATATGAAATATCAAGTCAATGAATTAAATCCATATACTCCTTTATAAAACATTTGATGAATTTTAACTTGAATGGGATTCACCATACCCACACTACCAGATTAGGTGCTATATTTATATTTGTTTATTACATAACTTGAAATTTATTAAACATAAATTACTCCCATAAATCATAATGTTTGGTATATTTTGGAATTAATACCTAATAAATGAAAAATAAAACACAAACAATAATTTTAAAATTTTCTTAGATATATCCTTTAGTTAATAGTCTATTTATCCCTTGAAATAAACCTAATTACCAAGGAATTTATGAAATGAAAGAAAGGGGGAGCTCAAATTCTCAGTGAGGTTAAAAATACACTTTTTAAATATCAAAGAAGTTACCTTCATAACATATTTCATAATCATAATAAAATGTGTTATATATAAGTAAAACATTATACTTAAGTAAGGAGTGAGACATAAGTAATTCATGTCAACTAGAATATCATAAAAAAGTAGTCAAATGCCTCAATGATAAGGCTATCTACCCTAATCACTGTACTTGAATTGATCTTATGGAATGTATACCTACCTATACCATGGTATCATAGTCATGTACATATTATATATGGAGATGAACCCACATTTCTAATAACATGTCCAACATACAATTCATAACTCAAAGTATACATTCTTGAGAGCATAAACATAAAGAATTCATAGCATATATTCACATTAAATGTTAACCCACAAGTGATTTTTATTTTACCAAAGACGGTTCTTTTCTCCTAAAGTTTTTATATCTCTCTATCTCTCTGTGATTATGGTTTTCTCCTTATATTTTCTTTTTTTTTCTCACGTGGAGATGCTTCACCCCACCCTTTCCTAGCTCTTGAAGTTCCTAATCATGGGATATCCATCTCACAGCATTGTGGAATCTCCTTTAATTGTGTTTCTTATTATAATTATATTGATTCCCTATTTCCAATGTTTTTGTTTTCATAAATGTTCTTTATACCATATTTTTATAATTTTTGTTTTCTTCCCATATTGGTGAAATCTTTTATCATTGGTCCTCCCTTTGGTGCCTCTACTTTGGATTTTTATACATTTGTTTTTAAATTTTTTCATCTTTATTTAGTGTCATATTTGAGTGGTTATATACTATTAAAGGTTTTATCTACCTCCTCTTCTTCTATTTCAACATTTCTCATATTATAACTCTCCAACTATTTCAAATTTGATAGTTCCAATCTCAACTTGGTACTAGGTTGGTGGGGATCTAGGTCAGATGCTAGAGGGATTTAGTTTTAGCATTTCATGTTCAATAAGTTACATCTTTAATTTGTTATATATAATTGAATATTTTCTTCATTTTTACCTCTTATATTGTATCCATATCATTTATTTCATACTCTAATCTAGTCTAAAATGATGGATCTAGTTATTGTTTGGGGATGTGTAGAAAAGTGGTTGAGGATTCTTCTTGTGAGTGTGAGTATGTTTTAGTTCTATGGCTGTAGATTTGGTTCATGGTTCTATCTAGTTCTAAATTTTGGTTTGTCTATCATTATTATGGAGTTCATTTCATATCTATGTCTCTTTCATATTTCCTTATCCCTCCTTCTAAATCTACTTCTAGGATAGTTATTTGGTGGATTCTTCAGTGTTTTAATCTCTGATGAAGGAAGAGAAAACTCATGATGGAAACATTCTAAGTGTGATAAAGTTTTTTAAAATATATATTATTAATTTTGTTATATATCAATGTTCTAGAATAAATCTTTTGGTTGAGTAGATCTCATCTCAGTGGTGTGGTTCTCCTTGTGTTTTTTGTATTTACCTTTGGTGCTAGTGTTTCCTGGAGATGTTGGTGTTGTCCGATGATGACATACTGACGGAAGTGGGACAATAATGGCATGAAGGTAGTGTGATTATTGGAATTCCTTGGTTCTGATACGTCTTGATCAATGTGATACATGCTAGTGATAAAATCAAGGCATGTTTCATTATTATCCTTGAGTCTATCTCCATCCACTTTGATATTTTCCAACCCCTATTTTCCTAGCATTTTTGGTGAGAATAGAATTTTTGGGTAGTGTTTTAGAATATTTTTTATCTTTTTTATAGTAATTGGTTTTTTTTCTAATTCCAACTCAAACATTATGTTTAATTTTAAAAATTAAAAAATGTAATTAGAGAGTGGGTTCAAAAAAATATTTACCCACATGTAAGATAAGTTACTTTTGTATTGAAAATCCCTAGTCAATATATGATATTATTTTCTTAGTAAATAAAAATAAATCAGAATATAGAAATATAGTGTTTTAAAAGGTTGGGATGTTTAACATCATGATATCTTATATTATATTTCTCTTCAAATAAATTTATTTTTTTTGATATCTTTCATTACATGTAACACCAAGTTTAAAGGAATCACAATACACTATTAAAATGAAATTATTTAAATGTGACCATCATAACATTGCCATTAAATTTATGGGATGAATAGGAATAAAAATTTAAGAAAATTATTCATAAAAATTTTATATAATTAAATTTTATTTATTAATTTATAATATATAAGTACTCAATTTTAAGTAAATTCATTTTCAGCATCAAAATGCATTTTCATTAAGAATGGTTTTTATTTACTTTTGCGAGTGATTGTTATAATTTATTTATTAAGCTTTTAGAAATGGTATTTAATAAAAAGGATATAATTTATTAAATCATCATATCAAAATTATATTAGGGATAAATTTTAGTATTTTTTTGAAAATAAATATCTTACAGTGAATAGTGAAAAGTACCGATTTTCGTAAAACTATAATTTATTTTCATTCAAAAGAATCATAATTTTTAAATATGATACTAAATTAAAAAAAATAAGTATTTATTTATAAAAAATATAAATAATTACATATTAATAATCTCTATACTTGATTTTGGTATAATTCCATTTTTAGGATTAAAATACATTTCTCTACAAGATAGTTTATGTTGTGTTTTATGAACTTATATTAACATTACATTGTAAAAATTATATAAATGTAATATTTTTTAATGGATTTAATATTTTTAGTCAATATAAATAATATTATTTAAAAATTTCAACTTAATTTGTGTTCATTATGAATGTTAACTCTCATAAATATTTTTCACCTCAATATGTGTAAATAAGACAAGACTAGGTTAAAACTATGGGGTAAAACATTAAAATATATTTAACGCATGCCTTTATACAATTTTATGATTGTTTTTAAACAAAATATATGTTTAATTAGTTAAATAATGTAAAAATTATTTTTAATTTTGAAACTTAATCTTGAATTTTGTGAAAAATAAATTATATTTTATACAAATTAAAATCAAATTTTGAGTCATTACAATTAATGGAATGGTGGGAAGATGAAATTTAGTCTTATCATGTTATAAAAATAAATAAATGTTCATTTTTTATTATTTAACCAAAAAATATATTTTTTACCAATTTATTACTTTATTTCAAGGTGAAATGATTTTTACTCTTAATTCAGATATATTTAAAAAAATCATTCATTTATCATTCTTATATTAAAAGTAATTTCTTAATCCAATATAATTTAATTTTGATAAAATTAATTTCAAATTTTAAATCATAAATTTTCTTTATTTTTTAAAATCACCCTTTTATTTTTTTCATATAATTATTTTTTCATGGTTAAAAGGTAAGTAATCATGGTTAAGGTTAAAATAGGTTTAAAGTCATATAAATAGGAGATAAGGATTAAAATGTATCCAAAACATGTCTAAATTTTATATTATAAGTTTCTTTAAAACCAATAACATCTCATATTTGATTTTTCTGTGCTTTTTTTCACATTACATGATTATTATATATATATATATATTAATATTTTAAGTACTTTTAAGTATATCCATTCCCTCACTTATAAAAGGGAACCTCTTGTGGTCCCTAATTAAAAAGTTAGAGTCTTATAAATTCGAAAACACTAGATATAATACCTTCCTATAATCCTTCCCCGTGTTCTATATCTTCTTTTCTTACCAAAATACTATCCTTTGAGGGATTAAGTTGTAAGACAAAAGTGGTTTATCAATTGAGAGGTATAACTCTTAACCGAGTAACTTCAACTTTATTTATTATTATAACTTCTATAAATCTTTGGTATCCATTTAAAATAGTCACTTTGATATATTATATGTAATTAATTTTTATTATGATTATTTTAAAACCATTTCCCCCAATTTAATATTCTATGCAAAGCGAGAAACATTGCTTGTGCATACGCATGTCTTACCATCTCCATGTAGCGGTGTGATTTGTTTTTCATGACCATTTTACTTGGATTTTTATAAAAATGTAAATAATAAATATATATGATATTATAGAAATAATTATGTTTCTTTAAGTATAATATATCATTAAACTTTTTTATCTTGACACCCATTAAAAAACAAGGATGCCGCTTGTGAGTACATGCGGGCTACCACATCCACGAAACGATGTGATCCATTTTTCATATCTAAAATTTGAGAATGATTATAAATATATATATATATATAGATATATAATTAATATATATTATATTTTATAAAGACCTGAAAATTTCAAGGAAATTTTTTTCTTAAATTATTTGGAATTTTACAAGACCATAGTTTCAGAGAGCACCTGATTCCGAGGCCCGGTGTGCCCAAAATCAATTTCTGAAGTTTTGTTCGGTACATTTAGTAAACGTACGTGAGGGTTTTTCTACCTTTTGAACTGATTCTTGGAAGTGAAGTCCGAGGACACCGATGAACTCGCATCGCCGTTATTCACTTAAGGGGACCTTTACGACAGTTTCGTTTTGTTCAGGTTGAAAGTTAATTTTGGGGTTTCTTTATAAATTTAATAAAATTTATGTGTTACGTAATTTTTGTTAAGGGGTGGTTACTTTCTCCAAAGAGGAGTTGGAGGTGGGTCCCACACCCCACATAACCACCCATGAGAGGATTTTGTGTGGCAGGGCCCACACGAACACCAACCCTTCAACTCCCCTTTATGTCCTTAAACTCCTCTCTTAACTTTGAAAATCCATCTTTATGGTGGAGCCTTTCCACATTCCCCTCATAATGTTTCCAACACAAGATTAATTAATGCCTACATTAATTAATTTGTGGTGTCAAAAATTCTTTTTGAATTAATTTGAATTCATTAAGTCAGTATAATAATATGGGTTACATTATTATGTTTGGGTTTCCATAATGTTTTTGGGTTGGGAGAATTGGTGGATCCTCGGTGAAATAGGAAGAACCTTCCTCCAATGAAGAACACGGATTCCACCAAAGAACGACGTCACGTCTTCTTCTACCTTCTTCAACTAGGTAAAGAATGCGAGGCGACACCACAAGGAACACCATCATATTTCCTCTTCCTCCACGTCATGGGAGAATATTCTGCCATCGCCAACAACTAGAGACTTTTTCCTCCGACGTTGACGGAACGATATCCGTGTTCCTCAACGCTGGGCCTCCGCGACGCTCGTCTGCCATGGCTTGACGATGTGCAACGTTATTGAAATCAAGGTAGGGGGTTTTGTATAATTTTATTTATGTGAATTATACCCTCTTACTTTGAAGAATATATGTTGGATAATTGTTTGAGCCTCTAACGCAAAGGGCACAGGCAAACGAACAAGTCCGGATCCTCCGCCATTTCGTTCTTGATGTGCGGTTTGTTGGGGGATGAATTAAAGGAAGTGAAACTTTGTTTTGAGGCCGTCGTAGTGAAGAGCAGGACCCGAGGAGGCCATAGGCGCAGTCGAGAGGCAAAACTAACTACCGGAATGACTCCAGTGGCCCGCGGAAGAGCGCGGCGGCGCGGGTCTCCGGCACCGGCCGGCCGCCTGGGGGCAGTGGTGCCCCTTGCGCCGCTGGCGGAATGCCACCATGGCACCGACCATGGTGGTGGAGCGGAACCCACATCCACAGGTTTTGGGAGGCACGGGGGGCGCTAGCTGGCGCCGCCGTTACGAAGACCCCCCCCCCCCCACGCTCGCCCAGCTGGCCAAGCCGCGGCAGGCCGCCTGCACGCGGGCCGGGCCGCCAAACACATGGGCCGGGCTACAACTGTTGGGTCAGGCCGCTCCCTACCAGGCCAGACCTCGAACTGGGTTGTGTCGACCCGGTTCGGGCCGACCCAGGGCGGGTTGGGCCGGGTCGGACCGGACCCAGACCCCCCTTCTACGGGTTACTTTTTGTTTTTTGCCCATTTTTGAGCTATGGACCTCCGAATGATGTACTGTCAGTTGAGTATGATTCCTTGGATCGAGACAGTCATTTCGGTGTATTAAACTCAAGGTTTTGTATAAGTTTGGGTACGACCGGGTTGGTTCGATCTCAAAACCAACTGGGCCCTCAGAGCGGAAATGCTTATAACTTTAGGACTGGACGTCTGATTGACATATCATAAACTAATTTAAATTCCTTTTGATGAGAAATTCCTTTTGGAATACTTCACACTGTATTTAGATGTTGGAGTATGGTCAGGTTGGACTGTACCCGAAATCCAACCGGCCCCATGGAACGGAAATGCTAATAACTCTCAGACCGAGAGTCCGATTGACACGTCGTCTGTCGCGTTGGGTTCATTATGTTGAGAGGTAACTTTGGGATACATCAACTTTGGACTTCTTAATAGTTGATATATAGACATAGACCCCTTTTCTCGAGTAGCGTACCCTTTCAGAATCGAGCTTTCTTTGTGGGGGAACCCTAGAGCTGGTTGCGACTGCGATGACTACTGTACTGGGATCCTCTATGGGTTTGACACCGATGACTACTGTATTGGGATCCTCCGTGGGTTTGACAGCGATGACTACTATACTGGGATCCTCTGTGGGTTCGACAGAGACCACTATGATACTGGGATCCTCTGTGGGTTCGACAGCGATGACTACTGTACTGGGATCCTCCCTGGGTTCGACAGTGATGACTACTGTAATAGGATCCTCCGTGGGTTTGACAATGATGACTACTGTATTGGGATCCTTCATGGGTTTGATAAAAATGACCATTGTTATTGCATCCTGTGTCGGTCCGACAGTTTTGACTTTTGTATTTGTATCCTGTGTGGGTCCAACAGAGTATCTGGTCTTGTATCCTGTGTGGATCCGACAGCTAGTTGGTCTTGTATCCTATGTGGGTCTGACATCTTAGATGAATCAGTGACTACATCTGATCATCTCTATCGCTATTCGAAAGATTTATACCTGAGTGAGATGATTCTTGAATTTCAATCATTATCATCGATGCGATTCACTTTACATCCTGTGTGGAGTGGGTTGTTCTTGATCTCGATAGTTGGAGTCGAACTAAGATTGATAACTTAGGTATATTTATGGGCATATACCTAAGTAGGGTAGGATGATATTTCGTGATTGTATCTTTCCTTTTGTGTTTTATCCTTCATGGATTCTGGGAGACCTTCGGGGGTCTCGGGGTCCCTACTGAGTATCGTTATACACCCCCCTACACGGGCAATGCCCGCACTTCTTTTTGTTGGTTGCAGACGACGGACAAAACTGATCGAGGAAATTTTTTGTGGAGCTAGATGGTACCCAGAGGTGGACCACTTGGACAGACGTACATAGAGCGGACGGATGGACCTGAGGTGTTGAGGAGGCCATCTGTACCCACCATTCAGGTGGGATTCCCAGAGGACAACTCAGTAGTTATTGTTACTTTTCTATAGTTGTACTTTACTATTGGGATTGTATTTCTAGCCCCTTTCCTTTCAGCACTTACTTTTGTATTTAGTTTTACTTAGTGTTTATTTTCAGTGGTTGCCTCTACCGCTTGTGTTCATACTATGTGTGTGTGTGTGTGTGTGTTATAGGTTAAAAGGAAATGCCTTCCCTTTTATCAGGATTATGCCTTTGGTGCTAGTCACCAGCCCCTGGCCTAAGGAAGGCGGGCTTGGGGTAGTCACGACATGGGCCCCGAGGACAGGTCGTGACATATTTATTCCATTATTATTATTCTAGATATTTTTAAACAAGGACCAAAATTAAAGGACTAAAACCAATGAACCAAAATCTACATGAAAAATGTTACAGTTAATACTCAAAAACAATGATTTAAATAATGAATTTTTAATGAAAAGGAATTGAAATGTTATAAGTGGGTCATATATGATATTATAAGTTTTTATGGGTTTCTATTATATAATTAGAATAAATTCAAATTAATTATAAATGATTTTAAAATCCCTTACTAAGAAATTCATACCTGAGGTAAGGGTTCTTTATCTCAATATTTTTTTGTTATGACATGTTTGATGTTATTCAGTAATTTATGTTTATGAGGTGATTATACTACTCCTTTCACATGTTATGTAATGACCCAGATTCCCCTAGACCTTTCCTTTGTGAAAAAATAGAGTTTATGGTGTTCTGGGTGGCAATATTTGCTCGTTTCAAGATTTTTCTAGTTTTTCATAGTCTTCCATCGATTACTTAGGGTGTCAAATTCAGTATGTTAGTGTGTTGGCATGTCAGTGTATTGGAATTCCAGCAGTATCTCCATTAGTGTGTCTGGAGCATCAGTTTAATTAGGATGAGGTTTCAGTGAGTTAGGGTGTCGGTAGGTCGAGGCATCGGTAGGTTGAGGCATCGGTAGTTTGAGGCATTAGTAGGTTGAGGCTTCAGTTGGTCGAGGTGTCAATATATTAGCGTCAGTGGATCAGAATTTGAAGGTCACATCGGTAGCTCACCCATCAGTGGCTCAGCGTTGGTGACATACCCATCGGTGACTCATTTTTAGTTTTCCCATTTTTCCCCATTTTTCTAGTTTTTTCCCTCTTACATTTTAGTTGACATAAACTGAGTTTGAAAGCCTTATTTGATCATTTTAAGGACTTTTCAAAGGGTATTAATTATATCTTCAAAAATCCTAACATCCCAGGTGATTTGAGATACTCAAACAGTTTGATCTTCATGACGATTCCATGATTAACATCTTTTAAAACCACCCTTACTTTAATATAGGATATGGTTCATCAATGCTAGGATCTTCCCTTCCTAGTGTGTTTTATATTTCCCCTTATTGTGTATAGAGCCTTTATCCCTCGACAATTCATGCACCTATGATAGATCCCCTCCAGCTCAGTTTCTTTGGAGTTCTTCTATGTTCCTCGTGTGATCCCATATTCTTGGGGCAAGGAGGAACTTCTTTCCTTTGATCATCCGGTAGAGATATTTTCTATCTCTATTTATTTTTGAATTGTGCGGAGTGGGTGAACTAATGAATCCTTATGAGTAAAGGATGAATACTATTCTTAAAATGAGAAATAGATAGGAAGAAAATACTATCAAAATATAACATGGGTAAATAAAATAATAGTAAGGGAGTGGTTTGATGTTGATCTCCTATTTTATTTTTATATTTGATTCTTTTATGAATTTTTGTGACTACATGCCTCCTAAAAATCATGACCATTTGTGTTATTTACTTATGAACGAGTGATGTTTTTATTATTCTTGGATAAACAGTCGTACCTTGAAAAACTATTAAACCACATATACTTGGTTAAATAAATGGATTCCCCAGGATCAAACCTATTGTGAAATTACCCCAGTTATAGTTAAGTGGAATTAAAGAACCTCTTCTAGTTAAATATGAATATATAATCACATTTTTTTGATAGGTGTGCATGAGTGGTGTGTTCTATTGAGTTTTTTGACTTTGTGTAAGCTATGTGGTGCAGCTGTTAAGAGCACAGTTGTGAGTACAGGGGTGGACAGAGGAGTTAGTTCTGAAAGAGAGATGTGGTATGTGTGTACAGCGGGGTTGTGGGATAATAGTAGTTGTTGGGGGCATTATGTGTGGGGAATTACATGGTGTGTTTTGGTATCCCAGTTTGAGATACTGATTGATTGTGGAATGGATGGACTTGTAGGCAGTTGAACAAACTTTTTTTGTTGTGTCCATCGAATGACATTGGGCAGTGGGACTTAGGTGTGGTTATGAACTTGTATATAGTGGGACTGTATCTCGGAATTTTTAGGAAATGGGTATGTAGAGCTGGGTTGTGAGGGAAGGATGGTCTGGTATAATTTTTAAAATGATTGTTGGCAATGGCTGAACAAGTATCTAATATGATTGGGGGTTTGGGTAGTAGACTATAAATCTAGTTTTGTATTGTTGTGTAGTGGGACTAAAGTTTTGTTTTTCTTTTTGTTTTGGTATGGTTGTGGTTGGTAGTTTCCTAGTAGTGCATGAATAACTTAAATTGAATCCATAAATTAATAAATTACAATTGGTTGAATAAAAAATGGGTTGGGTTATGTTTTGGCAGTGGTTGTTGTGTTGTTGTTCATATTGGGGAAGTAGCAACTGTCATTCTGTATGAGTTGGTTTTTTATTTGGAGAACCATAGGTTGGACTGAGTGTTGGATTATCTATATGTATAATTTTTAGTTCCTTGTGTTTTATATTAGAACCCCACCCTTGTTGATCACCATATTTTGGACACCCCAATTTCATTGGGGATGGTTCTTTCCCAACATCTCGGTGAGAGGATGGATGGATAGATTCTAATTTTTTTCCTCACACCCTCATCCAGTTTCTTACCGCTCAAGCATATCTTGGTAGGATGTAATGGATTGATTTTTACCATATCCCACGATCCTTTGGGAAATGGGTTTATTTTTCAATATAGGCCTAGGTGTTTCCCCCCCACTTGTGCATGGGTGGATTTAGTTTTCCTACTGGGTATTCTTATATAATCACCCTACATCTGTAACACTATTTTCAGGTTTTATGGAAGACTTCAAGGACTGTGATGGACTTTACTTGCTAGAGCATTAGGAATAGTTGTTGTTTCTAATTAGTCTCTATTCTTTTGGTACTTTACATTGAAGTTTTATTGTTCCTTGTATAATATTTTCTTCTGAACATTCATGTGGGAATGGATTTTGTATTTACTTTTACATTTGGTATTTGCAGTTTCTTTGGATTTAACATATTATCTCCTGATCTTGTTCTATAAAAAGGGTAATGCCTTCTATGTTATGTGAGATTCTATACCATTGTTCCTATTCACTGCTCTGAGTCATATTAAAGGTTGTACATAGGGGTAATTATCTCTCCTTTATCTTGAGGAAGGAAGGGCATAACACTTGGCTACCCCTTCATTCATCTAGAAGAAGGCGGTTCGTGACAAAATGGTATTAGAGGAGAGGTTTTTTGGGGATTTTAAGAGGTAGGATGGAGTTTGGAGTTAAGAATACTAAGTATTGATTGGTATAGTAGGTAAATGGTGTTAGGAAATATTTGTACATGAAATAGGTTAGGGAAGACCGGCTAGGACACGGGATGTCAGGGCCCCCCGTGACCCGATGTAAGGAATCTAGACCTACTGAACGACCAAGTGAGGCTACACCAATTGTAGGGTAGAGACCCAAGAAAAGGTACATGCATTATAATGAATTTTGTTCCACGTATATTTGGTGATTTTGGAATTTAAAATAAATAAATAGTTAAAACCAATTTAAAATAAAATTTCCACACCACTCGGGCTTAGGAGTTCCTTGTTTCCTTTTTCTATTATGGCACCTGGATGTCTCCCACATGTGGTGTGAGCAGTAGATGCCTAGCAGGTTGACCTGGTTGATCAAAGGATGGCCGATTGAGAGGATGAAGATGACTAGTGGTAGAAGACGCTTCGTTCCTTCCAGTGGAAGACTCCGGGGAAGTATGAGGGCAATGTCTTAGATATGGAGATAGAGAGCTGGCTCAAAGAGATGGTGATCAATTTCAGCTTGATATGTGCTCTGACAGAGTACTGGGTTCTTCTGGAAGTGATCCAGATATGTGGAGTAGTGTGTCATTGGTGGACGCTTAACTTGGGGAGAGGAAGGAGACTAATATCTCATGGGCTGACTTTGAGATGGAGTTTCAGTCAAAATTCATTTTTTCCACGATGAGGCCGAGAGTAGGCATGAGCTACTCTCCCTCTAGTAGGGGAGTATGTCTGTAAAGGAACTAGGGATAAAGTTCAAAGATCTCTTATGATTCACATCAGATCTCTTTTTGGATGAGGAGTCCCAAGTGAGATGCTTAGATGAGGCACTCTAACATTCCCTTCAGTATGTCGTTACTCATTTCACTCCACTAACATACATAGTGGTTCAGAATAAGTATGAGGTATTAGAAAGGATGAACTCACTAGGAGGTGTTCTGCGAGAGGGGAGCCAATCGAGTTTGTCAAAGGGGAATTCAGTCAGTAGTAGGTCTCCGGTGTCAGGGCCTTCTAGGTTTTGTCTAGCAAAAAGTATGCCCCAACAGATCCAGTATTGATCTCCTAGTCCTTTCCCTTTCCCCATGGGCTCGGGGTTGAGTTAATTTTTCTTTTGAGGTCATGGAAATCTTCGGAACTAGTGCCCAGTTTGAGCACCACACAATGGGGGTGGGAAGGTTCAGTTCCCACCTCAACAGCAGCAGTTTCTGGTCAAGCCCTTCCAGCAGCAGGGGTTGTGAGATTCTGCTCCACCATGGGTAGACGGTGCTGGGGGAGGCTGGCCTCAGGGTTCTATTTAGGGACCTCGACCAGGGCATGGTCGGGGAGGCGGTATATAGTAGAGATTTATAGGATCTAGGTGTGGGAATTTTCAAGCCATAAAGGTAGTAGTTCCAACAGGGCTAAAGGTTGTTCGAGGTACGATCAATCTGTTTAGTAATCTTGTGTGTGCTTTGTTTGATTCAAGAGTTTTGCAGACTTTGCTACATCGAGTCTATCCCATTCCCTGAGACTAGATGTATAGAGACTTCCCATTCCCCTAGTGTTGAGTATGCCAGCTGGAGGTCAGAACAGTCTATTTGATGTTTGTTGAGTATATAAACTAATGTTGGGGCCACATCAGTCCAGTGGGGATCTTAATTTTCTATAGCTATATCCATATGATAAAATCCTATGCATCGACTAGTTGTTTTCTATTCATGATGTTGTCAACTATTTCCGTAGAAGGTTTGTGTTCTCTAATATGGGAGGCCAGCATGTAGCTTTCGATGGAAAGATGAGTTTTTAGGAGGATAGACAACATTTGGATCCTCTTATATCTTTTCTAGTCGATCTGTTAGTGGAATAAATTGATGCATAGATGGTAGAAGTTTCCAAGGTTTTCAGTGAGTTGTTGGATATCTTCCTTGAAGAGGTTGTAACTTTACCCCCTTGACGTAACATTGAGTTTGGAATAGACTTGCAACCTAGTAACCATCCAATTTTGATGGCTCCCTATTAGATGGTTCATTCTGAGTTGTGTGAGTTACGGATTCAAGTTAATGACCTGATGAAAAAGTGTTTTATACAGCCAAGTTTTTTGTCATTGGGTTCTCTTGTCTTGTTCGCAAAGAAGGCAAATGGTTTTCTAAGAATGTGCATAGTCTACCGGAGACTGAATCAGGTGATGATCAAGAACCATTACCCCCGCTAAGGATCTATGATCTTTTCAAATAGTTAAAGGGACTATGTTGGTTCCCATAGACTGATCTATGATCTAGATATCACCAGTTGATGGTGAAAGAGGGTGACATCCCAAATACTTCTTTTAGATGCAAGAATGGGCACTTCAAGTTCATGGTCATTCCCTTTAGTGTCACGAATGCATCAGATGTGTTCTTGAGGATCATGAACTATATTTTCCATGAGTTCCTAGACCGGTTCATCATCTTGTTCATCAATGATATCATATTCTACTCAAGGTCAGAGCAGGAGCACGATGAGCTTTTAAGGACTATCCTAGAGGTCCTCTGACACCACCAGCTCTCTGAAATGTTGTCCAAGTGAAAGTTCTTTACACAAGAAGTTCACTTCCATGGAAATTTGGTGTCTCAACAAGTGGTATAAGTGGACCCATAAAAATTTAAAGCAATTATTTCTTTGGAATCACCCAAGAATGTGGTGTAGGTTCGTAGTTTCCAGGGTCTAGAGGTATATTATCAAATTTTTGTACACGACATCTCTCGAGTTTCAGCTCCATTGACATATTTGACCAGAAAAGACTAGACCTTCATGTGGAGTGAGTAGAGTCATGAAGATTTCATCTATCTGAAGGGGATGTTGGTTAGTTCCCTAGTGCTTTGGTTTCTATAGGAAAGGGTAATGTTTGAAATGTTTTTTGAATCTTCCGATATAGGATTAGGATGTGTGCCGATGGAGTAGTGGGGAGAAATATCTTATGGGTTTAGGATGTTACATCCTCATGACCATAACCATGCCACTCATGATCTAGAGCTTGTAGCGGTTATGTTCACACTGAAGTTGTGGCGCCATTATCTCATCAGGAAGCGCTTAGTGGTCTTCATGGATCACAAGAGCATGAGGTATATCTTTTCCCAACAAGACCTGAAATTTTGATAGTGAATTTGAATGGAGTTACTCCCAGATTATAACTTTGAAATATCATACACACCAGTGAAGGGGAACATGGTGGCCAATGACTTGAGTAGGATGTCGTAGAAGGAGGTAGATGAGTAATCCACAAATACTTGGAAGGAAATGGAGGAGTTGGCTTCTTTGCACTTGAACGCTGGGGAGGAAAGTGGCAGAGGACATCTGTTTTAGATGACAGTGTAGTATTTCTTAAGGCCGCAGGTAGAAGAGTCTCAGTGGTGAGATTCAGAGACATAAGTGATGTGTGATCACGTTTTACAGGGTGATTCTCTAGAAGGATAGTAAGAGGATATCCAGAATCATATGTTGTTATGTGGTAAGTTGTTTGTCCCAGTGGAAATGCGTGAGAGAGTTCTCTGTGAGTTCTATATCTCACCACTGCAGGTGCATCAATGAGTCTCTAAGATGTACTGAGTCTTGAGGGAATAGTTTTGGTAGCCTAAGATATGGTGTATAGTATAGAATTTTGTGGAAAAGTTCCTAGTGTATCAACAGGTGAAGGTTGAGCACCATGTTCCTGGTGGTCTGTTTTAGCCCTTAAACATTCCCCAGTTTAAGAGGAATGTAATATTGATGGATTTCATCATAGGATTACCCTTGGATCAGTGAGAATATGATTCTCTATGGGTAGTGGTGGGCTGGTTGATGAAGTCGTCTCCCTTATTAGTGATCAAGGAGTCGAGTGCAATAGATTCCTTAGCACAGAAGTATGTGGATAATGTGGTATGGCTACATGGATTTATAAGATCCATTATCTCAGATCGGGATACACATT
Organism: Viscum album; assembly: GCA_963277665.1. Lineage (NCBI taxonomy): Eukaryota > Viridiplantae > Streptophyta > Magnoliopsida > Santalales > Viscaceae > Viscum > Viscum album. The sequence goes on along the minus strand of OY728132.1, from coordinate 731,433,057 downwards.
TTACGTCGTGAGTCTAGAAGGGATTGTAGCGTTCCTTTGGAATCCAATTACTCCTTATCACATCTTTCCACCCTCACATAGATGATAAAACATAGAGGACCATCCAGAAATTGTAGGATATGCTAAGAGCATGTGTTCTGGACTTCACAGGATCATGAGTAAGACACTTTACCCTAGTAGTTTTTCCTACAATAATATCTATCACTCTACCATTGGAATGTCACCATTTGAATCCCTATATGAAATACCATGTCGCTCACCCATATACTGGATAGAGGTAGGGGAAGTGGCCCTTCTTGGACCAGAGGTAGTGGACAGCACAACAGAGAAGGTTTATCTTGTGTGTGAGAGGATAAAGGTGGCTGAGGACCTATAGAAGTCATGTGACGATCACTAGAGGATAAACTTAGATTTCTACGTTGAGGACCATGTGTTCTTAAAGGCCTACCCTCAGCATGGACTGTGGAGGTTTTGTAGAGGAAGCAGGCTTTCTCCCTGGTTCATCAGACCTTTCAAGGTGTTGGGACAAGTTGTCAAGGTGTCATATCAGCTTTTATTTCCAACTTGGTTAGATAGTATCCATGATGTATTTCATGCATCTCATCTTTGTTGGTATCTACATGATGACTCTCACATCCTATACTGGGGAGAGTTGGATGTTGAGGACAATGCGACATTCATGGAGTGACTGGTAAGAATCGAGAATCATAAAGAGAAGGTGATTCAAGGGAGGACCATTCCTTTGGTTTGGGTGTTATGGAGGCATGGTGTCCTTGAGGAGAGTACTTGAAGAAACTAGATACATAGATGTTGCTCAAATTACATTGGAAAAGTTTACAAAATACAATACATAACAAAACATAAAACTACATCCACAAGAACTCAATAAATGATCTCATCTTTGTCACCTGTTGAAAGTAAACAGTGAAAGGAGTGAGCTCAAATGCTCAGTAAGGGTTAAAATTAGCGAAAGCATGAGTACAATAATAAGTGAATCATAATCAATCTGACATAATCAATATGTCATAGTGAATAAATGAAAATCTAATGTCATTAATAAACTGAGAATGAAACTGCATCCCTAGATTTTGTCACAGTGAAAACCTCATAGATAATAATATTAACTAATAATGAATAAATAGAATGGTTATTAATTGGAATCCATGTATTTGGCACATGAAACCATAATACCATTAAAACAATTTAGTTTTGTTGGTATAAACCCGTCTGATTTTTGGAAACAAACTTAAAGGGTTTATCACCGACTGATTTGCCTCATCAGACCTACCGATGCATCGAGGGGCTGTAGCGGGCCCCACCCACCACTTAATGTCCAAGAATTATTTATACATTGATTAAATACAAAAAAAATAATCCTTTTCAATATTCATATAGAGTAGAGTATACAGATTTATCAATATTTCCATAGTTAAAATAACTTTCAAAATAAACATCGTATGTAAAACGGTATACGATTTAGAAAACAAACATATCCATGATATGATATTATGGATGTTTAATATACATATAATTTCAAATGAAATTTTATCTCAAATGTTCAGTAGGTACACCACATAAGTATTGTTAGGTGCACCACACAAAGTTAGTCACAACAAAATAGTAGTTGAGACAAAGTCTCTTACCACAATGTAATCGGTCGAATCATATGACCAGAAATTAATAACCCTCAAATGAATCATTGAATAACACAAATATAAAGAGAATCATGTTATTATATATCAAATTTCAGTACACATATATCACATACAAGAAATAAGTGGCGAACAATGAAAATATCACAGAAATGAATGTGAGATGAGAAACCCCTTACCTTTTGCTCGAGTGTGTTCTTAGTTTGTTATAATGACCTGAATAATCAAAATTAGATTCATTAATTAATAAGTACATAACCTCCTATACATTTAATTGATTTATTATAACCTTATTAGGTTCATTCATATCCCTTTTATGGGGTTTAAAGGTTCAATTTTATTGATTTGGAATCATTTTCTTCCTTGGTTTTCATGATTCGTTTACTTGCTCTCATGAATGGAAGTTCATTTGAAATGTGGATAAATATCCAGAGTTGTTAATATATATTTTTAGTGACCTTAAAGAGATATAAATTATATTATAATGGTTATAGTTTATAAACTTTAGGATGAATCATTAGTTAATTTTTTTTATAAACGCTTGGATTTAGCTTGGCAGTTTTGTATACAATGAAATAGTTTTGTATTATTATTTCTCATTATGAGGGTGTAAATATTTCAGAACATTAATGACACTAAATACATATATTATGATTTGGTTCAACCATTAAAATGCTTTCAAGACCAGTAATGAAAGATAAAGTGAAGAAAAAAACATCGTCGTCCAGAAAGGTTATAAATTGGAACCTCATGGATGTTGATTTCGCTTATAAAAATAAATGGGGGGAGTAAGAATATTGATGATGGTTATTCCATTTACATTATATAATTATAGTATATATATGATAGTGGAGTTTATCATGGTCATTTTTACAGAGGAGGTGATAAGAGAAAAAGAAAAGAGATGATCTTGAAAATAAAATAAAAGTTGAGAGATCCCTTATGAAAATTCAGCAGCCTAACGACGTCGCTTAAAATTTCATAAAATAAAATTGTGAGAACAAAAGGTTATATAATCATATTGAAATAAAAATTACAGTGAGAAGAATAAATAAAATAAAACCCCAACATATGAGAAAGTAATTTCAAATAGCTAACATAAAAGAAGTGTTGACTAAAAGAAGAGAATGAAGGATTCCCTTACCTTGTAGAGTAACTCCTAGATCTTGAAGGATGGGACCTTGTGGGATTAAGGACACCTTGGAAGGACTCCTAGAGAGGTAAAACCACCATATCTTTGAGGATGAGGGATTTTTAATGAAATAAAATGAATGGATGAGTGGGTATTTAAAGAAAAAGAGGGGTAATTTTTAAATAATTTCAAAGGGACACCTCATTAGTGGTTTTTGCCAAACCATGGGCTTTCCCATGGTATTTTCCCATGGTTTTAGCCACTTATAACACCTAATGTCATAATTTACTGTAAAAAATTCGACCATACTTTTATATTTAATTATTTCATTATTATTATGTCATTAAACAACCGAAAACTCAAAACTGTATTTTTACTATTCATGAAAAATTCATGTATTTTAAAAAAATCCCAAAAATTTACCACAAACATTTTCTGACGTTTATAATTCAAAAATGAACTCCATTTTGTGAAGATAATTTTCTATGTATTTTTAATTTAATTTTTAAATAAAATCATAGTTAATTCGAAAAACAACAATTTTAAAGGTATAATTAGTTCTATATCACATTGAAAAATTAATTAAAATCTCATTATCTTATTACCTTAAGAGAATAAAATATTATCATTAGTTACTATTTATAAGGGTCATATTACTGTTAATTTTACTATTCATAAGAGTATGTTACTATTCATCAAAAAATCAAGTTGGTTCTATCAGACTCCAAATGAATTACTAGTCACAACTCTAGATGACCTTTTTTCAAAATTCAAAACATAGAAGTAGAAAATTTATGTTTAATGGATAGATTATAAGATTCTCCTATAATGTTTTGATTCAAAACATACATAGTGCTTCATTAAATATTGTCTATGAATAGAATTTATTTAATAGAAGCATATGATAAAATATTTGGGGTGTTATATTATTCCCTCCTTCAGAAATTTCATCCTCAAAATATTTTTGTATAAAGTCCACCAAAAAGATGTGGGTGGCTCTTCGTCATGAAATCCTCTGGTTCCCATGTTACTTCCTCCATATTCTGGTTTCTCCAAAAAAACCTTTATTAAACGAGTTGTTCGATTTCTCAATACCTACTCCCTTATGTCAAGAATATAGATAGGCTTTTCATAGTATGACAAATCATGTTCCAGTTTTATTTCTTCATATGTGAGTACATGCATTGGGTCTGGCATGTACTTCTTTAACAATGATATGTGGAACACATCATGAACTCTGGAGAGATTTGATGGAATCACAAAATGGTAAGCTACAACTCCGATTCTTTCCAAAATTTCAAATAGTCAGATGTACCTGGGGATCAGTTTCAATTTCTTACCGAACCTCAAGAAACCCTTCCATGGAGATACTTTCAGAAATACATGATCTCCCACTTGGAATTCCAAGTCCTTTCTCTGGTTATCAGCATAAATCTTCTTCCTACTTTGGGATTCTTTAATATGGGATTGTATTTTCTTCACCTTTTTTGTTGTTTCTTCAATAAGTTCTGGGCCTATAATTTTCCTCTCACAAACTTCATCCCAACAAGTTGGAGTTCGAAATCTCATTCTATATAATGCTTCATATGTATCCATTTGATTACTAGAATGGAAAATATTATTGTATAAAAATTCCACCAAAGGAAATTATTGATCCCACATACCTTGGAAGTCAAGAGAACATGAACTCAACATATCTTCTAGAGTTTGAATATTACTTTCAGATTGTCCATCGGTTTGGGGGTGGTATGTGGTACTCATATGAAGCTCGGTATTCAAAGCCTTCTGGAGACTTTCTAGAATTTTGATGTAAACCGGGGATCTCGATCAGAGAAAATTGATAGAGGTGCACCATGAAGTCTCACAACTTCATTAATATAAAGTCTGTCTAGGTGATCAAGTGGCTAAATCCTCCCTTATTGGAAGGAAATGTGCTGATTTAGTGAGACGATCAACAATTACCCATATTGCATCATTCCTTCTTGGTGTCCTTAGTAGTCTGGTGACAAAATCCATCGTAATGTTAACCCACTTTCACATAGTAATAAGTAGAGGTTGCATTACTCCTTTGGGATGTTGTCTATTCACCTTCATTTATTGACAAACTAGACAACTTGACACATAGTCAGCAATTTCTCGCTTCATATTATCCCACAAAAAATATTCCTTCAGATCTCTACACATATTGGTGCTACCCGGGTGTATAGAAAAATTTGAGCTGCAAGAATTGTCTAATAGTTCCATTTCTTTCTCAGGTACTGATGGAACACATAACCTCTTCCCATATTTTAGAACTCCTTCTTCATACATGAAGTAAGCCAGTATCCCATCCATGACTGCATTAATTTTCTTGTGCAGATTCTCATCATCAGATTGAGAACTTTTTATCCTCTCTAGTAAATATGGTTTAGCAATCATTTGAAATAGCAGTGATTTTTCTCCTTCCTTAACAATTCCCATATCCATCTTCCATAGATCCATGAATATAGTATCTCTTTCAATCCTCATTTGATTAAGAAGGCCATGATCTTTCCTTCTTAATGCATCTACCACCTTATTCACCTTTCATGGGTGGTAGTGTATTGAACAATCATAATCTTTGAGTAACTCAAGCCATCTTCTTTTCCTCATGTTGAGTTCTTTTTGTGTAAAAATATATTTCAAACTCTTGTGGTCCATATAAATCTCACATCTCTTTCTATAAAGAAAACGCATCCATATTTTCAAAGCAAACATTATAGCTGCTAACTGAAGATCATGAGTTGGATAATTTTTCTCATGAGTCTTCAGCTGTCTTAATGCATAATCAATAACTTTATCATTTTGTATAAGGATGTCACCCAGTCCATTCTTTGATGCCCCACTTTATATTACAAATCCATCACTTCCAAATGGAAGAGTCAAAATTGGAGCATTGACCAATCTTCTTTTCAATTCATCAAAACATTTTGTACATTCTTTTGTCCACACAAACTTAACTCCTGTATGTGTGAGCTTGGTTATCAGGTTAGCCAGTCTGGAAAAATTCTGAACAAAACGCCGATAATAACCTGCTAAGCCAATAAAACTATGTACCTCAGTTATGTTTGTTGGCATGGACCAATCTTGTATTGCCTTTATCTTCACATGATCAACTAGGATTCCATCCTTAGAGACAATATGGCCTAGAAAATCAACTGATTGAAGCCAGAATTCACACTTCCTAAACTTCCCATATAATTTATTTCTTCTAAGAGTTCTCAGAATAACCCATAAGTGATTCTCATGATCTTCATAGATTTTTGAGTATACAAGGATATCATCGATGAATACCAAAGCAAATTTATCAAGATATTCCTTGAAAACTCTATTCATTAAATCCCTAAAATCAGGGGTTCATTTCTCAGTCCAAAAGGCATTAATGTAAACTCATAATGCCCATACATGGTCCGAAACTCTGTCTTAGGAATATCTTCCTTCCTCACACGCAATTAATGTTATCCAGATCGAAGTTCAATCTTAGAAAAGTATTGAGATCCATGAAGTTGGTCAAATAAATCATCAATTCGGGGTAGAGGATACTTATTCTTTATTATAATGGAATTGATTTCCCTGTAATCAATGCAAAGCATCATGGATCCATCTTTCTTCTTGACAAAGAGGATAGGGGATCCCCATAGAGAAACACTAGGTCGAATAAATCCCTTTTCACTCAAATACTCTAGTTGTTTATTTAGCTTTACTAATTCCACAGTGTCCATTCTATAGGGAGTCTTTGATATTTGTCTTGCATCTGGAATTAAATCAATAGAGAACTCAACTTCCAACTCTGAAGGATATCCAGGTAAATCCTCTAGAAATACATCAATGTACTATTTCACTATGTGCACATCTTCAATTTGAAGATTTCTTTCCTCACCCATAGATATTGGTTTATCTTCATCTCCAAGTAGTGTATTCGGTAGAGCTACTGGGGGTGGATCTAGATAAGAATCAGGTGGCAATGTATCTTCCCTAAATATAAGGGAATCTACCCCATTTTCAAAAATCGTAACTTCCTTCTTCTTATAATAAATCTTCGCATCATAATATGATAGCCAATCCATTCCAAGAATTATATCAAATTCAGTAATTGGTATGATGATAAGGTTAGAAACTAGAGCACATTTTGGTGTGTGGAGGGGGGCTATTCCACATGCCTTGGTTGTAATGATACATCCCCTAAGAGTTTTGACTGAAAACTCCTTTATTAAATCAAATTGAATATATCTAATTTTCATGGAAATCTAAGAAGATATAAATGAATGAGATGATCTAGAATCAAAAAAAGTGTTGGAAAAGTTTGAGGTAACAATTAAAGTACCTACCACCATGTCATTAGGAACTTCAACCTTCGCGATTGTAATCATAAAGGCTCTCCCTTTCTCTCTTGGCCTTTTTTGATTTGAGTTTCCTTGATGCTTAAGACACTCATTTTCATATTGTCCCATATCTTTGCAATTTTAGAATTGAATATCATTGAATTTTTTCTTCCCCTTAAATTCATTAGATTGATGACCCTTTTCTCCGCAGTTATGACAGACTCCCATGCCTTTCAAGCAATTTTCGAGAAGATTCTTTCCACAGTTTCTCACATAACAGGGATAGCTTTGTTCCATTTCACTTCTTTGGTGATTCTCCTTTTCCTTTATTATCAGAGTACCACTTCTTATCTTGGTTTCCATTAAAAAGGTTTGATCTAGAAAATTCTCTCTCTGATTTGATGGGACTTGATAAAATTTCATCATATGATGAAAATGACTGAGAAGCTAGTTCCCTTTAAAGACTCGGCTTAAGACCTTTAAAGAAATGACCAATCTTTTCTACCGAGTCACGTACATAATCCACAACATACCTGGCCAGCCTTGTGAAAGTAGCCTCATACTCTACAACACTGTCTTCTCCCCTTTTTTTAAGCTAAGGAATTTCCTCTTCATTTCAATTCATTGCTCACGAGGGAAATATTTTTCAATGAATATTTCCTTATAAGTCTTCCATTCCATATCTTCTATCTCTTCTTCCTCTGTGTTATTCTGAATCAAGGACCACCATTGATCAACATCGCCCTTGAGACAATATACTACCAGTACTACCTTTTCATTTTCATTGCATCTTAATTACATGAATATCTTTTCAAGGGACTTGATCCATTGCTCAGCAACCACTAGGTTAGAAGTCCCACTAAAAGATGGGGGCTCCTGCCACATAAAACTATCCAACATTGGTGTGGAATGGTTATTCGTTATAACTTGAGTAAGTTTTCCCAATGTGTCATCATCTGATCTGCTCCAACGTTGACTGTGTTGACTTACTCAGTGAGGAGATCCCTACCTTTCCCACGAGTATTGATTACCCTTCTTCTATTAGATGACATTTATAAATAATGGGATACACTAGATTAGTTTATGAATCTCAAATAGAAAATATCTCAACATAGATTGAAATTATATGCATAACTAGTCTTATAAACATGGTTCCTCTGAGGAAAAATTTACATTAAACTTTTTCATAATGTATTGTAAAGAAAATGTGAATTATCCTAAGCATATACCATTGGGAGTGTCGTCACTAAGAGTATAGAAAGGCCCATCTTCGTGCACCAGTTCCCGTTTGAGTCCAGATCAAAGTGGTGTTTTCATGTTTTACCCCTAGATACATCTGTGCCAGAGCTGCCTCTACCTGTTCATATCCAGACAGGGACATATTGCTTAAAATATACACATAATCTATTCCTTACCAAAATACCAGGACATTCTTGTATGTTTATCATCAAATACTACCTTAGGGCTTTGTTCCATACTATACATTTCCTACTCTAGTTTCCATGTTTTCTACTAAACTTCCTTTGATACCAACTATAACACCCCGACCCCACTAGGCTATAGTTGGTGCATTACTTGTGATATTGGCATAGTTATAAGGAATGAAAATACTGAAGGAATGATCAGTTTAGTATTATTAAAGAAACTAGATACATAGATGTTGCTCAAATTACACTATAAAAGTTTACAAAATACAATACCTAATGAAACTAAAAAATAAATCAACTAAAACTCAATAAACGATCTACTATTTGTCCCCTGTTGAAAGTAAAAAATGAAAGGGTGAGCTCAAATGCTCAGTAAGGATTACAATTAGTAGAATCACGAGTACAATAATAAGTGAATCATAATCAATCTGACATAATTAATATGGCATAGTGAATAAATGAAAAACTAATGCCATTAATAAACTAAGAATGAAACTGCATCCATATATTTTGACATTCTGAAAACCTCATGGATAATAATATTAAATGATAATGAATAAAGATAATTCTTATTAATTTTATTTCATGTGTCTGGCACATGAAACCATAATACCATTAAAACAGTTTACTTTTGTGGGTAGAAACCCGCCTGATTTTTGGAAACAAACTCGAAGGGTTTGTCGCCAACAAATTTGCCTCATGAGACCTACCGATGCATCGAAGGGCTGTAGCGGGCCCCACCCACCACTGCATGTCCAAATAATTCTTTATAAATTTATTCAATAAAATAGAAATATGCCTTTTCAATATCCATATAGAGTAGAGTATACAGATTCATCAATATTTCCATAGTTAAAATAACATTCAAAATAAACAACGTATGTAAAATGGAATACTGTTTAGACAAAAAACATATCCATGATATGAGATTATGGATATTTAATATAAATATAATTTCAAATAAAATTTTACCTTATATGGTTTGTAGGTACACTATATAAGGATTATTATGTGCACCACACAAAGTTAGTCACAACAAAATAGTAGTTGAGACAAAGTCTCTTACCACAATGTAATCGGTCGAATCATATGACCAGAACTTAATAAACCTCAAATGAATCATTTAATAATATGAATATAAAGAGAATAATGTTATTATATATCAAATTTAAGTACACATATACCACATACAAGAAATAAGTGGCGAACAATGAAAATCTCACAGAAATGAAAGTGGGATTAGAAACCCCTTACCTTTTGCTCGAGTGTGTTCTTAATTTGTTCTAATGACCAGAATAATCAAATTTATATTAATTAATTAATATTTCCAGAACCTCATATACATTTAATTGATTTATTATAACCTTATTTGGTTCATTCATGGCCCTTTTAATGGTTTTAAGATGTTCAATTTTATTGTTTTAGAAGCATTTTCTTCCATGGGTTTTATGATTGGTTTACTTACTCTCATGAATGGAAGTTCATTTGAAATGTGGATAAATATCCATAGTTGTTAATATATATATTTAGTGAAATTAAAGAGATATAAATGATCTTATAATGATTATAGGTTATAAACTTGAGGATGAATCATTAGTTAAAAGTTTTTGATAAACTCTTGGATTTAGCTTGGCAGTTTTGTATACAATGAAGTCGTTTTGTATTATAATTAAGTATTATGAGTGTGTAAATATTACAGAACATTAATGATATGAAATACATATATTATGATTTGTTTCAAACATTAAAATGGTTTCATGACCAGTATTTAATGATAAAGTTACGAACAAAACTTCTTCGTCCACAAAGGTTATAAATTGGATCCTCATGGACGTTGATTTCGCTTATAAAAATAAAAAGGGGGGAGTAAGAATATTGATGATGGTTATTATATTCACATGATATAATTATATTATATAGATGATACTGGAGTTTATCATGGTAATTTGGATAGAGGAGGTGATAAGATAAAAAGAAAATATATGATCTTGAAAATAAAATAAAAGTTGAGAGATCCCTTATGAAAATTCTGCAGCCTAACGGCGTCGCTTAGGATTTCATAAAATTAAATGATGAGAAAAAAAGTGTATCTCATCATATTTAAATCAAAAAGAAATTAATAATAATAAATAAAATCAATCTCCAACATATGATAAAGAAATTTCAAATAGCTAACATAAAATAATTGTCGACTTAAAGAAGAGAATGAAGGATTCCCTTACATTGTAGAGTAACTCCTAGATCTTGAAGGATGGGACCTTGGGGGCTTAAGTACACCTTGAGAGGAATAATATAGAGTTAAAACCACCCCAGATTCTTTTATGGGTGATTTGGAATGAAATAAAACGAATGGATGAGTGGTTATTTATATAAAAAGAGAGGTAATTTTTTAATAATTTCAAAGGGACACCACATTAGTAGTTTTTGCCAAACCATGGGCTTTCTCATGGTATTTACCCATGGTTTTAGCCACTTGGGACACCTAATGTCATAAGTTACTATACACAAGTCAGAAATACTTTTATATTAAATTATTACATCATTATGATGTCATTAAACTACCGAAAACTCAAAATTGTATTTTCACTATTCATGAAAAATTCATGTATTTTAGAAAAATCCAAAAAATTTACCCTGACCATTTTTCAACATGTAGAATTAAAAAATGAACTCCATTTTTTGAAAATAATTTTATATGTATTTTTAATTTAATTTTAATTAAAATAATAATTAATTCAAAAAATATAAATTTTAAAGGTATAATTAGTTCTATATCACATTGAATTATTAATTAAGATCGCATTATCTTATTACCTTAAGAAAATAAATATTATAATTAGTTTCTATTTATAAGGGTCATATTACTTTTAATTTAACTTTCACAAGGGTATGTTACTATTCATCAAAAAATCAAGTTGGCTCTATCAGACTCCAAATGACTTACTTGTCACAACTCTAGATGACCGTTTTTCGAAATTCAAAACATAGAAGTGGAAATTGTATATTTAATGGATAGATTATAAGTTTCTCCTATAAAATTTTGATTCACAAAATACATAGTGCTTTTTGAAATATAGGCTATGAACAGAATTTATTTAATAAAAGCATACCATAAAATTTTTGGGTATCTTTCTTGTGATGTAATGTTTGACCTCACATGTTATATGATAAGTTGTTTCCCTATTCTCTAATTTTGTGTGAAAATTCCAAACTATGGGGAGGGGATAACCTGATTGTTAATCGAGACAAATTAATGTGGATGCGATTAAACCAATGTGGGTGAGACAGTGCCACCCAAAGTGAATAATATTTTGACCTAGAGGAAGGATCTCCATAATACATGTGTCTTGATTGTGTGACTATTGGTGTTTGCGTGGTTGTTTGACGTAGTGTGGGGCCTTAGTATTTTCATAGTTGTTCAGAAGATAGATGACAAAGATGTTTTTGGGGATGTCGAGGTTTTCACTCTAGTTCTCGAATAACACAAGGTGGTTCACTCCTGAGTGGTATCTTAAGGGTTGGTTGTTTGGACCCCCTTTCTTCTAGGTTGGTTTTCAATTCATCATGATGAGAATAGTTTGAGAGGTTTATAATTTAATGACCCAAATTTCCTAGTACCTATCCTTTGTGAAAAAACAGTGTTTAGGGTGTTCTGGGAGGCAAAGGTGACTCATTTCAAGATTTGTATAGTTTTTTCTAGTTTTTCATTAGTGACTCAGGGTGTCAGTGTTAGCATGTCAGTGTGTCATCATGTCAGTGCATTAGCAAGCTAGTGTAATTAACATTGGCGAGTCAAGATCATCGATGTCGGTAGGATGAGGCATCGGTGAGTCAGGGCGTCAGTAGGTCGAGGCATCGGTAGGTTCCGACATCGATAGGTCAAGGCATAGGTAGGTTGATGCATCGGTAGGTCGATGCATAGGTAGGTTTGCACATCGGTAGATCAACATCGTTGGCTCAATGTCAGTAGGTCACGTCGGTAGCTCACACATCGGTGGCGTAGAGTTGGTGACTTACCCATCGATGAATCATTTGCACTTTTCCTAGTTTTCCCCAGTTTTCTAGTTTCACCCCTCTAATGTTTTATTTAACATAAAATGATTTTAAAGACTTATTCAAGAACTTTTAATGGTGTTTCAAAGGTTTTTAATTATATTTTTAAATATATGAACATCTCTAGTGATTTGAGATACCCAAACTGCGTGATCTTGACCACAATCCCACGATTAATGTCTTTTAAAACCACTATTCCTTTAATATAGGATGTGTCTCTTCATAGTCAGGATCTTACCTTCCTAGTGTGTTTTCCATTTCACATTGATTCATAGAGCCTTCCTCACCAGATGAGTCATGAACCTATGCTAGATGAGTCATGCACCTATGAGGAACGGATGAATACTTTTCTTAAAACAAGAAGTAAATATGATCAAAAGATAACAGGGGTAAATAAAATAACATACAGGGAGTGGTTTGATGTTAATCACCTATTTTATTTTTTATATTTGATTCTCTTGAAGATTGTTTTTACTTTATGCCTCCTAAAAATAATAAACTTTTGTTGTATTTTTTTATGCACTAGTGATATTCTTCTTTGTTGTGATGCTTTGATAAATAGCCATAACATGAAAAACTTTTAAACCACATATACATGGTTATATAAATGGATTCTCAAGGATCAAACCTATAATATGATCACCATGGTTATAATTAAGTGGAATTAAGTAACCTATGCTAGTTAAATATGAATATATATACACATCAAGTTGATTGGTGTGGCTGAGTGTTGTGTTGTATTGAGTTTTTTGACTTTGTGTGAGTTGTGTAGTGCTACTGTTGGGAGCATAGTTGTGGGTACATGGGTGGACAGAGGAGTTGGTTCAGTGAGAGGGGTGTGGCATGTGTGTATAGTGGGGTTGTAAGTTAATAGTAGTTTGTGTGGGATATGTGTGTGGGACATTATAGGGGGTGTGTTGGTGTCCTGGTTTGAGAGACTGATTGATTATGGAATGTATGGACTTGTAGGTAGTTGGACTGCCTTATTTGTATCATGGCTATTGAATGACATTGGGAATTGGGACAACGGTGTGGTTATGAACTTGTATGCAGTGGGACAGTATCTGGGAATTGTTGGGTAGTGGGGATGTGGATATGGGTTGTGAGACAAGGATTTTGTGGTATAATTTTTGTAGAATTATTGTTGACAATGATTGAACAGGTGTCTAAGAAGATTGGGGGGTCTATGCAGTGGATTGTAAATCTGGTTTTCTATTATTGTGTTGTGAGACTGTAGTTTGGTTTTGCTTGTTATTTTGGTATGGTTGTGGTCATTAGTTTCATAGTAGTGCTGGAATAACTTAAAGTGGATCCATAAATTAATAAATGACAAGGGGTTAAATGAAAAAGGGGTTGGGTTATGCATTGGTTGTGGCTATTGTGGGGCTGTGCATATAGGGGTAGTAGAAACTATGGTTCTGTATGAGTTGATTATTTGTTTGGAAAACCATATGTTGGGATGAGTGTTTGATTATCTATATGTATAAATTGATGGTTCTTATGATTTCAACACGCACCCCACCCTTATTGAGCACCATGTTCCAAACAACCCCTTTTCTTGGGGGAGGGTGTATTTCACAACATCCCGGTGGGAGGATGGATGACTAGTTGCTGACTTTCTTCATCGCACCCTCTTCCAGTTTCTTACCCCATCATCATATCCAAGAAGGCTGTAATGTCTTGAGGCTTACCATAACCCAAGATCATTCAAGAAAGGGATTGTTGTGGCTGAGAGACCTAGGTGCTTGCGGACTAGGTTTGTTTTCCCAAGTATCTTCAAGATGAGGCCCATGTGTCTTTGGGTGAGAGACGTGGTTGTTGTGGCACAGCTGTCTACGAGCAAGATATTGTGTGGTTCGAGTCCTAGGTGTGTGCAGGCGGTTTGTGGAAGTGGGACTGCATATGGGGAGAGTGGTAGGGTCAAGATTTCAGTCCTTAGGGATGAGAAGTTAACTAGTGGGAAAGTGGTGGGGGGTACCCAAATATAGATATGCTTATATTACTACTTTAATTGACTTGCATTATTTGGTGAGTATGCCTTGGTGAGGCTGGATTGGTTAGTATTCCTTGGTAGGTGCTTTGAGGTTATACTATTTTCTCACATAGGCATTAGTATATTCCCCCACATGTGCATGGGTGGATTTTGTTTTCCTTATGGGTATACTTGTATACTCAACCAACATGTATAACATTGTTTTTGGGTTTCAGGGAGGACATCGAGGGTCGTGATGGACTTTACTAGCTCAGGTGTTGGGATTAGTTGTTTTTTCTACTTATTCTCTTTTCATTTGGTACTCCACTTTGTAGTTTTGTTATACCTTGTATCAAATTTACTTTTGAACATGTATGTTGGAATAGATTTTGGATTTACTTTTACTTTTGATATTTGAATTTTCATAGTATTTATCATATTATCTCTATATCTTGTTCTATAAAAAGTTTAATTCCTTCCATATTATGTGAGAATCTATACCCGTGGTGTTATTCGTTGCTTTGGAGCCTATTGAAGGTGGGACTCAGGGGGTCATTATCTCTTCTTCATCTTGAGGAAGGAAGGGTGTGACACTTTTTTGTCCCTTCCCTCATCTTGAAGATGGTGGGTTATGACATTTTATATCGTAGATACTTCTTAATTAATAGTATTTAAATTTAAAAATCAATTTAATTCATCCAAGGGGTTTTTATTTGAATGTTACCAAAGTGGTAAGGTTTTATTTCAAAATTTTATCCGTATTTAGTATTGTATGTGTTTAAGATTTTTTTGGAGTAATTATATGGAATTTATATCTTAAAATAAATATATTTTATTCTAATATGGTTATTTATAGTGTTTTTGAAGTATTAGTTCCATTTTTACCTTCTTCATAACTAAAAAATGCCAAATGAATGTTTTTAAGGAAAAGTGACTTTGTTTTGTCTACTCAATCGGGAAACTTTTTCTTCAATGTTCATATCTTCATTAAAACGTTTTCTATAATTTGTTTTATAATTATAGAGTAATTTATTAATTCAATTTTTACCCATTAATTACTTTCTATAAAAAAAATAACTGGAATCTTCTTTTCTTTTTCTGAACATTGAATGTTTTACCGAAGGTTTGAAAAGAATTTTTGTTTTTAAGGATTATGACATGAGTGGAATTTTCCATTATCATGACCAATAAATGTTTTAAAGATTATTTTAAAAGTTTCCATGGTTATTTTCCCATAAAACATTTTCAATAATTTTTTTAAATTTTAATATTTTAAATAAGTTTTTTTCAAAATGAAAATGGTAACTTTCTCAAGAAATCTTCTATATATCTTTTATAATTATTTTCATCTATGTCAACACCCTTTGATGAATCTTATAAATTAATAAAGTCATGCACTTATGATAAAAACCACTATATTTATTTGGATGAATTATGATCAGTTTTACTGGGGAAAGTATTGACATTCTGTATACTAGTTCTTCCAATATAGACAGTTATTGATTATTAAGGAATGTTTATTAAGGTGTAATTTTTATTAATATTATGAATATTTTGGACTTATTAGGTGACATATGGGGCTTATAATTATATATCACCTTGATGAATTGGTTAGAATCATGATAAAAAATAGGTTGTGGATTTGGCTAAGGCCTTACCCATTTATGTAATATGTCTTGGCACAAGGCCTTGATGGTAAGTTTTAGTTGTTTAACATTATGCATTATATCATTATAAAATTAGTTATTGATGTCCATGTGATTAGTTGAATAGTTGTGATATCCATGGACAAGTTTCAAGCTCATTTGATTATTTATATGTCATTATTTGATCATCATTTATTCCTTCCATATTATTCATGTCTTATTCATTATATGATATATTCTACTATATGTATTCCTTTACTAATCATCATTAATCAACACATTATAATGTTTCATTTCCAAAGGATTTTAAGAATTTTAATATGAATGATATTCAATGATACACTAGAGATAATAATGATTCTATTAAATAAAATATAATTTTTTATTTTATGTTTTTAAATGTTTTGTGAGAATCAAGCATGTATCTATTTTACCAACAATCATAAACTATTTGGTCCTTTTAGATATGATCACATGTATTTGGTATCAATTTAATAATGTAACCATCAAATCCGGGATACTTGGATCAAGGTCTTTATAGTTGGTATCAAATTCATGTTTAGTAGAAACCTTGAAAACTATGTTTATGAAAACATAGATAATTGAATATAACCATATGACTAACTTTAAGGATATGTAAAATAATGGGATGATATTGTCATATTTTTGGTAAGGTAGAGAATATTTAGTTTTCTTAGAAATACATCCCTATATGGATACCAAAAGTGGGTGTGGTTTTGGCATAGATTAATCATGGTTTAATAACTCCAAAAAATAATTTTTCAAGTATATATTATCCTTGAATATGGTGTATAATGAATAGACCCTTACTATGCACCTCGTTTGACACTTTTGGGGGCAATTCTTAGATTAATTAAATTTTTCTTACAAAACATTATGAAATATTTGAACATGTTTTTATGATGTAAAGATATTACAAAAGATACTAATCTTATGATTCAAAGATTAGCTATGCATAAATTTTCAATTTATGTTAATTGTTTCAGCAATTTTTGAATTATACATTCTAATTCATAATGTTATCTTCTGATCTATTGTATTCAATTATTTATAAATTAAATTTAATTGAATTAATGAAGAATGTGTAAAAACGCATAATCAATATAGGGATTTCCCTAATTAGAATGTTAATATGAATAGTGTCGGAGGTGAGTAGATTATAACTATATTAGGATAGTTGACTTAGGTTTTAACCAATAACCTTGACCATGTGGAATAAATCATTGCATCAAATCATGATTAATTGATTTTGAAATACTTAATAAGGTTAAAACCTAAATCATTAAATGGAACTACAAATCCATTGATAGATGAATAGTTGATCAAGTCCTTGGAAAAGATATTTATAGCTTTGATAAGTAAAAAAAGTATAAGGTTATTCTGGTAGTATATTGTTCCAAGGTAAATGATGATAAATTGTGGTCATAGATTAAAAATAAAAAGGAGGAGGAGATAATGAGAATGTAATGGAATATTTTTAAGGATATATTATTTTAAAAATACAGTCATCATGAGTAATGAGCAGATATGGCAAGTTATTTCCTTAATCTAAGACAAAAGGAAGTGGAAAGTGTTGCTCAATATGAGCTAAATTTACAAGATTTGTAAGTCATGGTATTGAATGTATATGTAATATGAAAACTAATATTGATCATTTCTTTGATGTGATAAAGGAAAGCCAATGAAGGGAACTATACTCTCAAAAATTTCATTATATGTTGATATGGTATGAAGTTCAATGAGGATAGGGAAATAATTCTAAAAGTCATATATTTTAAAGAAAATAAATAGATAAAGAGGGTGACTAAGCACCAAGAAACAAAAGAACTGTGAACATGTAAAATAAGGGAAGGATGGAATTTTACACATTTAATAATTGTAGAAGGAAACACCATGGTACTTACTTAATGGAAAATAGAGTCTTCCTCATGTATGGTGATAAATTGAATCAGGAACATGAGTGTAATGGAAAAAAAGAAGATCCCAATGTCTAATGTTTCAACTCTAAGTATATGTGGAATTATGCATATTAATTCCCCCAAGCGTTAAGAGAATTTATATCAAAAAGATTAAGAGAGAAATATTATGTTTATGAAATTACTATATCTGAAATTAAAATCCATTTAGTTGAGATAATAGGTACTTTGATCATAAACTCATGCATTATTTGATTTTAGTTATATTCACTCTTTTATATTTGGTATTGATAAAAAATCATCCCTTGAAACTCTTTGTAAGAAATTATGAAACATAACTCTTAATAGGAATCTATTTATAATGTATTGAGTGGTATAACTACTTCCTAATTTTAAACATGGTTATTATACTTAGGTTTCTCTTTGAAATAATCATAAATTTTTTGGTTTATTTATTTTTGAGGATTTATTACTTAGTGGATGGTAAATAAAATAATATAAGAAAATATCTTGGAATAAATATGTTATCCTTTCACATTCATTTGTAATGAATTGATGGTATTTCTTACCCCTTACTGATTTATCATTTTCTTGTCATTAACTTTATCATGATAATTTTCTTTATCACTCTATATTATTTCTTAGACCTTATTATTTCTCCTCCATATCCATATTTTCACATTACACTGATGTTATCCTTACCTAGAAACTTGATTATGTGTTATTTTGAATAACCTTTTTGTTTCCCACTTCCAATTTTTAAAGGAAGTTTTATTATTCATTTGTACGATGTGGGTTTTCAACAAAAGTGTTTTTAAGTATTGATTCATTGATTACTATCATAAAAATTGTAAGGGAACAATTTATTTGAGCAGTGTAGAATGTAACAACCCAAGATTCTATGTTACATTTCTCTTTAAATAAGTTCACTTTCTCTAATAGATTGTGTTTCACACAACTCCTAGTTTAAAAAAAAGTGATATACCATTAAAATATTATTATTCAAATGTGACTATTATAACATATCTACTAAATTTTTGGAATAAATTGGATTAACCATATTATAAGAAAATGTGTATAGAAGTTTTATATAATGAAAATGAATTTATTAATTAATAAAAAATAAATACTCAATTTTTAGTAGTTATTTTATTCCTCAAAAATAAATTTTTATAAAAAAATGGGTTTTATTGATTTTAAAGAGTGAATATTATAATGTTTTTATAATATTTGTAGTAATTGTATTGCATAAAAATAAAAATTTCTACTTTTTGTAAAATTGCCATTTCATTTTATTGAAAATGTATCATAATGCTTTGAATGTGATAGTAAATTAACATAAAACCAATTTAGTTATAAATAATATGATTAATTTTATATTGGTAATAAATATTCTTTATTTTTTTATAAGTTTATTTTTATTCGTAAAAAGACATTTCTCTAAAAAACATCTATTTTTGCGTTTTACGCACATATATTAAAATTAATATCTTCTACTTATAAAAATAAAATATTTTTAAATGGATTATATATATTAAATTAAAATAATTAATATTATTTAACATGGTTAACAACATTTTTTCACATTATGAATACTAACTATGGTAAATATTTTTCTCCTTGTGAAGGGTAAATCAGGTAAAATAAAATTAAAACTATGGGATAAAACATTAATATAACTTTAAAACTTTCCTTAATCATATTTTATGAGTATTTTTAGACCAAATATATTTTTAATTAGTTAAATAATTTATTTTATAACATGATTTTGAATTTGGGAACCTAAGATTGACTTTCGTTAAAGATAAGCTATATTTTATTCAAATTAAAAAATATTATTGAATATTTTTAATTAAGTGAATGGTTAGAAGACTCCATTTGGTTTTGGATTGATAGAAAATTTTAAAACATTAATTTTTTATTATTTTTTTAAGAAAATAATGGAAACCAATTTATTGCTTTATTTTAAGGTGAAATTATTTTTACTCTTAAATCATGTATTTTCTTAAAAACTGATATTTATGTGTTTTACATTTCTATATAAAATTATATTTTTCACACCTATAAAAATTAAATATGATAAATTGAAATCAAAATTTTTAGTCATCATGTTAAACTTTTTTTATAGCACCTCTTTTTTTATGTAATTATGTTATCATGCTTAAAAGTTAAGTTATCACAGTTAATGCTAAAATGGGTATAAAGTTGTTTAACTATTGGATAAGGCTTAAAATGTATCCAAAACTTGTCCAAATGTTTTTTTTCTTTTTTAGACCCTATAACATTTTATTTACTAATTTGGGTTTAATTTATTCCACCTGAACTGATTATGACATATGTGTATATATATATATATATATTATTTATTCTTTTAAGTAATTTCAATTTTGTCCTCTCCCTCAGTTATAAAAGGGATCCTCCTCTCCTCCATTATTCACAATGTTTTAGCCTTTTTTATTTGAAAATAAAAACCATAATACCTTTATATATTCCATACCCATGTCCTATATCTTATGATATTACCAAAAGACCATCCATTCAATGATTAAGGCATGATCTAAAGGAGGTTTCTCCATGAAGAGGTGTAGATCATAACCGAGTACTTTTAATTTTATTTCTTATTATAACATTTATAAATCTATTTAATGTGTTAAAAATAATGACTTTAATGTCTTAAAATTACTTAATTTTTATTATCAAGATTTTAAAACCATTTTCCACCTATTTTCCATCATATGGAATCTAAAAACATCGCTCGTTCGTATATACGGCTTACCATCTCCACGTAGCAGTGTGACTTGTTTTTCATCACCATTTTACATGGATTTTTATAAATATGGAAATAATGAATATATATTATATTTATTACATAATTACGTTTATTTAAATTTAATATATCCTTTACCATATTACCTTTTCACCTATTAAAAATGATATTGTCACTTGTGTGTACTTGTTGACTGCCACCTCTACGAAGCAATGTGATTCATCTTTTATGTAATCCTTTAAAAGATAATTATAAATTTTTAAATAATGAATATATATTATATTTTTTTTAATAATATTATATATATTATGAAACCATGAACAATATTCAAGGATCAAAACCACCATACGTAAACTTACATGAAAAAAGACAAATAACACTCAAAAATGATTATTTAAATAAATAATTATTAATAAAAATGTATTTAAATGTTATAAGTGGTTCATATATGAAATAATAAGTAATTATAAATTTATATTATATAATTATAATAAATTTATTATACAGATGGTTAAAATAACTTACGAAGCAAGTCAACCATGAGGTAAGGGTTCTTCGTCACAATATTGTTTTGTTGAGACATGTTTATTGTTATACACCTATTAATGTTTATGAAGTGTATAGACTACCCTTTTGAAATTTTATGTCATTGACACTTCTTAATTCATGGTATTTAAATTTACAACTCAAATTAAATCATCTAATGGGTTTTGATTCTAACGTTACTAAAGTGGTAATGGTTTATTTCATAATATCATCCTTATTCAGGATTGTATATGATAAAGATTACATTGGAGTAATTATATGATATTTATATATTAAACCAAATATATTTTCTTATATTATGTTTATTTATATGTTTTTCAAGTATTAGTTCCATTTTTACCTACTTTGGAACTCAAAACTACCCAATGCATATTTTTATGAAAAATCACCTTTTTTTTCTACTCGATCGGGAATATTTTTCCACCATATCCATATTTTATTTAAAATGTTTCCAGAAATATTTTACTAATATAGAATTAATTTTTAAATTAATTTTTACCCATGTTCTAATTTTTATAAAAATATTTATAAGGAATCAACCTATCATTTTCTATACATGGTACATTTTACCAAAGGTGGGAAAAGCATATTTTATTTCATTGATTACAACATGAATTGAATTTCCTATTATCATGACCACTAAATTTTTTGATTATTTTTTACAAGGTTACATGGTTCTTTTAATAGAATTTTTCTTGCATTATATTTGGGTATTTTTAGTATTTAAATAATTAATTTCAAAATGAAAAGTGTAATTTACTCAATAAATATTCCTAAATTATTTTAAAACTATTTACATTTATGTCAACATCATTTTATTAATATTTTAATTTAATAAGGTTATAATATTATGATATCATCCACCATATTTATCCGGATGTCTTATGGTCATCTTGAATGGAGAAATTATTAACATTTTGTATTGTAGTTCTTCCAATGCATATTGTTATTGATTATCAAGAAATATTGATTATGTTGTATTGTTTATTTAGGTTATTAATTCATTGAAAATATTATGTGGTGGGTGGGGACTTAAATTATATTTCCCCTCAATGCATCAGCTGATCTCATGAGAAAAAATTGGTTAGGGTTGGGAATTTGTTTAATTACTTACCCATTTATGTAAGATGACTTGGAATGAGTCCTCAACCTTAAGTATCAGATATCTGACATTATGTATTATATCATTATGAAATAATTTTTTAATTTCCATGTGATTATTCAAATCGTTTTGATATTCAAGGATATGTTTTAAAATTATGTGATTATTTATATGGAATTTTGCGATGATCATTAATTTTAACCATATTATTAAAGTCCTATTCATTCTACTAATGATTATATTTTACATATTATCTTACTAAAAACCTGATATCACATCTTTATTATGATTCCATTCCCTAGGATGTCCGGATGTGTGGAATGAATAATATGTAAGGATATTCTAGAGAAAATAATCTTTTTCTTTAAAAAAATACTATGTTTTATTTTATGTTTTCAAATGTAATGTGAGATTCAAGCATATATATAGTTTTATCAAGACTAATAAACTATTTGGTCCTTTGGTATATGATCACATATATCTAGTACCAATATAATAAAGTAACCACAAAATCTAGGCTACTATTTTGGATGTATTTATAAAGTGTATTCTAAAGGTAAAATCTAAAATATTTTCATACAAAGAATTGTATGAATACATTTTCAATGTAATGTTGAAATGTGTCCCCATATAAGTAGATGATAAGTACATGTTTCTATCAGTTTCCCAATGGATAAATAATAGAAAATTTTATCTTGATATGTAATATTGTATTGGCTGAGTGACTCCCTCACTTCCCTAAAATTTTCCTTTTAAACTACATTCCCTCAACACTCTTTCATAGGGACACATGAAGACTGTAATGACAAGGATTTTTCTTATAAATTAATTATATTAGAAGGTTATGGGAAGAAAAAATTATAATCATAAAATTTTTATAATAATGAAATAAAAATGATATTATGAATCAATCCCTTTAAATATATTTCAATTTCATAGCATAACCAGTGTATAGAAACTTGGGAAATGAAGGTTGGTTTGTGGGATCATTATAACTTGGTAACGAATTATAAAAAAGAATAATAAAAAAATGGGAAATATTATGTATATAATAGATCCAAAAGTTGATAATATACAATATAATATTATTTAATAAAATAAAATAATGTTTTAAAATGTTTTATAAAAAAAATAATCTCATTATCTAATAAAGGAGAAATCAATTGAAATATTTTACTTTAACATGGTATAGATTTTTAAAATGATATAAAGAGGGGTAATGGATGATATTTCATGGATAAAAGATAAAAACGATGATAATATCAAGGAATAATAGTCCTAATAGAATTTGAATAAGGATTTTATAATAGTTTTAAGTTAAAACATTTCATTTGGAAAATAGGTGAAGAGGATTTAGAACCCATACATCGGTCTAGAAATGGATTAAGGAAACGGTAATAATGAGAGTGTAAGAATTATCTAACATGAATAAACCACAAAAAGGATAAACATATTATATAAATAAATGAATATTATCATATGAATGTGCACAACCCATCCTCGTGGGGCTTGTTCCGTGACTCCCCAAGCCCACAAATGCTTAAATGTAAAAAAAACTAAGGAACAAAATTCATGCCTTAAAATAAACCCAAAAAATATAGTACAACTGAATGTAATGTGCGGAAAGTAAACTAGGCCAAAATACACGCCCACTAAAAGAAATAGTCTAAAAACTAAAAATTACAACCTATAAGAAAGAGATTGGTACGAGAACCACTTCTCATAGTCATAAGAATAACTAAGTATGTAAAGAATTTCACAATGCTCGGTATGGTCTTGGTCCACCCTAGACTCCGTCAAAAGGCCACTCGTCTGCACAAGACACGACACGTGTGACCAAATCCCATGTAGTGATGAGTATAACAATACTTAGTAGGGGACCCTGAAAACCAAAATTCAATACATGAAGTAAAGGTATAGTCATCTCAATACAGTATATGTCTACATAACATATATATATACTAGGTTCTTGGAGGTACAATCACATTAAACACACACACACACACCACACACATATGCCAAAAAGGCAGTTCATAGCCCCCCCAAGGGATAAACCACCCATAAAGCCTTACTTGTTGAATACATTTCCAAAGTCCCAGTGGGCATGAAGCCTATTACATGGCCCAAAGGCCACCAATATGGCCTGAAAGCCCAGTGCAGCGTTATGAAGCACTCTTCTGGGATAACTCACTCCATGAGTCTGATAGCTCTAATGATGTCTATCCAAGAAGTATGTTCATCGAGAAGTGTCATGAGATAGATAGATAGAAATATATATTCACTTATATAAATAAAAAGAGAACATATACAATAATTCTAGGAGAACTCACTTCTGAGTGGGGAAAGATCACGATACACATATGAGGATCACTACCATGGCCATGTTGTATACCAAAACTCATCTGGATTCACATGATAAATAGAGGATCGACATCCTATAGGATTGGTCACATCGATACAAGACTCTACCTAGATTCAAGAATGGGTAGAGGATCTCGCTCGGAGCCACTTGGAGGGATTTAGACTCTATCCAGAAAGTCCAGATGAAGGGATCATACTCTTGTGGATGGAAACGATACCTGGACTTTAGGAGAACAAGTAAAGGGAGAACTAACCCAAGTGAATCCTTTCTATGGAACAGTGGAAAAGAAGATCAAGCCATGTATAGAAAGGTACACAATGTGTATAAAGGTCACACACTGTGCCCTATGACTCCAGGTACTTCTCGTGTACAATGGCCCGTGTTGAATAGCATGTCATTTAGAAAGAGGTATACTCGGCGTGTAAGAGCATGACACACCATGTCCTACTATCCGAGGGCTTCTCCATGTACCATGGATATTTACCCGTACATGAATTCAACCTGTGTCTGCCAGAATGTGTACTAGTACATGGTGTAACCCATATAACCAATCTGGTCTGGCCATGTTTAGAGTACATGCTATGTACTCCACCCTGTGTTTGTGTATCTTCTGAGATACATGCCGACTCTTATGTAAGAACCCTCTTGTTGTCTGACATAAGTCACACACTGTGTCATCTCTTTCTATCGCCTATAAAACTAGTCATTTCTCAATGGGACCCACATGTCGTGTAGTCCAAACTACACACCATGTTCATTGTGATTTTCTGGAGTCGTAGGTTCTTCGTCTAGTGCTTTGAGAGATCCACAGATTCTTTATCTAGTTGTCTGTTTGCCTCCAAACTAAAGATCCATGGTCGATTCCTCATTGAAAAGGCGATTTTGTTGGTTTCAGGCCTCTGATCATCCTCGAAGACACATTTTGATCCATTTTCATGAAGAACCATTGAAGAAAAATTTATCCCAAACTGAGTGGATTCATCTTCTGCCGTCATCATCTCACCTCTTCTAGGTCTTCATGATGCTAGATCTATAATTTGAGATCATTGTGTTGCGAAATAGATGTGAAATCATCCGTTATTCATAACCCCATGAAGAATGCGAAGAACATGGGGTAAAAATGGGAAGAATAAATCCACATAATGAATTTGAGGAATGAACATACATCGTCATTCATCACGGTGTTGATCCTATCCCATTAAAAGGATAAAACAGAGAAAATAATATTAATTTAAATTAAACATGGACCAATTATCCAAAATAAACCTGATAAAAGACCATCCCGTAAGAACGAACAATCCAAGGGTTAGCCTATTAATGGGTGGATCCACTTTCATCGTTTGAATCCAAGAATGGGGAAAATAATTGAAATAGAAACCTCTACCTCGGTCGTCAATGAAGAAGGAGATCAGTTGTTTTTCATGATTCAATTTCACCATACAAGGATCCATGCTTCGTAATTCATCGTCTTTCATTGGGAATTTTTCCATGGGTGGATCCTCTCCAAAGTTACAAATGATTCCAATGAGTTTTCCAAGTTTATGGACCTAATATTGGGCTCTTTATCATTTAAAACAAAATAATTCATTATTGTGTTATGGAAACATTAAAATAAATTAAACTATTAAATTTATTTTATTTACTTTAAAACATACAAAAATTAACTTTAGCAGTCGACCCATATTGGTTGATGTTAAGCATCGTCAAAGGTAAAGTCGATGCTCTAAATGAAACCATGCTCTCAGATTTCTGATCCAGGAACCCGTTTAAAAGTTATTACACTTTTTCATCAAAACTTCTTGTGCACACTATTTAAAAGATTAATTTATTTGAAATTTTTTTTTGGGCACCCCGGGCCTCGGAATCGCATGTCGTCGCAAATCTTGGTCTCTTAATAATTTTATATAATATTTAAAAATAATAAATGGAAAATCGGAGACATTATATTATCCCCACCTTACAGCTTTTAAATACCCAAAAAACCAAAATAAAAGGATACTAAAATAGATGTGGGAATTGCATATGAATCTAAGCCTTCTGCTCCCATATTCTCTTCTGAATATTCCTATGCAGCCACTGGGCACACACCAAGGGAATCGCTCACCCATGAAGGATCCTCTCATATTGATCCTCAATCTCCACTGGGTACTTTGTGAAGGTCACTCCATCATTGATGTCCAGCTCAACCCTAGTCAATGACGTGTGATGGTTGATGCATTGTACCTCCTCAGTCGTGACATGTGGAAGACATAATGTACCCGGTGCAACTACGTCAGTAGAGATAGGTGGTGCACCACCTCACCAACTCAGCGCAGTATCTAAAAATGTCCAATGATCCTTAGAGACAAATTGTCACCCCATCCAAATCTATGCAACCCTCATTGAGGTGAGACTTAAAAAAAGATATGATCTACCTCTTCGAACACCAGTGGTCTCCATAATCTGTAATCATCAGACTTTTGCTAGATCTGTGAAGTCTTCATTGGATCCTAGATGATCTGAACCTTCCCTGTGGTAGATCACACCAACTCTGGACCCATGAGAGCTGACTCTCTAGATTTGTTCCAACAAATCAGTGACCGGAAGTGTCTCCCATATAATGCCTTAGATGGTGCCATACTGATGGTGGAGTAGTATCTATTGTTGTACCTAAAATTTATCAGTGGTAGTCGGTCCTCCCAACCATGAAAAAAGTCTACGATATAGACCCAAAAAATATCCTCCATAACCTGAATGGTTCTCTCTATATGACGATCTATTTAGGGATGGAACATTGTGATCGAACATATCTGAGTCCCAAACACCTCTTGAAATCTCTTCCATAGTCAGGATTTGAAATGAGTATCACAATCTGATACTATCACTGAAGGAACTCAATTAATCTGTACTATCTCTTTCACTTAGAGGACTCTAAAGATCTCTACATAACTCTGCTCCCTGATAGCTAAGAAGTGGGCCGACTTGGTGGTTTGGTCAATTATCACCTGGATGGAATTGTGTCCCATGGATTTTTGTGGTAACCCCATCATAAAGTCCATAGATATTCCATCCCACTTCCACTCCAGCACTTCTAGGGGTGATCTAACCCTTCTAGAACGTAGTGCAAAAACTTCAACTATTGGAGCATAAGGCATCGAGAAACTAACTCTACTACTGGATTCTTTATACCTATCCCCCAGAACTGATGCTGGAGGTCCTAGTACATTTTTACCACTCTAGGTTATACCGCCAAGGGGGGATGTACTAAACTCCCTCATAACCTCCTCTTGCAATGCCTCTGGCACAACTTTTCATCCTATGAAACGGATGAGGTTCCCCCTAGAGATTATCAGTTTGGAGCATGTCAAGTGGATAATTGATCATATAAAGTCTCACATTCTTTATCCCCTAATTGTGCCTCCATGACACTTTGTAAGAGTGTAGGGGTGATAACCATCAACTGTAGATAAGATACATCATCTCCATCCATGAAGGATAAATGTAGCAAGACAAACTACTCTGACTTCTCTCTCAGCAGCTATGAACTCGATCTCCTACTGAGAGAATCTGCAACAATATTCCCCTTCGCAAGAGTATAAATGATTTCAAAGTCATAATACTAGAGGAACACTAGCCATCACATCATCCTTATATTTGGATCCTTTTGTGAGTAGATTTACTTCAAGGTCAGCCTTATCTAGCATGAACCATAACCAATCACTCCTCGCTTCTTCATCTGGACACAGCTAAGCTTGATCTTTGATGCATCACGGAAAACTATGTACTCGACACCCTCTTCTGGAAATCTTTAGATAGTTACACTTGTAAAAATATACCTCAACTACTGGAAATCCTATTGGAACTTCTCCATCCCTAAAAAATGTTTCCCTTTCCCGATTAAGGCTATCATCGGTGCTGATATCTATGAGAAATCATTGATAAATTTTTAGTAGTATCCTGTCAACCCAAGGAAGATCAGCACCTCTATCAAAATCTAGGGTGGTTCCCATGCTATCAGTGCCTTGACCTTGGCTGGGTCTAATGCTAATCTATCTACTGATATAACATGTCCCAAAAAGTATACCTCTTGTATCCAAACCTGGCACTTTGAGGGCTTCCCATAAATCAGGTGCTCTTGGAGTACGTCTAGAACCATCCACAGGTGTCTCGTGTACTCCTCCTCTGACACCAAGTACAAAAGGATGTTTTGATGAAGCCTAATATGAACCGATCTATATACAACTAGAATATTTGGTTCGTAAGTCCAATTAACACTACAGGGGTGTTCATCAAACCAAAAGTCATCACTAAGTAATCATAGTGACTTTAGAGGAATCTAAAATCTATCTTCAATATATCCTCATATCATCCTCATAACTGGTGGTGACCTGATCAAAGTTAAACCTTCGAGAACCATTTCGACCCTCTCAGCTGATCTAATAGTTCATCTATCCTTAGTATTGGATACATGTTCTTCACTATTACCTGGTTCAGGCATTGGTAATCCATGAATAACCTCAAACTACCATCTGCCTTCTTGGAAATAAAGGTTGAGGCCGCCTAGGGTGAAACACTTGGTCTTACCAAGCCCTTCCTTTTCATATCCTCCAAATACACCCTCATCTCATGAAGCTCTACAGGAGCCATCTGAAATGTTGGTTAGGATATCGGTTCCTTCCCAAGGGGTAAGTCGATGCAGAATTTAATCTCTCAACAGAGAGGTAATCCTAGATAATCTTTTGGAAAGACGTCCTCATACTCTGCCACCACTGCAGGGAACTGAAAGCTCACAACATCTACAATTCTGAGGGTAAGGCTAGCCAACTCACGAGTGATTAGCTGCATCCACCTATGAATGAGACCATTTTGTGTTTCCTGGTTTTCGTTTCACCGAAAAAGGAAATCCTCATTCCATAGATGGGAACACACTGCACTCTTCACCTAAAGTAGTCAATCTGGGCATGGACCGAAGATAACCAATCCATACTAATAATGAAATTGTAAGGCCTCAATGCTAATACCAAGTGGATCCAACTGAACATATTGCCTCCAAGGGTAATATCACACTATCATCAAAGATATGTGATCATCGAGTCTCCTCTTGTAGGCATCTCTAAATGCAAAGGCAAAGTCAAAGGATCCACTGAAATCTCAATGTTTCACACAAGACATGTAACAAAGAAAGAATAAATGAGACATGTGTCTATAAGTATGGCACCTAAGGTAGAAAAGACACAAATCATACCTCATATCATCTCTGGAGTCCCCAGGCCATACAACTTGACTGCATGTAGCTACCCCACCCCTATCCCCCAGCACCATGAGCCTAGTGTAGACCTCTTGGGGGTGGTGGTAGAAATAGATCAAATCACCTGGCACCTCCTAAAGCTCTCCCTAATCCTACTCCACATCCTCCTCCTAGCAGTTATACCAACTCCACTATTTACCTCTACCTCAGTGGTCCATCCACCGCCTCCTTACCATTAGATTGATGGGTTTAACAGTCTATAGAAAAATTTTCTTTGTCGTCGCACAAGTAGCATCATCTCCCCCTTGGCTGATTGGATCCAGCCTTAGAGCACTGGAACACAAATCCCTTATATTGGGTCCTCCTGTGATGTCTCCCACATCTTGATCTCTATGCCTGGCATCATCTCCCTGTTTCTGAGGTCTCTAACCTGACTTCCTACTACTGACTATCACTAGTTGTCTATGCTCAACCATGAACCTCTTGACCACCAAATCTTGCTCGAGGACTCCAACATAATTCAAAATGAAAAGAGGAAAGACAAAAGGTCAGATATTCCATTGTATACCTCTCTTGAAGGTATGATATTTGATGTAACGATCCTTGACTATATCCATAGATTACCTAGTGAGGTTGGTGAACCTCAATGAAAAGTCATGCACCCTTAAACAACCTTTCGGGAGATGAAGAAGCTCCTAGATATGCACTGCCCTCAGTGTAACTCGAGATGAATCCTCCCTAAATGGTCACTTGAACTTCATCCATGAAATATTATCCTCATCATGAGTATGTGTGGTCAAACTCCACCAGCATCCAGCCATACCCTGAAGAACGCTTTCTCTTAGGATCACCATTCGGTCCCCTGGTGTCCTCACTAGATGAAAAACTCTGGTCACCACCTCAATCCCTTCCCCATCCACCCTAGGGTCGGGTCTGCCTTAGCACTTGAGGGGTATCTATCTCTAAAACACATGGATCGTAATAATCCTGTGCTCTTCATCTGTTAGTACTAGGGGTACCACATGTTGCTCTACTGGTGGTTGTATTGCAAGTGCACCACCTGGAGGTAATGCCTGGGGAACTAGTCCATGAATCGAAGCCTTGTCAGTGAGGGTGTCATCCTTGGGATCGAGTCACTAAATCCTAGCGGGTATGCATCAGGGAGGAATCCTATAAGGAAACAAGATGTACCATGGTCAAAGATTATATCTAGATAGATGACTCAAAAGGACATAGAAAACACAAGTCATTACTATATGATGCATGTACCATTCTTTTGGTTCCCAACAACTAGTGTTTTCATGTTCTGAGTCAAAAGACAGTTTATCAGTGCCCTGGTGTATGGATACATAGGCCACCTTCACCAATACTAGATTCCCTATCCAAGAATCTGAACTTGAAACACTTAACATCATCAACCCAACCCAATCTCATAGACTCTCGGTCCTATGGTAGATCTGACCTCCCTCTGATACCACTCTTTCACGACCCATCCTAGTGGGGCCTGTGTTGTGACTATCCAAGCCCAAAAATGCTGAAATGTAAAAAAATCACTAAGGGAAGAAACAAATTCATAAAACTAAACCCAATAAATAGATTAAAACAGAATGTATTGTGCAGAATGTAAACTGGGACAGAATACAAGCCCACCAAAAGAAAGAGTCTGCAAACTACAAAGTCCAACTTGTAAGAAAGTGAAAGGTATTGTAACTGATACTTGTATCTATATGAACACGTGTACCAATAATGAAGCTCAAAAATATAGGCACGGTCCTAGTCTACTCTGGACTCCATCAAAATGCTACTCATCCGCACAAGACACAACACGTTTGGGAGAATCCCGTGCAGGGGTGATTATAACAATACTCTGTAGGGGACCCCGAAAACCACAAAGCAATACACAATGTAAAGGTACAGTCACCTCTACTTGGTATATGTATACAGAACATATAACAAGAGAAACATATCCATATATACTCAAAACAAAGACTAGTAGTATAGAGGTAAGTTGCAATGACCACATACCTATGCTAGGGATTTAGTTCGAAGATTCCATAAAGCACTCATATGGGAGAACTCACTCCATGAGTTTGATAGCTCTAATGACACACATCTAAGAATTATGTTTTTTTGGAAGGTCACGAGAGAGAGAGAGAGAGATGCATTGATAAATTTGAAGCGGGAATTGATACACTCATTTTGAGAGAACTCAATCCTATGTGGGGAAGTATCACAATACATGGATGAGGATCACTGCCAGGGACTTGGTGTATACCACAACTCATCCAGATTCACCTTATAAGTAGAGGATAGGCATCCAGAAGGATTGGTCACATCAATACCTGACTCTACCTACGGTCAAGAATGGTTAGATGATCTCGCTTCTGGACTCTCGAAGGGATTCTGACTCTATCCAAAAATTCATGCTAAAGGGATCATACTCTTCTAGATGGAAATCATACCTGACCTTCACGGGAATGAGAAAAGGGGGTACTAACCCAAGTAAATATTGTCCAAGGTATGGTGTAAAAGAAGATCATGTAATGTATATAAAGGTACCCAGTGTGTAGAAAGGTCACACACCATGTCCTATGACCCTGGGTACTGCCTGTGTACAATAGCATGTATCGAAGATCATGTCATGTAAAAAGAGGTATACATGGTGTGTAAGAGCATGGAATTCCATGTTCTACTATACAGGGGCCACTCTATGTACACTATTCATGTGCCCATACATCGTTTTAACCCGTTTCTGCTAGCTTGTGTACCGGTACACAAGGTAACCTACGTAACCGGTCTGGTCTAGCTGTGTGGTGGAGTACATGTCAGGTACTCCACCCCATGCTCGTGTATCTTCCAAGATACATGTCGAGTACCATGTAAGGACCCAAAAACCATGAAACATCTATCATATGTCATGCCCTCATCTTTCGTCTTCTGAAAAACTAGTCTTCACTCAATGGGGCCCACACTCCGTGTAGTCCGAACTACACATCATGTTCGTTGTGATTTTCTAGAGACCCATGTTCTTCATCTGGCACTTCATGAGGTCCTCAGATTCTTTATCCAGCCATCTATTTTCCTCCAAATTGAATATCCAAGGTCGATTCATCACCTAAATGCCGATTTCATTAGTTTTGGGCCGCCGATCGGCCTCAAAAACATTTTTCAATCCATCCTCATGAAGAACCATTGGAGAACGATTTCTCCCAAAACGAGTCGATTCATCTTCAATAATCATCTTCGAACCTCCTCTAGGTTTTCACAATGAAGGATCTTCAATCTATGATTGTTTTTTTTCAAAATGGACACACAATGATCTATTGTTCATAACCCCACAAAGAACGTGAAGAACGCAGGGTAAAAATGGGAAAAGAAATCCACATAATGAATTTGAGGAAAGAAGGTATTCCATTATTCTTCATGAAATTTATTTTCTCCCATTAGAAGGATCAAATGGAGAAAATAAAATTAATTTAATTTCAACATGGATCAATTCCCCAAAATAAACCTGATAAAATATCCTCTCGCAAGATCGAACGATCTGCAGGTCATCCTATTCACGGGTTGATGCAAGTTGATCATTTAAATCCAAGAATGGGGAAAAATAATTGAAATAACAACCCCTACCTTGGTCATTAATGAATAAAGAGATAGGTTGTTGTCTGAGATTCAATCTCACCTCACAACAATCCATGCGCCGTCGTTCATCATCACTCATTTGGAAATTCTCCAAGGGTGGCTCCTCTCCAAAGCTTCATAGGATTCTGGGGAGTTTTCTAGGGTTATGGGCCTAACCCTGGGATCCTTATCATTTAAAAAAAATAACACGTCACTGTGTTATGGAAATGATAAAATAAAATAAACTATTAAATTTATTTTATTTCCTTTAAAACGTCCAAAAATTAACTTTTATAGTCGACCCATGCCAGTTGATGTTAGGCCTCTTCTAAGGTAAAGTCACTACTCTAAACGCAACAGTGCTCTCCAATTTCTGATCTGGGAACCTATTTAGAAGTTATTCCACTTTTTCATGAAAACTTCTCAGGCACGCTATTTAAAAGTTTATTTTATTACAAACATTTATTCTGAGTATCTTGGACCTCAAAATTTCACGTCATATCAAAGCCTAGTCTCATTATAATTTTATATAATATTTAAAAACAATACATGGAAAATACGAGACATTACAGAATGGAAATTTTGAAAGAGTTTATAATAAAATAATTTCATTATTAAAAAGTAATGGCGGTGAATAAGAACCCATACCTTACTTGAGATTCTTAGCTTAGAACTAGCCCTTCCAACCATGAAAAATTTTTAATATTGAAGAGAAAAAAATATTAGATACTATTTGATATATATGTGAAGGGATAAAATTGAAATGTTTGTAAAATAAATGATAATAGTGGTGGATATTTATTGGTTTCATGAGTGGAATATCACGGGATAAATTATTGAATATTTTATTTTTTTAATTATCTCAAGTGCTCCACTACATCTCATAGTTCCTCATTACCTCCATTAATTCAAAAATATAATTTTTAGAAAAATAATTAGGCAAAAAACATTACCTTGGATATGTTTATTCATGATTACATATATATATATATATGATATCATATTTATTGTATTTCATCATATTTAACCATTTTTTATCATATTTTTCTAATTTTAAATAAAATTACCAAATCTAACCCTGTAAATAAATTAGGTTTCCTAATTAAAAATACATGATTAATTTTATCACAATAATCTTATAGTAATGTGAAATTTAGATTTTAAAATGAAATATGTTTTTTCTAATAAAAGTGTAGAATCAGAATAAATCCATTCCATTACCGAAAGTATTTACACAATAATACCATCTTCACCCATAGATACATAAATCATTATTACAAATTAATAATAACCTAGTTTAAGGTGTGATATGTTGTTAATTTTATGAGGTGGTTTGACTAACATTAATCTAATTGTGATTTCTACAAACTTGAACTTCTCTCATAGAAGATTATGCTTGAATGCCAATTATTAATGCTCTGATTGAGCTTTATTTAGGGAAAACCATAGTAATGCTACTTAATTCCAAATCTTTGATAAATTTGAATCAAATTGTATGTTATTATACATAGAATCCATGTTTTATCATTTTTATATCAATTAACTTATTCCATTACCCCTAATGTTTTCCCCAATCCTAATAGTTACACTATAAATAATAAATTATCAATAGTCATGATGCCTAATGATCGTAATTACCAATGATCATAATGATGAATGGTCATAATAAATTCTTATAAAGTCATACCCTAAAATAATTCTTCTTTTTCAAGAACATAGTTTTCTCATAATTTTTTTCCATGGATTGTATTATTTTTATTATATACTATACTAGTTATATAATCAATGTTTATTAGGGAATATATGTTATAGGGAATTACATTATACTCATATTCTAATTTTTTATTTTATAGTGTTCCTAGCAAATTTTTATCTTTGATTTTCATTATATCATTAATAATTAGAAAATATTTATTTTTATATATTACAAGGGTATTACACACCATCTATTTAAATTTAATCCACAAAATGTTAAATGATACATGGTTATGTGAAAAAGTCTTAGTATTTATTCTTTATTACTTCTATAGGCTCCCATGTTTCGTCCTCAAACTACTGGTTCCTCTAATACACCATCACCAATATAGTTTTTTTATTTTTCATCACACTCACCCTCTGATCAAGAATCTTAACTATGTCTTTATTATATAATAGATCAGGTTTCAGTTATACCACTTCAATATAAAGTTTATAAGATGGGTATGTAAAATAATTCCTTGTTATAGATACATGAAATAAAACATAAACCATGGAAAAATTTGGTTTTAAAGTCAATTGAGAAGCTATTATTCCTACTCTCTCCATTATTTCAAAGTTACTAATATACCTTGGGAATAGTTTTCCATTTACACAGAATCTCATGATTCCTATCCAAGGATATATCTTTAAGAATACTCAATGATGATCCTGAAATTCTAAATCTAAAAAACGATTTTCATATTATCTCTTTTACCTTATTTGGTATACATTGATACTATTTGGATAACCTTAACCTTTTTGGGGGTCTCCTGAATTAACTCTATACCTTATGACTTCTAATATCCAAATTCATCCCAATAGGATGGAGTTTAGAATTCCTTCCTATAGAGATCTGCATAAGGTTCTATGAATGATCGAAATATAGAAATCATTATATATGATTTCCCCCAAAGGAAGGTGCTTATCTCGGTTTCCATGTAAATAAATTGAGAATGACCATAACATGTCCTTTAATTTTTGAATGGTCCTTTTGAATTTCCTATCATTCTTAAGGTGGTAGGTAGTGTTAAGATTTTCCTCTCTACCTAATTCTTGTTAGACACTCTTCCAAGAGTACTAGGTGAACCTTAGGTCATGAATAGAGTAAATAGAGGGAGGTTCACCATAAAGACTTATTAATTCCCTTATATAAATTATTGATTTTTTTTGAAAGAATTATCCTCACTTTTAACTATGAAATGGGATATCTCTTGAAATATATAAAAAATTACCGAAATATAATTTTTACCCTTTGATATCCTGAGAAGAACAATGAAAAATCTATTATGATATTTTCCAACATTAATAAGACAATTAGAAATGGTTTCATACTTACTTTGGTTGACATAAACTCCTCTTTGGAACTATTGGGAAAATGACCTATACCCATGGTTCAAAACCATCGGTATATCCCCCAAAACCGTGGGTATAGCCTATACCCACAGTTTTGGGAACTATGGGCTGGAAAGGCGTCGGTATAGGTATCCAGCCTATACCCACGGTTTTCCAAAACCGTAGGTATAGATGTTCTTCCAACGTGTCAATGAAATATACCAAATTTCCACGGTGTCAAAGTCATTTACCCACTGTTTCAAAACCGTGGGTATAAATCCTAAAATAATGCAGGTGGAAAGTTTCGATCCCACAACCTATTCGCTGCAAACATCGCGTCTAACCACTACCCTAACATCACCTATGTATATATATATATATATAAATATAGTTATATAAACCGTGGGTATAGAGGGAAGAATTGTGGGTATAGGACTCCCACAAAAAAAATTTCCTTCCCGCGTGGGAAGAAAATTTCCCACGCACATAGGGGAAACCTATACCCACGATTTTTCATAACCGTGGGTATAAGTATTTAGTGCAAACCTATCACCACAGTTTTCCCCAAAACCGTGGGGATAGGTACCCCTATACCCATGGTTTTTGAAAACTGTGGGTATAGGTGACTTTTCAGGACTTATCCCCATGTTTTTAGAAAACCGTGGGGGTAAACCCCCCCCCCCCATACCCAAGGTTTTGGAAAACCGTCGGTATAGGTCCTGAAAAGTGACATATGCCCACAGTTTTCAAAAACTGTGTGTATATGGGTACCTATCCCCATGGTTTTGTGGAAAACCATGGGGATAGGTCCAATTTCTAGTACTGTGGACTTCTATCACATGATATATCTCAAATTATAGTCATCAATTTCATACTTCATGTTATCCTACCAATGGTTTTCCCAAATATCCCTATATATATTTATTGTCATAGGATTTTTAGAAAAATAAAATTTATGTGTACCAATTATTAATTCCTACTTTATCATGGGTATTGATGGAATATATATTCTCTTACCAAAGGTAAAGATCCCATCCTTGTTAATGTTGAACTAAAGAAACATCCCATATTGAAAAAATTAAATAATTTTTTTCAGTGAAGTTGTATCTCCCTAACTTATCTTCATATTATATAGTAAAGTTGGTTGAGTAACCATATAAGAAACATATGAGGTTATTCCTTCCACAGTTATTCTAAAATCAAGATTCAATAAATCACTAATAATTGGATTTTTCTCTATCCTCAAAGTAGTATAAGTTCTTTAATCCTTCCAAATCAAGTATGTTTACACCTTGCCTTCCTTCCTAGGATGATAATATATTGTCCATTCATAATCCTTCAATAAATCAATCCATTTCCTATGACTCATGTTTATAACTTTTTTCGTAAATATATATTGAATAATTTTATGGTTCATATATATATCACACCATTATCCAAGAAGGAATAAATCCAAATTTTATAATAAAATATCACTATTTCTAATTCCAAATCATGTGTATGATAATTATTATCATGGATCTTAAATTTTCTAGATGCATATGTTATAACTTTCTTATTCTGTATCAAGGCACATTCAAGTCCAATATTTGAAAAATCACTACATATAATGAATCCTTCACCCTAAAATGGTAAGGTTATTATACGTGTATTAACTAACCTTCTCTTGATATTTTTTAAAGAATTATTCAAACTCTATGGTACATGTAAACATAACCATTATCCATGTTATATAGATAATTATTTTTTATAATTGTAAAAAAATATTCAAAAAACATTAATGTTATCCAGATAGTCTAATAAAGATATTGATCTTAATCATATATGAAGGCATAGAACATTCTTATAGAAATTTATCCCCTGATGGTTCAACTGAAATATCTTCACTAGTGACCACATTCCAAAGAAGTAAAACTTGTTATGGCCATAATTCATACTTATTAAACATGGAATACAACTTATTCTGACTTAAGTTTTGTAAAATAAACCTAAAATGGTCTTCATACTCCTCCTAGATTTTGGAATAAATAAGAATATCATAAATAAATACTACCATAGACCTATAGAGATAATCCTTAAAGACTCTATTCATTAAATCCATTAACACAACTAATATATTTTTAAAAAAACTGAATTATGAAAAATTGATAGTGTTATTAGCTATTTAAAAAGGTATTCCTTACAATATTTTCTTTTCTAACATTAAGTTAATGATATCTAGATCAAAAATCAATATTAGAGAAGTATAAAGAACCATGATGTCAAAATTAGATATCATAAATTCTTGGAAATGGATATTTATTCTTAATGATAATACCATTGAGTTCTAAATAATATATATATAATCTCATAGATCCATAATTATCCTTTAAAAATAAAACTGGATCACCCCAAAAAAGACATATTATGACCGAAAAAACCCCTTGTTCAAGAAATATTTTAGTTTCTTCTTTAAATCCTCTATCTCAATTGAAGCCATTATAAATGTAGTATTTGATATTATAAGAGATT
This sequence comes from Viscum album, assembly GCA_963277665.1. Classification (NCBI taxonomy): domain Eukaryota; kingdom Viridiplantae; phylum Streptophyta; class Magnoliopsida; order Santalales; family Viscaceae; genus Viscum; species Viscum album. Next base: position 731,393,693 of record OY728132.1, on the reverse strand, counting down.
CAAGTTCAAGATCAATGGAAAAATCTTATTATATATTTTAGGGAGGTCCATAAATTCTTCTAGGAATACATATTCAAATTCATCAATAGTGGTAATATACCCAATATTTATTCCCTCATTTTTCTCCATTATTTGGGCTATAAATCAATACTTATCCCTTGTTATTAGTCTTTATATGTCACAATAAGACATTAAATAATGATTTTGATTCCCCTTATTATTACTTAATAAGAATTTAGGTTTCTTTGACATATTAAAGGTAACAACATGATCTTAACTGTTTATATTAGACTTTTGTGTTAAGAGCCATTCCATACCCAGAATAGTATCAAATTCAGCAAAGCTAAGAACTATTAAATTCATATGTAATAATTTCCAATACTTTATAATATGGAAATAAATTAATATCAAGGTATTAACCAATGAACCAATCTTTGTTACCATGGATAATTAAACATCTAGCCATTGAGGTGAGGAATTCATATGCACTAAGAATTTGTATGATATGAATGAACGAGTTGATCCCTAATTAAATACTGAAAAATACACTTTTGATGAAATGGATATAGTACCTGTGAAAACATCATTGAGTGTTCTAACTCCACAATTATGGTATAAAATTTAAAATCTTTACTGCAAGGCTTGGGGGTTGAGGATATTGATTCCCATTATTTATCCTCTACTTCATACAATTATTTTTATAATTACCATCCTTAATAAAATTGAAGTAATGAAGCATAAGATGAGAATTTTTTAAATCCTTACACTTATCTTCATTGTTTCCAACATGACCACTTACCTAACTTTTATTAATTCCTTTTTTGGATTAAAAATATTGATGATCATTCCTTCCATATTTAGAATACCTTTGTATCCCTTATAAATAATTTCCTAAGTGTCTCCTTCCAAATTATTTACATATTGGTTATTGGAACTTCTTACATACTTTATATTTATAATTTTATCTTACAGTATGATTATCCCCTTTATAATTCTTATCAAATACACTATAAGACCACTAATTATTCAAGAATTCCATTTCCACATTTTAATCATAATGGACAATTTTCTCATAACTATTCAACTCTTGGATTTTCAAAGTCTTATGAAGAATTTGTTTTAATAGATTATAAAATATAATAATTTTTCTTTCTAAAAAAATAAATAAAAAAATCCAAAATCATTATTTTCTAACCAAGTAAAGTTAAATTTTTATGTCATAAAGGATTCATCATCCTTCTTTTTAGCTAAAGGAATTTTCACTCTATCTTGATTCATACAGTTCAAGGAAAATATATTACAAATAATAACCCCTTGCAATCACCATATAATATAGATTTGATATCTAGTTATTTATTTATATTATTTATTAATTTACAACACTTATTAGCTTCTATTTCAATATGATGAACAGCTATAATAATTTTCTACTATTGAGATCATTCCACCATAGAAAATATATTTTCTAATGATAATACACAATATTCATTTACAAGTAGATACATAGACCCACTAAATGAAAAAGTTAGTCTCTAATTGAATTACTAAATTATTGGTAGTAAACATCATGGTGATATAGTCATCTCCATATGTTTTTGGTTAACATCCATAACTTATGAAATTTTTGTAAATTTAGCCATAATGTTTTCAATTTTAATACACATGATGTTTGATTAAATATTTGGAAAATCATTACATTGGACGTTATACCAATATTGTACATTCCTATTAGTGTATTTATTTCCTCCAAACATCATGGGAATTTAAAAAATATAAATTATTATAAACACTATAAAAATAATGTTGAATATAAAATTTTAACCATATACGCTTATGCTAGTTTTGTAGAACTAAGGTCTTTCTCCTAGGTTTTTCATCCTAGTTCCCAAAAGTAACTAAACATTCTCTATAATAAAATAAGATTTCCTAGACCCACATTCTTAGATATAATTTTATATTTAAATACATTTTTTACATAACTTGAAATTTATTAGAAATATATGACTCTATAAAATCTATATGTTTAGTGTCTTTGGAAACTAAAACACTTCACATGAAAAAGAAAAAATAAAAAATAACATTAAACTTCTCAAATATGTATACTTTAGTTCATTATCCATTTATCCCTCAAAAGATCTTCACTTTCCTCAGAATTCGGGATACCAAAAGAATGGTGGGCTCAGACACTCAATGAGGGTAATAATAATCATGGTAGCATGTCACGAGAAATACCTTCATAAAGTAAGGAATAATCAAAATAGAGATAATAATATATAAAAAATCCTGATACAGCTGATAATAATGATACATAATTAATAGAAATGATACATTTCAATACCATGGTATCATAATCATTACATATATATAGTATCTTCAAAGATTAAATATTACTCAATAAATTTGAGGGCTATATAATTGATCCCACCCATCTGAAATGATTTCTAATGTACAATTCATTACTTAAAGCATTCATTTATGAGATCATAAACATAAAACATGCATATTTTATATTCACATTAAATATTTACCCATGAGAAAGAAAAATAAGTTTTAGTATTTAAAAATCAATAGTTAAAGGATGGTAATTTTTTTCAAGTGAATAAACATCAATTAGAATATGTAAGTCTAGAGTATTCATAGGGTAGAGTGTATATTAAAGGAAACCTCTAAAATAATTTCTTACAAGGGATCATATGAATATATTTTCAATGAGATATTGAAATATATCACCACCAAAGGAGAAGATAAGTAAATTGTTCTATCGAGGCCATAATAGAGAATTCACATGAAATTTAATCTTGATATGGAATGACATAACGGTTGAGTAACCCCATCACTTTCCAAAAATTTCATTTTTAAATTATTTTCCCTAAATATTCCATCATAGGGACAAAAGAAGACTATAATGACAAGAATTTTTCTTATTGTTTAATTATATTTGATCGTTTTCAATCAAAAAATTATATACATAAATGGTTAATATGAAGGAAATGCAAAGGTAGTTATGGGTCAATCACTTCAAAGATATTTCATTTTCACATCATCAAAGGTGTATATGATATTGAGAAATGATGCTTTGTTCATGGGATCATTTTTTATGGGTAATGACTTATAAAAAAATACATAATGAATAGAAATGGGAAACATAGTGTTGATAATTGATAAAAAGGGTGAGCGTATACTATATATAATATTATTTAATATAATTAAATGATGCTTTAATAATTTTAATACAAAATAATAAAAATATGAAATAAAAGGGAAATGAAAAAGAAATATTTTACTTTGACATGGTATATCTTTTAAAAATGGTACAAAGAGATGTAATTGATAGTATTTCATGGATAATAGATAAAAAGAATAATAATATCATTTAATAATAATCATGGTATCTTGTGAATAAGTATTTTAAAATATTTTCAATCTAAATTATTTCTTTTGGACAATAAAATAAGAAAATTTGGTAACCATACTTTAGTGTGGTAATGACTTAAGGAAAATTGAATAATGAGAGTTTAAGATTGATATTTATTGAATAAAAAATAAAATTAATTATAATACTCTATAAATATAATAATATTTTTATTTGAATATAATTTGGAAAGATTTTAAAATAAAATAATTTCATTAGAAAAAAATGAATGTAGGCGAATATATACCTTTTCCATACTTGAACATCATATCTTAGAACTGACCATTCCAAAGACCAAAACTATTGACCTTGAATAGAAAACTATATGAGATTATCCCTAAGATATATATGAATATATAAATTCAAACATTCTATGAGATAAATGAGAAGAGTGGGTGATTATATATTGGTTTAATTAGTGGAATCCCATGGAATAAATATTGCATATTTTATTTTCCCATTATCTCAAGTTCTCCACTACTTCTCATAGTTCACAATTTCATTCCTTAATGATCCACTATAATGGTTATTTCTAATATTGGTAAAAGATAACCAAATTTTCTATTTTAACCATGCCTATATATATATTATTGCATTTCTATAGTATTTAATCATTTTCGACATATTTTATAATTAAATTACCAAATTTCACCACTTTGATAGTTATGATATCCTAAATCCAAATATATAATTCTTTTTATCAAATTTATCTCTTTATCATGTGGAATTTATCATTTAAAATGAAAATTATTTATCTAATAAAAATGTAGGGTTAGGATAAAAGTCATTCTATTAGAAAATATATTTAAAAAACAATTCCACCTTAACCCAATATACATAACCCCTTATTATGATAAAAATAATCCATCAAGGTAAGGTGTGAAATAGTGGTTGATACATGGGGTTGTCTAAACAACATAGATATAGTGCTAATTTAAACTAACTTTAACTTATCTTGAAAATGATTCTATGAGAACCTCGATTATTGAAGTTAAAATCGAGATTAGTCTACGTAAAACACTAAAGATCTATAAACTTCCCCAAATTAGATAAATGTTCCTTATACAGGATGTTCCTACTAATGGAATCCATTTTTTTCTTTATATGTCAATTAACATATGTAATTACCCTCATAGTATACCATAATCTCAACAGTTACATTATAACTAATATATTATCAATTTTTATTAGTCCTAACGATCAAATGACCAATGGTCATAATTCTCAATGGTTATAATGCTCATTGGTCATAATGACTTATTATAAAATCATTCCCTTGAATAATACTTCTTATTTAGAAACATAATATTAACATAATTCCTATTCAATTTATTTAATTACTTTTATTTTTCATTATACTAATTATAGTTGTGAAGATCATTAGGGAATACAATACAAGGGTAATTTACATTATACTAAAGTTATTTTTTTTCTATTTTACATTATTAAATATAGTGGTTATAGTATATTTGTACACTTGATTTGTATTGTATCATTAATAATAATTAAATATTCATTTCTATAGATTTCAAGGGAATTGAAAAAATCTTTCAAAAGTCATTTTTTCATACCTCAACTAAAAATATTAAACTAGATAAAATTGTTCTGATAGGCTCCCCATGTTAATGTTCCATACAATTATCCTTCTTACAAAAGGAAATTCATATGATCACATTCTATATTAGTGAAAACTACACAGTATCAAAAAAACTCTTCAGTTTTTTATACTTTAATCAATCACTTCTAGGAATGACATTGTATGGTTTTATTTATTGTAAAAATTGATTAATATTTTTCAATCGGAAACTCGCACCAATAAAAAACATCCATTAACCTAGTCTTACCTCCTAATAGGAGTAGATGAAACTAAGGGTCTATTATGTATTTCTAACTTCAGTACGAATTCTCAGAATAATTAAAGAGAAACAAAATAATGGAAAAAATATATTATCTATTAATATAAAATCAAAGGTAGATTAATGGTAGATAGTGCCTCTAAAAACCTATAAACTCTTTGGGGTTGTTAAACCAATCACATAAAGTGATATATGTCCAGTATCTCTTCCTCCTTATCCCTTACATATAAAACCACCACATAATACCTTTTCACAAGATCCTTAAGGGTAATGAACATCTCTCAGTTTCATTCTCCTACACCTCCCTATATAGGTGTTCTAATATATAAGAACCCATACTTTACATACATGGTTATTACTTCAGAATTGAAGCATACCTATTACAACATATAACAAAACCATGATAAGATCGTATAGGTATAGTGTCTTTAGAAACTGGGAAACATAAACAACTGGTTCATAAATCATCTACACTGTCTCCCGTTTATTTTATCATATCTAGAGTCCTTTTTGGCAGATCCTACTTAATACCCTTCTTCCGGGCCTGAAAAAAAAACATACAAAAGGGTGAGATCAAATACTCAGTAAGGGTAAACAAAAGAAGTATCAATCATATCATATTCATAATAACATAACATTATGAAAATATTAACTTGCAAAAGAGATCATAATATCATAACATGGGATAAATCAAAGTAGTGAGATGTAATAAAAATAATCATAACATAAAACATGAAACTTTTTTGGCATACACACATAATCAAAAAAATAATTTCATATTAGTTAAGGCTCATTGCCAAGACCATCATAGCGGACAAAGTCCATTACTGAACTGAGTTCACTCCTCGTTCTAGTCCTGTATCACTGAACCAGATTAACTTGTCGTTTCAGCCATGTCTATCTCATGAGATAAATTTTTTTACCCAATTCATTTGAGAGAGATATAGGTACCACCCATCTCATAATGAAACCATTCTTATGTGTGCCAAAAAATCATAAATCATAGCATAACCCATGTAATAAAAATGGGATTCTTAAACATCATGAAATCATAACATAATCCATATAAGATAAAAGGACAGTATAAAATTAATTCCATCATAATATAATCAAATAAATGTAAAAACAGGGATAGAAACATAACCCTATATTATCTTATATGGAAAATAATTTTGATAAAACACTTGATCTCCATTCTTGAGGAAAATATCCTTTCTACTTCAATTTTTTTACCTTTCTTAACATGTCATACAATTTTAAACTAAAAGAAGTTTATTAAAAATAAACATGAAAATTTTTAAAGGAAGCGTCATGGAAATAATGTTCTATGAAATCATAAAGTCAATTCATTCCGTATAAGTTAAAAAATGATTCTTCTCATACTTTGGCCGGAAAAGTCAAAAAGTACCTCGTACAAAAAATGACAAAAGATTCCTTTCATATCTTTTCCTCACAAAAGGGTAAAATTGGATTTAAAAAATTGTAGGAGGATAGATATAATATTACATATTTAGGAAACATGTATGTGGATGATAAATATTCCCCCAATAAATTCTTAAGTATAAACAATCTCGGATAAAAATGAGATTGTGAGATTTTCCCTTACCTTAGGTCCGATTTGCTTCGTACATATCCGAACATCCTGTATAATTATTTAAATAATGTCATTGAATTATTACAGAATCATATTCATTTTTATGAAATCATATATTGTCATATTCTTATCTTCTTATTAGTAATATTTCATTTCTACTTGTTATTCGGGTGTTCATTGCTTTATGTTCTTATGCATGTTTTGTCGAATAAATTCTTATTCTTATTTTTAGGTTATAGATAACTCATTTACATAATGGTATTAGTTTTATATATATCATCTTTATTCATTCAATTACTTTATATAATCATTATTCAATGAAGATAATGTAGAACAAGTCGCATCACATCGTGGAGACGGTAGGTCGTACGTACGCACGAGCGATGATATCGTTCTCATGCTCGTGGAATTGTATTGAAGTTTATGTATACTATTTAAGAATCAATATGACTTTAAAATAATCATATATAGTTATTATTTACATCATTATACCCATCCAAGTAATGTGGTGGTGGAAAAAAGATTACACCACGGCGTGGAGACGGTATTCCGTACGTACGCACGCATTGTGATTTCGTTTTCCGTAGGATGGATAGAAGGTGAAATAGGGTTGTTTCATATTTATAATAACATATAAGTATATGAGTGATACTTATGTTATTACTTCATAATGAAACAACTAAATAAGTGGAATTATAAGAAGAAATAAATTTGAAAGAATCGGTAACGAATATTATCTCTTCTTCGACACGCCTCTTTGAAACCTCCTCTTAGGGCACAAATATTGATCTTTGAAGAAGATCAGGACCTCTAGAATATTAATAGGGGAGTTTAGAAGAGTAATGTTTAGGGTTTGGCTGATATTTAAGGCTCAATGTTGTGTAAATAGGAGAGGGAGGAGGTGCCCTTTTATAAGGGAGGAGAGATGCACCTTTGGAAACCTCTAAAGTATTAATTTATAATAAACCCTAACCCCACTTAAAAACTTCCAAAGTGAGTAAAATTAGAATATTAGATAATATAGGGTTGTAATATCATAAACCAAATAAATTTATACATGTTTTTATTTTATTGTAAACCTTATCATTTTGATTTATCCTTATTTAATCTATTTAATTTTATTTTTGCTAATAATGTTATAAATTTTATATAGTTATAAATACTTACTTATGTGTTATTAATTATACATAATTTGATACTTTATGACATTTTAGATCATATAAATTTTAATTTGTAATTTGTAAAATATTTTTGTGATTTTCAAACAATTTAATAATGTAAAATATCAATAGTTTCAATTTTGACACAATTCATTTATTTTAATTTAAATAAAATCCACACAGAAGATATGTTCGAAACAAAATATTTAATAGATTCCTAACATGTCATATTTATATAGAAAATTAATTAATCACATATATTAGTTCATATATTATTTATTTTAATATTTTTAAAACCATTTATTTGATATTTCAATTAATGAAATAATTTCTATATCACTATTGTGTCCTCATTAATGATAATTATTTTATCCTTAAAAATTCTAAATAAATTCTCATGATGTAGATAATTTTATTGTATTTCTGGATACTATTAATGTTTGAAGTTTCATGAAGTTTATCACTAAATTAAAATTATTATACTTATAAGGTTTAAGAGAGTGACATGTTGTCACTTTCTTTGGTTTTCATAACAATTAAATTATTGTAACGGTCAAAAGTCCATATAATGATGTTATTCAGACTCTTAGGTGATAATGTTCTACTTTTAGTCATCCAATAAAATTTTTTCAGGTGTTAAGGTAATTTTATAATCTTATATTTACCCTTAATTACCAGATTTACCTTTAACTGCAGTAAATAAAAATTATCATAGTTACTATTCATAATATCAAAAAAATAAAAGTTACATATTAACATAATTTGGACCCACTGAATTCAAATAGGGAATAAATTTTTAAAAATTCAAAACATAGAAGTTGAAGTAACTAATTTAAAATTATTCCCGTTTTTATGATAACGGGTTTTAAAAGTTAAAACATTGCCAAAGATAGAAATATTTTTACCTATGAATTCAATGTAAAATTAATGGTAAAGAAATACATTATATTAAATGGTAAATATATATTCTATTTATACTTTAAAACCATGAAATATTATAAATTAACCATATAAATTATTGCGATGAAAAAAGTTGTTTTTAATTAAAATATAGCATGTTTTTACTATTCTTTAAAATATGAAAGTTATCATAATAATATAAAAAATTTATCCAATTCAAATTTTTATATCCTGAATATAAAGAAGAATTTTATTTTGTCAAATTGAACTTATAAACTTTGAAAAAACTATATTTAAAGTGGGTGTGCCATCAAAAGGCGGCAAAACTACATTTTTTGAAAAATACTTATTTTACCCGAAAAAATTATTATGTTCTCATACCATGTTCTATAAAATATGTAAGATGAATAATAATGTTATAAAATTCAAAATGTATTTAATACTATTTATAATGGCTAGTGTATAATAATATTATAACAATATATTATTGTTTAGTGAAACCCTATATTACATACTACACACGCTATCGAGGAAAGTCGGGATTGCGTGTAATGAAAGCCAAGCTAGTGTTGTGTACAGTGAAAGATTCCTTTAATGTTGCATATAACATAAGAAATAAAAAAAATATTTCTCATAAAATATCAGGGTGTCACATTCTACCCCCCTTAAAATGAATTTCTCCCTCGAAATTCATCACTTCATAACAAACAGATGAGGATACCTCTCCCTCATCATATCCTCAAGCTCCCATGTAGCTTCTTCTAATTGGTGAATACCCCATTAATCTTTCACCAAGCGAGTGGTCTTGTTCCATATAACTTTTTCACTACGATCCAAAATATCTATCGTTTGTTCTTCATAAGAAAGATCTTGCTCCAACGGTACAACTTCTAAGCTTAGTACATGTGAAGGGTCAGGTATGTACTTTCTTAGGAGAGATACATGGAACACATTGTAAACTTGAGAGAGATTCTATGGAAGTGCCAATCGGTAAGCTACCTTCCCAACACAATATAGTATTTCGAAAGGAGCGATATACCTAGGTCTCAACTTTCCATTCCTTCCAAATCTCATTACTCTCTTCCATGGAGATATTCTTAAGAACACTTTATCACCCACTTAAAAATCTAGGTATTTTCTTCGGTTGTTGGCATAACTTTTTTATTGAATCTGAGCTTCTCTTATGTGTTGTTGAATAGATATGACCTTTTATTCCATCTCATCAACAAGATCAGGTCCTAATAGATTTCTTTCCCCAACTTCATCCCAAAAAGCTGGAGTCCTACATTTCATTGCCTAGAGAGCTTCATAAGGAGCCATATGAGTACTGGAGTGAAAGATATTATTATAAGAAAATTCCACCAAAGGTAGGGGTTGATCCCAACCACCATTGAAATCCATAGAGCAAGCTCTTAACATATCTTCTAGAGTTTCAATTGTTCTCTCAGACTGACCCTCTGTCTGAGGATGATAATCCGTGCTAAAACTCAACTCTGTATCTAAAGTATTCTGAAGACTTCGCCAAAACTTCGAGGTAAACCTTGGATCCCAATCAAATATAATGGAAAGTGGTACTCCATGAAATCTTACCACTTCCTTCACATATATCCTGGAAAGCTGATCTAGAGAGAAATCTTCTCTAATAGCAATGAAGTGTGCCAACTTCATAAGACGATCAAATATAACCCAGATAACATTATTTAATTTGGATGTTTTAGGAAATCTGGTGACAAAGTCCACAGTGATGTTTTCCCATTTCCATTTTGGTATGGGTAATGGTTGTAACATCCCCTTAGACTTCTGTCTCTTAGCTTTAACTTGCTAACAAATCATGCACCGGGAGACATATTCAGCAACATCTCTTTTCATGCCATCCCACCGAAAGTACTATTTCTAGTCCCTATACATCTTCATGCTTCCAGGATGAATATAGAATGAAGAACTATGAGCCTAATCCAGTAGCTCCTTCTTTAACTCTGGGATGGGAGGAAAACAAACCAGATTTCTGAACCTTATTATCCCATCACAATCAAGGTTGAATTTAGGAACATTTCTCACATTATTTTGTAAATCTACATCTTCTTTTTGTGCCTCTTTAATCTTCACATGTATATATGGTTGAACATTGATTTGATAAAGATAATATTTTACCCTTCCATTATAATTCCAAGATCCATCCTTTGTAAATCAATAAATATTGGTTCTTTTGTGATCCTCAACATGGATAATATAGCATGGTCTTGTCGACTTAATGCATATGTCACCTTGTTTGCTTTCCCAGGGTGGTAATTAATTGAGCAGTCATAATCCTTAATAGGCTCCAACCATCTTCTCTGGCATATATTCAGCTTCTTTTTTGTGAGAATTTACTTTAAAATTTTATGATCAGTATAAATATCACACCTTTCACCAAAAAGATAATGCCTCAAAATCTTTAATGCAAAGATTACCACAGATAACTCCAAATCATGAGTTGGGTAATTTTTCTCATGTATTTTCAAATGTCGTGAGGAATAAGCTATCACCATATCATTTTTCATGAGAACACACCCCAATCCCTTCTTGGATTCATCACTGTAGATCACAAAACTTTCTCCACTATAAGGTAGTGTGACCATAGGTGCAGTGGATAACCTTCTTTTCAACTCCATGAAATTCTCTTCACACTCCTCCGTCCACACGAACTTAACTCCTTTTCGAGTAAACCTGGTGAGTGTATTAGATAATCATGAAAAATCATTCACAAAACATCGATAATATCCAGGGAAACCAAGAAAACTTCGGATCTGAGTTACTGTTGTTGGTCTCGACCATCTTTCGATAACCTATGTTTTTGTTGGATCCACTGATATCCCCTCTTTTAAGATTATGTGACCCATAAATGAAACTTTTTAAATCCAAAATTCAAACTTGGTAAATTTTTCATAAAGCTTCTACTTTCTTAGGTCCTTTAATACAATTCTCAAGTGATCTTCATGTTCTTCCTTGAACTTTGAATAGACAATAATATCATCTATAAAGACCACCACAAACTGATCAAGATAGTCTCTAAAGATACTATTAATTAGACCAATGAAGCTATCAAGGGAATTAGTAAGAACAAATAGAATCACTATAAATTCATAGTGTCCAAACCTTGTACAAAAAGCCATCTTTGGTATATCCTCTTTTTTGACCCTTAATTTATGATACCCTGAATGAAGATCAATCTTGAAAAAGTATTGATCTCCATGTAGTTGGTCAAATAATTCATCAATGCATTGGAGAGGATATTTTTTCTTGATAGTGATCTTGTAAGTTCTCGATAATCAATGTAGAGTCTCATTGATCCATCTTTCTTCTTAATAAATAGAATAGGTGCTCCCCAAGGTGATGCACTGGGGCGTATAAATCCCTTATCAAGATTCTCTTAGAGTTGCTTCTTCAATTCTTGCAACTCAATTGGGGCCATTCTATAAGGTGTCTTTGAAATGGGCATAACACCCGGTATGAGTTATATTGAAAACTCAACTTCACAATTTGGTGGAAGACCTGGAAATTCCTCTGGAAATACATAGTCAAACTCCCGTACAATGGGCATATTCTTAATCGTGAGTTTCTCTCCAACCATTTGAGATAAATAACCTTCATTTATTGGAATCAATAACCATAATATGGAATAAATTTCCACTGGAAGGTTATATTCATCCATGAATCGATAGATGATAGTAGATTGATCAGGAATATTAAATGTGATTTCCCTTATTTGTAAATTGATATGAGATCCGCATAAAGAAAGCCAACCCATGCTATGAATCACATAAAATTCCACTATAGGAAGGATCACAAGATTTTCAGAAAGCACTTTCCCACAAACTTCATTTGGAGAAGAATTATAAACTTTTGATGCAACTGTTGTGCCATTATGAGTTGTCACAGCTAACTCAACATCTAATTGTTGAGGTAGTATGGTGATACCCAGAGAAAATTATTCAGAAATAAAATATTGGGTGGATCCAGAATCAAATAAAACATTTTCTACTTTAGATTGGATGGTAAGTGTACTTTTCACCACTTCATTATTGTACTCCACATCGCCGATAGAAATTGCATGTGACTTTCCTTTGTCTTTGGCCTTAATAGTATGCTGACGTCGATCATCATCAACAACCCTTGGATTAGGGCATTTATTGGAATAATTCCCCATTTCCTTGCACTTGAAACATTGAAGTTTTGGAGGTGCATTCTGTGTATCCATTTCTTTGTTCGCATCATTAGACATCTTCTTCCCGTTATTTTGACATTCAACTACCTGATGACCTTCTTTTCCACACTTAAAAAATTTACTTGTCCTTTTAAGGCAATTACCTACATGTTTCATTCCACAATTTGAGAATAAGGGAAAACTCATCTTCTTTTCATTGTGGTCTTTAGATTTCCCTTTGAATTCCATTTTCCTCTTCTTATCAAACCCATATGACTGATGGCTTACTCCAATCTCCATCTCAACCTTGAGAGCACATCGAACAATTTCCTCATAGCTATTGAAGTCCCTTATGGATAACGCCCTTTCTAAGACTTGGTTTTAAGCCACTAAAGAATTTATTGATCTTACTCTCAGGTTGGATAATAATTTTGGAAGCGTACCTCGAAAGTCTTGTAAAATTTTATTCGTAGGTACCAATCGATTCATCATCCTTTTGCTTCAGTTCAAGAAACTCCATATCCATCTTTGTTCGAAGAATACGAGGGAAGTACTTATTGAAAAATAAGTTCTTGAACTCGTCCCATTCCATTGACTAAATTTCATCCCTTTTCCTCGTATTCTTAATAATATTCCACCATTGATCAGCTTCACCTTCCAAACGATATACTGCTAAGATGACTTTATCATGCTCAGAACATTTGAGGACTAAAAATATCTTTCCAGTGGTACTAATCCATTTTTCATCCACTAATGGATCAAAAGACCCACTGAATAAAGGTGGGCACTACCTCATGAAGGATTCAATAGAATTTTATTCTTTCCTTTGCTTGTTTGGAAGTCCTGCTTGATTTATAGCTTGAGAAAGTTGTGTGAGCATGGCTACAAGATTTTGCATTCTAGATCTCATAATGTTTGGTTGATCAGGGGGTCAATCATTGCATTTCCCGTCATATTCAGCATTAACATAGTTCCTTCAGGTTCCATCCATTGACTAAAACCAATAAGTATAGTCTGAGAAACACTAATCATAATAGGAAAACCAAATAATCAAGAATGAAATTTCACACTTTAGGTCTTATCATAGGTTGTTCATGGCCATTTCTAAAAGACTAATATTGTGTTCTATGTTTAGAAATATATTTAGAGTTCTTACTAAGGCTTTCACATCCTAGTTTCCAAAGGTTGACTATACCTTTCCTCTGATACCAACTATAACAATCCATACTTTACATACATGGTTATTACTTCAGAATTAAAGCAAACCTATTACAACATATAACAAAACCATGATAGGACCGTATAGGTATAGTGTCTTTAGAAACTAGGAAACTTAAACAACTGGTTCATAAATCATCTACATTGTCTCCCATTTATTTTATCATATCTAGAGTCCCTTTTCGCATATCCTACTTAATACCCTTATTCCTGGCCTGGGGAAAAGAAAACATAAAAAAGGGTGAGCTCAAATGCTCAGTAAGGGTAAACAAAAGAAATATCAATCATATCATATTCATAAGAACATAACATTTTTAAAATATTAACTTTCAAAAGAGATCATAATATCATAACATGGGATAAATCATAGTAGTGAGATGTAATCCCAAAAATCATAACATAAAACATGAAACTTTGTGGCATACACATGTAATCATAGAAAATCATTTCATATTAGTCAAGTCTCATTTCCAAGACCATCATAGCGGACAAAGTCCATTACTGAACCGAGTTCACTCCTCGTTCCAGTCCTGTATCACTGAACCAGATTAACTTACCATTCCATCCATGTATATCTCATGAGATAAAAATCTTTAACCAATGCATTGGAGGGAGATATAGGTCCCACCCATCTTATAATGAAACAATTCTTATGTGTGCCACATAATCATAAATCATAGCATAACCCATGTAAAAAATGGGATTCTTAAACATCATGCCATCTTAACATAATCAATATAAGATAAAAGCACATCATAAAATTAATTCCATCATAATATAATCAAATCAATGTAAAAATAGGGATAGAAATAGAACCCTATATTATCTTAGATGGAAAATAATTTTGATATAACACTTGAACTCAATTCTTGAGTAAAATATCCTTTCTACTTCCAAAAAATTTTACCTTTCGTAACATGTCATTCAATTTTAAACTAAAATAAGTTGATTAAAAATAAACTTGAAAAATTGTAAAGGATGCTTCATGGAAATAATTTTCTATGAAATCATAAAAATCCATTCATTTTGTATAAGTAAAAAAAAGATTTTTCTCATACTTTGGCCAGAAAAGTCAAAAAGTACCTTGTACTAAAAACGACAAAAGATTCCTTTCATATATTTTACTCACCAATGGGTAAAATTGGATTTAAAAAATTGTAGTAGGGTAGAAATAATATTACATATTTATGAAACAGGGATGTGGATTATAAATATTCCCCAGTAAATTATGAAGTATAAACAATCTCGAATAAAAATGAGATTGTGAGATTTTATCTTACCTTAGGTCTGATTTGCTTCGTACGTATCCGAACCTCCTGTATAATGATTTAAATAATGTCATTGAATTATTACAGAATCATATTCATTGTTATGATATCATATATGGTCATATTCTTTATCTTCTTATTAGTAATATTTCATAGCAACTTGTTATTCAGGTGTTCATTGGTTTATGTTCTTATGCATGTTTTGTCGAATAAATTCTTATTCTTATTTTTAGGTTACAGATAAATCATTTACAGAATGGTATTAGTGTAATATATATCATATTTATTCATTCAATTCATTTATATAATCATTATTCAATAAATATCATGTTTAACGAGTTGTATCACATCGTGGAGACGGTAGTCCGTACGTACGCACGAGTGATGATATCATTCCCATGATCGTGGAATTGTATTGAAGTGTATGTATACTATTTAAAAATCAATATCACTTTAAAATAATCATATATAGTTATTCTTTACACCATTATACCCATCCAAGTAAGGTGGTGGTGGAAAACAGATTACACCACGGTGTGGAGACGGTATTCCGTACGTACGCACGCGCGGTGATTTCATTTTCCGTAGGATAGATAGAAGGTGAAAGAGGGTTGTTTCATATTTATAATAAAATATCAGTTTATGAGTGATATTGATGTTATTACATCATAATGAAACAACTAAATGAGAGGAATTAGAAGAAGAAATAAATTTGAAAGAATCGGTAACAGATATTACCTCTTCTTCGACACGCCTCTTTGAAACCTTCTCTTAGGGAACTAATGTTGGTCTTTGAAAAATACTATAACCTCTAGAATATTACTAGGAGTGTTTATAAGAGTAATTATCAGGGTTTGGTTGAGCTTTAAGTCTTGAATTTGTGTAAAGAGGAGAGGGAGGAGGTGCCCTTTTATAAGGTAGGAGCAGGGCACCTTTGGAATCCTCTAAAATATTAATTTATAATAAACCCTAACACCACGTAAAAACATCCAAAGTGAGTAAAATTTGGATATTAAATAATATAGGGTTATAATATAATCAACCAATTAAATTTTGACATGTTTTGATTTTATTGTAAACCTTATCAATTTGATTTATCCTTATTTAATCTATTTAATTTAATTTGTGGTAATAATGTTATAAATTTTATATGGTAATAAATACTTACTTATGTGTTCTTAATTATACATAATTTGATACTTTATGACATGTTAGATCATATAAATTTTAATTTGTAATTTTTAAAATATATTTGTGGTTTTTAAACAATTTAATAATATTAAATATCAATAATGTCATTTTTGACAAAATTCATTTATTTTAATTTAAATAAAATACACACAGAAGATATGTTCGAAAAAAAATATTTAATAGATTCCTGAAATGTCATATTTATCTAGAAAATTAATTTATCACATTATTTAGTTCATATAATATTTATTTTAATATTTTTAAAGCCATTTATTTGATATTTCAATTAATGAAATAATTTCTACATTACTATTGTGTCCTCATTAATGATAATTATTTTATCCCAAGAAATTATAAATAAATTCTCATGATGTAGATAATTTTATTATCTTTCTTAATACTATTTATTTTCTAAGTTTCATGAAGTATATCAATAAATTAAAATTATTATACTTATAAGGTTTAAGAGAGTGACATGTTGTCACTTTCTTTGGTTTTAAAAACAATTAAATTATTTTAATGGTAAAAAGTCCATAAAATGAATTTATTCTGACCCTTAGGTGATAAGGGTCGACTTTATTCATTCAGTAGAATTTTGACAGGTGTTAGGGTAATTTTATAATCTTATATTTACCCTTAATTACCGGATTTACCTTTAACTACAGTAAATAAAAATTATTGTAGTTACAATTCATAATATCAAAAAAATAAAGGTAACCTATTAACATAATTTGGACCCACTGAATTCAAATATGGAACCCATTTTAAAAAATTCAAAACATATAAGTTGCAGTAATTAATTTAAAATTAATCTCATTGTTAAGATGACGGGTTTCAAAAGTTAAAACATTGCCAAAGATTGAAATTTTTTTACCTACGAATTCAATGTAAATTTAATGTAAATGACATACATTATATTAAATGGTAAAAATATATCCTATTTATACTTTAAAAACATTAAATATTATAATTTAACCATATAAATTATTATGATGAAAAAAGTTGTTTTTAATTAAAATACAGCGCGTTTTTACTATTCATTAAAATATGAAAGTTATCAGAATAATATGAAAAATTTATCCAAAGTAAATTTTTATATCCTGATTTCAAAGAAGAATTATATTTTGTCAAATTTAACTTATAAAATTGTCAAAAACTAGATTTAAAGTGGGTGCTCCATCAAAAGGTGGCAAAATTGCATTTTTTGAAAAATACTTATTTTACCCAAAAAAAATTATTTTGTTCTCATACCATGTTCTAGAGAATATGTAAGATGAATAATAATGTTATAAAATTCAAAATTTAGTTAATACTATTCATAACAGCTAGTCCATAATAATATTATAACAATATATTGTTGTTTAGTGAAACTCGGTATTGTGTACTACACACGCTATCGAGGAAGGTCGTGATTGCCTGTAATGCAAGCAAACCTAGTGTTGTGTGCAGTGAAAGATTCCTTTGATATTGCGTATAACATAATATATAAAAAATATACTTCTCATAAAATATCAGGGTGTTACAAAATAAATCACTTATCACACATCTATAGATATAGTTGAGGGGGGAACTATTGATATGGTGGTGCTGGAAATTTTTGAGGCATATTAACTATCATACATATATGAACATTTTAGTCACCATGATATGATGGTATTTAGAATTATTAATTCCCACATCCACCACAGAGGTAACATGTCATATTTGAACCACCAATTAAGGTTTAAGAATTATTGGATCTTAAAAAATTATATAGATATACTTGTTTCTTTCTATTCATATTCCACAAGGTTTAATATCCCATTAAATTAGAACTCATTTTTGTTCTTCCACTCCTCGGAGTACTCTGATTAATTCTCTCTATGGCCACATATATCAAAGAATAATTTTTATTAATAAACTAATATTTCATCACAACCTCTAAAAATACTTAATGAAAAAGGGTTAACCTAGAACTAAATCTTCTGGGATAAATCTCTTTAAATATATTTTATCCAAATCTCATGATAAACCAATAAATCAATATCACTATAAATCCCTGAATTAAATTTTAAATTCACATATTCTAGGTTTCACATGTCTAATAATCAACAACTCATGTTATTTCTCTTCCCTATGAGTAGATGAAAGGAACTATCTCCTAAACTATCCTAAAAAATTATCCTACAATACCTCAAACACATCTAAATAATTCAGATTATAAATAATCCTCTATCTAGATACCCCATATAATAAGCTAGATACTGGTTATGTCAAATTTTTATCCTCCACCTGAATCAACAAGAAATAAATATACACTAATTTTATTAAATTATCAAATGTTTAATAAAAAATAAATGACTCATATCTCATCAGTCATTAACACTAGAACCCATGAAAGGTAACCCTCCAAGTCTCTCCAGACACTGGATAAATTTTTAAATAAATTAGATCAAGTGAATTATTACTCTTCTCTAACCAAACTATACAAGGAAATTATATAAATATCCTATCTAAATTTGATAAGGATAAGTTATAATCCCTAGGATATGGTAAAATTCTATCTTCACTACTAAATCCACCATTGATACAAATTAAAATCAATTCATCATCAAATATAATCATGAATTTTCACTACTTGATGCAAGTATACACTAATGTAGAACCCTTAAAATAATAAAAAATTAATTATTTATGGTTTGTATAAAAGTAGGCTCCTAGAACTAGAATTCATTGGTTCCACACCCTTTATGGGATTCCATGGTCTATATTTTATCTTATTTTTAGATATACCATTACTTTATCAACCTAATTCAGTCCTCAAAAAATGTGTACTCCAAAATATATCTTCAACCTTGATCTAGTCCATACAATTTTATATCAAATTCTCCAAGACTCCTCTAGAATAAATGGAAGGATTGAAAACAATCCTTAATGACCACCTATAATAGTACATAGGGTGGAAACATGTGTCATTTGTATAAAATTATTTTTATAGAAAGAATTAATATTTTTTTGGAAAAAACCATGCATCACCATCACAATTAATAACCCAACATTATAACATAACTATATCAATCTAAAAATTCATCATGAATCATAAAACCTAAAAAATATAAGAATAAATGAAGATAAAGTTACTACATTCAATATACTCAATGTAAAAAAAGAAATAGAATGAAACTCCTTTAACTCTAGCTAACCACCATATGATTTAATATAATATGTCTAAATAGAAAATCTAAAATAATCTTATAAATTTATAAATCAAAAAAGAATCAGTGGGTATTCCCTGATACTATATAGGTTCATCTCCAAAAACCCTTGAGTTAATATGGATAAAGCATACTAAATCCCTTATTAATGGAATAAAAAATAGATAATTAGATATATACCAAATTTAAGTCCAAAAAAAATCATTTCACTGTAACTTACTCTATAAAAAGATAATCATCTCGTATGTATGAACTCATCAGAAAAAAAATAATAGTAATATGACACTTATAAACTTCTCCCATTGAATCCACCATCACGGGTTTACACTATACCATGTGTAAATATATTAGTGAAATATAACATTTTCAATGGAATAAAATATCTCATATTAATTAAATTAGAGGTATTTAAATGGTTATCTATTATAAAATACATCTTTTTTTACCTATAACTAAATAAAATATAAATATTGGATTCCATAAATTCAATTTAGGTGGTTATCAAATAGTGAATGTAAAATATAGCATTAATCATCCCTAAAATAGTGAAATATTCAATGATATACTTAATCACACCCTAAGTTACATCACCTAACTTTAAAAACCTTCCCATTGCCATTTTCATCCACAGTATTAATTAAATTCAACTCAATCATTACACAAAGTCCACATTACACCTATCTATTCCATTATAAGGTTATTATATCCTAGGCTAAAAAATAATCATATAATAACATCATTTCAACTCAAAATACACTATCCACATAATCATCCCCATCAATAATCTTAACTGTAACATATCCACATATAAAAATCTTATAGGAATAGATAATGCTTTTCCCAATCATCTTTAAAATAAAATATCCAATCACCACTTCTCATTTCCATGTCAAGAGAACCTCTTTATGATACCATATCTTATCCTAAATTTAGTGTACCACATCTATTCACTTATCTTAAAGTAAAATCCTATAATACGATATAAACTCCCATATCCTCTTCGTCTATATAGAATTCAACATTAATTTACCACTTTGAGATACAACACCTGATTAATTTATTCTATAATATAATATTAATTCATACTTTCTAATAAAATTTATTCACTTACATATTACAATTATCAAATAAGAATTATCATAATTTAATAATACTACGTTAATAAATCAATCACATTTATAATATAACCACAAACCCTTCCATGTTAACTATATGATAATATTTATTTATCCACCAATAATTACTAAAACATGATAAATTCACATGAACACATAAATAACAGAAAATTATTCAAATGACATAACTCTTGAATATCTAGTGTTTAGTTAAATTTTCATCAATATATTTATCTAATTCCATAATTATATATTAAACACAAATAGTCTCCATGATCCGTCAATTAATATCTCAAACCAAAAAAATGAGTTAAAAATAAGAACCCACTAATTGGTCCTAAGAAATATATCAAGAATTACACTTAATAATGAAACAATAGTTGATCCACCACTCCCATGAATAAATACACAAATGGGTAAAAACTATCTTCAAAAGGATCGCTTAATTCACCCTATTATCAAACTCCATGTTGAAGTGAATTTATAAGAGTTGATATAGCGATTTTAGGAAGTTTACAATATTTTTAAAATGGTTTCCCAAAAATCATGGCATGAACACTATAAAAACAATGTGTTTTTACCAATTAAATCCTAATATGAAATTTACAAAGTTTATTGAAAAATACAAGAATAATTTATTTATTTTGGATAAATTAATCCCATGTATATATCTAACATGAAACATGAAGTATGAAAATAAAACATGATGTGTTTTATAGGTCCTCCATAAACTATAACATAAAACTAAAACATGTTCACTTCCATATATCGACCAATATATTCCATAAAATTCCAAAAAAATATACCACAGAGTATTTTTAATAGAAAAAATTATGGTTTATCCATATATACTTTTAATAGCTAAAATAATTTCTCATTAATTAATTTCCAATAATTTTGATATTTATACCTAACCATGACATGTTCACACAAACCGTGAAATGATTCTCCATGTCTTGACAACCAATTATGTCATCAATCTCCATTAACATTAATCCATATAAAAATTACTATAATCATCCAATTTTGAAACTTACCATAAGGTGGTATACATACAACATGGCATAGTTTTTTCACTTGATGAATCTCTATCAAAATTTACATTTTCATAACTCTTTAATTCCCTATAAATCCTATGATTTATAGATTAAAATAAATAGAAATTTTAGGCCTATAAAATAGTTTATTTATTATATTTTTTATTCATGATTCATAAACTAAAACTCTAATTACAAATTTGTTAACATCAATTGAAGTTTGGAAATATAATTCCTATGATAATCAATAACTATATGGTTTTGGGGATGATTTTTAGAGGTGTAAGAGGCTTTTAATTTTGTACTAAGGTACTCAGGTATTTATCTAATTATGTTAAAAATTAGAGTAAAGTATAGGTAATAAAAATATATTTTAGAAATAGTTGGTTTGACATCATCATCATAATATGTAGAAATATATGAATTTATGCTTTCTAGATATAATTTATCAATAATTGGACCTAGGGTTTGGTATTTGTAATATTGGATTATGGTTATGGTGAGGGTATTTTAGCAGGAGTGGTTTTATATTTATGGGGAATTTGGTAAGAGGGAGTTTGAGTTTCATATTTATGGGAGTATTAAGATAGATTTATAAGAATATTATTGGTCTTCCAAATATTAAGAATCTATATTAGGAATTAAAATTTTAGTAGAGTATCTCTTATTAGGGATTCCTTATCCTTAAGATGATGTGAAGATATGAATAAAGATGAATTATCATATCCATAAGTGATGATACTACTATGTTTAGTTTGTTATTTAGTGTTAGTTTAGAGAAAGGGTTTAGTTTAGAAGAGTGGGAAGGGTATTTTAAGGTGATGTGGGTTTGGGTAAGGAATGTTGAGGTGGAATTTTGTTATCCATACCATTGACTACAAGATAAACTTGAGGTGTCACATATTTATTCTTTATAAAATAAATCTTTATATCTTACTTTTATATCACCAGATTGGTTTTAACTTAGGGATCATCCTTCTACATAATAGAACCTTATTATTTTTTTCTTGTTAATTTTATTATTCCTATTTAAGAGGATTAGACTTTCATTAAGGTATATGATTCATGTATATGTACTCAATATATTAATTTTATTTTCCCTGATTGATTTGAATGATAATTAAATAAAAGTATAATGTCATTATCTATTATTCTACAAGTTCCCTATTAAAGGATCCCTCTTGAGATATGTGGTTTTCTCTTTATTTCATTTAATGGTGTAACCTCACATCCTATGTGGTGTTCTTTAGGTATCGGTCTCACTACTAAGCTTTAGTTCCTTCTTCTATGTTGGTCTCCTTTCATGATTTTGTGATGGTTTATTTTGGGTTATTCTCAAATTGATTCCTCTTTTATTTTATGGTTTCCTATTATTTTTATTAAATCCTTTCTTAGTTATTCTAATCTACTTAATGTTTTTTCAATAATTTAACCTTGGTATTACTTTCTCTATAAGGTTTCTTGTCCATATTTTGGATCTCTCTACATGTCTATTTCTTGGTGTTTCATTTTTCAAGGTTATAATCCCTTTAATAGAGAATTTTTATCTCAAATGACACTAATTCCAACCCTGGTGAATTCCACTAATCTTTATAATATTTCTTAAAATTTAAAGTAGAATTTCTATATCTTATTTGATCCAGTGGTTTTGGGTTCATTAGCTATATACTCTATTAATTATGCCAGTGGTAGAGGCGACTCAGGTGTTTCCTCGTTATTAGTGAGAGACTTTGGAATGATGGTCCTTTAGTGTCTCATTTTTAAGTTCTATGCCTTATTTCCTCATTTAAATTAGAATGTATCTTTGTATTTTTAGTCTTGATTTTCTTGATTAGATTCATGCTTGTAGTGTGGGTAACATGGATTTGTTTTTAGTTCCAAATCTTTGTGGATTCATCTTTCTTAGGTGTTAGTGTGTATCCGTCCAACGGTGATCCCTATTATAATTATGATGCATTTTTTGTTACATTTTTTTAGTTCAATTGGTCTCTAGTGGATGTGCATAGTTGTGGATCTTAGTGGATGATATTTTAGTTATATTTATGGTGGCTGGTAGAGGATCTATGTTGGTGGAAGAGTGATCAGTGGTGGATATAATTTTATTTTGGTAAAAGGTTTGAGTCCATCTAATTTAGTTTTAGACATCAATATTTTTAATTATTGGCCTCTAGTTCATTTTTTATTTTTCAATATTATGTGTAGTAGTTTTCTAAGGAAAATATTGGGAAATCCCATCTATAATCTGTGTTCTCTACAAAATCCTTAAAAGTTACATATATAAAACATTAAAAAAAGTATCAATAGATAATAAGGAAATTAAAATATAAATCATTTTCTATTGTAAAATGTTTTTTTATCAAAATATATCTTTACCTAAACTAATCTAGTATAGTGATAGAGAATGATAAAATCCCAAAGGTAAGGGTGGATATGTTTTTGGGATTTTTTTAACTATTAGATAACTAAAAAGAGTAAAAATATTGGCTTGAATAATAATATTTGTAATGTTAAAATACATATAAATGGAAAATAATAAAATAAATAGTTTAAACAAAGTATGATAAAGATAAAAAATATGATAATGATAATTTTATGAGTTATAGAAATCTATATTGACTTAGATTTTTTAAAAAGATTCAAATTTTTGTGACTATTTTTATTATAATGGTGGGAAAACTATGAATAATTATGAATATGTTACCTCATCATCATTTATCTAATCAAATTTTGTTTTATAATATTTATCAAATACTTATTTATCAGTCAATATTCAATATAATAATTATTAATTAATGAATAATGAATAAGGAATAGTCTTCAATATATAGTCATTTGACTAATACCATTAAATAAAAAAGACTAAATTCGTTGAGACTTGTTATAACTAAAAGGAGTCTTAAATTGAACTCATTAAAGAATTATAAATGGTAATAGAGTGGAATGGATTCAAATTATTAATCCACTAGTGATTTATCCTCTTAATATATTAATTTACTAATGATGAATGAATTAATTTCTAAATGATAACTGGTTATTATTTATCTTCACCCTTTAGTTCATTGATAAACATTAAGAAACTTATTTTCCAAGAGAAGAAGATAACCATAAAAATAGTAAATAATGTAAAAATATGTAATAAAATTATTGAAAATATAGAAATATATCAGTCCATTCTAATAAAAATATTCATCCATAAATCATATTCAATTTTTCACAAATGGGATCTGATAAGAGCTTGTTCATTTAATAGTAACAAATTTACAATTTATTACCTACTTTCTACTAGTACAATGGAAAGTATATTAAAAATAATAATTCATAGGTTAATGTCTACAAAAATTACAAAACAAATAAATAGAACTATTATATAAATTTTGGGGAAAATTAAAATATGAAAACTGATGCGAATGCAACGGTGATAGTGAGAAAATATTGAGGAAAAACAAGTGAGAGGAAATCCAAATAGTGGATGGAGTTAGGTAAACTTCATTGGATTTAATTTATAGAAACCAACACTTCTATCACATGGAATTAACCATGGATGTTTTGAAGTTTTGAGAAAATAAGATTGATAAACATTTTTTTCATTAGAAAAGAAACATCAGAAGAGAATTCTCATAATAATTTATATTCCTAATAGAGATGGAGTCTCATAGTAGGGTGTCTGGGGGAACCATAGTTTTGATGATCCTGATTCGAGAATGACGAAGGATTTTGATTCCTTGCCTAGTAATTCTTCATCGATTGGTATGAAATTTGACTGTGTTTGTCATAAGTATATGTTTCAATGTGTGCCTTCAAATCAACCTGTGGCGGCTTCTGTTTCTGAAGTGTCGGGCCTGAGGAAGTTTGTGGATGTTCTGAAATCAGATGGTAAGTTCCCATAATTTGATTGTCCTACACCTGGGAGGATCATCATAAAGGGATGTGTTTCCCATATTGTTGCTGATCAAATTGATGTTGAGGAACGCGTCAATATTTTTCGTTTCTCGATCATCGCCCAGGTCTTTCTTCCAAATAGAGGATCTATTTGGAAATTTAATGATATTTTTCAACCACTCTCACAGATTTGGGGGTTTGATGATTTTAGGATGATATCTATGGTATGTGGTTACTATCATGTTCTTTTCTCATCTGAGGAATCAAAGCGAAGGGCATGGAGCTTCGGGTGTGTTTCATTGAATCCTGGTGTTCTTCGAATTCAAGAGTGGGTTACAAATTTCGACCCTGATAATGTCAAGGATACACATACTCAAGTTTGGATTTGTATTTTCAAGTTAAATTGGATTTATTGGCATCCTGTGATTATATGGGATATTGCATCATCGGTTGGCAACCCCATTCAGATGGATAAGCACACTGAATATCCTAAATTCGGTCATTTTGTGAGAGTTCTGGTGGAAGTTGACATGGCTTCGACGCTGGTGGAGGAGGTTTTACTTACAACCAGGGATGATCTTTTCAATCTGGAGATTCAATATGAGAGGTGACTGAAGTTCTATCTCACTTGCCACTTCTTTGGTAACAAGGACTTTGAATGCAATAGGATCAATTTTTGTGGTCTTTTTAAGTTGAAGGGATATTCTGATGACTTCTGTAGGAAGGGAAAGGACAAGATTGAATCCTTTGATCCTATTGTTAGGCCGAGTGACCCCATTATGAGGATGAATAATCCCACTAATGAGCAGGTTTCTGGTGAGGTTTCTATTGCCATTACTGAGTCTGTTCTTCAGGGCCTGGTGTAGGAACTTTTCACTCTCCCTCTGGTTAAGCTGATTTCTCAAGGCTCTGTACATGTAACTGATGCTAAACCTACTACTCAGGTGGTAGTGCAGAGCCATTCGGTGGCCTCTCATACAGTTCATCTGGATGCCCCTAGAGATTCTATACAACATATTGGCACTGAGTCTACTCAGGTCTCTTCACAGGTGCAGACTGATTGTATTGAGCCTCTTCAGGGCTCTGTACTGGTGCCTAAGAACCTGAATATTTCTATCACTGAAGTTGTTGCTCAGGTTTTAGTGTAGGCTCAGCCTAGGCCCTTTCACTCAGTTAATTTTGATGCCTCTCCGGATAGTGCATAGGTAAGTGATGTTGAACATGTTACTCAGGAAGTGGAGGGCCAGTCGGTTGCCTCTCATGCAGTTCACTTGGATGTCCCTAGAGATTCTGTAAAAGGTACTGATGATGACCCTTCTCAGGTCTCCTTGTAGGTGTAGATTAAATGTTTTGAGCCCCATGTTGAGTCTGCATTGCAGGATTCAGTTCCGACTGTTGTTGAGTATGTTACAACACCTGAAGTTTCTTTGTTAATAAATCTGGTTATGGAGTTTGGTGGTTTATCTGGACAGAAAAATGTGGTTTTTCTTCCTACTGAATCTCTTATATAGGAGCAGATATAGGCTTTGTCTAAATCTGATGGGTTAGAAATTGTGAAAGCCCTGGTTCCTCAGTCTATTGAGAATGATAAGAGTAGGGATTAAAATGCAGTTGGGTCCTTCTCTCAGGTCCCATTGTCTAAGGCTATGAGGAAGCCTATGTTGCAGACCAGTCAGAAGCTAGTTAGTTCCTTGAATAAGTTTATTCCTTTGAGTGGTGTTTTTTGGTTTCATGATAAGGAGGACACTGTCAATGAGGAGAAACCTCAATATTTGGAAGGTTCATCCCCCATTACTTGCTCACTAGTTGTTCCAGCTACTACTTCCTCAAAAGTTATTAAGGGGAAGAAGATGAGGAGTGAGAATTAGGATAAGTCAGTGCAATTTCAATGGGATGGAAGGCCTAACACTAGGTTCAAATCCTCTCCCTCATGAATATTTTCTTCTACAATTTCCGGGGGCTTGGGAATTCTCCCACGGTCACAACCCTTAGGCATTTTATTATGGCCAATAAGCTGATCCTTATTAGAATTTTTGAGCATCATATGTCCTTCTATAAATGGAAATCCTTTAAATGGTCAACCCTTGGGTACTCTTTGGTTTCCCATAATGTTGGTCAGAATTTCACAGAGTCTCTTTGGGTTTTGAAACACTATTGTGCTTCCTTGAAATCTTATTTTTATGATCAGCAGTCGATTACTCTCTCTTTCTTGAGATAATTTGTTATAGTATGTCCTTAAATTTTATTTATTCTTTAAATCATTATATTGGGAGACGTTCTTTGTGGTAATATTTAGAAAGCATAGCTCTTGAAATGAGACAAAGATGGGTTATTATTTGTGATTTTAATTATGTGCTTCGGCCAAAGGACAAGACAAGAAATTTATTTAACAGGATGGATGCTACTGAATTATCTTCACGTATTGATTCTTGTAGTCTAATTGAGGTTCCAATAATGGGGGATGATTTTACCTGGTGAAGATACACTTTAAATGGGTTACAAGCCAGTAAGATTGATAGGTGCTTCTGTAATGTGGATGGGGGAACTCGGGATTTTTCTCTGTCTGGTATAACTATTAAAAGGGATAATTTTAATCATAATCTTCTTTTAATGGATTTGAGTCTCCATAGCTTGAGATATTATCCTTTACCTTTTACGTTAAATAATTATTGGTTTTCTATTCCAAGTTGTAGGCAGATTGTCATTCATGCTTGGGAAACCACTTTTATTGGAAGTCCCTTTCATATAACGGTTATGAAGTTGAAGGCTCTGAAGGCAAAGCTCAAATAGTGGAGTAAGAAATCATTCACATTCCTTTATCATGATATTCAAAGTGATGGGGATAATATCTTACACTGTCAAAGGCTTAATAAAGGTTAGGATGTGATATCTTGGGAGGATTTTCTTGCTCTTATTAAATTTAATGAGCTCTTGGCTTTAAAGGAAAGTCTTTCTCGGGCTCGATATAATGTCAAGTGGTTGAAATATGGGGATATAAATACAAGAACTTTTCATTTATTTCACAGGGAAAAGAAGGTGAATCTTGGAATGAATGTCCTCATGGTTGATGGAGTTCTTTTCAACTCTGAAAATAATATTTTTGATGCTGCTTGTAGCTATTTTGGAAAGCTTTACACTGATTCAGGGCATGATAATACTCGTAAAATGTTCAGGAATATTTTTCCTTCTTTTGAGGCCTCCCAATATGATATGTTCACTAATATACCCTTAGAGGAGGAAGTTATGAAGGTTTTGTTTTCTATGAATGCTTATAGTGTGGCAGGGCTAGATGGTTTCTCCAATAGGTTCTTTATGGCTTATTAGGATATTATTCGCACAGATTTTTTTAATGTGGTTAGAGATTTCTTTTATCATTCTTATTTTACTTTTGGTTCCAATTCTAACTTTATTTCTCTGATTACGAATAAGGAGAATGATCTTGATATTTGAGATTTCATGCCCGTGGCCATAGAGAACACTATTATAAAGGTTATCATCAAAGTCTTGGTGAATAGATTGGGAATTAATGCTAAGGAGTTTATTTCTACAAATCAATTTGGGTTTGTGCCTGGAAGGAACATTCAAAATTGTTTGTATATGGCATCTGAATGTGTTAATGTTATGAAGAAAAAGGTGAAGTATTGGAATATGTCTCTTAAAGTTGACATTTCAAATTATTTTGATATGATGCAATGGAGCTTCATTTTTGCGATGTTAAGAATGCATGGATTTTCCAATGGCTGTATCAATTTGATTAGCTGCATTCTTAAGAGTTCTATGCTATTTGTTTTATTAATGGCTCTCCTAGAGGTTTCTTTAAATATTCCCAGGGAGTGAGGAAAGGAGATCCCTTATCTGGCCTTCTTTTTTCTACCACTGAGGATTACATGAGTACATGTCTTTTGGATCTTGTGCATGATGGATTGTACTATAAAATGATTTTTGGCAGTGGTCTCTTTTATCCTTCACATCTATTTTATGCAGATGATATTCTGTTGTTTGGTAAGGCTGATGAAATTAATATCAGATATATTATGGTGTCTTTCAAGCATTTTGAGGCTATTTCTGGTCTAGTTATCAGTTGGAATAAATCCTATATGTTTTTTGGGGAAGGGTTTGTTGTATCAAAGAAAAAAAGAGGTGACCTTAAGCTTAGGGATAATAGAGGATCTCTACCTTTTAACTATCTTGGGGTTCCCCTTTTCTGGGGTGCTGTTAAAAGGTTTCACTTGGAAAATATCTATCTCAGAATTCTCAATCAAATGGATACCTAGAAAGGTAAATCTATGTCTCAGGAAGGGCATGTCTGTCTTGTTAATTATGTGATCACTTCCATGTGTGTCTGTTTTTTTCCTTATACAGATGGCCTAAAACTCTTCTTAAGGGTTTACAAAGGCAGATTCAGAATTTTATTTGCACTGGTTCAAATTATTAGAGGAAGCATGTTACAGTTTCCTAGAGTGATTGCATTCGGCCTATTGACATGGGTGGCATGGGAATTAAGGATCTTAAGTGCTTTAATGAATCTATCATTAAAAAGTTTACTTGCTCACTTTTGACCTCAAGTGATTTTTCTCTGGAGTTTCTCTGTAGTAGATTTGGATCCAAGCTGTTAAATGGTCATTCTCTTTACGTCCCTTCCATGATATGGCCATTAATTAAGCATTCTTATTTCAGCCTCTCACAATCCTCTAAATGGGTGGTTGGTTGAATCTCCTCTTTGAACTACTGGAAGACTGTTTGGTTATCATGTTAAATTGCTAAGGATACTGAGTTTCCTTCTACTTTAAAATATCTTTCTATTGCAGAATTTCACAATAATATCATGGCTCAGGGATCGATTTTTGATACTTTAAAAATGTAGTTGGGACGTTATCATTATTCTGTGATGGATACTTTGATTTGGTTACCCAGTCTTACTAGAACCTTTAGCACTAAGGAGGATTATAGATTCATGTGTGATGAGCCTTTGCTGGTTCTTTCTTGCTTCTTATGTTCCATTCTTCTTTTATTCTACTGGCTCAATATTTTCTTATGTGGAGGATTTGGAAGTGTATACTACCTTTGCAATGTATGATACAACGAGCAGGATTTTCACTTGCACCTTTTAAATTTCATTGTCTTGCTGCAGATGAAACTGTTGATAATTTATTTATATATTTTTGTTCTTCATATGGATTATGGGATTAATTACATGGTTTGTTTTGATTCCATATGAATTTGGAGAGTTTTGGAAAGCTTATGGATTCAATTTACTAAGTAGATTGCAGCTCTCAGGTGAAACCACTGCTCCTCTCTACAGTCTCAGCGTTGGTTTCTTTTATCTAGAGAGATCAAAATGATCTTATCTTTGAGAATAGAATTACACCTATTTCCATTGGTATTCAGGATATTTATATTGGTGTTATTTCTACTATGTGGGCTCAAATTGGATTTATGCATAATGATGTTTCATATCAGGTTATATTATAAACTTTGGGTGTTTCTGGCAGATGTAAAAAGCCGATTATGATGAAGCATATCCGGTGGATCCCACCGATATCTTAGTGTCTGAAAGTTAATGTGAATGGAGTGGGTTCATGTGGACCAGAGCCTTTGGGATATGGTGGTGTTTTTCACACTTATAGGTTCTTTGTTAAAGGTTGTTTCTACCACTTTTTAGGAAATGGCTTGGCGATTGAGGCGGAATTTTGGGTTATGATTAAGGTTGTCTGATATACTTCTTTTCATGGTTGGATGACCTTATAGATGGAGACTGACTCAACTTTTACAGTTGATATTCATAGGAATCATTCAAGAAATTTCCCTTGGAGGATTCTTTCTGCCTGGGATGACTGTCTCAAACTTGTGGAGCAGATGTTTTTGGTTGTCACCCATGTTTATAGAGAAGAAAATCAGGTTTCTGATGCGTTGTCCAAGCATGCAATAGAGGAGGTTTTCTCTTTGTAGTCCTTCGTTACACCAACCTTTTGTTGTGATTTGGTTGATGTTGATGCACGTGGTGATGTGTACATGCATTTTTTTTGACCCCATGTTTCTTTTATTTTGATGTATTTACTTTTTTATTAATAAAATATTTCTAGTAGGGGTCTTGCCTGCTCTTGAGTCTTCTGATTATATTCCTAATAGAACTTAAGATAAGGATTCTTCTTTATAGGGAAAAGTAAAATTATAACATTTTCCATTTAAGTACATTGGATTTAGTTTTCGTTGAAAAATAAACTCAACACTTCTCCTATAATTACATGGAATTGAGTGGAAATATTCTCATAAAGAAGACAAAATGAGTACTCCGATGAAAATGACAATATACCTCTAAGATTAAACCAATATAATAATAGGTAAGAAAATATTAAAATTCATCCTATCAAAATCCCACAAACAATTTTATTAAACATAAAAGTAGTAAAAAAATATTCAAAGTAAAAAATCATGATAATATATATATATATAAAATAATGGAATGAAAAAAGGAGATTGTCTGATAAGACCTCCTCCTTCCTCTATCTCAAACTATGAGGTACCCTAGGCCCACACTTCTAGAACTAGTGATAAAAATAAATACTTTACACATAGCCTTTGAAAATAAGTGATATGATCCAATAAAAAAGTATATTTATTATACTTCATTTCCATAAATTGAACATTACATCTCACAATAAACATACAATCACATGAACTAAAGGATTATTGTGTTTGAGAACTAGCTACATGATGAACTTTTTTTACAATACTTGTGAAATTTTCTCTATAATTAAAGCACACTGGACCCCCTTATATACTCCTTATAGGTTATAGTCATCTTCATGACTCGGGGAATAGAAACATAAGAAAGGGGTGAGATCAAACGATCAATGCGGAAAAACTTATTAACATTTTATCAAGGGTTAGATGATAATGTTATCAGAAACAAATTATTATGGGATAAATATATTTTCAAAAATAAAATGAAACAATATGATCTTTTTATAATTAATGATAATAGTACATGTAATCTCAAATAAAAAAACATGTACCATGGAATAAGAGTATGATATAATATACATCATCTAGATCATAACCATAGATATATAAAACAAACAAAAGTGGCACAAGATGAGAATAGAAATTCTAAAATAGTGAATCAGGAATCATATCATGTTTCCCTTAGTGGATCAGGCATGAAATTTTTTTTATTATCAGGGATAAGGTAACAAAACTTATTTCCCATAGTAGATGAAGAAGCATAAAATATTTTCCATGGTGGATTGATAATCATAACTCACTTCCCATTATAATATAATTACATTTGAGGCTTTACCCAATGAATTATAGGGTCATATAGATCCCACCCATTAAATAATAATCATCCATATATATAGGTTCTACATGAATCAATCATTCATTATATCATAAAGAACCCATGGAAAAGAAATTATTTTTTAACATTTCCAAATGGTATCACATAAAATGACTTTAATACATAGATTGGTTGTTACCAAAAATTCAATGAACCAAAATATATTTTTCATAAAGTCATTTATAAGTTGATTCCTAAAAATTAAATCCCTGGGTATCAGGTCATTTGAATTTAATGAGGAAAATAGAAGAAAAATGTAAAAGAGTCTTTATAAAAATTTCTTAATATTTCTATAAAGAGAAGAGGTTATGATCCATCTTTAAAAATTAAAATTTATGAAAATTTATCATGAATAATTTTTACAATTTATATTTCAATAAATCACAATAAAAAATATTTGAAAAAACATAAAGTGTTTCTAAATAAAATGGTGGGGGGAAGAGAAAATTTTAGTTCAGGAAAGGAAAACCTTTTTAATCATTTTAAAAATTCCTTTATTAAAACACAAATCATAAAAATAGTAATAAATCATTTATTGAAAACAGTTAAAGATAAGTTTAAAGATCACTAGAAATAATACATATGTATATTTAAAAATAATAAATGAGAACATTCACAGGAAAAATGAATGTGGATATGGAATAAAAATAGATTATTCAGAGATAATGGGAGTT
Organism: Viscum album; assembly: GCA_963277665.1. Classification (NCBI taxonomy): domain Eukaryota; kingdom Viridiplantae; phylum Streptophyta; class Magnoliopsida; order Santalales; family Viscaceae; genus Viscum; species Viscum album. The sequence goes on along the minus strand of OY728132.1, from coordinate 731,359,673 downwards.
ATTCTTAATGAGGAAAATGAGGAGTAAAATAAATGAGGAATCATTATGAATCATGAAAATAATTTGAGTTAAGAAAACCCATTACCTTTACTCTCAACTTCTATGAAATTTCTACAATATCTAGTATTATAGAGATTACTATATTAATCAAATATTTCATATCCTTTTTCAAATATAGTACCATTTTTTAACTTTAATTATAATCATTTATTATAAAATAATTAGTTAGTCAATGTATATTTCCATCATCATATGGTAGCAATTTTTATTATTTTGTGCATGATTTAAAGTGTTAATGTTGATTATCATTCATGAAAAACAAGTTATTCATTATTAAATTATACATGGAACTTGAATAGATTCCTTATAATTATTTATAAAGATCTACTTTTATTCCATGATAATTTTTGTAATGATTCGTGATGATGAAATCAATGATAAGCCTGTTTTGGTAAATTTTTATGAATAAAATTTAGTATGATAATAACACGTTAAATAAAAATATAACCTTTCCATAAACTTAACCATTTCATAAAAATAATTTTTATTCATTATATAAATTCTTATAACCATCCATGTAGGCTAGTGATGGAAGAAGAAATACATTGTTCTATGGAGGTGGTAGTATGCACATACACATGGATGAATTTTTTATTTTCCGTCGAACAGGATAATGTTAAATAATGGATTATCATTTAAGAATTATAAACATGTTATAAGTATCATATTTATTTATTAAATAAAAATTTTAAACCATCCACAAATGGTTTTTTTTTTGAAAAAGTGAAATATGTTGCTTTGTCGAAGCGGTATTCCATATGTACCCACAAAGAGAGTTCTAATTTTTTTGATAGAGAAAGGGTAGATAATGGATATAAAATTAACATAATAATAATTAATTGTATTAATAATAATTTTTTAATTATATTATAATGGGAAAATTTTATTTGGATGAGAAATATACAAAACAAAAAGGTTAGGAAGTGATTAGTACTTACATTAGGCGTCTAAACCTCATCATAGAGTGCTTCTTGGAAATGTAAGATTTGGGGATTTTACTTGGGAAAATGGTATTAGAAACATGGGATAGGGTTCTAGGGGAAGTGAAACTGGCATTTTTTTAAGAGGAAATCTAATTTTAGAATGGTTTTTAATGGGTAGTGGAAGGCCCCTTTTATAAGTGGAGGGAATTACATATTTTTAGATATCACTACTTAATATAGGGGGAAAAGTTTCACTTGGATAAGTTAACTCAAAAGTGTAAAATAATATGGAGGAGATAATGTTTTTGGGTCAAAACTTTAACCATTAATTTTAAAACATTTTTTAATATTTTTTAGTTCTTTTCCATTTAGTAAAACCCCTTTTACCTTTTTTTCAATTTTATCACGATAACTAATTTTTAACAATGGAAATTAATATTAATAACCAAAATTTAAATTGTTATTATTATATAATTCGAACTCATGTATTTAAAATAGGAAAATAATTTTTTTTTTTAAAATTAAAAAGTTAAGAAAAATTAATATTTAGTATTAGTGAACATAATGCACAAAAACCATATTTATAAAAAAGTGTATCTCTAAGAATAAAAATTAAAATTAGGATAAAATTATCACTGTTTTTTATTTGTATTAAATTAATTGATTTATTTTTTAAAAAATAAGTGTTATATGGCTTTAAAATAAATCCAAAACCTAATTTTACCTCAAGAATATTTAACTAACATAAAAGGCTAAAAAAGTATTTGTTAGAATAAAATATTGATTAAGTTTCAAAATAATAAACATATGTTTTATAAATTAAGAAATATTATTTTTTTAATGTATAAATTTATTCCTTAAATTCTTATTTGGTCAATTAAAATGTTTTAGAAATATATTGTTCTACTTTATATATTGATAAATTCATAAAAACCACAATATTGGTAAAAACTATATTTTTCACTATTCACCTAAAAATAAACTATTTTATAAAAAAACCTATAATTAAATCGTTTTGATGAATTCAAAAATAATTTTTATTTCTTCAAATTAAAATTATAAAATTTAAAAATTTATGTTTTATATTAAAACATAAGTATAATAAAAACTATTTTATATGAAAATGACTTTAAATATTAATTGTTCTAATTTTTTATTCTGATTAATTACTAATTTAAATGAATTTTAATATATTTTATCATAATTTAACTATGATATATTTAATTCCTTGAAATAAAAATATATAGCACATAAAAATTAATTTTTATAAAAAAACACATTTTTAAGCATAAAATGTTCTTATTAGTTATTTAGCTATACTATTTGAATTTCATTAGTGAATTATTTTTAAATTTGAAATCTATTATTTTCACCTATATATATTTCATAATGTGGTTATCTTTATTTATACCAACCAATTCAACATCTTCTTTATAATGGTTATATTTATCTTAATACAATGTTTTGCGGTTCATTTTTTTCGATTTTACATGTGTAACAGTCTATTTGACAAAAGTTTATTTTAATTTTAAAATTAATAATAAAATTTTGAGGTGTTAATTTATCCCCCCCACTATTAAAAATAATTCTTTACACAATTTTTTATTACTTGAATGAAAAAAATGAAGGTTATTTTGCCTCATTACATCCTTATGTTTCCACATAGCTTCCTCACACTTGTGATTCAATAATAGAACTTTGACTATGTGGGTGGTATTTTTTCACAACACATTATCTCCTCTATCATGAATTTCTACTGGTTGTTCCATATATGAGTGTTTATGTTCCAGTTTCATGGATTCTAAGTTTAGTACATGAGATGGGTCTAGTATGGACTTCCTCAAAAGTAATACACAGAACCCATTATGTACTTAGAAGAGGTTTGGAGGGAGTGATAATGGATAAGCTACAACCCTAACATAATAAAGGATATTTAATAGACTAATATACTCAGGTATTAGCTTCCCTTTCTTCAAAAATCATAATATCATCTTCCAAGGAGATGTTCAAAGGAACACCTTGTCACCAACTTCAAAATCTAGATCTCATCAATGATTTACTACATAACTCATAAATTTAATTTTTATCACATTAATATATCTATGAATGGATTGAACATTCTCTATATTTTTTATGATAAGTTCAGGTCTAATCAGCTTTATCCCTCTATCTTTTTCCAAGAATGTTGGTTTTATATATCTCTTCCCATACAAAGCCTCATATAGTTTTATTTGAATTATAAGAATGAAAACTATTATTATATAAGAACTCATCAATGGGGAGGTTTTGATCCCAACATCTATGGAAATTTATTTAATTGGATCTTAATATATCCTCATTATTTTGAATGGTTATTTCATACTAAACATATATCTAAGGGTGATAAACAATATTGAATCTCAGCTTTGTCTCTAATTCTTGGTGAATATTTGTCCAGAACATCAAGCTAGACCTCAGACCTTGATCAGATATAATGGAGATTAGTTCACCATGTAGACTTACCACTTACCATTTTTATGTATTGGTGAGCTGGAAAATAAATAAATATTTTTTGACAAAAATAATATGTGTCAAATGTTCAAGGAAATTAACTACAAACCTAATAGAATTATGGACATTAGATGTCCCAGAAAGTCCTAAAATGAAATACATAGTGATGTTTTCCCATTTAAATATAGGTATGGGTAATGGTTTCAGAATCCACTTATAATTTTTTTCATTAAATATTTAGTTTATAGAATACCAAGCATCAAGATACATATTTATCAATCTACCTCTTCATGTCATTACACCAAAAGTTTTTCTTTAGATATAAATATATATTTATGCTTCCTGGATGAATTGATAAGGATGGTCTATATGCATAATTAAAAATTTACCTATTCAATTATGGTTTTTATGGAATTCATATCCAAGTTGTAAACCTTATAACTCTATCTTTATCAAAGTTGGACTCACAACATTGACAACCTTTTTATAGATCTATGTTATCTTTCTAAGATTCTTTGATCTTAACAAGGATATAAGGTTGATCTTTCATTTAGGAAAGATAGGATTTATCCACTTCACTAATGAATTCAAGGCCGATCCTTTAAAAATACATTAGTATAGGGTATTTTTTAACCCTCAACATGGATAAGTTATCATGATATTTCCTACTCAAAGCATCATCTATCTTGTTTTCCTTCCCTAGGTAGTAATGTATTGAATAATCATGATCCTAGAGAAATTATTATCATCGCATTTATTACATGTTTAAAACTTTCTATGTGAATGAATATTTCAATCTCTTATGGTTAATATAGATATCACACTTCTTACCATGGAGATAATGTCTCTATATATTTAATGCAAAGATCATTGGTTTCAGCTCCAAATCATATTTCAAGTAATTTTTCTTAGGAGATTTTAATTGATGTGAGACATAATAAATTACCTTATAATTATACCTAAGGAAACATCCCAATCCATTTAATGAAGCATCATTGTATATTACAAATCCTTCCCACTGTAAGGAAATTTATGTATAGGTGCAGTGAAAAACCTCTTCTTCTTACCCAAATGGACTGAAGGCCTTTTTATTTTCTTTATAATACCCATTTCTAGGGTTGAGGGAGTACCCTTACAAGGCATGTAGGCTTTGTAGATTACATTACCTGAAGATCTTAGAGAAATTCATCCCAGACATGACTAATTGAAAATGCCCCTCCCTAGCATCTTGATTGTGAAGTAAGCTTCCCACATTCGCATTTATTTTTCAGTTAGAAATACCTGTACAGAGGTGCACATGCCTCGTCTCAATGGAAATTGACATACCCTCTAATTCTATAAAATTTTTATAGCTTTGTTCTGGTGAAACCAGTTGCTCTGAGTCCTCATATATAGCTAGTTCCTTTGGTCTGTCTGGTTGTATCAACACTTTATGATTTGAATGAGGTAGAAAAATGCCTTGAGGTTGCCCGAAGGCCTTGAGGTTCCCAAAAATCCTTAATTGTCCCAAAGGCCTTGGTTTTCCCAAATTCCTTAAGGACTTTAGGCCCAAACCAGCACCTTGAAGGTGAATAGTTATGGCTGCTACAGTACCAAAAAGTACCAGCTACAATACTTTCTATAGTATTTCTACAGTAATCTAGATATATTGCTCTTCACAAAATCGAACATGGGTCTTGTGGATGCACTGAAAGATTCATCACCAAGTTTACTTTGTGTATTTGATAGCCTGGATAAATATATCAAAAATCGTTGATAGTATGTAGCTAATACAAGAAAACTATGGATCTTGGTTACTATGATTGGTTTAGCCATTGTTAAATAAAATATATTTATAAAGTACCTATAAATATTCCTTTTCTTTTAATTACATGAATTGAGATTGATACTTTCTACAACCAAAATTCTAACTTTCTAAATTTTAGCGTTTATTTCCATTTTTCTTAAGGTCTTCAACATAATAAAATTTTTATCTTCATTCTATTCATTGATACTAAAATATATGAGAATGTGGTCTATGAATACAACCAAAAATTGATCAAATTAGTCCACAAAGACTCTATTCATTATATCCATTAATATAGAAGCATAATTTGTAATCTTAAATGTATTCACTATAAATTCAATGTCCATAACTCATGTAGAAAGTTTTCTTGGAAATATCTTCCTTTTTGACCCCTAATTGATGATATATAGACCAACGTTAGATCTTTGAGAATAATTTAGATCCTATAACTTGATCTAACATATCATAGATTTGGGGTATATGATATTTTTTTCATAACAATTTTATGAAGATCATAATAATAAATAAAAAATCATTGATCCAACCTTCTTTTTGAAAAAAGATGATTGGTGCATCCCTTGGCGAATCACATGGGAATAAAAATCCCATGTCTAGATTCTCCTAAAGTTTCTTCTTTAATTATTCCAACTCAATGGGGGATATTCTATAAGGAATATTTGATATAGGAATGGATCTAAGTATGAATTTAATTGAAAACTCAACCTCATGATATGGGATAAGACCAAGAAGTTCATTCAGAAATACATTAGTATATTCCCTTATAATAACTATGTCATCAATATTGAATTCCTCCCAAATAATTTGATCCATAAGTCTCACATTCCTTGGTATCAAGACCCATATTGTATAATTATATTCAAAAGGGATTACATAATCAAATTTATATTGATACATGATAATAGAATGATTTAGGATATGAAATTATATTTATTAATCACTAAAATATATTTGAACTCTATAAAGGGAAATCTAATTAATACCTAATATTATGTCAAATTCAAAAAAGGTAAGTATAACCATATCTATAAGAAGTATCTTCTAAAAACTCATATAAAAGAGGAGTTATATAACTTATATGAGACCGTAATTCCAAAAGGTTTTTTCACATAAAGTTCAATATCTAATGTTTGGTGTGGTAAATCAACATTATTAGAAAACTTGTATGATATGAATGAATGCAAAGAACCAGAATAAAATATGGTATTCATAGATATCTAATGGATAATAAGTGTACCAATCATCATTTCATGATCAGGATTCACCTCAGTGGTAGTGATAACATACACTCTCCCTTTTCCCCTTGGTTTATGAGTTTTTGGTGCCTATTCTATTTATTAGCTATGGAGTTAGTGATTTTGTTTGAATAATACCAAAAATCATTTTATTTAAATAATTTGAGTTTAGGTGGTGCATTAGCTGAGACCTTCATCTCATCAATTTTGTAAATTTTTCTTTTTGTATATTTTATGAAATCTTGTGCTCGATAGAATACAATACCACATTTAAAACATATTCTTAAACCTTGTAGGAAATTTAAATGGTGTTTTTACAATATATTTATCATATAGTAGATTGATCTCTCTTTCCCCCATGATATTTTTCATCTGAGTTTACATGAAACTACATATTAATTTTCTTCTCTTTGAAATAATGAAAATCTACTACTTCCATTTCCACCACAAGTACAAATTGAAAAATCTCTTCATGTATACTAAATTCTATTATATTTAATTCCTTTAAATTATTCAACTCAAGGACACTAAATAATTATTAGATCATACTTTTGGGGTTAGTATTAAAACAAAATGCATGCCTTAAAAGTATCATGAATTTATCCACATAAGTGTTAATGGATTCATTATCCATTTTTTCAACTCTAAAAATTCTCAATCAATTTTCATATAAATATTTTATGAAAAATATTCAGTGAATATGATTTTCTTGAACTTCTCTAATTCTTTATTATACTTCATCCTTTTTTATTTTATTCTTATTGATATTATATCATTGGCAATCCTCATCATCTAAGTTATAAATAGAAAAAACAACCTTCTCATGTTTGAAACACTAGATAGTGAAAAATATGTTCTCTATAATATTGATTTATTTCATAGAAATAAGTGTATTGAAAGAGATAATGAAGGTGGGTGGATTTTGTCACATGAAAGACCTGATATCAAGATACTCCTTCCTTGGTGTTTTGTGAGATTAATAAGGTTTTTGTTATTATTTATATATTATGAGAGTTGATTGAGAATTACCACAAGATTCTATACTCTTTATCCCATCTCATTTGGTTTCTCATTGGGATAGTCACAAAATTTCTCATTTCTTTCATTGCTTACTCGATTTCTCCTAGATCCATCCATTACTTAAATAAAGTAAAGTTAAACATAAGGATAATTAATCAAGAAAAATAAATCCATTAACATAAAGGGGTAAAACATAAATGACATATGTACCCTAACATATAAATTTATAGATTTTGATCTAGATTATTCATTGTCTGTTTTCTAATAGGTTCACTAGCCATACCATAAAAATATACTCAATCCTTCATAATGGATTATAAATAATATGTGAATCACAAAATAAAATCTTCTGAGAGTGTCAAATCAAATGTGTAGTTATAACTATTTTCCATGAACTAGGTGAATATCGGGTTAATAATCAACCATCCTTTTCAAGGTTATTACCTCTATGTAAATTTGTTCTAGATCCTATATCCACTTGTTTGTATCTATATAGGTATATTATTGCTAGGAAAAACAAATAATATATACATTACCAAAATTTTAGGATTTTATACTATACTTAAAAACATCCCTATGGTTTTAACTAAATTTGTCTCATCTCAATCATAGAATTAACCTTATAAATAATAAAAAATAATTAACCTCTAATTTAATACCAATTAAGGAACCCTAGACCCACAATTAGAGAACTAGTGATAAAAACACATACTTTACACATAATAATTGACAGAAAGTGAGATAATAGGAGATAAAAATGTATTTATTTTATATCATTGAAATAAGTTAAACATTACTTCTCATAATAAATACACAATCCCAAGAATTGAAGGTTTATTGTCTTTGAGAACTAACTACATAAAAAATATATTTTATAATATTTGTGAACATTTCCTTGTAATATAACCACACTAGAAACCCTTCTATAATTATCATTTATTATAGTCATATTAATGTAAAAATAGGAAATGGGTGATCTCAAATTCTTAGTGAGGGAAAACATATCAATATTTCATCAAGGTTTAGATCATAAGCTTCTGAGAAAACATGAGATTGGGTGAAATATCTCATTAAAAAGAACATGGAATAATAATTGTTTCCCATAAGTTGTGATAAGGGTAATTTTAATCACAAATGAACAAACATGTACATATTTATAAATAATGAGATAACAAATATGAGACATGGGGCATAATCATAGGTATATAAAATAGAAATTTGGAACAAAAATGAGAAGAGAAATCATAACATAGTGGATTGGGAATCAATTCTAATTTCCCTTAGTGGATCATTAATCACAACTAATTTCCTATAGTTTATTAGGAAACACAACGTTTTTATTATAGTGGATCTATAAAATAAACATGTTTCCCATAATCGATTGAACATCATTACTCATTACTCATTATTATCTCATGAGATTTAAAACTTTTACCAATTCATTAGAGGGTTATATAGAACCCAGAAATCACATATTAATCATTCATACACATCTGTTCTACATGATATCAATCATTCATTATATCATAAGGAACCCATGGTAAAAAAATGGGTTTCATAGCATTTCCAAATAGTATCACATAAAATGAATTCAAGACACATATAAGTTGAAACCAACGATTCGATCACCCAAAATAAGTTATTCTTAAATTAATTTATAAGGTGATTCATAAAACATAACTCAATAGGAGTTAGATATCTTGGAGTTGAAGGATAAAATGGAAGAGAAATATAAAGATACTTAAAAATATTTCTTAATATTATTGTAAAGATAATATTTTATGATCCAAATTCATAAATATCAATTTTTGAGATGTTTTCATGAATAATTTTCTAATGTTATGTATCAATAAATCTAAATAAAACTTCTTTTAAAAATACATGGAGGTTTTCTAAATAAAGTGTGGAATAAAAGATAAAATGTATGATCAAGAAATGAAAATCCATTTAAATAATTTTAAAAATACTTTTATTGAAAACCAAATCATTAAAAGAGTAATATATATTTAACTTGAGAATATAAAAAGGGAAATTTTAAGATCCCTAGAAATAATACATGTTTGGATTTGAAAATGAAAAAGGAGAACATTGATGGGAAGAGTGAATATGGACATTGAAAAAATATAGCTCATTTGGAGAGGTTGAGAATTATTCTTAATGTAATACCCCATGATTTTAGTTTATATTTTATTTTCTAATCAACTTTGTGTTCTATATCATACACCTCACATAACCCCAAGCATAAATTAATCATGAAATAATATTAATTAAAAATAATTTTTATAACCTAATCGTTGGGTTAGTAAGTATGAATAGGAATAACAAAATTATGACATATATATAGAAAGGATTTTATTAAAAAAATAATTAATTAAATCAAATTATTTAACATTCATATAATTTTTTGACTAGCAATAAATTCATTTTGTGATTTAAAGTGTTTATTATTCAAAAAATGTTTTTATTCTATTTTATGTGTGGATATTATAATTAAATTATACCAATATTATAAATATTATTTGAAAAAATAAATATAACTTTTAAATCAAAATGTAAATATTATATTGGGGTGAGTTTTTTAGATTTTTCTAAAGATATTTTTTTATTGAATAGTGAAAAATAACAATTTTTATAAATCTATCATTTTTTTATTTAAGTAAATTAATTTAAAAGCATAATTTTTTTTATTTGGTTTTGTAGTGACATGATATAAATTTTAATAAATATAATATAAATAATTACAATTAAAAATATATTTTATTTTGGAATAAGATTATTTGTATGCTTAGAAATGCATTGTTTATAAAACTGTTTTTAAATGAATAATGTTTTTATATATTAACTAAATAAAATAATACAAAATTACGAATGATATAAATTAAATTTATATATTATATATCTATTTATATGAATTTTAATCTATTTAATTATTATTAATAGTCATAGAGTTAATGTAATATCATCATATGCATGAAAAATGTAATTTCATATAAACCCATTTTTCATCATGTTTTGTGGGTTTATTTTTAAATTAATTATTTCCAATTAATAAAATTGAATTTGATAAAATTTATTAGAAATTTTTAATAATGAAGTTCATATTGGATAAATATTCCAATTTTGTTTTAAGGAATTATGAATGGAAACTATGGAAAATTTATCACCTCGGTAAAGGGTAAAATAGGATAAACATGGTTAAAAATATAGAATAAGGCATAAAAATAATCCATAAATTTACCAATATTTAATTTTAAGAGTTTTATTATACAAAACAATTCATATAATCAAAAAATATCACATCTTGGATCCAATTTTCTTTAATAAAGACCATTATATTATTAAAGTAAATGAAAAAACCAAAATATCACTCTGTTGATTTTAATTTCTATTTTTTGTTCACACAGGGTTAAAAAAAATTAGAAATAAAAAAAATTATTTATTTTTATTATATTAATTAATTTTTAATATTTTTTTGATGGTATAATTTTCTTTAATACTTACACAATGTTGACACGGTTCATGTGTTAGCAGTATAAAAATTGAAATAAATGGTTTCAAAAAACATAAAAAGTAATATTTTATGGATTAATTATCATGTCACATGTATTTTATGGTAAATAATAATTTATAATTTATATTTAAAGATTTTATATTTCAAATTCATTACTGTATTGGTGTCATTAAATTTAAAGTATGTCAATAGTTTTTAAAATGACTCTAATGGTATTTTATGTTAAATAATAATCTATTAAATGATTAAAAAATCATAAAATTTTGAAATATGATAAGAGGTATGGGATATGGTCTAAAATTTCATCCATTTACCTTTTTTGTGGCAATTTTTGTGTTATAATTAAATTTTTTACCCACTAATAATGAACAAATTTTTGCCACGATTAAGGTTAAAATTGGTTAATGAAATGTTTAAACAAAAAGATATGGTTTAAAAGGACACATAAACCTATAAAAAACTTATTGGTTTAAAGTATATAAATTTTAAACTATATTATTTAAAAAAATCCACTTGGTTCCACTTTAATATGAAAAATAACTTATTATATTTAAATATTTTAAGAAATTCAAAGTGATACATTTCCTTGACTATAAAGGGATAGAACCTATCCTCTATTCTTCACACAACTATGAGAAAATTAACTCGAAAAAATTATATCAAAATATCTTCCCAAAATAATTATATATGTAATATAGGATCTGATCTTTACAAAATTCCACCCCTAGGTTCCTTAATAGAATATCTAAATGATGTTTTGTAAAGAAGAGGTAATCATCTTAAACGACTCTTTTCAAGTTCATTTATTCCTCTACCAACGCTAAATATTATTTTACAATAATAATATAATAAATATTAAATAATTATAATAATTTAATATTATTATTTTAATTTTATTACCATTTTTTCATATACTCATCCATCTAATTGAAAATTGAAACACCATCTTTGCATACATGCGGATTACCACCTCACAAGTCGATATATTTCATTTTTTATCACCAACTCACATGGAATGTATATATTAGTAGATTTAAAGAAATAAAATTATATTTATTTAATAATTTTCATTTTAAAATTTTAAAATAATACTTACCTCTTTTCTCACATATCGGTTGGAAAATAATAATGTTTCTCGTGTGTATATGTGGACTACCACCTCTATGAAGAAATGTAATTATTTTCGTTACCAAAATACATGGTTTGTTAAAAAAAATATTACTAATAAATATGATATTTATAAAATGAATATAATTTTTTAGATGATGAAACAATAACTTATGCAAAAGAAATGGAACTTTTGTGATGAAACATTCATGAGAAAACAAAATAGTCAACACCCGATGATTAATTTTACCATAAATTTCTAATGAATAGGTAATGATAATATATATATATATATATTGATGTGTTACCATATGAGGGTGTGGTAGTAATTGGAGAAAATTTGTAAACATGTGTGATGGAAGTGGGATAAGTGGAAATTAAAATAAGTGTGAAGGAAATTAAAGGGTAAGGGGTGATCAATTAGGACCTCAATGAGACTTTCCCCTTAAAACCCTAAATATAAATCACCACAAAGGTTAATATATACTTTTTAAGCCTTATTTTAATTCATAAAATAACATATGAAACACAATAATAACAATAATGCTATAAAACACTCAAATTATTTATTAACTATCAAGAAGTACAAATAGATGGATATTTATATCAAAATGAGAGAGATACATGTCGAACACCTAGCCCAAAAAAGTATAAAGCCTAAATAATGATTTTTGAATTCGCTTAAACATTTACATGGATTTAAGGGAAAATATTTTCCACCAATAATACTTTTTTAGAAGAACTCCAAATAATTTTATGATTCCCACCATGACTTTAGAGACACGAGTCCCAACACTCTTGATATTTGATATTTCCTTCATGGAAGTGGATTTAAATTAATGGGATCAATTGGGTGGTCTATTTAAGTTCACTATTGGATAATAAGTAAAAAATAAGGTTTATTGATGTTGATTAATGAAAATACTATTAAAATATCATTAAAAATCTTATTTATTAAAATATCATTTTCATTTTTAAAATCTATTTAAAAAAATGAGATGTTTTTAAAACCATTTGATTTGAAAAAAACATCAAAGTTATAAATTTATAGATTTTTATGAAAAAGTTTATTTAAAAATAATATTTTAAACATGAAAATGATTATTCTAATTAATTTTGGGTATGTTAGTGGGTAATTCCATACATGTTGTAAAGAACATTATTTTTTGCATTGAGAAAAGTTTGGAAAATCCTTCTTCCATAATGAAATAAGAATATTCCTTTGAAAATATTTTTAAAAAAATAAAAAATTGTGTAATAATTTCTTTAAAAAATCATTTTTAAAAGTTTAAAAACATTTTTAGAAAACATGGATTTTGAAGAAATCAATTTTTTGAACTGAGAGAGAAATAATGTCAGATTTTCATAAAAACACATTATCAAACATTTTAATTACCAAAGAGTGTGAAAATGGTAAAATTACTTTAAAATATCATTAGTAAATATAAGAGAAGATAATTCATGATAATTATAATGTTTCAACATTGGATACTTAATCATATACAATCATGATAAGCAATGATATTATAACAAAAGACTCTTGCTACTTTTGTAACTTTGAATCGTAATCCCCTTGAAAGACTAAAATTAAATGAAACATAGAATATAAAAAAAACATGATATAACATGTAAAATAATAATTATATACACCTCATAAAAGAATATATGTGTATAACATAACATATATCTCAATGAAGGAAAATTGAGACAAAAAATACATTACTACTTTGGTAACTTTTAAACCGTAAACCCTAGGAAAGACAGATCCACAAATGGGTATATAAATCCCTAAAAATTTAGGTATAATAATAATACAAAAAATAAATGGTAATTATATATACCACAAAAAAATAAGTGGTGAATATTGTAGATATCTCATATAAATAAATATGAGATGAGAATAACTCTTATCTTGAGTCAGATTTATCATGTTTGTCTTTATCTTCATAATAATAAACTTATGTTAATTATTTAATGTATTGAGTACATGTTTCAAGTTTAGTATAAATTTTACATCTCTTATGAAAAAATTATATATAACTACTTAATAAATTAATTTTAAGTTTGATGTTTTTACCATATTTTACTTTTGTGTCAGAAATTACATCGGTAAGTTGACTATGGACAAAGTGGTCATTATTTAAAAATATCCAGAATAATAATCAAAAAATAAGTATAATATTTATTCCTCAATTATAATTTCGAAACCAATCATGAAATATATTTATGAGAAATGAAGTAACGCTATGATCATGGAGACGGTGGTTCGTACTTACGTATAAGTAATGTTTCCATTTTTCAATGATCATTATAGAGAGAAGGAAAGTGAAATTTATATTTTCATAATTATAATAATATAATAAATACCATATAATTTAATTATATATACTTATCTATATAATTTATTCTATGTGGTGATGAAAAATGGAATCACATCGCTTCGAGGAGGCGATAGTCCACATGTCCATGAATGACATTATCATTTCTTCAGTGAGTGAAAAGGTAAAAATAAAACAATATATTATACATAAATAATGATACATATTTTATGAAAATCATAAATATTTCATTTATATCACAGATATTTTTATATTTACACTTATTACCTTCCATGTAATAAGTTAGTGAAAAACTAATCACATTTCTTCATAAGGCGGTAGTTTGTCGTACACACGGGTGATGTTATCATATCCAATATAGAATCGAACATAAAAGGATATATATGATATAATTAATAAATAAGTATAATTATATTCAAAATATCATATATAATCTTTATATCCATCATCATATTCCACAGTGAGAGGTGGTAACAGAAAAACCGACATTGTTTTGTGAGACAGTTGTATGTCGTACACACGAATGATGATTTCATAACTCATTTTATAGAAGTGTGTGTGGTTGTAGGTTGTACCCATAACATGAAAAAATATCATTATATTTAATATAATTATTTTTTTATATCATCATTGTATAATAATAATAGAAGGAGTTTTGGAGGTCAATATAACCTAAAGTGGATTCAAAATTGATAATTAAAGGTTTTTAGGGATTATATGGTCAATAAAAACCTCCACCTCACAATTAAAAACAAATTTTAAACATGTTTTCCATAACATCTATGATTTCTTATCTTTGCCATTTTGGGTTTTCACTACGGTAACTGGTTTTCTAATCTCGGTAATTTATCCTTTCAGATTATATTAAAGTGAGTCTTATTAGAAAATTTATTTTCACCAATTACAAATATTAAATCCAATTTATCAAATGAAAATATTATGTCTGTTAAAAATTAGTTTTAACACAAGCGCAAGTAATGTACAAAAACACTACTTTAACCTTAACCGTACAAACATTTTTTTTAATAATTAAGGATAAATATATTCATTATAAAATAAAAATTAGTAAACAGTTTATATTTATTAAAATTTAGAAATCACTTTAAAGAAGATATTAATTTTATTAATTTTAAATCCTTTAATATTTTTTTATTATAAAATATCATTAATGTCAATTTTGACATTATTCATTTAATTTGAATTTAAAAAATCTAAATACAATTATGGAATTCACATATATCATTCTCACAACTATGTAATGTTATATATTCTTATAAAAACTTATGTTAACACAATAATTCATCCAATTTACTTAACTTTTAATATTTTTAGTATCATTTATATTATTTAATTACTTGCTAAATAATTACTTCATTGGCGTTTCTTAAGAATTTATAAAGATTAATTCATCTATAAAAAGTAAAAAATAAATATCATGATGGAAAAATAATTTATAATTCAAAATATTATTTATAATTGAATATATAATGTTTCCCTATCCTAAATATTTAAATAAATTAAAAGGGAAAATGATTCGTTTTTGTTTATTTCATTACGTAACTTATTATATAGGTCCCTTTCATTGAAAAGTGTCACAAAAACTAATATAAATATATCCTAAGGTAAAAATGTTCTAAATATGGCCAAAAAAGATTGTTGTACAAGTTTATAGGTCATTATGACACTTAATTTTAAAGTTTAGTCCCTTGGTAAAATCATTTTTGCCTTAATCATTGTGATTATTTATAACTTTGTTCAATAATGAGTATGGTCATCAAATTTAGCTGAAATTATTAGATATTAAAAATTATTCTAATTCAATACATTAAATATATTTTTCAAATTCAATTCACATAAGTGGAAAAAAATTAATATTAATTTTGCAGACGAAGTGAGACAGCGGGTTTTTAAGAACAATATTGTTTTAGAAAAATGTGACTCTATATTAACTCAATGATTAATAATAATAATAATTTTATGAAATTCAATTAATATTTAATGATATATAATCAATAAATTTTGTTTAAAACCTTCCCAATTTGGTATTATTTTAATTAATTAAAATGGTGAAATATTATGCATTTTAAAAAAAATTTAAGAAAACTTGTTTTTAAACCCTAAAAGGAACGAGTACTAAAGACCAATTTTAAGTTGATTAAAAGTAATTAAGTGGATTAAATAAAACTAAATAATACTTAGTTTAATTGAAAAAATATTTGAAATATTTGGGGGGTTTTGAATTACATAATTTATTGAAAATAAAATAATTTTTATAAAAATCGTTATTTTTCCTATTCACTGAAAAATCAATATTTTCCTAAAAGTCCCGAAATTTCACCTAAAGATTATTTTAATATTCTGATTCCAAAAAATTATTTAATTTTATAACATAAATTTTATAAAAGTTACAAAAAATTATTATAATATTTTTTCATGAAAAACAATAAAAATCATTTTTAAAAAAAAATATTTTTGAAGAATAAAATAACTTTTCTTAAAACTGGATTATTATTTACAAAACATTTATTAATAATTTATAATGAGTAATGAATATATAGATATATATAATAAAGTATTAAATACTATTCATACCCACCAATATAACGACTAGGTTATAATGGTAATATATATCATAGATCATTTAAGTTCGGCATTGCATATTGAATCCGCTATCGAACATAAAAATATTAAGGTTGCTTATAACACAAGATAAAATGATTTTTGTGTGTAATGAAAGATAAAATCTGGGTTGTATATCCTTTACACTATCAAATATAATTTTTTTATTTTAAAATATCAAGGTCTTACAACCTCCCCCTTTTATAAATTGCATCCTCTCAATTTTAAATTTATATCAATAATCAAATAATTGAAATTTGAAAATAATTTTGTTGTAAACCTACATCATAAAAAGGGTTAATAAAAAATCTTCTCAAGAAAATATAATGGGAAGTAAAAATTTCATATGGAATAACACAACCCTTGGTTTCCAAATAGGAGAACATAGGTGGGAATTGAATAAAAGAGTAAATAATTATAAAGGTTGATTGAGGTCATTGATCACAATAAAGTGAATTATCAATGAAAATTTAAGGGCCTCAAAACCATAAATATTTGATGATCGAAAAGACCATCAGTTCAACAGAATTGAAGGCACTAGGATAGAATTTTTTTTCAACAACCTTTTCCTAGATTTGATGAATTGTCTTACCATCTAGACTAAGATAATATAGAAATATACTTATTTGGATAGTATAATTTTATCCTTTAACTAATTTCCACGAGAATCAAATATTTTTCTCAAAATTATGAGTATTTAAGATGAATTTTTCATGCCTAAAGCACTAAAATTCAAATTTTAAAGGAACATATTAGAATAAAATAGATATCAGTTTATTCCATCTTTCTATTGGCATTGACAAAAACAAAAATTATTAATATATAGTAAAATAATTTACAAAATTATTAAACCTTCATATGATACATTAATCTTTAAAATTTAACAGGAGTACCAAAATTTCAAAAAAAAATCATTCCTAAATAACCTCAAAATAAAAGTATGTTTTAACCTCAAATTTTATCTCATATCTTTCAGCTTCCATGCCCAAAAATATCATGACAACTATCTTTTTTTTAAATATCTTTAATCACTTAGTCACCAAATCACTTTTCAATCTCATTGTTATCTATACAATAAAAGTTGTGTTCCCATTATTACCTCAATATCTATTTTAAAATAAACCCAAAAGGTTATCAATCACATAGAACATATTCCCATGAAATGTGAAGGAATATTTCTTGTTAAATTCAAGCTTTACATACATTTTAACCCAATAATTCATCTCCTGAAGTGTCATTAATAACAGTAATATCTAATTTCTTATAACCTCAGAGGGGTGTCTAAGACTTAGAACATATAATTAACCATAATATTATATACCTAATATTATATCCAAAAAACATAAGATAAACTCACATGAAAACATCAAAATCTCAAAAGTTATCTAAACCTTTTCCTTGATACCAACTATAACAACCTTGAAACCACACTCCTGGATCTGGTGCTAAAATCGCAAACTTTACATTTCCATCTTTGAGGATAATAATTGTGACCCAAGTTTTTTCCATCCAAACCTTACCACATCAAAATGAAAACATGGTTCACCTATATTCTCAAGGACCTTTTAGGTTTATAGTTTTATAGAAATAGGAAAAAATTATACATAAATAGTTCTTAGGAATTTAAATGAGAAGTTCTCCCACTCAACCCAGTTTTTTTTCAAAGTAATACATCATTTTTATCCTTATTAAATACCTTATATACATAATTAGTTTTACCTATTTCATTATAACCTAGGTAAAATGAAACATAATAATGCTCATCTCAAATGATGATTAAGGAAAAATATAAGTGTTAAAAAATGAATTTATTCAGCGAGCATAAGAAGATCATAAAGGTATGATGACATGATCAAATTGAATGAGTATAACATAAGAATATTAATACCCATAAATACATGGATCATCAAACATGAAAACATGTAATTAGGCATTAAAAAAGTAAAAATTCATAAGAATCAATAATCTTGTGCCATGTGAAATCAATCTTGATCAAGTGAACAATCCTAAACCCAAATAAATCATAGAAAAAACATATTGGTATCTCGGAACATAATATCATATAAACCTTATTGATACCTTAAAATACCCTTAAAAATTGGACGAATTATATGACCAGCATCTAATATAATTATCCAGAGAACATAATCATTACCCAATGCATTAGAGCATTATCTGGTTGAATCAATCGTATAAGCTATAATGGGATCACCTGATGATATCTGGTCATACCCATTGTATATAATGTCCAATTACCAGAACTTGAATAATGTAGATGGAACATTCGTCATAAAAAACTTAGGAATAATCATTATTCTTCTGTAAATTGATTATCCCAAATGAAAGAAATTGGTTTCAGTTTAATCTATTTGAAACATGATTAACCCATGGAAAATATACAGGTTACATAATAATCTTGTAAAGACTCGTAAATTTCAAGGAAATTTTTTTATTAAATTATTTGGGATTTTATGAGCATGCAGTCTCTGACGGCACCTGATTCTGAGGCCCGGTTTTCCCGGAATCAATTTCCGAAGTTTAGCTCAGGTACGTTCAGTGAATGAACGAGCGGATTTTTTTATCTTTTGAACTGGTTCTCAGAATTGAAATCTAAGGGCACTGATAGAACCGAAGCGCTGGTAATTGCTTAAGAGGACCTTTACCAAAGAAGCGTCTACTCGGGAGGAGTTTCCAAAAAAATGTGGATTAAAAGAAAAGTAAAATAAAAATGTGTTACAATTTTATTTCTTTTTCTAAAGTTGTTTTAATCTAAATGGGGAAGTTGGGGTGGGACCCACAAGTTTCTAACTACTCATGTTAGGATATTTGTGAGGTGGGGCCCACACGAGCCCCAACCCTTCACATTCCCTAACTCCCTAACTCCCCCCTTATTTGAGTAACTCCCCTCTCTCCCTCTTTAAAGCTTACCAACTTAACAAATAATTAATTAGACAACTCATGTTTTATTAATTAAGTGTTTTGGAATTTGAATTTGTAATATTTGAATGCATGGCACGAATTAATAAAATAAGGAAGTGCCTTATTTTATTTTGTTGGTTGGCTTGTTGTGTGAAGACTTTGGAGGACAGCTCTTTCCTCTTTATTGGAAGAACTTCATCCTCCGTGAAGAACATCACTCTTCAACAAAGAACACCAATTCTACGACGAAGAATGTTGACTCGGCGGTTCCGGTTTTCTCCATCCTCTTCTTCCACTGTGACAAGGGAGGAGACATCGACGATGATGGAAATGACGCCATCGTCTGCGGCGCTTGACAACCACAAACTTCCTTTGAGGTAGGGGTTATCTTCATTCAAGTTTTATATATTGACCTTCGTTAATTAATCTCGTTGCTTGTTATCATCATAATGGGGGAAGATCAGACCGCACAAACACAGTCGATCCTCCACTACCCTTTCACTATTTATCCTCATTGAACTTTGCGGCAAAGGCGGCGTGGTGTTGTTACACCGTGTGGGAAAAAAGAGGACCACGAACAGAGCAGTCGTGGCGATGGTGTGCGGCACCGTCGCGCCGCACCAGTGAGGCCGAAGGAACCACGGCCGGAGCGGGCCGCGGTGGAGGTGCGCAGCGCCATTGCGCCGCCCCGGTTGAGGAAGACTCGTGGCCTTAGGCAGCGGCGGTTCAGCAGGGGCGGCCGGACAACTGGCTATCGGTGCTCCAAAAGGAGGGACCCCCACGTGTCCCACGGTGGATCAACCGGCCGGCCATAATGGTCGGCCGTTTTCCAGAAAAAAACAGGGGGTTGAAACCCCCATCCAGTACTTAGGGCAGACCCCATAGGGTCTGCCATTTCGGAGACAAGGGGGTGGCACCCCCCTTCACACCACACTGGGTCGCGAGCCGATCCGATGCCGGCTTCCGAGCTGGGCCACCGGCCGCGCCCCGCCGCAGGCCGGGCTGACCCAGGGGGTATTGGGTCGGGTCGGACCAGGCCCAAACCCCCTAGTTTCGGACTAGGTTCGTTCAAATTCCTATATCTTGGGCTATGGACCTCTGATCGATAAATCGTCAGTTGGGTTGGTATCCTTGGATCGAGACGGTCATTTCGGTTTATTACACTCGAGTTTTTGGCGAACTTTGGTTATGGGTGGGTTGGTTCATACACGAAACCAACCGGGCCCTCGGAGCGGAAACACTTATAACTTAAGGACCAGACGTCTGATTGACGTGCCATCAATTTAGTTGAATTTCTCTTAGTGAGACAGTTATTTTGGATTACTCCACTCGAGGTTTGGATGCAGTTGGAGTACATTTGGGTTGGTTTTAGCTTAAAAACCAACCAGGCCCCTAGGACGGAGAAGCCAATATCTCTCAGACCGGGTGTCTGATTGACGTATTGTCTGCCATGTTGAGTTCCTATTGACGACACAGAACTTTGTGATACATCAACTCTATACTTTGTGACAGTTGATGTATTGACCCTCTTGGATCGTGGAGCAGACCCTCCCGGAATCGAGCGTACTATGTGCGGGAACCCTAGAGCTGGCTGCGGCCGCGACGACGATGACGACTGTACTTGGATCCTATGTGGTTTTAGCCGGGAGGACGACTGTACTTGGATCCTACGTGGGTTCGGTAGCAAGGACGACTGTACTTGGATCCTCCGTGGGTTCGGCAGCGATGGCGACTATACTTGGATCCTACGTGGGTTCGGTAGCGACGCCTTCTATACTTGGATCATACGTGGGTTCGGCAGTGACGACTTCTATACTTGGATCCTACGTGGGTTCGGCAAGGGAGATGATTTAGAGGCTATATCTATCATCTCCACCCCTCTTTATGAGTAGTATACCTGTGTGAGCTGAGTCTTGACATTCAATCTTTATCATCGATATGATTGACTTTCTTTCCTATGTGGATTGGGTTGATTTTTCCTATGTGGAATGGGTTGTACTTGGGATCGTACATTGCAGTTGAACTGGAAATGATGACTTAGGTGTATGTATGGGCATATACCTAAGTAGAGTTGGTTGATACTTCGTGTTTGTATCCTTCCTTTGTGGTTTATCCTTTGTGGATTCTGGGAGACCTTCGGGGGTCTCGGGGTCCCTATTGAGTATTGTATACTCACCCATGCACAGGCCATGCCCGCATTACGTTGTGTTGGTTGCAGATGACGGACAGCGCTGATCGTGGTTGAGGCTTGTGGAGCGGAATGGTAATCGGAGGTGGAATATCAGGAGGGACGTACACAGAGCAGACGACCGGACCCGAGGAGTTGAGGAGACCATCTGTACCCACCCTTCAGGTGGGATAGCTGGAGGACGACTCGGTGGTTTCTGATTTACTTTACTACTGCTATACATCATTTTCAGTTGTATTGTACTTTCAATTGGGTTTGTATTCTGGTTTATTTACTTTCCAGCACTTACTTTTGTACTCAGTTTACTTAGTGTTTAATTTAGCTTGCATTCTCTATGGTGTTTGTTTTCTTATATAAGGAAATTCCTTCCCTTTTATCGGGATTTATGCCTTTGGTGCTAGTCGCCAGCCCGTGGCCTATGGAAGGTGGGCTTGGGGTAGTCACGGCATGGGCCCTGAGGACAGGTCGTGACAAATTGGTATCATAGGAAGGTTCTACCGTAGGACATAGGACTCTGATAATTTCTTTTGTGTGAAGAAATACTATTTAGGGTATTGAGTGTGGTTATCAGTCTAGGGAGTCCAGTGTTGGTGTGGCAGTCGATGTATCCATACACTTGGACCCTGACTTCTGATTTTCAACTCAATGCACAAAAAAATTGATTGCGTGTGTATTTCAAAAGTTTTCTTTGTGATTACTTTTTGTTAGCTCACTAGGTATATTGTATTAACCTTGGTGCACCTGTTTTTTTTTGGGATGGCCCCATGACAGCAGTCGGCTAGGGTTCCAAGCTTTGTGTGAGATGGCAGTGGTTTTAACCACCACTAACTGTAATAGGTATATTTAACGACGGTTTTAACCACTGCTTAATGTCGGTATTTTTCTATTAGTGGTGGTTTTAACCACCACTACGGTTTTAAGTTTAGTGGCGGTTCAAACCACATCTACAGTGTCCCATCATCCACACCTTTTTCGCGGTGGTTATAATGTTTTCGCAGTGGTTTTTCTGGGCAAGCCATTATTTTTTAGTGGCGGTTTTAACCACTGCTAAAAAAATCAATCCCCTACTCAAAAATTCAGTCACGAAAATGCACCAACTATGATGGTTCACATAAATCGCCACTAAACTTCTTTAACTACAACCCATAGTTTCCCAACACACAACTTAGCAGTAGTTTTTTGGAAACCGTCGTAGAAGCATATAGTGTTGGTTTAAACCACTACCAAATCAAAAAATAACCGCCATGAAATTGATTTTTTTTGATAGTTATCATCAAGGCCTCATCCATGATGTCTGAAAATACTAGGGTAAGGCCTCATCTAAAACCAAATTTTATTTTACCTCATGTGACCTTGATACATTCCTATAGTGGTGTGTGACAAAAACAAATATTACCTAAGTTAAAATATAGAAAAGTGTTTAACCTAGGTTGTCTTCAGAGAAGAGTGCACAATAATTATGCTTTTCACTTAAATTTAAGAAAGAAGAAAAGGTTGTTTTTGAAATTTTCTGAGTTAAAAAAAATAATAAAATTCAAAAAAATATTGAACACTAATGGATGAAGAGAGTGGTATGGTCAAGGTATGATCACCTTTTTTAATTTTGTCATAGTAATAATGATCATCCACACTCTATTTCTATTGAATGATAAATGAAAGGCTCCTTGATCGATTTTCAATCACCATTGGTTGAAGAAGGAAATGGAACTCACTCCTAGGTGCGTGGAAGTTCATAAACAAATCCTAAACAAATAATACAAGTACTGATCAGGAATTGTTTCTCCTTAAAATTCTATAAAAGTTCACCAGTTCCACGCACATGCCAATGATCGCTTGACACTCACCACCTAACACAATTTTCCCGATTGAGACAAATTGTACTATGCGGAGGGAGATTAAATGTCTTCAACCAAAGCTATTAATGATGAATACACCAAACCCAAAACATGAGTGCATTAAAAATAAATATTGAACACTGACAGATGAAAAGAGTGATGGGTTTAGGGTAGGAAAACCTTTTTAAATTTAATCATGGTAATAAATATTTTCCCACCTCTCTTCCTATTGAATGGTAAATGAAAGACTCCTCGACTGGGTTTTCAATCGCCATTGGTTGAAGAAAGAAATGGAACTCACTGTTAGTTGAATGGAAGTTAATAAACAAATACTAAAAAACTAAAGAAAGTCCCGATCAGGAATTTTTGCTCCTTATAACTCTATAAAAGTTCACTAGTACCAAAAACATGCCAATGATCACCGGACACTCACCACCTAACACAATTTTCTCGATCGAGACAAATTGCACTAGGAGGAGGGAGATTAAAAGTCTTCAACCAGAGCTACTAATAATGAATACACCAAACCCAAAACACAACCACATTATGAGAATTGGGAAAATCTAAGGATATAAATCATTCAAAAGAAAAGTAGGGTTTTTACATTTAAGCACAAAACTCTAACATTACAAAAGTGAAACTCCCCCTTCCCCGATCACTCAAAGGGTTTACCCCTCCATGTGAAGGGTAATAGAATTGAAAGGGGGAGAAGAGAGCATGAAGAAACAAAGAAAAGAGAAAAGAGAAAATGTAAAGAATTTAAAGAACACAATCCTCTATCATATCCCCTCTTTCACCTTATTAAATCCCTTTTAATGGAAGTGATCACTTTTATTTATAGGCTTGTAGAGTAGAAAATTTCCCTCCAAAATTACTCCAACGAAATTTTGATTCTGGTTCTCAAAATAATTGGCCGAATCTCGGGAATTTGTCTTCATATTTTTTTCCTCTATCTCTTATTCATGCTTCTTAAAAATGTCAATGAATTTGGAAAAGTTTACAAAAAGTTATCCTTGAATTACTAATGAAAACTTTTTATGTCCAAGGTGACTCTTCAACTTCCTCATTTTGGTTGCATACAATGGATGCCTTAATGACCGAATTTCTTCATGAAATTTAATTTAAAAATTATTAGTGGAGTCCTATTTTTATTACAGATGGAATCACCTCATTTAGACATATATAGGCCGAGATATGCCTCATTAATTAATGTGGGGTCCATTCTGTCAGCCAGAAAACATTTTCCACATGATGAATTTTTTTGGGCCATTGTGTGTCGAATTGTACCTTGCTTCTGAAGCCAATGTTTATTCCCATGAGCTGGTAAATCCTAAAAAAAAGGAATCACTCAATTTGGATAAGGAATTTAATAGTTATTTCTAAAAAGCAGAACCTCTATAAAATAGATAAATATCCAGAATTAACCAATTTTCACAATTAAGTCCATAATTCACCAAAACACTAAAATGATATAAATAGACTCAAATTGATTAATTGTTAGGGGTTAAATCATTGAAAACGTATGAAAAATAATGAAAATATTATCTCTATTAGGCCTACTGATGCACCTAGGGGTTATAGGAATCCCCAACCATCACATACTAAGTCCAATTCATTCCTAATATTAATGGGGTTGAACATAAACATCATACACATTTTCAATGTAATTAAATTTCTACAATATGTAAACATAATTACTAACCATTATGAGTAGTATTTTGAATGGTATCAAAATATCATATCTATATTCAAATAGATCATAAAACATTTAATAAAATATGGTGGACGATAAACATAAGATATTAACCTCAATAAAACATAATATTCAATATAGGTGTTAAAATAGACTAAATAAATTATTAAAATCATTATTCAATTATTGAGAAAAATATTATTTTTACATTGAAATCATTTATTAAAAAGACACACATTTATAAAAGAATACATTTATATATATATTTTTGAATCAAAGTCTCCCATGACACTTTGAATCATTTGAGATAAATTCAAAAATTAACATTTTAAAATATTCATGCCCTTATAAATAAATAAAAAAACATCATTTTGAATACATAGACTTGAATGCGAAATATTTAGAAGAATAAATATTTGAAACATTTAAACCAATAATATAGTTAAATATTAATTACATAAAACCTTAAGCTTATTCCTTTTGAAAATATTTTAAAAAATAACATGGACATGGATGAGAAATATGCACCAATTAATATTTACATGTAAACAATATCATATAATAATGTGATTGTGAAATTAACCCTTATAAGGATTTTATCATTAGAATGAAGAAAAATAAATGACACAATTAAGTGTGACTACTAAAAATATACACAATATAATTTGATATACAATATAAAACAATCATAGTTTATCCACACATATTTTTGAAAAAACATAAGAAATGACATAGATATTTAACTCAATGAATGGAAATTAAGTAAAGATATCCCTTACCTTGTGTTTGAATTCCTTAAAAAAATTCAAACCCTTGTATAAAGGTTTAAGTAGTGTTTTTAATTTATTACATAACTAAAATCATGTTTATAATACCTTACATAATCTTCTTATAACATTTCCACCCATTTATTAATAACATATTTTTTTATTTCCATTGTTTTGGGTGCATTCTTTTCAAGGTTTCCAAGGTCGGTTTATTATTATATTCCTTGTCAAAAGAAATAATAATACATAAGTGATAAAATATATATATTTATCTCATTTTAAACAATTTCATGTGAATTTAGAAATTCCATGATTTCGGTAAAAGGGAAATGAATAATCATTGTCTATAAAGGTGTTGAATGGATGCACCATAGACGATGATTTTGTTATTTAAGAATAAAAGGGATAAGATAAGAGATTTTATGATTCTTTTACCATAAATAAAAGTATATATATTATAATGGAGTTTTAATAAATCATTTTATAAGAGGTTGGGATAAGGTAGAAGTGAGAAATAGATTGAAAGAGAAGAATAAAAAATCTTACCTCTTGAAAATTCTTCTTTGAAGACCTCCTTATGACTCTAAAAAGTGGTATTTTGTGAGGCCAAGGGCACTAAAATGTGGTAAGGGATGAGTTAGAGGGAATTAGGTAGTTGTTATCTAAGAAATAGGGCTTCTGGTGATGAAAATTTGTGAACGAGGGAGTGTCCTTTTATAATTGAGGTAAGAGGTGAGATAAGAATTATTCAAATTATTAAAATATAATAAAATTAATTATAGTGTTTAAGAATTTAAAATGGGATAAAAAAATATAATATCACATTTTAGAACAAATTTTTTTATTTTTTTCTTTTTTCAATAATTTTTTTATTTTTAAATATTTTAATTAAATATTATATTCATGAAAACAGATTTTCTCAAATTGAACACTATTGATAACTTTTGACTTTAAAAACATCAAAAAAGGATTCAAATTGAAATACAATTTTTGATTATATCTTAGAAATATTATATAAATCTTTTCAATTTTTTAATTATCTTTAAAAATATAAATTTTATTTATTTTATTATTTTTAATATTATTAATTTGTTTTATTCATTAATTAAATTAATATTGCACCATCTTTGTGAGATCCATTATAGTATTTATCTATTCTTTAAAAATTAAAAATAAAATTCTATGAGAAATATAATTTAATTAGATTTCTAAATAATAATATTTTTTTAATATAACTCCTATAAAAAATACATTAAAATTTTTCTATAAACTAAAGTTTATAGTGTGAACACCTTGACTTACTTTTAAATAAAATATTCTACATATCTCAAATTGATTATTATTTGTTAAAAAATTTCCCCAATTCAAATCAAAAATAGATAATGGTCAAACCTTACTTATAAAAAATGTTTTATCCAAAATATAAGTAATTTAATAATTCTTATTATTTTAATTAAAAATATTTTGTTTATTATTTTTATTTTTGCACAAGCACTGCATCCCCGTTTCATAAGCATTAATTTTAATTATTTCATATATAAAAATTAAAAATAAATTAATATCATAAAAAGAAATTAATTCGTTTATAAATAAAATTATAAATTCATTAATTATGTATATTCACTCATATATAAAACAAGACATCTTCTAAAATTTGTTATTTTTTTCTTTTTTTTCCATATGCAAGTATTGTACATGCATTTGGATAAGACTAATGTTATATAACACTAAAATTCAAAATTAATGACTAAAAACATCCATAATACAAAATAATTAATACAAATTCATGAAAATAATTTTTATCACTCGATTATTATTTATAAGGAATCAAATTTTGTTTTAGAAATGATGTGCGACATTGCGTCAGCACTGACAATAATTTTTGTACCTATCAAGAAATAAATTTTAAAACACTTGTTCTAAATTATTAATATAAAATAATATTATTATTATATAATTATTTATTTTTTCCATAAGTTTGATAAATTTTATTTCATAAATATCTCTTAATGCTGTCAAAAAAATAATGTTTCATTTAAAAACTGTATTTTTTAATATTCACTAAAAATTCAACTACTTTAGAAAAATCCCAAAAATTATTCACAAATATTTTTCAACTTTTATAATTCAAAAATAAAATCTATTTTATAAAAATAATTTTCTAAATATGATCAATAAAATTTTAATTGAAAACATCATTTTCTTGAAAAATACAAATATTAAAATTATAACTGATTTTATGACACTTTTAAAAATTAATCAAGGTCACATTAAATAATATTATAATAATAAAACATAAAAATATTAACATATGATTATATTTTAGTGAAATAAATATTCTTTGAATCATTATATTAATAATAAAATTTTAAATAAACATTTATGTTTTATAAAAATTCTAATACTTAATTAATAATTTCTAAAACATTTATTTACTTATACTATGATATAATTATATCATAATTTAATTTATAAGATGCTTAAACATTATTTATACTTCCATAGGTTAGGTTACTATTCATTTGTTTGGTTTACTATTAATAAGGGTCATATTACTATTCATAAGGGTACCATTACAATTCAAAAGGGTTATTTTACTATTCACCAAAAAAATAAAGTTGATCCTATCAGACTCTAAATATCTTACTGATCACAACTGTGTATGTATATTTTTGAAAATCAATTCACATAAGTGGTAAAATTATGTTTAATTTTTAGTTTATATCTATCTTGTTTAAATAATTATTTTAACAAAGTGTTGTTTTGCACAGACTCAATATTGTGTGCATTGCATTCTATTTTAAATTTATTTGTAAATCCTTGGGTTATTACATTCTCTCCTCCTTCAATAAATTGAGTCCTCATAATTTTAAATTTCACTTCAAAAAATAAATAAAAAATTTGATACTAGAAAATACTTTCATGGAAAAATGACATTGAAAAAGAATGTACTGGGATATCTTTTTTTTTTTCAAAATCCTTTCCCTAAAGTTGAGAAAATATTTCACTCTATAATAATGTAAGGATATATGAGTATATGACACATTTTTATTAACAGAATATTTTCCTTCGACTAAGCCTTTAACTATTCTTACTTCATTTCATGGTACAAGTTATATTATAGTGTATAATAATCTCTAAAACCTTGACCAACGATTAAATTTAAACATTTAATAAATTGTTAACAATCACGACCCTCCTTTACCAAGATGAGGGAAGGGATTGCAAATTTCCTAACCCTTCCTTCCTTAAGTTGAAGGATAGATAATTACAACCAAGACCTGCCTTCAATAGACACTGGAGTGGCGACTAGCACCAAGGGTATACAATCAAACGTAATATGGAAGGAATTACCCTTTTTATTTATTATTATCGGGAGATAAGATAGTAAATCCCAAACAACACCAAAACTAGAAGTAAAACTGAAGCCAAAACAATCCATTCCCATATGCATGTTCTAATAATAAGTTCTATAAGGTATAAGAAAACTCCAAAGGTATGTAACAAAAGAAAAGAAAATCAGCAATGTCAACGGTCTCAACGTACGAACTAGTATGGTCCCACATGGTTCTGAAAGTCCTCCTTGAAACCTGAAAAATATTTTATATAAATAGAGTGATTATACAGGTATACTCAGTAGGGAAAACCAAAATCTATCATGTACAAGTGGGAGAGGCATTCTAATTCCCCATGATAAAAATGAGATAACCCAAGCACCTAGCAAGGAAACTATCCACCCAACCTCAACAAGTTATACTCCTCAAATAACGCAAGTCTTGTAAAATAATAGTAATATCACATCAATGTTTGGGTACCCTGAACCACTTTCCCACTGGTTGTTGAAGTCATCCTAAGAGTCAGAACTCCCCCTCCATTTTCACTGGAGTCCCACTATCGCCCCACCAACAACCTTTTGGGCCACCACAACCACGCATCCCGCCCGTAGAAACCTGGGCCAGAACAACCACACACATCCCCGCCCACAGACACCAAGGACACAACAACTACCAACATACCCGAAGACACATGGGCCATAGAAAATGTGACCATGCCCGAAGACACATGGGCCTCAAGCTGAAGACACTTTAGAAACAAACTTCCAGCACACACCTGGACCAACCACCACAACTACCCTTCCTAAAGAATCTTGGTCTGTAATGGACCTCAAGCCATCAC
The DNA here is from genome assembly GCA_963277665.1 of Viscum album. Taxonomy (NCBI): domain Eukaryota; kingdom Viridiplantae; phylum Streptophyta; class Magnoliopsida; order Santalales; family Viscaceae; genus Viscum; species Viscum album. The sequence continues at coordinate 731,328,987 of OY728132.1, read as the reverse complement.
AACCTACCTGAGATGTCTTGGGATACTTGGGAAAGGAAGTAGAAAAGGAGATAATAATCATCCACTCATAAGAGTGTTGGGACCCCCCCCCCCCATGAAATGGGGGTGTTTGGCACGAAGTGCTCAACTGGGGTGGGGTGAGAATAAGAAACATAATAACTAAATTTTACATATAGGTAAACAAGAACTCATCCAAACCTAGGGGTTAAAAACCCAGCCCATTCAAAAACACCCTCATTACAATTCATTCATAAAAAACACAATAGCTACAACCAAGTCACAACTCATTCCCAGAAAACAATTCCCCATTGAACCCATTCTTGTTATCATATTCAAGTGATTACATTTAAATAATTATTCACTACCAGGAAACTAACAGGAATAGCCACAATGCATGAATAGAAAATCATCCAAGCAGCAAATTAATCATTCACACCCATTTATCTTATAAAGTCACAACAACAAAATGAATCTTGGAGATACCTTAAAGTACTGAAATCAAACCAAGCTTCAACATACAACCCCACATAGCCTCATATCCAAAAACCAACAACTACACAACAGGGGATCCCATCTCTATCCACATCACCCCAGAATCATCTAGCAGAACAACCACACATATTACCAAGACAAAGAAAGAAAGTTTTCAGTTTCAAACACACCATTCATTATGTTTCTTCCTTCTTTTTGGTTAACCGAGGTGATCACACAAGGATTCTTGTTCAATAGAAATCCATTTAATCAACTGATTTCACGTGATTAAACAATTTACATGTTATATCAATTCAATCACAGATTTATCCAAAACAATATGTTCATTAGTGGACAAATAAATACCACCAATGACCATGATTTTCAATGGACATAAGCCCATAAAATTCACAACATATAAGTAATGATAAAAGAGTACAACAGCATCATCAAACACACACCTTCATTCATTAAAAACCATTTATTATCTTTTTTAATGTTTGGTTTCATCCATCCCTAAATAAACATTATCGTACTCACCCCTAAAGATACATAGTAAAGAGAGATGAAGGAAAAACCCTACCTAGATGATCAAAAGTCGATGTTTTTCTCCTCACAAAAAGAACTGGGGATGGGAGACTTGCTGGGGAAGAACTCTAAGGACTCCAAGAGTGAGTAGGAAAGGCACCAGCAAAAGGTCACCACTATCCTCAGTAAAGGGGACTCTAAACGCAACAAAGAAATAAAAAGAGACTATCCAAGAGGAGAAATAATCATGTGTGATAAAAGGTGAGATCTTAGAGTTATGGGATATGAAATATTGAACGAATTTAAAGGAGGATTTTGGTTTCTCCAAGCATTTTGGTGGTTACACATGATAGAATTAATTTTTATTTAATAATTCTCATCATAGAGGTTGCCACAACAACTGTGAGTTAAAGGATTTATTTTAAATAGAGGAAAATTCATAACAGTGGAGGAACTGGAAACTATGGGAAAAGGGTGTGACACCGAGGAAAAAGCCCCACATTATGGTAAGTCAAGGGTCACCCGACTCTAGGGGAATCTTAGATATAATTTATGGGATTTAAATTTCTTTAAATGGGATATTAAAACAATTTTACATCAAAAGATACATTGCAGGAGCGAAACTGGAAAAAGTCGGAAACTGGGAAAAAATAAGGGTGGGACACCATTTGGCGAGACACCGTACCAGTGCCACCATCACGGTACCATTGTCATATTTCCATCATTTTGGTGTGTGACAATGACAGTGTGACCACTATGGTTCCACCATTATAATGTCTTCATCACGGTGCTGCTATGACTGGTTCCACCATCATGGTGCCACTGTCACGGTGCCACCTTCACGGTGTCGTTGTGATGGGTGCCACTGTCACACTACTGCCATGACCGGTGCCACCATCATGCTGCCTCAATGACTGGTTCCACCATTTCAGTGGAACCAAGTTTTTGGAAAACTCCATAATGATTCACTATTTATGCCATTATATTAGATAACTCTCAAACTATTCTCACCCTCGAGAATTGAAACTAGACCCGAAGAAAAGGGAGGGGTCCACACAACCACCTCAAAAGATGCCTCTTAGGAGTAAACCTCCTCAACATATAGGGACACCCCTCCCTCATGTTGATCAACTGTAGAGGCACTACTGCTCCCCAACCTTAAGCAACCACACAAACATTAAAGGGTCATACCGTCCTGTTATATGAATTAAGGAGTCTTTTCCTCTATGTAAAGATTCTATCTGCTTTGGGTGGCACATAATCACCCACACTGGTTTAATCGCATCCACCTTAAAATCTCTCAATTAGGGATCAGGTGCTACCCTCCCCACAATCAGGACTCTTCACACACATTTGGAGAATACGGGAAACAACACAATTCATAGTTAACAACGTCAAGAACTACATCACATCCAAGAACAAAACAAGATAGAACAAAACTCAAAATATCTCAAGGTATTGGGCCTGAATATGTGCCTCCAGTTCCCAGGTACTCTCTTCAAGGTCACCATGCCTCCATAACACACGAACCAAGGGACCGGTTCTCCCACGAAGCACCTTCTTCTTATGATCCTAGATCCTCACTGGTTTTTATACAAACGTCACATTGTCCTCGATATCCATCTTCCCCTATTTGAGGATGTTTTAATCATCGTGAAGATACTGATGGAGATGAGATCCATAGAATACATCATGCACCCTCAGTAGTGGTGGTGATAGCGCCAGTTAATAAGCCACTTCGTCGACCTGCCGCAACACCTCGAAGGGTCCGAAGAACCTGGGAGAAATCTTACTTCCCCTACAGAACATCTGTTGCCCACCCTGAGGGTAGAATTTCAAGAACATGTGGTCCCCAACCTCGAACTCCAAGGGTCTCCTATTATCATTGGCATATGACTTTTTCTACTCCTGATCTTCCTTCATTACCTATCATATAAGTTGAACCTTCTCTATCGTGCCCTGGACCACCTCCGGGTCAAGAACACCTACTTCCCCAACCTCTGTCCAGCACACAGGTGAGCAAAATGATATTTCAAACAAGGCTTTGAACATATCCATACCAATGGTAGAGATATAGAAATTGTTGTAGGAATACTTTACCAGAGGCATGTGTCACACCCATGATCCCCCAAAGTCCAAAAAACATACTCATAGAATATCCTCAAACAGATGGATGGTCCACTCTATAAGCCTATCTATCTGGGGATGGAAAGCAGTTTTGAGGCATATATGGGTGCCAAAATCATGTTTCAATCCATTCCAGACCCATGAGGTAAACCATGTATACTAATCAGAGACTATAGATCTTGGAACTCCATGCAACCGAACCACCTCAGCCACATTCCTCTGTGCTAAGGAATCTAGGTTTAGGGAGGCCAACACTTCTATAGCCTCCCAAGCATCTTCTATTTCTCAAAACACATCCTTCTTCAACTTCTTTCTCAAAGCATTGGCCACCACATTCCCATTTTATAATGTGTAGTAAATCTTGAATTCATAGTCCGGAAGAAAATACATCAACCTCCATTCTCGCAAGTTCAAGTCTCACTTGGAGAATATATACCTCAAGATTTTGCGATCCATAAAGACCTTGGAGAATTCCCCAACGAGGTAATGTTTTCAAAACATTAGGGCAAACACAAACATTTCAAGATCCAAATCATGGGTGCCATTGTTATGCTCATGGGTACGTAACTCCATGACCCATAAGGAATCACCCCTACTTTTGCATCAGTATACACCCCAATCCTTGGCCTAAATCATCATAGAACACATCAAACATCACCCCTTATTCTGGAAACCTCAGCACTGGGGAACTAACCAACTTCCCCTTCAGATAACTAATGTTTTCCTGGCACTGCTCACTCCATAAAAATCCTGGCCTTTATTAGTCATGTTTTTCAAGGGTGTTGCAACTTGGGAGAATTTGGGCATAAATCTCTAGTAGTAACCCTCTTGACCCAAGAAACAATAAACCTCTACCACATTCTTGGGTGTTTCACAAGAAACAATAGCCTCGACCTTTGATGGGTCTACTGATATCCCCTGATCGGACACCACATGTCCAAAGAAGTGCACTTCTCATGTCTATAACTTACACTTGGACAACTTCCCATAGAGCTGGTGCTGACGGAGGACCTCTAAAATCGTCCTCAGATGATTGGTGTGATCCTCTTCTGATCTTTAGTAGATCAGGATGTCGTCAATAAACATGACTACCAATCGGTTTAGATATTCCCAGAATATGGAGTTCATGAACTCCATGAACACGGATGGCTCATTCATAATGCTGAACGGCATGACTGTGAACTCAAGGTGCCCATATCTACACCTGAAGGTAGTCTTCAAGATGTCACCCTCCTTTACCCACAACTAGTGATATCCTGACCGCAGATCAATCTTGGAGAACCATCAATCACCCTTCAACTGATCAAAATGGTCATCGATCCTCAGGAGGGGGTAACGGTTCTTGACCGTCACCTGGTTCAGCCTCCGGTAGTCTATACACATCCTAATACCACCATCAGCCTACTTTGGAAACAAGACTGGAGCACCTCATGGTGACAGACTTGGTTAGACAAAACCCTTCTTCATCAGATCATCAATCTGAATCTGCAACTCCCGCAACTTATAAGGATCCATCTGATAGGGAGCCATCTAAATCGGATAGGAACTGGGTTTCAAGTCTATCCCAAACTCAACATCACGTCAAGGGGTAGTCACAACCTCCCCAGGGATTATGTCCAAGAACTCACTGATGATCCTCAGGACTTCCACCATCTTGGTATCTCCTGACTCCATTGATATCTTAGCTAACAAGGAAAGAAGGGGCTCCACTCGCTGGCTGCCTTCCTGGAAACCCCACTCACTGATGAAAGTCACACATTGTTCACCCATATCTGAAAACACGACCCTTATTTGGAAGCTTTTGATAATGAAACACCTATAGACAATCAGTTGATGCCTATAATGACATCATACAGCTGCATATATATCAAAAGAAGGTCCCCTCTAGATTGATGTGGTCCCAACATCATTCTACATCCCCGACTAACACGAGACAAGTTGGTCTGACCTCCGACTGGCATACTCAAAAACTGGGGCACAGGAAGTCTCTCTGTGTCTAGACCCAAAGCTTGTGCTAGACTGGGTGCAACAAAGGAGTGTGAAACTCCTGAATCAAACAAGTCATAGGAAAGAGTTCTAAACAATATTATTGTACCAAGAACGACCTATGGACCCACTGGAACTGCTGCCTCTGTGGCGTGAAACTGCCAACACCCAGATACTCTACCCCTGGTTGTCATCTCCGTCCCCGACCATGCCCTGGTCGAGGTCCCTGAGGAGCACCCTGAGGTCAGCCTCATCCTGCAACGTCTACTCTCGGAGGAGTGGGAGCTCATTGTCCCTACTACTGATGATAAAAGGTTATGGGTGGGAAATGATGCTTCTAAGGTGGGAACTAAACCTTACCACCCCCACTATACTACAATCAGTTCAGACACTAATTCTAAAAGTTCCCACAACTACCATAGATGAAGCATCTCGGTCCTGGGCTAGCAAGGAAGGGGTGAGGACCAAGAGATTGGAACTGGAACTGCTGGGGCATGCTCCCCACTGGCCGAAAAATGGAAGGCCCCAATGTTGGAGGTCGTCTACTGATGGCCTTCCCCTTTGACTAGCCCAACTGGCTCCCCTCTTGTGGAACACCTCCCAGCATGTGAATCCTCTCCACCACTCAAACCTTCTTCTGGACCTCCAAGTATTTTAGTAGAGTGAAGGAAGTAACAACATACTAAAGAGAATTTTGGAGTGCCTCCTCTAAACATATCGCCTGAGATGCCTCATCTATAAAGAGGTCCATAGAAAAATAAAGGAGGCCCATGAACTTGATCACCATCTCCCTCACTAACATACTCCCCTACTGAAGGGAGAGTAGCTCTTGCCTCTTCTCATCCTTAATCATGGATGAGATGAATTCTGCCTGAAACTCCCTCTCGAAGTCAGTCCATAGAACCTCAGTCTTCCTCTTCTCTCCAAGATAAATCTTCCACCACTAACGCACTACTCCCCACATCTAGCTTACATCCAAAAGAACCCAATACCCCATCTGAGCCCAGATCAAGATAAAATCTATCTCCATCTCCTCGAGCCATATCTCTATCTCTATGTCTAAGATGCTTCCCTCATACTTCCTGAGGTTCTGTCACTAAAAGGCATGAAGTTTCCTCTACCACTTTTCATCCTCCTCCTCCCGATCAGCCCTCTACTAATTAGCTAAATCAGCCTTCTAGGCCTTGATTTCCCATACTACTTGTGATCACCGTCCGAGTGTCGTAGCTGCAAAGTAAACAAGGATCTCCTAAGATCGAGTATTATAGAAGATTGATTTTAAATTTTTCTTAAACATTTGATTTATCTTAAATTCCCAAATTACCAAAGACACAAATAAAAAAAGTCATTATGATTAATGTACCGTTCATAGGGTCTCTACCCTACAATTAGTGTAGCCTCACTTGGTCATTTTGTAGGTCCAGAGTCTTTGCATCAGATCATGGGCAGCCCTAAAATCTCGTATCCTAGTCAGTCTTCCCTGGCCTATTTCACACGCCAAGATTACCTAACATTGTTTCCCTACCATACCATGCAATCGTCATTGTGCCTAACCTTGGAATCCATTCTATCTCTCAACCATAACCTTTAATACCATTCTTTCATAACCCACCTTTACCAAGATAAGGGAAGGGACAATAGATCGCCAGACCATCTTTTCCTCAAGTTGAAGAAGTGATAATGACCCTCGAGACCCACCTTCAATAGGCCCTAGAGTGGAGAATACCATAAAGGGTATCGAATCATAATTAATTTGAAAGGCATTACCCTTTTATTTAATAAGATTAGGAGATAAGAGATTAAATCCAAAACAACACAAAAAATGGAAGTAAAAGTAAATCCAAAACAATCCATTCCCATATACATGTTCTAATAATTACTGATAAAATGTATAAGAAAACTCCCATGGGATGTACCAAAAGAAAAGAAAAGAAAAAATTTCAATGACCTCAAGGTCTGAACTAGTACAACTTCGTACGGTCCCCGAAGTCCTCCTGGAATCCTGAAAACTATTTTATATATGTAGGGTGAGTATACATGTATACTCAGTAGGGGAAACTAAAAGCTCTCGTGCACAGGTGGGGGAGGCATTCTAATGCCCTGTGAGAAAAAATAGATAACCCATGAACCTATTAAGGAAACTATCCGCAAAACATAACCAAGGAATAATCCCCAATAGCGCAAGTTAGGTAAAAAAATAGTAATATCACATTGATGTTTGGGTACCCCGCACCACTTTCCAATTGGTTATTGAAGACATCCTAAGCATCGAACCTCCCCACCATTTTCACTGTAGTCACATTGCCGCCCCAAAAACAACCTTTTGGGCTACCACAACCTTTCATCCCGCCCGTAAACACCCGTGTCACAACAACCACACACATCCCTACCTGCAGACACTTGGGCCACAACAACTACCACCACGCCCAAAGACACCTAGTCCAGAACAACTACTGCCATACCCAAAGACACCTGGCCTTATCTGAAAGACACTTGGGAAACAAACTTCCCGCACACACCTGAGCCAACCACCACAAATACCCTACCCAAATAATATTGGGCTATAACAGACCTCAGGCCTTCATAGCCAGCCTGAAGAGTCTTGGGATACTTGGGAAAGGGAGTAGAAAAAGAGCTAATAACCAGCCACTCATATGAGTGTTGGAAAAAACGCCATTTCCCATGAAATTGGGGTGTTTTTCATGAAGTTCTCAACTTGGGTGGGGTGTGAATAGGAAACATAATAACTAAATTATACATATAGGTAAATAAGAACTCATCCCAACCCAAGGGTTTCAAAACCAGCCCATACACAAACATCCTCGTTTAGTATTCATTCATAAAAATCACTATATCCACAACCAAGTCACAACTCATTCCCAGAAAACAATTACCCATTGAACCCATTCCTATTATCATATTCAAGTGATTCCATTTAAATATTTCTTCACTACTGGGAAACTAAAAATAATAGACACATGCCAAGGAAGTAAAATTACACAGGTATCAAATCAAGCATTCACACCCAGTTCTCTTGTAAAGTCACAACAACAAAAGGGATCTGGGAGATCCCTCGAATTACTGGAACCAAACCAAGCTCTAACATACAGCCCCACACAGCCTCAGATCTATAAACCAAAAACTGAAAAACAGGGGATCATATCCCCATCAACGTCACCCCACATGCATTAGGTAGAACAACCACACATATTACTAACACATAGCAAGGGAGTTTTCATATTCAAAAACACCATTCATTAAGTTAATTATTCTCGTTCGGTTAACCAGGGTGATCACACAAGGATTATTGTTCATTGTACATCCATTTAATCAATTGAGTTTATTTGATTAACCAATTTCCATGTTACAGCTATTCAATCACATAATTATCCAAAAAATAGAGGTTCATTAGTGTGCAAGAAAGAACCACCAATGGCCACAACTTTCACTGGAAATAATCTCATACAATTCACACCATATAAGCAATGATAAAAGATTATAACAGCACCATGAAACACACCCATTCATTATTTAAAAACCATTTATTATTATAGTTAAGTTTTCATTTCATCCATCCCTGAAGAAACATTATCGTAACCACCCCGCATGATACACAGTAAAGAGAGATGATGGAAAGAATCTACCTAAATGATCAACGATTGAAGTTTTTCTCCTCGCGCCAAAAATTAGGGATGCGCGACTTGCAGGGGAAGAACTATGAGGACTCCAATAGTGAGTAGGAAAAGCTCCAGGATAGTCTCACCACTATCCTTGGGAAGGGGGACACCAAACTCACTAAGGAAAGGAAAAGAGACTAGCCAAGAAGGATAAATAATCTCGTGCTATAAAAGGCGAGATCCTGGAGTTATGGGATATGAAATCTTGAACAGCTTTAAAGGCAGATCATGGTTTCTCCACATGGTTGGGTGGTTAAAAATGAAGGAATTGATATTTATTTAATCATTCTCATTAAGGAGGTAGCCACAATGGCTATGAGTTAAAGGATTTCCTTTAAATAGAGGAAAATTCATAACAGGGGTGGAAATGGAAAGTACAAGAAAATGGTGTGACACTGAGGAAAAAAGACACACATTTTGGTAAGTAAATGGTCACCCAACTCTTGGGGGATTTTAGATATCATATATGGGCATTAAACAGTTTTGAAAGGGTTATTTAAAAAAATTAATATCAAAAGATATGCTGCAGGAGCGGAACTTGAAAAAGTTAGAAACTGGGAAAAAACCAAGGGTGGGACACCATTTGGTGAGACACCGTACCAGTGCCACCATTACGGTTCCCCCATCATGGTGCCACCGTAAGCGGTGACACCTTTTCGGTGTGCCACTCTGATGGTGATACCACTACAGTGCCACTGTAACGGTGCTACCATGACCGGTGCCACCGTCACGGTGCCACCGTCATGTTGTCGCCCTGATCGGTGCCACCTTCATGGTGCTGCCCTGATCAGTGTCACCGCCATGCTTCCACCGTGACCAGTGCCACCATTTCAATGGAACCAATTTTTTGTACAACTATCTAATGAGTCACTTTCCAGGGCATTACATTAACTTTTCCAAAAATATAATGATCCAACAATTTAGAAATAAGGTCATTGAATTTCTATAATGAACTTAGTAAACAACATGAAGTGGATCTTAATCATTACATACAATAATGTGAGTACATTCTCCTTGTTTTGTCTTAAAGAATGGTAATAACTCGAATTACCATAATACCTTATTAAATACATTCATGCCTCCTTAATCCTTATGTAAAACATAGTAATTTGGATATATTCCTTAAGTCCAAAATGATGTAAACTCTACCACTTTGTTTACAGTCCATTATTTAGATCCAAGATAATACGTGTTATCTAATTTACATTATCCAAATTAGTCATCTCTTTATTCTAAAATCGATATCTTAGAATTGAGAACATATTAAGGGTTTTCGTTCCCTCAACCATATATTTTTCCAAAAGTTTAACATGTTACTGACTGGATTTTTCTTTTGTACCATTCATCATATGACCTTAAATAATTAATGAAATAGTATTACAGTATAATATTTATATATTATATAATTCTTATAACCAGTAAATCATTGACTAAAATACTCAAAAGTCATAATTCTTGAATCTAAACAATAGAACATCAATCATTCCTCTTCATCCTTGGTAGTACCATAATCTTGAACATGATCCATTTTCTTCTTTTTGTGTCTATTCCTTTAATTTATGGGACATTGATTTTCATAGTTCCCAAACTCCTTGATATTGAATCCTTGTACTTTGGAAAAAAAATTATTACCCTTGAAATCACAAGAATAGTGTCCTTTCTCTCCACACTTTTATTAGATTCTTATTCCTTTTAACCATATACCAAAAAGTTTTCTTCCACAATTATCACATGTAGAAAAATATTTCTTTCCCTTTTTATATTTATCTATCTTTTTCTCAGTTGTCCTCTTATTCTCTTGCTTTATTTTAAAGCCATAATACTTAGAAAAATCTTTCTCTATATTATTAGGACACAATATTATCTTCTCATATAATGAGAATGTTTAAGAGACTAGTTCCCTTAAAAATTGGCTTAAACCCATTAAAAAACAATCATTCTTACTCTTTGGATTATGTGAATTAATGTGGTTCTCATTCCTTCCAGTAGGCACCATTTCTAAAAAAATTCATAAACTAAATTAGATCATAACATTATAAAATATAATGTCCAATCCCAATACTAGTGAAATACTTATCATAAATTGAAACTTTTATACATAGATAATCTCATAATCATAAACATGGTTTATTTGAGAAATTTATACATTTAAATCCTTCATAATGGTATGTAACGAAAATGTGAATTATCTTAAGCATATCTCCCAGGAGTGTCAAACCAGGTGCACTATATGGCCTTTTTTCATGTACCAGGTTATCTTAAGTTATCCCTGAGACAACTTTTGGATTTTTTACCCCTAGTTATATCAATTCTAGAACCATTTACACTTGTAGTATCTAGACAAGGATGTATTTATTAGAATACCCACATAATATCCACATTAAAAAAATTCTAGGATGTTCTTCTATACTTGTCATCAAATTCTATATTAGGGTTATATTCTCTAACATATTTTTTCTAAATCTAGTTTCCAAGATTGCTGCTAAACTTCCTTTGATACTAATTGTAAAAACCCGGAACTAGAATCCTAGAGTCGGTGCATTATTTTATTACATTGGCATAATTACAAAGAATTAAATCCCAATGGATTTACCATTTTAGAAGTCTCAGAAGACTATATTACATTCCTGATACCCATAATTCATTGGGAAAAAATAAAACACGATAAAATATAAAATGAAATAAACTATATCCTTGAAATCTTAATCAAAATTTTCTTCTTCATTACTAGGGGAAAGAAAACATAAAAAAGGGATGAGAATAGATTATAAATAAGGGTATTTAATACAATAGAATTTATCATAAACATAAATACTATTCCTAGAGAAAAATAAAAACACATGCCTTTAAAAATATACTTGATCATAATATAGTAGAAATAGAAGATGAATGAATAATTCAATATAAATAATCACATGAAACATAAAAATGTTTATTCTACAAGTTAAATAATCATATGATTTATCAATTACTAATACAATAATAAGAGAATACATAATGAGGGACAACTGAAACATGTCATCGAGGCCTCGGCCAAGACGTATGAAAATATTAGGGTATGGCCTAGGCCAAAACAAAATTCCTTTTTATCTAATGAGACCTACCGATACACCAAGGGGATATACAGTGCCCCACCCATAAATTACTAAGTCCAATTAATTCCTAATATAAATGGGGTTAAACATAAACATCATACATATATCCAATTATATTAACTTTCCTCAATCGGTAAACATAATTACTAACCATTGTGAGTAGTATGGTGAATAGAATCAAGATAACACATCCACAGTCAAACTAATCATAAACCATTTAATAAAATATGTTGGATGATAAACATAAGATATTAACCCTAATAAATCATAATATTAAACCTAGTTTTTTAAATATATAAAACTACTCTAATAAAACATCATGTAATTCTTGAGAAAAATATTATTTTTTACTTTGAAATCATTTATTAAAAAGTCATTCATTTATAAAAAAAGATTTTTAAAAATATATTTTTGAATCAAAGTGTCCCATACCACTTTTAATCATTTGAGAGGAATTCAAAAATTAATATTTAAAAATATTCATGTACTTATAAAAAATCCATAAAACCCATTTTTAAAACATGAACATGAATGAGAAAGATTTATAAAAATAAATATTCAAAACATTTAAAATGATTTTTTTAATTAAATATTAATTCATTAAAACCTTAAAAATATTTATTTTAAAAATATTTTAAAAAAAGAACATGGACATGGACGATAAATATGTCCTAATGAATACTTACGTGTAAATAATCTTATATAATAATGCGATTGTGAAATTAACCCTTACAAAGATTGTATCATTAGAGTGATGTCAAATAAATGACATAATTATGTTTGAAAAATATAAATATAGACAATATAATTGGATATAAAATTTAAAAGAATCAGAGTTCATTCACATATATTCTTGAAGAAACATAACCAATGATATATATATTTAACACAATGAATGAAAATTCAGTTAAGATATCCCTGACCTTGGGTTTTACTTCCTTAAAATTGTTTAAAACATATTGTATAATGGTTAGAATAATGTTATTAATTTTTTAAAGAACTAAACTCATGTTTCTAATACCTTAAAAAATATTCTTATTACATTTTCCACCCATTTACTAACATTATTTTGTTATTTCCATTGTTTCAGGTGTGTTCTTTTCATAGTTTCCCAGGTCAGTTTATTATGGATTTCCTTGTCAAAATAAATAATTATAAAAAATTTATAACATATATATATATATATATATTTAACTCATTTAAAAAAACTACATTTAAATTTAAACATTCTATTATTCCAGTAAAATTAAAACAAAGAATCATCCTCCACAAAGGCGTTGAATTGACGCTCCATAGACGACGATTTCATTATTTAAGAATAAAAGGAAAAGATGAGGGATTATATTATTCTCTTAACATAAACAAAAATAAATTACACTATATATATATATATATATTATTTTAGTTTTAGTAATAATTGGATAAGAGGTATGGATAAGGTAGAAGTGAGAAATAATTTGAAAGGGAAGAAGAAGGAATTTTACGTCTTGAAAATTTCGCTATTAAGACCTTATTAAGGCTCATAGAAATGGTATTTTTGTAATGGAAGAAGTACTATAATGTGGTAAGGGATGAGTAGGAGGGAATTTGGCAGAGTTTATTCAAGAAAGAAGGTTTAAGGTGTTGAAATTTAATGAAGGAGGGAGCCTCTTTTTATAATTGAGGTGAGGGGTAACATAAGAATTAATCAAATTATTAATATATAATAAGATTTATTGTAGGGTTTAAGAATTTAAAATGGGATAAAAATAATATTATATCAAATTTTAGACCAAATAATTTTATATTTAAATATTTTATTTGAATTTTATATTCATGAAAAATGATTTGTCAAATTGAACATTATTCATAACTTTTGAAAAAACATCAAAACAAGGTTTCAAATTAGAATAAATTTTATATATATTATACTTATTATATAAATATAATTAATTTATTAATTATCTTAAAAAATATCAAATTATATTTATTTTATTATTTTTAATTTGATTAATTTGATTTATTCCTTAATTAAATTAATACTAAATCATCTTTGTGAAAGCAATTATGGAATTTATCTCTTATCTAAAAATTAAAAATAAAAATCTATGAGAAATATAATTCTATTATATTTTGAAACCCTATTATTGTTTTTAAAAACTCTTAGAAAACCATACATTAAAAATTTTCTACAAACTAATGTTTGTAGTGTGAATACCTTGAATTACTTTTAAATAAAATATTATAAAGGTATTAAAGTGATTCTTGTGGGTACAAAGTGTCCACAATTAGAAGAAAAAATAGATAATATTATAAAATTAATTATATAAAATGTTTTAGGGAAAATATGGGTCATTTAATAATTCTTATAATTTTAAATAAAAACATTTTATTTATTTTTCTTATTTTTTCACAAGCCCTGAATCAGCTTTTCATAAGAATTAAGGTTAATTATTTCATATACAAGAATTAAAAATAAATTAATACCATAAAAATAAATTAATTAGGTTCAAAATAAAATTATTTTTTGTCATTATATATATTCACTCATATACATAACAAGACAACTTTTTAAATTTTTTATTTTGTCTTTTCTTACCTTACACAAGCATTGTACACAATTTGTATAAGTGTTGTGTTATATAACACTAAAATCATAAATTAACATCCAAAAACATCAATAATAAATTATAATTAATAAAAATTCATTAAAATAATGTTTTTTACTCAATTATTATTTATAAAAAATTGCTTAGGCATTGTGTCAGCACTGACAATAATTTTTATACCTATCATTAAATAAATAATAACATACATGTTATAATTATTAATCTAAAATATTACTTTTACAATATAATTATTTATTTATTACATATGTTTAATAAATTATGTATCATAAATATCTCTTGATGTTGTCACAAAAAAATATCATATTTTCTTAAAAACTGTATTTTTTAATTTCACTAAAAATTCAACTATTTCAAAAAAATACAAAAAATTCATAATAACCATTTTTCGATGTGTAGAATTCAAAAATATATACTATTTTATTAAAATATTTTTATAAATATGATAAATTACATTTTAAATGCTAACTTATTTTTCTTGAAAAATACAAATATTAAAATTATAATTGATTTTATGACAGTTTGAAAAACAAACTAAGGTCTCATAAAATTATATTATAATCATAAGAAATAATAATATTAACTTATGATTCTATTTTATTAAAATAAGTTTTATTTTTAATCATTATATTAATTATAAAATTCTAAATTAAGATTTATGTTTTATAAAATTACTAACACTTAATTACTAATTTATAAAACATTTATTTACTTATACTATGATATAATTATATTATACTTTCATTTATAAGATGTCTAAATTTTATTTATACTTTCATGGGTGAGGTTACTATTCATTTGGCCAGTTTATTTTTCATATGTGTAATATTACTATTCATAAGGGTAACATTACTATTTAAAAGGGTCAAGTTACTATTCACAAAAAAATTGATTTAATCCTATGAGACACTAAATAACTTACTAATCGAAACCGTGTATGTCTTTTTTTAAAAATTCAATTCACAGAAGCATAAAAATTATTTTTAATGGCTAGGTTATAACTATCTTGTTAAAATAATTATATTAACAAAGTGTTTTTTCATAGAGACTCGGTGTTGTGTGCATTAAATTCTATATTAAATTTATTTGTAAATCCAAAAGGTGTTATAATACTTCAACGAAATAGATGTTATGTCAGTGGGTATTCCATACATGCAGTAAAGAATATTCCATTTGAATAGAAAAAAGGATAGAAAAGTGCCTTTTTTAGAAAGTGACAATAAGATTCCATTGAAAATATTTCTAAAAAAATAAAAATAATGGGTAAAAATTTATTTAATAAATAATTTTTAAAAGGATAAAAACATATTCATAAAAAATTATTTTGGAAGTAAATTGATATCCAACTGAAGAGTGAATTGAAGTCATGTTTTCTTAAAAACAATTTATCAAACATTTTAAGTACCAAAGAGTTGGAAAATGGTACAATTACTTGAAAATATAATTTCCAACCATAGTATAATAGAATTTATAAGAATTATAATATTTCAACGTTGAAGACTTAATCATAGACAATCTCAATAAATGATGATATAATAACAAAACATTCTTATAATTTCCGTAAGTCTGAATCATAATATCCATGAAATAATAACACTAAATGAAACTTATAATGTTAATAAAATAATTAGATCCATTTTATAACATTTAAAAAGGGTATTATATACACCACATTAAAGAATATAGGTGTATAACATAACATACGTCTCAAAGAAGGAAAATTGAGACAAAAAACCCTTACAACATTGGTAACTTTGAAACCATAAATCCCATGAAAGAGAGATCATAAAATAGATATATAAATCTGCATAAATTTATTTATAATAATCATACAATAAAATCAGGGTAATTATATGAACCACACAACAAAAGTAAGTGGTGAACATGGAATATATCTCATAGAAATAAAACCGAGACAAGAAAAACCATTACCTTGAGTTTTATTTATCACGTGTGTCTTTATCTTCATGAAAAATAAACATATATTCATTATTTAATTTCTAGAGGAAATTTTTAAATTCAATTATTACTTTTATTTATCTTATAAATAATTTATATATAATTGTTTAATCAATTAATTTAAGTCAGTTGTTTTGACCATATTTATCTTATAGGACAAAAATGAATTTGGTATGTTGAGTATGGTCAAAGAGATTATTATTTAAATGTATCCAGAATAATAATCTTGAAATAATTAGCATATTTATTCCTCAATAATAATTTTAAAACCAATAAATAAATATGGTTATGAAAAATGAACTAAATTTACTATCATGGAGACGGTAGGTCGTACATACGCATGAGTAACATTTCCATTTTTCAATGATCAATATGAAAATAAGTTAAATAAAATTTATCATCCAAGAATGATAATAATATCATAAATATAACATTATTTAATTATATATACTTATATATATCATTCTTATTATGTGGTGTTGAAAAAATTAATCACATCGCTTCGAGGCAGTAGTCCACACATCCATGAGCAATGTTATTATTTTTTTCAGTTAGTGAAAAGGTAAAAAAATGATATATTATATTTAAATAATGATAAATATGTCTTTAATATCATAAATATTTCATTTATATTTCATATATTTATTACCTTTACCCTTATTACCTTCCACATGATGTGTTAGTGAAAAATGAATCTCATCGCTTCGTGAGGCGGTTGTCTGTCGTACACCCAAGCGA
This sequence comes from Viscum album, assembly GCA_963277665.1. Taxonomy (NCBI): domain Eukaryota; kingdom Viridiplantae; phylum Streptophyta; class Magnoliopsida; order Santalales; family Viscaceae; genus Viscum; species Viscum album. Next base: position 731,311,800 of record OY728132.1, on the reverse strand, counting down.
TGTTATCATATATCTTATAGAATTGAATGTAAAAGGGTATATATGATATATTGGATAAATAGGTATAGTTATGTTATATATATCATATATAAACATGATATCCATCATTATATCCAACCAAGACATGTGGTAATGTAAAAATGAATGACATCGTTTCACAATGTTGTAGCCTGCCATACGCACAAATGATGATTTCATAACTCATTTGATAGAAGTGAGTGTGGTTTTAAGTCATACACTTAACATAAAAAATCTAATTATATGGTATATACTTAGGTTATTATATCATCATGGTATAATAACAACTGAAGTAGGTGGATAATGAAGTATAATAAAGATTCTTGTTGAAGAACAATACCTCTTCTTTGGGTATCCTACCTATGTTTGCACTAAATCCTTGGAAGGTTAGATTTATAAAAAAAACTAAGGCACATAGGATGAGTTTATGGGATTTGGGAAGTTATTTTTATGGGTTTAATTAAACAAATGGATTGATATTTGTGAATAAGTGAGGGGAGTGACTGCCCTTTTATCATTGAGGAGGAGTGACATTCTTACAAATACTCAAAAGTATTCACTATTAAGAGATCAATTTTACCTTAAGTAGCTAAAAAATTGATAATTAAAGTTTTTATATGAATGATATGCTCAATAAAAATCTATACCGCATAATTAAACCAATTTTTTAATCATTCTGTTCCTTAACTTTTAAGTTTTCGTATTTTTACCATTTGGGGTTTTCACAGCGATAACTATTTTTTGAACCTAGGTAAATTATAATTTTAGACTAAAATAAAGTGTTAATTATTATAAAATTTATACCCACATATTATAAATATGAAATCCAATTTATAAAATTAAAATATTATGTATTTTGAAAATTAGTTTTAATATAAGTGCAAGTAATGTGCAAAAACACCACTTTAACCTTAACCACACTAACAAAGTGTTTTACTAATTTGGGGTAAATGTATTCATTATAAAAGAAAAATTAAGAAATATTTTATATTTAATAACATTTATTAATCACTTGGAATAATATGGTATTTTTAGTAATTTTAAATCATTTAATATAATTTATTATAAAATAACATTACTGTCAATTTTAACGTTATTCAATTAATTTCAATTAAAAAAATATCAATTCAATGATGTAATTAGAATATATTATTCTCAAACCTATGTAACATGATATATTAATATAAAAAATTAATTTAGCACAATAATTCTCTCAATTTAATTTGCTTTTAATATTTTTTGTGTCATTTAATTTATTTAATTAATAACTAAATAATTACTATGTTAGCATTTATTTAGTATTTAAAGTGATTAATTCTTATATAAAAATTTAAAATAAGTTATCATGATATAAAAAAATATTTTATCATTAGAAATAATATTTATAACTTAAACTATTTTTTCCTTATCCTAAAGCTTTATAGAAATTAAAAGGAAAAAAGTTTTGTTTTTGTATTTTTCTTTACTTAACTTATTATGTAAATAACTTCCATGGAAAAGTGTACTAAAAACTAATAAAATTTATCATAAGTTCATAAGGGTATAAATATTTCCATACAAAGGGTTTTTGATATGTTTTTAGGTTATTTTCCCCATAAGTTTAAATTTTAATCCCTTTGTAAACTCATCTTTACCTTAGTCGTTGTGATTAATTTTAATTATTTTCACCAACCATTATGATAAAAAAATTGGTTGGACTTATTAGATGTTATAAATTATTATGATTAAAAATATCATCTCAATTTTTCTAAATTCAATTCACATAAGTGGAAAATTTTAATTTCATATTAATCCCGCAGAGGCGGCGAGATATCAGGGTTTTAAGAAGAGTATTTTTTTTAGAAAAAGATGATTCTATATCAACTCTATGAATAATAATAATCATTATATGAAACTAAATTAAAATTTTATGTTATGTAATCTATACATTTAATTTTAAATATTCTCTATTAATTATTTTTTAAATTAATTAAAAAAGAGAAAATTTATGCATTTTAAAACCATTTTTAGAAAAACCCATTTTTAAACATAAAAACAAAATTATTCTAAAAATATATAAATTTGATAAAAATTAATTAAGTAGATTAAATATAATTAAATAATAATTTGATTACTCATAGTAAATTTTGATATTAAAATTAAAAAAATGTAGATTATTTTATAAAATATATTAAATAAAAGTTCCAAAAAATTATTTTAATATTTTTTTATAAAAATCAATAAAAACATTTTTGAAGAAAATTTATTTTTGAAGAATAAAATAACTTTACTAAAAAATTAATTGATTTTTTACTAAAAATTTATCAATAAATTATATTGAGTAAGATATACATATATATATATATATATATTCATAAAGTAGTTAATATTAGTCATACCCACCAATTTAACATCTAGTTTATCAGAATAATATATATCATGGGTCGTTTAAGCTCAGTGGTGAATGTTTAATACACTATCAAATATAAAAATATTGGGTTTGTGTGTAACATAATATAAATTGAGTGTTTTTTGTAATGAAATATAAACTAAGTGTTGTGTGTCCTTTACACTATCGAATATAATTTTTTTATAATATCAGAGTGTTATAGTCCTTTGAAAGTGGCTAAGAAATTTTACATCCCTATCACTTATAATGGTTTTGGGAAGTCCATGTAATCCCACAATTTCATTGAATTTTTTTTATATGAATAGAATAATTAGTATTTTAGTATATATTGAAATGATATTTTTTTTCTAAATCAATACACAAATAAAAAGACGTTATCTTTTCATGATTTTGACTGATTCAATCCAAACACAAAATCCATATAAATGGAAACCAAAGGATGGAATAAAATAGTCAAGGGGGAATACAATCCATTAAGTTTAACCTTGTACTTTTCATTCTTATATTTCAAAAATTTATCATAAATAGTTATAACATAATTTCTCATGACTATCCAATTAAAATGTTTATCCAAAGTAGTTATTGTTTTATCAACACTAAAATGACCCCATCAAATTTCCCTTGTGAGTTCATTTCATAAGTAATTCTAGAGTAGAATAATTAAAAAAGAACAATTTATATCTTTTGAAATTAAATCCATCATTTTTTTAATATCCTTTAAATCCATTTTTTACAAGATTTCCAAAATTCTTAAAAATCCCAATCGGTATAATATATTCACTTTAATAGATCAAGTCTAAGTAATCTAACATGAAGAGAAGTAAGAAATGTATACCTTCATGAAATACCATTGAAAGCCATAATTTTAGGACCTTTTTTCCATTAATCACACAGGTAAAGGTTTCAAATAATTCCATCCATGATACATTCCTCTTATTAAACTTATCTTGGGACTTAAAATACTTATTCATTTCATTGATGGAGTGAATAATTAAATCTTTAGTCCATAAGTAATATTTCCATGTTTTTAAGGATTGCTTCAATGCATAAAATTATTTATCATAAGTTGAATAATTTAATGCTGACCCATTAAATTACTCACAAAATTAAGAAATTGTATATGAATCTTGAGAAAAAACATCACCAATACAACCTTTCGATGCATCACACTCAATTTCGAAAATATTTATGAAATATGGTGGCCTTAAAAGGGTAACATTGAACAATTTTTCTTTGAGTGTGTTAAATGATATTTATTTTTTCCACTACATTTAAATACCACTTATTTATTGAAATTTTCATTAAGTAGTACAACTATGGATGAAAAATCCATTACAAAACTCCAATAAAAGCTTTATAATCCATGAAAACTCCTAACATCAGTTGTGTTCTTCGATGTAGGCCACATTTGAATTGATTTGACATTTTATTCATCTACACGAATCCCTTACTCACCTATTAAAAATCCAATAAACACAACATAATATATATAGAAGGAATATTTTTTAATATATTCATAATTTTTGTTTTCTTTAAGAGTCTCAAAAACCAAACAAAAGTGACCAAAATGGTTATATAGATATCTTTTATAAAATAATATATCATTATATATACAACCAACATGTTTTTAATGAATAAATGAAGGAAATGGTTCATTAGGATTATGAATTTACATGGTTTATTAGTTAAATAAAATGGAATTATTAACCACTCTTACAAACCATACTTAGTTTTAGAATCATTTTTTCATTCATCTCATTCTTTTAATTATTATTTGGTGGTATCCCCTTTTATGATCAATTTTTGAAAACAAATAAGCCCCATGTAATTAATCAAATAGGTCATTAAGTTAAGTTTTGAGATATTGATACTTAATTGTTATTATTTTTTGGTGTGTAAATCCACACACTTTCTCTATGTTTCATATTTATTAGGAACTAGGATCACTAAAAAACATATATACTCATATTTTCCCCCACAAATAATTTTTTATGAGTTCTTAAACTTGGTGTTAGATCTATCTAGTCTCCTCTAAATTATATCTTTATATTGACCTATTGATAATTTTGGCTCAAAGTATGAAGTCAATTCTATGATCAATGCCTCTAAAAAGGGGTAATAAATTGAGTATTTCTTAGGGAAACAAATAACCAAATTCATAGAGTAAAGAAAAAACACAAGAGGGAAAATAACAGTGAAGTTCATTAGTTGTAAGGTAATAATCCTTACAAATTAGTAAGAAAACATTCACTCTCAATAAAGATCTTTTGAACTCAATTTTTTGAAAAATAAAATCACCTTCCACTCAAAACTCTTGTTTTCAACTCTTTTATTTCCCTCATTTATTTTTATGTCACTCATCTCTCCTTTTTAATTCTTAATTTTTCTACTCCTTCCATTTTCTATATTTTTCACCACTTTTTTTTCTCAACTCATCACACTATTTTTTATCACTCAAATTTTTATTTTCTCCACATTAGTTTTACTAATATATTTTTTCTTTTGTATTCTTTATCTATACACATGTGATCTTTATATGATTGTATGGGACTTAGTGGAGTCAAAAAAATCGTTCTAAAACTAAAAATAAAAGAGAATTGGTTAGAATTGTCATCATACATCTCTATCCTATCAAATTTTTATGATCTCCCAAGTAGAATATATTATTTATGTATTAGAGAAACATCACAAACCACCTCATCATGATATTTTCCAATGGAAAAAAACTAATATCTGTTTTTTGAATCTCACTTATATAGTGTCATTCAGACATGATAACATATTAGATCTGGGCTTCTTTTTGGTAGTTAAACTCAACTTATCCACCATCAATGGACTAGACACATTATTATAACTTCATTTATAAATGATTATACTATATAACTTCTCCTTACAGTGGTATCTCATATAAATAAATTCACAAAATTATCCTCATCATGATTATATTTCAGTTGAATGTTTAGAGCTCTTCATTTCAAGAATGTATCTCCATGTATAAGTTCTTCAACATCCACATCTGAACACTCCTCTAAAGGTTACATGTCATCCTTACTAGATCTCTCACTAAGTATATATCTATTATCCAAAACAATCATCTTACTTTTATTTGAGTATTGAGATTCGATATTTCGATGTCCTTGTCACTTAAAAAACTCAATATCATTGGATTTAGAAGGGGAATTTGTGTTACCATTTACTTTGAAAAAATACATGAAAAAATTATTTTTGTATCTTCTCTTTATTTTAGTACAAATTTGGAATCCATTAATTTTGTTTCATTCAACGTAGAAATAAATTTTGGATCTTTTTAGTTATCTTTAAAAAATAATAAGACCTTAATTGAATCCTTAGATAATATATTAACTTTTCTACCTTTACCATGTTATAAAGAAACTCCCCTATATCAGTTTAGTTTTTAAGTTCAACCACATCTCAAATTTTTGGATTCAATCCATTGATAAACCTTACCATTGTCACTTCTCAATTGTCCTCAAAATTGGATTGAATAATCGAAATCTATATTTACTTATAGTAATCCTCCACCCACATGAATCCTTAAACAATAATTTGCAACTTAAAATGTAAATATATATATTAATTAATAGAAATATACCTTTTTCACATTGATATCTTTATTTATTTCCATTTTTTAATTATCCTTTCTCAATTCCATCGTCGACTCACTTGGAATTAGACCCTACAAATACTTGAATAGTCGTTGAACTAAAGCACCAAAAACTATACCTTCTTATCCTTTAAGTAGTTGTGAGTCAAAAACACATGTTCAACCTTTATATACCACCCCAAATAAATTTTTAGATCACTCTTCCCTTGAAAGGATGGAAGTGTCATTTTGATTCTTTACAATTCACATGCTCTTCAAGCATTATGTTTCCCTCACCTAGGAAATTATTATTCAAAATAGTAGTATTTATCATTACCTTCATCAAATTATTTACTTCATGGATACTTTGAATTTGAGGAATTTTTCAAACAATCCAACCTAGCATTCAACCTTATCAACTATTCTGCAACATCTTTCATGAATAACTTGATATCAATCAGATTTTTTTTCCCCTAAATCAGCATTTTATAACTCATCACACATTATTCATATAAATTTTTAATCTCTCAAAGTGTTCTATAGAATTTATCAAATAACAACTTGATTTAAACAAGTTTTATTTAATATAATCATGAAGAAAACTAGTAAAAAGAAAATAATTTATAGTCAACTTTAAAAATTAGAAATATTAAAATGGTTTTGAATCGATGGAATCATATAAATATTATATGTACATATAAAAGGAATAAATGGTAATGGTTTAAGGAAAAAATATTGTGTATAATAAAATTCAATAAAATTTGAGACTAAATGAGAAAACATAACGTTTCATATGAGATTTTTTTGTTTTTGTATTTTTTTATTTTCTTATTACGCTTTATTTTTTTCAAGTACAAAAATCATTAAATGAGTTAAAAGAGTGTGTTCATGGTAGTCAATGTACGAAATATGAAAATTTTAAAATTCACTAATATTATTGAAATAATGTAAACAAGTGAGATAATATGAACTTCTAACTTGATAGGAATCTGGTTTGGTGATAGTTATATTTCATAAGAGTAAATTTGTATTACAAATTAATTTGACTATATCACCAAATATATGTGTCATATTTCAGTGTATTGAAAATGATAATAAATATGATATTTTAAACTATAAAAATGGAATATGATATTTCTAAAAACATTTAGAAAAATTGGTTGAAATGGTGGAATAATTTTGTGGCTAGAATTAGTGATAGCCAAAAATGGAAGAAGGAGAAAAAATGGGTGAAATAGAAAAATAAATGAAGCTAGTTTATATTTATGAGATATGATACCTAATGATGTGATACTAAATGGTTGTGTGGTATTAATTTGTGAAAATATTGAAACAAAAGTGATGGAAGTAGGATAAGTGGGAATTAAAAAAGCATGAAGGAAATTACAGGGGAAGGGAATGATCAATTAGGACCTCAAGGAGGCTTTCCCCTCAAACCCCTAATTACAATGTTTTACAAAGTTTTATCAATCCTTTAATATGAATTACCTATATTAATCCAATAACATAAGAAACATGAGTATATTAATTCTAAAAAACACTCAATTCCATAATTAAACTTCAAGGAATACAAAGAGGTGGCTATTTATATCTAAATGAGAGAGATACATGTTAAACACCTAGTCCACAAAATTCTAAATACTAAAAAACAATTTTCAAATGTGTTTACACAAGTCCATGGATTTAAGGGAAAATATTTTCCATGAAGAATAATTCATGCAAACACACCAAATCCTTTTAAGATTCACATGATGACATTTGAGACAAGAGGCCAACCACTTTTGACTTTAGAGATTTCCTTTATAAAAATTGATTTAAATTTGTTGGGTAAACTAGGTTGTCTATTTTAGTACACTTTTGGGATATAATAAATGTCATTATAAGATAGTTTTATCCTCTCATACATGCATGTTGTGCCTTCATTTGAAATTTTAAAATAATTCCATGAAAATCCTCTTTTATCCTTCTCATTCTTCCTCTATTCATTAGTCATCCAATTCCATGCAATGGGTCTTGTGAATTAATTCACCATTCACCCTCCACATCATACTCACATTCAACTAATTTATGAATATGTGCTCTATAATTCTCATCATATATCAATTAAAATAAATGTGAATATTTTTCTAATATTAAATAATAAAAAGTTAAAAACCATTATTCAGGAGGTTAAATCACATTTAGCTATGTGGAAGCATGAGGCAAAGAGTTTTTGAATCAATTTTTATTCATTGAGTTATACCACTACATCATTGATTATGTTATGAAAAGATTTGTTCAAAGTTTCATTTTATTATTTTATGTTTTCTTTCCACTTATTTGGTGTGGATCGATATTTGTTTCACATAATCACTTTATGGATTAATTCTCACTACAATGATACGATCTTTATAAGGAGTTTTCATCTCAGTTTCCACTCTATTAAGTTATAATTTTTATTATTTATTTGTTATATTTTATGTGGTAAATATACTGCCACTGTGATATATTTAACATGAATCTCTATTTATTCATGTTATTTAATGTTTCAATTCAGGTTTACTCTTTTATGGGGTTATAATTCAAAAGTTTCTAGTGAGTTATGAATTTATTTGATAAAATCTCATTTTTTGGGATTTATTATATTTTAGTTAAAGAATTATAACAATATATCCTTCATAAACCACACATATAGTATTCCATTCTAGATATTTAATGAAATTTACATATTTTATTTCAACTTTTCCTCTATGGGGAACTTGAATTAAGTTAATAAATGTTTAAAAAAATCCAATCTTTTTTCACTTCATGACTAGGAATATTTTTCATTCATATATATGTTCTTTTTATCATGGATATTCTTATTTCCTAAAACATATAACATTTCTACGTATAGTGTTTTTCTATGAAAATTATTTAATTGACTGGTGAAATATTGAAATTATATATTCTTTACTCAATATGGATATTTTTTAACAAGTCATGTTTTTTATGAATTAAATTGATCATTAAAAATATTATGAATTAATTGTACATGCAGTTATATGTGGGGAGAGGTTATAGATAGATCATTGATGCATCGAGATGTATCATGACATAAACTAGTTACCTAGACTTATGAAATGGGTTTCAGTGTATACCTACCCATATTTAAAGTATATTGGCACAAGGCATTGATCAAGAAATCTGTCATTATGCATTTTTTTCATTGTGAATTCAGTTATTATTATCCATGCGGTTACTACCTATATTATCCATGGATGCATTTTTTGATCAAGTTATTGATTAAATTGACTGTGTTTTCTGTTATATACCTTTACATATTGAATATATCTTATTTACTCCTGATATATTCCACTGTATGAAACCCTTACTTAGTATTCGAGATCACCCTAATCTTTTTCATTTTACCTAGGATATGGAAAATGAATATTTGAATTAGTTTCATGGATATAGACTATTTAATATTAACATATTTAAATTTTTTTTTAAAATGTAAAATGGGAATCATCTATATATTTGGTTCTTCAAAACTAATAAATTGATCATTCACTGGTGATGATATCCCTTGTATATTATGATAATGTAATAATGTTAACACTTGCTCGAGATTACTAGGGTTGGATTTATTTAACTTGGTATTATAGAAAATTTAGTAGGACCCTTGAGAACTAGATTTTGGGAAACCTTTATTAGATAACATGACTCTATGATATATTATATGGATAATTATAAGTGTAGGGTAATATCATGAAGCTTTGGTAAAGTATATATTGTGTGGTTTTCCTAGAATATACATCCCTATATAGATACTAGAAAGTGGGTGCAGCTATGGAACATATATACCTGGGGGTAACAACTATGAAAATAGTGGATTGGGTATTACCTCAATTTTCACCAGTGCACAATGAGTGGTTCTATGACCTAACACCTGGCTAGAAATTCTAGGGGATGTTCTTGGGATCATTCATATTTTCTTTATTGACCATTATGATGAATAAGAGGACAAAACCTATGAAAAATATGATATGCCAAAGTAATATGGGATAAACCTAAAGCATCATGGGTTGATAACTCTAAGGTTGATCATAAGTTTAAATTTATATATACTCCATTTGAGTTTTTTTGTGATGAATGTTTAAGATGATTAAGGATGTTTTTAGAGACATTTATGGGAATAAAAACCTTGGTTAAGTATGTGTTTTATAAAAAAAATCTCTCAGGAAGATTTATTTTATATTTTATCGATATAAGTTGAAAGGTATTGATATAATTTAGATGCAATATGATGATTAATGTTAATATGGTTAATTGGTATAAAAGGGATGTCATATTTTTGGAACATATGTTTTATCATATAGATAACGATGTGATTAAAAAGTGATCTGGTGACTAAGGGATTAATGTAATTTTTGAATAATTTTTCTATGATATAAACATTATAAAATTAAAGTAAAATGATATATTTTTGTAAAATATGGGATTTTATTTGAATAATAATGTTTGAGTTATCTTTTAGATGTATATATGATTTTATTATGTATTTATTGTGATTCGGGATATTTATGTAATAGATAAGCATATTTTAGAGATTGTATGATAGGGAATATTTATTTTTGGGTATATTAATTTATGATTGATTAATTTTTTTGGAGATAAAGTTTCAATTAATCTCAAAAGAATATGTGATCCACTATTTCATTTTTTTGGGTTCTCAACTTAGTCGAGAATATTTTTGATGAGTTGTAAGGTTAGTTATTTATGGAATGATTTAAGCTTAAAATTGGGCGTTTTCTATTTATACTTTGGATATTAAATTATTATTACTTTATATTAATGTTTATTCATATTGTATATCATATCATCATGTGCTGAACATTTTGGTCCTTGTTAATTGAGAGAAATAGGAGGAATAATTTTTCTACCATTTATGGATCATATAGTTAATTAAATGTTTATTTTAGTTATTTATTCATGTAAAATTCATCATGATCATTATTATTCACATTCAATGATGAAATAATTCTTATATAATTGGAAGAAATCAATTAAATAAATTTTATCAGTTTTTTCTATCCCAATAATAAATGAATTTTATAAACTAAAGTAAACTAAAGGTAAATCTATTAAGTCTTATGTGGAATGTATCAATCATATATCAATGAATATTTTCTAAAACTCATTTGAAAGTATGTGTTTTATAGAGTTAGATTAATAATAATTTTCTCACTCATAACCTAAAAATTAAATTTTATGATAAAATATACATCTTGTTTTATTAATATTATATGATATTCTTAGTTTAGAAAAGAATATTTAAAATTGAGAGAATAAAATTTATGTATGGGTGTATAATTTAATTCCAATAGATTTTAATTTATATTTTATTTTTGAAATAATACTATGTTCAATATTGTACATGTAAATTATCTGATTTTTTCATGTATTACTTTAGAATATTATACTGATTATTTTCAGAGCTAGGCACTATGATAGAGTGTGATTTCAAGACATGGTGATCCTGGAATTATTTTTTGTAGTATAATAAATATATTAAAATATCACACATGTGAAGTTTTCAAATTGTGTATTTTCCCCTTGGAACAATGTAACCTTGGAGAGTGTCAGACGTTCGGGTTAGGCACAATCATGGGAGAATGTTTAAATAAATTAACTGATTAAAATAATTTATTTAATTTAATTTTACAAGACCTAATTTTTTTTACATAAATACATTGTTATGTAAAATCCTAAAGTTATCCATATAATTCTAGAGAGTTGAAAGAGATAATTGGAGGATAGTTCTTAGAAAAACAATGACAGAATCATGGGTCATTGATCAGTGTGTAGCGAATCTTGAGGATCTCACCAACAACAATGATGCAAATTCATTAATTTCTAGTGATTGATCCAAATTGAGGTAGGATATTTTTTTATATGTATTTGTCACATTTTTCTAATCCTATGAATAACATGAATAAATTGATTAAAGGATTTATTTTTTGATCAATCATATTTCATGCGTGAGTTTATTTGCAGAAAATTTGGTAGATATTGTTTATTTTTCTGGGATCCTAATTTTCTATTCTAAAAGAAAATAATTATAGAAAACTCAAACATTCCCGAGGTTCATTCCTCTCTTGTGTTTCTTGGTTTTCTAACTCTTCTCTTTGTTCATTTATCAGTGACATTCTATTTGGTTAGTGGTTTGACAAATACGAGATAATCAATCATTGTGCACCCATTTCTTGGAATAAGAGATTGATATCGCAGATCTGGGATCATCTTGATGATGAGATTGAGATACAACAATGGTTATGATGGATCAATACCGGATAGATGATGTGTGTGAACATGGATGATAAGTATGATGATGGTAGAGCTACCTGATGATTTCCAAGAAATTAGGATGGCTGAAAATTAGATCTTCAATGAAGATTGAGCTCTGTTGACCTAGATACACAATCCATAAGTGGTATTTGTGAAGGATTTAGCAGCAATAGTGAGAGATTTTTAATCTTCATGATGAATCTACTAGTTCTGTGAAAATTTAAACTATATAGAGTATATTTTCGGAACACATGCCATGTATGGATCCTCAAATATAGTGCTAGTGTTTCGCATGGATTTTATTATCACATAGAATGTGACCCCTATCACCCAATGAGTGGCATTTACATGGAATCTCTACATTTACCTAGGGAGGCACACAGTCACAAACAGGGCTAGTTGAACATAGACATGGCCAACCAAGAATGGACACATCTAGAAGTACATAGGAATGAATATTTCATGTACCTTGACAAGGACACATGCATAGGTCGTGATACATGGGTATGATCCAGAGTTGAAGGGACATGTCATATACTTCCATTACACACTGTGTAATTCTTTAAGGAAGACTTGGAGCCCTTTTCCACTTCATACTGGACAAGATTCATTATGGTTATTCCCTTGATCCATTACCTAAGGGTTTAGTATAGATCCAGGTCCTATGTGATAGGATGTTGATCCACTCTGATGAACTTCATACATGGATAGACTTGTTTTAATCCTTCCATGATTCCCAGCATGAGATCCTCAATGATCATCAATTTCCCTAGGTGGGGTTCTAGGTATCATCTTGACCAATACAACATGGGTGTCGGTCCCTTACTTAGTAGTTTAATAAATATTGGTTTATTAATATACCCAATGTCCCTAGGTATAATCCACATCTATATATCGATCTCTATAGACTTCCATCATGTACTTATTATGGTAAGACAAGATGAGCATGACATCTCAGATGGATATTATCAGGGCTATCTATCTCAGGAAGTGTGTTATCCCTGATGAGTTTTATATGGAACGTTCAAGTAGGAATCCTAGTCTAGACATATGGTTGTGATATTACATTGAGACTATGTCTCTACTATGAGTATATCTAGATATTCTTATTATGTATTATATTGACATATCCCTATGATGAGATGACTATTATTCATAATGCATTATGCATAGTGATTTCGAGGTGTCTCCTAGAGAAAATATTTTCAATAAATTTACATTTTAGTTCAATTTTTTAAATCCCACCAAAGTGTTACTTTAAGATAAATTGACACATTTTATGATATTTGTGGTATTTTGTGCATAATTGTAAAAATGTCCCATGTTAGATTTTTAACACTTTTTAATTATTTTTTTAATTTGGAAATAATATTTTATACATTAATCTAAATTGATTTTTTTTCTTTTTATGATTATAAAAATTCAGGTATTCATTTCATCCTTCTTGACTGAAAGCTTAATCAATCACATGGAAGCTCAAAATAACCTCACAAATTGGACCACGAAAATTGTTTATAGATCTGTCGATTTTTTGTGTGGGGTACCTAACTCTTTCATAATGGGCCTAATTGATGTGAAATTCGGTGGGTGGACGTGAAAAAGTTTTTTTATCATATTTCATAAAGGATCATATGTGTTAATTAGTCTTTTTAATGGTTATTAAAACATTCTAATCTGGAGTTTTTTGACTTGGAGAGACTAACTGGACAGAATAAATTGTAAAAGTAATATGGGTATAACTCACGGAATACTTTTCCAAATACAATAAAAGTTTTAGGAGAGGTGGAAGAGATATTTATAAACAACATTAAAGAAGGGTGAAATGTGTGAAGAGTTTATTTAGGGGGGCTACAATGTTTCAATGTTGGGGGGAAAAATTCTGCCTATAAAAGGAGGGGATCTCCTCCATCTCAAAGCATCTCATTCCATTCCATTCCTTCTAGGACACTAAGGAGGATAAATATTCAGCTTTTTATCTTTTAGTTATTTTATTTTTTATAGTTTTTTAATTAATTATTCTTCTTCATTCATCTCAAATACCCTTACCATGGTGGGTTAAACATTTTGAGTGATTTGGGAAGGGTTGGTTTTATATTTTGTAATGCTTGAGTTCTTGGACATAATTGAATTAAATTTATTTATTCTTGAAATTTGTTTTCAATTTCATATAGAATATTTTATTATCAAGTGATATCATTCTTGAATTTTAATACCATTATTGATTTTTTCTTAGTAAATAATCACTATCTCCCTCCACTAATTTCTGATTTATATAAGATGGAATATACTAGGGAGTAGTGATGAAGTACTCAATGATCGTCAGTACAAGTAAAAAAGGGGAAGTGAATTTTATTTATTATTTGGAAAAAAAAGACTAGATTGGGTATTTCCCAAGTCAAATGATTATATTCAATACAACTCTTTTTCACATGGAAAGAGAGTTGACCAAATTGAGATCTTGGTAAGGTTTTCCCTCACCATCATAATTTCACAAAGTGAGAGGAAACGATTGTGTAAAATCACTTTAATCAACTTCAAATAAGAGGTTTGAATTAAATTTTACAAGGATATCATTACAATTGAGAAACTGACCCCAACCTAATCACCTTTTTAATATCACAGTTTTTAATACTTTGAATTTCAAATTTCCTTTAAATCATTTTCTTATTGATTTATTCTAAAAAACACCATTTTTACCCTTGTTTAAAAGTGAAAAATTATTTTTTTCACAGTCCTCTTCGGGAAACTTCTTAGTGTAAATCAATATACTTCACTTATGAAATTTAAAAAAAAAATGTTTTTTGACGCCCTATGATAGGCGTGCGTCAAACTTGGCACAATTTCTAAGGAGGTAATGCCACAATATAATTATAAATTTTTAACACTTTTCTTTAAAAAAACAATTAAAAAAATCATTTTCCATGAAATATCCCTACTACTGTTACTCTTCATGGAATGAATACTCACAGGTGCATCAATAACAATTAAAATCAATTTTAGAGTAAAAAAATCTCAAGTGAAGGAACTCATAGAGGAAATAAAAGGAATAAAGGGTCAAATAGAAAGGCTAATAGAATATGTCTCTTTTACCTATGAGAAATCAGATCTTGAGCTATATGGTGGGGATGAACAAGATTTGAATGAATTCTAGAATGAGTGTGAATAAAAACTTGGCCTCCCAAAAGAAGAAGATATGGAACCATTAAAGGGATAAACCCGTAAGGTGGTGGAAATTGAAGATCAAATAGAGGAGTCTAACTTTCTACCTCTATCTTCTACTACCCAACTCCAAGAGGTTATTTCAAATGAAATATATATTTAAGTCGAACAAACTCATAGAGTTGATATTTTCTTGAACTTATTGTCTTCTACTTTAATTAAAAATGAATTGTGTATCACCTCCCCTTACTCAAAATTTTTCGATTCATCAAACTTATGTGTTGCCTTAGAGGATGATTATAAAAAAGAAGATGCACATAAATAGGAACAATTGGAAATCCCTGAACTTTCTAAATAGTTATTGGAGGGAGTAAATGAAAATATAAAAGTGGATTTGTTGGAAAAAAATGAGACAAAAGCTACTTACATTGAAAGAGAACAATTTGATATTTATTATTCATTGTTTGTTTTTTTTTTGAAATAGAATTTCACTCTAAAATTTCCTTTGATGATTCCATTAATGCATCATACCTTGAGAAATCACTAAAGAATGAAGAAGAAGTTGGGAAAGTGGAAAACAAGGAAGAAGACTCATTCATTATCTTACCCCAACCTTTTAAGTATTATGTAATTCCCATGGGGTGTATTTTTTTGTGTCATATACTTGGATTCCTAATCAAAAAAGGAAGAGGTGTATGCTGGAAAAAAGAATTTTTATTAGTTCATGAGAAAGAAACTAAACCCACCATTAGATTGGGGATAACCAATAAGAATTTCCCATTTTGAGGTAGTAAAAACCTAGGGACTACTTGGGGGATTAAACCATGATTTATCCTTCTATTCTCATACTATTTATAATTTTGTTTCTTTCAATAAATATCTAATGTTTTCTTTTTTTTTTCTTTTGATTTTAGTTTTTTAGAGTGCAACACTTAAGATCTTAAATCAATGTTACACTGCATATAAGTTAGGTAGTACTTCTCCTCTATACTTACTTGTTTGTAGTTAATCAATCAAAAATATACTTACATATTAAATCAAATTGAATACATTGAGGAAAATACATCATTTAAGTGTGGGGGAGGGGAACCTTTGTAGTTTAAGTTTTTTATTTTTAGTTTTTTTTTTATGTTTTTTTTAAAAAATATTTGTATTGTGTTTTTTAAATTTTCGTGTGTTTTCAAAACTTTTGAGATGAAATTATTATAATTTCCATTTTTGTAACTCATTACAAAGAGTGAACCAGTATATTTCATGAAACTAAGCTTAAATGAATACTAAAATGACTTTGTTTCAAGTATAAAATATTTTGTAATTTCATGGAAAGTACTTTGATTTTTTAATCTTATGAACAATATCACTATATTTATTTTCAAAATCACATTCCTGTGAGGCTTAATTACCATTGTTGTTATATTATTAAAATTCACATTATTTAATGAGAGAATCATACCATGCTTGATTTAACTAGAATTTGATTTATTCCTATCAAAACTTAAGGGTTTGAGGTACTTGTGTTTCAAATGATTGAGGTATTTATTTGGTTTTAATTCCCCTTTTCAAAATAATATTTTTTATTATGCCATAACTTGTATATTAATCCTTGTATCCCTTAGAAGTCATGAACAACTTGTTAGGTTAGCCACATTAAAAATCAATTTTCCCTATCTGACCTGCTCTTAAAGTGAAATAGCATGATCTAGTTGAACATATGTTTGGGGGAGGATGTCTTGTGGTGTACCACATCATTTTATGATAATTTTTGTGGAAAATTAAATGTTGATGAGCTGATGTTTATATGGAATATTTCATTTTGTTAAAAACTGTGCCTTTCTGGAGCATTCATCATAAAATAAGTTGTGCCTTTCAGGAGCTTCCAAAGTGGAAAGAAAACTATCCCTATCTGGAGATTTCAATAAAAACAATGTTTGAGAAGATTTTTTGTTGGTGAAATGATAAATTTTATGAAATTTTCATTATTTTTCATGATTATGGAGATGATTTTCTATAAAGGGGAAGAGAATGAGACCATACTTTAGTGAAAATTAGAAAAATGCAATTATTCTTCAAAAAGAGCCAATCCCACCTTTTCGGTTTCAGAATTTTTAACATCTAAATCCTACCAACCAGAATCCATAGAACAACCCTAAAACATATTCAAGAGAAACATATTTCCTTGACTCATATCAGGTGGAGAATTAGGAATTTATTAAGCCTATGGTGACTCTTTCATGATTTTGGATGAGAAAAGACTTGTTGAATATTTATATTTGTGAGATGAGAGAAAAATAATGTGAGGTAGGTGTTTTGAATGAATTGGATAAGAAATGAAGTGAAAATGTATTAAATAATATAAATAGAGAACTTGAAATAATTGTTTTTTATGAGGAATGGTGTCTTTTTGTTTCTTAGTGTTGATTTGGTAGAACTCATAGGTATGTTTTTTGGATTTGATTTGATTTAATTTTGATGTTTACTTGTCTAGGAGTCCAAGTGATAAGTGTGGGGGAATTGATAGAGGAAATATTTTCAATAAATTTATATTTTATATCATTGTTTTATATCCCACCAATGTGTTACTTTAAGATAAATTTCCACATTTTATGACATTGGTGGTATTTTGAACATAATCATAAAAATATCCCATGTTGGATTTTCAAATATTTTTAATTATTAATGAATTTGGCCATAAAATTTTCTAAATTAATCCAAATTGAAAATTTATTTCTTTTTAGTATTATAAACATCCAGGGATTTATTTCATCCTTCTTGACCAAATGCTTAATTGACTATATGAAAGCTCAAAAGAATATCACAATTTGGACCATGAAAACTTTTTACAAATCTGTCCATTTTTTATTGTGGGGTCCCTAACTCATTCATTGTGGGCCCAATTGCTATGAAATTTAATGGGTAGATGAGAATGATATCTTTTACATCTTTCAAGAAGGATCAGATACGTGAATTGGCTGTTTTAATGGTCATTAAAACATTCTAATCTGGAGGATTGCGATTTTGAGAGTCTGACTGGACAGAATAAATTGTCGCAATAAAAAAGGCATAACCCTTGAAATACTTGTCCAAATATGCTGAATGTTTGAGGAGATATGTAAAAGATATTTATGAACAACATTCAAAAAAGGTTGAAATGTGTGATGATGTCATTTAATGGGGCTACAATGCATCAATTTTTGGGAGAAATTTCTTCCTATAAAAAGAGGGGATCTCCTCCCTCTCAAAGCATCTCATTCTATCCCATTTCTTCTAGGACACCAAGGAGGAGAAAATTTCAGCTTTATCTCTTTTATTTATTTCCATTTCTATAGATTTTTAATGCCTTATTATTCCCCATTCATCTCTTTTACTCCTACTATGGTGGGGTAAACATTTTGAGTGATTTGGGAACGGTTGGTTTTCTATTTTTTAATGGTTGTGTACTTGGACATAATTGAATGAAATTTATTTCTTCTTCAAAGTTGTTTCCAATTTCATATAGTGGATTTTATTATCATGTGATATCATTCTTGAATTTTAATTCCATTATTGATTTTTTTCCTTAGTAAATAATTATTATCCCCCTCCACTAATTTCTAGTTTATATACGATGGAATAGAACAGGTTTTCTCTCACCATCATAATTTCACCAAGGAAGAGAGAGGAAACGATTGTGGAAACTCACTTTA
Organism: Viscum album; assembly: GCA_963277665.1. NCBI lineage: Eukaryota > Viridiplantae > Streptophyta > Magnoliopsida > Santalales > Viscaceae > Viscum > Viscum album. The sequence continues at coordinate 731,292,638 of OY728132.1, read as the reverse complement.
ATCAACTCCAAAGAAGAGTATTGAATTAAATTGAACTGGGATAACATTAAAATTGGGAAACCGACCCCAACCCAATCAACCTTTTAATATCATAGTTTTTAATCCTTTGAATTTGAAAATTTCTTTCAATCATTTTCTTATTGATTTATTCTAAAAACACACCATTTTTTCCCTCGTTTAAAAGTGAAAAACTGCTTTTTGTGCACTCCTATTCAGGAGATTTAGTAGGGTTAATCTCTATACTACACTTATGGAATTTAAAAAAAATTGTTTTTCCGCACCCTACGATAGGCATGAATCAAACATGGAATCATTGCCGGGGAGGCAGTGCCACAATATAATTATAAAATTTTAACACTTTTCATTTAAAAATAAAATAAGAAAAATCTTTTTCCATGAAATATCCCTACTTCTATTACTCTTCAGAGAATGAATACTCACAGGTTCATTAGCAATAAGAAAAAGATGTTTTATAGTATAAAAAATCTCAAGTGAAGGAACTCAAAGAGTCCATACAAGGACTAAAGGGTCAAATAAGAAGGCTAACTGAATATTTCTTATTTACCCAAGAGAAATCAAAGCCTGAGCTACATGGTGGGGATCAACAAGATTTGAATGAATTCTAGAACTAGTTTGAATAACAACTTGGTCTCCCAAAAAAAGAAGATTTGGAACCATTAAAGGGATAAACCACTAATGTGGTGGAATTTGAAGAACAAATAGAAGAGCCTGACTACCTGTCTCTATCTTCTACTACCCAACTCTAAGAAGTGATTTTAAATGAATAAGTGATTGAAGTTAAACAAACTCAGGGAGATAATATGTTCTTGAACTCATTGTCTTCTACTTTTATTAAAAATAAAATGGGTATCACCTGCCCTTGCTTGAAATTTTTAGATTCATCAAAATTATGTGCTTCCTTACAGGATGATTATAAAAAAGAAGAATCACTTAAAGTGGAACAGCTGGAGTTCCTTGAACTTGATGAATAGTAATTGGAGGAGTACATGAGAATATAAGAGTGGATTTTCTGGAGGAAAATGAGAAAAAATATTCTTACATTGAAAGGGAAGAATTTTCTATTCATTCTTCATTGTTTAGTTTTTTCGAATAAAATTACAATCTGATATTCCCTTTGATGATTCCATTAATGCAACATACCTTGGGAAATCACAAGGGAATAAATAAGAAGTTGGGAAAGTGGGAAACAAGGAGGAGGACTCATTCATTATCCAACCTCCACCTTTCAAGTATTATGTAATTCCCATGGGGGTGGATTTTTTGTTTTACATACTTGGAGTCCTAAAAAAAGAATAAGTTCATGCTGGAAAGAAGATTTGTTATTGGTTCATGACAATGAAACTAAACCCACTATCATATTGGAGATAACTTATTAGAACTACCCATCTGGAGGCAATCAATACCTGAGGCCCACTTTAGGGATTAAACCATGATCTATCCTTATATTATCATCTTATTTTTACTTTTTTTTCTTTCAATAAATTTCTTATGTTTTATTTTGTTCTTTTTTTTGTAGGTTTTCAGGGTGCAACACTTAGGAGCTTAACTCAATGTTGCATTGCGAATAAGTAAGGTTGTGCATCTCCGTTATACATACTTGTTTTTTGTGAATCAATCAAAAATCTACTTACATGTTAAATCTATTTGACTGAGCTGAGCACACAACATCATTTAAGTATGGGGGAGGGGAACCTTTATAGTTTATGTTTTTTATTTTTAGTTTGTATTAATGTGTTTTTAAATATTTGTAATGTGTTTTTAGAATTTTTTTTGTGTTTGTTTTTTAGTTTTTGTGTGTTTTTGAAACTTTTGAACTGAAATGATTATCATTTCCATTTTTGAAAATAATATAAATGAGTGATCCAATCTATTTCATGAAACAGGGCTTAAATGAATGCTGAAATTACATTGTTTCAAGTTTAAATATTTTGGAATTTAATGAAAAGTACGCTTATTTTTAAATCACTTGAAATAATTTTTTTTATGATTCATGATATATTTTTGTTTCTTAATATTGATTTTGTATATCTCATCGGTATGTGTTTTGGATTTGATTTGATTTAATTTTGATTTTTACTTATCCAGGATCCCAAGTGATAAGTGTGGGGGAATTGATAGAGAAAATACTTTTCCATAAATTAATGTTGTATTTCATTATTTTAAATCCCATAAAACTATTACTTTAAGATAAATTTCCACATTTTATTATATTGGTTGTATTTTGAGCTTAATTATAAAAATCACCCATGTCATATTTTTAACTCTTGTAAATTAATTAATTATTTTGGAAATAACATTTTATACATTAATACAAATTGAAAATTTATTTCTTTTCATGATTACAAACATTTATGGATTCATTTAATGCTTATTTACCAAAAGTTGAATCGACCATATGGAATCTCAAAAGAAGCTCACAAATTGGACTATGAAAACTATTTACATATCTGCCAATTTTTGGTGTGGATCCCTAACTCATTTAGGGTGGTCCCAACTGCTATGAAATTCAGTGGGTGGACATGAAAGATGTTTTGAAACATCTTTAATTAAGGATATAATGTGTGAATTGGCCTTTTTAATGGTCATTAAAACATTCAAATCTAGAGTTTTGCGATTGGGAGTCTGATTGGAAAAAATAAATTGTCAAAGTAAAACAGGCATAGCTCTTGGAATACTTGTCCAGATATGCTGAATGTTTGAGGAGATACGTACAAGATATTTATAAACAACATTTAAGAAGGTTTAAATGCTTGAAGAGTTCATTTAATGGGGCTACAATGTGTCATATTTTTGGGGACAAGTTATGCCTATAAAAGAAGGGGATCTCCCCCCTCTCAAAGCATATCATTCCATCCCATTCCTTCCAAGACACCAAGGATTATAACTTTTTCTCTTTCTCTCTTTTATTTATTTTCTTTTCTATAGATTTTTATTGTCTTCTTCTTCCCAATTCATCTTCATTACCCTTACCATGGTGGGGTGAACATTTTGAGTGATTCGGGAAGGGTTTCTTTTCTATTTTGTAATACTTGATTTCTTGGAAATAATTGAATGAAATTTCTTTCTTCTTAAAAGTAGTTTTCAATTTAATATAGTGGATTTTATTATCAAGTGATATCATTCTTGAATTTTAATTCCATAATTGATTTTACATTGCTAAATAATCATTATCTCCCTCCACTAATTTCTAGTTTATATATGATGGAATAGAACATGGATTAGTGGTGAAGTACTTGACGATTGTAAATACATGTGAAAGGGGTAGTGAATTTTCTTGATTGTTTGAGATAAATAAGACTCAATTGGGAATTACCCATGTCAATAGAGGATATCCAATACAACTCTTTTTCACATGGAAGGAGAGTTGACCAAACTGAGATCTTGGTAAGGTTTTCTCTCACCATCATAATTTCAACAAGGAAGTGAGAGAAATTGATTGTGGAAACACACTTTAATCAACTTAGAAGAAGAATATTGAGTTAAATTGAACAAGGACAACATTACAATTGGTAAATTGACCCCAAACTAATCACACTTTTAATTTCATATTTTCCTATCCTTTGAATTTTAAAATTCCTTTCAATCATTTTCATATCGATTTATTCTAAAAACACACCATTTTTACCCTCGTTTAAAAGTGAAAAAATATTTTGTGTGCACTCATTTTCAAGTGAATTCCTAGTGTTAATCACTAGACTACACTTAGGCAATTTTAAAAAAAAAATTTGCCACGCCCTATGACAGGCGTGTGTAAAACTTGTCACTATTGTCAGGGAGGCAATGCCACAATATAATTATAATTTTTTAACTCTTTTATTTTAAAAAAATAATTAAAAATTTCTTTTTCCATGATGTATCCATACTATTATTACTCTTCATGGAACGAATACTCACAAGTGTATTAAAAACAAGAAAAAATTATTTTAGAGTATAACAAATATCAAGTGAAGGAATACAAAGAGTCCATAGAAGGACTAAAGGGTAAAATAGGAAGGATAATAGAATATTTCATTTCAGCCCAAGAGAAATCAAAGCCTGAGATACTTGGTGGTGATAAAAAAATTTGAATTAATTCTGTAACGAGAATGAAGAACAACTAGGCCTCCCAAAATAAGAAGATTTGGAACCATTAAAGGGACAAACCACTAACATGGTTGAATTTGAAGAACAATTTGATGAGCCTGACTACCTGAATCTATCTTCTAATACTCAACTCCAAGAGGTGATTTCAAATAAATAAGTGATTGAAGTCAAACAAACTTAGGGAGATGATATTTTCTTGACCTCATTGTATTCTACTTTTTTTAAAATGAATTGTGTATCACCTCCCCTTGCGTGAAATTTTCAGATTCATCAAACTTATGTGTTGCCTTGGAGGATGATTATAAAAAATATACACTTAAAGAGGAAAATTTGGAGCTCCCTTAACTTGCTGAATAGTTATTGGAGGGAGTACATGAGAAGATAAAAGTGTATTTTCTGGAGGAAAATAAGACAAAAGATTCTTATATAGAAAGGGAAGAATTTGATATTGATTCTTTATTGTTTATTTTTTTTCAATTATAATTACACACTGAAATTTCCTTTGATGATTCCATTAATGCAACATACCTTGAGAAATCAGTATACAATGAAGAAGAAGTTGGGAAAGTGGAAAACAAGGAAGCGGAGTCATTCATTATCCTAACCCCAACATTCATGTATTATGTAATTCCAATGGGGGTGGATTTTTTGTGATATATATTTAGAGTCCTCAAAAAAAGGAAGAGGTTCATGTTGGAAAGAATAATTTTTATTGGTTCATGAGAAATAAACTAAACCCACCATCAAATTAGGGATAACTAATTAGAAATGCCAATATGGAGGCAGTCAAAACCTAGTGCCCACTTGGGGGGTTAAACCATTATCTATCATTGTATTATCATCTTATTTATACTTTTGTTTCTTTCAACAAATATATTTGGTTTTCATTTCTTATTTTTTGTTGGTTTACAGAGTGCAACACTTTGGAGCTTAACTCAATGTTGCACTGCAAATTAGTTAGATTATACCTCTCCTTTATACTTACTTTTTTGTTCAGAATCAATCAAAAATATACATACATGTTAAATCCATTTGAATAAATTTAGGACACTACATAATTTATGTGTGGGGTAGGGGAACCTTTGTAGTTTAGGAGTTTTTTTTGGTTTGTTTTAATGTTTTTTAAGATATTTGTAATGTGTTTATCAAATTTGTGTGTTTTTTTGAAACTTTTTAACTGAAATGATTGTAATTTACTTTTTTGAAACTCATATAAATTAGTAAACCAATATATTTCATGAAACTAATCTTAAATTCATGCTAAAATGACTTTGTTTTAAGTTCAAAACTTTTGGAATTTCATGAAAATTACTCTAATTCTTAAATCTTATGCCACATATCACTATATTTATTTTTGAAATCACTTTGATGTGAGACTTATTTTAAATTGTTTATATATTCTTTATATTCACCACATTTCTTGAGAGAACCATACCATTATTAATTTTACTAGAATTTAATTTATTCTTATCCAAACTTGAGTGTTTGAGGTACTTTTGTTTTAAATGATTGAGGATTTTTTTTGGTTTTAATCTCCCTTTTCAAAATAATATTTTTATATTATGGTCTACCTCATAAAATAATTCTTTTATACCTTATAATCCATGAACAACTTGTTATCTTATCCACATTACAATCCAATTTTCCATATCCGACCTCTTAAAGTGAAATTCCATGATCTAGTTGAACTTAACTATGGAGGAGGATATCTTATGGTGTACTACCTCATTTGATGATACATTGGGAGGAAAATTAAATTTTTATGAGATTATGTTTCTGTGGAAGAGTTCATTTTGTTGAAATTTGTGCCTTTGTGGATCTTTCATGATAAAAGAATTTGTGCCTTTCTAGAGCTTCCAAAGTGGAAAGAAAGCTATGCATATCTGGAGCTTTAAGGAAAAAACCATGTTTAAGAAGATTTTTTTGCTGTTGAAATGCTAAATGTTGGGGCATTTCCTTGATTTTTTATGATTATGGACCTTATTTGCTACAAATTTGGAAGATATTGGGGCCATACATGAGTGAAAATTAGAATAATGAAACTTTTCTTCAAAAAGATCCAATACCTCCTTTTTCGACCTTAGAATTTTTGACATCTAAATCATACCAATCGGAAGACACAAAACAAAATTAAAAATTTATCATGACAAATATATGCCCTTGACTCACATCAGGTGGATAAGTAGGATTTTATTAAGCTTATGGTGACTCTTGTGCAAGTTTGAATGAAAAAATCCTTAATAAACATTTATATTTGTGAGATGACAGAAAATCAATGTGAGGTAGGTGTTTTGAGTGCATGTGATAATAAATGAAGTTGAAATATATTAAATAATATAAATGGAGAACTTGAAATATTTTTTTTGATGAGGAATGATATCTTTTTGTTTCTTAGTGTTGATTTGGTAGATCTCATGGGTATGTGTTTTGGATTTGATTTGATTTGATTTTGATGTTTCATTGTCCTAGAGTCCAAGTGATAAGTGTGCGGGAATTGATAGAGAAAATATTTTCAATAAATTTTCATTTTATCTAATTGTTTCAAATCCCACCAAAGTTTTACTTTATGGTAAATTTCCACATTTTATGATATTGGTGGTATTTTGAGATTATTTGTAAAAATGGCCCATGTCGGATTTTTAACTATTTTAAATTATTTCTATATTTTGTCCATAACATTTTCTATATTAATCCAAATTGAAAATTTCTTTCTTTTTAAGATTATACACATCCATTATTTCATTTCATCCTTCTTGACCAAAATCTTAATCGACCATATGGAATCTCAAAAGAAGCTCACAAATTCGACCATGAAGACTATTTATAGATCTATCGGGTTTTGGTGTAGGGTCTCTAACTTGTTCATGGTGGGCCCAATTACTATGAAATTTTGTGGGTGGACGAAAAATACATTTATTAACATCTTTTTTGAAGGATTAGATGCGTGAATATTCTATTTTAATGGTCAATAAAACATTCTAATTTGGTGGTTTGCGATTTGGAGAGTCTACTAGACAGAATAAATTGTCATAGTAAAACAAGAATAACTCTCAGAATACTTGTCCAAATATACTGAATGTTTGGGAAGATACGGACAAGATATTTATGAACAAAATTCATTAAAGGTGAAACTCATGAAGAATTTATTTAATGTGGATAAAACGCATCAAATTTTGTGAGACAAATCCTGCCTATAAAAGGAGGGGAGCTCTTCCCTCTCAAAGCATGTCATTCCATCTCATTCCTTCAGGGACACCAAGGAGGAGATTTTTTTGGCTTTCTCTATTTTATTTCTTTTTATTACATATATTTTTAATAAATTATTCTTCCCCATTCATCTCAATTACCCTTACCATGGTGGGTTCAATATTTTGAGTGATTCGGGAAGGGTTCATTTTCTATTTAGTAATGCTTGAGTTCTTAGACATAATTGAATGAAATTTCTTTTTACTTCAAAGTTGTTTTAAATTTCATATACCAGATTTTATTATCAAGTGTGATAATTCTTGAATTTTAATTCCATTATTAATTTTTTCCTTGGAAAATAATCATTATCTCCCTCCACTAATTTCTGGTTTATATATGATGGAATAGACTAGGAATTAGTGGTGAAGTAATCAACGATCATTAGTACGTGTAAAAGGGGTAGTTAATGTTCTTGATTGTTTAGGATAAACAAGACCTGATCAGGTATTGTCCAAGTCAATTGAGGATATTTAATACAACTCTTTTTCACATGGAAGGAGAGTTGACCAAACTGAGATATTGGTAAGGTTTTCTCTCACCATCATAATTTCACCAAGGAAGTGAGAGTAAACAATTGTGGAAACTCACTTTAATTAACTCAGAAGAAAAGATTTGAATTAAATTAAACAATGATACCTTTACAATTGGTTAATCAAAACCAACCTAATCACCCTTTTAATATCATAGTTTTTGATCCATTGAATTTCAAATTTTCTTTCAATCATTTTCTTATAGATTTTTTCTAAAAACACACCATTTTTACCCTCATTTAAAAGTGATAAACTGTTTTGTGTGCACTTCTCTTACAGAGACTTATTAGGGTTAATCACTAGACTAAATTTAGGGAATTTGGAAAAAAATTCACGCCCTATGACAGGTGTGCATCAGTGTCCTACTAGATATTATTATACACACCCCGGAATGGTCTTTTCTCACACATTTCATGTATTATATAAATGAATGACATTTGTATGGATTCCTAGAGGGTCCTGGACCATCCAATGATTAGAAATCTGTAAAAACTTAGGGGTGTTACAATGGTTTTATTTACAACAATCCTATTCTACTTCACAAGTTGGACCTTTTTTCAATTTCTTTTGGTGGTATTTTATTTGTAACCTTTCTTTCCATTACTTTTTTTTACTCTAATGGGGGGATTTTAGATTTATTCATGCATGGTTATTGATTTTTTTACATTTCAGCATTTTATAGTCTTGGAGATGTTTTCATGTGTATAGGCACATTAAGCCAAGTCCTCCCATGTGTGTGATATGCCTACTCAACAACAGTTTCCATCCCCTAGCCTATTGGAGTCAAGTTTTGGGTAGTCATGTTTCGGGCCCCTTTGGGTTGAGTCATGATATTGTGGTATCAGATGAGTCGTTTCTACATTAGGATCAGATTTTGTGATATTAGTTTGGGTTTTATGGAAACATTTTTATGTTTTTTGAGTTCAACTTTCAAATCATGGACTCCAGTGGTGTAGTGATGTCTGAAATTTGAACTATCACTCTGTTCACATATCTTTTGACTCGGTATATATAGACATTGGTTGCAGGGGAATGATTGTTACATGCATCATATAGAAATGGGTTATCGTTTTTTTTTTCTTGATTCATATCTTCATATATATTCTCATTAACTATCGTACATATTTTCTATTTCAAGATTCCTCCATGACATTTTCCAGGTAGGATTTGGTAGCAGGATCATGAGGATGATCCCCTCAACGATGTGGCATCGATACAGGGACACGTTTAGGAGATGTTACCTCTAGGTGGTGTACCAGTCTTACCATCACATTTCATTCGATAGATGGTACCAGAAGTACCATAAGATTAGGTGTGTGGGATGATAATGCTTTATGAGTTTCAATGTTAGTGACCCCTCGGGTTCAAGGGGGTTTGAAACTGATAGATAAATGAGGATTGGCTTGAGTCAGTGATACAAGTCTTTCATCTTGTTAATACACCTGCAGAATAGATGGTGGTCCGAGCAGTGATCCTTATTCAAGGCTCTACAAGACGATGATAGGTCTTAGTGACCCAATCATATGATGAGGAAAATCTTTCAAGATTGGAATTCGAGTGAATTTTCAAAGAGGAGTTTTCTCCATCTATGTTCAGGTTTGTGTCCATCCAGGAGCTTCTACAACTTTAGTAGGGTAGTACTACTATGTCTAAGTATTCATTGAGTATCATCAACCTCTCTTGGTAATTGATGGATCTGGTGCATGATCAGTTCCTTTGGGCTCAAACATTTTATATAGGTATACATAGATACATTTGATCTATCAAGATACCTCTATGAATTAATATCAATTTTTTGGTGCTAGAGTGTGCTTTGGTGGTTGAGGGTCTCCTTGCTAATCAAACACAAATAGTTAGTGTGGGTAGTTTTCATGCAAGAGATGAGAATTCTATGTTAGGGATTCAATGATAGACACAGGTACCTATACATGAGATATGTTTTAGGAGGTGATCCTAGTAATGTTTTTCTATGGTTTAGGTCTCATAAGATAGATCTAGTCAGCCAATATAGAGGTGGTGTTACTCATGTGATGGTTGGGGGACTATTCTGTGAGATTGTCTGGCCCGAAGTGCAGTTGATAGGGAGACAATGGATAAGACACCCATGAAGAGGAAGTAGTAGAAGAATATAGGTCTGCGTGGTGGTATACATGGAAGAGAAGCTTTGAGAACAGCTAGAGGTGGTAGATGTTTTGACTTGTTTCCACCACCACCTTCAAGTGGTCCCCACCAAGCTTAGGGACGTGGTGGATAGGGGTCATGGAAACTGTATGTGGTAGATAATTATGAACCATAGGCTCTAGGGATGATGTGAGGTATGATTTATGTGTTATTTAAATTAGCAAAAGTATTAATAGATAGGGGTGGAAGACACACCTTTATTTCCACTTATCTTGTTTGAGACATAGATACACTACCACAAAAGTGGGAAAGGCATGCGCCTGCCTTTATCAGCGCTAACGGAAAAGCACTGATAAAGGGGCAGGCCTTTATCAGCGCTAAAAAAAGCACTGATAAAGGGCACATTTATCAGCACTTTAAATATCCCTTTATCAGCACTTTTATTAGCGCTGATAAATGTAACATTTATTAGCGCTTTTCTTAGCGCTGATAATATTTATTATATACATTAAATAAAACACATGTTATAACTATATATATATATATATATATATTAAATAATTATAATATTAATACTAAATATATTTTTTAGATTTATTAATTCATTATATATTTATTAGATTTATTAATTCATTATATATTTATTAGATTTATTAATTCATTATATATTTATTAAATTTATTAAATAATTATATTTAATATATATATTTATTATATTTCTTTATATTTAATGTATTTTTTTATTTATAAATATATAATGTGTTCTAATAAATATGTATAATTGAAATTATTGAATATATTTGTGTTTTCCAATGAATTAGGATCGATCAATATCATACATGCGTGCGTCTATATATATGTGTTTTCTAATGAATTGGGGTCAATGAATATATCATACATGCGTATATATATGTGCATATTGAATAATGTTCATTTATAGATTATAATTCATTATGTTACCCATATAATATATATATATATATATAAATTAAATGTACACTTAAAATTAAATTATATTTTAAAAAATAAATATATATTTTATTATATTTTCAATGATATATATATAAATATACCTTTCAAATAATTTTATAAGTATAAATATAGATATAAATATTTAGAGTTAAATAAATATATAATAATATAAATAAATTCTCAAATTTATACATTTTTCAGCGCTTTTATTAGCACTGATAAACTACGTATTTATATATATAATTAAATAATTATATATATATAATTAAATAATTATTAGATAAATAATAAATATATTTATTAGATTTATTAATTCATTATATATTTATTAGATTTATTAATTCATTATATATTAATTTATTAGATTTATTAATTCATTATATTTATTAGATTAATCAATTCATTATATTTAATATATGTTTGTTATATTTCTTTATATTTAATGTATTTGTTATATTTATAAATATATAATTCGTTCTAATATATATATATATATGTGTACTATAATTGAAATTATTGAATATATATATTTGTGTTTTCCAATGAATTGGGGTTAATGAATATCATACATGCGTTTATATATATGTGTTTTCCAATGAATATATCATACATGCGTATACATATATGCATATTGAATAATGTTCATTTATAGATTATAATTCATTATGTTACCCATATAATATATATGTTATAAAAAATGTACACTTATAATTAAAATTAAATTATATTTAAAAAATAAATATATATTTTATTATATTTTCAATGATATATATATATAAATATACCTTTCAAATAATTTTATAAGTATAAATAGAGATATATATATTTAGAGTTAAATAAATATATAATAATATAAAGAAACTCTTAAATTGATACATTTATCAGCTCTTTTATTAGCGCTGATAAACTACGTATTTATCAGTGCTACAAAAGCGCTAATAAAGTCTGGCCTTTATCAGCGCTGATAAAGGTGGTATTTATCAGTGCTTTTCATTTTACCACTGATAAATACGCCCTTTATCATCGCTTTTTATTAGCGCTGATAAAGGTCCACGCAGGATTTATAAAATCCACCGGGTCCTCTTCCTCCTCCTCGCACCCTGTCAAGCTTTCGCGGAAGCCCTCCTCTACGTCGTTGCCTCCTCTCCGCTGATGCCGCCACCTCCTTCTCCTCCTCCTCCACTGCGGCCACCACCTCCTTATCCTTCTCCTCCTCCTCCGGCCACTGCCTCCTCCTCCTCTGGTCGCCTCCTCCTCCTCCTCCTCTCCGCCTGCTCCTCCTCCTCCTCCTCCTACTCTGTTGCCTCCTCTCCACCGTGGCTCCTCCACCGTGGCCTCCTCCTCCTCCTCCTCCACTACCTCTGAGCTGCTTCCGCTGCCTCTGATCTACTTCTGCTGCCTCCGTTGCCTCTGCCCTGCCTCCACGCTGCCTCTGCGCTGCCTCTGGTGCCTCCGCTGTCGACGCATCCTTCTCCTCCGCCACCGGGTCCTCCTCCTTAAGGTGAGAAAAATTGAATTTTTATGAATTAATTATGTTTGAATTTATTGTCAATATTTATATTAATTATGATTTGGTCAGATTCTTGTGTGTGATTCTTGTGCGTGACACATGTATATGTGGTTGGTTACTTGTTTTATCTTGATTAGATCTCCCCACATATGGTTGGTTTACTTGTGAATTGATTGTTTTGAGTGGATTTTGGTGCCTTTTATGTTTTGGTTCATTGTGTGAACCCTTGTGGTTAATTATAATTCCCCTTGTGTTTATTTAATTAGAATTTTTTGTATTATTTTGGCCTCCGTAAGTGAACTATTGGATGTAGGCATATTCATATGTGCACAGGGTGCAAATATGGATTGAGACACAAATGATAATGGCTTTATAAAATGATTCTCACTTTAAACCATGTATTTCGAAACAATTTCCCTCCTTTCCTCCTTATTTTCCTTATCCCTCCTCCTTTCAAATGGTTCTTATAAAACCCAAATGTTTCAAAAATGGATCCTTGGTTCCCAAATTTCAAATTTAGTTTCAAATGTGTTCCCTAAATCTAGGTGTGTTTGGCTTCTTGAGGTGTGGTTTGGTTTCTACTTGGCATAAAGTCCCATTTGGAATATTCAGATCATACATGGTCTTTTTCCCTTAGTTTTGAAAATGGAATTTGATTTTTAAATTTTAAAGATCTATTGGTATTTTTTGGTGGTTTGGAAATTGGTTTTGAAACTCATGTGATGTATAGGCCCGGTTGGAACTTGTGTGTTATTGGTTTATATAGTGCATGTGATGGCCTCTTCATTCTTTGTTATACTACTATAATGGAGTATTAATGTTGGTTGTTTACTATAGAGGTACACCATATGTCGGCAGGTGAGTCTGAACCTAGTAAGTCTAGGGATTTCTTCTAGGTATGTTTAGGTAATTCTAATGATTACCTATCTATATGTTCTTCTTTATTTTTCTGCACTTTGGTTATATAGTTTTCCAGTATTTTTCTACTTTTATTGTTTCAATTAATTTAATCATGGCTCTTTGATCACCTTGTTTGGATTCTTAAATTTAATTTTGAATTCATTTTTTAAACTAGATATCTATTTTAAAAAGGGAAGTCGTGATTTGTTTTGAAAATGGATTTTCTAAAAAATATGTGTTGGTTCTTTAAATGATAAAAACCTATTTTATAAATGTATTTCAAACTAGTATTTTTGTATTATTTCAGGAAGGATAATGTATGGATTCTGTGGTGCTTACCTACTAAGTTGTTTTATGCTCACACCCAACTTGTGACACTCGGCATTAGTAGACCCAAGTTATTTTTAGGATTGGGTTTCTTGTTTAGGTTTCCTTTAAAGAAAGTTGGTCTTATACTTAGTGGTAACCCAAAGGTCATGAGGATATCTGGTCGGGTTCTGATTTATTCTTTCTCTGTTTTTAGTTTCTTTTTTGTTCAGTTGATGTTGTATATGGATCATGTTTATGTATTCTTTATGTTCTATGCTTATGGATCCTCATGGATTTGTTGTGTGCTCTATTTGGTTTATATATATCCCAATTTCTATATCTCATATCATATTATCACACCATAACTCTTATATATCCTTAAGAGGGTGTTCCTCATCATACATGATATATAAAACTATATGATCCATCTTCTTTAGGCCTAAGACTCTAATCAAATAGCCTTAGAAAACCTAACTAGGCTATAAAAAACTCATACCAAACCCAATCCTTTCATAAACACAACTACTCCATGGAGACATAATCTCTGGATGATCACAAAATCACAAACATTCAATAGAACCCTCACTCTATCTCTTGGTAGATCAAAAACACCCTATTTATTTACCTTGGTTGTTCTTGATTTCTATCCCTTTCACTGGAACGTATATACTCATGCATGAATGCACAATCATGCATAAATTGGAACATGTTTTTGTATTATAGGGTCCACCTACCTCAAAAAATGGAGTAACCCCCTCACCAAGATCAACTCATCCTCAACCAAGACTATACATGCCTTATCTAATCTTGTACCAATGATTAAGACCCAATCTCAAGGCACAATTCCCAAATAAATTAATTATAGAAACTTATAATTAATCATTAACCTTAATATCATTAGGAATAATCTTGTAAAAACTCACTGGGAAACACAACACCACTTAAACCACACAAAACATGGTGCATTCATCATACAAGGATAACCTTTAGCCAATACAATCAAAATCTACATCATCTGAATTGATTTGAAGATGATATAGTGAAATCATCACACAAATCCTAGTTAAAATCATCCCAAATCATAGAAAAATAAAGGATAATAGTAATGGAGGAAGTATGATGGGAAAACTCACTAACACACTATAAAAAACTCTCAAGAACCACCCCTCATTATGGGGGATCGAAGAGAGGAAGAGATTGGATGAATCCCAAGAACCACCCAAGATTTGATATTAATGAGCACGCCCCCTACCATTTTTGAAGTATCTAGTTTTTAATATAAATTATACTCATATTCCTTCTCCCCTAACCTATATACTCATCTTATGGATTTCAAATAGGATGAATATAAATAAATAATGGATGAATTCCAATCATTTGAAAAAAGAGTATGAAGAAGGCGTGAAAGAGTTTATCAAGTTTGCAAAAGATCATGCATGTGACTCTTCTCAAATCCTTTGTCCATGTTTATGTTGTTGTTATTCAAAACAAATTAGTCCAGAGGATTTGGAAGAATACTTGATCTATCACAGAATAGATCAGAGTTATACATGTTGGAATAAACACAGGGAAACAATTAATGTAGGTAGTGACTGGGATGACACTACGTTTTATGGATCATCTGATATGATTACAAACATGAAAAATGAAGAGGACCATAAGGAATATGTGATTATAGATGTGAATTATGATGAAGATCGTATTGAATAAATGACAAGGACCGTCGAAGATGAACTTCGTGATTTCCCAAAATTGTTTGAGAAGTTAAAAAGTTGTGCAAAGACGCCATTTTATACCGGTTGCACTAAATATATAGCATTGTCAGCTGTAATAAAGCTGTATAATTTGAAAGCAGACAATGGGTGGAGTGACGCTAGTTTTACGAAACTACTTGATCTCATGAATGACATGATCCCAGAAGACAATGATCTCCCGAGCCAAACATGCGATGCCAAAATAATGCTACACTCGATGGGTATGATCTCTAAAAGAATACACGCCAGCCCGAATGATTGTATACTGTTTCTCAAGGACCACAAATCACTTAAATAATGCCTAAAGTGTGGTGCTTATCGATACAAGAAAGATGAATCAATTCCTAATAAATTTGTATGGTACTTTCCAATCATTCCACGGCTTAGACACCTATATGGAAGTGAGGATACTGTAGAACAATTAACATGGCATGCAAATACTAGAATTAAAGATGGGATACTACGTCACCCGGCAGACACTCCTCAGTGGAAGAGAATCAATCATGAGTATCCTAAATTTGGAAACGAGCCGAGAAACCTTCATCTTGCATTATCTACAGATGGAGTGAATCCTTTTAGTTTTCAAAGAAGCGGTCATAGTACATGGACGGTTATGTTGATAAATTTTAACTTACCACCATGATTATTCATGAAACGAAAACACATCATGTTATCTATGCTTATATCAGGACCAAAAAAATTGGGTAATGATATTGATGTTTATTTAGCTCCATTGATCGAAGATTTGAAATTAATGTGGGATTCAGGTGTTACATTGTATGATTTTTACAGAAAGAAAGATTTCACTTTGAGAGTCATATTGTACGGGATGATAAAGGACTTCCCAGCTTATGGAAATTTTTCAGGATATAGAATTAAAGGAACTCAAGGTTGTCCCATTTGCGAATAAGGTACAGACTCAATTAGGTTGAAACATTCATCGAAAACCGTATTTCTAGGACATCATAGATTTCTACCACGACGACATAAGTACCGTTCATGGACGACATCATTCGATGGAAGTTCAGAAGAATGTAAAACACCATCTCCACTAACAGGAGATCAATTTTTTGAGAAAGTTAAAAATGTGGACAATACTTTTTGTAAACAGGCTTTGAAAAACCTTACGAAAATCTGTTAGAATAAGAGATCAGTTTTTTTTGAATTACAATACTGGAATTGTATGTATTTAAGACATTTTATTGATGTTATTCATGTAGAAATAAATGTATTTGATAGTTTCATCGGCACGTTGCTAAATACATCTAGTAAAAAAATATGGAATTAAGGCTAGGTTGGACATGGTTGATATTGGAATACGAGAAGATTTGGAACTAGTGAAGGGTGAAAAAGGAACATTTCTTCCTCATGTTGCTTACACTCTTTCCAGGAAGAAGATGTATCAGTTTTGAAACTTCTTGAATGACGTAAAGGTTCTAGAGGGGTATTCGTCAAATATTAGTAACCTCGTGTCAATGAGCGACTTGAAGTTAAAAGGTTTCAAATCACATGACTGTCACGTTTTGATGGAAGATCGCATTACAATTGCTTTACATTGCATTTTGCCCAAGAATGTCTACCATACATTAACGAAACCGTGTTTCTTCTTCAAATATATATGCAGCAAAGTTATAAACCTGGAAAAATTCCCAGCTATGGACAAAGAAATTGTCGTCATATTATGTGAATTAGAAATATTCTTCCTGCCTTCATTTTTTGATATGATGGTTCATTTGATGGTCCACTTGGTGAGAGAGATTCGACTATGTGGTCATGTACATTACAGATGGATGTACCCCATTGAACGGTATGTGAAGATTTTGAAAGGGTATGTCAAAAGTCGAAGTCGGCCAGAGGGTTGTATTGCAGAGCGATATATTGTTGAGGAAGTCGTTGAATTCTGTACCGAATACTTGTCTGGTGTGGAAATAATTGGCCTACCGAAATCTCGTCACACTGGGCGGCTTGAGGGTAAAGGAATTTTAGGAAGACAGGTTGTCACAATCAATATTACAGATTAGGATAAGGCCCGCATTTATGTTTCGCATAACAGTTTCAATTTTTACCCATATGTTGAAATCCACAAAGAAATTCATAGGCATTTGAATCCATCTAGGGCTGAAAAATGGATATCAGATACACATAATAGACAGTTTATAGGATGGTGTTGAGATCATATTTTTAAGAAGTTAGATGAAAATCCAGAGTCAATTTTGGAATGACTTCGATGGCTAGCCGGAGGACCAAGTGTGTATGTATTATCTTACAGTGCTTATGTAGTTAATGGTTATACATTTTATACTAATGAACATGATGAAGAAAGTACCATGCAGAATAGTGGGGTTACACTTGTAGCTGAAGAGATGCATGTTTCCAGTGTTAAGGATAGAAATTCAATTTATGCGAATATGTCATACTTTGGCATCATCAAACAAATATGGGAGATGGATTATACAGATTCTCAAGTTCCGATATTTCAATGCAAGTGGGTTGATAACAGGAGTGCTATTAAAATAGATGATTTGGGATTCATAAAAATTGATTTTTGTAAGGAAGGGGAGAAAGAAAAACCATTTATAATGGCATCACTAGCAGTGCAAGTATTTTATGTTTCAGATCCCGCAAACCGAAACTGGTAAATCGTTCTGTTATCGACCAAAACATCTGAAGGGTCAGATGAAAATTCAACAGAAGATTACCCTTTAATTGGGACTTCTCAATCATTTCGCAGTGGTCCCAATGTAGACGATGTTTTTTATGTCAAAGGAGACCACAATGAAGGGATATGGATAGTTGATAGAGGGGTCAAATCCCTTCATCCTTTAAAAAAAGAGTTCAATAATCAGGTTATTTTTTATTGTAATATAGATTGTGTTACATTATGTCATTATCTATTCACTACTGCTTTTATTTGATCTAAATTAAATGTTAAACCAGTTCTGAAGATAATGACTTCTTCACCTGCTGATGCACCCAATCTCGAGACACAACAGGTCTCTCAGCCTGTTGCAGCTGGTCCCACTGCTGAGAGACAACAGGTCTCTCAACCAGTTACAGCTGGTCCCACTGCTGAGGTACAACAGGTCTCTCAACCTCTTGCAGCTGGTCCCACTGCTGATGCTAGCACTTTGGAGAAACATAATGATGATGCAGAAACTGAGGAAATGGTAGGCAATGAAACCCTGACGGCACAAAAAAAACAGGTGCGCCATAGTTTGACAGTTTTAGCCAACATCCTTAAGGCAAATGAAAAAGGCATCAAATATGAGGCGGGATAGAATAAACGAGGCCAGCATGTAAACCCCAAAAAAGCCATGTTTAGTAGCTACATTGGAATCATCACTCAACAACACGTGCTGATTTATATAGAGTCATGGCACCATGTTGTCAGCGAGTTGAAAACATTTATGTGGGAAGAGATTACGGTAACATTACAATATCATATATTGAATTTATTAAAATAAAATAAAATAAAATATTGAAATATTGACTAAATCTTTATCATCTCTTGCAGAGTGCATTTATAGTAGATGTTTCGGACAAAGAATCTGTATTAAGACTGGCAGGAAGGATTCATAGAGGCTTTTGCACCATTTTAATGAAACATCATCTAGAAGATGCTGAAGGGAAACTCAAGACACACCCACCTCCTCTTTATGGACACTTAATATCCATGAGTCATTTGTAACGTGTATGAATAGACAGCACCTCAATCTGATGCACGATGTGACCGGTATGGCTAAAAGTATCTGATATCAGTTTCAAATTGAGATAAACTTTAGAAAACAACACTACGGACATATGGAATACCGAGAAAACACGTTCAGATTGCTTTTATACTTTAGGATAATGATCCCCGAGTCATTTGTGACGTGTAAAAATCGATCGCACCTCAATCCGATGCACGGTGTGACTAGTATGGCTAAAACTGTCTGATATCAGTTTCAAATTGACATAAACTTTAGAAAACAACACAAGTGACATACGGAAAATCGAGAAAACGCATTCGGATTATTTTGATACTTTAGTAAAACAATACATGGGTCATTTTTTATGTGTACGAATTGACATCACCTCAATCCGAAACACGGAGTAACCGATATGGCTAAACGTGTCTGATATCAGTTTCCAATTGAGATAAACTTTAGAAAACAACACTACTAACATACGGAATACCGATCAAATGCACTCGGATTGTTTTGATACTTTAGGAAAATGATCCATGAGTCATTTGTAACGTGTATTAATTGACTGCACCTCAATCTGATTCATGGTGTGACCGGCATGGATAATAGTGTCTGATATCAGTTTGAAATTGACATAACTTTAGAAAACAGCACAAGTGACATACGGAATACCAAGAAAATGCATTCATATTGTTTTGATACTTTAGGAAAAGGATCCATTAGACATTTTTGACGTGTATGAATCAACTGCACCTCAATACGATGCACGGTGTGACCGGTATGGCAAAATGTGTCTGATATCAGTTTTAAATTGAGATAAACATTAGAAAACAAAACTACTGACATATGGAATACTGAGAAAACGCGTTCGGATTGTTTTGATACTTTAGTAAAATGATCCATGAGTCATTTTTGATGTGTAAGAATTGATCTCACCTCAATCCTATGCATGGTGTGACCGGTATGGCTAAAAGTGTCTGATATGAGTTTGAAATTGACATAAACTTTAGAAAACAACACAAGTGACATACGGAAAACCAAGCAAACTTGTTCAGATTGTTTTGATACTTTAGGAAAAGGATCCTTTAGTCATTTTTGACGTGTACAAATCGACCACACCTCAATTCGACGCATCGTGTGTCCGTCATGGCTAATAGTATCTGATATCAGTTTGAAATTGACATAACTTTAGAAAACAACACAAGTGACATAAGGAAAACTGAGAAAACCCATTCGGATTGTTTTGATACATTATTGAAACGATCCATGAGTCATTTGTGATGTGTACGAATCGAATGAACCTCAATCCGATGCACGGTGTGACCGGTATGGATAAATGTGTCTGATATCAATTTCAAATTGAGAGAAAATTTAGAAAACAACACTACTGACATATGAAATACCTAGAAAACGCATTCTTATTGTTTTGATACTTTAGGAAAATGATCCATGAGTCATTTGTGACGTTTACGAATAGACTATACCTCAATCCGATGCATGGTGAGACCGGTATGGCTAAACGTGTCTGATATTAGTTTCCAATTAAGATAAACATTAGAAAACAACACTACTAATAGACAGAATACCAAGAAAACACGTTCGGATTGTTTTTATACTTTAGGAAAATGATCCATGATTCATTTGTGATGTGTACGAATTGACTGAACCTCAATCTGATGCATGGTGTGACCAGTATGGCTAAACGTGTCTGATATTAGTTTCCAATTGAGATAAACTTTGGAAAACATCACTACTGACATATGGAATACTGAGCAAATGTGTTCAGATTTTTTTGAAACTTTAGGGAAATGATCCATGAGTCATTTTTGATGTGTACGAATTGACCACACCTCAATCTGACGCACGGTGTGACCGGCATGGAAAATAGTGTCTGATATCCATTTGAAATTGACATATCTTTAGAAAACAACATAAGTGACATAAGGAATACCAATAAACTGCATTTGGATTGTTTTGATACTTTAGGAAAATGATCCATTAGTCATTTCTGATGTGTATTAATCGACCGCACCTCAATCCGACGCACAGTATGACTGGCATGGATAATAGTGTCTGATATCAGTTTGAAATTGACATAACTTTAGAAAATAAAAAAAGTGACATAGGTAAAATCGAGAAAACGCATTTGGATTGTTTTTATAATTTAGTAAAATGATCCTTGAGTCATTTGTGACATGTACGAATTGATCGCACCTCAATCCGACACATGGTGTGACCAGTATGGTTAAAAGTTTCTGATATCAGTTTCAAATTGAGATAAACTTTAGAAAACAACACTACTGACATAGAGAATACCAAGAAAATCCATTCATATTTTTTTGATACTTTTGGAAAACGATCCATGAGTCATTTGTGACATGTACGAATCGACTGCACCTCAGTCTGACGCACGGTGTGCCGGTATGGATAAAAGTGTCTGATATCAGTTTCAAATTGAGATAAACTTTAGAAAACAACACTATTGACATACGGAATACCAAGAAAATGCATTCGGATTGTTTTTATACTTTAGGAAAATGATCCATGAGTCATTTTTGATGTGTACAAATTGACCGCACCTCAATCCGACGCACGGTGTGACTGGTATGTCTAAAAGTGTCTGATATCGGTTTCAAAATGACATAATCTTTAGAAAACAACACTAATGACATACTGAATACCAAGAAAAAATGTTCGGATTGTTTTTAAACTTTAGGAAAACAATCCACGAGTCATTTTTAACATGTACGAATTGACCGCACCTCAATCCAATGCACGGTGTGACCGTCATGGCTAATAGTGTCTGATATCAGTTTGAAATTGACATAACTTTAGAAAAAAAACACAAGTGACTTACAAAATACTGAGCAAACGCATTCATATTGTTTTGATAATTTAGGAAAATGATCCATTAGTCATTTTTAACGTATAGGAATTGACCGTACCTCAATCCGACACACGGTGTGACCGGCATGGCTAATAGTTTCTGATATCAGTTTGAAATTGACATAACTTTAGAAAACAACACAAGTGACATACGGAAAACTGAGAAAACACATTCGGATTGTTTTGATACTTCAGGACAACGGTCCCTGAGTCATTTGTGACGTGTAATAATTGACCGCACCTCCATCCGACACACGGTGTGACCGGTATGGCTAAAATTGTCTGTTATCAGTTTCAAATTGAGATAAACTTTAGAAAACAACACTACTGACATACGGAATACCGATCAAACGCGTTCAGATTGTTTTGATACTTTAGGAAAAACGATCCATGAGTTAGTTTTGACGTGTATGAATCGATCTCACCTCAATCCAATGCATGGTGTGACTTGTATGGCTAAAAGTGTCAGATATCTGTTTCAAATTGATATAAAATTTAGAAAACAACACTACTGACATATGTAATACTGAGCACACGCGTTCGGATTGTTCTGATACTTAAGGACAATGATCCATGAGTCATTTTTGATTTGTACAAATCGACCTCACCTCAATCCGATGCATGGTGTGACCGGTATGGCTAAATGTTTCTGATATCAGTTTCAAAATGACATAAACTTTAGAAAACAACACTACTAACATACGGAATACTGAGAAAATGCGTTCGGATTGTTTTTAAACTTTAGGACAACAATCCCTGAGTCATTTGTAATGTGTATTAATCGACCGCACCTCAGTCTGACACACGGTGTGACCGGTAAAGATTTTCATTAGATAAATAATTAGTATTTATTAAATGAGATAAATCATCCAAAAACATATTGATTTTACATTATTCCCTTTCATTGTTATCAAAATGAAAACATTTGAGTTTAAAATTTCATATTTTAGTTTCACATTTCCATATTAATTTATTCTTTCATATTACTATTTTAATTTATTTCATAATTGCATTACTAACATAATATTTGTTTTCTTATGTAGGTAATTTTTTTTCCTTGAGTTCAGATGCTTTGTTCGGCAAAAAATACCGTGGACGACAATTTTTGAGAGCGGATCACGGTTATCAAAGGATGAAACATGAATGTTTGTAACTGTTGTTGAATAATTGTAATTGTAACCATGTAAAACAATGTTTTAAATGTATATACCAGTGTGTTTTTTTGTATTCATGATGTTAAGTAAATGTATATACCATTGTCTGTCAAAATATTGTGTGTGGGTGCTATTTTGTGGAGGTGTGCATGTGCTACTTTGTGCAGGTATTCTGGTGTGCAGGTGTGCAGGTTCTGTTTTGCAAGTGCGGGCGATGGTGCCTTTATGAGCGCTTTTTTGAGTGCTGATAAAGGACCCCCTTTATCAGCGCTCCGAAAAGCACTGATATAGGCGACCTTTATCAATGCTAAAAAAAGCGCTGATAAAGGGGGTCCTTTATTAGCGCTTTTTTTAGCGGTGATAAAGTTCGCCTATATCAGCGCTTTTCAGAGGGCTGATAAAGGGGACCCCCCCCCCCCCCCCCCCGTATTTACGTCGAAATTAACAGCACTTTTCTAGTTCTATTAATGCTAGTTTTTAGCGCTGAAAAAGGGCCAAGTTGTAGTCGTGAGATTCTGGTTGAGCTCTTAGCTTGACCCTTATGCTTAGAGTCTCCTTCTAGAGGTGAATAAGTGATCACACAATTCTATCAATGGTGTGAACTAAATCTTAGAGGTAAGATTTTATTTTGGGATCTATTTTTATCATTGATTATGCCTTACAACATCATATTAGTTATATACTGATTATCTACAGTTCATGCCCTGATAAACTATTACAGGAAATGGATGTGGTGCTTATATAGTGATGGGACAAGATTTTCCTTTGTCAGTGAAAAGGAATCTCGGGTAGTGTAGGATGGACTCATGTGTAGGAAGGTGTATCCAATTACACACCAGCAGGCTAGCATGACTCTTGGTTTAGTGGATACTATGATCTTCTATGTTCCTACAGTGGTGGAAGAGTATGATGACATCTTTCCCGAGGACAGTCCAGGGTTACCTCCCTTCTATGAGATATACTTCTTCATCAACCTACAACTAGGGATGGCCTCAATATATATTACAAAATATCATATGGACCTTACATAGCTTTATGATTTGAGGGTGCATCTGGAGGACCTACAGAGGAAGGTATTTGTCAAACCCAGGGTTTCACCCTAGGCAACCACAGTATTGTTAACTAAGAAGGATGTGATCTTGAGGTTGTGTGTGGATTGTTATCACATAATCCAAGTTACCATAAATAAAAATTATCTACTATTGAGGATCAATGGCCTATTTTATCTGTTGATAGGTACATGATGGTCCTCGAAGATTGGCCTCAGATCAAGTTATCACCAGTTACGAGCACAAGATGAGGATATACCAAAGATGTTTTTTGATGTAATTATAGTTAATATGAGTACATGGTGATTCCATTTGGCATGAGGAACACCCCATAAGTGTTCATGTGACTCATGAACTAGATATTTTATCTTTTTATATAATAGTTTGTGGTAGTCTTTATCGAGGATATCCTAGTGTACTAGGTGTCTGAGGACGAGAAAGTGAGATTCTTAAGGATGGTTTTTGGATGTAATATGGGGGAACCAGCTTTATGGGAATCTCTCAAAGTTCCTTTTTTGGATTTTGGGGGTCCACATTCTACAACATGTTATCTCATTAGATGGTGTAGCAGTGGACCTAGTGAAGGTCAAGCCAGTGTTATCTTGGATTCCACACAAGAGTGTGATGGAGGTGCGTAGTTTCCTTGGGTTGGAAGGCTACTATCAGAGATTCATACTTGATTTATCTTGGATTTAAACTCCCTTGATATCCTTTTATCAAAATGAGAATACTTTTTTGTGGATAGATAGGTTCCAGAAGGCTTTCTAGGAGTTGAGGCAAAGATTGAAGAGCACCCCTATCTTGATATTTCTAGAGGAGGGTGTCAAGTATGTAGTGTTATTTTATGAATTAGAGACTAGTATTAGTTGTGTTTTGAAGCATGGGAAAGAGTTTATTTCTTATGGTTTACATTAGTTGAGACCATGTGAGTAGAACTACATAACCCATGATCTTGAGTTAGTAGTAGTTGTTTTCACACTGAGGATTATGAAACACTACCTTATGGGTGAGCAGTTAATCATCTATTCTGGCCATAAGAGTATCAAGTATATCTTCTCTCACAAGGATCTTAACATGAGATATAGGAGATTTCTAGGGTTCCTCTAGGATGATCACTTCAATATATTTAATACTCATGTGAAGGGGAAGGTGGTAGTAGATTCTCTTAATATGAGGTCTTGTTCGCAGTTGTTGACTGAGGTTTCAAAGATATTGGCCTCATTACAGTTATCCTTATTATATGGGGATGGAGTATCTTACCTATAGTATATAGTCGTTACCCCTCCACTTTTTTAATGAGTTATGGAGGTATATCTTGGGGGATACTAACTATGAGACCCTATGTACTCAGATATCCACTGGACATAGTCCTGATGGATTTTCTTAAGGTGGAAAGCATGTTGTTATTTTTAGAGGATGGACAATGGTACCGATGACTTTGTGGGTGGAGGTTCTAAGGGGGTTTCATATATCTCCCTTGGTTGTATATCCAAGTGCGAAGAAGATTTATCCGGACCTCTGACATTAGTTTTGGTGGAAAGGTCTGAAGAAGGTATTTGTAGATTTTTTCTCTCAATGTCTTACATGTTAGCAAGTAAAGGTCGAGCATGAGGTTCCATTGGGTTTATCTCAACCCCTCATGTTGGAAGATGGTAATTGGTATGGGATATATATGGAAGTCGTGAAGGGGTTTCCATGGAATTATAGAGGACCTGGTCCCATCTAGGTGATCATTGATCGACTCACCAAGTCAGCCCACTTCCTAGCTATTTGAGAGTATATTTTAGTAGATATATTGGAATGCCTCTAAATTTTGGAGATATTCTAGCTCAATGGATTTACCTCAATTATTATTTCTGACCACGATACTAAATTCAAATCTCATTTATATAAGGTATTGCATGAGGCCTTTGGAACTCATTTTCATTTGAGAATATGGTTTCCTCTCTATACTAATGGTTAGATAGATCAGACCATTCAAGGCTTGGAGGCCATCCTTCAGGATTTCAGATTAGAATTTAGTTGTACTTGGAGGGATCACCTACCATTGGTGGAGTTTTCATACAACAACATTATCATCCTACCATTATAATGGAACCATTTGAGGCCTTGTAAGGGAGACTATGCAGGTCATCACTATGTTGGACCAACCCCAGAGAGTCAGAATTTATGGTCTCAAAGATGGTGTGGGACAGAAAAAGAGAGAATTTTTATATCATATTGGAGGAGATGAGGACTAAAGAGAGATATCATAAGTACTATGAAGATTGATGATGGAGGAAATTGGAGATTAAGGAGGGAGTCCATGGGTTTCTACAGTTCTCACCTCGATGTGGGTTATGATGATTTGGTTAGGGTGGAAACCTATCTATGAGATTTATTTTCCCTTTCTAGGTACTTTGTAGAGTTGGTGAGGTATCTTACTTCTTAGATCTACCACCATAATTAGACTAAGTACATGAAGTCTTCCATGTGTTGTAGCTGAGGAGGTACATGAATGGTTATCACATGTTATAAACTGGGGTGAGATGGACATAAAGGATAGGTCTACTTTTGTAGAGTACCTAATAGAGATTGAGGTTTGGCAGGATATGATACTCCATGTGTGAGATATTCTTTAAGTTCATGTCTGGTGGTAGCATGGGAATCTTCAAGAGAGTACCTAGGAGTGGGAGACCCATATGTATGATCAATACCAACATCTCTTTGTGTATACTTGTTTTTAGATTTTTGAGACATAAAAACCTAAGGTGTGAAGAATTTAATTATTATAATATTTCCATGTATTAATTTGGAATATTATATGAATTATTTTTGAAGCTATAATCTAAGATAGTTTGAGATTTTGAGGCCCAGTGAACTTGGAATTAATTTTTGAAATATATTAAATATATTAAAATACCATACCAGAATATGTTTTCAAAAACGTTGAATAACTCTTAAAAATGGTTCAGATAATAAATTTAAATCCTCCATTGAGTTCAGATTGGGAATTTTATCCTAGTAACGATATAACCTTGTAGCACATCGGGAGCTCGGATTATGTGTGGTCGTGGGATAGTGTTTTAATAAATTAATTGGTTAAAATAATTTATTTATTTAATTTTTTCCTAACCAAATTATTTTTCTATAAATATTCTATTGGGGACAAATAGTAGGGTTAACTGTATAACCCTAGAGATTTGACAGAGAGCATTAGAGGATTTTTTTTGATGAATAGTGACTAGATCATGGGTCATCGATTGGTGTGCAATGAATCTCAAGTATCTACACAATGAAAGATATTTGGATTAATTCATTGATAGAATTTTCTCCAAAGTAAGGTAGGATGTTCTTTATGTGTATTTATTCCCATTTTCTTATCCTACTATGAACGCTAATCAATCAACCAACAAATTGATTCACGGATAAATTTTATTGTTGTTGTGGGTTTATTTGTAGGGAATTTGGGAGAAATTGGTTATTTGTTTTGGATCTTCATTTATTATTCCAAAAGAAAATAATCGAGGACTACTTGAATACAACCAGGGTTCATTCCTCTCTTATGTTTCTTGGTCTCTTCCACTATTATTCATTCATTCATCATTGGTGTTCATTTTTCTGGTGGTTCAATAAATAATGGATAATCAATTTTTGTGGACCCATTTTGTGGTGTAACATATTGATATTGTAGATCCAGGTTTAGATTAATGATAAGATCCAGCTATAATGATGGTAAAGATGGTTTGGGAACATATCAGGGATGTGGGTGAACATTCATGGGTATTGTGACGATAATAGATCTATGGTATAATTTCTGAGTAACCGGGATGATTAGAAATTGGATCTCTCGTGAAAATCAATCTTGGTTAAATCGAATACATGATCCACATGTGGGATTTATAGCCGATTTGGTTGTGATGGTTATATATTTAGAATCTATATGAAAGAACTATGGGTTCTAAAAAACTTTGAACTAGACAACGAGTATTTTGGGAGCACATATCATGTATGGATCCCTGGATACATCCCTAGGGCTTTTCATAGAGTTAAGTATCACATGGAATGTGACCCATGTCACACAGTGTGTGGCCTTTACCTAGTGTCTTAGTGTTTACCCAAGTAAATACAGATACACAAACATGTATTGCTAAGAATGTACATGGCCAAATGGGCACGATCATTTCTATGAGTACTTGGGTAGAGGTTGTGATACACGGGTAGGAACTGGTACCGAAGCGACACAATATTACTTCTTCCAGGGCAGCTTGGAGACCTTGTCCTCTATAGCTTAGAAAAAATTTTATTATGGTATTTTCCCTTGATCCATTCCATGAGGTATTAGTATAGAGTCATGTACTATGTAATAGTATAGAAATCCCCTCTGAGGAACTTCAATCTTGGATAGAGTGGTTGGAATTCTTCCATGAGGCCTAGAGTGAGATACTTTATCTTTATCAATTTCTCTAGGATGGGTCTTTGGTATTATCATTACCAATACTATACATGCATTAATCCCCAACATAGTAGGTTAATCCATATTGGGATTTTTTTATACTCCATGGACTTGGGTGTCATCCTCATCTAAGTATCAATCTCTTCAGACATTCAGCATGTACTTCTTAGGGTGAGACCCAACAAGCACAACATCTCAGATGTATGCCACTAGGGATATCTGAATCTTGGATTGTGTTGTCCCAAATGAGTGTTATAAGAAGCCTTAGAGTAAGAATACTATGATGGAATTATGGTTTCCATATTACCTTGAGGTTGTGTGTCTACTATGAGTATATATAATTATTATTGTTATGTATGTTGTTGACATATCTGTGTGATGAGATGACTACTTTTCCTAATTCTTTATGCTTAATGATTTTTGGGTGTCTGGCTAAGTATTGTTATACTCACCCCAACATGGGGTTTTCCCACATGTTTTGTGTCTTATATAGATGATTTTCCTTTTTATTATGGAGTTCTAGAGGAACCATGACCAATCAGATCTTAGTAATCCAGATAGACCGAGGGGTGTTTCAATGGTTACATTTATAGAAATCCACCCCTAATTCACAGGTTAAACTTGTTTTCAGTTTCTTTTACTGGGATTGTATTTTCCCCTTATTTTCTGGTATTTATTTTTGTTCCATGATGGTTAGATTTTATATGTAAGCATTCATGGTTATCGGTTGTTTTACATTTTAGTATTGTATGGGCTTGGATATGTCTGGGCATGTATAGGTACATTAGGTTAAGTCCTCCCATGTGTGTGATATGCCTAATTGGCACTGGTCACCATCCTCTGTTCTATTCGAGGAAGGCTTGGGATAATCAAGGTTTGGGAACCATTGGGCCAGTTTTTTACAGTACACCACAAACAACCTCAAGCTTAAAAGAACCATGAAATAATATTAATTAAATATAATTGTTGTAACTTAGTCGTTGGGTTGGAGAGTATGAATAAGAATAAATAAATTATGAAATATATATATAATGGATTTTCATAATAAAAATAATTAATTAAATCAATAAATTTAACATTCACATAGTTTTTATAGCAATAAAATAATAATAATAAATTAATTTTATGATATAACGTTACTTTTCTTTAAAAATTTATTTTATTGCATTTTATGCACGTATATTATAATTAATCATTATTAATTTTATAAGCAGTATTTTAAAAAATTATTATCATTTTTGAAATTATCATTTAAATATTAGTTTAGGGTTAATTTTAGGTATTTTTTTAAAAAAATATTTTCAGTGAATATTGAAAACAACGATTTTTTGTAATATTGTCATTTATTTTATTTAAATCAAATAATTTAAGAGAATCATTATGTTTTGGATTTGGTTTTAAAATAAATTAAAATCAATTTTACTAAATAAAATATAGATAATTCCATATGAATCAACATTATATTTTATTTTGTAATAAGTTTATTTTTAGGCTTAAAAAACATTTTTCATAAAATTGTTTGTAAGTGCATAATGTTTTACCATTTAAGTTTTTTAAATTAATACCTACTAATGATTGATTTAATTTAAATATATAGATTATATATCTATATATATTAATTTAAATTCATATAATTATGATTATAGGTCATATATTTAATGTAAGATCATCTTATGCTTGGAAAATGAATTTTTCTAATAAAATGTTTTTTGTCAAGTTTTTTTGAGTTTATTTTTAAAATAATTAATTAAAATTATAGTAATTGAATTTCATAAAATTTATTTCATATTATAAATTAGGATATTAAAATTTTGTAAACAATTACCTTTCATTTTTAGGTATTATGAATAGTAATTGTGGTAAAATTTATCACATCGGTAAAGCATAAAATGTGATAAACAAGGTTAAAACTATAGAGTATGGCTTAAAAATTGTCTATACACTTTCCTATATTTATTTATATTAATTTACTTCAACTATACCTTCATATATTTTAAAATATGGAGTCTTGGTTCCATTTTACTTTAATAGATAGCATTATATTATTTTAAGTGAAGGAAATTTACAAAATTTAACTCTCTTGCTTTTAATTTATCTTATGAGTTCACATATGGATAAAAATATTTTATAACTGAATATAAAATCTTATTATAAACATAATTAATTTATTTTAATGAATTTAATTTTTTTTAATTTTTAGTGTTGGTATAATTACCTTAAATTCTTACACAGTGTTGATGCGATGCTTGTGAAAAAAAATAGAAAAATTAAAGTAAATGATTTTAAAGAACATAAAAATTAATATATTTTTAATGAATTATGGTTTTACATGACTTTTATTGTTAATAATAATTTAATTTTTGTAATTTATTTATGTTGAAATTTTATTCTAATCTTGATATATTTCAAGTAAAAAAATGTGAATAGTTTTTAAAATGTCTTTAATTGTATTTTATTTTCAATAGTATTCTGTTTAATGATTTAAAAATCATAAAAACATGAAATATGACAATATGAATGAGATAAGGTCTAAAATTACATCCCTTGACCTTTCTTATGTAAATTTTTAAATTATTTGTTTTGAGAATAGAACTACCCCCAAAAAGTTAAATTTATTTTATTAAAATATAAAAGAGTTACATGAGTCTAAAATAAGACTTTTTATAATAATTATTATGCTAAAATGAAAATATTTCATAATGAACATCATTATTACAAAACATTTCATTTTCCACCACTCCCATATTAGATAATCTATAAGCCACTATATTTACTTCATGAAAAGTCTGTATAATTATATAATTCATTGATGAAAGATATTCCTAATAGTTTTTCTATATGTTAGTAAGATTCCAGGATAAATTAAATATGCCAATTCTGTTTTGATGCAACATAGTGGTCAAGTCACACTCAAGCCAAAGGTTAAACCTTATGTGATTTTTTGTAGCTTCAATATCATTAATGACCCCAAGCATTTCTATATCCATAAAATTAGTGGTTCTTAAAGGACCATAGATACAACTCATAGCTTTGACTATAGGGTCTCTAATGATGTAACCATACCCATCTAGTCCAGGATTTCCTCTTGAATCACTATCTGTATTTCATTTAATCTGTACAGGGAAAGGAAATTCCCATAAAACTTCTAAAGTACCTCACATAGGGTGATAATTACCTAAAATTCAAGATCATTTTAGAATAATAAAACCATGAATAGAGTTTTTACAAAATCTATATTGAAAAGAATTTCTTCGTTTTATAGTTGTAAGAATATGTCCTAGAGTGATTGAAGGTTAAAATGAATACCTTTATATAAAACCTATTTTTGTTGTTCAAAATTACATGAAGTATCTTCATTAAAGCCACGTGTATCATAATTTTCACTTTCTTTGAAATATGTAACTGAAAACGAGTGTCAAGTTGAACATCAATAAATGAACATTGAGGTAATCAAAACTGGAAAAGATAAGTCATCGCAGTCCATGAGGTAGAGGCTGTAACACAACTTAAAAAGAGATGATCAATTTCATATTGATGTTTATTAGACATAACACACTTTGAACAAATATTAATTCCAAAATATTATTAAAAAGAATTATTAGGTAGATTTGAATGAAACATTCTCCATGTAAGAGTAAAACAAGATAGAAGGATCCAAGGTTTATTAATGTTTTTGATCCAAATATTATTATATTAAATATTTTTTTTAATATAAATATTTTTAAGACAACATACCATTAACATTCTATTCCCATATAAGAATATAATACCCAGAAATAATGTTATAATTTACAACTATTTCTTTAATTTTAGTATAAAGTTTGTCTATAGGTGATTCTAGCTGATCTTTAATTGATATTTTGGTATCAAAAGAAATTTCATTGGGTAAAATATTTCTAAGGAGAGGTATAATAGACCAATTATCCTTCCATAATTTCAAAGAATAATTATTGATGCAAATCCAATGAGATTCATCCATAATAGAGGAATATTAAATCATAAAATCATGCCAAATAGAGGATTACATATAATTAACATTTACATTTTTAAGTTTTACTCGAAATATTTCTCTTAAAATGGTAATACCTTCATATTTTATATTAATAATTCTCCATATAAGACTATCTCGTGAATCATGATTGAAAATGGTGAAATTTATAATACCTAACCCTCAATAATCAATTGGTTGGAAACATTTTTTCTAAGTAAAAATAACAATTTTCCTTTGTACAATGCTTCCACTCCAAATTTTTTTTTTATGAAGATGTTAATAATTTTTATGAGATAATCTGGCCATTTTTAAACCATGAAAGAATAAAAAAATTCTGAATTTTACCTTAGAACTAAATTTAAAACCCTTTAAAAATAACAAAGTTCTTGTCCTGGTTAAGGTTAAAATTAGATAATAAAAGGGTTTAACAAAAATATAATGTTTAAAATTCAATATAAATATATAAAACTTTTATTGGATTAATTTATTTAAACCCACTCATGTCTTATCATATAAATTTTTACTACCTGTTCTCAAGTTTTACAAGTAAAAAATATATTCTATTTAAATATTTGAAGTAATTCTAAGTGTATCTATTCCTTCACTATAAAAGAACACTACCTACACTCTATTATTAACCGAAACATGAAAAAATTATCTCAAAAACCTACCGAAATCTCTTATAAACATACTTAGTTTTTTATATAGGTTTTGGTTCTCTAAAAACTCAAGCCTTAAGTCCTTAAGTGAAGATCTAATGAAAATTATTCAAATAAGAGGTCATCGTCTTAATCGACTCCTTTTAAGTTAATTTCTAATTCTACCTCCTATAAATATTAATTTACCATCATATTATAATAAAATTAGTTTCATTATATTATTTTATATTATTATATTAAAGTTATTACCCTTTTTATATACTCATCCGTCTAAGGAAAAATGGAAACATCGCCCATGCATATGTGCAGACTATCGCCTCGCGAGTCGATGTATTTACTTTTTCATCACCACCTCACATGGAGAGAAAATATAGGTGTATTTAAAAAAATAACATGATATTTATAATGTTATTTTTGTTATTAAATGAAAAAAATAACACTTACCACTTTTCCTACATATCAATTGGAAAAATGATAATGTCGCTCGTGCAGACTACCACGTCTCTGAAGAGATGTGATTCATTTCTCATTACCACCGAATGTGTATGAAACTAAAAATTTATCTAATGAATAAATATTATCTTTATAATATTATTATCATTTTGTATATGATCAAACTATAACCTATGAATAATAACTATAACTTCTGCGATAAATCATGCTTGAAAAAACTAAACACTTAACACCTGATAATTGATTTTACTAAGAATTGGAAATGAGTGGGTAGTGTGAAAATATATAAATTAATATAAATTTGAATATTATTTTTAAATAAATTAATAAAATTTTAAAACCATTATATAAGAGGTTAAATAATGTTCAACTAAGTGTAAGTGTGAGGTGATGGGTTTCTTAACTCAATTTCTATTCATTGAGTTATACCACTACTTTGATTATATTATTCAAAGATTATGATTGAAATTAAATTAAATTTTTTATGTATTTTATTCAATTTTTTTATATGGATATAATTTTTCTACCCATAATCACATCATGGACTAACTCTTGTTATAATGATACAATCATTGTAAGCTGTTTTCATCTCAATTTTCACTATATTGAGACATATTTTGTATTATGAACCTATTTTATTTTATGTAGTGTATATACTACCCCTTTGATATATTTATCATGAATGCATATTCTTTCATGTTATTTAGTTTTCAAATCAATCTTACTGTTTCAATGGGTTATAATTGATTAGTTACTATAGGTATGAATTTAGTTTTACAAACTCATTTTTGGGATTGGTTATATTTCCACTGAATGAATATTATAAAATATACTTTGTAAACTAAATTTATATTATTTTAAACTTGAAATTTAATTAACATCTATGTTTTATTTCAACTTTTCCTCTCTTTATCACTTTAATCAATCAAGTAATTTTTTAAAAGAAAATCTGATCTTATTTCTCTTCTTGATAAAGAATATTTTTCATCCATATCTATATTCTTTTTTATTGTGAATATTCTTATTTCCTAAACCATATATTATTTATATATATAGGGTTTTACTATGAAAGTAATTTTATTAGATAGTAGAACCTTAAAATTCCTTATTCTTTACTCAATATGTATAATTCATGATATGACATATTTTTTATGAATTAAATTGATCATTCAATATATAAGGAATGCATTGGACTAACAGTTATGGGTGGGCCATGGTTATAGATGACCCCTTGATGAATCAATAAGTATCATGAGAAAAACTATTTATATGGAATTATTTAATGGGTTTTGGTGTATACTGCACATATTTGAAAGTATCTTGGTACAAAACCTTGATCAAGATGTCTAACGTTATGAATTTTTTACAATTGGAATTAAATTTTTATTATTCATGAGATTACTACATTGATATTATCCATTCATGAAATTATTTATCAATTTATTAGTTAAATGGAAAGTTTTTTTAGTTATTTACCTTAACATATTAATTATTCCTTATTTACTCATGATAAAATTCATTGTATATAACCCTTACTGATAATTTGATCTCACTATTATTTTATTTCATTTCCCTCAGATATAATGAATGAATCTTTAAATGAGCTTCCAAGATGAAGATTATTTATTTATACCATGTTTTAAATTTTATTTCCAATGTAAAATGGGATTTATGCATGTATATGGTTCTTTAATACTACTAAATTGATCGGACTATGGTGATGTGGTCCCTTATATCTTATGTCAAAATAATAAAGTATACACCCGCTCGGTGTTACTAAAGTTAGGGTTGTCGCACTTAATATCATAAAAATCTATGAGTAAAGAATAATTTAATTTAATTACCATGAAAATAAGGAGGAAAATAAATATAATATCATCATAGGAGAAAACAATCTTCTATAACCATATTCAAAGATGAATCATTATGACACACAAAAATAATTTGTGTTAAGAAAACACCATACCTTTACTTTTGACTCCCAAAAAATAAATTTAATATCTTATATCATAAAAATGACTATTTTAATCACCTATTTAATAACCTTAATCATATATATTACCATTTCTTCACTTTATTTATAATAATTTATTAAATCATTTTTACTATGTTATAGTTTATTTTCATCATTAGATGTTAGTGATTTTGATTGTTTCGCGCATTCTTTAGAGAGTTAATGTTGATTCTATTTCATTGATTCCAATTTAATCATTGATATATTACATAAGGTGATGGAATATATATCTTAAAATTATATATAATTTTATAATTTTATTCCTTATTAATTCTAATCATGAATCATGAAGATAGAATCGGGGACAAGCTTGTTTTAGTAATTTTTTATAAATAAAAGTTGGTATGTAAATAACATGTTAAATATTAATATAACCTTTAAATAACCATAAAATTTTCATTAAAATAATTTTAATTCATTATATAAATTCTTATAATCATCCAAGTAGGGTGGTGATGAAAAAATAAATACATCATTCTATAGAGGTTGTAGCCCGCACGTATGCACGAACAACGTTTGTTTTTCAATAGAATGAGAGAAAAGTAGAAAATTGTGTATCTTTTAAGAATTATAAAAATGTTATAAATATAAAATTTATTCATTAAATAACATTTTACAACCATCCACATAATATGGTTATGAAAAAAATAAATATGTTGCTTCATGGATGCTGTATTCCATACATACACACCAATGAAATTCTCATATTTTCTAATGGGAAATGGTAGATAATGCATAAAAAATAAACATAATAATAATTAATTAAATTAAAAATAACTATATAATTATATTATAAAACTAAATATATATTTTTAAGAGAAAATATGTAGAAGAAAAATTTTTAGTAGTGATTAGTACTCACATTGAGAGTTTGAACCTCCTCTTGGAGTACCTATTAATAAGAGAGTATATAGGGATTTTCCATAAATAAAGGGGCTAAAAACATGGGATAGTTGTATAGGGGAAGTAAAAAGGTTATAGGTTTAAGATTAAATTAAATTTTATATTTTCTTTATAGGGGTCGTGGAAGATCCCTTTCATAAGTGGAGGGAATGATATTTTTATAAATATCATTTCTTAATATAAAGGGAGCACATGTTTCACATGAAAATTAGACTCAAAAGTGAAAAATAATGGATATAAGATATGTTTTGGTTGATTTAAACCTCAACAATTCAGTTTAAAACATGTTTACAATGTGTTTAAGGTCTTTCCCACTTATTAATACCCTTTTTACCTTTATTGACTTTTACCGTGGAACCTATTTTTAAACTTGGTAATTAATTTTAATGACCAAAATTTAAATTATTCTTATTATCAAATTTAAACATGATTATTTAAAATTTCAAAATAATTTTTTCAGATAAAATTTATTAGGGTAAGAAAAATTAATTTTATTATTATCACACATAACGTACAAAACCATTATTAGAAAAAAAAAGTGTATCTTTAAGAATTAAAATTGTATTTTGGTTAAAATTATCAAATTTTTTATTTATACAAAATTAATTGATTTATTTTTTTAAAAAATAAGATATAATTGGATTTAAAATCAAGATAAATCTAAATTTCACCATAATAATATTTAATTAAAATAAATGGCCAAAAAATTTTAATCAGAATAAAATATTACTCAAGTTCCAAAATGTTAAAAATAATTTTTATAAATTCAACATAATATTTTTAAAAGAAAATTTTTATTTTTTAAATACATCCTTTATTAATTAAAATTATTTATAAACTTTTAAGTCTTTCTTATATAATTTTAATGTTCTAAAAGTTACAACATAGGTAAAAACAGTATTTTTCATTATTCACCTAAAAATCAACTATTTTTTAAAAAATAACAAAAAATTAACATAAGATAATATTGTATGATGAATAAAAAAATGAAGTTCATTTTATCAAATTAAAATTATAAAATATAGTAATTCATGTTTCAAATGGAAATATAAATATAATGAAAACTATTTTTATATGAAAATGACTTTTCAAATATTAATTATTTTTATTATTATTTCATACCAATTACTAATTTGGATTAGTGTTAATATTTTTTATTATAATTTAACCATGATATATTTAATTCCTTGAAATAATAATGTATAGAACATAAAAAAATAAAATTTTAGAAGAAAAAACATTTTTAAGCATAAAATGATCTTATTAATTATTTAGCTATACTAATTGTATTTCATTAGTGTATTATTATTAAAAGTGAACTTTAATATTTTTACACAATATATATACAAATATATATCATAATGTTTTTATATTTATTTATACCCACTAATTTAATAGATTGTATACAATGGTTATATTTATCTTAATAAAATGTGTGGCAGTCTGCTTTGGTTTGGTGTTGCATATGAGTCATGTCTAGGGTTAATGATCAGGGAATATCCCACCCTCATTTTTTACAATATCTCTTCTTAAATCATGTTCTAACTCTAGAATAATATACAAAATCATAGACATAAACATCCTTCATCATCCCAACTACCTCCATGTGGAAGCCTTCACTATTCACTATCTCCTTTGAATGCCACGACCTGAACTCACTAATTGAAATTGCTCCCCACATTCAACTTCCTTCAGCTTTAGTTATTTGAACTTGTATGAGTTAATAGCATGGTTTTATCTTTATATATTTCCAAAAATCTCATGAATCTTTCCATCTTGATATCATCTCTCCCTTTGATTTCCATTGAGTTAATTTTGAAATTAAGGCTTCAAAATAAACATATTAATTAATTAATTTACAAAATAAAAAATTAAAATATAAATATATTTCAAAAATTAATATTAAAAATGAAAACATGGAAACTCTAAATAATTTAATTAAAAAACCATAATTTCCATAAATATGTTCAAAGAATACAAATTACATCACAGATTATCAAATATTTAATAATTTATCATTTAAAAAACAATTTGATATAAAACTCCCAATAAATCTCCAATAAATATTTGGAAATGTAATCAACATTGGCCACATAAAATTCCTCCAAAATTAAGATATTTTTTGTCTATAATAAATCCATTAGTCAAATTTTGTGGAAGAAAATAAGACTTAATAATGAAAAGTTACACAAATAATGGGTTTTCAAAATGATTTTACCGAATAAAATCTCTCAAGAAGTCGATAAGATTTCCCTAATAAAATTAAATATATTTAGTGAAAATGGGGTTTCTTAATTAACAAAAATTATGTAAATTTAAAATTTTGATAACAATTAAATGCACTTAAATTTTTATTCAATTAAATCTTTCAAATTTATATTTTTATCCAAGTGAATAGGAACACATAATTTAGGGGCTTATAATTATTTATAAACACTATTCGTTGTAAAGTATTGAATAATTAGTGTAATAAAAAACTCATCCAATGGAAGAAGGATAAAGAATAAAAGGTTCGACCAACATTAGAAGATCGATTCATATCGCATTTAAATGTATATCTTCTGAGTTTAATTCAAATTAAAATTATCAAATTTAATGATAAATGTAAGGAATACTCCTAAAATTTTACCAAAAGAAGGTTTCTTCAAAATATATATAAAATTATGCACCCAATTATATCTGTTGGGTAATATATATAAACATACTCAAATTTTAAAAATAACTTTCAAATTTCAAGAAAAATAACCTACAAAAAGTGGTAAAGTGATCCATGAAAATAAAAAAAATAAAAAAAATTAATGGTTTCTGATGTGAACAACATTGAAGTATAGTTCAACACATTTAAAATCCTCTTCCTCTAACTTAAAACACAAAATTTTTCAAAATATTTAATCCTAAGGTGGGAGAAAAATTATGATATTTGGATCTAAAATATTTTGAAATGAAATAGTGAGAAATAATGCATAGGGTTACAAGAGAGCTCCAAATATACTTTGTCAACATAACCCAAATCATGCATAGGGTTCCTACTAGCCAATATTAAGAAATTTTAGTTTAGAAAAAAAATTATAAAATATGTATGATTAAACAATGTTTTTAAAAATTATTTTCAAAATTGTATAAAAATAAGAATACAATAATATGAATTCAGAAATTAAATACATCAAGTCAGTACATGTGACTAGAATAATAAACTAAAATTAATGTATGTAACACGACACTTAATGAAATAATTTTTTATAGTTAACTTCAAAAACCAATAAACATAATTTTTAAACATATATGGCAAGAATTAAAAAATTAAAATTTAAATAAAATACACCCCAGTAAAAAATATTTTATTAGATATATTCATCCAAGACACTCCCCTTGTTCTCTTAGTGAAAAATAATTAGTTTATTGATTCAAGCTGATAAAAATTGTTAAAATATATTAAAATTATAATTAAATTTGTAAATATCAAAGAAAATATCAACTAATGTTTTATTTAAAGGAAGTTTGATCTAGAAAACTCAAATGAGGTTTAGCACAAAATAGGGTGAGGGATATTTATTTAAAATAAATATAAAATAAAAAAATTGTAAATCCATGGTTTATATCCCATGAATCACTATGTTTAATGTCTTTGTCCAGACCTACCCCCAAAATCTAATCATGACCATTCGGTGCCTATGATTTCTTTCGGATTAGGAATTTACTATTTTTATTGGAAATTTTATCATGTTATTTAAATAATCCTAATACATCGACATCAATTATAGTATTATTAAAAACCTATAAGGACTTACGATTAAACTTTTTATCATTAAAGGCCCAAAATTTCAAAAATAGAACAAAATATGTTTGAAATAAAACTAGAAAATTCATCAAATTGGATAAAAACCTCATTGTTCACCCATTCCCTTTTAGAAACCATAAATTTTGGATTATATGAGTTTATAAGAATCACGTGCTCACATATTATCAAATAAAAACCCAAATATCCACAATTTTACTCCTTAATAGAAGCTGAAGAGGCAACCTAAATCTCTCTTAATAATTGTTTAAGATATAAGATAATAAAATTCACCATCCAAAAAGTTCAATTTGATAAATATATACCCACTGTACATTGTGGTAAATATATCCAGATTCTCTATTTTGAAACCCTCCACATAATAGGAAAGCTTAATTTCTTTAACCACTAATGTTAAAGAAGAAACTAATACATAGCATCAATTTGGAAACAATCATATTTAGTTGGGAAAACCACTGAAATATATTTACAAATATAGGTATTGTAAGGATCTGAATTTAGGTTATGAATAATAGAAGATATTTACTCATAGGGAGAGGGTTTTAAATAGTAAAATATAACTTGAGAAGTATTCTCAACCAAACATATTTGTTCCAAATGAACATTTTCTTGGTACTTATCAATGAGTTTCCTAATATGGATCTCAAGTCTCCCAGATTTTTCTAGTTAATGGGTAGATTTAGTTTCAATAAAATTGAATCTAAAGTGTTCATTGAATGAATTTTGAATTATATAATAATAAGGGTAATGGAAAATCCAACTTGAATCATCTATAAACACCATATCAGAAACATCTATCAGTTTTTAGTTAACCTCAAGTTAAGATTTATCAAAAACATGAAACTTTTCTAGATCATCTATAGCTTGGAGGCCAGTTTCTAAGTAAGTTCTTCCAAACATAATTTAAACATAGTCATCACAATCCATTTCAATAATTATAAAATAAGTGGGAAAATTATGTAACATCCCATACTCCAGAAACCTAGAGTTGGTAGTTATATTACATTATTGGTAAAAATTACAAGAGATCTCAAGGGATCGAA
Source organism: Viscum album (assembly GCA_963277665.1). Lineage (NCBI taxonomy): Eukaryota > Viridiplantae > Streptophyta > Magnoliopsida > Santalales > Viscaceae > Viscum > Viscum album. The sequence continues at coordinate 731,251,123 of OY728132.1, read as the reverse complement.
TAGTTTAGTAGTATTGTAATACCAAATACATACATAAATTACTCTTGAATATATAATATACAATATGAATATATTGAAAGAACATCATTTAACCTTCCATTATATCCATGAAATTTTCACATATTCATCCTCTAGGTTTCCTAGGAAAAGGTAAAAAAATAATGGTGAGCATAGATGCTCTGTATGGATAAATATATAGCAGGAGATGACATATCATAAATATTACATAAGTGATAGGGAATGAATAAATGAAAAACATCAATCCATAATATATTGAAACTAAAGGAATTCTATATCCATGAAAATAAATGAAAACATGGATAATAATAATCATTGATCTCATGCTGATGGAATGCATAATGTTTGACATAAAAGACCTATTGTCAATGCCTTACATCAAAACACTTTACTTTTCATTGAGACTGCAATCAATTCATCCTATTATAAAGGATTTTTACAATAAAATATAATTTGATGGGAAGATATTTACACTTAAATCCAACCTTTTTATAACATGATACCAGTCAATGAGTTGAGGGGGAATATAATATCAATCCCAACCCATCACTTGTTTAAGTCCAATTCATTCACTATAAGTGTAATCAAGACCTTTAAAACTATTCCCTGAGGAACCTATTATTTAATAAAACATAGATATGAATATATATATAAATATATATATCAAATAATTCCCCATTTAATATAATAATGTTGATGTATGGTTGAAAATCCCTTTATCGACTTGGATGTCATGGGGTATCATCAAAGTAATAGGTAGTACCCTTATCAAAGATATATAGGGGCTAGGGTGCCTTAAATGTGATGGGTTATCCATGGAAGATAGTATTTGGGTTCAATAGTTTTCATTGGTAGGATACCAAGTCAATGGTAGGGAAAATCCATTATCATGGTTCATTATGATCAAGTGAATATTCCAATTCATATCCCCCAAGAGAGTCTCATCAGTTGTGAACTATTAAGACCACTTATCATGCATCAGGTTGATGATCAATTCAATGCTAAACCAATCATTTTTAGGGTGATTACTACTAAATTAATTTTTTCTAAAGTCAAATCCACTTTCAATTATCTAGATAGAGATGAATTTTCTAGTAAATTACAAACACTTTTAATTAAATAAAAAATAAGATGATTTTTACACCATGGAAAAGCTAAATCCTTAATCAAAGTAATTTGATAGAGGGAGAAAAATATATAATTTTAAATACCTTAAATTTAATGAGTAATAAGTAAAAAAATTCAATTATAATTCATGTACCACACAAAATAAAATCTGTGGTGATTATGACCTGAGTCTCGAATAATAAAAAACGAGACAGAAAAATTCCACTTATGGCTTGGATTTAAATGAAATCATAATGTCCTGGAAGATAGTTCTTAAACATGATATTAAAATACCATGAATAATTTAATTTCATGATATAACATCTCAAATATGCAGTATATATACAACATAAATGAAATTAGGTGCATAATATAATACATGTCTAAAAGAGAAAGAATTTGAGACAATAAACTCTTACCTCTCATCTTGAATTCCATAAAAATTATTTAAACCCCTATATCCTAAACATATCTATCTTAATTACTTAAATTTTAACCTTACCCATTTCATTTTACATTCATACTTCTCATAAAAAAAATTTCTCTAGATGAATTCTTCTAATTTTCCACATCGATTGTTTATAGTTATGATCATTTGTACTAGTTTCATAATTGGGGAATAAACATTCATTATTCATCTAAATTTAATTATTAATTGGTCATTAAAGATAATATTAGGTATGATTTAAAATAATTAATTATGTTCTAAATTCCTTTAAAGAGTGTCTTAGACCTTATCCTTGAAGATAAAGTCTATAATAATCATGTTTTGTTGATTTCTGAAAAATGGAGGGTGTTTCCTTAATTAATGAATTAGATATTGATATAATATCTCCAAAAACAAAAGAAAATCATTATTTATACATTTTTATACTATTATAAAAAAAATTATCTTCCCACTATCATTCATGGTATAAATACCAAGTATTGTTCAAGTAAGTGGTTAAACCGACCTAAATATGTATATACCTTAATTTAATGAATGATTAAGAGGTTGTTTTTTTTGTAATATAATTATCATAGAAGCATAATGATATTATTTATTAATTATTATTGTGATGTATCAAAATTCTAAGAAAGTAAAATAAAAATTAATAATTATGAAAACATTTCACATTTTGAATAAAATAATATCCGCTTAATATGATTATTTTGAACAATTAAATTAATGGTTTTAATTTGTTAATCATATCATTTCTAGGTTCTCAAATTTTTCATACCATAACCTTAATGATATCATAAAAATTGCATTTATCATTAAATTTCCTCCTTATATCCAAAATTTTTAACATAGTGATGGAAAATGAAAGATGTTATGTCATGGAGGTGGTAATTTTCACAATGCATGATCAGAAATTTTGTTTTTAATAATATAGGGTACATGAATAAATAATTTTAATACCCTTTATTGGTCAGAGTGAGTAACACAATAGGGGGTGAATTGAGTTCCCAATAATTTTTTTATTAAAAAAAAATTAAAACTAAATCCCCCAAATTTGATTAAAAAACTACCAACTAATCAAAATAGTAAAATAATATAAGTTTGATCTTTTAAATAACTTATCAAAGAAATATTAAGGGTCAGTTAAAACAATATTTTAAATAACATTAACTTTTGAAACTAAATTACTTAATCAAACATTATATATAAACATAGGTTAAGACTAACTATCAAAGTAAATTTTTGTTTCATATTTTAATAACAGATACAATTTTAACATTGAAATATATAAAAACAAAACAAAAAACATAGTGGAATATAAAAAAGAGGTTTAGTCTCAAGGTGAGACATAATCCCATCCACTTGTAAATCACATTATTCCAAAAAATTTATTATAAAATTAAACAGATCCAAAACCTGGATTAGGTTTTACACTCAATAGTTCACATGACTATCTAGGTATAGAGCCTCTGTCACTGTTCTTCATGGGATGAAAAATCAGTAAGTCTAGGTTAAATCAAGTATTATATATTTTTTTAGAAATCTTATGTTATTGTGTAAGTTTCATTAAATTATCTTATTATTACATCATGATATTACTCTTCACAATGGAATGAATATTTTAAAAATATATATTCATCAAAATTATCTATTAGCGAATAATCACCCTTCATTAAATTCAATGATGATTCAATTAATTCCTAAAAACTTGCCATTGGAGATTTGAAATGCTCCATTGTTAAGTTAAATGTGGTGGGTTGTATTTTCTTGAAGTATGGTTAGCTGATATCATAGTAATTTATCATGGTTAACTGATGTATCAAGGTGGTTCTATAGGTTCACCACTTCTTGGAGTCATCTCATTGGTTCATACATTCAGTTGACTTGGACATGTGGTAAGTTGATGACTTTATGCAGTAATATTATTATTCATGTGGACACTACATTAGAAACATACAATTAGTTTTATACTTTATGAAAATATGCACATACCTTGGCATGATAACTTGATTTTTTCATACGGTCAGGTAGTTTCCTTCTCATGTTAAGGTGTTTTCCTTCTTACGGTAAGGCGCTTTCTTTATTTTGGTAAGGTGCTTTCCTTCTTATGGTAAAGTGAAAACATGGATATATTTTTTCCATATATTTCATGGTAATCAGTTCATGAATATATGGTAAGGTGTAATATAACACGTGGTAAGGTGATATGGTCACCTAACCTTCACACAATAGACCCAATACTTATCCAGTTTTTCAATTTTTCTAAAAAATTAGTTTCTTATAGAAAACGTACATATCATGAACAATAAGATAAAAATTATTTGGGATCATTAAAATAAGTAGGTTCTAGTCTAATCTAACTATGTACTCCTTTTTTATGATAAAAAATCAAGACATGTAATTTGAAATTAATTTAATGCATGAAAGAAATATTTTCAAAGAATCGAAATAATTGTAATAGATTTTTGAACATAAGAAAAGGGTTCCCAAATTAAATGGATGGTAATTATTTATCATAGAATATAGTTTTCTCTATTTTTACATTATTTATTTAATGAATTTTAATTTATCAGAGTTATCCCACTTTTTAAATTATTAAAAATGATTTTAGAAGAACTAAAAGAAACAAAGGGAGAATATTAATAATATATTAAAAGATATAACACAACAGGACATGTATAATCAAAGTAAAATATATACCTATCATAAATCCTAATCATAATCTGATTGAGTTTTACCTCTCATGTCTATAGGAAGAATAGTATCAATTCCTTTAGAAGTTAAAGAATGAGTAGAGGTAGAGGTATGGGTAGAAGTACCTAGAGGTTCACCAACAACCAAAAACCTGGAAACTGGTATAATCTATTAAAAGGATTGTGAAATAGTAAGGAAAAAAGTATTTATTGTAGATGAGGTTTTATAATGACACAAAGGAATATATGAGGGATCTAAAATAGTAGTTTGATTGGTATAGAGGTTAGGTTCCATAAACTGGGTAAATTCAATGACATATCGAGAACTATGCTCCAAGTCCTAAAGGAAATCATATCGATTCTCTATAAAGGCTTCCAAAATATATCTCATAGAATTTATATTCTCAACTTGAGACTTAAAATTATGATTCATTTGAGGTATTTTTAAATACAAAGTAGCATTTCTGAACATTCCTTTCAAATCTATCTTTGTAAATATTCTTATTAGGTAATAATTAATTTCCCTTTTGATGGTTTCTCCATCAATACTAGCTTGTTTGGAATCCCCATGAACAAAACTGAGGGTCTTATCAGCATGATTCAAAAACCCATCACAGAAATCATCATGAGTATTATTAAATTATACAAAAAAATATTGTATTTCATACCAAATGGTCTATATGATTTTGTCTTCATCAACCCAAAGAGCAGAAGATATAAGAGCTGGTTGAAGCACTGTATTCATGAATCTCTAGTCCAACTAAATCATAATTTATGATAGATCTTCTAATAAATCCCCGATTTTTCCTCTCATGTCTCTAATATTATTCTATATCATCTCTATTATAAAATTAAATCTGGGCTAGAGATGATTTATGGCCCTGGTAATAGCATCAAAAGATCCTAATGTCTTAAAAATTTTCAAAAATTATGAAATTTATTAAAAAAGAGTTTTAGTATCCCTAACATATCTTAGTTGAATAAAACTAGGTTATATATAGTGACATAATAGAAGGATTTAATAGAATTTATAGGACTAGAATAAGTTAGGCCACTAGATGATTTTCAACCATCTACTTCAGGGAAACTCTCCATCAGACTATGTCCCATAGTCTGGTCCTCAACTCTAGAAGAAACTTTGACTATATAATTGTTTGTATCTTCAACATAATCTTCATGATAAAAAAACTAAGAAGTTTCAATCCTTACATTAAGATTAATTTAATCAATAAAAGATCCTTCTATGGTTCTTTGAATAGAAAGAGTGTATGGTCTACTATGTCCAGGTGGACTCCTGCTATGATCTTCATCATCTGATCTTGGATAATTTAGGTCCAATAAAAAATATATAGGGGAAGGGTCCCTATAATAAGGTTCATTAGGTAAAGGTTTTCTTGTTGCACTTCCAATAATAGGATATCCTTCAAAGATGTACTCATCAACATCAAAACCAATTGATTTATTCCATACTAGCTCATTAATATCAAAAGCCTTTATTTCTTCTTCTTCCCCTTCTTATACTTCTTATAAAAGTTATTCTTTATAAATGACTTAATATTCTCCTTCTTCTTAAATAGGATAAAAAACATCAATAGAATATTCCACAATTTTATTAGGTTCTAGACACGGATCTACAAGATCCCTCAGTTTAACTAAATACTCAACAGAATTAAATTACTCATAAAATTTCTATGGGTTAGCAAACCATTATTTTTTACAAGGGTTCCATGTAACATTCATCTGCTTACAAATATTTTGTGTAATACAAAGTCTATCAGATGTAGTTACTTAATTCAATTCCTGAGAAACTAATCCTTTGAATTCTAGAAGAGCAGAAATTAAACTAGGATACGGTAAGGAGCTAAACCTTGATGTTTTATTATATAGCTCAACCATATGCCTCATAAAAAATTTGAACACATTAATCTAAACACCATTATTTATAAAAAAATAGTGAAAAAATAATGATATCTCAGAATACTAAAATATACTTTTCTCATACAAATAACATGATGAATAAACTTAAATATAAGATTGCATTCATTACTTAGCTAGATAGCAGTCGGTCCTCTAGGAGTTCCATTCTCAGTGAGCTCATATAAGGATTCTAAAACTCAAAATTTGGATGATTCGTAGAATAAAAACTTTGATAATATTTATACTCACCCTAATGTGGCATTACAAAAAATTTCTCCCAAATATTTAATGAGACCTTAAAAACCACACCATTAATCCAGGATTTTAATTTTTTTTCTTTCTTTTCCCTAGGAAAGAATTAAATATTTACTTAAAACACTTAAACAAGTTTTGGATAGAAGTTTCTACCATTCCCCTTAAACTATTTATCCCTACCATGTTTCTGAATCAAATTTTAGTCTGTATATCACCTTGAATTCAACCACTAAGAATCAACTTCTTTATCTATAGAAAGTAGATGATTAACAACATGTTGGTTTTTTGGCTCTAGTGAAACACTGAAGCTGGATTTCACCTTCTTTGACTTCATTAAAGGAGGAAACTAAACTAGAAAATAATCTTCTGACAAATGCTTCATCCTCATCATTTTTTTAATAGAAATATCTAGAGGTTTAAAAATGATAGGTAATAGAAAGAGATTAGATACGAGATATAGAAAAGTTCGATACACTAAAAAATGATCTGATCATAAGATCTTAAAGGATATACTAGATTTAAACTAAAATACTGGTACTGATTCAGATTCATATTTTAATTTTTAATTTAAATAATTTAGGGATTAAAATAATAATATTAAAATAAATCGCACTAAAATATTTTAAAAAAATTGAAGTAAAAAAAAAGTATGTCTGATTACCATAGATCATTAAATATCATAAGCACAGTATGTATGCTAACCAATCTACCAAGAAATTTAGGATAAGTACATATTGACTGTATTTAAAATAAGCATAATAACTCTATGATAAAATAAAATAACACGGGTTTATGGTAGTCATGGTAAATGAATGGATAAAAAAATTCCCAGTCAGCCTACTCACCATGTGGAATAAACTTCATATATTTTTAAAATAATCATTGAAAATAGAATCTAAATGGTTTTAAAATTCAAATTAATATCCAATTATATAAACATAATTTGTTATTACAAATTCATGTTTGATATAGTTTATTCTCTCAACATTTAAAGGATTTGTGAAAATATCAACAAGATGATGTTTTGTTCCGATGAATTCTAGAGTTATATCATCCTTGTGATAATTATCTCTCATAAAATTATGTATTATGTCCATATTATATGTTTTATAATGAGGTATAGGATTATTAGAAATATTTATCACATTATTATTGTCACAATATGTAGGGACTTGTTTAAATTCATATAGATTGTCAAGAAATGTGTGTTTCGTCTATAGAATATGTACACATCAACTACCTAAATCAATGTATTTAGCTTTAGTACGTAGTGGATAATGTTGTAGATTTCTTCTTCTTACTACACCATGATACTAGAGACTTTCTGAAAAAGTGACATGTTCCAAAATTTATTTTTCTATCTTACTTACAACCACCATAATATACATATGAAAAACTAACTAAATAAAAAAATTCTTTTGGAGTAAAACAATCCTATATTGTTTATATTAATGAGGTATTTAAAAATTCATTTTCCATCCAATACATGTGATTCTTTTGGGATTTCATGAAAATTAGCACACATAGACACACTAAACAAAATATCTAGTCATTTATTAGTTAGTTATAGTAAAATTCCAATAATACATCTGTAAGTGGTTTAACCAATTGATTTCCTAGATTCATCAAGATCCAACTAATAGTTATTACTCAAGGGGGGATCACTACCTTTAGTACTATCCCTACCAAATCATTTTATAATATCATTGGTGATGTTTTTTTGATTTAAAATAATTCCTTCCTTATTTTGAAAAAATTGAAAATCAAGAAAGAATTTAAGATCTCCCATTAAACTCATTTAAAAACCACTTTGCATCATTTTTGAAAAATCATTACATAAATAATTTTTAGAAGATCCAAAAATAATTCCATTAATATAAATTTAAACAAGTAAAATGTCCTTTGAAATTCATTTTATAAATAAAGTAGGATCACCTATTCCTTTAGTAAAACCTTTATAAATTATAAAAGATGTGATCCTATTGTACCAAGATCTAGGATCCTATTTTAATCCATATATAACATTTATTAATTTAAAAAAATAATTTGGAAAATGATAATTTTGAAATATAGGGGGTAATTTAACAAAAAAATCAAAAATAATATAATCTTTTAAAAATGAACTCTTGATATCCATTTGATATAGTTTAAAATCCAAATGTGTTGCATAGTCACATAACATTATAATAGCTTCAAGTATTACTACATGTTCAAAGGTTTCCTCAAATTCAATTCCTTCCAATTAAATGTACCATTTTGAAATAAATCTAACTTTATTTCCAACTACATTGCATGATTTTTCAACTTTATTTCTAAATACCAATTTATTTCCAATAGATAGGAAGTATTTAGGTCTATCCACCAGTTCCCTAATTTTATCTCTTTTAAAATGATTAATTTATTCTTTAATTTCATCACCCATAATTTATATTTAATTCCATCATTGATGTTCTTAGTTTCAATCTATGATAAGAATGCTTGATGTTCAACATGATTTCTAAGAGATGCAATAGTTTATGTTCTTATATCTAGGTCTCTAACTATAGAATCTGAAGGATGGTATATACGCTTCCTAAAATCTCTAGGGATATAAGGTATAGATATATAATTATTACCCATAGGTTCTGGTTCAGGTTTTTCCTCATAACTGGAATATTTTTCTTTTTTTTATAGAATTGTCAGAAGGTTTGGAATTAACATTCAGATGGGATAGACCATCTTAATGATTTTATAAAGGGGTCTTAGGATCAAGTGGATCTGTTTCATAAAATTTTACATGAATATATTATTCTATAATATTATTTATTTTATTAAATTACCTATATTATTTACTAGATGTTGAATATCCAAGGAAAATTCCGTCATCACTCTTGGAAGAAACTTTTTCAAGATTATCCTTAGTATTAAGAATAAAGACTTAGTAACATAAAACTATAAATTAATTAACCTTTGGTTTTTTTCCAATACATAATTTGTAATGAGTTCTCATTAAGAAATGTCTTATAAGAACTTTGATAATTATGTAACAAGCTATATTCACATCTTCTTCCCAAAAATAAATAGGTAGATCAAACTCATTGAGTATAGTTTATAAAATTTCTTTAAGGGTTCTATTCATTCTTTTACTACACTATTCTATTATGGGGTATTATGATTCAAACATTTATGATTATATCTATGTTGTGAGCATAATAATTCAAAATTTTTATTTTCAAACTCATTATCATGGTCACTTCTTAATGTTTTATTTCTATGTCTGATAATATTTTCTACATATTTTTCATACTTAGAGAAATAGGAACAAGATTAACTTTTCTGAGATTGAAATAAAACCCAAGTATGTATAGATAATTAATCTATAAGAACATAAAAATAGTGCTTCCCATTTAAGATAGAAACTCTTGAAGGTCCAAACAAGTTCATGTGAACCAATTCTATGGGTTGAGAAGATCAAAACTTTATCCTTGACTTGAAATATTTTTTTTGATGTTTCCCTTTTTTACATGGGTTATAGACTATATCATTTGGGAATTCTAGTTTAGGTGGATCCTTGTCTAAACCTTTCCTAGTTAGCTTTCTAAGTGAATGAACATTTTAGTGGTCTATTATCCTATTCCAAAGCCAAAATTTCTTTGTGAAATTCACTTGGACAATAAATTATTTTATAAAACAATGAATCTAAATTAATAGTATATATATTATCATTTCTTAAGGTAGTAAAAACTAAACCATTTTTTAAATAAAAAACTTTTCAGGAATGATTCTAAAATTTAACATAAAAACCATCATCACATAATTGATAAATGTTAAGTGAATTTTATTTAAATCTAACCAAAAATAAATCATTGGAAATTAAAATAGTATTATAATTACCATTTCGTCCAAGACTAATTATATCCCCTTTGTAATTTTCTTTAAAGGTGACATTTCCAACATCAACATTGATTGGGTTCTTGAAATATAAATATAATATAGTGATGTGTTTGGAGGATCCATTGTCTAGAAACCATAAATTATTATTGTCTCTTTTCAAGCAGGTTTCCTACAAAATAAAGTTTAAACCAAAAATTACTTTTGTACACATATCTTTTTCGATCCGAAAATGTTAGAAATAAAAAAATTATAAATCCATAAATGATTTATTTGATTCCTATAATAATATTTTATAATTTTGGAAATAAAAAAATTGTTATATCTAGAAGAATAGAAATAAGTAATAGAATTTTTCAAAAGTGGAAATAGGAAGAAAATTATTTTTAATAATCCTTCTTTTTTCAGTCTTATAACCTATACCAATAGTATATTTAGGAGTATTTTACTTTCCAAGAATCTAAGTCAAGGTTTTTATAGTATTTTAAAAAATATTTCAATTAATTTTTAATTTCTAATTTGTTAATTTTAACTCATTGTTTTCTTTTAGAAACTGATAATTTTTACCCTTTTCTATAGAAAGATATGTTTTTAAGTGAGCATACATGACATGATGATTCTTTAAAATTTTATATTTATCTTTAATTCAATAAAGGTTTCTTCCAAAATATTATAGTATTCAAAAATTTCTTCATTAAAAATTATTTATTCACTATTTTAATCTTTATAAGGATTATAATTATGAACAAGAGGTACTAGAAAAACATTTAATACCACTGATGTGTTTATCATAAAACACATGTTGGCTCTATCATTATTATCTACTTTGCCTAAGTCGGTTCACTTTAGATGTCTTCATAATCACTCCAAGTTTCTTTCATAGCTTTATTATACATATTATCCTTGTCCTCATACTTCTTATTAAATTTTAACTTATGACATTCATCTTTGACATGAACTTTTCTTTTCTATTCATAGCAGAGTATTTCGTTTGAGGTATCATCCTTTCTCCAATCCATTATCCAATTACCAATATTGTCACACTTTCATTAATAATTAGGTTTCTTAAATAATTTAACCCTTTTATAAACTTTATTGAATCTTCTGGATATATGTTTCTTTTCACCATCACGATTAATAGGTGACTCATCATCACTTGAGCTGTTAGCATTGACCTTCTCTTTTTTTAGGCAATAGTTTTGAAAGCTATATATTTCCTCTTTGGTCCAACCACTTTTTCTCTATTTAATTTGAGTTCCTCCTCATACATCATAATATTTCCTATAATCTCTTTAATAATAAAATTTATTACATCACAAGATTCGGGAATTGACACTAAAGTTCCTCTTCATCTTTTTGGTAAACACCTCAAGAGGAACATCACTTGATATTTATTATAAATTGATTTCCCTAATGAGTGCATTGTGTTCATGATCTCATTAAACCTGAGATACATATCAAAAATATTTTCAGTAAGATTCCTTTTAAAATAATTATTATTTAATAATATAAGTATTTAATTTAATTTATTTAATATTAGATGTTCTTTCATGGGAAATAGCTAAAGTGTCCCAAATTTTAAAGGAGTGGTACAAGTAGATATTCTATTAAATTATTCATATCCTAAAGTACAATATAAATCATTCATATATTTATAATTATTATAATAATATTATTTATTATGATCACTCCAAGTATCTCTATTAGTTTTGGGTAATTCATATTTATCCTCAATTATAATCCAAATGTCATAACTCATGCTTTTAAGATTCATTTTCATCTTAATTTTCCATTGTTCATAGTTAGTTCCTTTAAAATGATGAGTTTGATTGGTATCATCTTCATATTGTCTATTATTATCCAAAAATAATTAAAATTACAAATAACAGAATATTAATATATTTGAATGAAAAATAAATCATAGTAAAAAGATATTTGAAAAAAAAACCATTGATATTAAATATTTTTCGGAGTGAGAAACTGAAGAGGGTTTTGAACTATGTTCCCAATAATTTTTTTGTTAAAACTCTTTAAAACTAAATCCCCTAAATTTTATTAATAAATACCCAATTAATCAAAATAATAGAATAATATATATTTAATATTTTAAATAATTTTTTAAATTGGCATTAAAGCTAAGTTAAATAAATAATTAAAATAGCTTTAAATTTTATAGATAAATTACTTAATTAAACACTTTATATAAAAATAGGTTAAGACTAAATATCAAAGTAAAGTTTTGTTTCATGTTTTAATAATAGATATGGTTTTAAAATTTAAATATAGAAAAAAAGATAAAACAAACATTAAAATATGAACAATGGGTTCAGTATTAATCCAAGACTTAATCTCTTCCACCTATAAATCAGCTACTGCCAACTCATTTGTTATAATAATAAATAGATCCACAACTTGGATTTGGTTTTACACTCAACAATTCACATAGCTATATAGTCACAATGAAACACACCAAGGTTTTAGAAAGAAATTTAATATAGAATTTAATGCATAAAACACTAAGTCTAGGAAAAAAACACTTTGTTATTATAACCTATCTCTTAAACATAATTTTTCCGCCTCTTTGTTTTGAATCTTAAAAAATAGACACACATGGTTGTGATCTGTAAGATATTTAGAGTTTGATTGGATAAACTTACATTTTTTTAATAGTAACTTGACACATATGAATTTTAACCTCACTACTGTAATTATATGTAGCACCCCAAGCTTCCACGGTATGTTTCCCTTTGAGTAATGCAATAGCTTGCATTGTACACAACATCGAGATTCTAACACACCGCAATCAATCAAAGTAGCCGTTATGAATAGTAATAACCACTTTTTGAAATTTTATACATTTTATCATTCAAAATGGACTTCATTTTTGGATTCATAATATTGGAATTATCCTAGGGTGAAATTTTGGTACTTTTTGGATAACTTTTATATTTTGATGAATAGTGAAAATTACTAAATTTTAATTAAAAACAACTTTTTTAATAAAAATAATTAATAGTGATAAATTATTAATTTGACTGGTTTTAAAGTATATTTATAATATTTTTTTAACATTTAATACAATTTTGGTTATTGGACATAATTTCACAATTAAACTGGACATAAAGAAGTGTCAATCTTTTGATAGTTATTATATCTTAAAAACACGCTTTTTGTTTTGACAATGGAAATTAATTTTAAATTAATTTCTGCCACTTTTGTGTTTTGAATTTGGAAAAATGGATTCCATATTTGGAATCAGGATGTCCAAATTGTGTAAATAGGTAACTTTTATTTTTAGTCATTTTGAATAATTACTTCGGTAAATATTTTATTTACATTGGTTAAAGGGTAAATCTAGTAATTAAGGGTGAAAAAGAATATTATAATAAAAATAAATTACCCTAAAACGTGTACTAACCTTATTGGTGGATAAATTTCCAACCATGGGCATCATTGGGTCGATTTTGGGACCTTGTGGAGCCACTTGTAGGTGATAGGGACACTTTATATTAATTAATTTTAAGTAAATACAAAAATGACATAAGCTTATATCTTTTAGAAAAACAATTTTTACATAGGGTTATATATGTTATATTTTAGATTATAAATATTTATTATAAAGATAAAAATATTTCTTACATAATTATATTTTATTTATAATTTTTAGACATTTAAAAAGTAAAAATATATATGACACAATAATGATGTAGTATTTTCATTATTAATGAAAGAATCAAATAATTGGTATTATAAATATTAAAATAAATATAATTCGAAATTTTTGATGACATAAAAAAATTTTATTGGTTAATATGACATGTTAGGATTTATCAACTGAATTTTTTTTGAATTAATAAAGTTGTTAAGAGTTTAAAAAATCAATTATTGAGTCGTGTCACAATTGACATAAACGAGTTTTTAAAACAAATATTATACTATTAATTTATATTCTATTCCTAAAAATCTAAGGTTCAGCCAAAGGACTTATATCATTATTTTTGTATCATTAATGGACCACTTGGGGGTCTCTTTGATGTATATAGTAATTTTATTAACTATGTATTATAAAAATACAATGTGTCATGGTAAGTGTTAAACTAATTAACCAAGAGTTAAAACTAAAAGATAAGTTTAATATAATGACACAAACCTATCTAAAATCTATTGGTTGAAAGGATTTTGACCCATCCCCACCTTAGACTTTGAATAATCCACTTTTTATCCATTATAAACTGAATATGATTTTATTATAAAATAATACTTTAAGTTTTTTCTAAAGAGCCCCTCACCCCTCTTATAAAAGGGCACTCACCCTTCTCATTAATTCACACCTTCAAATCCATTTGGCTCAGCCAAAACCTGCCCAAATATCCTCTCAACTTCCCCAACTTCATCCTATAGGCCTTAGTTTGATCAGAGAGCCAACCTAAGGATCCCATTTGATCAAATCAAAAGGAAGAACCCGAAGAAGAGGTAACGTCTTCACCACCCTCTTTAAAGTTCCTTTCTTCTTCAACTTCTTATTTCATCATTATTTCCATTATAAAATAATAACTACAGTAACTTCTATATACTGTGATGTTATTATAATTATGGAACAAACAAATTCATTATTTTATCCATCCCTTTAATGACATGTCACCATACGTGCGTACGTACGGCCTACCGTCTCCATGTTGTGGTGTAATTGTTATTCAATATACTATTATTTAGATGGGTATAATAATGATGTATAATTCATGTAAATAATAAATATAACATGATAATTATTCTTTCTATATGATATACCATCCTATTATATATTATTTTAAAATCAAAAGAATGATATTGTTGCTCGTGCGTACGTACGGATTACCGTCTCCACGAACGTGATGAGATTCATTCCCCACTGTATCCATTCAAGACTAAATTTTATTGGATGATTAAAAATATTATTTAAGGACTTAATATCATTCTGGATATGAGTATGATACAACCTATCCATAAACAACATGGCTTATATAAAAGAAAATGAGTAAGTTAACACCCAAAAAGACGATAATACAAAGATTTTATTAACAAAGTGATGTTAAAAGATCATATATGATATCATATTAATATATATGATTATTGTATAATTCAATAACAATTATTTCACCATTATACAGAAGTTTAACCTACCATCAACCAAGGAAAATTACAAGGTAAGAGTTTATTTCACAATCTCTTCATTATCTGAGGTTGTTTATACGTAATTATCTACTGGGACCTCTTTATCATCCACATCCATGTTTCTTAAAAATGTATTTCAAAACATTCTTAATATTTTACAGAATATGGGTTAAATTCATTTATACCCTTGTTTGAATTTTTATAAGAAGTTTATAAAGGAATCTTTCCGTCGTTTCCCAAACAAGGTCCTTTTTAACCTTTTCGACAAAATTATGGTAATAATATATTTTTTTAACTTATACGGCGGGTGCGGCTATTTTCCACCGTTATAACATTGTCGAAGCTTCCCTTATTAGCTTATAAGAATATTTTCAAAATAAATATTTTCTTTATGTGATTCTTAAATGATTTCAAAACATAAATACATATGTATCTAAAAAAAGGTTTTGATTTAATCTATGTCAACATCCTTTGATGGATTTTAAGTTTATTTGAAATTGATTTATTATGATACAAAACTTCCATATTGTATTGAAGTTTTTGTGATATGTTTGACAGTGGATGTGCTATTTTTATACCATTCATTGCTTATGGTTAAAGTATTGCCATTTCGTATGCTAGTTTTAATAAGAATGTTTATGATATGTTTAAACCTTTTCATATGAGGAATGTATTGGAATTAGTAAGTGAAGGGTGGAGCCTGTTATAGCTCCTCGATGCATTGGTAGGTCTCATGAGACAACTAGACGTGAAATTGGTTGAGGCCCTTTTCCAATTTGATTTATGGTTTTGGATGAGTCCTTAATCATTTTAGACGTCTTGGCCGAGGCCTTGACAAAATGTTTTAGAATGTTCGACATTATACATTCCCTCATTATGGAAATAATATTGATGGTTCATGTGGTCATTCGACTAGTAGAATACCCATGATTATGTTTTATTATGGCATTATTTACTCAGCTCATAATATTTCCATAAAAGTATTCATGTTTATTATTGGTAAAGGCATGTGGTTTTCAATTATTTACCATGCTTAATATTTAGGTCATTTTCCGTTGTATTACTTACCCTTACTGAGTGTTTGAGCTCACCCCTTTCTTATGTTTCATTTTCCTAAGATATGAAGATGTTAGTTATGAGTGACCTACAGGGATAATTTAGGAGGCTTGGATGCTTCTAATGAAATATATTATTGTTGTATTTATCTTCAAGATGTAAAGTGGATCATATGTATGAATTTTTTTCCAATAATACTAAACTGATCGGTCTTTTGAGACATGATTTCCTTGTAATCATGCCAATGTTATGTAATAATGAACCAACTCTGGGTAACTGGGGTCGGGGCGTTACAGTTGGTATCAGAGGAAGTTTAGTATAAACCTTGGAAACTATATTTAGATAAACTCTGATTAGAGAACATAGCCCTAAGATAGACATTGAGTATTAGTATAGAAGAACTTACTAGAATTTTGGTATTGTAGAGATTTTGTGAGTTTTCCGAGCAATACATCCATGTCTGGATACAAGCAGGTAGAGGCGGATCTGGCACAGATGTACCTAGGGGTAAAACCCAAAAACACCGCTTTGAGCTTGACTCGAATGGGAACTGGTGCACAACAACGGGCCTTGCTGGACTCTTGGTTACGACACTACCGGGGGATATTATTAGGATAATTCTCATTTTAATTACCAACCATTATAAAGGGTTATGCGTATATACTTCTCAAAGAAAACTTTTTTATGATTATGGATTATATCCATAAACTGTTGAATTTATGTTAAGTGTTTTAGAAGTATGGAATTATAGATTTCAATTTATAAACTAATCAAGTATATGCCATTGTTTAGAAATGGCGTCTAGTGGAAGGAATGGAAACTGTATCAACACACACACTCCATGTAGGGATTTCCCTCCTGCTCAAGATAATTATAGTTGAGCTAGTGATGCAACTGGTGTTGATCAGCTTATCACCATACTGGGACAACTCACTCAGGGTATGAATAATAACCTTACCCGTATAGAGCACCCAGATCCACAGTGTGGGGGATCAATGTTAGATCACTTCATGAGGCAACAACCACCAACATTCAATGGGATTACAAATCCCATAGTAGATGAGGAATGGATAAATTCCTTAGAGAAAATATTTCATGCCATGGGGAGTAGTGAAAGGGAAAAAGTTGTCATGGTAGTTTATTGCCTCACTGGAGATGCTGATCAATGGTGGTCATTGATACAAAAAACGAAGGAAGATGATGAAGTATCAGATATGGAATGGAGGGAGTTCAAAGAGCTGTTATTAGAAAAATACTTTCCTCGAGACCATCAGGCAGATATGGAAAGGCAATTTCTGAGTCTGAGGCAGAAAGAGTATGAGAATGTCGTAAAGTATGAGGCTAACTTTACAAGGTTTGTGAGGCATTCTACTGATTATATATGTAACCCAAGGAGTAAGATTGATCATTTCTTTGATGGGTTAAAACCATTTCTCCGTCGAGCAGTAGTCTCGCAAACCTTCTCATCATACGAATATATTTTCTTGTGTGCTATCAAGACAGGAAAGGAATTCTCTAAGTCTTATGACTTTAAATCAAAGAAATAGAAGAAGAGATCTGCTGAACACTCTAGGAAAGGAAATAAGGAAACATGGAAGAAGGGTAGAATTGAATTTCCACCCTATGATAATTGTGGAAGGAAGCACCCCGGTGCCTGTCTAGAAGGAAAAGGAGTATGCTACAAATGTGGACAGAAATGCTATCTAGCTGGTTATTGTAAAGGAAAGAATGATGCTACCGATGTTCAATGCTACAATTGTAGGGAGATGGGACATTATGCAAATAAATTTCCTAAGCATCAAGGAAACTTACCTCAAAAAAGGCCAAGGGATAAAGGCCAAGCTTATTTAGTCCCTACTTCTGAGGTTGAAGCCCCAAAAGACGTGGTGGCAGGTAATTTAATGCTTTCCTCAAGTTTAGAAAATGCATTATTTGATTCTGGATCATTGCATTGTTTCATATCTTCCTAGTTTGCTAAGAAAATTAGATATTTCCAATTTGATTTAACAAGGGAGTTGTCAGTTTAAACTCCTAAGGGAAGTATCATTGCATCAAAGTTTTGTGAATCAGTCCCCATTAGAGCACAAAAATTTTCTTTATCTGCTGATCTCATCATCATACCTATGATTGAATTTGATATAATCCTTGGTATGGATTGGATTTTTTACCATGATGCGAAGATTTATTGTAAGAATAAGGAGGTTATGATTCTTGATGATGATGATAAGGAACACCTTATCTTTAGAGCAGAATTGTCTCCACCTAATTCTTATCTAGATCCACCCCCAGTAGCTCAAGTAAATTCAATTATCAGAGAGGAAGAGAATGAAATAACTGTGGGTGAGGAAAGGAATGTTCAAATAGAGGATGGACCTATTGTGAGATAATATTTTTATGTGTTTTCGGAATATTTACCTGGACATCCTCCAGAACGATAAGTTGAGTTTTACATAGATTTAATTCTTGGTTCAAGGCCCATATTGAAAACCCCCTTATAGAATGGTCACTATGTAATTAGTTTAACTAAATAAACAACTAGATGAATTTAGTAATAAGGGATTTATTCTCCCTGGTGTTTCTCCATGGGGAGCCCCTATCCTTTTTGTTAAGAAGAAATATGGATCTCTGAGGTTGTGCATTGACTACAGAGAGATCAATGCTATAATAATAAAGAACAAATATCCCCCACCACGCATTGATGATTTATTTGACCAACTACATGGAGCTCAATACTATTCAAAGATTGAACATTGATCTGGATATCATCAGTTGTGTGTGAAGAAGGAATACATTCTGAAGACAGAATTTTGAACCAGGTACGGGCATTATAAGTTTACAGTAATGCCTTTTGGGCTGACTAATGCACCCTTAGTATTCTTGGATCTAATGAATAGTGTTTTCAAGGAATATCTTGATGACTTTGTAGTGGTATTTATTGATGATATCTTGGTATACTCCAAAAGCTACAAAGATCATGAAAATCACTTGCGCATTATATTAAAGACTCTGAGAAGACTTGAATTATATGGGAAGTTTAGAAAGTTTGAATTCTGGATTTAGGAGATTTCTTTTCTTGGTCATATTGTCTCTAAGGATGGAATATCTGTTGATCCTTCTAAGACCAAGTAAATCCAAGAATGGCCAGCACCAACGAGTATAAATGAGGTACGCAGTTTTATTGGTTTAGTAGGTTATTATCAACGTTTCGTCCAGAACTTTTCCCGGTTGGCTAACCCATTAACAAAGCTCACATGTAAAGGGGATAAATTTGTCTAGACAAAAGAGTGTAAAGAATGTTTTGAAGAACTGAAGATAAGATTAGTCAATTCTCCTATATTGACTCTACCATCGGGGAATGATGGATCCGTTATTTATAGTGATGCATTGAAGAAAGTTCTTGGTTGTGTCCTTATATAGAATGATAGAGTTATTTTCTATGCATCACGATAGCTGAAAATTAATGAGAAAAACTATCCTAATCATGATCTTGAGTTAGCTACGGTAATATTTGCATTGAAGATTTGGAGACACTATCTCTATGGTGAAAAATGCGAGATTTATACTGATCACAAGAGTTTGAAATATATTTTCTCACAGAAAGATCTCAACATGAGGCAAAGGAGATGGCTTGAACTACTCAAGGATTATGATTGCATGATACACTACCACTCGGGGAAGGAAAATAAGGTGGAAGATGCTTTGAGTAGAAAGGATCGTGGAATTTTGAACAAGATGAGAGTAGAAAATGATCCTATATACATGGATCTAGTAAAGATGGATATGGGAATCACCATGGAAGGTGAAACATCAATAGTTTTTCAAATGGTTACCAAACCATATTTACTAGAAGGGATAAAGAGTTCTCAGACCAATGATGAAGAGTTTCAAAAGAAGATTAAAGCTGTGAATGATGGGAGATTGAATGACTTTGTGTATGAAGATGGAATTTTGAAGTTTGGGAAGAGGCTTTGTGTTCCTAATATACCTGATCTAAAAACGGAATTGTTGGATGATGCTCATAGTTCCAATTTTTCTATACACTATAGGAGCACCAAAATGTATAGAGAATTAAGGGAACATTTTTGGTGGGAAAACATGAAGAGGGAGATTACTGATTTTGTGTCAAGATGTATGGTTTGTCAACAAGTGAAAGCTGGAAGGCAACGTCCTGGAGGAGTCATGCATCCTCTTCCCATAACTGAGTGGAAATGGGATAATATTACAATGGACTTCGTCATGGGGCTACCAAAAACTCCTAGAAGGAATGATACAATATTGGTCATTATTGATCTTCTTACAAATTCAGCACATTTTCTTTCTATAAGAGAAGATCTACCACTTGAACATATAGCAAAACTTTATATTAATGAAGTTATGAGACTTCATGGAGTTCCCCTATCGATTGTCTCAGATCGTGATCCCCATTTTACATCAAGATTCTGGAAAAGACTTCATAAGTCCTTAGATACTGAACTTAGTTTGAGCACTACTTACCACCCTCAAACAGATGGACAATCAGAACGGACTATTCAAACCTTAGAAGACATGTTGAGATCATGCTCACATGCCTTTCAGGGTATGTGGGATCAATATTTACCTCTGGTGTAATTTTCCTATAACAATAGATTCCATTCAAGTATTTGGATGGAACCATATAAAGCGTTGTATGGAAAGAGATGTTGCATGCCAACCTGTTGGGATGATGTTGGTGAAAGAAAAATTGTTGGCCCAGAACAAGTGGAGGAAACGATGGAAAAGGTAAAGGTAATCCAAAACCACATCAAAGCAGCTCAAAGTAGGCAGAAGAGCTATGCCAATAATTGGAGGAAGAATTTGGAATTTCATGTAGGAGATCATGTTTTCTTGAAGGTATCTCCATGGAAGGGAGTTATACGTTTTGGTAAGAAAGGTAAATTGAGTCCCAGGTACATCGTACAATTCGATATTCTAGAACGAATTGGGGTTGTAGCTTATCGATTGGAAATTCCGCCAAGTCTCTCCAAAGTACATGATATGTTCCACGTATCACTGTTGAGAAAATACATGCCTGACCCAACGCATGTACACACCTATGAGGAATAAGAACTGGAACCCAGTCTATCTTATTGCGAAGAGCCCATCAGGATTCTTGATACGAGAGAACAAGTGCTGAGAAATCGGATGACTCATCTGGTAAATGTTTTATAGAGAAACCACAAGATGGAAGAAACAACGTGGGAACCCGAGGAACTTACGATGAAGAACCACCTGAGTCTTTTTATACAGTAATTTTCTAGAAATTTTGAGGATGAAATTATTTGAAGGAGGGGAGAATGTAACACCCCATGCTTCCACGGTACGTTTCCCTTTGAGTAATCCAATAGCTTTCATTGTACGCAACATCGAGATTCTAACACACCGCGATCAATCAAAGTAGCCGTTATGAATAGTAATACCCAATTTTTGAAATTTTATACATTTTATCTTTCAAAATGGAATTTATTTTTGGATTTGAAATATCAAAATTATTCTAGGGTGAAATTTTGGTACTTTTTGGATAAATTTTATATTTTTCTGAATAGTGCAAATTACTAAATTTTAATTAAAAAAACTTTTTTAATCAAAATAATTAATAGTGATAAATTATTAATTTGAGTGGTTTTAAAGTATATTTATAATATATTTTTACCATTTAATACAAGTTTGGTCATTTGACATAATTTCACAATTAAACCGAACATAAACAAGTGTCAATCTTTTGATAATTATTATATCTTAAAAACACGTCTTTTGTTTTGACAGTGAGAATTAATTTTAAATTAATTTATGCCACTTATGTGTTTTGAATTTGGAAAAATGGATTCCATATTTGGAATCACGATTTACAAATTGTGTAAATAGATAACTTTTATTTTTAGACATTTTGAATAATTTGGTAAATATTTTATTTATCATGGTTAAAGGGTAAATCTGGTAATTAAGGGTAAAAAGATAATATTATAATTATAATAAATTACCATAAAACATGTCCTAAACTTATTGGTGGGCATCTTTGGGTCGATTTTGGGACCCCATGGAGCCACATGTAGGTGATAGGGACACTTTATATTAATTAAGTTTAAGTAAATACAAAAATGTCATAAGCTTATATCTTTTAGCAAAACAATTTGTACATAGGGTTATATATGTTATATTTTCGATTATAAATATTAATTAGAAATATAAAAATATTTCCGGCATAATTATATTTTATTTATAATTTTCATACATTGAAAAGGTAAAAATATATATGACACAATAATGATGCAATATTTTCTTTATTAATGAAAGAATCAAATAATTGGTATTATAAATGTTAAAATAAATATAATTTGAAAGTTTTGATGACATACACGAATTTCATTGGTTAATAGGATATGTTAGTATTTCTTAAATTAATTTGGTTCGAATTAATTAAGCTTTTATGACTTTAACAAAAATCAATTATTGAGTAGTGTCAAAATTCGCATAAATGAGTTTTTAAAACAAATATTATATTATTAATTTATATTCTATTCCTAAAAATCTAAGTTTCAGGCAAAGGACTTATATTATTATTTTTGTATCATTAATGGACCACTTGGGGGTCTCTTAGATATATATAGTAAGTTTATTAACTATATATTATAAAAATACAATGTGACATGGTAAGTGTTAAACTAATTAACCAAGAGTTAAAACTAAAAGATAAGGTTCATATAATGACACAAACCTTTCTAAAATCTATTGGTTGAAAGGATTTATACCCATCCCTGCCTTATATTTTGAATAATTTACTTTGGATCCATTATAAACCGAATATGATTTTATTATAAAATAATACTTTAAGTTTTTCCTAAAGATCCCCTCACCCCTCTTATAAAAGTGCACTCCCCCTTCTCATTAATTCACACCTTCAAAGCCCTTTGGATCGGACAAAACCTACACAAATATCCTCCCACCTTCTTTCAATTCATCCTAGAGGCGTTATTTTGATCATAAATCCAACCTATGGATCAATTTTTATCAAATCAAAAGGAAGAACCCGAAGAAGACGTAACGTCTTCACCACCCTCTTTAACGTTCTTTTCTTCTTCAAATTTTTCTTTCCTTGTTATTTATATTCTAAAATAATAACTCTAGTACCTTATATATAATTTGATGTTATTATAATTATGGATCAAACAAATTCATTATTCTATCCATCCCTTGAAGGACATGTCGCCATACATGCGTACGTACGGCCTACTGTCCTCACGTTGTGGTGTAATTGTTATTCAATATACTATTATTTAGATGGGTATAATAATGATATATAATTCATGTAAATAATAAATATAACATGATAATTATTCAGTCTATATGATATACCATCCAATTATATATTATTTTAATATCAAAAGAATGATATTGTTGCTCGTGCGTACATACGGATTACCGTCTCCACGAACGCGATGAGATTCATTCCTCATCGTATCCATTCAAGACTAAATTTTATTCGATGATTGAAAATAATATATAAGGACTTAATATCATTATGGATATGAGTATGATACAACCTATCCATAACAAACACGGCCTATATAAAAGAAAACAAGTAAGTTAACACCCAAAACAACGATAATACTAAGCTTTTATTAACAAAGCGATGTTAAAAGATCATATATGATATGATATTAATATATATATGATTATTGTATAATTCAATAACAATTATTTCACCATTATACAGGATTTTAACCTACCATAAACCAAGAAAAAGTACAATTTGAGGGTTTATTTCACAATCTCTTCATTATCAGAGGTTGTTTATACGTAATTATCTACTGGGACCTCTTTATCATCCACATCCATGTTTCTTAAAAATGTATTTCAAAACATTTTTAATATTTTATAGAATATTGGTTAAAGTAATTTATACCCTTGTCTGACTTTTTATAAGAAGTTTATAAATGAATCTTTTCTTCGTTTTCAAAACAAGGTCCTTTTTAACCTTTTCGACAAAATTAAGGCAAGAATGTATTTTTTTTAACTTATATGGCGAGTGCGGCTATTTTCCGCCGTTATAACATCATCGAAACATCCCTTAAAATATTATAAGAATATTTTGAAAATAAATATTTTCTTTTTGTGACTCTTAAATGATTTCAAAATATAAAGAGATATGTCTCTAAAAAAAGTTTTTGATTTCATCTATGTCAACATCCTTTGATGGATTTTAAGTTTATTTGATGTTGATTTATTATGATACAAAACTTCCATATTGTATTGAATTTTTTGTGATATGTTTGACTTTGGATGTGCTATTTTTATACCATTAATTGCTTATGGTTAAAGTATTGACATTCCATATGCTAGTTTTAATATGAATATTTATGATATGTTTAAACCTTTTCATATGAGGAATGTATTGGACTTAGTAAGTGACGGGTGGAGCCCACTATAGCTCATCGATGCATCGGTAGGTCTCATGAGACAACTAGACGTGGAGTTGGTCGAGGCCTTTTCCCAATTTGATTTATATTTTTGGCCGAGGACTTAATCATTTTAGACGTCTTGGCTGAGGCCTTGACAAAATGTTTGAGAATGTCCAGCATTATACATTCCCTCATTATGGAAATAATATTGATGGTTCATCTGGTCATTTGACTAGTAGAATACCCATGATTATGTTTTATTATATAATTATTTACTAATCTCATAATCTTTCCATAAAAGTATTCATGTTTATTATTGGTAAAGGCATGTGGTTTTCAATTATTTATCATGCTTAATATTTATGTCATTTTCCACTGTATTACTCACACTTACTGAGCATTTGAGCTCACCCATTTCTTATGTTTCATTTTCCTAGGATGTGAATAAGTTAGTTATGAGTTACCTTCAGGCATAATCTAGGAGGCTTGGATGCTTCTAATGAAATATATTATTGTTGTATTTCTCTTCAAGCTGTAAAGTGGATCTTATGTATGAATCTTGTTTCCAATAATACTAAATTGATCAGTCTTTCAAGACATGATTTCCTTGTAATCATGCAAATGTTATGTAATAATGCACCAACTCTAGGTAACATGGGTAGGGGTGTTACAGTATAAATAAAATTTAGGCACCTTATAAATGAGAGTGAAAATTTTATATAATAATAATTAAGTGTTGGTATTTTTGTAAGTAATTAATATTTAATTATAATTTTAAACTCATAAATTGATTTAAAAACAAATTAATTTTAATAAATTTAATAATAAATAAATATTTTGTTGTTCTATGAATTTAGGATAATTTTACAAGACCTCAGTTAATTTTTGACAGTGTAATAAAATCAGTTTTAAATTTAAAATCTGTGTTTTTTAAGTAAATAATGATTTTATTTAAAAAATTAAATTTCACATATTTATAAAATTATTTTGATAAAATTGAGTAAAATTTTTAATTCTACACATTAAAAAATTATTAGGTTGAATTTTAGGTATTTTTCTAAAATACTTGAAATTTTAGTGAATAATAAGATATGGTAATTTACAGTATAAATACATTAGAAGTTAAATACACTATAAATTGAGTAATAACTTATTTAATAACACTTTTTTCCAACTCACATTCCCTTATAATAATTTTTGGTCACAAGATTCAACATTATTGGTTGTCCTGAGCAAAATAATAAAATAATGAATAAGATATTCAAAAATCACCCCTCCCCTCCACTATAAAACCCACCACTCACTCCCTCTTCTACTCACTCCTATAATCCTTAAATATTATAAAATTTATACCCAAATAATCTTCCCTAATATCTACCCGCATCTAACAGCTCTTGGTCTTTCTAAAATACCAAAACCCCTCCCCTTAAGGAGGTTCTCAAAGAGGACATTTCAATAGGTAACCCCTCTTCCCTTTTCTTTTAATTTCTTTTTTAATTTCTTTTCTTTTCTTATTTTATCATCACCTCCTCTATACAAATGATCATCATAAATCCATTATCATATATATAATATAATGATATCTTGTTAATGCAATATCCTTCTTCAAAGTACTATCTCTATCTCTTATTTTGTTTAAAAGAAATCATCGTCCGGGAGTTACCGATTTACAACTTTCAAGGACAACAAACCTTTCTTTTTCAATTTGTCTTTCAATGCTGGTCATGAAAAAAAATTTATGGTTGAACCAGATTATAAAATATTCATTATTTATTATGTAATGTTCCGAAACAAGTATATATACATAATACTAATTCATACAACAAAACTAGTTCCTAATTATTGAAATATCGCCAAAATAATTTAAATGATTATCACTAATGTTCTATCTAATAACTCATCATCATACTATATAACCAAATAAATTATATTGCCATTTAATATTATATATATTCATTAGTATCATATAAATTCAATTATGGTGAATTATAATAATTCCACATGAACTTCCACACTCATATACAAGTATACTGATCATGAAAACTAAGGAATCGAGCACTCTCGAGTGATATAATTGTATCTTATAACTCTTCCAATAGAACATAAATGAAGTTAATAAAATTATAATAAATAAAATAATTTTATATAAGGTTCTGAATTAATTAATTAATGTATTTAATTTGAATATCCAGGAGGTTAAGGCCAAGTGCATAACTCATTCAGACATAAGGTAAGGGTTATCTACTGGAACCTCCATTTTCTTTCGGGTTACTCTTTGTCTACCTTAATCCCAATTAAATTATTAATTATTATTATTTACTCCTAATAATTTTTTTAATGTTATATATATGTTTACCTATCAGAATACTTCTTTATTTTTTGGGGAGTTAAATATCTTATAAAGATGTTTCCCAATTCTTCTTGAAAAACAAGCCTGATTCATGGGAACTTCTCAAATTTATACTTATCTTCAAGGAAACTCTATAATATATTCTAAGAAAAAAAATATTTTTATAAAACCAATAATTTCATCATGGAAAAACAACTTTATTTAATTTCTAGTTTTATGAAAATATTATTCTAAAAGAACTCTTTTTTCAAAGTAAAAGTGTATTTCTCTTAAAAATTCCTCGATAATTTTATTAGAGTATTTTTGTCTATTTCAAAACCTTTGTTGAATTTTATGTCATATTGAGGTTAATATATTCTTCTTATCATGTAACATATTGTATTAAATATTTTATGATCAGTTTTACTTTGGATGTTCTATCTAGATACCATTCACCATACTACTCAGAATGGTTACTGTTTATGTGTACAGATTGGGGAATGTTATTTCATACGTTCTTGTTTTTTATATTTATCCCCTTTAATAAAAAAGAATTAATTTGACTTAATAGGTGAAGGTTTGGGCCCTCTATATCCCCTCTATGTATCGGTAGGTCTCACGATACAAAACAGAATTGGGTTTTGGCCAAGGCCTTACCCTAGTATTTTCAGACGTTTTTTCCAAGGCCTTGACAATACGTATCAAATGTCTCCAATGGCCTGAAGGCCTTCATTTTTTTTATTTTGATAATCCATATTTCAAGGGGTGATTCAGAACCCTTAAAAGGCCTGTATACGTAAGTATTACATGGCCTATAGGCCTTAGAGGAATTCATTTCCCGTGGGCTTCAAACATTACATACAACCCAGAATAACTACTTGGAACTACTCCTCCCCAGCATCTTCATCGTGAATTTAGTTTTCCACCTTCTCATGGCTATTTAGATAGGCTTTCCCATGCATGCACAGTCTTTTCCTGATGGCATGTGACATACCCTCTCATTCTTGCAATCCATTTAGATTATGCTATGGTGAAAGATCCTGGCTCCTCCTCCTTCTGATGTTTGTTCCTTGTAGGTTGTTTAGTTTTCATCAAAACATAAGGTGGGCTAAAGGACTTGAGGTGGCCCAAAGGCCTTACTGACCTGAAGGCCTGGGTGGCCCGAAGGCCTTAAAGGACTCGAAGACCAAATTGGTGGTCTGAAGGCCCAAACAGGGGAATATTCCCGGCTGCTATAGTTCCAAACAGTGTCTGTTATAGTTCCCGCTACAGTACCTACTACAGTACTTGCTACAGTACCCCCGGAAATTATACTTCGCCTGGATTTGATCCCGGGTCTCCTGAATGCACTTAGGTATTCCTCACCAATTGGTATTTTAAATTGATACACCATGTGACTATTCAACTATTATAATATAAATGGTTATGTTTAATTCTCTCATAATCATTTATATGGCCTTATTTAATCATCTTTTAATCCTGTCATATTATGATTAAGTATATTTTTAAAGTCATGTTTTTTTAGTTTTTCATCATTACTAGTGTTTATTTTTATGATAACTTCCACAGTATTACTTACCCTTACTGATAACCTAACCTCACTCATTTCTTATGTATTATTTTTCCCTAGGTGGTGAAGATGAATTTTATGAATGACTTGTAGGGATAATCAAGGATTAATAGACGTTTCTAGTAGAATTTCTATTATGTATCTCATTTCTAGTTGTAATGTTGAACTTATGTTTTTATCTTATTTTTAAAAAATACTAAACTATTAGTTTCATCAAAATACGACTTTCTTGTAATCATGCCAATGTAATAAAACAATGCATCGACTCCAGGAAACTAGGGTCAGGGTGTTTCTAGTTGGTATCAGAGAAAGTTTAGTATAAAACATAGAAATTGGATATAGAAAATATATATTAGGGAACAAAACCCTAATATAGACTTTGAAAATAAGTGTACAAGAACATCCTAGAATTTTGGTAAGTTATATATTATGTAGATATTTCTAGAAAATAAATCCCTATCTGGATACTATAAGTGGACGTGGTTTTGGCATAGATGTACCTAGGAGTAACAACTCTGATAAGGTATTTTGGGATTGACTTGAGGTAATCTAGTACACCACAATAGACTATACTGCGCACCTGGTTTGACATTCCTAGGGGATATACATAGACAATTCAAATTTTCTTTATAAACCCTCATAAAGGATTTAAATTTAAATATTTCCTCAAAGTAACCACACTTGTGATTATGAGATTTGAAATACATAAAATTTTATTTTATGTTAATTTTTTTTCTAGTTTGACATTATACATTGTAATTCATAACCTAATTTATTGTATACCATTATTTATAAATGGTTCCTAGTGCAAGGAATGGAAATTGCATGAATGCACATATCCCATGTAATTATTTTCCTTCTATGCAAGATAATGACACTTTTACTAGAGCTATGACTCATACTGAGCACCTTATAACTATACTAGGATAGCTGGCTATCGATATGAACAATAACCTTACCTATATGGATCATCCTAGTCCACAACACAGAGGAGTAATGTTAGACTTCTTTATACTACAATAACCTTCATCTTTCAATGGTACTAAAAACCCATTCATAAAGGAGGAGTGGATAATTTCTTTGGAGAATATATTTCTCTCTTTGGGATGTAAATAAATAGAGAAGGTTATCATGGAAGTTTATTGTCTATTGAGAGATGCAGATTAGTGGTGGTCATTAATTCAAAACATGAAGGAGGAGGACGAAATCGAAGAAATTGAATAAAGGGACTTTAAGGAAATTATCATAGAAAAATATTTTCCTCAAGAACAACGAGTAGATATGGAGAGGAAATTATTGAGTTTGAAACAAAAAGAGGATGAAACCATTGTGAAGTATGAAGCCAATTTCACAAGGCTAGAAAGGCGTGTCACGGACTACATACATAATTTTAGGAGCAAGATTAACCAATTATTTAGTGGTTTAAAACCATTCCTATGAAAGGAGATGGTTTTCCAAACTTTCTCATCATATGAAGATATAGTCTCATGTGAAATTAAGATAGAGAAATATTTCTCTAAGTCTTATGACATTAAAGTAAATAAAGATAGGAAGAGGGTGGAATAGGAAATAATGGATGAAGGGAATAATAAAAAGGGGATTTTTACAACATGTGATACTTGTGGAAAGAAACAATCTAGAGCCTACTTAAAAATAAAAGGATTATATTACAACTTTGGAGAAAGAGGACACCAATCTCGATATTTCATGGGAAATAAAGAAGCTACCAATGTTAAATTCTAAAATTGTAAATAGATGAGACATTATTCCAATGATTGTCTTAAGCATCAATGAAAAATTCCCCAAAGAAGGCATATATATAAAGTACAAAATATTTTTAGTACTACTCTTAATGACATAAATTGATTTATTATAAAATAAAAAACTAATCTGAGTCTTTTATGGAAATCCAAATCCAAATATCCCTTGAAAATACTTGATTCGACTAAAAGACCGAAAAAACGGTTTTTATATTAAAGTGA
Source organism: Viscum album (assembly GCA_963277665.1). NCBI lineage: Eukaryota > Viridiplantae > Streptophyta > Magnoliopsida > Santalales > Viscaceae > Viscum > Viscum album. Next base: position 731,220,319 of record OY728132.1, on the reverse strand, counting down.
TATTTTAACTAGTTCTAAAAATGTTTTCTATAGGATTTATAAGTTAAAATAATATTATAAAATATATAATTTTATACCTTAAAATAATATTTGATTAATTTAATATATTTCTAAACTTATAGGCCATTCTTATATAATGGTAATGTCATACAAATTACATGTTTCATGAAAACCATAATTTTCAACGAAAATCCATCATTTTCAAAAAATATCAAAATGACATGAAAAGCTAATTTTGATATGATAAATTCAAAATTAGAATTATTTTTATCAATTTAAAATTTTAAAATTTAACTTTAAAATAAATTCTTGAATAAAGGCTCTTTAAAGGGTATATTTTTGTAATAGATCATGATACAATATTTACCTGCTACAGTATAGTCTCAGGTATTACATCCCCCCCAAAATAATTTAATCCTAGAAAATCGTTAATATATAATATATTGAACATATATGTATAATAATTAATTATATATTCTTCAGGATCCCAGGTTTCCTCTTCTAGTTTGTGATTTCTCCAAAGGGCTTTCACCAAACAAGTTGTTCGATTCATTAATACTTGCTCTCTAATATCAAGAATATGTATAGGATACTCATTATAATATAAGTAAAGATCCAAATATATTCCCTCATATGTGATCACATGCATTGGATCCAACTTTTATTTCCTTAATAATGAATCTTGGAAGACATTGTATACTTTAGAATGGTTGGGCAGTATAACCAATCAGTAAGGTACAACCCCAATTCTATCTAACATTTCAAAAAAAGATTTTATTTCATTTAAACACATAGAAATTATAATTAATTTATAAAAAATTTAGAATTTTTTTTCATGAAATTAATATGATTTTTAAATAATCATTTAAATATTATCTTAGGATGAATTTTTACTATTTTTCTAAAAACATTTTATTCAGGGAATATTAGAAAATATTTATTTTTATAAAATATGTCATTTATTTTCACATAAAAGTCCAGGTAAGTTATAAATATGATTATAAATTAACATAAGGGTATTTTAATTCTAAATAATCTAATTAATTATATATGAATCATCATTATACATTATTTTAGTATGAGTTTTTTTGGGCTTAAAACTCATTTTTCTAAAAACTATTTTTATTCGTTCAATGTTTTTTTATTAATAAATTAAATTAATATCTATTGATATATATTTTTAATGAAATTTATATATTATATATTCAATAATATATTTTAACATCAAATTTATAATTTTTACAAGGAATATAAGGTAAGTAAATTATGTTTTATGCTTAAATATTCATTTCTCTAAAACTGGTTTTCATTGTAGCTTGCATGCTTATTTAAAATTAAATTATAAAACTTGTAGAAATTGAATATGGTAAAATATATTAAATATTTGGAATCATCATAATTAATAAAATTTTATATGTTTAACTTTATTTTATTTCATAGTGAATAGTAAAATTATGTTGCCACGGTTAAGGTTAAAACTAGTTTACTGTGGGTTAAACCTATAGTTAAGGGTTGTATTTCCACCCAATCCTATATAATTATACTTTTTTAAATATAATTAAAAATTATATTATCTTAAATTTTAATAAATATCCATTTGGTCCCACTTTCTCATAAAAGTGAGCATATATAATTGAGATCTTTTAAGAAATTACATGTGTGTCTCTCCCCTCACTTATAAAAGGGAACCTCTTCTCACCCATTATTCCTGAAATTTTAGTATTATATCTCAGCAAATACCTACTAAAAACCCTTAATATAATATTTCCCTTCATCCTATCTATTTTTTTCTTCTCCTATGGCTAATCCTTCAAGGCTTAAGGTGGTAGCCAAAAATGGTCTCTCAAAGAAGAGGTATAAATCTTAACCAAGCTCTTTCAATTTTATTTCTTCTTAAACCTTATATAAAATTTTTGTATCAATAAAAAATGATTAATAAAATATATCAAATACAAATATATTTTATTATTATTATGGAACAACCTTTTACCGCCTATTCTTAATCAAATAGTAGATAAAAGTATCGCTTGTGCGTAATGTGGACTACCGCCTCCATGCAGCGATACAAACCATTTTTCCTCACTATATTTCATGGATAGTTATTATGATTGTTTTAATGTTTATATATGATATTTATCACATAACTATTCTGATTAAATTATAATATCTTATCTATCTTTTTACCATATGATTCATTGGTAAAGGATAATGACCCTTGTCCATACGTGTAGACTACCACCACCACAAAGTGATGTGATTTGTTTATAATTTTCACATAAATTATATGGTAATAAGAATAAATTTAATTAAAATATATTATATTTATAATTTAATAATTATTCTATTAATTTTAATTATCATTTACATTTATTTCATTCTTCTATTCAAAAAATGGAAACATCACGCGTGTGTATGTATAGATTACCATATCTAGGAAAGAATGTAATTAATTTTTCATGTCCACTTAATATTAATGGTTATAAATATGTATATAATTAAAATTTAATGAATTAATATAATTATTATCATTATGTATATTTATTAAAAATTATCATAGTGTAAGGACCATAACTTATGAACAAAAACATACATGAAAAATGAACTAGTTTAAACCTAAGATGATGAATTTAATAAAAAATTATAAACAAATTTGTGTCTAAATGATATAATTAAATCATATATGATATTATATATATTAATATTATGTTGTTATATAATTATAAGAAATATATATTTATTATATAGAAGTTTAGGGTTCTTATGAATCAATTTGGATATATGGTAAGGGTTTCTTTGTCTTGTTTTCAAATTCATGAGACATATTTTATATTGTAAACCATTATTTATTTTATGTGGTTTGATTACTGCATAATGAATTTATATTTACATATTAATGAAATTAATGGTGTTTTAATATCCATATCATGCTTCTTTTTTTTACATGTACTTGGATTCAAAAGATTCCAAATATGTAAGGGTGGTGTCCTAATTTCCCTTTATTGCGACATGTTTTAATGTTACCCTCCATTTTCTTATTTATAAGGTGTATATACTACCCAAGAATTTATTTTGGAATAATACATGATTTTATGCATGGTATTTACAAAACCATATTATTTTAAAACTTCAAATGACTTTTTATTCAAATATTACTAAAGTCGTATGGATTTTATGTCACAATCTCAATTTTTACCAGGATTGTTTATGCTTATGATTTTATGATGAAAAAATTATACAATATATATATATATATCCCAAATATTTTATATTTTATTACCATGTTATTATTTATTTAGATTGATTTTTTTCATTTCTTTTTCACCTCTATAAGTAGTCATGAGACTGGAATAATTTTTTAAAGGAATATTTCCTTTATTTCACTCTTAAATAAAAAATCTTTTCTTCCATGGAAATATTTTCTTTAAAAAAATTCGAGAATGTTTTTAATATTATCCAAAGATTTATTAATTTAATTTTTACTCATGTTTTACTTTATCAAATAAAGTTTAAAGGAATATTCTTATCATTTTTTGAACAAGGTTCTTCTGAATTTTTTCCTACAATGTGAAATGAATTTTTGTTTTAACATACATCACATGAACGGATTTATCCACCATCATGAATTTTTTCTGAAGATTAATTTATAATTTTTCTTGGTTATTTTTCAAATAAAACTATTTCCATTATAGTTTAAAATTTTTTATTTTTTAAATAAGTGATTTCAATATGAAATTGGTATTTTTTAAAAGAAATGTTTTAGTGATCATTCAAAGGTATTTTCATTTATAAAAACATAATTATATATTTCTTATGATTTTCTAGGGATATTATCCAATTTTACCATATTTAGTCTTTATATTATTAGTTTAAAATTATTATTGTGAAATATTTATGAAATTCAAATCCTTTCTATAGGTTATGATTTGATGATGTGAGGAATGTTTTATGAAATTTTATCACACATATATATAGTTTTCATTATGTGATGGGTGGGATTTCTCATAAACCAACTCAGGTTCCCATGTTACCTAATACTTGACTTGGATTTGATATAACCCAATGGGAATTCCCAATCCCCACAGGTTGGTGACTAACACCTAGAATCAAAAAAGATCAATGAGGGAATTATTTTTCCACAAAACAATAGAAGATAAAAGATACAAGTTAGAATGATAAACACTCTGAAGGGAGATAGTACCATAAAAAATAGGTAAAAAAATACTTGGAATGAGATATATACATCCCACATGAAACATCAACAAAAACCAGACAAAAGTCTCAAAACTCCTACGTAATAAGTGGAAAATATGCTCTATACATCATCATCACCACTCCACGGTCCCAATGATCAAGAACATCCAGCACCTCTATGTAGAAATTTCCATTTGTGAGAACCTAGCATAAGATATCTATAAAATACCAAAGTAAAAGGTAGAGTGTGATATATAAATCCCAATAGGGCCTCACCAAGTGTTACATAATCAATTCCATAATAATTAAACCAATTATTCTTCAATTTTAATCAAACATAGCATGGTATATCATTCAAATATTTTAAACCAAAACATTATTTGACATTAAAATATATGGTGGATATATGAAAATTGTCTTAAAAGAAAATTTTATATAAAACACTTATATAAAGCAATTTTCATAAATAAAATAGTTCCATAATCATTGGCTTGTAAAAATTTGTTGTATACTAGGTATGTAATAGGATCCTCCCACATCTCAATAATGATCTCAACTCAATATAGGTTTGCATACTCAAATAAATCTACACCCTAGAGTGATTTTCCCAATTACCACTAACAACCCAGGATAACATGTGCTTCAAATAATAAATCAATAAAATATGGTAAAATAAAACATTTTAAATAAATCCAAATTACAATTCCCTAGTTTTAAGTTTTCAATATGCCTTTCTCATTTTAAAACCAAAACATAGGTTTTTATAAATTCATGCCATTTCAAATAATCTTTCAATTTAATCCATTTTTTCTCAAGGATAAATAATAAATAAATTGATCGAATAAATTTCAAAATCAATCCATTATTTCCCCAAAAATCCACCCCACATTTCAATTCCATTGAAATTGGGGTTTTCACAATTTCCATTCCATTTAAAATCACATATCAAATCCTTTAAAACCAAGGTTTTTAAATTAATTAGAAACTAATTTTAATTAATTAAATAAATTTAAGGTATCAATCATAGGTAAAATAATCATGGAATCACCTATCTTTAATCACACGGTCAAATAAAACACACACAATGAGGTCACCAATAAATAATAAGGCAAAGGAGATCAAGAAATGAAACCTAGAAGTAAGATCCAAAAAAATGAAGTTTAGATCTATAAATAAAATGTTGATACATCACTTTACAAGTATGATATAAAGGGATATTTAAATAAAATGCATTATAGGAGATCCACTTTCCCATAGGATATCGAACAAGATCAGTGATGCTTCAATCCAAAAATAAAGGGGGTTTGAGGAGACAAAATCACACATTTTGATCCTTCGAAGAACAAGGATTATAATTAGGGTTACAATAGTTTGATTAGGGTTTAAATTAGTCTGTTTGGGAGGTTTTAATAAAATTTTGGTTGGAATTAAAACCCATGCGCATGGTTTTTTGTGTAGGCCCACATAGTTAGACAAACTGTGTGCCCTAATCATAAACCCTAATAGGTTGGGTGCATGGTTTCTCTTAGAAGAGAACATAGATTCTCAAACCATATGCCAACCATGAAAAGCCTCACTATTTTAAGTTTCATGATTTTTAGGGGCTGTCAACATGATTTAGAAAACCCATCTACCCCCTTTTAGTGGCTCACATCAGGGTACACTATTTAGTGGGACAAACCTCATGGTTTTATCTAACCATGTTACAATCATGAACATCACCTAGGGATTCCAAAAGTTTCCACATTCTCTTAGAACAACCCAAAAATAAGACTCAAATTAAACGATGTCAAGAAAAGGGTCAAGAAATATCTGAAAGAATATAATAGGATTTAATAACCTCCCCACCATAACCACTTTTTTCCCGCATAAATCCTTTCAAGAAGATTCCATGTTGATCATTTGAGGAAAATTATCTCTCATAAATGCCTCATACTATCACATCTCATGCAAACCCAAAACATGATACCATATCACATAGACCAAAGGTATCATACTCTAATGAAACACTTTTTTCTCAGAGTCATTAATGCTAACTTGATGCTCAGTCACAGATAAATTTGTATCAACATCAATATCCTACTAGATCAAGACTTGAGATGGGTTAGAAAGATACTTCTGAAGGTATGATACCTGAAACACACTATGTATCAATGTCAAGTTTGGAGTAAGTGATAAACAGTAAGAATGATTCTACACCTACTCAATAACTTCAATAGGTCCCATAAACCAAGGATCAAGATTCCTCTATTTCCCAATCCATCATAGACCGAAATGGGGTGAAGCTCTCCAGAACACCACGTCACCAACTAAAAACTCCAATAGTCACCTACAATGGTAATCATAATATTTTCATTGGATCTATGCTATCAAAATTCTCTAAAAAAATCAAATAAATTGTAATCCTTGTTTTTTGGACAAAACATGGTCCTATTAAAGAACTTTAAACAATCTCTAACCAACAAAATAAATATTTACAAGACCAAACACACAAGGCCTCAAAAGAATCCATTGAGATAGAAGACTTGAAACTATTTTTATAGGAAAACTCAACCAATCCAAAATGGACTTACCAATCCCTTCCAAAGATAAGAAAGAAATTATGTAACATTTTCCACAAGAATTTGTATATCTCATTCAATCTAACCATATTTCTATGGATTATATGACATGCTCAAATGTACCTGAAATCCCAATGCCATATGGAGGCCTTTCCAAAAGAGATAAGTAAAATGGTGATCCTTATCTTACACTATATCATAAGGGACTCCATGAAATCTAAACATCTTTTATGCATATAGATATCCATAATCCTCAACTTAGGTTCTATAACTAATTGGTAAGAAGTGATCCAATTTGGTCAGCCAATCAATCACAACCCATATCGCAAATTCTCCATGAGCGGTAAATGGATACCCAACCATAAAGTCTATAGAGATCTCATCCCACTTCAAATTCATCCATGAAATTGGAGAAAGAAAACCCCAAATGACTTTGGTACTCGTCTTTAACCTATCGATAAGTATAGCAATGATAAACGAAGTTAGCAATATCTCATCTCATAACTGGACACCAAAATCATTACCACATATCATAGAACATATTTGTGGTTAATGTGTACACTTCCCCCTGAGAACTATGATAATCCCCCATCATATCCTTTCTTACAAGAAAATATAAAAATTCTTCTAAAAACATACGATACCCTCATAAGATAACATCAAATCACTGATGGTATACCCACCACAAAGAGAGTCCCTAATGCTATGGAATTCATCATCAAGATATTATTCCTAAATAATCCTCTTGATAATAGTGATGGTTAACTCAAAACTTTCCAAGAAAAACTCTTCCTCTTCCTCTTGGACTCCCAGATGCGACTATGAAAAAATATCTTGCATGTTCCACTCTTATGATGATTCATTCATGGTCTGGGTAATAAGATTCCTGATTAAAGCTTCATCAATGAAATTACCCTTTTATAGGGTGTAGGAAATATCAAAATCAAAAGACTATAGGTATTTCACCTAATATTTCTATTGGAGGTTTAAGTATTTTTTAGAGAAGATATAACTCATGATTTTGTGGTCTGAATAAATAGTCAAACTTTCTTCAAAAAGGTATTTCCTCAAACTCTTAATAGTATGAATCACATCTATTTGTTCAAGATCATGGGTTAGATAATTATTCTCAAGTGGCCTAACTGTCTAGACCCATAATATACCAAGTGATAACCCTATATAATAACTCTTCCCAAAACCAAACCGGGTGTAATATAGAAGACCACATAGCCCTACCTTGCCTCTAGAAGATTCAACATTGTCAGAGAAGTCAAAAAATGTTTTATATAAACAAAAGAAATCGAATATTTCTAATACAAAATGAACCTCACTCCATTCCAAGTGAGAGTGTTCATTGAAGAATCCCAATTTGATAAATATTTAACAAAACTTTGATAATAACCCACCAAGATCAAGAAGATTCATATCTCAAAAACATAATGTTGTTTATTCCATGTCATAACAACTTTCACCTTCCCAAGATCAACTAAGATACCATGTTATGAAACAATGTTCCCTAATAACTTCACTTAAAAAATCTATAAATTTAATTTTGAAAAAATCATATAAAATATATAATATATCAAGATTTCAAGGACTACTCTTAAATGACTTCCATAATCCTCCTTGGTTATAGAATAAACCAATATTTTATCCATAAACACTAATATGAACGAGTTGAGGTACTCATGGAAAATATTGTTCATTAAATCCATAAAACTATAGGAGTATTGGTTAGACTAATGGAATGCTAAGATACTCATAATGGCCATACCTAATCCTGAAGGTGGTCTCCAAAATGTTAGATTCCTTTATTCTAAACTGGTGAAAACCAGATCGAATATAAATCTTCGAGAAATAATTTTCTCCTTTCAACTGGTCAAAAAAATTCATCAATATATGGTAATGGATATTGTTCTTTACCATAACTATATTGTGTTTCTAGTAATCAACATGGAGATTAATTGTTCTGTCATCTTTCTTCACAAATAGAACATGTGATGCCCATGGTGACACACTTTGGAATATGAATCCTTTATCTAACAGATCATCAAACTGATTCATTAACTCTTTCAAAACTATTAGTTTCATATTTTAAGTAGTAGATATCAGTTGAGTACATGGTAATAAATCAATAGATAAATTTAACTGTCTTATTGGTGTAAGACCAGATAAATTTAAAGGAAATGCATCAGGAAATGTGAGGATGATTGGAGGGAGATCATATCTCAAAGATTCTTGATCCAAGTAAAAAATCAAACATTGATATTAACCAATATAGCTCCAGAAAATATGGTCTATCTCAACTTGATTTTGGGTCCCATTCACCGTAAAAGACACAACCCACCCCATTAGGCACATTAAAGGAGACCATTTTAAGATAAAAGTCATTTCCCTCTTTATTAGAAATCATCCAATATGTCTTGAGAATGATTTTAATAGGTTTCATGTAGAGAGACATAAATTCCTAGGTAATCTCAACCTATGTTAAAGAGAAAATACAAATGATACAATAGAGACACTGATCTCTCTTTTTTCCAATGGGCGTTATAATATCTATCACATAAAACAGATTATTTGTAGTAAGATTTAGAAGGTTCATATTATGATTCAATATAAATGAGGCTGATGAACTAGTATCAAATAAAGAAATGCCTAAAGATGAATCTATAGTTATGTTACCTCTCACAGTCATTGGACCTGTATTATCTTCCTCTAGAGACTCTTCCACTGTGTGAAGAAGCTTTATTCTGGATGCCTATGACTGAAACCCCTTAGTCCTTGAAGCATCTGATTGTAACATAGTACTCTTTAGTGTTGATGATCCCATGAAACTATGAAAAATAGAAAAAAAAAGTTTCATAACTTTTTTAAATGTATGGAGAGACCATAATAACTACATATTTGAGGCACCTTAGTATAAAAACAACTTGAATACCCACCCTTACTGCACTGAAAGCAATTCAATGGGACTCTTCTTGGAACATCATGAGTTCTAGAAGACTCTTTCCTTATAAAACCACTATGAGACTCGTCACACTTCTTATTTTCTTTAAATTAACTCACAAAAATACAACTAAGAGAAAAATTAACTTCCAACAACCCTGACTTACCAGTCAGGTCAAGGTTAACCATTTTCACCATATCTATTACATCAAAAAACAAATTCAGATTTATTAGGAAAACCTAAGATCCTATGACAGATCAAATACCCATATCAAATCTTTCTGCATTCAGCTTATCATTATTCACTGCCTTAGGAGAAAATTAAACAAGCTTGGTAAATTGGTTTGTGTAATAGTTCATGATCTTTTCACCATATTGGAGTTTGAGAAACTCTATGGATTTTTCAAATACCATAGATTCTGGATAGAACTTATTTGTGAAAAGAAGTGGAAAGTATTTATATTAAAATACCTCATGATTATTTATCATCTCCATTGAATCCCACCATATTCCACTTGGTCCTTCCATCTTAAAGGTATCACATTTCACCTTAATAGCTCCGATCATTTCTAGGCACTCAAAAAGAAGTTATATCTTCCTCAACCAGTCATTAGACTCTTGAGGATTATTAGATCCTTAGAAAGTAGGTTGATTATAGTGAATAAACTCTTGAACATGATCCTGAGATGAATCCCTTATATTTTCCACTATGAGAGCCTGAACAGGAATGAGTGTGGGTACTTTACTTAGATCATGGATATCCCAGACCACTATCTTGATGATATTCTAGTACACTGGAAGATTTTCTCACTGTGGTTCACCATAAGCTACCTTATGGGGCCTATTAAAATGTATTCTTAGAGAAATGATTCTATACGACATCAATAAACCATATATAAGACATCAAAAATGATACACAAAACAAGGAATCATGAAAATCAATTCCATCGAGAAAAAACTTTAATATTGGGATTTCAACAAACATAGATCAAAGGTAGGGAAAAAACTAGAATTATTTCAAAATATTCTTCAAACATACTTTTTTCAAATTCCCATGGTGACTTGGGGCTCATTACAGTGATACATGTTAAAGAACTCAGTCAAAACTACCTCTTAAGTCCCATCAAGACATACCAAACCACATACTGACATCAAGGAAAGATTCTAAACTTGAACATTTGATATAACTTCTTCATAAACCATCTCGGGTACCCTAGTACCTTGATACCTGAGCTAGCTATTACATAGCTCAAAGTGCATTCCCAATCCCCATAATTTGGTGACTATCACCTAGAATCATAGCAGATCAAATAGAAAATGATTTTTTCAAAAAAACAGTGGAAGATAAAAGATACAATTTGTTATTCTAGATGCTCCAAATTCAGGGAGTACCAGAAAAAAATAGTTAAAATAGTACCCACATGGAGAGATAAACATCTCAAAGGAAACAATAAAAATCATAAAAAAGTCTCAAAAATATTGTGTAATAATTGGAAAACATCTTCATTTGTCACCATCACCACCCCATGGTCCCAAGGATCAATAATTTCCACCACCTCTAAGTGGTGTTTTCCCTTTGTTTGGACCTAGAATAAGAAAATATACAAACACCCAAAGTAAAAGGTAGGGACTGAGATATAAATCCCAGTAGTTCCTTACCAAGTGCTCCACAATCAATTCCATAATAATTAAACCAATTATGATTTAATTTTAATCAAACAGGGCATGGTATATTATTCACATATTTTAAACCAAAACATGATTTCACATAAAATGATATGTAAGATATATTAAAACTGGAATAAAAAAGAAATATTTATATAAAACGCTTATATAAAAGTAGTTGGTGTTAGAAAACTGTTCAATAATCAATGGCATATATATTAATGTCAAAAAATAATATCACTATATACAAAAGACCCGCAGTATGTTAGTTTAGGTAATAATATCCTCACACATATCAATAATTATCTTATGTCAAGATAGGCGTGAACACTCAAATCAATCTACACCCCAAATGGGGAACCCTTATGGTCTATCTACACCACTAAAGGGGAACCCTGTTAGGCATTCATGCTATAATTGTTTAGTTAAAGTTTTCATAAACAATATATTTATATGATGGAAAGTTAATAGTGTACTTTTCCTTGTTACCACTAACTACCCAGACTAACATGTGCTTTAAACACTCAATCAAACATAAAAATTTCAAAAATTTCAAATCAATTCAAATTAAAATTTCCAAGTTTTTAGTTTTTAATATGCAATTTTCAATTCAAAACTAAAAAATTGATTTTCATAAATTCAATCTATTTTAAATAATCATTTAATATAATCCTTTTTCTCAATGTTCAAATAAAAATCAATTGATCCAATCAGTTTCAAAATAAAGTCATTATTTTCCCAAAAATCCACCCCGCATTTCAATTCTATTGAAATTGGGGTTTTTACAATTTAATTTCCATATAAAATCACACATCAGATCCTTTCAAATAAATGTTTTAAAATCAATTAAAATTAAATTTTAATTCAATCAATAAATTTAAGGTTTAAATTATACGTAAAATAACCATGGAACGGCCGACCTTTAACCACATGTTCAAAAACAACACCCACAATGGGGTCACCAATGAATAACATGGTGAAAGAGATTAAGAAATGCAACCTAGAATCAGTATCCAACAAAATAGATTTTAGATCCATCAATAAAATTATTATTATTCACTTTAAAAGGAGGATAGAAAGAGATATTTGAATAAAACACATTATAGGAGATCCACTTACCTGGAGTCAATCGAATGATATCAATGATGCTTCGTTACACTAAGAAAAGCAGTTTGAGAAGTCAAAATTGCATCTTGGGAGCCTTCAAATACCAAGGATTCAAGTTAACATTGAAATAGGGTGATTAGGGGTCAAATAAGAGGGTTTTTGGATTTAAATAAAAATTTTAGATGAATTAAAACTCGTGTGCAAAGCTTGCTGGATAGGGCTACATGGTTAGACAAATTGTGCACCCAAACCATGAACCCCTATTGGTAGGGTGCATAGTTTATCCTAGGAGGGTACACAGTTTGTCAAACCATACACTAAACATGAAAACCCTAACTTTTTGAGGTTCCATAATTTAAGGGGTTGGCCACATGGTTCTTACAAACCATTTTCCCCTTACAGTGGCTCACATCAGGTCACATGATTTTTTGGGCTGAACCACATCATTTTCCCTAAACATTTTCCAACCATGCATAGCCCCTTGATATTCTAAAATTTCTAAAATTATCCTGTAATGGACCCAAAACAAGACCCAACTTAAAGGATATCAATAGAATGGTCAATAAATATATGAAATAAGGTCACAGGGTGTTACAGGTTCAGAATTATATATCCCTATAATGCACTGGGTAAAGAAGGATATATCATGAGATAATAAGTACAACAATGGGGAGTTAACCCAATTCAGTAAAGGAATTTATCCAATAAGATAATATTTTTAGTTAACCTTGACAAAGTAAATGATGTAATAGAGAGTGAACCTAATCCACTATGATAGTCTTAGAATTGAACATTAACTAGGGAAATGATTTTATATAATTTTGTGCATGCCATAAACTTATATCATAGGATTGTGATATGTTTTCATGGGTCATGATTGATTATTGATGATTTTTCACTCCTATGTATTATTTATTTTTAATTATATAAATTTATTCCATGTTCCATGATTATGATATATATATATATAGATTGATGGGTATGGTTTTATATAGATTAGACCATGTTCTCATAGACTTATGCTTATCATATGATCACTCGTGGTCAATTATTGATATTTCTTATGTTTACCCTTGCTGAGAATATAATCACAAAATTTCTTATGCTTTACTTCCATATATTATAGAAAAAGGTTTTAAGAATGTTATTTATAAGAATAATTCTAGATGTGAATAAAAAAATGGGAAATAATGTTGATATTTTATGTACTAGATGTTTAAATATCCATGTTTCCAATGATAATAAATCTATATGATTCTTAGGCATGTATTATTCTAAATTGTATTCAATATTAATCTAAAATGATATAATATTTATGGATGAAACATTTGGGTTTCTATAAATTAAGCTTAACTACCCTGACTAAGAGGTTATACACCCCTCCATAGAGATGATTGATTGACCTATCAGCAAACTAAAGAGAGACGGAGGTTGGTATTGGTTCCCTTACACCTAGTTTTCTGAATAATGAGTAAAGAATCAATTTAATACTAACACATAGGTCATAGAAACAATTTTTCTCATTACATTCTCTTATTTTTCAGTGAAATAAAAAACTACATGGTACTTTTATTTTTGATGTAACTTCATTAATAGGATATCACTACACCCATTAGTCGGATTTATGGTGGAGAGTTATTTCTAATCTCTTTTTTTTTAGACAAAACCCTTTTAATAAATTTAATATGTGATGGAAACTTGTTTAATGATTAAGAAAATGGCATGGTCATGTTGAAGGTTTTAAAAACTTAAAGGAACTTCAAATAGTTGGGTTTATTTTATTTTCTTTTATTTTTAAATATTTGGGGAATGGGAATGGAAGGGGAATAATATTTTAAAACAAGTTGACTTCCAAGATTCTCCTCAAACCCTACCGTATTCTTACCTTACTTAATTATATTCCATTTCATTTTCCTTTTTTTTAATGGTTGAGGTTCAAGCCCCCTTTTATTGGACAAAGAAAAGAATTTCCTATTTGAGTAATGGGAAAGAGGGAACCCATTACAAGATGGGCGACATGCCTAAAAAGGAGAAGTCCAAAACAACAACAAGACCAAAAGAAACAAACATCCAAGTAGTCATCAGTAAGCCTCATCGCCCCCTTTCAAATCATCTCAATAGTGTGATATGTCATGATAAAGAATCGCCCCCTCGGTCAAGAAGTTGCAATGTGCCGACAGCGCAATGTGTCAGAGAACCTCTCCAAACAAAAAAATGTAGAGGAGAATTTCATTTTCATTTTCATTTTCCTTTAATATTTAAATTTTTAATGTATATAATCATCATTCACTTCAATTTGGACCTTGATTTGTAGGATTATATATTTCTCATTGTCCGTATCTTGAATTTTAGATTGAATTAAATCTAATATCTCCTCTTCTTCTAGGTTGAACCTTAAATTATTATTATCCTTTCAAGCCTGGTCTAGTGGGTTTATTAATAGTTATGAAGAAACGCACCATTTTTTATTAAACTAAGGAAACCCTCTTTTCAATTGGGTAGAGGGGAACCCATTACATCTGACCCGATGGTCTTAACCTGTTTGTCCATCATGACCCAAAGGTCTATACTCATAGGCCTAATATGACCAAGAAATCCCATACTTCCTGCCCCGATGGTTCACCTTCACCCTCTTTATGTTCCTATCATGCCTAAGCATCTTGTAACCTTCACTATGATCACTCCATCCCCTAACTCAAAGCCTACTCCCCCCCCCATGAGGTTCATCGCTCCAACACTGAGGGAACTAGTCTCCGCCCATGTTCCTCACATTCCTGGCATGCCAAGTCACCACTACTAGAGCTTTCAAGCCTCTAGCCAATAGAATTTCATTTTTTATCAAGGCACCAACCATAATTCACACCATTGGTTTTCACCGAATAATTAATACCTCATTTATCATGACCTATTATAATCCACCAGAAATGAACACACACTGTGAACTGTGTCCCCCGCCACTATTGTGGTCCTAAAGTGACACCCCTAAAACTAAGACCCATATCCATTTGTCATTTTTGTACATATTTTCAATGCAATATTGTTGGGAGTTAATTTTTATAATCAACTATATAACCAATCCTTTTATATCAGAATTAAAATTTGAATGTCCATCCATGTTTTGAAATATATTTCATGGATAATTTGACTACACATTGGAAATAATATGTTTTTTACACACATTGGTGTCTCTAAGATATTTTTTTTGATTTTTTTATCTAGTATTAAATTCTTTTGAAAAAATATCGTTGTTTTATCTATTTCCTAGCATTATAGTCCATGAATTGAGCACTCTCATCAGGCTAAAAAGGTAGATCAAATTTGGGTAAATAGATCTTATTATGAACAAACATACAATAGTTATTATAGTTCTCCTTAAGTTAGTGATAATTGAAAAAACTATAATCCTATGGATTTTTTTCAATCTTATTAACAGTTGTCTTTCTAGAGAAATTATGTTAGTACTTTTGAGAAAGTTTTTAAAATATTTTTTTTCATCTTCTTGGATATCTTTTTTGAGAAATAACCTCCACCTAACTAATCTAAATGATTTTTATCATAAGGATTGAGATAGTTATAGAAAGTATTCATAAGAATATTGGGAGCAATTTGATTATAATTCCCCAGACCCATGCTCTCGGATCTAGTTCCATAAACATATAATTTACATACACACTTTTATACTAGATGTGAAAGCCTTGATATAACCATCCATAATTATGAAAAAAACTATTATTTCATCTATTACATTATAAATATTTTTTAGGTTTAGTTCTCTATATAATTATGAAAAAACATAAACTAAAAAAATCATGTTCTTTGTATCAATTAGATATTTTTTCCACTATATGTGAAACTATTTAACCCATAATAAATATTCAATATCTCCCATAAATTATTTCACATGTATTATCCTTCTAACATGTATTTTGTACTACTTTTATTCATAACCTAGGGAAATGGAAATATAAGAAGGGGTAGGCTCAAACACTTAGTATGGGAAAAAATAAAATTGAAGAAATAATGGATCAGACATGCCATAAATATTATGGAAGGAATATGTAAATAACATGAAGTTATAATAAACTTAAAACTGAGATTATGATACATCCATGGAAATAAATAAAAACATGGATAACAATAATACTAATCTCATAAAGAATGAATTCATTCAAAATTTTAGACATCAAAAACCTACTGTCAAGGAATTTTTTTTAGGACATTTACATTTCATCAATAACATAGTCAATAAATATAGTTGAATTGGGTAGGAATACACAAAATACTCAAACTTATTTTTCCTCATGAGACCTGTCAATGTATTGAGGGGGTATATAATTCTGGTCCCCACTAGTAACCTGATTAACTCCAATGCATTCACCATAACAGTTATCAATACCTTTGATACCATTCTTTGAAGAACCCCTTAGTTAATAAAACTAAATCATTCATATAGTTATAAATATAGAAATCAAATTCCTAATCAACCTGTGTTAGTGGTCAATAATAATTATGAATTTAAATACTTTTCCCTAAGATAATTAAAGGGATAACATTATCAAAATCTATTCATAGAAATAATTTGTATGGTAAAATATTACATAGACAACATGCTAATAAGTTTTCATATTGGAATAACAATATACAGAACTCTGATACTTTTCCCCATGTTAATAAAAGAGATATCATGGTCATAAATCATCATAAAGAAGAAGTTATATGGATAAAAATTACTTAGTCAACATGCTAATAATAATACTTATTGGAATAAGAATATATAGAACACTAATATTTTTCACATGTCAATAAAATAGCATACTTTCTAGATGAATATAATCTGATCTAAATTATGAAAAATGTGTTATTCATTCTATATAGATAAATTATTATATGGATAAGTAAATACTTTAATAAAATGATTATATTTCATCCATAGGGATAAGTTGGATGGTTTCAAAAGAAAATATCCCCAGTGTAACAAAGGAAACCTATAAGTATGTTAACATATATATAAAATATCTTTACAAAAGAATGTTTAAACAATACCACCCAATAAGGGATCATGAATTGTTTTGTTTTGTTTAATGAGTGAATTCCCCTAAATGATATATATACATATATATTAATGTATAAACACTATAACATAAACCCTATTAGGTAAAATACTTTTGAAATTAAAAGGGAAATGGAAGTGAACATTTAAAATATATTTTAAAAGAAAAAAATTAACATTGACGTTAAAGAGGAAGCTATGTGTCACATCCAAAAGTGTTTTTTTCGAAAGTTTAAGTGAAAACTGATTAAAAAACTCTTAATTTTAAAATAATTTATACCAATTAACCCTTTAAATGGAAATAATGTTTTCTATATGAAATGTAGATCCAAAACATTTGATTATGAAAGGGACATTTTTAATACATTAAATTTCCATTTTTGAAAACCTCGAGTAAGAAAACATTATTCATATTGAAAATTTATTTTCCAAAAGAGTATTATAAAATAACATATATTAAAATATTTTTGTGGTATAACCAAAGCATGTAGGAAAAATTTCCAAGATAAAACATTATAACTCAAATAATGAGATTTGAGTTGCCAAAAATCCTTACTACTGGGGAAATAACTATCTCAATCACCAATTGAATTAGTGAAAATTACTTGGATATTAAATCCAATTAAATTCTAATATTATGATAAAAAAATCCCTGATCATTTAATACACCTTACAAAAGTAACATGGTTATTAACAAGTAACATGTCTCAATGAATCAGAATTGATACCAAGAAAAATATTGCGGCTTGAGTAAAACTTTAATCATACAACTTTAAATAGAGGGATTTAAATTTAACATAAAATACCAATATTAAAATATAATTCGTGATTTTATATTTCACATAGGTAGTATATATACATCAAATAAATTAAATTAGGTGCATAACATCAAATGTTTTTTAAAGAGGGGAATTTGAGATGAAAACCCTTACATTGTTTCCTCACGTAGTTGATCACACTCTTACCTCATATAAAAAAATAAATAAATTAATATAATATTTAATAAATTTAATCATAAATATTACCATTTTATAATCCTTTATTTATTTTTTATCATGATTACATTAATTAGTTATATAATATTTGGACTATTGAGATTTAATAACTTTAACTATTTTTCAAATATTTAATAATTTTAGTATCATTAAGAATCATTTGATACAAAGTTAATTATTGATATATACTAAAATTTAATATAATATACAACTTATATTGATTTAAAATGTTCTTATTTCATTCCATATGTGTTTTGTTTATGTTATGTGAAAACTAAACTAATAACGTCTTATTTCTGTAATTTTTGTGGTTGAAGAAAATTGATTAATAATAAATTATATATATTTTATACCATTTAAAAACCCATAAAATGATCCTTATTTGTTTATTAACCTATAATAAAATTATTATTTAGTTTCTCATAGTCATCCATTATTGTATTTTAAATACTCTTTTATATAGGTGGTCAAACCGACCCAAACTTGAACACACTTTAACTTGATTGGTGAGTATGATTAAGGAGGTGTTTCTTTTGATATAAATTCATTACATAAAATCATGATGATATTATTTTTATCTATTTATGATGGTGATACTTATTTTAATATTTTTAGGTAAATAATTAATAACTAGATGAAAAATAAAAAAAATGATTCTTCGTTGACACGGTAGTTCGTGCACACGTGCGATTGATGTTCCATTGTTTTTCTAAGTGGATGAAAATGAGTAAATAACGTTTTTAGTATAAAGATATATTTATAATAATTATACTAAATCAATAATATTTTTATTGTTATATGATATTGTTAATAGTAATATCAAGAATAAATTTTAAGAGAGATATAATACTTACATTGGGGGCATGAATTTTCTATAGAAGTCTCCTTGCATTTGAAGGACTTGGGAAAATTATGAGTGAACATGGGATTATTTTCATGTGGGATAGATATATTAATATTAAAATTAAAGAGTTTGATGGATTAATTCAAATTTTTTGTTTACCTTTGAAGGGTGTAAGTGGTTTGTTTTTATAAGTGAAAGTAAGGGTGCCTTTGGAAACACCTTTACATTTTTTAATAATGAAATGTCTTTTTCAAGATCCCAAGGATTGAAAATGTAAAAATGTTTATGGGGAACATGTATTTGTTGATAAAAATCCCAAAATTTTAATTCAAATCACGTTTTAAAGATTTTTATGACTAATTCACTAGGTTAAACTCAATTTATGCCTTTTTTACTTTTACCATGATAATTAATTTTTAACCATGGTAATTATTTTAAAAGAAAAAATATTAAAATAAAACATATTAAATAATTTGAATCTTATGATTTCAATTTTTAAAAAGATTTTATAAAATAAAATTTCGACGGGTATGAAAATTTAATTTTAAAATAAAAATACTTAAATGCGTAAAACAATTTTTTTAAAAAATAACGTTATTGAGATTTTAAATTTATATATATGATAAAATTATTATGGTAACTTATTTTAAATATGAATATTTATTTATTATGAATTTAATAAAAGTTATTGTACTTATAATTAAATCCAAAACTGAACCTCACCTTAAAAATTCTTGATTTAAGGAGAAGACCAAAAATAGTTTTTATATTAAAGTAACATTTTACATTTGTTCTAAAAAACTTGGCCTAGATTTTATATGTACAGATGATATTTCAAAATGAATAATTTTATTCATTAATTTTATATTTTATTACTTAAATTTTTTTAAAATCTTCTAGGTTATGCTTACATAGTGACAAAATCACAGAAATTATAATTTTGGTAATTCCCATAATTTTCTAATAAAAGATGACTTTTAAGAAAATAATAAAAAATAAGAGGAATTAAAAAATGAGTTTTATTTTTTATAATTAAATTTATAAAATTTTAAAATTTAAATTTTAATGGGGAATGAAAAACATAAAGAAAACAACTTTTATTGAAAACACATTTTTCTAAACATTAAATCATATTAACTATTCAACTTCTAAAGGTAATGATTTTTAATTGATTTTCATATTAGGATAATTAATAAGTTTATTATAATATTTTGTGGCTATTTAACTTATTTAATAGTCTAAAATATATGATATTGATTACATTGACTTATTTAAATGTAATTATAATTTCAGGGTGTCGCATTGGTGGTTGGGACATTTCCCAATTAAAGCTCTAAATATATTCTATGCTTCAATAAAGAGTTCTACCTCATATTAGAAGATCCATGTGGTTTTGTACCTTACCTCTATAGATGTGTTCTAAGGTTAAAAATTAACAATAAGTGAGTTGAAAATTGTTCCCCTTATGTCGAATATTTCATTATCAAAATTTTGGAACCAACTTCTAGGCTTACCCTTCAAGAAAAAGGGAAACACTTTCAACCTGATATCCAACTCACTAAGCCCGTGTTGAGAGACCTATTTAACTATTATATAAAAAAATGATGAACTCAAGTTAATACTCAATAGACTAACCAATAAATGGGGGTAACATAGAGATATGGGGATGTTTAACATCACAATTCCTAGACCTAGGTTAAGAAATCTTACAAGAAGGATTGGTAGAAAATTTTTTCAATTAAAAATACTAAATTATTGGAATCTCATTAACTTGATCAATAGGTTGTGGTGGATTCATATTTTAATTTAGATTTTCAGAAATTTTAATTTTCAGATTATCCATTTCTGTATAGGATTTATTTTTAAGGTTAGATTAGTGTTTGTTAATTTCAGTAATGAAAGTATTAAGTTCACATTTATAATCCCTAGTGTGCATGAAAAAAAAACAAGTATAAAAAGATCAAAAAATAACACCATAACGTCAAACAAGGAAGATTTTTATATTATTAATTTTTTTATAGATTTACCTTATTTATATTTAATATTTTTTTATATTGTTCACACATGCCTTCTCTGTAAATGACATAAAATTTTTATAGGATTTAGAATGTTAACTAGTATCAAATTTACTATTTATAACCTACTAACTACTAGTATTTTGTAAATTACGGTCAAAATTTAAATAATTATTAGTTTTATGAAAATAAATATTAAAAACCAAAATAAATAAGAAAAATATAAATATGATATAAATTTGGTGAAAAGTTTAGTATAAAAAGTGATGTGAAATTAGTGATGATTGTGAGAAAATAGTGAGGAAAAAAAGTGAGACGAAGTATGAATAGTGTATGGAGTTGGGGAAACTGTACTAGCTAAAATTGATTGGAAAAATACTACTCTCATACAAAATTTTCTATATAAATGCTAATGTTGTGAGAAAAGATGATTGAAATACCTAATTGTCATTAGATATAAAAACTCACCATAGAACTCTCCTAAGAACATCTATTCCTAATAGGACTCAATATTGGGATGATTTTTCATGTAGAAAATCATAATAACAATATTTTATATTTAATTACTTCAGTTCTAGTTTCCATGGAAAAAAGAAACTATACTTGTATCCTATTTTCACTTAGATTAGAGTCAAAAAATGATCATGGAGAAGAAAAAATGAGTACTCGGATGAAAAGAATAGCATATATCTATGATTAAAATGTTGTAAGAATATGAAAGAAAATATTACATTTATACCTATCCAATTCCCCTAAATAATTCAAGTACACATAAAAGAAGCAAAAAAAGATGTTGTCTTAGTCCAGTGATTCCATATTTTAATAATCAAAAATCATTTTTATGTTATTTCTAATCTAGTTTTATGTTTTATGACTGTAAATTCATTTTCTAGAAAATAATTTATATTTTTCTAAGTCTAGAATCGACTCCATAGTAAATGAAAATAACCTCACAATATATACAACAGACTAACTGATCAATCATGATGGATTTATAGAAATGGACTGAGTGACCATACATTTTCTTCCAATAAACTTTCAAAAGATTTTTCTCAAAGGCATATATCGACAGAACACCTAACATGGGAAACCACAAAAAGAGTTGGTTCAACCACATGAATAACCATGTGACTTCAAAGCCAAATGAATTCAACTAAGTTTTGGATTTCAATTGAATACTCAGTTATAAGTACAACTTGATTGACTGAAATTACAAGGTGATTGACTGTAATTTTAAGGTGATCAAATGCAAGTACAAGGTTATCAACAATAAAAACAAAATGATCAACTATAACACAATGTGATCAAACATAAAACAAATAAAATAATCCACCAGGTATGTAAGAATTATTAGATGCTGACATGGAAAATTTAAATTGACTATGTCAAAAGGTAATTATTATATTATTATATTTTTAAATATATTAATACAACTACTTTTCTATACATAATTAAATGTCAGTCAGAATCATTTCATGAGCCTGGATTTTCTACCAAAATATGAGGATCTTCATGATGATTTCTCAATGGATATTTCTAAAGAGAAATTATTTTTATAAATATGGCCAAATATAGAAAAAATTAAGGGGATTCATATTAAAAATATACATGCACATGAGACATGAAGATTAGAATTTTTCTTAAACTAAAATTTAAGAACATGTACATTGTTTTGAACATATACGACTCTTTATTCTCATTATAACTTTAATGATGATTTTGGGAACATCTAAACAAATTTATGCATCCGTTACAAATCAAAATGAGACTATGAGAAGAGAAGAACCATCTAGAAAACAATAGAACAACATGCTCTAATGCACCAAACTATTAGCCTTATCTTACTCTGTTTTCATTATTTTGACCTATATATGTGTTGTATACTATTTATATTTTATCACCATATTCTGTACTAAATTGGAGAGTAAACTAAACTCTATCCCTTTTCTTTGTTTATTTGTCCCATTAAGAACAATGAATTATGTTGTGTAGTATAGACTTCTATTATGTAGTTTATATCTATTATTTCTCCCATGTAGAAATTTTGAAGAGGCATTGTGAAGCCTAGATAGCCTTGTATGCTATTTTGTAAAACCTGATCCATGTTTTGGATCAAATTATTTTTTAATAAATTACTTAGAAGAAGGTGATTATAATGTCTACGGGATTAGGTATCATATTGAGATTGAACCCCTCATTTATTCCATTCAGTTTTATCAGTTTTTTACTCTTTTTTCAAAAAAAACTATCTATTTTCATTAACCCATTTACACAAAAATAATTTGATAGTTGAATTTAATTTGGATTTTATATTTAGTTTCGGACTCAAGTAAAATGGTTTCAAAAGTTATAAATAGTTTTCAAAGTTATTATAATTGAGTTCTAATCAAATTGTTGTGAACCTTTTTAAAAGATCAAATTATATAACTTTGTGGTTTTAAATAACTTTGAGTATTTTATAAATTAAAATATTTATTATTAAATAACTTATAAATAAAAATTTTAATTAGAAACTAAATTCAAACCCCCTCTTAAGTGTTACACTCCAGACAAAAAAAATATTCAATATAAAAGTCATGATATATAAGATAGGAAATAAAAGAAGAGAATATGTAGTTTCTCTAATGAAATCACCTCCTTCCCCTATCTCAAACTCCATTGTACTCCTGCTTCAATATAGATCCTATCCTTTTGTATAGATCCTCCATCTATGGGATGTGTTGAGTTGTGTCTATAGTGAATGATCATGGGATAACTCACTCTTATTTTGTGTAGGTCCTCCCCTTTAGTCTCATGATAACTCTAGAATCACAACCAAAATCACTAGTATCAACATCATTCATCACCTGATACCCCTCCATGTGGAATCATTCAATGTTCATTATCTCCTTTCCATGACATATGTTGAACTCCCAAAATTAATGTGTTTCCCCACATGAAAGTTTCTTTAGCTTGACCATGATGAAACTAGATGAGTTCCAATCTTGGTTCAATCTTCACAAGTTTCTATGTAAGATACCATATTTTTTCAGGAACATCTCTCATTTCATTTTTTTACATCTTTTTTTTTGGGTTTTACCTTGTATTTAAACTTTGTTGGCCGAGTCTCATTCAAAGATAAAGATATTTTGTTGGGGGTAAATGATATAAATTTTAATTATGTATGTTTTTTTGAATTAAAGGATCCCAGATATAATAATTTTAAAGGGTATTACGAGGGTTTTCTATGAGTTTGGAAGGCTTCAGTGTTTTTCAAGTGCTTTTGTGGAAGTTGGGTCTAAAGCTACCTGTAGGGAATGTACATTTCGTGTATATATTAAACAATGTATAATTGTTACCAAGAAGAAATTATGAAATGGTTCATGACATGAAATGAATACATTCCATGAAAATGGTTCATGTCTTGTAAAGTTCTAGTTCGGTTATTTTAACCATAGGCAATGATTTTGTTGGAATAACTCATAAATTGATCATTACACGGCATGTAAAAATTACACACCATGTATTTCTTGAGATCACTGGTTTTAAATCCATTATGCATATGTAATTTCATTCTTTATCACGTGAAACCCTTCTCTCTCAAACCCTAAGTGATTTACAGGAGATTTTAGAGTCTCAAGTTCCATTCAAAAAATCTCATTCATGCAATTAATCTCCGTTGAGTTTTTTTTCTTAGGTTTTACCTCTCTTCCATTTCTTTCCATTATAGTAGTGAAAACTCTTTATTGTGGTTGTTTTTTATGTTGATCTTGATCTTGTGTGATCTATGTTTCTTCTTGTGTTATTTTACACCTTCATTATTATTTCCATAACTGGTTAGAAGCATTGTCTTGATCTTCGGTTAAAGGTAGGTGGTCTAAAACCCAACCTGATATTTTGTTTAATTATTAAGCATGTGAAATATTTTGATTTCTCTAACAAAATTTGAACATTAATTAATTGAATAATTAATTATGTTAAATCATGGATTATATTTTTATTTGTGGTTCCCTTTAGATTCAATGGTGATACAACCTATCTTGCGGCTACCCATTAGGGGAGCCTACCCTGGAATAGTAATGAATTGTATAATAGTTTAAACTGTGTTTAGAATGAAATGATTTCTACAGTGATTTCTTGGTATAGAATCACCATGAAAGGGATTATTTTTATTAAAATAACTAAGTTTAATATGATATGATTGGGTGAAACTGGCATGTTAATGGTTTAAGACCCACTTTATAAATGAAATGTGTAATTGAATAAAAAAGGTAATTTGCAGAATTAACCATTTTATACAATGATATGATACTGTGATATCATTGATTTTATGACTTGTGTTGTAATTTCATGTTGTAATTCATATATATCTTTCTTAGATAGTTTTGTAATGTAATTCTTCTATAGTAGGCTTGGCCTATTTTTATACTGAAATACTTAATATAGAGGACCTGATCTAGGATTCTGAAATGATTATATAAAGGGATATGCCTAGGATGATTAAATGATTATATATATGTCTATTCTTTGGATGTTTAAATAATTATAAAGAGTTTTATTCCTTAGATGTTGAAATTTATATATAAATGGTTATTCCCAAGATTCATAAATGCTTATATTGATGGATTTACCCAGTTATCTGATTATTCCATGGTTTTTGGTTATGTTTGTCTTGGTTATGCTACATGCTCAGAGACATTCTAGTATGGTGTCAAATTTGGTTGATTGTGATGTTATATTAATTTAATTAATTAATACACCTATTTACTGATTTGTTTCATTCACTTATTTATTAGACTTGTTTTGTTTAGAAATCATTGTTTGGTACCTAATCATATTACATGGATGATGGTTTGGGAAAGGGAAAGTGACCCTGTTGTTGATTGTTTCTTGTTATATGGGATGGATTTTGAAGATGATACCAACACGGGGTTTGATAATGGTTCATTTTTTGTTTACTTTTATTATTTGTATATTTTATTTTTATTAATTTAAGTTTGACACTTAGATACATTTTTGCCTATCATTACATGGTTTACTATTATTTGGTTTATTGTTTCCTACTTTTACTTCCCAGTTGGATTTTATACTTTTTATACTATTTCCTTTACTCTGATATTTATTAATATTGTTTATTTCTATAGAATTTTAGCTATGTACTATGGGTTATAGTCTCCCCAATATACTCATCACACCCTTTCTACTATTTGGTAGCCTTTGGCATATGAGAAGGCACACTTGAGGCCTCATAACCAACTTGATTTTTCCATGTGAGAGAGTGTAAGTTCAGGGGTCATTAAAAAGTTTTATCATAGGAGTAGATTTTTATTTTCTATTGATTTACTATTTGGGAGAGGTAGAAATAAGATAAGGATGTTTTGGGATTTGGTAATGATATTTTTTATGGGATGAAATAACCCATGTACTTGGGAAAATCTGAGTACATAGGGATGGGATTGTTTCTTATGATATTCACTTATTATTATTTGTTTTATTTCACCTAGGGTGATTCACATGTTGTGTGATGTTATTATTTCTTGATATTTATACTAATGGACTATTATGGCATGAGATTAGTATGCATGCATAATGATACACACATATAGATGTATATAGACATGTAATGTTCATGATAGGTACATATTTATTTCATGTTAGATATAATGTCATGTATGAAAAGTGAAATCTGATACCGATCATATCTGATAAATGAAATTGAAGAACTTATATTTTATTCTAAACCACTTGTAATCCATGTTTAGAGAGACCATGAGTCAGTGGTTATTTTTTGTTGTCACCTATTGAGGTTGACTTTTCCCTTATCCAATGTTCTAAGGAGTGTGTTTATCTTATAGATAAAATTCATTCTCATTGTATATGAGTTGAGTGTCAAGAGAGTGTAAATTATCATGATTCTAACACAACTGATATGGAGACTCCTTTAGATCCAAAGGATCGTATAGTTGTTCATCTTTATGATAGATTCTTAACGGTCATGATATCTATAGAAAGGGAGACTCTTAGAAATGTGTCTTTGATGTCTAACATGATTAGGGAGTTTAAGCTAAAGCATCCACCTATGTTCACTGGGGAGGGAGGGACCCATGTAGTTGAGTTCTAGATAAAGTCATTTCAGATGATCTTCAAGCAACTTGAGACACTTTCAAATTAGAGTGTGAATTTTAATTCATATTTACTTTGTGGACCATCCAAGCATTGGTGGGACATTTTAGTGTAATTTGGGAAGTAAGAGGAGTTATCCTGAAATAAATTCATGGTGAATTCCCTAAGACACTTCTATCTAGAGACGTTGAGGGATGAGAGGCTCATGAGTTCATGAGCCTGGCATAGGATAGCATATCAGTGATGGGATATGTCAGACACTTCATAGACCATTAGTTCTTTGCACCATTTTTAGAAGCTGATGATATCTCCAAGGTGATATGTTTTTAGGAAAGAATTCACTATGATATTAGGTTACAGGTGAATGTATTTCTCTTGACTAGCTTTCAGGATATGATGAATCAGGCACTCATCAAGGAAGATAATTTGAGAGAGTCCCCAAGAAGCGGCTAAGAAATTTCAGTAGGTCGAACTGGGATATCTTCTTCTAGTATAAATAAGAGTTTTTATAAAAGTTATCTCCAAGTAAACAACAGGAATATTAGTCAAGGAAGTGTATATCCATATCAGTATTGTGTTCTGTTGTAGTGCTATCAGTGTTAAAAGTTGATGCATAAGTAGCCTCATTTTCCACACCCTTAATTGAAGTTTCATTCTTATTATAGGTGGGGACATATGTAGAGGTTTTTTAGATTATTTTACTAGAATAGAAGTGGTAAGGGATCAATATAGGTACTGAATTTAAGGAAGGACATAGCTACCCCTTAGTAGACTTGTATCTAGAGTCCCACTAGATGTTCAGGTTGAGGTTGGGTACATGGTACCTCAGCGTATGAGTGGTAGTACTAAGAAGAGGTAATAGTGAAGGGGAGTCATAATGGAGCCTAGGGAAGAGGTTTTGGTCAACTATACGCTATTAAGTCTACTCCAACTATTGTGTATATAGAATCTTATACTATCATATGTACAATTCTTATATCATCTACCCTTTCATTTTTTTATACAAGATCATCGTATCCATTTTTCATTATTTTTTTAAAAATATTATAGGCTTGGTTATGGAAATATTATATAGTTTTCTAACCTTATATACACCATTGGTAGTGCATTCAAAGAATATAAAATGTTGCAAGGAATGTTCTCTAATGATTGGTGGTTAACATTTCATTTAGTAATTGTTTGAGCTGGAAATGAAATTTTTTTATTTGATTCTTGGTATGGATTAGATAGTTTCATACCAATATCATATAAACTATTATTAGAGGATAGTTACATTTCTATCTCTAGAATGAGGAAACTATTTCCACTAGGGTGAGTGGGGTCTTCATGTTGGGCATAAAGGACTAATTTTGGCAAATTGGATTTTCTTACAACACATATAGTAAGCCTAGTTCCAAATAATGGTGGAATGTAATAGTATAATTTTCTTCTATTAGCATAAATTTTTTTGGAGGTCTTTCTTGATGAGTTTTATAGATTACCACCTAATCAAAATATCGAGTTCGTGATCGATTAGATGTTGGGAGAAGATCTAGATTCTATTTTTCCTTATATACTGGCACCAGTAATGATTTGAGAGTTATAAGGTTTGGAAGCCCAAGGTCTCATATGACCTAGTATATCGCTTTGGGGTTATCCATTTATTTTCACTAAGATGGGTGATGGGATTTTGAGTTTATGTGTGGACTATTAGAGATTAAACCATATGATGGTTAAGAACCAATACCCCCTTCCATGTATTTACAATATCTTCAATCATTTGAGAGGTGTTAATATTTTTTTCCAAGATCAATTTGAGTTCATGATACCACCAGTTAAGGGTGAGACCATCAAACATAACTCAAGATACTTTTAGGAGAAGGTATCGATTATCTGAGTTTGTATTGATGTTGTTTGGTTTAAAAAATAAATCAGTAGTATTCATGGACTTGATTAATTGAATCTTTCATCCTTTTATGGACCAGTTTATGGTGTGGTTTTTTATGAAATATTAGTGTACTCCCATTCAGTAGATGGTCATGTAAAACATTTTGACATTATTATGAGTACATTGAGAGAGCATCATCATTATCTCAAGCTAACCAAATGTAGTTTATGGATTAATAAAGTGCACTTCTTGGTTCACGTCATATCAGAGGTTAGAGTGTCAGTGTACCTAGAGAAGGTTGCAGTTATGGTATCTTGGGATCAAACCAAAAATGTCTTTAAGATTAATATTTTTCTAGGTTTAGAAGGTTATCATCAGCACTTAATCCAGCACTTCTACCATATGGAAGTACTAATGTTCGTTCTAACCAATAAGGGGTAACATTTGTTTATTAAAATGATTATGAGAGTGTTTTTCAGGAGATAAAGAGCAAGCTGACCACATCACCTATCCTAACTTTACCTTGTTTGGGTAAATCATATATCATGTACCATGATGCATTCAAAGATGGAATCAGAGTAGTTCTATTGTAGGAGGATTAAATGATTTCTTATGGATCAAAATAGTTAATATTACATGAGAGGATTTATCCTACTCATGATCTGGAGTTATCTAAGGTGGTATATTTTATTGAGAAGCTGGATACATTAACTTTTGGGTGAGAGTTTTTTGTTGTACAAAGACCAAAAAATCATTAGGTAAATATTTTCTCAACAGGACTTGAACCTTCAGCAGAGGAGGTGGGTCAATTATCTAAAGTCTTTCGACTTTGAGTTGGCTTATACACCAGGAAATGGAAACATCATTTCTGATTCCTTGAGCTAGATGATGAAAACAGAGGCAGTGAGGGAGTCCTGTGATGAGTACTGAATGATGGCACTCTTTACAGACATACATATAGATGGCCAGGAGTCCCAGGGGAAAGTGCCTCAGACCTCAACATCTATCATACCCATTTTTCTTGACCAGAACAAGATAAAGAATTTATCTTATCCGGATGTGTTAGTTATGAGAGACAAATTATATATTGGGGATACACCATCAGGATGGTCTCTTGGTAAAAGGAAAATATATAATTTTATGTTTCCATGTATGGATTCCTATGAGATTTCATGAGAAGCTAGTGAGAGATATTCATGACTCTAGATGGGCAGTAAATCTTGGTCTGAAAAATATGTATCATGATATCCATAGATAGTACTAGTGGTTAGGAATAAAGAAGGAGGCAGTGGGATTTCTGGTGAGATGGTTCACCTATTATCGGGTGAAAGATGAAAATAAAAGGCCTACTAGGTTGTTACAACCTCTCTCCATTTCAGAATGGAAATGGGATGAGGTCAGTATGGATTTTTCTGATATAATTAACTAGGAAACCTTATAAGAATGATAAAATATGGGTGAACGTGGATCTAATGATGAAGTTATCCCAATTACTATCTATCAGGGAGACCTTCACCATTGATGATCTGAGTATTATTTACATGTGTGAGATAGTTCAGTTACATGGTAGTTTGAGGAGTGTTATTTTTTATAGAGATCCTTTTTTCATGTCACGGTTCTAGAAGGGTATTTAGAAGGATATGGGATCATAGTCACTCCTAAATATATCCTATCATCCACAGACAATGGTCAATCTAAGAGGATTATTCAGATTATAAAGGATATTCTATGAGCTGGTGTTTTTCATTTCAGTGGTTCATGGTAGAATCATATGGAACTCTTAGAGTTTTCATATAATAAAAACTTCCAAAAATTGATCCAAATTCCACATTTAGAGGCTTTGTATGGAAATTCATTTAGTTCACCTATTTGTTGGTTGGAGATAAGAGAGTCATCACTTGTTGGACCTAGTCTCATGCATAAGATGTTTGAGTAGGTCCAATTGTTCAGGAAGTGGTTGGTGACCACACAGAGTAGGAATAAATCTGGTTCAAACCATCAGAGATGACCTCTAGAGTTTTAGGTTGATTATCATGTATTACTTTGGGTTTCACCTTGGTTGTGGTGATTCCAAAATAAGAAATATGGAAATCTAGTGTCCATGTTTGTTAGAATATTTATGGTAGTGGAATATTTTGGTCCAATGGAATACTAATTATCCATTCCATAGAATTATTGTGGCATGCTCGACATGTTTCATGTGTCATAACTTTGAATATATCTTCTTGAACCTTCTCATGTGGTATCTGCCAAGGACGTTGATCTTGGTGTAGATTTTTCCTTTGAGGAGTATAAGATATGGATTTTAGACTATAGTGAGAAGAATCTATGGGGTAGGACCATACCCCTTATTCTATTTAAGTGGCAGTGTGGCCATGTTTCAGAGGATACATGGGAGAAAAAGTCTGATATGTGAGCATGGTTTATATAATTGTTAATTGAGATTCCAAAGTGATTATTGGAGTAGCTCAGGGGTGAAAAGTTATATGGTTGGGAGGTTATAAGATCCTTTCTTTTTTCAGGTACACCTCTCATTGGGTTTTTCATTGAATGTCTTCTTTTGGGTTTTCCCATGTCTTTAAACCTTTGTGTCTGAGTCTTGTTTGGAGACTAAGAGATTTTTTTAGGGGTAAATGACTTAATGGTCGAGGATATTTTTTTTCTGAATTCATTGAGTCTGAGAATAAATTTATTAAAGGGGTTTATGTGGATTTTTTATGAGTTTGTAATACTTTGGGGTGGGTTGGAAACTTTTGCAGAAGCAGGTTCTAAATCCCTATACATAAAATTTATAGGTTTTAGAAATATTACACGATATTTAGTTATCACCAGGTAGAAGATATGAAATGGTTCATGATGTGAAACAAAAATAAATAGTGAAAATGGATCACATTTTTTAATGTTTAAGTAGGGTTATATTAACCCAAGGCAATTCATTTTTTAGTGAAACTCATAAAATGAGAATTAAACACTATGTAAATATTATATGCCTTGTATTTCTCAAGATTTGTGGTTTTAGAGCCACGATGTGTTTTTCATTTCATTAGTCATCACATGATACCCTTTTCCCTCATATCTTAGAGAATTTCTAGGTGATTTTGAAGTCTTATATTCCCTTCTGAACATCCCATTCAAGAAATCAATCTATGGTGAGTTATTTTGCTTAGGTTTTCACCTCCATTCCATCGCACTCCATTATAGGAGTGGAAACTCTTGATTTATGTTGTTTTGGGTGTTAAATTTGATCATGTGTGATCTAGGTTTATTATTTTGTTCTTATTCACCTCCATTCTTATTAGATTAACTATTTGGAAGTGTTTTCTTGATTGTGGGTTAAAGATAGGTGGCCTAAAACTAAACCCTATGCTATGTTTAATTGTTAAGTATGTGAAATATTATGATTGTTCCAAAAAAACATATGCATTAATTAATTTAATGATTAAAGATGAAAAATCATGGATTGAATTATTTCATTGGATCCCTTTGGATTCAATGGTAATGCAGCCTGGATTGAGACTGCCTGTTGGGTGATCCTACCCTGGAATAACAATGAATTGGATAATGAGTCAAAGTTTTTTTATCATAAAAGGAGATCTTAGGTAATTGATCGATATATAATCGCATTGGTAATGTATTATTGTTATTAAAATTGCTATATTTGACATGATATGATTAGGTGAAAAATGGCATCTTAATGTTTTCAGACCCACTTGATAAATGAAATGTGTAGTTGAATGAAAAATGGTAATTTACAGAATTAGCCATTGAGGTTAATGATATGGTATTGTGATATCCTTAATATTGTGAATTGTATTGTGATTTCATGTTGTAAATATTTTATAGTGGGATTTTCCTAGTTTTATGTTGTAATAATTATATATAGGTTTTGGCCTAGTTTCATGCTAAAATGATTATATAGAGGGCTTGGATTGGGATGATGAAATGATTATATAAAGGGTTATGCTCGGGATGAAGAAATGCTTATATAGAGGGTTATTTCTAGGATGTTGAAATTCTTATATATAGAGGTATACTTGGGATGCTGAAATATGTATATAGAGGGATATTCCTGATATGATTAAATGCTAATACATAAGGATTTTCCATGCTATATGATTATTCCATGGTTTTTGGTTGTAGTAGGCCTGGTTTTTCTACATGCTCAGAGACATTCTAGCATGGTACCAAAGAAATTTTAATGTTTTATTACATTAATTTGATTAGTTAATACACCTAGTTATCACTTTATTTCATGCACTTATTTATTGGAATGGTTTTTTTAGAAATGGTGGTACCGACCTACTGATTTTTACTCAAACCCTATTCGAGTCGTTGTTTAGTAACTGAGTAGATTACATGGGTGAAGATTTGGACATAGGAAAGGGACCTTGTTACTAATTGTTTCTTGTTGGATGGGTTGTAGTATGGATATGGGGCCTATATGAGGTTTGGGACTAGGGTTTTTATATTTTATTGGTGTCATTTGATTCTTTTATTTCTATTATTTTCATTTTGACATTTAGATAAATTTTAGCATGTCATTACATGGTTAACTATTATTTGAATTATCGGTTCCTCCTTTTACATCCTAGTTCGATGTTGTATTGTTTCTATTATTTCTATTACTCTGATATTTATTTGTATTTTTCATTTTCATTATATTGTAACTCAGTACCAGAGAATATAGTATCCCCGCTATACTCATCACAACACTACTACTAGTTGACAACATATGGTTTATGGGGAGGCATGCTTAAGGTCTCATAACTAAACTAATTTTACCATGTGAGAGAGTGATGGATAGGGGATGTTACAATATATCAATCTCCAGAATCTTACTAAATCAAGTTCAGCTCCCCCTTTTATTTTCATTGAGTTAATATTGAGAAATTAGGGCTTTGAAAAAAAATCATAATTATTTAATTTCCAAAATTCATAATTAAAATAGAACTACATTCCATCAATTGATATTCATAACAAAAACTTGGAAACTTGAAATAATTAAATCCAAAATATCCATTGTTTCTATCAAGATATTCAAATAATACAAATTGCCTCACAATATATAAAATATTTAATAATTTCTCATTTAAAACATAGTTATACATTAAAAACTCAATAAATACCTAGAAAGTATGTGGGAAAAAATAATCAAAATAGGCCGCATCGGAATCCATAATAGAAATAATGAAAATTTTGAAAAATGAAGAAGAAAAAAATCTTCTTTTTCAAGAGTTTCTATCTCCTCTGTCTCTTTCTTCAACTCTCTTTCTAGTCCATGAATCCTTATATTTTCACCTCATAATCAAAAATCTCTTAAAAATCAAGTGTATCATATTTTTAAATTTTTTTCAATCATTAACTTAAATCAATCATAAGTTAATTCCATCTTCCACTTCCAATTAACATGGCCTTATAATTTCATATTTATCATTGTCTCATTAATCTCCATTGGTTATATTAAGTTTCCTCCTTCTAATTTATCTTCTACCGAAATTATTTTCTAAAAATATATTCTTTTTAATAAAAGTATAAAATTATCACATCCTTCTTGAAATCAACATGCCACCTGTCAAATCCTTACCTCACCACCTCTATATTTAATTATTATTATTTTCATCTTGTTTAATTAATATTTTTAATATTTTGTAACATTCATTGGTTAGACTTATCCTCCACGTGGATTTATTTTTTTCACTTATCCCACTTGTGGAATCTTCCTTCAGTAGCACCTTCTCCCACAATGTGTTTGGTTAGTCACCCAATTGAGCCACTCCATTGATTTTTCTCCCTTGATGAGATCGATATACATGGTTAGTTCATCTCCTTCTATGTCTTCATCAAATGGATATTTAATGATAGATCATTATATAGGTTAATAATAATACACATATTTATCCAATTATTGAGAGTATATGGCCTCTTTGAGTATAGGTTTTCTCCACGATTTAGTTTGATTCATCTATGGAATCATTCCTCATCTAAAATTCTCAAAGAAAATAGTGATCAGAGCCTTCTTCACCCCAAAACTATCATTTGGAAGGCCACCATATGGGAACCATCTCATCCAAATTTGATAGGTTTTCCTTGATCTTATTTGATGCACGGTTATATATGTCAACCTTATCATTCATTCATTGGTTCCTCAACAGATTCATCAACTTTAATACATACCATTTAAATTTCATCTAGATATACTCAAAGCTCCCACTACTTCCAATAAATCTCAGTTTAAGGTTTCCATTAATCTTTTTTATTCATTAAAATTAGTTTTTAGATATATCTCTTTATGAATCTTTAACTGAATAACTAATCTCAAATTATTTCTACCGTAAGTTTCATTAATCATCACACAACCTCGGTTCAACTTTTCCCAGTGTCTCAACTTCCTTTAAATGAATAAATCCACTAAAATGTAGGTAACATCAAAATATCCATTGTTTCTCTTCTTGAAGTTCACAAATTTAAAAATTTTGGTTTTTTTATTCAACGTCTCAAGAAAATACTTATGTGAAACTAGTTGAAAATTCAAGTTATTTTTTTAACCTTTTATCTTTGTAACCCAAATTTTACCATGGTAAATTATTATTTGGAAAAAATTAAATTGACCCTATTGTCTAATTTTGATGCCCTTATTCGAAATATATAATCTATTTTATAAAAAAAATTCCTAAAAGTGATAAAAATTAATTTTAAAATAAAATTATATAATGAATAAAAATATTTTTAAAAAATATATATTTTTAAGCATTAAATTATTTAATTATTATTTCATACAAATTACTAATATTAATAGATGATATTTTATTTATATATATAAAAACAAAACATCTTATTAAAATAATTTTTAAATTTGATACATTTAACATAAATGTATAACATATAAAACACAATTTCTTTGGAATACATAATCATTTTAACAAAGAATTATTATATTTTTATTTTATTCTTTAATTAATTATCATATACTAATTACATGTTAAATATATTATTTATAAGGTTAATATATATTTTTAACCACTATACATATTTTATTAATAATAAATTCATGTCAACAATTCCAAATTGAAAATATGTTTATATTTATATAATCCAAGATCTATATATGAAATTAATATATATATATACAATGAATATATGATGGTAAAATTATCAATTTAAATTCCTATATATAACCTTAAATACTTTTATAAAATCATTTATTATATTTTTTTATTCAAAAATTTTACCATATTTCAAATGTTTTTCATTCTTTAAATAGTTATATTTGGTGGTGTGATTCCCTTGGGAGACCTTGAGAAATAATTCTTCAATATTATTGTCTTTTTATTCAATTATTTTTATATTTATCTTTTAGTTTTCATAATTATTTTCCATATATTTTTCATAAAATGTATTAATTTTTATTTCTTGTTATATTTTAATATTATATTTTAATAAAACAAGTTCATTGTCTATTTTATATTCATATTTCGAATGAGTTATTTTATACTCAAGTTCAATTTTACTAAAAAATATTAATTGTGACAAATATAAAATTTCATGAAAGAAAATGTTTCTTAAATTCTAATACTTTACATAATTCTATAATTTTGAAATTACATCCTTGTAATTTTATTTTTCTCCAACCATTGAAAATGAGTGTTGGTTTCCTTAAAATAACTCTAACTTCATATATAAGTTCTGTTGATAACTCATCCTTAATATCTAGGTAAAGACTAGGAAACTCATCATTTCTCCAAAATAACCATATATTGATATTTTCATTAGTATCAATCATTTTTTCCATGTAATATTCATTAGTAGGTAAAAAACATATAACTGTGAATTAAAGGGATATATAATTTCAACATACCCATTATATAATGATGAATCCAAAAATATATGTTCCATGTGAAAAATAATCATAAGTACATTAAAATAATATCATGATAAACCCAATGAAATAAAATGGGTTACGTAACATTTTCATGAGATATCACATAAAAAGTAATAAGAAATTAGATCAAATATTAAAAAAATTAATCACCCTAAATAAATATATCATGAGTGAATTTAGATGGTGATTATTTTATGACTATAGTCATAGATGATGGAACTTCATAGAAATAGTGTGAAATTGAAGAGAAACCGTGAAAAAAATTAGCATTTGGGTGGAATTGTCATAAAAATATATATAAGCTACTTTCAAAATCATTTTCAAAAAGAAATAAAATAATTAAATATTTATTTTAATAATAATTATTTCCAATAATTTGAACTTGATAATAAATAAATATAGGGTATAAGAAACTTGAAAAGAAATATTATATGGTATAAAAGATGAAAAAAATATTTTTATCATTTTTTAATGATTTAAAGTAACCTCTATCAATAAAAGAGATATAAAATTGGATTCTAAATATAATTAAAGGGAAATATTATAGGTTTAAAAATACAATATATATTTTAATTTCAAAATAATAAAAATAAATATTTATAGTATGAAATAATATGTATATAGAAAATAAATACTCAAAAAATGCAATGAAAGCTTTCATCATAATTTAAAAGGTAATAATTAATCCAAAAATAGATTATGAGAAAGAAATGTAAATTCTCCAAAAAAACAAGATGAAAAAAATATGAGATATTAAAGGGATAGAATATACATAAAATATAATAATTAATATAAATAAGATGAAATATAACTCAATGATAAGATATTATGTCAATAAATCCCCTCATGAATTTGGTAATATGTGAATCAAAATATAGTGAAAGAGTTAAAATTAAAAGGAATTATAAATCCCATGAATCAAAAGTAAACTAAGATAAATTATTCCAATGGGGTTGTATATACTTTATATAAATTATAATAGGTTGTTCATATAAAGCATTCCACAAATATAGGATATTGGGATGAGAATCCCCATAAAAGATTGTAATCAACATAAAGGGATATAAAAAGGGGAAAATATCCCAAAAGAAGAGTGGTAATATATAAATACACATAAATAGGTCAAAATATTATGTATAAAATAAGAATGGGAAATATGAATGAATTAAAACCCAAAAAAGTGACAGTTGGGGGATAAAAATCCTTTTAAACATCATAATTAGTTAAATATGAATCAATTGAAAAAGAATTATTAAATAATTTTAAATAAAAAAGTGGAAATGTGAAATTTTTTGTGGAAAGTACATAAAAATACTATAAATATTTAAAATATACTATAAATCTCAAATCAAAAGAGATATCAAGATAAAATCCATCAAATTAATTCTTTACTTTCTCAAACATGCTTGTGCTCCCTATATATTCAACATTTGTTTATTGATCATAAATTTTATAACCAGATTAAAATTTATTACCTTTTATATTATTCAATTATATTAATTTATTATATATATATATAAGTTATTCATTGCTTTTTTTCTTGGTTTTTTAGGGATCCAATAACCCTTATAATTATAGCAGAGATTTTTAAGAAACCCAAACCATGATATACATACATGGATAAATGAAAACATGTTAAAATATAAGTTAATAAGACCATAATGTGAATAAATTACATGGATACTACATCTACCCCAACATTGAACATCATTAAATAGGCTTTATGAAGATCACATGGTGGTAGGTAAAGGACTCTCACCTTCAAAGGTATACTTATGATGCATTTGAATCACTCAATGTTCGAGTGGGACTCTTAATCCTCTATAACATTATAGAACCTCAATATGTAAAGGAGGTACAATAAAGATATCATTAGGGTGAGGTTGTTACTATCATGGATTTTTTGGACTATAATTCACATACACACACCCATTGAATAGGGTACCACCTCCTCATATAGATGCATTGATGATTCTCCTCAAATTCTCTTGAATTTACTCACCCATTATAATGAATTAGTACATTATAGTGAGAACTCTTGAAACTCTTTGATGAATAATGAACTCCCATGTGTTATATATCTTGAAATGACTCTTTAATGGTATCCCATTTAGGAATTACTCACTTAAATGATAACTATTATCATTTAGATACACTAAATATCAAATACATATGCCATATAAAATGGAATTTCATATTATAGAACTTTTAAGGAAGTTTCCTTATGATATCCATTCAATAATATCATACGATTAAAATAGGTAGTTTTATGAGATCTCATTTAATGAATTATTATATTCATGTTTTATAGTATTATAAATCCATTAATATCATGTGTTAATGGTATTTAGGGAATGTACTCTCCAATATACAATTTACACTAAATCCTAATTTTTTTTACCTCATTTAATTTTATATTGTATCATATACAGTAACATGTGAAACAATATCAAAAACTATTTTTAATAACTTCCAAAATACTTTTATAAAGTCATCATTAACTTCATTGTGTATCATATCAAATAAAATACCTTGTGAATACCGATCCAAAACTATTTTGTGTTAACTCTAAAAAACATTTATGTCAACTCTCTATGTTCGACTCAAGACCTATTCAATCAACCATAAAGTGTAACCCCACAAGCGTTTTTAGCGTTGACATAAAATATGAATCTCTATATCCATAAATGTAACTAGAGTATCCTCTAAAAAATAATAAATTCTATTCATGATACAAAAGGATCAGGCATGATGAAATGAACTAGCCCAAGTCATCCAAACATTAAACACCCATGTTGACCAATGACATACCCAAGGTGAATTCTCGGTTTCCCCAGGCTGGAAACTAATTTCAGGGTAGAAAAGTATAACCAGTGGGAATGATTTCACATAATAATTAGAGTTAAGAAAATAGTGTAAAAACCAACATGGTCCATGCATATGTTGGAAGTCCACGCCATAATAAAATTGACAATAAAACAACAATATATATAAATAGATGAAAAGAAAACTCTTCAATCACCCTTCAAACTTCCTCACCTAGAAATATATGAGTCCCATTGTGTGCCCCACATATATAAAGCACCTCCAAAAAGTAAATGCTTGTAGTAAAGGAATATCTGGTCAAATTAAATCATTTAAATTTCCACATGCTTAAAATGATATGAAAATAAAAGGAAATAATAACAAATCATTTAAAAGTCACACTTTTATAATGAAAAAAGTAACTTAAAGATAAACACTAACATGACTCCTTGTGACTTTACTAGTCACCATTTAGAATGAAAACCTCAATTCTCTAAGAGATGTAAAAAAATTATCAGGTCTGAAAAAAATTATAATAGACATGAGAAAAATAGATCATAGTCATTCCAAAGGAAACCACACCCCAAGTTTAAGACTTTAAATAAAATATCTATCTTATGATATTTTCAAATACATAATTAAAAATTGGTTTTTATTTTATTTTAAATAAAATCCAACATAATAATTTCCAAAAATTTATAAACATTCATTTTCTTTTCTTTTAAATGAAAACAACTACTTTTGAAAACATTTTTTGGGCCCAAGCCTATTTCTATTAAAACACACATTTAAACAAATTTTGAAATGATATTTTCAATAAAAATTAAAATAACATTTTAAAGAAGAAGAATAATGTACAAAAATGAATAAAAAGGCTATAAATATTAGGAATTATAAGTAAGTAAAGAATGAGATAAACTCATAAAATATATCATTTAAAATTAGTGTCATGGGAAAACACCCAAGGGTCGCTAAGGGATAGGGGAAACCCAAAACATACTTCACTAGCATCTAGTAAAAAAGATAAAAATATGTCATTGTCCATTGGAAGGATAATATACCTCACTAGTATAGCTAGTGGAAGGGGAAATTGTCTCATCCAATTTCACATACACAAGAACCTAGGCTTACCATGAAGTTTTAATAATAATAAAAATCACATAATAGTACAGTAAAACATCAAGAGTCAATTGCACAATTACCATAATCATATAAAGTAAATAAAAAATCAAGGGAAGATTTAAAACACATATCCAAACCCCCTTTTAGAGTGATAATTCCAAATTAAACCCAATGATACTTCTATTGAAAATAAATTAATGTCCAAAACATTTATTTTAAATCTACTAACTGATCCTTCTAATTTATTTTAATCATTACTTGAAACTAGTTTAAAAAACTATAATTAAGTAACACATTAAAACCCCTAATATTTCCTCTATTTATATGCACAAATACACTTACAAATATATATAAATGTCTCTCATTTCACAAATTAACATATTCACATATGAATTTGTGTGTGTGTGTGTGTGAATGTTTACCCATGTATATTTGGATAACACCAACATGGAAAGAGACATTTTAAAAACACAAAAAATTTATATGACTTTTTGAAAATAAGATATCACTCCAATTTTAAACAAAATCATTAAACATATTAATTAAAGGTTATTTAGTCATTTATAAAACAACCAATATGAAATGCAGTTTCCAGGTAATATTAAATCACATGTTTTGGAATAAAAATTCTACTATACTTAATGGAAACCAAGTAAAAATTGGTTTTCCTTTTAATGACCTTATAATTACATATAATAAATTAATTGGGCATCAAAAACTATAATAAAAGTGTAATTAGTTAAAGTTTTCAGAATTTAAAACCTTAAACATGGGGAAACCTACCTCAAATCAAGCAAAACTCATCACCTTTGATGAATATCACTAGAATGGGCCTCAAATCAAGCCTTATAAGTCATATTAAAATGATCAACATAAAAACATTCCAATCACATTAGGGTTTAGATATGGCTCATAAACCATGATTATATAAGAGAAAACAAAGAAAAACAAGGGGATAAATCTATAGATCAAAGCACTGAACTCAGATCAAATAAAACCCCACTAAAATCATGGTCTAAGGGAGAGTAGATGAAGAGGAGGTGAGGTTTAGGGTGCCCTATGGGATGGTTTGTTTCATAAAATTAATAGGTATGGGGATGGATTCATTTAGGAAAAGTAATAGAGGAGGAAAAGGAGTTAATTTCCTTTTTTTAAGACTAGACACTATGCACAGTTTGGCCCCCCAGTTGGCCAAACCATGTGCCAATCATGTGCCTCATACTGGAGTTTCTACAACAATTCACATGGTCAAGATACATGGTAAAACATCCCATGTTCCAACTATTGTTTTACATAGTCAAGCTATATATTCATTCATATGGTCTATGAATGGTTTCCACTAACCATATCCAACCATGAACCAATGCTAAAAATTCAAAAAAAACAATTATACAGTTTGATCTAGAATTCAAGAAAGATATTAAAAGTAACTAAATAAATAAATAAATTAAAAAAATAACTAGTACAGGGTGTGAGAAACTCCCCGCTATAACACTTTCTACCACTAAAAATCCTCAGATGGTAAAAATAAAGGACAATATTCTACCTCCTCAACAAATACTCAATTATATAAAACCAAGTAACACCATGACCGACACCAATAGAAAAATATTAAACTAAAAAAATGAATCACAAACATCTCTGAACCTTAATTCATCTCCGAGAGAACCCCTAAAACAAAAACTCACTATCAAACACTCCCTCACTAAAATAGGTGTCTGCAAGGGACTATAAACTGAATTACCAAATGATACAAGACTAAACTAAATGTGTTTTTCTCCTAGCCATAAATAATTCATTAACATGAAAGTCTAGTGGAACAAGAGACCACCCAAAGATAAAGTATTATTATTAAAAAAGTCTCTAAAATAAAGGGTCTTAACCAAAATTCTCAAAGATAAACACCTTGAATAGGCTCTCTAAGAACATTCCCTAACCCAAAATAAAACATTTCTAAAATAAAAGGCTCTCAAAAAACTAAACCCTACTTCATGATGTCGATATTTATAAACATTAAAGAGGTGGACTCAGACTACCTGAGATGAATGTACTAGAGTATGAAAGGGATCTTCTCTTCATGGGATAGAAGATATTCACTGAGAACACATGTACGAACCCCACTCATTCTAGGTCATCCCCTGAAACAAACTCACTATCATAGCCCAAATAGCTTCATCCTCATGTGTAGATAGGTTGAATGAGAATAATCTTAAACTAGGTTCTATAAAAAGGCCTCTATAAAAAATTGAGCATTCCCCAAATCCTTAATCATAGGCTCAAGAAAATAAACCAATCATCATAAGACAAATGTAAACCCCCAAAAAGTGTCTCAATATAAAAAAGTGTTTGGTTTTTTCACAACTCTTAGAATCTAGGAAATACCAAAAACTATATAATCCCACGTCCTAACCAAATGTAATAACTTAGGTAAATAATAACTATGTACTTTCCAAAATCCACCTGTTCTTATCAAGGGGGGGAGTAAATAAATACTTCTACATGAAATTTAAATCAAGATGCATTGATATTAAACTCATCCCAAAATGGTAATCCATGAGGAAAAAAAGGAAACCCCAAAGAAAAAAATACAAAATCACTGTAAATAAAATAGAAAACACTTAAATAAAGATCAATGTATAATTTAAAATAACAAAAAAAATTAAAATATCTTTTCAAAATCCACTGAAGACCATAAAATTTTC
The DNA here is from genome assembly GCA_963277665.1 of Viscum album. Classification (NCBI taxonomy): domain Eukaryota; kingdom Viridiplantae; phylum Streptophyta; class Magnoliopsida; order Santalales; family Viscaceae; genus Viscum; species Viscum album. Next base: position 731,176,468 of record OY728132.1, on the reverse strand, counting down.
ACCCTTTAAAGACATTTCAATTTTACATTAGTAAATTCCTTTAAAATTTCATCTGAGAGGCTATAAAAGGATTAAAAATTAAAACTAAAATGATGATAATCATGAGAAAAAAATCAATCCAGGAATCCCAAATAAAACCACCCCCTAAGCTTAAGTCTTTAAATAAAGGATTATTTTTATGTTAGTTAGTAATACATAACTAAAAATCTATTTTTAACATAAAATCCAACATAAGAGTTTTTTATTATTAATAATATTCGCTTTAATTTTCTTTTAAATAAAAAAAATTACTTTTTAAAACATTTTTCGTTCCCAAAACTCTTTTTAATAAAACACCCATTTAAACCACTTTTGAAATGATATTTTAAATACAATTTAAAATTCTATTTTAAAAAGAGGAATAAGGATCTAGAATGATTAATAAGGATATAAATCATATGTATTATAAGAAAGGAATGATAAAAATAAACTCATACAATAAATAATTTAAAAATATCATCATGGGGAAAACACTTAAGGTTAACTAAGGGATTGGGGAAACCTAGAACATAATTCGATAGCATTTGGAGAAAAGGATAATAACATGTCAGTATATAGGGGAGGAATTACATACTTTATTAGAATATCTAGTGTAAAGTAAACCTGTTTCATATAATTTCACCTACCCAAACACTTGATCTTCCCATAAGGTTAGAAAAATAATAACAACCACATAATAATATAATGAAACATCACTAGGAAATTCCAAAATTACCATAATCATACAAAGTAAATAAAAACCCAAGGGAATATTTAAACCACATATCTAAACACCATTTATGAGTGGGAATTATAAATAAAACACAAGGATACTTACATTAAAAATTAATCAAGGGATTGAACATTATTTTCAAATGTTCCAACCAGTATTAATTTAATTTAGTTAACACTTGACAATCATTTGAAAAACCTAAATTAATTAACACATTTAACACCCCCTGATTTCCTCCATCGTTATGACCATATACACTTACACCTATATATACATGTATCAAATTTCACAAATTCACATATTCCCATTTGAATTGGTACATATATATATATATATATAAACATGTATATGTGGATAAAACCAACATGAAAAGAAAATTTTTAAAAACACACAACTTTTATAAGCCTTTTGAAAACAAGAAATAACTCCTCTTTTAAAGTCGAAATAACTTTAAAAAATTAAAACTATTAATTGAATTCCAATTGGGAATTTATAAAATAATCAATGTGCAAGGAAATTTCAATTTAAATCACATATTTTGGAAGTACTTAATGGAAAGCAAGTAAAACTTGGTTTCCCATTTAAATAACTTATCATTACATATAAAAAATTCACTTGGTGTCAGAAACATAAATTTAAAGGTTAAGAAGTTAAATTTTATAGAATTTAAAGCCTTAAACATGAGTAATCCTACCTCAAATCGAGTGATACACATATCCTTTGACGAACATCACTATAATAGTCCTCAAACTATGACTTACAAACCCTATGAACCAAAAAAACACCTCATTTTTGTTTGGATTTGGCTATATAATGTGAATCATTAGGAGATAATAGAAATCAATGAAAAATAAGGGGACAAGTCCATACCTAAAATCACCAAACTTGAATCACATGAAAAACCCATTAAATTGTGATCTAAGGGAGAGAAGATGAGGAAGATGCATGGGAAAAGGATCTATATAGACTAATACATTAAAAACATAAATAGAGAGTGTGTATGAGATCACATAGACAAAATAAGTGGGGAGGGGAATGAGGTAACTTCATTTTTTAAAATACTAGGCACTACGAATGATTTGGCTGCGTGGTTGGAAAAATTGTGTGTCAAATGTTTGCCTCCTACTAGAGGGTATAGAACACACCAAATGGGTAGAATGAATGGTTAGAAAACCTATGTTCCAACCACGCACTTTTTCTATGTCAAGTTATAGATGCATTCGCATGGTCTACACACGATTTCCTCTGATCATGCTCTAGTGTTAAAAATTACAAAAAATAAAAAAAAATGGTTTTGATTGAAATTCAAGAATGAGATTAAAAATAATTAGTTAAATAAAATAATAAATAAAATAACTTTCCATGGGTTTAAAATGTGATATTCACTATACTTGTATATACCAGTCACACCACATTCTAGGATGAATTTTTATACATTCCCTTTGTTTAAGAAAATGAGTAACCATGACACATAGATTATGTCAATCCCATATATACAACTCATACATACTCGATTCTCTAGTTATAAACTGACCATTATGATGAATGTATTACATGTAATTCACCTTTATATATGATCATATCACATGTCCCTTTACCAAGTAGATAATAAAATCATATATATTATTTAGGGGTTTTCACATGCTCCTCAAACTATCTCAATTGATAAAACATGTTTCATGCTCATCGTAAAAGAGAAAAAATCTCTTCATGGTTGATCTCCAATTGATGAAATGATCAGAAACATACTCAAACATCCCCTAATTATTTAAACCTCAAGTATTATGTAATAAAGGTGTGAAATTATAAAGATTCTCATGCCAAGTATTTTTCCAACCACAATTATGAGGGACAATATTATCCATGCACCCCTATTATACCATATCAATAGTGTATAACCCTCCATGCAGTATCTTTTGTGTGTCATCCAGCACACAAAAACACTTTTTGTGCCTCATGAACATATTTTGTATCTCTAAACAATAATAATACCCTTTCTAACTATTAAATTTCATCATAACCTATAATACTCCATGATGAACATCAATCAGGGATAATTTAAATCTATACTTTTAGAGTTCAACCATCATTACATTTCATAAAATCTATATTAATATATTCATATATATATACATACAATATGAAATAATTAAAATTATAGATTTTATTATATATGATGCATTTTGTATTATTGAATCTCTTTTAAGGATACTTAAAAAATCCTAAAATAACAATGTGTTTTCAATATATTATATTGATAGATAAAGAGAATTATCCTTATATTTGCTATATTTTAAGGAGTTTTGTTATCTCGTTACATATATACGTAATTCATACTATATCCATATATGTCCACATAATAAAATATTAACACTTAACACTTTAGTGAGTAACATCAATGTAGAAAGAAATTTTGAATAATGGTGATATTTAGGAATCATATTTTTAATAGTCAGCACCTTGAACATATTAAAATTTATTAACTCTACAACATAAAATATTATGATTTCAATAACTTCTATTGTCTATTTATAACTCTTCATGTTTTACATCATAATTCTTGGAATTTTTCCCATTAAAAATTTTCCTCTTAAAATTTTCATAAATAATATAACTATTTATATTATTACTCATAATAACATATTAATCTTCTTTAGTATAAACTAAAATTCACTTTATTCCAGTAATAAAATGTAACCTTTTAAATTTCTCTTTACTTACAAACCCTAAAACTCTTTTAGGATATTGAGTGAAAATCACTTTGTATTTTAAATGGAATAATCCTTTAAAAAATAGTGATATTCACTTTCTCATGGTAATTAAAAGTAACTTTTACATTTTTTTTTACCATCACATGTCCATAACTCTTTCAGATATTAAGTGAAAATCACTTAAAATTTATTCTAGTATAATATTTTATTTTCTTTAAAAAAATTATATTTTAAACATACTCCCACTAGACACTTAGACACTACATTGTTTTTATAATTCCATGCTACGATACACAAACTACTTTCTATTAGTAAATAACACTTATTTTCTTTAGTGGTAATATTTAACAAACAAACTATTTTTTACTTATTATATATGGTATTCTATGTTTTTGAGGATTTTTTTATAAAATAAACAATATTTATTAAAATATTTCATAGATGGGTTGTGATAACATATTCCCTCGTATTTTAGAAAACATTTGGATAAATATTTTGTCATAGATAATTTTTTTTTATTATTTTAAATAAATATATAAGATGAATAATAAACATTGTGTATTTACTTTATTATCTTATATTTTTTATAACAATTATTTATTAATAAAATAAAATTTATTATCATATAAGAGAACTAAGAAAAGTATACACATCATTTATTTAAATCCATATAAGATTGATAAAATTCATTAAAATTAAAAAATATTATATATTTTTTTTATTCACCTCTTTTATGTAAACTAAAATATCTATATATTTGTTCCATGATTTTGAATGCATGAATATTTAAAACACTTGTAAAGTATAATTTTTTCATCATATACCATTCAAAATGGAAGAATAAATTTCTATAACACTAATACCAGATATGGAAATTCCATGGGGATTTATAAACCCCTTCTGATATCATAAAAAGTTTCATCTTATATATTATTTCTCCTTCCTTCTTAAGTTTACCTTTATGTTTCAATGACCTTGACAGGATACTAATAGAAACAATATTCAACTCCACAATTAACTTCATTCTTCTAGTTTGAACTTTTACCCGCTTACACTTTCTATCAATCACCAACCTAGATATCATATGCCTTGTTCAACTATCCTCACCACTTTTAAAACTAATAAGGTATAAATTTCATGAATTTATTCATTTTTTTTAAAAAAAATCATCCATTAAAATTAGATGAATACTTTCACTAGAGCAAGCCTTACAGGAAATATTCAATCTCCCCAAGTAATTAGTATACTCAATCATACTAAGTATCATTGAAATACTCAATAATATTTAGTATATGGTCCTAAAATTACTTAGGTAATTTTTCTCTAATTCCTTTATATCCCAAATTGAATTATTTTTTACTTCTCATAATCATTTAGATTCACTTTTTGATTAAATTCTACACTTGATCACTCATTAAGGGATTTCTCTAACAGAAATAATTTTTCATTAACAACTTTTATCAAGTTTCTAGTCTAATAAATTGCTTATATTAATCCTATTATGTTGATCCAAATATATTTATTAATGTTTTTGAGTACGTGGGAAGATTATTGGGATACGAATTTTCCTCTATAATTTAATATTTTTCTAGATAAGGATAATTGAAGGTGATGAGGTGGATATGTTTATTATGTTGGCTTGTGTTTTAAATAAATAAATAATATTCAAAATCACGTGATATAATGTATATTTTTGTGAGGTGAAGGTTTTTGTATGTTTGGATCTATTTTAATTAGGTTTGAATCATTTTTTAGAATAATTTTAAGAATTCTAGAATTGAAGGTTTGTGGATAAAAATGGATAATTCTGGAATTTTGAAATGATCATAAGACAACTTTATTAGATTCATTTATCCAATATAAAAAAATTATTTTTTATTTTTATAAGAACCATCCCCCAATTGTGTAAACATCATTTGAAGATATATATGAAAATATTTGTGTAAATATAATCTATATAATCATCACTTTGTAAGGATTAATTATCAGGTACATAAACATAATTTGTGGAAGGTTCATCTATGTAAAGATGATTTATGATCTATGTAATAATCATTTATAATCCACAAAAAGATCATTCCTTATTTAAAACTTTATATTTCTATAAAATGAAATATGATAATTTTTGGAATATTTATTTTGAATTAAATAATAATTTTAGATGATGATAAATTTGTTATGTCATTTATTAAACATCACAAAATGTATTTTTGATTTATGTAAAGGGATAATAAGGTTCACATTACGAAGAAAGAGTTTCTACAATGGAAGAAGGATTAGTTGCTATTTTAACTTCTTGGTTTCATTAAAACTATTATTGTGACACCTTAATAACTAAGAACCGTGTTTGAAAAGAATAAGAATAAGTGGGAAGAATAAGAATAAGTTTAAATACTGTTGAAGTAAGATATTCATTTGAATTTAAATTTCAAATTAGAATTTGAATATGAATTTTTTTATGATGTGAGATATAACTTTTTGTATCATGCATGTAATAAGGTGTGTGAGTAAAATATTTAGGAGACATTTATAAATTTATCACGATTTTTTAAAGAGAAACAATAGGAATAAGTGCCTATAAAGATTACTATGACAACCGGGCCCCGGTGACAGCACAGACACCTCGCCTTAACATGGTCGTCGGGTCCTGGCTGACCAGGTACCCCCAATTACCCCGAAGACAAGTGGGGCCCACCCCAGGGTCCACCCACATGCTTGAACGGGTCATCTAACTAATAACAGTCCCCACAGGCCAACACATGTCATTTCCAGTGTGTTTTTTCCTCACTCTGTCCTTTCCAGTGTGTTTTTTCCTCACTCACACACACCCTGGGAAACTTCCCAGAAGGTCACCCATCCAAATCACTACTCCAGGCTAAGCACGCTTAACTGTGTAGTTCTAATTAGACAGGCTCCCGAAATGGAATGTGCACCTTGTTGACATGAGTCATATCATTTAGTCATTTAACCCTTTTATCATTTTGGGATGTTACAATCACCCCCCCCCCCCCCCCTTAGAGCACAACGCCCTCGTTGTGGGCCCTATAACGCAACCCAGGGTCCACCCACATGCTTGAACGGGTCATCTAACTAATAACAGTCCCCACAGGCCAACACATGTCCTTTCCAGAAGGTCACCCATCCAAATCACTACTCCAGGCCAAGCACGCTTAACTGTGTAGTTCTAATTAGACAGGCTCCCGAAATGGAATGTGCACCTTGTTGACATGAGTCATATAATTTAGTCATTTAACCCTTTTATCATTTTGGGATGTTACAATCACCCCCCCCCCCCTTAGAGCACAACGCCCTCGTTGTGGGCCCTATAACGCAACCCAGGGTCCACCCACATGCTTGAACGGGTCATCTAACTAATAACAGTCCCCACAGGCCAACACATGTCCTTTCCAGTATGTTTTTTCCTCACTCTGTCCTTTCCAGTGTGTTTTTTCCTCACTCACACACACCCTGGGAAACTTCCCAGAAGGTCACCCATCCAAATCACTACTCCAGGCCAAGCACGCTTAACTGTGTAGTTCTAATTAGACAGGCTCCCGAAATGGAATGTGCACCTTGTTGACATGAGTCATATCATTTAGTCATTTAACCCTTTTATCATTTTGGGATGTTACAATCACCCCCCCCCCCCTAGAGCACAACGCCCTCGTTGTGGGCCCTATAACGCAACCCAGGCAGTGCACCGTGCGCTTAAGGCTAGGTTCCTCCTCTGATACCAAATGTGACAACCGAGCCCTGGTGACAGCACAGACACCCCGCCTTAACATGGCCATCGGGTCCTGGCCGACCAGGTACCCCCAGTTGCCCCGAAGACACATGGGGTCCACCCCAGGGTCCACCCACATGCTTGAACGGGTCATCTAACTAATGACAGTCCCCACAGGCCAACACATGTCCTTTCCAGTGTACTTTGTCCTCACTCACACACATCCTGGGAAACTTCCCAGAAGGTCACCCATCCTGATCACTACTCCACGCCAAACACGCCTAACTGTGGAGTTCTAATCAGACAGGCTCCCAAAAAGGAAGGTGCACCTTGTTGACATGAGTCATATTATTTAGTCATTTAACCCTTTTATCATTTGGAGATGCTACAATTACACATAGAGAAATAGTATCATGTGATGGAATAAGTTTAATAAAAAAATTAAACAATCACCACTATAACAACTTGAATGGAATTATAGTTTAGTTAAATACCTTATCATTATTGAAATCATAAATTCTTTATCATTTCAACAATGCATGAAGTGTTTAAACCTAGTTAAAATAATTATTCCAGCTTGAGTACAAGGACATTACCTACTCATTTTAATTATATGTTGATACTATTGGGTCATATGGTCTCATTGAAATTTGGATCATTCCAAGGATTAGCCTTCGATTTTGAAAGTTGGACCTTGTAAAATAAGGTATACCCTTCATGTTTTTGTGTGTTTGTAAGCAATCTAAATTCACTTTAACATGTAGTTAGGGTTTTTTAGGTGGGAAACTTAAAAAAATGATTTATTCACCCCCCCCCCTCCAGTTATTTCTATTAGTCTATGGGTTCCTTTCAATTAATATTAAATATATGGTTCCCTTTAATTGTGATTTGTTGTATCAATTTTCGAGGAATATAGATTCTCTTTGGTTGAAGATATTTCCACTATTTTTTTTATATAATAGGAAATCACAATTTAGTAAACTAAAAGGGGATTATAACATTTTATAGAAAACATTGTCACATATAGAAGGATAGGATGTTCCCTAGCCTATTATCTATTAGTTATGATGTCATGTAAGCCACAACTGATTGATTCCCACCTTGTGTTGAGAATACTTATATTATAGTATCACATAAGAGGAATTTTATAAATTATGGGAACAATCAAAATGTTATATTATCTTCTATTTTAGAGATCGAATTTATTAAATTAAAATGAATAAAAATTGAAAAAGAAATATTGGATAAAATTTAGAAAATTTATAAAGCCAATAAAAAAGTAAAGTGAGTGGAACTATAAATTTGGAGACTAATGTATGAAGAACTAAAAATACAGGATGATGAAACTATAGATATCTTTTTCACAAGGGTGGATGAAATTTTGAGCATTGTCAGAAGTTTTTGGGATTAGTTAGAAGATACAATAGTGGTTGTGAAAATACTTCACATACTACCTGAAATATTTGATTCTAAAGTTTCTTATTTATAAGATAAATATAAAAAACTCCCTATTAATTATTTACACAATATTTCAATTTCCTAAGAGATTATAAATTATAATGTTGTCAAGAATAAATTTCATACTAAAAAATAAATTGATTTTAAAGCCTTAAATAAAGATAAGTATAGGTATAAGGTTGATGTAAATTATGTTGTCTATTTAAATTTAGGTTTATATGTGAATTTGGAGTTTCAAAAAATAATGTCTATTATTTCTAGAAATGTGAAAATATGAAATGAAATGTTTAAGCGGAATATTTCACTAAATTTTTGTAAGTGTGTAGTAATTATACATTTTGATTCAAATTTTACAAGATTGAAAGGTGAAAAAGACAGTGAAGATAAAGAAGAAAGACTAAAAAGAATATACATGATGAAATTAGCAAATATTGACAAGTAAATTTTTTTTTAAAATTTTAGGGAAATAATTTATCTAAAAACAAAAAGAGAAACTTCTTATCTAATTTTGAAGGTATTTAAAGGATTGATGATAAAGTGACATTGATAATTTCAATGACCTTGATGAAAATATTCTAATTATTAATGTGAATGAAAAAAACTCACTAGTGATGAAAGTAGTGGTGCTCAGAGTAATAATAAAACTTAGATGTAATTTATTTTTAAGATAGAAATGAAATAATTTTTTTCAATGATCAAAAATTAGTAGAAGGATATCATAATCCAAATAAAAAATGGTCAATATTCTAATATTAATAAATATTTCCATGCAAAAGAAAAATCAAAACTACATAAAGAAACTAAAAATCTAAATAATATGTTTGATGATAAAAAAACTCTAAAAATAAATATATAATAAAAGGTAAAGTATAAAAATAAATAGACTGACCATATTCAATTAAAACTAGTTTAAGGAAAAATAATAATTGCAAAGCTTTTAATCCAACTTACTGAAGAGGATAGTGAATGTTCAAGGATGTATGATGGTTGTGAATAGAAAAAAAACACCCTATAATGGTGAAAAAAATCATAAAAGGTTTTTGAAAAGTCTAATAATAAGAAAATATAAGATCAGGTTTTTATCAAAAACTGGTGATCCTCAAAAATATATAAATTCGAGGAACATTAACTTGAATTCAAAAATTACTACAACTGGTGACTCTAAAAAAGATAAAAATAATCTTAATATAAATAATAATATATCGAGTGTACTCAATAATTTTGGTATATAAAATGGATATAAAATTGGTGAATCAATGAAGGAAGGAAGATAGGTTTCAATATCTGGATAATATTATGTATACAGAGGAAAGTATAAATTTTATTATTATTGTAGGAACTATATAGGATTTAGGAACTTTGATATAATATATTAGTTCTGTTATCAGTACTATTATCATCCTAGGATATTTGGGAGGAAAACATTTAGATAGATTTATCCCTCTCAAAAAAATAAATTTTATAAATATATTATAAATTCTGAATAGAAATCTCAGAGTAGGTTTGAATTTCTTGAAGAAATATGTAGATGATGTGACTATCCTAGTCTCTATGAAAATGAATGTATCATCTTTCTAAAATTCCATAAAAACATGAGTTACAATACTCACCAACCTCAAAATAATAAGATAAAATGTATTGAAAAATATTTGGTTGTGTATGTGGTACTGAAAGTATGAAAAGGGATAATACTTGAATTTAAGATAGTGGATGTTCCTCTCATTTGATAGAAGAATTAAAAATAATATAGAATATTTAGAATTAAAAGAAAGTATTAGTGACCTTTGATAATGATGGTTCACTAAAAATAAAATGTGTTGGATTAACTATGATTGGTAAATATCAACAAAAAATTTAGAGAGATTTAATTTTTAGTGGACTAAAACGCAATATTCTTAGTGTGTCTCAGTTATATGATGAAGGAAATTAAGTGATATTTCAAAAGGGTTATATCGCCACTCATTTTTGGTGTGTCATTATTTTATCATACTTATTTTATGTTTCGATTGGTTGGGTTAAATTGATAGTAATTTTCAAAGGGATAAAGAGAAGGAAGCTAGAATATGGATACAGGAACTAGTTTTTCCATGAATGGTTATTCATGATGTGAATGGTCTATGGAAATATTTCATTAATCACATTCAGGGTTTGAATGGTTTTTTAAGAAGATCCACTCACATCATGAAATTTTATTCATGGTGTGAATAGGTTTTTGGGATTTTAATCTAAGGTGACATGATTTTTAGTGTATATAGAAACTGAAATATTCAACATGTTAATCCATAATTCATGTCCTGAATGGGGTTGTGTCTAGTAGATTTATTAAATTTTTGTTCCCTATGATTCTCATAAGACTCTCTACATTTTCTTTCAAACTCCTTCCCTTCCTTGGACTTTTTTGGAGGATCTATTAATTTGAAAGGTAAAATCCATCATATCATCAATTTTTAAATTTTGGGATTCAAAGTATTCCTAAAATATTATAAAGGGAAATGTGAATTAATCATTCAAGGTAGGTTGTTTTTTCCTCCTTCCACTTTCTCTATAATAAGAAGGCTCTCTATATTTATAAATTCATTCCCACTACTTTTGATCAAGAATATCTTACTAAAACTTTTTTTTATTTCAATATTTTATTGCTTAAGATTGCATTGTATGTGATTCCCACAACATGTTTGAAAACAATTAGATGGGTTTCTTAAAAAAAAATACCAGTTTTGAATGTATACTTGATATAGTGTGGTTGTGGTTTTTTCATGTGCATGTGGAATAGACCAAGGAAGTAAGTAACCTAGTATGAAGTTCTCTTTGGGGGCCTAAGAAAATGACACCAAGTAACAACTTCGTAAAGGATGAATCACCTCATGATTTTAGGGAGGTCCAAGAGTGTACATGTTTGTGTGTGTGAGAAGTTGACTAGATATTCCATGAGAAATTAATTAACCTTAACTATGGATTTTTAAAGGAAAACTATATTCTGGTAAAATTTATTTTCTACACCTATTTTCTAGTTCTATATGGATAGATTATGAAAAATATTTTATTTATTTTTATATTTTTTTCTATAAATTATGAGTTTACCTAATTCATGTTTTAGCCGTGTGTGGGAAAAATCTCAGTGTTTTTTAATAGATATGATTACTTTCCCCCTTTATATACACTTTGGTGAATATGTATATGTTGTTTTCAATGATACATTAGAGGGGAATATTTAATATATTTCTCTAGTATAACTTAATAGGGTTATATTCATGTATATCTAGAGTTGGGGATTTGGAATTAGAGTTTATCAAGTCTTGGATTCTAGATTGGTGCTACCATGGTGCCTGAGTATCATTTTATTATTGGATTCTTAGTTATTCTATTTTTTTATTTCCATTATTAATATTATAATGTTGGTTTTTGAATTTTTTTAGTTTATTTTTTTCATTTAATTCATCATATATTTTTGTTTTGTTTTTTATATAAATTTATTATTAGGTTGTGTTTGTCTTATGGAAAAATGTCCCTCCCTTCTTTATTGGTAATCCCTATACATTTATTTACAACCTTTGGTGTCTGGGGAATGTACCCAAAATTTATTGGCACATCAACTCTTTCCAATCCATGTAATGGGATCCAGATGCTAAAAATTGTATCATTTTGGTTGGTTCATCATCATGGGTTTATCCAATGAGTGTTGGGTATCATGCATTAGTAGAGTGATTTCCCATTATGACTACATTATCACAAGATTAATTGATTTTTAGTATTATATTATTTATATTTTAATTTTTATGATAATATATTTGATATAAACCTAAATTAGGAAGAGATAAAATAATCACCTTGTAATTATTTATATGGTTATAGAATAGAAATTCCACTATATAGGAGAACAAAAAAACAACAAGAGGGCGTAGTAGAGAACGTGGTTCCACCTGAACAATGGGTGAACCAGTAGTTGTTCTAGCGTATTGTGAAAGAATTATAGGTTTTCAATAAGGGGAATCAGTCTGAGGAACCACATTACATAAATCACTCCTTATAATTCAAAAAATATGATCCACCAATATTCCAGGGAGATTCAAAACCTGAGAAATAATAAGTATCGTTGGGTATAATGAATAGGATATTTAACTTCCTCAAAACTCTAGTCAAGATGAATTTCAAGTAAGAGATATACATGACTGAATACCTCACACTATAATGGTGTGACTTTACAATTCAAATGAATCTAGACCATGGTCTTACATGGGTGGGGTTTGCAGAGTTGTTCAACAAAAACTTTTATCTACACACCTTCCAACTAGAAAAGATGACAAAATTCTTCTAGCTAAAGTAAGGAAGTATGTATGTGACTGAGTATTCCACCCAGTTCAGACACCTAGTTTACTTATACCAGAGGAAGTATATAGAGAAAGGCTAAAGCTGAGAATATTTTAGCGAATCCTATGACTTGATATTTACGCTAAATTAGTCATGTTCTATATTATAAATTTTAAAGTGATAGTGAATAAGGAACTGGTGTGATATATATATATATATATATTGGAATCTTAGTGGAGGGGAAAATTTTGTCCTTCCAAGTATAGATGGTAATTTTGGTGTAGGGGATAATTGAAAACGGTAGAGTTATTCTCAGGGTATCAGGTAATCAATGAATCAATTTATGATATCAATAAATTATCCACTATGTCGTAGCATTGTAACAGGTTTCTTAAAGTGTGGCTCACATCAGGATAGGGAGAAGGATTTTACTACACCACCACAAGATTTCCAAAACTATGGAAAATAGTACATCTAAAAAAATATTGACTTATATCTCAAAATTCAACATCATGAGATGGTTGAAACCAACATCGTGTCATACATTCCCAATCAGAATGATCTCTTCAAAATAATTCTCTCCCTCAATTTCTGGTGAACCAATATGACTCTAAGAACACCTCAATTGTTAGGATAACACCATAGTAAAGGAGAAAAGACTATATTATGGGAGTTAATTAATAGTTATATAGAGTTGATCGGAAAAATTTTTCTAAGAAACTAGGTCCCTTGATAGTGTGAGGTACCATTATTTTAAACTTATACCCTGTTAATGTCTTGTCTAATACCTGTGCATCAAATCATTTTCTTACTGCTTGTGTGTTCGAAAAATTATGCATGCATGTAGAAATGATGCATCACATCATGAGCCTTAAGAAACTTCTATGTTAGTGGGAAGGGAAATGATTTTAGTTCCTATATTTTACCATTACCATTGATGCATCAAAATTTCTCTAAATGTTATTGTCTTAGAAATGGATAATTTTAATGTAATCCTTAGAATTGACTATTTAGTGTAATTTAAAGCCTATATTGATTGTTATTCTCTTCGTATAACATTCAAATACCAGTATGGAGATGTTCATTTATTCAAAGGGGATTGGGATAAGAATGCTGGTAGAGCATGACCTTTAATGTAAGTGGATGGAAACTTTTCTAGTCAACTAGCAGTAATGAATATGGGAACTATAGATGAAACAACAAATATGACTCTTCCTAAAATAGTAGATTGATACCTATATGTCTTTATAAATGATTTCTCTAGGCCACCCCTAGATTAAGAAAATTAATTCTCTATCAATCCACTCTCAGGAACATGTATTATTTCACTTTCACCATATAGAATGTCTCCAACATAGTTGTAGGAATTAAAGGTCCAACTAGAATAATTAGAGATAAATATCTTCATTAGACCAAGTATATCCATTTGGGCTACTCTAGTTCTGTTTTCCAATAAGGTAGACGGTTCACTTCAATATATAGTCTATTAACATAAATTGAATCAAGTAGCAATCAAGAATTGGTATCCTCTTCCTTGAATTGATGATCTGTTTGATCAATTGAAGGGATCCAAGTGGTTTTCTAAGATTAATCTATGACTAGGATATTATAAACTAAGATTTATAAAAGAGTATATTCTAAATACCACATTTTTTAGTCGATACTACCATTATAAATTTTTTTTCATGCCTTTCAGTCTGAAAAATGAACCTATAGTTTTCATGGACATGATAAATTTTGTATTCTATAGGTATCATGGTTTTTTTAATGTTATAAATTGATGATATTTTAGTTTACTCTTGATTTAGAAATTACCATAAGGAGCACTTAGATATTATATTATGCACATTGCGTGATTGCCAACTTTATGATAAATTTTTTAAGTGTTACTTCTGGATAAAAGAAGTTCACTTTCTTGAGAATGTCAGTTCTAAGAAAGGAATTTTAGTTGACTTTGGAAGTATTGAAGCAGTAATTTATTGCAATCCACCCAATAATTTCTTTTAGATGTGTAGTTTTTTGTGATTATCAGGGTATTATTAATGATTTTTATGGTATTTATAGAGACTTTATTCTCCTATGAATTTGTTAATGAGGAAGGGAATCCTATTAAATTAGATTTATTATTTCCATAAATCTATTTTAGATCTTAAATATTATCTCACTTCAGCACCTATCCTTAAATTATATAACTAATTTAAGGTTTTATCTTCTATTGTGATGCATATGGAATTTTATTTGGTGGTGTTATTATATAGGGAGATCATTGTGTGGATTATGGATCAAGGTATATGACCTAGAATTAGCTGCATGGTTAATTCCTTAAATACATATGATCCCTATATCTTTGGGGAAAAGTTAATGGTTTTCACTAATCATAAAATATTTAAATATATCTTCTCTTAGATAGAATTGAACTTGAGTAAATTACATTTGATGGAGTATATACAGATGCTTTACTTTAACTTGTTGTATACACCTAGAAAAGAAAACTCAATAGCTAATGCTTTGAGGTAGAATTCTTATAATAAAACTATAAGAGAAGATTATAACCAATGGAAATTGATGAGTGTTATTTCTGACATGAATCTAAACTATTCTAAAAAAATGAAAATTTAATTTTCTTTCTATTCACTCTTGTTCAATATTTGATGAACTTTCTTAAATGGGATCAATAATCAGATCATGATTGCATCACCATTAGGTCAAACCTAAATAGTGGGGAGGCTATGGATGCTTAGGTAGAGAATTTAATGTGTAATTATATTTCTATAATTCAATTATAGAATGACACACTTATGATTTTATTCAAATTTTTAAACACTTGTTAAGTATTTTAACTATATTTTAATCAGTATACCCTTGTATTTCAATGTTTTATTAAAAATTGGGAAATTGTAAATGTGGAATTGACATGATTTAAAATGAATAAAATAATGTTAAATTTTTGAATTAAATTTTCTTTATAAATTTTGGATTGGTATTTTGTTAAGTGAATTTGAATTGTTCTAAGTGTATCATATTTTTTAGGAATTTAAAAAAAAGGACCATTTTATCCCATCAACCAGTGCCATCCCACAAGGGGTCGACTAGCCAGGCCACCACTGGGAGGGCCTAATCAAGTTGAAAGGGCTATATGGGGGATCAAGACTATGGAGTGGTCCATGGGAAGAAGATATGGGCAGAGGTTAGGGTGAACCAGCCCATAGGGTATATATGTGATTATACATGAGGAGTAGCTCACTGGGATAGGACAGTCCATGGTGACAGTAGGGGTCTTCAGGCCCCAAAATAAATTCACTAATATGATATTACACACATTTTATTATAAAATAGTATGGCCCATAACTTCATTTTGGGTGTGGGACACCGGAGAAGCAACATTTTTCATCATTTAATAAATTGGATTAACCCTGATTTAATTATAATTCCTCATGCTCAGACACCCATTAAATTGTTTTCCTTCATCAATGTCACACTCATCTTCACCCACTACCGATCATACTCATTGGATACCTCTATATCCTCCATTGGGAAAATCTATATCGATCTCTCCCTCTTCTTCCACCACCAATATTCTCCATGTATCATCACTAGAACTATATATGATCACCATAGGGTCTATTTCAAAGAGGAATAACTTCCTCCAGCCTCTATGAAGGTCAGAGGGCTTGATGAAGAATTCTATTTCTTTCACCATTACCACATCGATCCCATATATAATCCCACTCCCATGAATTTTATAATCATGTGTAATAATTTTAATCCATACCAAAGAAACCTATAATTGCTTTAAATGTTTGAAAGCCTGAAATACTCATGTGTTTCAAACCTCACATCATCGAGTCTCATAGAAATCTTTAAAAAAAACCTACACATATTCAAACATTGAAACAAGATCTTGAGGCTATCATTAAGGAAGATCTAAAGGATAATATCCCCTCAATAAATAAAGGTTATTTCTACCCATAGAGGAGATTAAACCACCCTAGAGGTAGACCATAGAGAGAAGCACACCAATGGTTGTTTCTTCCTTATTCCACTTTATTTTTATTTTATTAATTTTTTATTTTTATTCTTGAAATTTTATTTTCCTTTATTAATATCACATTCATTTTTTAACTCATTCTATCTTTAGACTGATTATTCTTTTTCTTTTTCTTTTTCTTCTTTTCCTTATTCTTCTTTATCTTATTTTTATTTTATTTTATTAATATCATTCTCTTTGACTTTATGCCTTCTCTCTTCTCTAATCTTCTTATATTTTTGTTATTTCATGTGTTTTTTTCTCTTCTTCTGTCATCCTAATTATTTTTATTTTATTAACTTTTTTTATTTACATTCTCAATTTATCTCACTTTTTATCCACCAAATAATCTTTTACGCTTGAAAATGAGGGGATGACCCAAGGCTTGGACCGGGGAGGTTAGGTGTTCTTGAATTATTTATTAAATTTTATTTTATGTTTTTGGTATATGTGAGTGGAATGCATGGGTGTGGAGATTTTCCACCATGACATGAAACTCAAATATATTCATATTCTTTTATTTTTATATTTACCCTCCCATCCATTGATTATAATCTCTTCACTTGATGAATTTGAGATGATCAATGGATGAAATGGAATATGATGAAGTCAGATCCTAAAATATGTCACACTTTTGATTGAGGTGTTCCACTAACCTTGATTACAGGCATATGAGGAACTTAGATTACTAAATTCATTCAATATTTCATAGTAATAAAGAAAATAAATTAATCCATTCCTGATATTTCATAATTTTATTATAATACTAAATTTAAACAAATAAATTAAAATGATGATAGAACTCAAAACTGATCCTAGGAACAAGCGCTTTCTTTATAATTTAATTCTGTTTAGTATTTCATAGAATGTTATAATTTCTTTTCATTTAAATATTTTATAATGTAATAAAAAACCGAAAAGAAATAAATTTTTTAATAAAATAATAAAACTAATGAAAATAAATGGTTTAGGTGAATTAGATTAAGTAACCAAACTATGAAGCTCCTTAAGTGAGACCACCCTATTCAACAACTGTGCTGCTCTATTAAAGCAAAAACAAAATTCTTTTTCCATAACCTACAATAGGAATTCTATCAAAAATAGATTTATTTTTGGGGATCTAATCATTAATTTTCTTACTTTTTATATTTTCATATTCTAGATATTCTTTCATTATATTATTTAAAAAAAATTAAAATTAACTCACCCCAATTTTTAAGAGATAATGTTTTTTTATTTTCTAGAGAGATCAAGGGAGAATAGAGCCAAATTAGAAAATAACAGGAATTCAGGACCTCATCCAAGAGCTTAATGATATCCTCGAACAACCATTAGTTGAATGAATTTCTAAAGAATTAACTAAACTCTAGGAATACTTCTCAGAGTTTCATCATGGAAGATCAAATCCACAAGATGAGACCTCTTTATTTCATATCAAAAAAATTAACAAAATTCCCTAGGGGGAATTTTAGGATCAAATGGATAATAATAAAATAAAATATGATATTCAACAGCTTGAAGATATGGTACAAGGTATGTAGAGAAAAATGGACTAGATAACTGAGTTTTCTAATGTATCCCTCAAGTAACATGAACTTGAACTATAAGATGAACCATTAGTCTTCCCTGGTTTTTATGAGGACATATAATAAATTTAAGCCATGCTTGGGGATTATCCACAACACAACTATTATAAGAACTAGATCTAGTATGACCATGATGAACTAGAGTGGATTTTTGATGAGGAAGACTTTGCTACTGATCTATATTTGGGAGATCAACAAGACCTGGAGGACTTATTGAATAAGTGTGAGGTACAACATGATATCCCCTTTCCTTATAAAGTAAAATTATACATAACCATTGCATATATCTCTATACATGGAAGAATATTAAGTCATATAATTAGTGTAATTTGAAGAAAAGATAGAGGATCCTGACTACCTACCTCCACTTTCTATGAACCAACTCCAAGAGGCACTCACTATGAAAGAAGCGGTTGCATCTGAACCAACTAAGGAATTTGATATTATATCAAACTATATTTCATTTTATTTTATTCAATCTAAATTGAGTATTAATTCTCACTAATTTTAATTTTCACATTTGGTCAATACTTTATTTTCCTTTGAGTAAGATGAATAAATAGAACCTACACTTTTTGAGGAACACATGGAGATCCCCAGTTTTATTGAAAATGAATTAGAGGAAGCCCGTGATGAATTCCAAGTTATTGAGCCTGAGGAAACTAAGATACAAGTTACTCATTTTGAAAGTTATAGTTTTCTTATTGATAATTTATATTTAAATTTTATTTAAGTAAAAATACCTTTTTACTTTCCCTTTAATCATTCAATTCATGAAGCCCATATTAAAAAATAACTAGACACGAAGGAGGAGGTATCAAAAGTAACCACCCAGAAGAAAGATGATCCATACTTCATCTTACCATCACTATTGAAATCTATAATTAATTATAAATGGGGTTGATTTAGTATACAATATCTATGGATTATTCCTAACCAACAATAAAAATGTAAAAACTTGGAAAATCCATATGTTTAGATTAAAATCAAAGATTATCCACCCCCTATCAGATTATGTATAACATGTGGTAATACCCTTCCCGAGGTTGTAAAAGTTTAAGGACCACTTGGGGGATTAAACCATGTCTTGTATTTCTATTTTATTTCTTGGAATTTTTATATGAATTTTATTCATAGGATTAGTCCAGCATATAAGCCATTCTTCTTATTATTTTTAATATTAAACAATGTGGTCCTTGAGTTTTAATAATTGATTATCTTTTATAGTTCATGATGGCACAAGGCAGTCCCCAATAGGGGAGAAATAAGACTAAGCCTTCATTGAAAAGGGATTTCACTTTTAATTTTTATCTTTAAACTCCATATATTTTTGTCTAAAAACAAGTTTTAAGCTTTAAAAAATAATTTTTATCCCCATTTTTTAATTATTAATTTCATTGAATTATATATAAGTCATTAGTTTCTTATTAATCTCGTGATGCCATGTTTTAGATTTCAATGTTAATTAAATTGAATAAGTCAAATTTCGAATTGAATTATTAGTGTGAAGAATGTATATTAAAATGAGGACTTGTGATTTGAGGGAATTAGTTCATTCATGTAAATTAAATTTCCCTATCAACTTTCATGATTTAAATTTATAAAATTAATGTGAATTGATTTGTTATTATTATCCATTCCTTGACTGATTGTCCAATGTTATAATTTACATTCCTTATAGGATTTCGAGAGCAAATATTTCTTATTTTATCTTGAGAATATTTCTTGAGTGATCTTGGGACATGTCACATGCTATAAATTACATTTGAACTTGTCAAATCTATGACTATGAAAACCCGAATTTAAAATGATTAAGGAATATTTTTAAAATCCCTTATCCTTGAGACCACCTTTACATCAATCCTTTTTTATTACATAGATACCATGAAAGACCTTGTTAGGGACGAGCCATGTTTCAAGCCATTTTTAAAAATTACTACCCTCCTCTTAGTACTTTCATGATATTTTTAAATTAAATTGTTAGGGTGAAGGTAGTTTTGGTATAAGGGATGAAATAAATTATAAGTAAAATGTTGGGGTTTTATATATTTGGGTTTTAATAAAGTAATATGATTCATTCACTATATTTTATTGTTTACCCTTCTTGAAAAAAAGGAAATGGTGTGTGACTTGGATAATCAAAATTCACCATTACGAGACTGATGATTTTTATCATATGTGGTTAGGTGGTGGATGTGATATTTATTTCATGCTTTATTTTAAAAAAAAGTAAAAAAATGAAAAAAATTAATTTGAAAAAATAATTATAAAAGTGTAGAAAATTCAAGAAGGTGAAAATCATTCATTATGCTTTCATTATTCATGACCTTAATGTTAGTATGTGAAGTAGGATTTGCTACTTTGAAGGGGATAATTTCATTGATCTTTTACTTTTGATATAATTCACTTTACTTTATGGAGAAACCTCCTCCTTGAGTTTTAATTTTTAAACCTAAATTCATACTAACCTTAAACCTTAGAGTCATGTGAACCTTTTTTGAAATGTCCTCATGAATTTATGTGCCTTTTATCTTTAGAAAGTAGAGGAAGTAGTTCCTTTAAAATATCCTAGATAAGGTTCATGTTCTCATGATATGAGAATAACTCTACTTTAATTGTATCATGAGTGATGAGAGAAAATATTCAAAAGAGGTAGATCATGATTTGGCATGTTTAATAATAATAATTTTTTCTACTTGAATTAATGAAAGGATAAGTTCTATAAATTTCAAAATGGAGAAAGTAAAATGTTTGAACTAGTTTTTCTTTGAAAATTGAGAAAATAAATTTATATTTTACGTGGAATTTGAAATTTTGATTTACCATTTATAATTATATAGCTTAATTACTTTGATATTTGAATATTGGTAACATTGGTACCCTATGAGTTTAATGTTGAGATTTTATGCTTTAGGAAAAGCATAGTTTAAGTGTGGGGGTATTTGACATGATGATATTTTTATGAAAATTTTAGAAAAAAATTATGTATTTTAGCAAGATTTTAATAATTATTCCCATGTATTTCAATGTTTTATTAAAAATAAGCAAATTATAAATGTGAAATTGAAATTTTTTTAAAATGAATAAAAGAATGTTGAAATTTGGATTTGGTTTTTATTTATGAATTTTTTATTGCTATTTTATTAAGTGAATTTGAATTTTTCTAAGTATATAATATTTTTTAGTATTTTAACAAAAAAGAGGGGCTAAAATAGCCATCAACCAGTGGCATCCCACCACATAGCCATCCCACAAGGGGTCGACTGGCTAGGCCACCACCAGGAGGTACTGATCAATCCAATAGATCTAGATTGGGGGTTTGGGACCATGAAGTATCATATGGGGAGAATAGATACTCCAAGGATAGGGTTCATTGGACCATGGGGTATATCCGTGAGGTGGTGAGAGGAGTATCTCACTGGGGTGGGGTGGTCCACGGTGGCAGTGGGGGTCCTCCAGCCCTCGACTAAATTTTTTGATCTGTGATACCACACATTTTATTATACACTATCATGTCCCTAAACTTCATTTCAGATGTAGGATGTGGGATAAGTGGAAACTTTCATCATTTAATAAAATTGTGTTGTTTCACAATAATCTCGCTACCTTGCACTCGAACACCCATGACGTTGTTGTTCTTTTCCCTTACCACTCTCATATTTTTTCACCACTGCCTGTACTCACTGAATACTTCTATGTGCACCATTCGTAATATTAGTCTCAAGATTTTCCTCTTCTTCCACCACCCATGTTCACTATGGATAATCCTTAGAACTACATAGGATCACCACAAGGTACATTTTTAAGAGGACTAACTCCCTCCAGCCACTTTAAAGGATAGATAGATCGATTAAGAGTGCCACAACCATCACCACTTTCATTTCAATCCCATGAACAATAATATGAACATGCATGTTATAATCCCACACAATAATTTGAATCCATTCTAAATAAATCATTCCACACTATAAATGTTTTAACACTCGATATCATCGGGTGTTTCAAACCTCACATTACTGAGTCTCGTGGTATGCTTTAAAAAATATATATCTACACATATTAAAACTTTTAAACAAGATTTCATTGATATCTTGAAGTAATAACAAATGGATAATATCCCCTCTATAAATATAGGGGCTTTAATCCCATTGAGGAGATTCATCCACCAAGAAGGGAGACCGCAGGGAGAAGCACACAGAAGGCCACTCCTTCCATGTTCCTCTTTTTTGTTTTATTTATTTTTATTTTTTTCTTGTAATTTTATTTTATTTTATTAATTTTACATCCTTTTTTTAAAAGTTCCTTAATTCCACCAATTCTTGTTCTTCTCCTTCTCCTTCTTCTTATTATTTCTATTTTATTTTATTAACCTCATTCACATTTACTTTATTTCTTCTCTATTCTCTCTTATTCTTCTATTTTTTTATTTCATGTGTTTCTTTTATCTTCTTCTATCATCCTCAATATTTTTATTTTATTCTATTTTATTCTTATTCTCTCTCCCTTTCTATCCACTATGTGATCTCTTATCCTTCTCAATGAGGGAATGACTTGAGGCTTGGCCCAATGGGGTCAAGTCTTCTTGAATTCTTTATTAAAGTTTATTTTATGTTTTTGGTATATGTGAGTGAAATTTATGGGTATATCAATTGTCCACCACTACATGAAACTAAAATATATTCCCATTATATTATTTCTATCATTTCCATAACTTCTATTGATCATAATATCTTCACAGGATGAAGTTGATTAGATAGATAGATGAAATGGTATATGATGAAGTTGATTCTTGGAAGATGTCACACTCTTGATTTAGGTGGGTCACCGACCTTTATTCCAAGAGGAGGAAGAAATTAGATTGTTAAATGAATTAGATATTTCACAACACTAAATAAAAGGATATTAATCCATACCTAAAATTTTATAATTTTATTATAAAACTAAATTTAAAAAATTATATAATAATAATGACAGAACTCAAAACTGATCCTAGGATCAAGTGATTTATTTATAATTTCATTATATTTATCATTGTATGGTAAGGTATAATTTATTTTCATTTCAATATTTTTGAAATTAATAAAAAATATAAAATATTAGCATATTAATAAAATAATTAAAACAAAAAAAATAGCTTAGGTGAATTAGATTAAGGAAACAAACTGTGAAGATCCTCTTGTGGGACGACCCAAGTCAACTACTATGCTGCACTAGGAAAACTTAGAAATTTTATTTTGTGACATCCTATGACAAAAATGATTTCAAGGTACCCCAGTATCTCCAGGAATAGATTTTTTTGACATATCACTATTTGAAATGTTCTATTCACATGGGTACTTATAAAATTTATAAGGTAATAAAATCTCATTTCTTGTGGTCTATTATAATAATAGAAATTGTTAATTATGTTATGAAATGCCTCACTTTTCATAAGTTCAAGGTTGATCATAAACGTCAAGATGGTATGTTGAAACCTATGCCTATACCTATTTAGAAATGGGACCATATTATCATGGACTTTATCATAGATCTATTGTGTATGGTTCCAAAGCATGATGTTGTTTCGATTATTGTGGATCAACTAATAAAGTTATCACACTTTATCCCAATTCAAGAGTCTAACATGGTAAAATATCTAGAAAAGATGTATATTTGGGATGAAGTTAACTTGTATGGAGTATCAGAATATATTGTATATAATAAATATTCTAGATTTACTTCTCATTTTTGGATATCTTTTCAAAAGGAACTTGGAAGCCAATTTACTATGATCACATCATATCATCCTTACATGGATGGGTAGTGAGAACTTATGATTCAAACATTGTTGGATATTGTTTGATCTTGGTTCATAAATTTTGGTGGCTCATGGTACAATCATATTCCTTTAATGGAGTTCTCATATAAAACTAGTTTTCATTCAATGATGTATATGGATTATTTTGAGGAATTGTATAGCCTTATGTGCTGCTCTCCACTTTTGGGGTAGAAATAAGAGAGTCTTCAATAATTGGATCTAGATTTTTTCAAGAAACTATATAAAAGTTTCAGATGGTCAATAGATAAATGGATATAGTACATATTTGATATAAGTCAAATGTAGATCACAATTTCCACCCATTATCATTTTTTGTAGGTAACCATGTATTTATGAAAGTTTCATCACAATTGGTTCATCTCTAGTTCATTAAGAAATCAAAACTAACTCCTCATTATGTGGTGCATTTTGAGATTATGGAATGAATCGGTAGAATTTCCTAATTAATAACCTTTCCACCATAATTTAGTAATATACATAACATTTTCCATGTCTCTTAATTGAAAATTTACTAGCTAGATAGTAGACATGTAATTAGTTTTCATCATGTTACTCCTTAGTTTGATATTATTTTTACCAATGAACTGGTTCATATTATAGATATATAGGAAGGAAGCTTGAGAGGGAGATCTATTTACTTTGTATAAGTATTATGGTATAATGGTTGAGTTTAAGAGGAAACTTCGGAAATATAGGATTTTATGCCAGATTAATGTCCTTATCTTTTCAAATTCCCTAACGACTTCCAAATTTCCAAGGATAGAAAACCCATTTTTTAGAGGAATTTACCACCCTGAGTTTGAGGTACATTGTTTTTTTATGATTCTTCTTTTATATTTGGAGTGTTTGGGTTAAATTTATATAGTTTCTCAAAGGGATAAAGATAATAGAATCTAGAATATGGATATAGGAACTAGTTCATTCCATGAATAGTTATTCATGATTTTAATGGTTTCTAGGAAGACATCATGAATAAAATTTGGTTCTTGAATTGGTTTATAAGAAGATCCACTCATGTTGTGAAATTTTATTAATGAAGTGAACTATTTTTTGGTATTTTAAGTCAAGGTGTCTTGATTTTTGGAATATTTATCAACTCAAAGATTTACGATGTGAATCCATAATTCACACCATGAATAGGGTTGTTCCTAGTTGATTTATTTAATTTGTGTTCCCTTCAATTCTCATAAGTCACTCTCCCTTTTCTCTCAAAGTGAATCCCTTATTTATATTATTTTGGATGATCTCTTTGACCTAGATACTTAATCCATCAGATATTCAAGTGTTTAATAATAAGAGTCCAAGGATTCATAAAATATTATAACTGGATGCAAGAATTATCACTTTGAGGTAGGTTGTTTTTCCTCCTTCCACTCTCTTTCGAATATAAAGTCTCTCTAGTTTTATATTTTTTTTCCTACTATTTGTTTATTAAGAATATATTTTTGAAACTCTACTCAAATTTCTCTCACTATTTAGTTACTAAATATTGAGTTGTGGGTGATTCCCATAATGTGTTTGAAAAAAAATGGTTTTCTTAAAAAAAATGAAAGGTTTTTATGTGTAATTAGTATCTTTTCGTTGTGTCATGTGTTCATGTTCATATAGAATAGTCCATGTACAAACTAAACTAGTCTTGGGTGCTCTTAGGGGGGCCATGAAAATGTCACTAAGTAAAATCTTAGTGATGAATGACTCACCAATTTCAAGTATAGGGAGGTCTAGGTACATGCATGGGTGTGTGTGTGAGAGGGAGATATGTTTATTGGATATTCCAAGATAAATTAATTAAATTTATAGAATACTTTTAGAAGGAAAATAATATTTTGGTAAAACTTATTGTGTGTTATTATTACCTAGTTTTATATGGATAGATTGTGAAAAACTGTTTTATTTATTTTGATATTCATTTTTTTATTTTTCTATAAATTTTGAGTTAGAATGATATTTTTTAGTGGCATGCGGTAATAATTTTATGGTTTTTTAAATGGGGATAATTACTTACCCCTTGAATATTCACTTTGATGTGTATGCGGAAATTGTTTTCCATGATATAGAAAAGGTTAAGATTTTGAATTTATATAGTGGATCTTCTTAAGGTTTTATTCATGGGTATTTGGAGTTGGGGATTTGGATTTTTTTTCAAGTCTATGAGTCTGGATTGGTGCTACCATGGTTCATGGGTCTCATTTTATTCTTGGAGTCTTAGTTATTTAGTTTTTTAATATTTTTGTTGTTACTATGATAATATTGTTTGTTGGTATTTTTGGATTTAATTTTTTTTTATTTAATACATCATATAATTGTTTTGGTTTTTCTTATAAATGTATTGGAATCTTGTGTTTGTTTTAAGGGTAAAATGTTCCCACCTTTTTATTATTTCTCTATCAGCATTTATTGTTATCCTTTGGTGTCCAGGGAATCTCCCATAAGTTTAGTGGCACTTCAGATCTTTACAATCAAATGGATAGGGTTGAGATGTTATAGGGATGTATTTTTTATGCATATATTTGATGTTGGGTTCAATTTTAAAATATTTCAATGAATAAAGGGAAATAAATTTCATGGGGGTGATGTAGTAAATTTATGTTACTTAAGAATTAAAGAAGAAAATCAATTGTTGCATCGAAATCTTAGTCATCATTTCCAAAAGAACATGAGAAATATCACCTATGGAGGCAATTTTCATGATATTCCTATATTTAAAATTTATATTAATTGGATATGATCAATATTCTAAAAGAGAAATATAATTAAGTCACTATACAAGAAGATAGATATTTAATAAACTTGTCTATTATAGACTATTCATTCAAAAATTTGAGGGCTAATGGGAAGGCAATCAATAAGTAGAGATAATTATTTCATTTCATTTATTTATAAATTTACTCATATTAATTGTATTATGTTTATAAAACATAAATCATAGGCTCTAAAAATGTTTAATATTTTTTGAAAATGTATAGAAAATGAGTCTAATTTCTCCTTAAAAAAGATCTATATAATTAGTGATGTTGAGAAAAAAAGAAGAATATTTGATGCTTATCTTGATAATAATGGTATTAACCATGAACATTGTGCACCATATACAACATAATAAAATAGTTTCACTAAATAGAGGAATAAAATCTTAATAAAGCAGGCTCAAAAAATATTTATAGAGCATGACACATCTCAGTACTTCATAAAAAAAGTCATTAGATTAGTTGTTCATATGTAAAATTTATTTTTATATAGAAAAAAATTAGATATGTATTTTGATGAGATTTATTAGAAAAATCATCAATTTTAAATTATATTATAGTTTTTTGAAGCCTTTATATTATAAAAGTTAAAAGTAACAATATTATAAAGTGTTAGCAGAAAGGTGTTGATGGAATTTTCATTTGTTATCCTATAAATAAAATATGATATCATTGTTACAAAAAAAAGATAGTAAATATTGTTGGTTCCACTAATGTGAAGGTCTTGGAACTCATAAATAAAGAAATATAAAACGAAATAGAAATTTTCATGAGTGCTATAAATGATTCTGTTTTTGTTAAACAATATAGAGAGGTTTCTAAATATAGTGAAATTTTAAAATAATTTCTTGGTGAAGAATATGATTAAATTTTTTATAATGATAAATAACAAACTATTTCATCCCATCCAAGATTAATAAATTAAGTTTAGGTGTAGAGTAACATGGGATAATAGGGATAATATGTCAAACAATAAGAACTTTGAGGATATCATTACATGACACCCTATTTTCTCAAGTTGAACCAATATATGTGTGATAATATTTAGATAATAAATAGTGGATTGATTCTATGAGTGAATATTTGTATCATATATAGAATAATTAAACTTGGGAGTCGATACCCATGCCAGAATACAAAATAAATATTAGAATAAAATGGTTATTCCAAAAAAGGTGAATGAAATAGGTGAATTTTTTACAAATAAAGAAAGACTTTTGTATAAAGGGTATACTCAAGTGGAAGGAATTTATTTCTATGTTTCCTTTACATGAAAGTAGTGGAGATAAACCATAATAATACTTCCTATTATTGAATCTCAAAGGAAATATAAGATATTCCAAATGGATTTCAAGTCTTCCTTCCTCAATAGTGACTTGAAAGAAGACGTTTATATTAAAAAACCATATGGATTATTTCTTGGTAAAGAAGATAATTATGTTTGAATGTTAAAGAAGACTTTATATGGGTTGAACTAATTATGAAGATCTTGGTATTCTAAACTAGATTCCTAATTGAATAATTTGATGTTTAAAAAGGGAAGAGTGGATGGAAACATCTACATCAAATATGAAAAAGGTATATCTCTCATTATTATGATTTTTTTTATGATATAATATTTTTTGGAAATAAAGAAAGGGTTTTTGAATAATTTTCATCAGATATGAATGGGTTATTTTAAATTTCAATGATGAGATGAAATATTTTCTAGGTTTATTTGTTTCTCAAGAGAAATATCATATTTTCATTTCTCAAGAGAAGTATCCAAATGATCTTTTAAATAATTTTTTAATAGAGGATTAAAATAAAAATTTCACACAAATTTTAGTGGGAATTATGTTTCCTAGATATATTTAATGAAAGTAAGTGGATCCAAAACAATTCTGGAAAATTATAAGGAGTTTACTATACTTGATAACTTCAAGGTTTAATATTATCTATGTTGTTACACATCATTCGAGGTATAAATTTCACCAAAATAGTCCCATTTCATGTCTTTAAAGAAAATTATTAGGTATATAAAAGGAAAAATTTATTTCAAATTGAAATATTGTAGTAATGGATAGTTTAATCTTTTCAGATTTTCAAATGTATATTGGGCAAGAAATGTTGATGGTAGGAGGTCTACATTTGGTAAATTTTTCTTCTTGGGAGATATTTATATATATTTTAATACTAATAAGTAAATTTATATGACTCTAATAATTTTTTAATAATATTATATGTTTTCCAACCAAGATACAACTCAACTTATGTGGATGATAACTCAGCTGGATGAATTTAAATTGGAGGTGAAGTCACCACTGCTCATAGGATGTGATAATAAAAGTTATATTAATAAATCAATAAATATTATTCAATATTCAATGTCAAATAACATTAATATAAAACATCACTTCATTAAAGGTCGTATGGAAAATAATGAGAGTGTGTGATATTTTCACTAAACCATTCTAAAAAGATTCATTTCAAAGGTTGAGGTTGATAATGGGTATTTAGAGTTATATCATTCAAGGATAAGGTATGGTGATTCAATACCCTATCTATTCGTTCTATATGGATTCTTATTTTCAATGGGGTAGAAAAATAAAAGGAAATTTAAATCTTTTTATTACTTTTTGTATTTACAAATGGGGAGTGAGCTGCTTATAAAATGAATCCATCTATATGTGTTTTCAAAATGGGGGAAGATATAATATTTAGGGGGAGAATGTATTTATAGATAATTGTTAAAAGGGGTAATATATGAGGTAAAAATGTGTGTTTACAAGGGAATTTGTGAAATTTTATAATATTTTATTGAAGTGCATGCATGAATTTTTATATTACAAATTCTATGGAAAATTTTCTTTATTTGAGGATATATTTGATGTGATGATGAAGTATTGGTTGAAGAAGAATTGTTCCATAGATTTTTCAAGTGATGTGATAATGAAGTATTTATTAAATAAGAAATGATTTATTTTTAGATTATTTTCAAATGGTATCATTTCATCAAGGAGAATCAAGAAGATCAATTTTGAATAGGTTTAATGTAAAACATTGTTTTTATGTATAACATGGTATTATTACTCAATATTATTATTTCCTACATTGAGTTTTCTCACATAGGATTTGAATAATTGGATCATTATTCAATTATATGTGTATTTAGCTTAAAATATATTCATGTAACAAGGTTTCCAAAAAAATCCCATGTGGGGATTGTTGATCCCAAGAGATATTTAAAAGTTTTCATGGAATTGGGGAGATTGTAGAGATAAGAAATTTCAACTAGCATTTTATATTTATCTAGATAAGGATAATCATAGGTGATTAATTGGATATGTTTATTATGTTATATTTTATTTTAAATTAATAAATAATATCCTATATCACATAATATAATGTATATTTTTTTGAGGTGAACATTTTTGGATGTTTGGAGGTTTTTGAATTTGGTTTGAAGAGGTTTGGAGAAGAATTTGAAGAGTTATGGAATTTGAGGTTTGTGGATGAAAATGGATAATAAATTACGTTCATAATGAACATAATAAAACATCATAAGAATAATTTTTCCACTATATAAACATCATTTTTGGTTTTCATAAGTATCATCCTTGTTCTGTATAAAAAACATTTGAAGTTGTGTAAGGAAGAAAGGATTTGTGTAAAAAACATTTGTATAAGCATCACTTCATAAGAATGAATTATGATATGTGAAAAAATCATATAATAAGAGATAATATATTTAAATATGATTTTTGATCTACATAAGAATCATTTATTATCTGTTTAAGGCTCATTCCTTAGTGAAAATTTGAGATTTATATAGAACAAAATACAATAATTTAAAAAATATTTATTTTAAAGAAAATAAAAATTTTAAATGATAATAAAGTAGTTTTATCATTGTTTAAACAAAAAAATATGTATTTATGATTCATGTAAGGTATAATAAGGTCCTCGCTATAAAGAAATATTTTTTGTAAATTAAGGAGGAGCAGTTACTATTGTAACTTCTTGGTTATGCATAACTAGTGTTTTGAAACCTTAGTGATAGAGAACAAAATTTAAAAAGTAGAAGACCAATCAAAGAGAAAAATAATAAGTTTAAATACAGTTTAAGGAAGTAATTTAGTTGAATTTAAATATCAAATTTCAATTTAAATTTTTCTTTTTTTATTACTGATGTGTGATATGATTATTTGGATCATGCATGCAAGAAGGCGTATGAGAGAAATATTGAGGAGACTACTCTTTATAGACTTATCAAGAATATTTTTTGAGTGAAATAAGAAGAAGAATTGGTTGTCTATATTTTACAGAGATAATATATAACCTGAGATAGTATAAGTTGAAGAATAAGAGGAAATAAGTATCACTATTACAACTTGATAGAGTTCCATTTCAATTTGAGACTTTCTTATTGTTAAAAAAACAAATCATTAATCAATACAATATTGCGGGAATCACTTAAACATGGTTGAGTGACTTTTTATAAAATGAGTACAAGGATGTTCTCTACTCATCATACATATATGTTGATACTAGTATATGGTTTGGTCTATGTGAAATCCAAATCATTCCAATGAATAACCTTTCATTTTAAAAGGTAAACCTTATAAAATATTACATTACCTTCATGTGTGTATGTGTGTTTGTAAATTATATAAATTTATTTTAATTGGGGAAAATGGTTATTTAAAAAGGGAAACTTAAAAATAATTTAAATCACTGATTCACCGCCACCCCCAAGTTATTTCTACTAATCTGTTTGTGAATTTTCGTCTCATTCTTATAGGATTGATTTAAAATATAATTGTGATGATGTTGATTCTTTTTATTTTCAATAGAAACTTTTATTTTATGAGTATCATTTCTTATTAGAATTCAATAAGAACTATCATTAAATGGACACCAACTAAAATAATGACCCCTTATGGTGGGAAAAGATCCATATTTTTCAAGGTAATATTCCATATATAGTGTTCATAGCACAACTTATTAGTTTACTTAAGGAATTATATATTGAAGTGAAAAACTCTTGGTATAGACCATCAAGTGGATAAACCCAACTCTATTCCTATGATATCTTAATCATTTTTGGTTTCCCAAATATGTGTAACCCAAAAAAAAATCAACAATAAAGCACCTAACAATTAGGGTCACTTAATTTCATACCTACCTTAAATAGGATAATTCATATGAACCTAACAGTTAGGGTCACCTATATTGAATGATTGAGGCCTTAATATGTGTCTCTTTGGAAGGAATCGTACACTTAATATTTAAAAGGGATTTAATCTCAAAATATTATCTCATGTTATTCCCTTATGTGTTAATGATTTTAGTGATTTATATTATAATCATACTCCATATAAAAAACAATATGTTCAAAAAAATATTGATGTGTAACTCTTTACGCAACTCACAGTTTGTGTTACTCACCCAAAAATAGATGTCAAACATATTTAAAAATATCCAAATGTATCTCATGAAAAAAAGTACATGAAAATTTTCATGTAAAGGTTTAGAATTATATGAAACCAATGATCTCAACAAGAGTACTCCTAGAACCATAGATAATCCACCCCAACCATTTTTGAACAAGGAATAATCCTATGGGATAGTGGTAAGTCTAGCCCAAAGTCCCTCTACCTTTGGATACTTTACTTAATAGATACTTTAATTCATAATAACTCTAACAACTAATATGTATAAATTATTTCAGTAACACAATTCTAGAAAATAATTTTAATTGAAAACTAAATTGAAGGTAGATAGAAACTAAATCCATTGTCATACCTAGCATGTAACTAATTATATGCATGTATAATAATTTATAGTAGAAGTTTAATAATTAAAGTAAAGAAAAAATATATTCATGATATAAACAATTTTTTAACTATGATTAGACAAGGGAATAACTTTTAAATAAAAGAACATTTCAAATTTTTGAACATGAGATAAATATTTATGAACAATTCATAAATAAAAGATCATTATAAACACTTTAAAAATTTATCTAATCATTATATAAATTTTACTATCTTGGATATAAACACTTTATATTCATTTAATAATATGGACTTCTCATATTATTTATTATATGGAATTATACTTTAAATATATCATATTTCATAAATTATAAACATTTTATAATCCAAAATTTATTATATAAACTATTTTCATAATCTAAATATTACATACTTAATGTAATTTAAACCTTGATCGTATCATTCATCAAAAATCATTTTATTGGGGTTTAAATAATTTATCAAAATTAGGATAAAATTTGAATAAATATAATTAATAATTATGAACCATTAATAATTTAAATTTTAAAACTTTATATTTTGGACTTATTTTGTAATTTATAAACAATTTATAAATTTTTCTAATGATTTCTTACAAAAAAAATTATTTGAAAGTCATAAGTCATGTCATATAATTTGGTAAAAGGTTATTTTAATATTAGTATTTAATATGAATGAATATTTAATAAAAAATTAATAAACATTAATTAATTAATTATAAAATCTTTATAATTGTTAATTTATAAAAACTTTATAAATTAATAAATATCCAAAAAATTTCATTTATCATTATATATAAATAGTTTAAAAATAATAGCATTCAATTCATAATTGACTTTTAAGAAAAATAAATTTTTCTCATAAATCATATTTTACTATCCATGGGAGTCATAGAACATGAATGATAAGCATGTGTTGATAAAACATCTTTAGCGCTACTAGTTTTATTTTTTTACGAATAGCAATATTTTATCCTATGATAGGAATACATTAGTCTCTTTCACTCTTACATTAGAGGGAATGAGTCTTATTTATTGGTTTAACTTACCTTTATGTATCATATAAACTACCCTTATTTATGAATGTATTTTATGATTTTCATGGATGTAATAAAGGTGATATGATACTCTATTTTTTAAAACATGGTGCAAGATATTGTAGGATACAATATATCATGATTCATATGCTATGCCTCATACAAAACTGCGGGTTTTCAACTAAGTCACTGCTTATAATACGATATACTGGGATATGTACACTATGACTTGTACAAAACCATTGATTTCATAATAAGTCATATATTATGATATCTTCATATCATAATCCATGTCTTGAATTATAAGAAAAAACTCCAAAATATTATTTTATCTCAGGAATACGATATACTAATACAATATCTATATTATTCATTTCAAGTGTGATTTCATAAATATAAAAACATGGTAAGCTTTGATACCACTACTTGATTTTATAGTAATCTAATAGTTGTTATTATAGGAAGAAAAAAACATTTAGGAAACCCAAACCAAGATATTCATGCTTTTATAAATGAAACAATGTGAAACAACAAATAGAAAACATTGTGATGTGTTTACCTCATACTGAAGTTTCATTTTCTCCCAAATTAAACAAATTTGAATCATCTTGATGAATATCACATAGTGGTAGTCAAAACATTACCACCTCCAAAGGTATGCACAAGATATATTTGAATCACTTGATGTTTGAGTGTGACTCTTCATCATCCATAACAAGTTATTAAATCAACATGTAGAGTATCTATAAGAAATAGAGATTTAGGATAAGATATTTCCATCAATTTCTTAGGCTTAATATCATGCACAAACACACAACCATAGAATGGGTAACTTCCTCCTTATATAGATCCCTCAAGGACAATCCTTGAATACTCTTGAATTTACCCATCCATTATAATGAATGGGTAAATTATATGGACAACTCATACTGTAGATCTTTAATGATAGCCTATGTGGTAATTATTAACTTGAATTATAACTTTTATCATTCAATCACCCCAACTATTGAAGACAAATTCAATTTAAAATGGAAATTTAAACTCCACAACTTTTAAGGAAGTATCCTTACAATATCCATACAATCATATCATATGATTAAAATTAGAAGTCTCGTGAAATATAAATCCATTCATTACAGTATCTATATCAAAAAATATTATAAATACATTAGTAACATATGATAAAATTATTAAGTACAAATCTCCTTCATTATTTTGATCAATAGAAGTTAGTGGTTCCAATTGTTTTGTGCTTGTTTTGGTATGGAAGTATCGATAATCATTCCATGTTAATAATTCCATCATCTTTATAATATTCATAGTACTAGAATCATAATTCTATAATTAATTCTAAGGTTCCATTTCTATTCTATGGTAGTTACAACTGTAGTTAAAAAGGATGAAATCCATAACGTACTTGTTTCATTAATTTTAGAAAACATAAAATGTTATTTTAATAATGATTTCAATTTAAATATTATTATTCCATAAAAATAAACAAAATATTTTTTACTTATTAATAATATATATTACTATTGTTTAAGTTTTCCTAACCACCCATGATAAAAAAAATTATAACATCGTCTATGTTGGTAGTTAAAATGAAAAATATTAATAGGTCATAATTAATGGATGTGTATGGTTAAAAAGTGATTCATTTGGAATTATATCATTATTAATATATTATAATGATATTATATAGATTTTTTATGGTTTTAAATCATATTTTAAGATATTTGGATAAAAATTAGAAATATAAATTTAAAATGAGATATGTTACTCCATGGAAGTTGTAGTCTACACGTACACACGAGCAATAAATTCATTTTCTATAGAACAGGGGGTTGGTAGGGAATGGTATATATTTTTAGAATATTAATCATGATATAAATATAATATTAATTTATAAAATAAACTTTTAGGACCTATAAAGACCCAAACTTTTATAAATGAAATTACCTTTTTGGAAGAATAAATACCCTGTTAAGTTATATAGTTATAGAAAACACATTTACTTCTTTGGTTATTTTGGATGTATTATACAATATAGCCTATAATATTTCAAATAAAATTAAGAATCATAAATATTGATAATATATTCATTTTATAGTGACTGTTAATATTAGTATATATTAAGGCTTATGATAAATACCAATTGACGCATACTGAGGAAGTGGTGGCCTAAACCAGTAGGATCATACCCTATGAATCCCATTTATTAGAGCTTTCAGTGGATATGGAATCAATAGAATTTAATTTTTACCAAGTCCAATCCAATATTCAAAAAATGAAGCTCAAGTTAAACTATTTATGGGATAATTTCAATCTTATCATGGTCAAGGCCTAAACCATGTTCGCCAAAACACCCCAAAAAAAGAACCATCATCACACACTTTACCCATATGGTGTATGCTATTGTAATAAAGGGTTATGTATCTCGAATATAATAGTATTAATTTTTATATTTTATTTCTAAAATACAAATTATATTTATCCCTTTTTCTATTAATTTATAAAGATCATATAACGAGTTCAATAAAAATTATATTTTGATATTAAGAAATCAAAATTTTTTTTTTATAAAATATATAATCTCATTTAAGATACTATTTTAATAAATTTAAGAGTCTTTTAAAATAATTTTGTTTTAATAAAATATTCATATTAAATAATATTTATTTAATTATAAATGATAATATAATTTAATGAATTCCAATATAATTTTTATAAGGTTCAAAAGGTTGTCAATGTCCTAAAAACTAGTATTTTTCAATAAATAAGGATTTTCATTTAAATGAGAAAATTATCATATTTAGAAAATTATTTTGATAAAATAAATATTATTTTTGAAATAATCATTTAAAAATTATCCAATTGTGATTTTTCATAATTTTCTGAGATATTTGAATTTTTTAGTGAAAATCAAATATAGTATAAATATACAGTTTGCATTACAACATCATAATAACCTAAATCTGATGTAATAAATGATATAAAGAGAATAAATGAAAAAATATAGGTTGCCACTTTAAAATATTTTTTTTAAAATAATACTCTTAATGAATATGACTCACTTCTACATCACTAAGAGTATTATTTTAATATGTTCTGTCATTGTCTTTGTAAAATAACTAAAATAACTCCTATTTGATATAACCTAGTATTAAAAAAATTGTGGTTTTTTTATTATTTTTTATCATATAGAGTCCAAAACCTATGTTTAGAAATTAATAAATAATTCCTCTCTCTTTTGCTATAAATACCCACCCAACCTCCCACTCCTCTTCACTCAAACCCCATTGATCCAGAATTTCGTCTCCCTATCCCTATATAAAGACATTCCAAGATGTTTCCAAGATTTCAAGATGCTCATCCAAAGCATTTAGAAGTTCCCTCTCAAGGTAAGGGGATTATATCCTCCTCTTTATTCAAGAAATTTCTTTAACTTGTGCCCTTTTATTTCATATTTTTCATGTTTGAATATGTTTTTACACATCCCTTTATTATCCAAATGATTCCTAATTAATGATACACTACATTTAACTCTTATTAAAAACTTCCATAAACCTTCATTCATAGTCGTAGATATGGTTAATAACCTTGAAAAGGGTGCATTAGGTATTAACTCAATCTTCACCTGGTGCATGGCAAAGAGGTCATGCTACACACCTTGTTTAAAAAATCCAGGGATATTATTTAGTAAATTCAAAAGCTCCTAATTAACCATCATTAATGGAACAAAAATGAACATAAAAGTTTATTTAGGGAAATAGACCATGGATAGCTCAGATCGAAACCTAAAAATTCATAGGTTATATAATATATTACATTTATGAGTTCTCCCTTAAATATTCATAGATTCCATTTTATATGATTAATAGTTTGAGAATTACCATCCCTGATTTTTCCATCATTTTATTCAATGGATAGAAATAGGAGGAATTGAGTCAAAAACCAATGTGATGGAAAATGTAATGACTTCCCAAATGAGATGATCAACCTGAAAATAGAAGTCAGGAACTTCATGATAATACTTACTCAATTAAATCATGTTTTAGACATAAACATACATCGTGGAAAAATAACATCCTTTTGAGAAATAGAAAGTTTCAATTGAGACCTTTATGCAATAAAGGCCTCCAACTTTTAGTGGATCTTTTGATACTTTAATTATGGTTCAATGGATCAACTACATGGAAAAGATATTCTATATCATTCAAAGATCTGATTAAGATAAGTTTTTATAGGTTGTTTTTCTTATAGAGAGAGAAACTAACCAATGGTTTACTTTGATCAAAAATATGAATCCCAGGGAGGAGTTATAAGTGACATAGTGGAAATAATTCCAACACTAGTTTAGAAAATGTTTTTTTACATCGGTTATTTTTTATTTTTTATGTCATTCTTTATCTGAAGTTATTAAAGGAGATGTTATAAATATTGTTTTTTACGTTGTTTATTTTAAAATTGACATAAAAAACATAAATCTGAAGTGTTTTTATTTCGGTTCTTAAATAACTGCTGTTAAAAACACTTTGTAGGATTGATTTATTATGTTTATTATTTAATAAATGATGTGGTATATAGTTTATTACGTCTGTTATTTAATAACCGATGTAATATATTGCACCTACGAAACATTTTTCACATCGTTTATACAATAACTGATATGAAAAATGATATACAACGTCGGTTATTAAATAACTGATGTAAAAGACAATTCCCCAGGAATTTATTATGTCAGTTATTTTATAACCGATATATAAAAAACCATCCCCCAAGCATTTATTACATCGGTTATTTTATAACTGATTTAAAAACCATTCTGTAAAGTATTTTTCATGTCAATTATACAATAACGGATTTGAAAAATGATATACGACATCAGTTATTAAATAACCGATGTAAAAAACCACCCCCCGGGAATTTATTATGTCAGTTATAAAATAACTGATGTAAAAACAAAAAATAATAATAAATCTGTTAAACCATTACTATGCTCTGCCAAAGTTGACCTGAAACAAGCAGAAACCAGACCAAAAGTAAACCAAAACCAGACCAGGATCCATACTAGAAAAACATCATAACTATACCAAAACAAGAAGAACCAGAGTAAAATTAAACATTCACATATATAACATTAAAAACATACAATTTCAACTAAAAAATCTAAATCCAACCAAAATAACTACCAAATACATAATTAAAATTATAATATTCAAAATTACATTTTACACTACAAACAAACTAAAATCCAATCAAACATGTAAAATTATTTGACCATTCCACTTGTAAGTGTTTGACCTCTTGATAACTATAGGGTTGAGGTTCATAAAATAGCTAAAAATTAAAAGGAAATTAGTTAACATGTATAATGAATAAATCAAATGAAATATTATTGGAAATTTTATAAAGAAATCTAACCTGGTCAAACTTAAAAAGTGTTCTAGTTGTAATTATTTCATACATAAATCTTAACATATAATATCTGCATTCAATAACACCGTGTTTTTTATGAAAATTATTTTTAAATGAGTTTTAATTCAAAATATCAGTTTTATCTAATACATATAAAAGTACAAATTATAAATAGATATTTACCTTTACTTTTACATATTTGATATTGGAACTCTTTATCTTTGTGTTTTTTCGAAATTAGGCCCATTCCCTATTAGAAAATAAAATGAATAAGATAAATTTAAAATTCATTATAATATAAAAAACTGATAAGAAATTGAAACTTACTTTTCCAACATATTATTAAAACTTCCCCACACATCTCCATGGACAGATCATATCCAATAAAGTGTTTTCTATCATGGAAAAAACACCTGACATCCAATGATCACTGATATAAAAGAAAATTTATGGTTATTAGTTTTGTATGTTAAAATATAAAGAACAATTTTCCATATATATGTTTCATACCTCTCACAAAAAATCATCATCCAACATTCTGTGATAATATTCTATTCAAATATTTCAGCAATATAAAGTGTTCTTTGTTCCTTATCTAATTCATGTGCTTCAGGGGAAACCATATGCAGGTCCATAAATCCATATACATCTGTCTTCTCATTATTCTCACACATGTTATGAAGATACCTAAAACAAAACAGACATAAGTATACATTTTTTATAAATATAACATAGGGAAAGGTGTTAAGACTTACATAGAAAAAATCTTCACCAAGTTGATGCTCAACTTATCTCTAGTAACAAGCTCCATGATATCATTTTTCTTAATACCCACATTTATTTCACATCTACAAACATGATCTTCCATTAGAAACGAATAATGATCCACCAAAAAATTTGAATATCTTGACAATATGTCAAGACTACTAGAATATGTATTTGATGTCGTAGTCATTTATTTTTGTTGTTGTCTATACAGTATTTATTTACCTTTGAAGTATTCCTATAAATAAATAAAAAAATATATTAGTTTTCA
The DNA here is from genome assembly GCA_963277665.1 of Viscum album. Lineage (NCBI taxonomy): Eukaryota > Viridiplantae > Streptophyta > Magnoliopsida > Santalales > Viscaceae > Viscum > Viscum album. Next base: position 731,136,053 of record OY728132.1, on the reverse strand, counting down.
AATGTTAAAAAAACATTAATAAAAAATAAAATAAAAGATATAACATACATACCTATATGGTAATGAGTCACATAAGTCTGGATGGCCAGACTAAAAAGTGGGTGATACTATGTCCAAATGTCGTCACCTCATTTGTAGGTAAAGGTACTCAATAATATCTATCTATAATATCATTTATAGTGACCCTATGATGATTTACCTCTAATTTTTGATGATGAACTGTATATCCTATTCAATATACCAGCCCATATGAAACTTTATGATGGTGAGGATCATCAACATATAACTCACAATAAGTAGGAATATGTGGTGGAGGAGTAGGATAAAAAATGGGTTCTGTAGGATGAGGTGGAGTATAAATAATGTGTTATGTAGGTGGCGGAGTGGGAGCTCCTGGTGGAGCTGGAGGATAAATAATGGGGTCTGCAGGGGGGAGGTGGAGGAGTGAGAGCAGCAGTCTGAAATTGTCTTTTCATGTCGGCAAACATAGACTGTACTGACACGCTAATCTTTTCCACCATCATCGCATTAATATTATGAACTTCAGCCTCCAAGGATTTTTTTTATAAACACCCTCAATGGAAGAAGTTGAAGAATGTGTAAACACTTTTCTTTCTGATACACCCGTCAAGTATCCTCGTACACAACTGAGGTGTTCGGTCTTTCCCAATGTTGTAGATAAAATATATTACCTCCCAGAAGCTATAAATACCCCTTGTGTTCTCTACTCCTCAAGAAAATCCTATATTAATTAATTGAACATTTCTGTAATGATTCAAAGTATATAAATAATATAATTAACTTAAATAAATGAAATAAATATCTTACAATCCTCTCCTCTATTATTCTGGATTCTTTCAAAAGATATTAGCCCTTTTTTCCCATCTGATATCTCTTCCATTTTTCATGTCTAGATGGAGGGGATGGAGGGGAAACCTCTCCAGAGATTGAAGACTCAACTCTAAGTTTCTATAATTCTTCCACCATCATTTGTTCTTCCAATAAACTATACCGTCTCCGAGATAAACTATGAGGGTATACATTTCTAGATTTAATCTGCTAAAGATATGTACTTGTTTGCTGTAAATTAAGAATAATAAATCATTAAAAACATTAATAAGATAATTTATATAAGAAATCTTATAAAATATTATATTTCCCTTACCAAAAATGATTTTTTTCTTCTAATTTCAACAAATTTATTTCATGTTACTTCATCTATGAAAGGATATATATGACATGTATTTTAATGTTTACTATAATGAAAAATGAAATCAAATGTGAGGGTTGATTTGAAATCCCTTCATCTCCTAGTAGTCATCAAAAAAAATTTCCTTTTGACTCATCCAGTGTTAGGAATATCAATAGTCTTCTAATAAAGAAGAGGTAAAACATATTATACTATAAAATTTTAAATATTAGTCAAATAATAGAAAAAGATCTTACCAAAATTGTCTCCCATAACAAAGATATTATTGCTTTATCCACACTTCTTCAATTATTATACAAAATTCTTACTTTGCTTTTACCCTGATTTGATACAAAACTCTTAAAATATTTTTCATTTAGACCTCCAGGAATATCATTCTCATCAAACTCAATGACTATCCTTTGGTCTTGGATACGAGCAAGTGATAATTTTGGTAAACATGTGCATCCAATATTACCAACTCTTGAACTCTTCATTATCATTATGGGATCACATGAGGAATATTGGGGAACATCAAGAGGAGCATGTGAATGTTCCTCCCCAGAGGTATGATCATGATGCTCATCTCCAGAATCATGTTGTTGATCAACTGATTGATATGTCATTATCCTTAAAATAAAAAAATAAAACATTAGTTCACAAATATACAAATTCAAATATTACAATACTAATGTAAAAAAAATGAAAAACAAAACTATGTTACATAATAGTAATCATGGTAAATATGGTAAGCATGTTAAACAATGGTAAAGATGGTAAACATGGTAAAAATGGTAGTGTAACTTTTATTCAACAAAATTAATAAATATATATATTATGTAAAGGTAAAATATGGTCAACATGGTAAAAATTGTAATCATGGTAAAGTAATTGTCATTCAACAAAATCAATAGATATATAAGTTACGTTATGGTAAACATGACAAACTAAACTAAAAAAATTAAAATAAACAAATAGTTCTACTTATTTGTTTTAATATGCATTATAATAAATAAAAAAATTACAATATCTAACATTTTATTAAATTAATAAATGTAAAAAAGAAATAAACATATGTTACCTGAAATATTAGGAATATAGAAATGGATTCTTTTTCCCAAATTCATTCATCATGATAGTTCCTTATAGCACAAAACATGTCTTCAACATGCTCATCATTATTTTCTGCTAATCTTTCCATGTAAGTAGGTATCTCACATAAATTAGTATCTTCATTAAGTTTATCCTCACCAACATATTGTTTTTTCCTTGTAAAAAAATAGACCACTGCATATCTGATTGATCAATAACATAGAAAATGTGTTTTTCATGTTTTTCCATTACAAAAGAATATGTTGTGTCTTCCAATCTATTCATAATAACAAATGTCATTCCAAATTCATCGTGTCTAGAACTATTATTAATGATAAACCTTTTACAGTTAAAAATAGTAAATTTAATTTTAAATTTATCAACCTCCCATATTTCTTCAATGACTCCATAATATGCACTTGATGCAGAAATTGGGTTTTTGTCTTTAGAACTCAAAAAATTCATTACTTTTGTAAACACCAATACACCACTATTCTGAACTGCACTTCTGTTGTTTTGATCTTTCGTATGAAATGTATAGAGATTAATTTCATACCTGGACCATGTTATCACATTTAAACTTGAACCACCCACAAACCATATTAATGTTTGTGATACATATGATCTACCAAGCAAGGTCTTTTTAAACCATGATAAAAATGTTTTATTGTGCTCATTAAAAATCCACATTTCTTTTTTATATGGATGACATTATTTCAACTCATTAATATGCAATGTGATATATATTTGAGCATCAGCTATGTTATTAAAGATGTATAAATGTATCTTCTTCATTTTTTTAGCTAACAACAATTTGACTTTCAAGATAGGAATCCTCTTTCCCTCATTATTTACTCATTCATGGTGAGATGGAGGCAAACCTATATACTCTTTCGCAACCAATTAGCTCGTAAAAAACTCTGTAACCTCCTCATAAATATAATTTTCAATAATGGAGGATTCAGTTTGATATGGATTCTTAACATACCCCTTCAATATTTTCATATACCTTTCAAAAGAATATATCCAATGAAGATATAAAGGTCCGCAAATATTTATTTATTGTACTAGATGAACCATTAAATTCACCATTATATCAAAAAAAGATGGAGGAAAATACATTTCCAATTGAAAAAGTATATAAATTGCATCCTTTTCCAAAATTATCAAAGAATTCACATCAGTCACCTTATTAAAAATTGAACTGAAAAAATAACACACCTTCATTATAGTCTTTCTAACACATATGGTCAATATTAGACACAATAAAACTATTAGATGTTATTGCATCATGTTGCGATAATCATGAGATTTCATACATATCAACTTCAAATCCTTCAAAGAGACAATTTTTTTTACATTTTAAGAATAACCTTGAGGCACATTGATATCATGAAGACATTGATAAAATATAATTTTCTCCCTCTATGATAATTTATGACAAGTCAGGGGAAGAAATGTTCATCATCCATTAGGAGTGGAAGGTAACTCCAAAAAAAATTCCCATTGAAAGTAAGTCTAATCTTGCATTAAACCCATCTTTATTCTTTCCTTTAATATCTAACAATGTTCTAATCAAACTGTCGCAGATATTCTTCTCAACAAGCATGAAATAAATACTATGTTTCATGTCATGATATCTCCAATACGGTAGCTCAAAAAATATTTACCTTTTCTTATAAATATGTCTATCATTACAATATTTATGTGTCTTTCCCAATGTCACGTCAAGGATTTATACCCTTTCAAAATGCACATCAGGGGATAAAGTTTTTGGAGAAATATCAAATTATTGTGATCCATTGACTACCTTTTTTAGTCTTCTATAAGAGTGATCCATAGGCAAAAACTTTTGATGACCCATGTATACTATTTTCCTCTCATGATGAAATTGAAAAAATGAATTCTGTTGTTCGCAAATTGGATATGCTTTATGCCCCTTAACATTGTATCCATAAAAATCTCTATATAATGGGAAGTCATTTATAGTGAACATAAGCACTGCATGCAGTTGAAAATATTCCATTTTATAAGAATCATACACCCTAATACCATCCTCTCATAAAAGTTTCAAATCATCAATCAATGGGGACAAGAAAACATCAATATCAGTTCTGGGTTGCTTAAAACTAGAGATCATTAGATTAAACATAAAATATTTATGATTCATACAAACATCATGAGAGAGTTTGTAAATTACCAATAAAATAGGCCATAAACTTTGTGTACTACTAAGGCTTTGATATGGATTCATTCCAATTGTGCACAAACCAAGTCTAAGATTTCTAATTTCATTTCTGAATATAGTATACTGCTCATTAATTTTCTTCCATTGTGGACAATCAGTAGGATGATGTATTTTTCCATCACATATCCACCCATCAACATGCCATATTAAACTTTTTTTCATCATGTGAATTAGAAAATATGTGTTTCAAATGATGAATGATAGGAAGATACCAAAATACCTTGGTAAGGATTTCTTTAATCTCCATATCAACCTTTGATTTTTATTTCAACTTATACCATGATGTCCCGCATTTAGGACACTCTGATAGAAATTCATATTCCATTATATATATCATACATTCATTCAGACATGCATCTATTTTCTTGTATCTGAATCCCATCAGGCATAATATATTATTGGCCTTATAATGTGAACCTGGAAGATCATTGTCTTTTGGAAGAATGTATTTCAAAAATTGTAGAAGCTATATAAAACTTATGCCTCTCCATCCATGTTTCACCTTCAAGTTAGTCAATCTTAACACCGCTGAGAAAACCATAAAATCCATACAACCAGGATATAATGGTTTTTCAGCATCACCATATAGACGCACAATTTTCAGTTCTATCTCAATTTTTTTCTGCTAAAATATCACAAATCATTTCTTTAATTCAATCAGAGTTACTATCTTTCAAATTATCATCATTAGTAGATCTAACATTCTGTAAAGTTTCACCATGCCAAATCCAAGGGTTGTAACTCTGATTAAAACCATGACAAATCAGACGATATTTTATCTCTTTACTTTTCAAATTATTCATATTCAAAAAATTTAGGCATGGAAAGAAAAAAATCCATTGCTTGGAAAATTTCATTTAGAAAATTCCAAAAAGGAATCAACACCTTACTCATCTTAATTACTCATTCTATGTGTCATAATCCAACTTCGACTCATTATTACCTAAAACAAATATCAAAATTATACATCTTGTTAAGATAATAAAATTTTAGATTTATATGAAAAATATCATAATTTGAATGTAAAAAAATTTTGAAACATAAAACAAATATATGCGTTTTTGAAAAATATATGCCTCGAAATAATTTTGAAAAGAAAATATAGTTAGATATAACAGTTTTATATTTATATGACAAATAAAATAATTTAAAAGTAAAAAAATTTAAAAAAACAATTGGGAATATATGTATTAGTAATCATGTATTGGGGAACATTCAAAGGAAATATTCTACTCAATTTATATCGATATAGACAAGTTATTCAACTCATAGAAAAGTGTCCAGTGAAATTATTATATAATGATGATAAAAACCCCAGGAAATTTTTTTCAAAGGGTGTGAAATGAAAGTTTAATTTATAATGAAAATCCTTCATAATAAATTGCTTTCCTAAGAATATGTTATCTCTAAATAAGTTGAAGTAGAGGAATTTGAAAACTATAAATACTTCTGGTAACATTTTATTACCACTATCATAAAAAACCTTCAAGAAATTAATCATTAAATCACTGATGTTGATGGAAGAGTAAACCTTATTGTTAAATTGTAATATTATTCTAAATATATCAATGTTTGGAGAGATAATATGAAAATAATTTTAGTATTACATATCTCACTCATATGGATCATGATATAATAGTATAAATTCATCTTGGATCCTTTCTTCTTAAGGTATGCAAATAATACATCCTGGTGCAATTAGATACCAAATTCACCCTTCCATAAACATGAAATATGAAGTATAAATATTAAAATATGTATACATTCACCATATTGATCCAAATAAACAAGTATTCAAGGGGTATCATCTCTAGTGAGCTCTCTTAGATATTCCTCAATAAGAATCCTTATATGTACAATAAGGCAATAAACATGTAAATCCGCATATACTCATTAATAGTGAATTTAAAATCACCTAACCCATTAATTCGATGATATTATGAGATCTTATCCACAAAAATACATTATTAAAATATTTCATTTCTCTAAACTCATATTCAACATGTAAATAGAAGTAACAAATAGTCTAGGATTAAATGGGATATCATTATTAGAGAAAAATATACCTATCCTTATCATTGAATGACTACCCACATAAGCAATATTTACAATCATTCACCTTCAAAATTTTTTCTTCAATAACTCCTAGAGACTACAAGAGGGGATTACATAGCTCAATATGATTACTACATTAACCTCTATATCTCTTATGTCCAACCAAGTTTATTTTTAAAGAGAATGGTAGAGTAGGTTAGTTTAGATTCAAACACTTAATAAGAAGTTTTATCATATAAGGAAAAATAAAATATTGAATATAAAAGAAATTTTAATTTGAATATATTACCAAAATTAATAATTAAAGAATGATACAATTATTGATGGTAAAAAATGTATTGAATAACTTCCTTGGTTGTAAGGTTATAGGGAAGAACTTGCACGATGATGATTTCATGGTAGCACACACAAGGAAGTACACAAACACACACATGATAGAACATACATGGTAGCAACAAAAGTTATATAACTTTCATGATATCACTCCCTTGGTTTATTTTACTAGAAAAAAACTTATCATGGTATAAAATAACATTATGAAACTTTCAATGATATTAAGAACAATGATAGAAAAATAATATCTCCAAACATAAATTTAGGGCATCGTGAAAAATAAAGAATGAAACAGAGGCATGTGAGGCTTACTTGAGTGTTGTGAGCTGACCTGATAGATATGGTGATAATAAATATGATGAATGATGTTGGGAATATGAGTTTGTAGGGAAAAACTTCGAAGAATCGTTTTTTGGTTTTCTATGTGAGAGAGATGAGTCGTGGGTCAGTCAATCGAAGAAAATAGAACGACAGAATACAGGGCCCGATAAATCATATAAAATATTTATCATGTTTATTGTTTAATAACCAAGGTGATAAACTATTTTTTTAAGTTTATCATGTCCGTTATTTTATAATCGGCATGATAAATCACTGAGATTTGATTTATCAGGTCGGTTATAAAATAACCGACGTGATAAACCACTGAGATTCGATCTTTCGCGTCAGTTAATTTATAACCAATGTGATAAATCAAATATTGGTATTTTTACATTAGTTATAAAATAACCAACATTATAAATCTATTCTCAACATTTATGACTTTGGTTGAAAAATAAACAACATGATAAACCAATTTTTACAGCTTTTCATGTCTGTTATATATAACCGACATAAAAAACACTAACATGGTAAAAATTTTCTACACTAGTGCAAAACAAATTCACGAAATATTTTCCTTACTATCTAAAAAAATACATAGAGGGATTTATTTGGCCTCAAAGAATTGGGTGAAAAATCCGTTGGTAATAATGAAGTGAAATTTACAAGACATGCATGAAATGATTTTGGATTTGTCATTGAACCTAAAAGTAAATTTGACCACTTATTTGGTGGGCTAAATATGAGTCTATGAAGAGCATTATTGGTTTGTGACTTTAACAACTATGAGTAAATTTTATGATGTTTCCTTAAAGTCAAAATAGAGTTTAGAAAATCTTAAGGGTCTCATGGGTTTGGATAATGGAGTTTCATTTATGGGGGATGATGGAAAAAATTCAACATACCACTTCACAAAATTATGGGAAGAAGCTTCCCAAAAATTAATTGAAGGGGACAAGGGAATGTTTTTTTGTTAGAAGTAAGGGAACATAGCTAGAAAATTTCAATGGTAGAAACCCATCAATATGGTGGAATAAAGGAGTACTCCATTCAACCCTATCTTTTTGTCCAATGTTTCAACTATAAGGAACAAGGAAAATATGTGAATCAATTATCTAAGTCAAGGTTTGTTGATGGTAACTGATGAAAACAACATGTAAGGCTTAGAGATCAAGGTTGATCATATTCCATCACAACTATCAAGGTGGATCCCAACAATTATTTGGTGATAGGTATGCTAATTATTCATTCTATGATAAAAAATTTAGAATTTGATTCTAGTTCTACACATTAATTTATATCACCCAAATTTAGTAGAACAATTTAAACACCACCTCAAAACATGGAAGTAGAGCTATCAGTGAAAATGGAAAATGGGGAAATTATTTCATACCAAGTATACAACTTATCCCTTATCCATATTTGTAGGAATAACTTCCTAGTGAACCAGGTGATACTCCATTTAGTGTAATTTGATGTTATTCTATGTATGGATTGGATTTTCTTATATAGATCCAATATAAATTTATAAGGGAAGGAAATCACCCTTTGTATCATGAATCACCCTCTGGTTTTATACAATTATAGGGAGGAGGATGATTCTACTTTGGAATCATTATCTCAATCATGGATATTATTTCCATAGGAGAAATCATATCTAACTCAAAATATTAAGACTAAATAAAATATCATCCTTGATTACATGCCCATTGTGAAGGAATACACTGATGTGTTTCTTAAAGAATTGGTTGGTCTTCCTCCAAGCCATGAGGTCGAATTATCATTGAAGCTTATACCCATATGTTTTCAAATATCCAATACTCCACATATAATGGACAATATTGATCATAATAGAATCTGGCTAAAGGTTTTATATGCCCAAGTGCTTCATCATGGGGTTCACTGGTCCTTTTCATCAAGAATTGGGATAGTTCAATGTGCCTCTACATTGATTACCATGAGCTCAACAATATCATGATAAAGAATAAGTATCATCTACCATTTATTAATGTCTTATTCAATTAGCTATGTGTATATCAATACTTATCTATGTTGGATCTTCAGTTGGGATATTATTGAGTAATGGTGAAGGAGGATATCCCTGGGACTACTTTTTTGTACAAGGTATGAGAACTATGAGTTCATAGTGATGATATTTAAACTCACTAATACTCCATATATCTTTATATACCTAATAAATATAGTCTTTATGTATTACCTAGATAATTTTTTAGTATTATTTATATATGATATTCTCATCTACTCTAAAAGAAAGATGGAATATGAGGAGAATTTGTATTTTGTACTGAATAACTTATAAAAGGAAAATTTATATGTGAGGTATATTAAATGAAAGTTTTATATGGATAAAATAACATTGATGGGGAATATTATCATCAAAAAAGGGATATTTGTGGATCCTTCAAATACAAAGGCAATTTAAGGATGGCATAAATGAACATATCCAACGAATAAACATAGTTTCCTTAGATTAACTAGGTACTATCATCAATTTTTTAGAAACTTCTCTTGATCTTAGAGTTAACTAACCATAACAACTCAGAAGGGAGTGAAATATTTTGTACTGATTAATATGAGGATATATTTAATGATTTACAGAATGGGTTAATCACTACACATGGGCTTACATTACCCCTTATTGGGGGATTATTTGTGATCTAAAGTGATGCATCCAAAAAGGGGTTGGGTTTTATAATAATGGAGGATTAAAAAGTGATACCATATGCCTCACACCAATTAAATATCCATGAGTATAACTACCCAACCCATGATCTATAATTGGCTGTAATAATCTTTACACTAAAGATTTTGTGCCATTATATTTATGGGGAAAAGTGTGACATATATATGAATCATAAAACCCCCAAGTATATATTCACATAAAATGATCTCAATATGAACTAATGAATGTGGTTGGATCATATCAAGGATTATGATTGTCCAGTCATTTACCATCCTAGGAATGTGAACAAAGAATAAGATACTCTAAATAGAAAGGATTTGACAACCCTAACCATGATAAGGATTGAAAGGGATCCAATATTATTGGACATGAAAAGGGTGGAAATGGGAATCAAAAAAGGAATTACATCATACCTTTTTCAAATAACTATACAACCATCTATTCTTGAGAGGATCAAGGAGGAAAAAATATGGTGTTATACTACAAAAAAAGGTATAGAATATTCTAGAGTTCAGATTTCCTAAAGATAGAGTTATAAGGGTAGGAACCTAGATATGTGTCCCCAAAACCCAAAAATGAAGATGGAACTTATAGATTATTCTTATAGTTCATTCTTCTCTATTAGTCTAGGAATCACAATGATGTATAGAGATCTGAATTAAAAATTATGATGGGGTAATATGAATAGGTAGAGTGAATAATGTATACCTTGATGATTGAAATTCTGATATGTTAATGATGAATGATAAAATTAAAAGGTTATGATGAAACCATTTCCCATATCAATATAGAAATAGGAAAACATAATCATAGACTTAATCATAGGATTCCCTATGACATAAAAAATGAAATAATGTTGTCTAGGTTTTAGTTTATCACCTTAAAAATATATTTTATTTCATTATTATCAAGGAATATTTATCTATTGAAAAAACTCACCAATATATACATAAGGTAAGTGGAAATACTGCATAGATTACCACACTCTATTTTATCTTATCAAGATATGAGGTTTACCTCGAGGTTCTAGAGAAGCCTTTAGTAAGCGTTGGATACAGAACTGAGTTTCAGTACTACTTATCAGCATCAGAAAGATAGTTAGTATGAGATAACCATTCAAACTCTAAAGTATATGTTGAGATCATTTTTAATGGATTTATAATGATGTTGGGATTAACACCTTCCCCTAGTAGAGATCTCATATAACAACAGATTCTATTCTAGTATTCAAATGGAAACTTATGAGGCTCTATAAGGGAATAGTTGTCAGACTACAACATACAGGGATGAAGTTATAGAGAGTAAGCTTATAGGACTTGATCTTATCTAACAGATGGCATAGAAGGTTCAAACCATTCAATTTTATATGAAATATACACAAATTATATAGAAAATATATGAATAAAATCATCAACAATACTTGTAGTTTGATGTCTGAGATAATTTTTTTCCTTTATATATTTTTATATAATAAATTCTTGTGTTTTAGGAAGAATTTAAAACTTAGTCTAAGTGTAATGACTAGGATTTTTATTTGATTTTTTTTATAAATTAATTAAGAAAATTCCAAGACTAGGTATTGATATGGAAAGAGATTCCAAGTCCTAGTGTGCCTAGAATAAATATTTGAATAAATTCTAGTTTTTAATTAAAAAAACTCAGGCGGATAACTTCAAACTTTAATAACATCTAAATGGATGCCCGAATCAAAAATCTGCAGGCATTTTTGCATTCATAACAATTAATTTAACTTATGTAGGGACTAACCATGATCGGTGTGGGTCAGGGGTAAAATTTAATTTTTTTAGGTTTTAAAGAAAAATAAAATAAAGTTAAAGAATTTTATTTTATTTCTTTTTGAACATCTCGCAGCGACGCTGTGATGCAAGGACGAGTCAGCTCATTTTCTTTCATAAATTAAAGAGTGTGGTGATGCTGAAATGATCAAATTTGTTTTCTCTATTTAATGGATTAATAGGGTTATGATGTTAGATTCATAGCCCTGGAAAAAATTCTTTGTAAGACTCTAAAGATTGAAGTCGTTGGCGAAACCCCCCGTTGGTGAGCGACGATGAACGCCAGCGGATCGACGATCTAATTCAGAGTTGGCATTGGTGGATTGATGAATCATGAACATAGGACTCACTCTTTGTCAGAGATCGGTCCAATCCTCAAGGTAGGGGTTGTATTTCTATGGTATTTATCTTTCCCCATTATTTCTTTCTAAATAACAAACATGGATCAACCCACTAACAGGTTGATCTGGGGGTTGGTTTTCCATGCGGGGTGGGGGTTTTCTTATCGAGATTAAATGGGAATTAGATCCTTGTGATTATTATTTTTCATTCTTTGTGGTCCTGCTAACAAGAATGAACTATGTTCAACATGAACAGAGGCATAGATTGTTCTTCGGGTGTTCTTGTGCTTCTTTATTTCCCTCGTTCTTCACATTCATTGTGATCTTGAGAGAAATTGGTAGTTGTGCCTTTGATTCATGGTGCAACAACATGAAACCGAGAATATAATGCCCAAACAATTCTATGGAGGTGTGATGGTAGGCACAATGCGAGACGAGGGCGCCAGTGGAGCGACCGACAGCGGAAGAGGCATCGGCTCGGTAGTGCGACTGTCTAGGAGGACAGCCACCGACATAGAAGATGGAGGAAACAGTGACCCGCAGTCTGAAGGAACCATGGTGGTGGGATAACCCACTATAGGGGGCTATAGGTGGCGGTGATGGAGGCCGCTGGGTCTATGGTCGAAGGTGGTAGGATCCTTCGGTGGCGCAGCCGCGAGTAGTGATGAGAGACGTGGCCAGGGCAGGCTGAGCGGTGTGGACTAACAGGGCGGTAGGGAGACACATTGTCTGGATAGAATAATTTCATGTGGACCACATGCGGGAGGAGCAGTCGGCTCGTCAATCGACAGCATTGGCAGGGAGAGACTCGGTATCTGCCACGTCTAGGTGGACCGAACTAGCCCACATCGGTCAGGTCGGGCTGGAGCTGGTGAGCCGGGCCGGAAGAACGGGTTGTGCCCTACTAAGGTGGGTCGGGCATAGTGGGTTTGATTGGACCCAGCAGATCGCGTCAGGTCAGATTGGACTCAGACCCAACCAGCCCCTTTTTACTAAAATGCCCATAAATTCCAAACCGTATGTCTGTTTGATGATCTATTTACGGTATTGGGACCCTCGTGATGAGGTAGTCCTTTTGAGATACTCTAAGTGGGATTTTGTTTAAATTGGCTTACGATCATTTTCTTGAGGAGTAGTTTATCCCAGATCAATCATGATAAGAGAGGAATCATGTGGTTGGCTGTGATGTAGAGACTATGTGACTTGAAGACTATGTTACTTAAAGACTATATGACCTTGAGGCTACATGACTATTTGGGACTAGGTGTGTCACTGGGACTAAGTGTCTCACTGGAACTAAGTGTCTCACCGGGACTGAGTGTCTCATCGGGACTAAGTGTCTCATCGATACTGGGTGTTTTGTGGATTATGTCTGATAATATTGATTTTAGTGTCATAGATTTATAACTATGTGGGATGAAAATACTTCATGTGTAATTTTCTTTATGGTCTTTCCTTTTTGGTTTTGGGGAAACCTATTGAGTACTATTTTAATCACTCCTTCATGGACTTTGCCTGCACATGTTGTGTCTTGTGCAGATGACCAATGTTTTGACAGAGACCTAGGTGGTCCAGGACATGGTGGTGCCTAGTGAGATTAGATAGATGATGCGTACTCATACAGCTTTGGGCAGTTTCCCTTCACCTACCCTTCAGGTAGGGTTTTCTTCCAATGAGTTTCTAGTGACTTGCGTACTTACTTGTTTACAACTTTTATTTTTTTGGGATTGTATACTATCCCCCTTTACTTTCAGTTTTGTATTATTATTCTTCATGGTTGTCTTAGTGGCATGCATGGTTTACTTAGTGTTTTAGATTTCATCATTTGTGGTCATAGAGATGTGTGTGTGCATACAGGTATATAGGCAATGTCTCCCATATTAGTGATATGCCTTCTCAGAGCTAGTCACTAGCCTCTGGCCTATTGGAGGAAGGCTTGGTGATTCATGGCATGGACCCCTTAAGGATGGGTCATGAAATAGTGGTATTAGAGTAGTTCAGTTCCACATTGGGATTAGAATTCAGTAATATTTGTTTGGGGAAATAGTGTTAAGTGTTTCGAGTTTATCTTTCAGGCTAGGGACTCTAGTATTAGTGCGGCAGCTGATGTATCCATACACTAGTACTCTAGACACCTGCATTCCAACTCGATACATTAAAACACTAGTTTCAGGCAAATAAATGGTACATGTATCGTATAGGATTTTTGAGTGTGTTCTTGTGTCCTTTTTTAGTCAGCTCACCAGGTATATTCTATTGACTATGGTTCATCTAGATCTATTTTAGGATTTCTCCCTGTAGACAGCCGGCCAGGATTCTATTGCATGACCATGAGGATGGTATGACTAGAGATGAGGAATCGGTATAGGGACTAGTATCGAAGATAGCACCACCGGGTGGTATACCAATGATACCACCACCCATCAATCTTTAGTTGTTACCAGCACTACTGGTAGAGGATTCACGCAGGCTTAGTGTATTGCATGAGTTCCAGAGGCAGAGACCTCCTAGGTTCAGGGGTGAGACTGACCCCCAGGTAACTAAGGATTAGTTATAGGTGGTCACATGTGTCTTATGCCTTGTGAGGAAATCACCCAAACAGATGGAATTTCTAGCCACGAGCCTTCTGTAGGACTCAATGAGATGGTGGTGGAGCTTAGTGATCCAGACGCATGAAGAGACGACCCTCTTTTGGGAAAACTTTGAGCGACTCTTGAGAGAAGTGTTCTTCTTATATATATTATACTCAGTATATATACAAGAGCTCCTACACCTATAGGATGGAAGCCATACGGTAGCAGAGTAATTAGCGAGATTCATGGACTTATTTCGCTACTCCATAGATAAGATGTGATACCCGTTCTTTAGGGATCGAACATTCGAGTAGGGGTAATTCTAGGAGATCAGGGAATATACGATATCCCTTAGCATACCAACTTATGTTGGGGCACTGGACCGAGCTCTGCTCATGGAGTGATTTCTGGGAGAGCAGGAACCAGTGTTGGGAGCTACTAGCGTACACCAGATATCTGAATCTTTGGTATTGGGTATCTGATAGTAGACGAAGGGGCCCAAGTGGGTCAAAAACTCTAGAGGATTCCCCCAGGACACAGGGACAGCATTATGAGGATCCTAGGGAAGAGGGAGTAATCTAAAGGATAGGTTATTCTATATATTTCTTCGTTGAGGATACTTGGCTCATGACTACTCGACTCGACGCACGGATGATCAGCAGATGGTTGGGGGACCGTTGAGGTAGTGACAGAGGTTCAAGAAGGGTTTTATGTAGGGTGGCAGACATGGAGGGTGAGTAAGAAGAGTATAAGTTAGTGGATGGAGGTTCAACATACTACAACCACCACCACTAGGTGGTCCACCATGGGCTTCAGGAGCCAGTGGATAGGGGTGGGCCAAGCATCAAGCGATAGAGTCTTATGATCCTAATGATCTAAAAATTATTAGAGGTATGATTTGTGTCTTCTCCACTATATCTGCAGTTCTTATAGACACAAGTGATAGTTAATCTTTCCTTATCCTAGAATTTTTTCAGAGCTTAGAGATTCTAGTGGATACATTGGCTCGATCCTTATGTTTAGAGACTCCTACGGGAGGGGAATCGATGGTCACACACTAGTTTTGGCAGTGTGAGTTTACTCTTGGAGGTGAGAGCTTCAGTTGGGATATCCTAGTAGCGACGTTGAGGCCTTAAGATGACATTATGGGTATGGACTGGTAATATATAGTTCGTGCTCAAATTGGTTGTTTTAGGCATAGAGTATAGTGTGTCTGTGGATATGGGACCAGGTTTTCCTTTACTGGTGAAAAGGAAATGAATGAAATGCATAATGGACTTTTTTAGAGGAGGTTTTAGCTAATTACTCACAAGTTGTAAAGTCTCACCCTTGATACGGTGGATTAGAGGAGTCTGAAATTTCTTATATTGGTGGATAGTTACAAGGAAATATTATTTGAGGATATTCCAGGATTACCTCCTCATAGTGAGTTTGACTTACACATTGACCTGTACCTTGGGACTTCACCGATATCCACACCAGTATATTAGATGGCTCCCATGGAGCATTGTGAGTTGAGGGTACAGTTAGAGGACCTACAGAGTAAGGGTTTTGTGAGGCCCAGTGTTTCCCCTTGGGTGGCCCAAGTATTATTTTCCTAGAATGAAGATTGAATATTGAGGCTATGTGTGGACTGTTGGCACCTGAATCAGGTGACTATGAAGAAAAAATATTCACTGCTAATAATTGATGACCTCTTTGATCAGATGAAGGTAGTGAGGTGGTTCTTAAATATAAACCTTAAGTTTGGCTATCATCAGCTTCATGTAGAAGATGAGGGTGTACCGAAGACATCCTTCAGATGTCAGTATGGACACTATGATTACTTGGTGATGTCGTTTAGTGTAACTAATACCCCAACAGTATACATGAGACTCATCAATCGGATCTTCTGGACTTACCTTGACTGGTTTGTTGTGGCCTTCATTTATGACATCCTGGTCTACTCGACGTCTGAGGGGGAGCACTTGAAACACCTGAGGATGGTCCTGGATACACTTCAAGAGCACCATCTTTATGGGAATCTCTTGAAGTGTTAGTTTTGGATTCGGGAGTTCCACCTTCTAGGACAAGTCATTTTAAAGGATATGGTTTTGGTGGATCCAATGAAGATAGAGGCGATGCCTTCTTGGGAGCCACCCAGGAGCGTGACTAAGGTGCGTTGTTTCTTGGGTTTGGCTGGATACTATCATAGGTTTGTGCCTGGAATTTTTGGGGTAGCAGCACCCTGATCATCTTTGATACGAAATGGAAATACCTTCATGTGGATAGAGAAGTGCCAATAGAGTTTCCAGGGGGTGAGGCAGAGGTTGACGAGCACCCCCATCTTGAGACTACCAGAGGAGGGAGTTAGGTATGTAGTGTTCTACGATGCCTCAAGTACTATATTGGATTGTGTCTTGATTCAGTGGAAAGTAGTGATTGCCTATGGTTCGTAATAGTTGAGGTAGAATGAGAAGAACTATGTGACTCATGATCTTGAGCTAGCAGTAGTGGTCTTCACATTGAAAATGGTGTGGCACTACTTGATGGGTGATTAGTTTACCATCTACTACAACATAAAACATCTCAAGTATATCTTCTCCCAAAATGTCCTAATCTAGAGATAGATTTGGTGGCTATAGTTCTTCCATGATTATAACTTCGATATTGTATATACTCATGGGAAGGGGAATGGGGTGGCGGATGCGCTCAGTAGGAGATTCGGCCTCCAGTTGCTGATTGAGGCATCAGAATAGTTAGTTGTGATGTAGATATCCTTCATGGATGGTGATAAAGAAACTTAACACCAGTAGATAATTTTCACTCCTCCACTCTTACAGTGAGTTAGGGAGTCATAGTTTGGGAATTTTGACAGCAATACCTGACATGCTCAATTATCCATAGGGAAAGCCCCTAATGGATATTCGATAGGTGGGGAGCATATTGTCTTTTTTAGAGGGCGCACTATTGTACCAATGATAAAACAAAATTTTATTAAATATTTTATTAATAATAAATTACAATATTTACTCACATTTTTTTAAATATGTTTATTTATAACATATTTTGGATTAGATCATTCATCTAAAAATTTGATGAAAATTCCATCTTTACCCTTTAAAAATTAACTATAGTATTTGAGTATAAATAATTTTATTTGAATTATTATAACTTAATATTTTTTAAATGTGTTCCTAAATTAATTTTCTATAACTTTTATTCAGTACATCTTAGTTAAATCATGCTTTTGGTTGGTACAAATAGGACATGAAATCAAAGTTGGGTTGGACTCTCTAGATTGGACATCTGTTGTTTATTTGGGCTATAACTTCTATATATGTGCTTAGATTGGGATAATATTTAGAGAGGATCTCAAGAAAAAATATTAAAACAAATCTTCCTTCTATATAGACAGTCGATTCATGCATGTTGAAAGTCAAACAGGTGGTGCAACTTGGAATAAAATACTTTCCCAAATTTCCCCATTCACACTTGAAGCCTAGCCTCACCTCAACTCTATAAATTTGGTTTTTTATCATTTTTTGGGGTCAGGATGTGAATTAGAAAGTTTTTGGGAAAGGATAATTGGTTTCACTCCAATTATATAAGAATACCAATAATGGTATCTCTTGAAGTAAGGATCCCTTCATCGAAGCCTTATTCTTCTTCTTCGCTTTGTAATGTTTATGTTTGCATAATATACTTCTTAGTTCCACTTTAATTTC
Organism: Viscum album; assembly: GCA_963277665.1. Taxonomy (NCBI): domain Eukaryota; kingdom Viridiplantae; phylum Streptophyta; class Magnoliopsida; order Santalales; family Viscaceae; genus Viscum; species Viscum album. The sequence continues at coordinate 731,117,694 of OY728132.1, read as the reverse complement.
TTATATTTTCTTCAATATTGTTCAATTATATTATTATTTAATCTTCTTATTTGGTCTAAAATTCAATAGTAGAAACAATATTGGGTTATACCCTTTCTAAACCCTTGTGAATGCAAAATGTTTCTACGATGACTACACCGCCCATGGAAGAGTAGTTATTTTATCGACCTCTATCCATGCTCACTAATTTTTTTTGAATAAATGAGATACTTTAATTAATTTAATATGATCCATAAATTTATTTTTTAAATTATAAGAAACTAAGTAAGCAATTGAACAATTAACACAAAAACACGTGAGGTCGAGAATTTGTGTAAATTGTGAGAGTGCAAACTTAATCGATAAAACAGGACCACGTGGGATAAATTTGTAGAGTTAAAATAAAATCCCTAAGATAAATTCATCCTCATTTACATATTAGATATGTTCTCTAATTAACAATTGAAAATAAACTAACCTTATAACATTAATCAAAGTAGGGTGTTGTGATTACATGTTCTGAAGCATGCCTAGGGTTTAAGTGATTTCATCTTTGTGGTTATGTTAACTACCATAGAGTTAAAGGGTTAACAAATTAGGGGATCATAATTAAGTGGATATTAATTTAAATGATAATTATTACTAAATAAATGAATAGGTATTGTTATATCAATTATTCCTTTTAAAATATTTTCTAAAAAATGTCTTCTTGTTGTTTCTTTTTAATCGAACTTCATTTAAAAAATAAACAAACAAAAAAACGGAAATATTATTTCATCAAACATATTATTATTTAATAAATGTTAAAAAAAACCTCATCAATTTTAAGAAGTTTTTTTATTCTCTTTTATTTTATTTTTAAAATACCTTTAAGAAGTTGTTTTAATTTACTTCCTCCTTTGAGAGACAACTTTGGTCAGCCACTATGCTACACCTAAGTACCCAAAAAATAACACTTCATTTGAGAGCTCCCAATACAACACCTTTAAAATTGGTTCCATTTTCAGGGATGAAATTAATTATTTCTACCAATTATAGGTATGTATTTTATTTTATATTTTATTCTCTCCTTCTCTTTTTTTCTTATTTACCAAATCATAATTTTTTTATTCTTCTTTTATTTTATTCTTCTTCTTTTTGGACCATCAACTCAAACATCTCATTTTTATTATGATCCATTTTCTTTATTTTTATTTTTATATGATATTTTACATGAACTAATCCTAAGGATATTTTAGATCTTGACCCTAAGATTGAACGTAGCCTTCCAGCTCGAATTTGAAATTCTCAGTCTACAGGAAGTTTCAACATTAAACTAGTTGGAGAATTCTTCCATTCTGAGAACACTGAAATTGGAAACACTTCTATATCAAACCTAAAACAAGAACCAATGGCTGGAAATAATGGAAATTAATTTAATAGAACATTTAAAAAATTCGTTTCATCTGATATTAATTATACACCAAATTGTATTGCATACCCAAATCTCAAATCATGCTTTGAACTAAAATATGGATTAACTCATCTTCTTCCAAAATTTCATGGATTAACTAGTGAGGATCTAAAAAAACATTTAAAAGAATTTAATTTGGTTTTCTCAACCCTTAAACCAAGAAATGACTCTAAAGATCAAATAAAACTAAGAGCATTCTCATTTTCACTTGATTGAGCTAAAAAGGATTGGATGTATTATTTACAACCTGAAGATGTAACATGTTGGAATAATTTAAAGAATCTTTTATTGCGTAGTTTTTTTTACAAAATCAAGGACAAATTCCATTCATAAGAAGATATTAGGGATCGAGTAAGTATAAGGGAAGTCAATGTATTACTATTGGTAATGATTCAAGAAGTCGTGTGAAAGTTTTCCACATCACCAAATTAGTGAGAAACTCCCCATACAGTACTTATATGAAGGAATCACACCTATGGAGAGGAGTATGTGTTGAAAAAAAAATCAACAGCACTCTATTTTATTATGATAAGGGGGATATTGTTGAGAACAATACTCTATCTTTTTATGATGATTTTGATGCTCACAAATACACTTGTTTGTTATTATAATGACTTTACCTTGAGTATATTTCAAAAAATTAATATTATTTATATTATTATTCTTGAGTGATATTAAAGTGTTTAAACCATGTGGAATATTTTACAAAGTATTCAGAAATCATTTGATCGTGTTCTGAAAACACTGTTCATACCCTACGTTGAAGGACGTAAGTGTTAGGACATAATTCATCATTTACTTTATGAAAAGTATGGTTAAGAAACCATACATTATAAGAAAATTATGGAAGAGGAACATTATTTTCGGAAGGAACCTTACTTTTGTAATATCAAAAAATTATGGAAGAAGAACCCTACATAAGTATGGAATGTTACATTTGTTTATGAAAAGTATGGTTCACCAAACTTACTTTTATAATGAACCTTACATTCTATCAAAAAGTATGGATCATGTATCTTATGTTTTTCTTAAGAGGAATGTATGGTTAATATACCATACGTTTGAAATTTGAAGAGAAAAGTATGGATGATCAATTTTACATTTGAGATCAACATTACATTTGTGATCAACCTTATATTCTGAGAAAAGAATGCTATGCTGTTCAACCCTACATTTGGTGTCGGAAATTTAAATTTCGACTTTAGTGAGAAATTGTCTTTATATGGATTATCAGGTAGATTTTAAGCCAGATTCAAAGCCCATTTTTAAAGCATTTCTTTTACTGATTCAAAACCATTTATTTATGATTCAAAGGATCAATTTACGAGGAGGATTTTGTGTCGATTATTAAGGGAAGTTATGACTGATCTATTATTCATACATTTAAATATCGTGATTCTTAAAGAGAATTTTATGGATCTAAATTTAAAAGGAAAATGCTCAACTTTATTCTTTATATATCTGTGTTATTTTGAATTACAAAATACATGAGAAAAATTATTGCAAAAAAGATCAGAAGGAAAAAACTATCAAGTTTCTTGACTTCATTTTACAAAGATATTCGAGATATATAGATCTACTATTACAATGTATGATAAAAAAACACTATTTTATAAAGACTAAGAAACATGTTGAAGATTCATCATTTCTAAATTGAAGATCTATCATGAATCCATTTTTGTTGGAGTTACTAAATTTATTTCTATTACAACTGGATTGACTTAGAACTTCCCTTACCTGAAGAACATATCTTCTGAAGATGATGATCCATCTACTGTCAGTTGTGTACTGCTGAAACTATGAATAACATCTGGAAAATATTTTTAAACAAATAATCTTTTCATTTTGAGTAATCGTCTTCTCGTACTAAGCTGTGTATTCAGTTATATGTATGAACCAGAAGTCTCTATTTTAGCCTTAACATGTAAAGGTGTCAACTGCCTACACTCAGTTGTGGATGGTCTATTGATAAGAGGTCAAAATAATGAAAATCACCAAGATCGTGGAGTAGAGCATTGGTGGAGAGGACTAGGGGCATTCTGTTCCCTGAACCAATATAAATCTTTGCGTCCGAATAACTGTTTATTTCCACTGCATAAACATTCTGATAAAATTAAAGGACAAATTTGTAAATCATCATGATTCTCGAATAAATTGAAAAAGGCACAATTCACTTCCCCCCCCCCTGTTGTGTGTATTTAGTATAACTCGATCCAATAATTGGTATCAGAGGTTGAATATTTTTTCAAAGCTTTAACAAGATGAAAGTTTTATAGGATTATACTCATAGATATCAATGGATGATACATGAGAGGGAATGTCAATGGTTTGAGCTCCATACTTCAATGTTGAAAACTATGGATGTTGGAAGTCGAGGATGATCATCTATCTAAAAAATCATGGATACAGAGTCTACTAAAAAATTCTTACTCCTTATGAAATTCCTGAAAAACCTGAAACATGTAATACATCTACTAAAGAAGAGTATGAAATAAATTCAAAAGTTATGAATTCTATCATCTCTGGTCTAGGACCAGATGAATTCCACATAGTGTCTTAGTGCCCGACTGCTTATGAAATGTGACATACAATTGCAGTTTCTTATGAAGGAACTGACAATGTCAGAAAAATGAGGTATGCCACAGCTAAATTGAAATTCAAAAAATTCAGAATGTTTGAAGAAGAAATCATTACCCAGATGAATGAAAGTCTTACAAAAATTATTCACAATATCACTACCTTAGTTGAGGATATCAAACAAGAAGATCAAGCCCTGAAAGTACTAAGAGTACTTCCAACCTAATGGAATGGGATATAATGGTCATTAGGAAATCATCAGAAGTCAAAGATCTAACTACGAGATAATTAATTGGAACTCTTATGATGTATGAATTTGAGATAAAAGATGAATAAAATGAGTATAAAGTCTCGATAAAAAGAGAAAATACTGATTTTAAAGTTACATCCCAAAAGAAGAGTAGAAAGAAGAAGAATGAAATCAAAGTGAAATCAAAGAGTTCTGATTCATCCAATTCAGATATGGAACTAAATCAGCTAGCCAGAAAGTTTATAAAGTTCTACAGAAAGAATAAGGGATTAAAAAATCCTTCAAGAAAGATGAAAAAGAATCAAAGGATGTCAGATTCTATGAATGCAAAAATATGGGTCACATAAGACTTGATTGTCCTCAATTAAAAGGAGAAAAGAGAAAAAAAATTTTCAAAAACAATTATTATAATTAGAAAGAAGAAAAGAAATGAATGCTACTTGTTTTTTTTCTGAAGACTCCAAAAACTCATCAAAATATGACTTAGAAAAAGAATAATCGAATCTAAAAGAAAATATTTTCTTTATGGAAAAAACTAATGAGGTAAAAACCTATTACTCATCTGATTCGGATTATAGTTATAGCTATTCAAATGATAAACTTGAAGCCTACTACAATATGCTAAAAGAGAAATATGACTCCTCATTTAAGAAACAAAAATCACAGAAAAATATACACACTCCTGTTTTAGGAGAAATAGACAATTTTATAAAACAAAATAAAGATTTAATTGGGAAATATAACTCATAAAACACAAATTTTATAGATAATGAAACTAAAATAAAAACACTACTAACAGAAGTAGAGACATACAAATAATGCATCTCTTGTTTTTACAAAAGGGAAAAATTCACTAAATGAAATTATTGGAATGAATTTGATTAAAAATAAAAGATATGGAATGGGTAGTAAAGGTGATAAAACCAAATTATATAAGAAATATTTTATTCCAAGTACAAAAGATACAATTTTCAACTACTGTGGCACAAAAGGTCACATATCTAAAAACAATTATTTAAGGAAACCTCAAATAAGTGGAATTAAGAAAGCCTTTGCTGTAAACAGCTTATATGATTCTATTGATTATAGAAAAACAAAGCAAGTCTAGATATCCAGATATTTTCTAGCTAACACTACTGGACCCAATAAAGTATGCATACCAAAACAAACCTTTGTTTTAATACCTTTGTAGGAAGCAGGTCATAGAAGACGAACTTAAATATAGTATATGGATAGTGGCTGATCCAAAAATATGAGTGGAAACTCATAAAACTTTATAACACTAACTCAAAAGGATGGTGGATTAGTCACATTTAGTGATAATACCAAAGGTATAATTATTATCATTGGTATTGTTGGAGATCTAGAAGCTGTATCAATCAATAAAGTACTCTATGTACAATGATTAAAACACAACATGATAAATATCTCTCAACTCTATAATGATGGTTAATTTTTTTATTTTTCTAACAACTGTTGTTCGGTTTTTAAAGATAAATTGCTTAAATTTAGAGCACCCAAAACTAATAATGTTTATACTCTGGACTTAAATTCCTTGTGTAAAAAAAAGTAAACTGCTTAACTACTAATTTAAATGATTCATGGATCTGGAATAGAATACTTGGACATTGCAATATATATTCTTTACATAAGTTATCTAAGAAACAACTAGTTTCTGATTTTCCTTGTCTCAAATTTGAAAGTGATAGATTCTATGATTCATGTCAACTTGGCAAGCAACACAAATAATCCTTCAAATATGTTAACAAAATTGCTACATCTAAACCCCTAGAACTTGTCCATAGAGATTTGTTTATACCATCAAGAAAATAAAGTTTGGATATTAAATTATATTTATATGTATTAGATTATGACTATTCTATATTTACTTGTATTTTCTTTCTAAAATATAAAAATGAAGCTTTTACAATATTTGAAAGTTTTTTCAAAGATGTTCAAAATGAAAAACGTTTTAAAATAATTTCATGAATAAATGATCATGGAGGATAATTTGATAATCTATAATTTAATTCCTTTTGCTTAAATATGGGTATTAACACACCTTCTCTACACCAAGAACACCTGAAAAAATGGAATTGTTGAAAAAAAATAAAACTATTCAGGAAATGGCTTGGACTGTGCTAAATGAATACAGTCTTCCTACCTATTTTTGGGTAGAAGTTGTTAGAACATCCTATTACATAATGAATAGAGTTTTAATCAGACCAATTTTTAAAAAGACACCCTATGAACTCTAGAATAACAGAAAACCTAAATTAAATAACATTAAAGTTTTTGGAAGCAAGGTTTACACCTTAAACACCAAGGACAATCTTGGTAAGTTTGATCCAAAATATGATGAAGGAATTTTCATAGGATATTCTACCACTTACAAATCTTATAGATTTTTTAATAAAAAGTCAAGGATTGTTGAAGAATTAGTTCATGTGAAAATTGACGAATCTGGTCCCTTTGAGAAAAGGAAAAATCAAATTTATGAATTTGACTCTAATAATAACATGAGACTTGAGAACTTGAAAGATTATTTTGAAAAATATATAAATAAAATTCAGTCCAGTTCAGAAGAACGTGACACTAATGAACCTAAGAGTGTTTTACCTAGACATCTAGAACCCTAAGGAATCACCCTTTATAAACTATAATATGAGACCTAGACATAGGAATAAAAACTATAAGGATCATAAGAAATCTTGTTGAATTTTCTGCCTTTTTATCCCAATTAAAACCTAAGTTAATAGAAAAATCCTTAGTTGATGAAAGTTGGATGATAGCAATGAAAGAATAACTAAACCAGTTCAAGAGAAATGACGGCTAGAATTTAGTTGAAAAACCACAGAACTATCCAGTTATAGGAACTAAGTGGGTCTTTAGAAATAATCAATATGATCAAGGAATAATAACTAGAAATAAAGCAATACCAGTATTTAAATCATATAATCAAGAAGAAGGCATAAATTATGATGATACCTTTGCACTTGTAGCTAGATTAGAAGCCATTAGGATCCTTTTAGCCTATGTATCTCATATGAACTTTAAATTATTTCAAATGGATGTTAAATATTCCTTTTTAAATGGTTATTTAATGGAGGATGTTTATGTTGAGAAACCTCCTGGTTTTCAAAATTCTCAAAAATCAGAATCTATTTTTAAACTTACTAAAGCTATTTATGGCCTTAAACAAGCACCTAGAGCTTAGTATTAAAGATTAAGTTATCTTCTTCTAAAAAATGATTTTACTATTGGAATGGAAGATCCAATATTGTTTAATAAATCTATAAACTCTAATATTTTATTGGTTCAAATTTATATTGATGATGTAATTTTTTGATCAACAAACAAAAAACTTTGTCTTGAGTTTTCAAAATTAATGCAAAAAGAATTTGAAATGAGTATGATGGGAGAATTAAATTTCTTTCTAGGAATTCAAATTTATCAAAAGGATTTTGGAAATGTTTTGAATCAAATCAAATACATTTCTTATTTATTGAAGAAATTTGAACTTCAAAATAGTAATACATATACAACTCCTATGTGTACTAATATAAAACTTGATTTGGATGAAATTAGAAAATCAGTTGACAACAAGTTATATATAAGTATGATTGGAAGTTTATTATATCTGACTGCTAACAAGACAAATATAATGTATTCAATATGTCTTTTTGCTATATTTCAATCAAATACCAAAGAATCTCATCTAAGTGTTGTTAAAATAATTATTAGATATTTAAAAGTAACTATTTTTCAATCTCTTCTATACCCAAAAACTTTGGATTTTAATTTAATTTCATATTCAGATGCTGAATTTGGAAGATATAGATTAGATAGAAAAGGCACCATAAGAACCTATAACTTTTTAGGAAAATCTTTAGTTTCATAGTCTAGTAAGAAACAACACTTAGTTTCTTTGTCAACAGCTATGGAAGAATATGTCTCTACATGCAGTTGTTGTGCACAAGTATTGTGGATGAAAAACACTCTTATGGAATTTGGAATAAATTTTAATAATACACTTTTTTTTATAATACAAGTTCTATAAATATTTTAAAAAATCCTATTAATCATTCTAGGACTAAGCATATTCATATCAGACATCACTTTATAAGAGATCATGTTCTTGAAAATGATATATTCTTAGAATTTTTAAGTATTGAAATTCAATTAGCTGATATTTTTATTAAACCTCTTCCTACTGTAAGGTTTGATTTTATTAAAGGGGGGATAAATTTATATAATTTTAAACGAAATTTTAATTTTAATTTTATTTATGTGATTATATTCTTATTTTATTTTATTGCAATCTTCACTGTTTTAAATAATTTAATTACTTTCTTTTATAATAATTTAAAATTTCTTCTGTACTACTATAAATATTTTTTCTCGGGTACGTTTTATTTTATTTTAAATAATGTAATGATTATTATATACGTAAATGACATGGGAATCAAGGCTGTTAGAGCCATTTCAAATTCTAAACCCATTCATTTCTCTCAAAACTTTTCGAGACTAAAAAATCCCTACTGGTCTTATCTACCCAAACCTGAACCTTTAAAACCCTAACTCTTCGAGCCTTCAGAAATCTATAACATAAATATCCAAGATAAAGAGAATCGAGGAAGAAGAATCTATTAATTCCAAATTTCAATGCTTGGTAGAAAGGAAATACTATAAGGTAAATTAATTAACTTAGAATGGTTGTACCAAACCGATCTGATGTTAAGGCATGCTCTCACCTTTCAGAATCTAGAAAAAGCATTTATTAGAGAAAACACATAATTTTTATATGAGGTATAACTGTGTCATTTGTTCAAAACTATTCAATTTAGTCTAGGATAATAAGAATATGCAATAATTTCAAAAATCAAAGATCGAGATTTTTCTATCTCTACTATAGAAATCACTATGATATTAAACTACCGTCATGAGGGAGTTTATCATTTTGACTTAAAGAATATTGGTGATAATGTACATAATTCTGAGGACATTATGTCATTTCTTTCTGGTCCTATGAATGTATGAAATATATTTGTAAAGAATTTAGAACCTGGTCATAAAATTCTTGTGAAGTTTGTACAAACAGGGATGGAACCAAGAATGTCAGAAATGGAAAATATTTTATTTCCAGATATGTATTTGATGTTTTTACTTCTGGGTGACATCAAGTTTTATTTCCCTAGATATATGGTAAGATATCAGAATTATTATTGTCAATTAGAAGCAAGAATGAACTTATACCCTTTAAGAAGGTTTATTTATAAATTATTATTTAATAAGGATATAGTTAGATTGGTTCATGCTAAAGTAAGATGCCACTACATTAATGTTTTAAATTCTATAACTCTAAGGAAGATTGGATTCTTCTGGTGTACTGTGAAAGGCAAGATTATAATTATTGGAGCATAGGAAGACCAGGAATCGGCTCAGGGGGAGAAACCTGAAATGTTTAAAGAAGGAATGGATGAATCAAGAGTAAGTGAAGTTTCAAAAACATAAAGAAGACTAAGATTTTAAGAAGTTCATGTACCTGCTGATGAGGGAAGTCAAGGAGGACTTTATAGGAAAAGCCACATAGTGGTTCAAGCTGGTGAGGAGCCTGCTCAAAAAAATTCTATTACAAGTGGAGATCTTTTAAGCTATATATTTATAAGAGAATTAGTTTCTCAGATTGAGGTGACTCCTCAAGTTGAAAAGGAAATTTTACCTCAGGCAGAGGCAGTTCCTGAAGCGACTGAAATGGGTCAAATTGAATTTGTTCAAGAATAATCTACACAACAAAATGATTTTGTTCAAGAGGATCCTATTTTATAAGTAATTCATGATGAATATTCTCATGAGGAGCAACATTCTACTGATGTAAATAAACAACAGAATCATTCTGAAATTTACACTGAAGTTCTTAATGAAAATTTTTCTATGGATGATTCAAGGAAATACTTAGAGGAAAAATCAGTTGAAAAACCAGTAGAAAGGGAAGAAGATGAGAAATCAGATGCACAATCACTACCTTTAGTTCTAATAAATCAATTTGAAGCTCAGACTAAGAATAAAGAACAACGTGACTTTGATTTTGAGAATGATCATGTGCAGGAGTTAATTATAAAATTTAATAGATTTCAAGCTAAAAATTCTTATTTATGACAAGCATTAGAAAATGAGAGACAGAAGTTTCAAAACTAGAAAGAAAGTTCAATTTCACAAAGAGAAGTAGAAGATATTAATATGGATCTATTAGCCGATGTTGGGAAATTAAAATCTGAAATTGTATTGAAATCATATTTATAAGACTTCAAAACTTTCATGGAGAAACAGTTGGCAACTATCAGGGGCAGTCAAGTAAGTACATCAGGTACTTTGCCTGATCTAATCAATTGTTTCCAATCCATTACAACTGTAATGAGAAATATGAATGACAGGATGCAAGACTTACAATGTGATAGTGCTCCACTGTCTATTCTGTTGGATAATCAAAAGCATCATGTTGACCATCTTACATCAGATGAACCTAGGGTAAGATAATTACTGAAAAAGTTCACTGAAAAGCTAAATCAGTTCATAGAAAAGGAAGAAAGATTACATGAGTTTTTCAGAGTCAATAAAATTTAATATATCCATATGACTCAAGAAGGAAGGGATCTCATCATCTAATTAGGAGATGGACAGATGAAAAGATTGAGAATGTATATGACAAAGTTAATGGAAGTAATTCAGAGGTGTTAAAACCTGGTTCACAAACCTTTTAACCCAACCTAGATTCTTGTTTTCATTTATGTACTTGTATATATATTTTCTCAATAAAAATTATTTTCATCTCATTTTCATATGTTAAAATTTTTTATTGTACCGTTTATATTCGAATGTCTGTAATCCAGATTAAATTATTGAGAAATAGTTTATCATAACAGTTATTCAGTTCAATGCTACATTAAAATGTGTTATATTTCTTATTATATCATTATTTTTTATGTCACAAAAGGGGGATAAATATGGATAAACACACCTTTCTATTTTAAGTTTTTTTTATTTATATTTTACTCAGGTGGAGAAAAGAAATTTTCTTAAAGAGAAGAAATACAGATAAACGCCAAAGGGAGAAATTTTAAAAATTGAATTTTTATTTATATATATATATATATATATTTGGATAACCCAATATTTTATTTCTTGTTGAAATAATTTTGTTAAAATTAAATTTTTTTTCTATGATTTCAAAATTATAAATTATATGTTATTAAGTTTGTAGGTTAATTTCATGGGTTTTGTGATAATCAAAAGGGGGATATTGTTGAGAAAATTTTGTTTTCAATAAAACTCTATTTTATTATTATAAGGGGGAGATTGTTAAGAATAATACTCTATATTTTTATGGTGATTTTGATGCTCAACAATACCCTTGTTTGTTATTCTAATGATTTTACCTTGAGTATATTTCAAGAAATTAATATTCTTTATATTCTTATGCTTGAGTGATATTAAAGCGTTTAAACCATGTGCAATATTTGAAAAAGTATTTGGAAATAATTTGCGTGTGTTATGGAAACATTGTTTGTACCCTACATTGAAGAGTGTAAGTGTAAGGACAGAATATATAGTTTACTTTACAAAAAGTATGGTTAAGAAATCATACATTATCAGCAAAGTATGGAAGAGGAACCTTATGTTTGGAAGGAACGTTACTTTTGTAATATCAGAAAAGTATGGAAGAAGAACTCTATGTACATATGGAATGTTGCATTTGTTTCTGAAAAGTATTGTTCATCAACCTTACTTTTATAATGAACCTTACGTTCTATCAAAAAGTATGGATCGTGTATCTTAAATTTTTCTTAAGAGGAAAGTGTGGATAATATACCATATGTTTGAAAGTTGAAGAGAAAAGTATGGATGATCAACCTTACATTTGAGACCAACCTTACGTTTGAGATCAACCTTACGTTTGAGATCAACCTTACATTCTGAGAAAAGATTGATATGTGGTTCAACCCTATGTTTGGTGTCGGAAATTTAAATTTCGACTTTAGAGAGAAACGGTATTTATATAGATTATCAGGATGATTTCAAGATAGATTCAAAGAACATTTTTAATGTGCATCTTTGACTAATTCAAAGCCATTTATTTATGATTCAAAGGATCAATTTATGAGGTGGATTTTGTACCGATTATTAAGGGAAGTTATGACTGCTCTATTATTTATACATTTGAATATTGTGATTCTTAAGTATAATTTTGTGGTTCTAAATTTAAAAGTAAAATTCTTGTCTTTATTCTTTATATATCTTTTTTATTTTGAATTAAAAGATACTTGAGATGGTTTATCGCAAAAAAATATCATAAGAAAAAATTCTCAAGTTTCTTGACTTCAGTTTATAGAGATATTCGAGATATACAGATCTACTATCACAAAGTATAATAAAAAACATTGTTTTCTAAAGAAGAAGAAACATGTTGAAGATTCACCATTTCTACATCGAAGATATATCGTGAATCCATTATTTTTGGAGTTGCTAAATTTATTTCTATTGCAACTAGATAGACTTAGAATTGCCCTTACTTGAAGAACATATTTTTTGAAGACGACATTCCATATACTATCAGTTGTGTACTACTGAAATTATAAAAAACATCTGGAAAGTATTTTTAAACAAATAATCTTTTCATTTTGAGTAACTGGATTCTCTTACTAAGATGTTTATTCGGTTATATGTATGAACCAGAAGGCTTTTTTAGCCTTAACTTGTAATGGTGTCAACTGCCTTCACTCAGTTATGGATGGTCTATTGATAAGAGGACCAGATAGTGAAAATCACTGATCTCATGGAGTAGAGCATTGGTGTAGTGGACTAGGGGACGTTTTGTTCCCCGAACCACTATAAATCTTTTTGTCCAGATAACATTTTATTTCCACTACATAAACATCCTGATAAAGTTAAAGGAAAGATTTAGAAATCATCACGATTCTCGAATAAATTGAAAAAGTCACAATTCACCCCCCCCCCCCCCCTCTTTTGTGTATTTGGTACAACTCGATCCAAAAACATGGTGGATGACGCGACTAGAGGGGCATTAGTGGACAAGACACCAGTAGTTCATGTGTGTTGATTGACAAGATGGCCCAAAACCTCCAACAATTTGGCAATCGAGGTACACCACATGTCAAGGGAGTACATCATGTAAGTCTTTCTTCTCTTGAAAGTCATTTAACTTATATCAAGTTAGAATAAATGACCACTATGGTGAGGTAGATTTATTTGGCTCAAAAGACATCCCAACCCACTCCTTCGAGGCCTTGTGGCATTTGCACAGAAAAATACCACCCAACTAAGTGTTTCCCCCAATTACAAGAGATAGGGGATTGGGAAACCATATTTCCAAGGAGACCATATCATCAGCAACAATAGACACATCCCAAAAATAAGTTTGATTCCTTTTCACTAGCATACAACCAAGGGTGGAAGGATTAACCAGACATGAGGTATACCTCCAGACAGCAACAAAGTCCCCCCTTTCAATAAAACTTCCAGCAGCCTCCTCCATACAAGCAGGGTTTCAAAAAAAACCCCAAAAGATATTTAAATCCCAAGTATAAAAAATCCAACAAAAAGGGACTTCTCAACCAAATGTAGATTCTAATATTGATGATCTATTGAAAAAAATTGTTCTTAATCAATATAATGGGATGAAGAGTTAAGTTTCAGAGTTGAGGGTGTTGAAAACTCAAATGAGCTAGATTTCCACTACCCTCCATGAACTTGTAAGTAAGAATTCTGGAAATCTACCTTCCCAACATACTATAAATACTAAGAGGAATGTCAGTTCCATCACATTGAAAAGTGGGAAGCAAACAAATGATACATCTACACCTATCATTCCACCGGGATTCACCTCAACTCCAGAGAAGCTCCATTCCGTACCAACTGATGAGAAAACCCAAGGAGAAAGATAAAGGTGAGAAAAATATTGATGATGTTCCTTCTGAACCCCTTACATTTCCAAACATAGTTTTTTAAAAAAATACGGCTGAAGAGGTAATGCAAAAAAGATGTTTTAGACACAGTCAAGCATGTGGAGATCAACAAACCTCTACTTGAATCCATTAAACAAATCCCAAGGTATGTGAAATTTTTAAAATAAATTTGTACCAATCGAAGAGGGATCAAAGGAAATGAGAGGATAAATCTTGGAAAAAATGTGTTAGCACTCATTACACCAACTCAAGAAATTCCAACAATGTGCAAGGATCTAGGGAAATTCACCATACCATGCACTATAGGGGAGTTACACTTTTCTGATGCTCTTTGTGATTTGAGAGCTTCCATAAATGTGATGAATCACTTTGTATTCTCTTCTTTACAAGTTGGTGAGTTGAATCCCAAGAGAGTAGTAGTGTAGTTGGAGAATAGAGATATGACATATCTAGTGGGAGTCCTTGAGGATGTACTTTTTAGGTTAATAGATGTGATCTTTCTAGCATATTTTTACGTGCTTAACATGGTGGATGATCAGGTAAGTTCTCATGCTCCCATTATCTTAGGTAGACCCTTCCTCAAAACTATAAAAACTATCATAAATTTGAATGAGGGTACACTTTCCATGGAGTTTGGAGATGAATTTTTTATATTTAATGTTATGGACTACATGAAGTACCCCTAAGAGGACCATTCTACTTTAGTTATCTCCTATTTGAACCACCAAATAAAAACCCCATGGAATTTGATTGTCCTATGCTTATGGAGATTATGAGTATTGGTTCTACTTTGATGAATAAGATCACTTCCAAACATGTTTCTAATACAGAATCTTCTCTTATATTTGATTTTGAAATGGATTCATATTCTGATTTTGATCATGTAAACTCTGATTATGACATGGATATTGAGTATGTTGAAGTATTTGATGCTTTACTCTATGATTTTGATTATGTATATTCTAATACTGATATTCATTGTGCACATATTTCAGTTCCTTCAATTTATCCATCCATACATCACCCCCACCCCTACATTGAAACTCAAGCCATTTGCACCAAATCTCAAATACTCATACTTGTTAAGTGGTGAGAGATTACCTTTTATAATTGCTAACAATCTTCCTTTTTAACATGAAGAAAAACTTTTGAATATTTTGAGGGAGAACATTAAAGAAATTGGGTGGACCTTGGCTAACATATCAGATATTAGCCCCTCTATTTCCATGCATAGGATTATTTTGGAGGATGGGGCTAAACCAATTAGGTAGCCACAAAGGAGACTAAATCAAACTCTTCTGAAGGTTGTTAAAAAAGTTGAAAAATTGATATAGGTAGGAATAATTCATCCCATTATAGATTCACCGTGGGTGAGTCCTATTCAGGTTGTGCCTATGAAATTTGGTGTTACTGTTGTTAAAAATGAGAAACAAGAGTTAGTTCTAATGAGGGTGAAAAAGAGTTGGAATGTGTGTATTGATTATAGGAAACTAAATCATTCCACTCACAAAGACCATTTCCTCCCTCCCATTTATTGATCAAATTCTTGAGAGACTTTCTAGGCAAATGCACTATTGTTTCCTGGATGGATTTTCTAGATATTTTCAAGTTCCTATTTCTCCAAAGGATCAGAAGAAGACAACATTCACTTTTCCATTCGGTATGTTTTCCTACTGAAGGATTCCATTTGGACTTTTCAATGCCCCAGGTACCTTCCAGAGATGCATGGTGATTATTTTTTTCAAATTTTATTGAGACCTACATGGAGGTATTTATGGATGATTTTACAGTGTATGGGTCTTCATTTAATGATTGTATCTCTAGTTTTTGAAAGGTTTTGAATAGTTGTATTGAAAATAATATGGTCTTAAACTTTGAAAAGGGTAATTTCATGGTAGATCATGGGATAGTCTTAGGTAATGTAGTGTCAAAACATGGGATAGAGGTTGATAAATCTAAGGTAGATATTATTTCATCCTTACCCTATCCTTAATGTGTGCATGATGTTAAAAATTTCCTAGGGCATGCAGGATTTTATCAGTGCTTCATTAAATATTTTAGTAATATTTCTATTCCTATGTCATGATTACTTCAAAAGGATTATATTTTTGTGTTTGATGATTCTTACAGGACTTCATTTGATGAGATAATGAAGTGTCTGACCACTCCACCAATCATACAACCCCCATGGTGGGATCTTACTTTTGAGCTTATGTGTGATGCATCCAACTTTGCGGTCAGAGCTATCTTATATCAGAGGGTGGAGGGATGATCACATGTGATTTTCTATGTATCGAGGACATTGGATTCAACATAATCAAACCACAGAACCACGAAAAAGTAGTTTATTTTTGTTATATTTGATTTATATAAAAATTATTATTATTTATTGGGCTCTAAAGTAGTTGTTTTTTATGATCATACACCTCTAGGGTACCTCTCGAAGAATCCGGATGCAAAGCCTAATCTAATATGATGGATTATCCTTCTTCAATAATTTGATATTGTGATAAAGGACAAGAAGGGGTCATAAAACCTTGTGGAGGACCACATGAGTAGGATTACTCACACATTATAGGCTGACACCTTGGACCAGGTACCACTTCAAGACACTTTCCCCATTGAGAATCTTTATTCCATCTTAGGTACGCATCCTTGGTATAATGATTTAGTTAACTACCTTGTTGCATCTAAAATCCCTACAAATTTAAAGAACCATCAAGTCCGAAAATTAAAAAGTGAGTCTCGGTATTATATGTGGGATGATCCCTACTTATGGAATATGTGTAGTGACCAAGTTATTAGGAGGTGTGTTTCTGATCATGAGTTTGATTCTATTTTACATTTTTTTCATGCACTTTCTTATGGTGGACACTTTGTATCCCAATTGATAGATAGAAAATTTTAGACTCTAGATTATATTAGCCTAGCTTATTCCATGATGATCATGTATTTTTTAAGTGAGGCTCACATTTCCAACACACAAGAAACATTTCTAGGATACATGAGATGCATCAACAACCCATATTATTTTGTGAGATTTTTTCTTTGCGGGGAATTGATTTTATGGTTCCTTTTCCAAGTTCTTTTGGTTTCTTGTACATTTTGGTCAATGTTTATTAAGTGATTAAATTGGTGGAGGCTAAGACCATCAAGACTGATGATTCTCATGTTGTAGTAGACTTTTTCAAAGTATGGATTTTTGTAGGTTTGTAGTACCAAAGTCCATCATTAGTGACCAAGGAACACACTTCTGTAATCAAAATTTGACTTCCCTCCTTCAGAAGTATGGGGTGACACACAAAACATCAACACCATACCACCCCCAAACAAATGGTCATAATGAGGTTTCAAATAGGGACTTGAAACAAATTTTTGAGAAAATAATGCAGCCAAATAGGAATGATTGAAGCAATTACTTGGATGATGTGTTCTGGGCTTATAGGACAACATACAAGACACCCATCGGTATGTCCCCATTTTGGATTGTTTTTTGGAAAGCATGTCATCTACCTGTGGAAGTTGAGCATCAGGCTTATTGGGCTATAATGAAATGAAAAATGGATTTGAACCAAGCTCAAATACAAAAGAATCTTCAAATTCAAGAGCTTGAGGATATTATATTATCTTCATATAATACCTCAAGGCTATACAATGAAAGATCAAAAGCAGCTCATGATAAAATGATCCAACAAAGGGAGTTTCATGTTGGAGAGAAAGTCCTTCTCTATAGCTCACAACTGAAGATGGTGCTTGGTAAGTTGCATTCCATATGGTTAGATCCTTATATTGTATCTAATGTTTTTCCTTATGGTGTAGCGAAGATCACAGAAGAGGACACTGGAAGTAGATTTACAATCAACGGTCAACGTTTGAAGAAATACATTGAGGGACTTCCTACTGATGTCGTGGATTTCATCACACTGTATGACCCCATCATCACTTGAGCATATCAGGCTATTACTAACCCTTTCACTTTTATTTTCTTTGTCCTAGTTATAATTATACATTTCATGTGCATATATCATCTCATAGGTTCACATTGAGAACAATGCAATATTTTAAGTGTGGGGGAGGGGACAAAAGTTTGGGTTAGATATTTAGGATTTTTAGTTGTGTGTTTTGTGTGTATTTTCTATTAAGTTTTTGGTTATAATTTTCAAAAAAATTGAAAAAAAAACAAAAAATCAATAAAAAACAAATATATTATGTAACATTCTCATGTCAAACATATGGAAAATGCATGTTTTAAAAATTCATAGGTAGAATTATAATAATGAGTAAGATTTTATCATCAAGGTTTTATTTTTATAAAAATTTAAGTCATCGATGATATGAATGGTTTTTTCATTATAAAACCTTTTATATTTTGACATCATTATTTGTGATATTTGTTCATGTTAAATTGTTTCATTGATTTTTCCACACAAATTTTCACTGAACCATGATTTGTGAATTTTTTCCTACTCAATTTAAGGTATAGTCAAGTTAGGTAAAAGAATTCATTGGTTGATCCATATGTTCATTTCTCTTTTAATCAGTTTCATTACCGTGATGAATTGACCTATGTGTGTGTACCTATTACCCAACTGTTGTACACCCTCAAAAAAATATGGGTTGTGTTTTGGACAAGTCAAAAACCACTCTTCATCAAACTTTGATCTTTTTATAACTATTACAATTAGTTTTGTGAGGAGATAAAACATTGGTTGAGAGTTGAGTGTGATATTTTTTCCAATTGAAACTTATAAAAAACAAAAAAAATGAAGGGATTGATGAAATGTACAACATATGGGGATATCTAGGTCAGGAGCTTAAGGTTTGACTTTAGAGAATGATTAAGTGAGTGGGTCTTGAAATTTGATTTCAAATGAATATAGAACATGTTTGGTGAATTAAACTAGGTAAGAATAATTGTTTTACTTGACCTGAATATACTGAATAAAGGGTGGATTTGTGATATTAGAAAGATTGGCACACACACACATGGAGAATTAGTGGCATGGAAGACCCATGACTTGTTTCTCTATGATTAGTGTTATAAATATCACTGGATTTTATTTTCACACAATTTATGAGACAATGAATTTAAAATTAATTGATATTTACTCTTTATGATATTCTTACTTTTCCTATATTTGCACTGTGGATTGAGAAATTTGAATATGCATATCTAGTCACAATTTTTTCGAATACACAATATGAGGTTTTTTCCAGGAGTGCAAAAGTGTAAGTATGTGGTAGTTGATAAAACACAATTTTTTTGAATATTTTATTGATAATAAATGGAAAATATTTCTCTCATTTTGTAAAATATGTTTGTTTATAAAATATTTGGTATTAGACCATTCATTTGAAAATTTGAGGAAAATTCCAGTTTTACCATTTGAAAATTCATTGTAGTATTTCAAACATAAATAATTTTATTTGAATTATTTGAAATTAATATTTAATAAATTTGTTCCTGATTTAATTTTCTACAACTTTTATTCAGTAAATATGAGTTAAATCATGCATTTGGTTGGTGAAAATGGGTTATGAAATCAAAGTTGGGCCGGAGTCACCAGATTGGATATCTGTTTTGTATTTGGATCATAAATTATATATATGTGCTTGTATTGGTCTCAAATTTGGAGAGGATATCGACAAAAAAAATTTATAACAAAACATATTTCTAGATATATAGATGGTTCACACGTTTTTAAGGTCAAACAGGTGGTGAAACTTAGAATAAAATATTTGGCCTAATTTCCCCATTCACACTTGAAACCACTTGAAACCTAGCCTCCCCTCCACTCTATAAATTGGTGTTTTTTTCATTTTTATAGGTTGGGATGTACATTAAAAAATTTATGGAAAAGTATAAGTGGTTTAACTATAATTATATTAGCATTTCAATAAGGTTAGCTCTTGAACTAAGGATCCCTTCGATGAAGCCTTCTTCTTCTTCTCTGCGTTTTAATGTTTCTGTTCGTGTAATATACTTCTTAGTTCCACGTTAATGTCTTTTGTTTTCTTCTATATTGTTCAATTATCTTATTCTTTAATATTACTATTTGGGATGTAATTCAAGTGTAGAAACATTATTGGGTTATACCCTTTCTAAACCATTGTGAATGTAAAACATTTCTACAATGACTACACCACTCATAGAAGAGTAGTTCTTTTTAGTAATCAATCGACCTATATCCTTCTTCATTAATATATTTTGAATCAATTAGATGTTGTAATTCAATTAATATGATCCCTGAATTGTTTTTTTAAATTATACAAAACTAATTAAGAAATTAAACAATTAACATGAAAACACACAAGGTTGAGAATTTTTGTAAATTGTGAGAGCAGAAACTTAATCGGTAAAACAAGACCACATGTGTAGAGTTCAGATATAATACCTGATATCAATTCATCCTCATTTCTATAGTGGATATGTTCTCTAATTAACCATTGACCAGAAGCTAACTTTAGAACATTAATCAAAGTAGGGCATTGTTATTGCATGTTCCTAAGCTAGCATAGGGTTTAAGTAATTTCATCTTGGTGGTTGAGTTAACTCCCATAGAGTTTGAGGGTTAAAAAATTAGGGGATCATAATTAAGTGGATATTAATTTAAATGATAATTATTAATAAATAAATTAATTGGTAGAGTTATATCGATTACTTTTTTTAAAATATTTTCTAAAAAAACATCTTCTTGTTGTGTCTTTTTAATCGAACTTCATTTCAAAAATAAAAAAAATAAAAAAAATGCAATCTTATTTCAAAAAACATATTCTTCTTTTATAAATGGTAAAAAACCCTATCATTTTTAAGAATTTTTTCTATTCTCTTGTATTTTATTTTTAGAATACCTTTAAGAAGATTTTTTAATTTACTTCTTCCTTTGAGAGATGAATTTGGTCAGCCACTCTACTACACCTAAATACTGAAAAAATAAAACTTAATTTGAGGGTGCCCAAAATAGTGCCTTTCAACCAATAGTGTTGTGAGGGGAGGTTTTTAGGGAGTTTAAAATATCCCCATTGGAGGTACATACAGGTGTGGAAAAGATGTACCAAGACCACCGATGTGAGTTCAGGTGACCAAGGGTGAAGAAGGCAATGGTGGAGTTCGCTTCTCGGTGCCTCACTTGTCAGCAAGTGAAGGTATAGCATTAGGTTCCAGCAGGCTTGGATCAGCCACTTGATGTCCCAGAGTGGAAGTGGGATGGAATATCGATGGAATTCATGATGGTTTTACCACATACATCCAAGGGACACGATACCATCTAGGTGATCATTGACTGACTCACCAAGTCAACCTACTTCCTACCCATCTGAGAGCAGGGTTTAGTAGAGGGATTGAGATGCCTCTACATTTAGGAGATAGTTCAGCTTCACAGGGTGGCTTTGATGATTGTTTCCAAACATGATGCTCTTTTCACATCCTGTCTATGGAGGGGATTATAGGAGGCTTTTGGGAATCAGTTTCTCTTAAGCATGACGTTTCATCCCCAGAAGGATGGTTATACGGATCAGACTATCCAAGTTCTAGAGGACATTCTATATGCTTACATCCTGGACTTTGGTCTCAGTTGGTAGGATCAACTACATCTGGTGGAGTTTGCGTACAACAACATCTAGCAATCCACCATTAGTATGATACTATTCTAGGCCTTTTATGAGTGACCATGCAGGTCACCGCTATGCTGGACAGACCCAGGGGAGTCAACACTCATGGGTCTATAGTTGGAATGGGCTACCACTAAGAAGGTGAAGATCATACAAGAGCATATGAGGGCTGCACATAGTAGTCATAAATCATATTTTAATAGGATACGGAGCACCTTGCAGTTTGAGATTAGAGAACATGTGTTCCTTTGGGTCTCACCTCGATGGGGATTGTAGAGATATGGATGGGGTGGCATGTTATCTCTGAGATTCATCCGCCCTTTTTAGATTTTTAGCACAATTGGTGAGGTGGTGTACCACCTAGCTCTACCCCCATAGATGAATCAGTTTCATGATGTCTTTCACATGTCACAGCTAAGGAAGTAGGTGTATGATTGATCGCACGTCATCGACTGGGGTGAGCTGGACACTGATGATGGGGGTGATATTTGCAGAGTTCCAAATGGAGATAGAGAATAGATGGGATCGAATCCTTCATGGGAGGTCAATTACTCGGGTGTGCATTCTGTGGTATCACAGTAATCTCTACTCGATAACTTGGGAGCGGGGGGCTCATATTCGTGCCCAGCAACCTCACATTTTTGTTGAGTAGCCCTTGTTTTGGCTTTTGGGGATGTAAATCCCTAAGGTGGAGAGAATGTAATGACTCGGATTTTTCTCCAATTTTTTTTTTAAATTAATTTATAAAATTAAAAGACTGGGAATTTATATGGCATGAGATATTGAGGCCCAGTGTTCTCATAATAAATATTTTAATAAATTATAATTGTTAATTAAAAATTCTTAGGTGGATAACTTTGAACTTTAATAACTTCTAAATGGGTGCCTAGATCAAAAAATCCAAGGGCACTATTGCATTCAGAACAGTAACTTTACCTTAGTTGGGACTAACCCTGACCAGAATGGGTCGGGGGTAAAAGTTAATTTTTTTATGTTTCCATGAAAAAAAATTAAAGAAGTTTATTTTATTTCTTTTTGAACGTCTTGTAGCAACGCAACGACGCAACAAAGAGTCAGCTTATTTTCTTTTATAAATGAAAGAGAATGGTGATGCTGAAATACATAAACATGTTTTCTCCATTTAATGGATTAATAAGGATATGGGGTTAGATTCATAACCATAGAGAAAATTCCTCAAAAGACTCTTAATAAGGAAGTTGTTGGAGAAACTATGACAGCCCTGATCTTTTTTTCACAATTAAACATAATTTATTACTTAAAATTAATTTGATACAACATAGAAGATAAAGAGGCTCAGTGTATTTGGGGCTTAGGATCATTACATAACAACTTAAAACATGAAAAACAACATCTTTATTGGAAACTTCTTTTACATTACCACTACATTCCCTCGTGCTTAGCATTACATGGGATAACCTGAGGACATGCATAAAAAAGGGTGATCTATAAAGCCTAATAAGGGATTAATCAGGGAATAAAATGAGGAATACAATACATTTTAAAAAATATTAATATCAATATAGAACATGAAAAGCATAAACATAAAGGTATGATAAATCATGATAATCATAACATGGAAATGTGGCAACAACACTTAACATGGAATTAGCATGAGCCAAGTATCATTGAACATAAAGCATAAGTAAACCCTCATTGCACATAAAGAACGATTAAACCCTCGTTTCACTTGAATTATCATGATTAAACACCCATTTCACATGATGTGTCATGATACTATAATTTACTCAATGCATTGGAGCGCTATCAGGGCACACCCTTCTTAAACATTTCATTTCATGCATAAGTGTGCCACATGGATCATAAAACATTGATTCATTCAACATAATAATTTATTCCATGATAAAAGAATGTGGAAAATATAATTGAAATTCTTTGAATGATAAGTAAATGTGCATAAATTTGAATAACCTTGATAGAGAAATGGGCATAGTATTCACTACACAATGACTTTGGCTTGGAAAAGCGTGGTGCAGTTTTGGAAGCATAACGTCGTGACATAAGAACTCATAAAAATGGTTGATTAAAGAGAAATGGATATATCATTATATTTACATGAAATGTACAGTAATGGGGTCATATTGATACATATCCCAACAAATGTAATGGAATTTAGATTCATGATACAAAATAATTGCTTGAATGTAAATGAGGAGAAGGAAATTCCTTTTGGAATTTCGGCATAGTAATGGGTGTACATAGGAGGCATTTAATGAGATAGAAAGGGGTATCCCATCATTAAAACATAAATAGGGAAGTATGGGGGTGTGAAAAACCATACCCCAACATTTATAATTGAAATTAAAAGGGCATAACAATTTAAATAATATTGGAAAAAAATGAGAAACAAAGAAAAACCCTTACTTGGAAGTGTGCTTCCAAAGGCTTGAGAGAGTCTTGAGAGAGGATTATTGGGAGCTTCGGGAACCTTGGGAGGATTCTGGAGAGAGGAGGGTAGAGGTTTGACGAACTCCAAAGGCTTTTAGTGAGGAGAAAGTGGGAGCTTGGGTGGGTTTATATAGGAAAGGTGAAGGAATTCTTTATTATTTAGGTTTGGGATACCTCACATTAGATTAATCCAAACCACAAACCAGCCAATGGTTTTTAGAAAAGGTAAGTGAAAAACAATATTTTATAAGGCCAAAGTCCAAACTTCTTAAAATAATTGGGTTGCTTATGTGGAGGTGAGTCACACTCCAAGGAAAACAATTTAAAAAGACAAAATGTTTAGTAAGTCTTGAAGGGTCCACTAAAGCTTTGTAAAATAAATCAAAAAAACCCAAAATCACATTATTTTAATATTAAAACATATATTGGACTAACATAAGGTTTATAGTATTTTATTACATCACTATTGGATCATTATGATGTCCTAAAACACATTATATATTTAAACGGTATTTAATTTTTACCCAAAAATTTTACTAGCTCAGAAAATTATGAAAAATTAACTGTTGGATAATTTTGATGTCCTAATTATATAAATAATATTCATTTTATCTGAATAATTTTATAAATGTGTTAATTTTCACTTTTAAAATAAAAACTGATATTTATCAAAAATTCATGGGTTTTGACAAAAATGGATTCCAAACCTTAATAAAAATTACGATTGCATTCATAAAATTATACGATAATTTATATTTAATAAAAATTAATTTAATAAAATTAATAATATTTTTTTAAAATATTATTTAATTCAAAAATCTATTAATTCATCAAAATAGATTTCCTAGTTGAACATTAACAAAAAAAATACTATTTGTGCTTTAAAAAACTATTTACAAGGTAACAATAATAAAATGAAAGTATATTAATTATTATATAAAAAAATAATGTACATAAACAAAGTGCTAAGGTATTGTTAAATAACCCCTTAAAACACTTGCATAAGACCAAAGGGTGAGGTGTGCTATGGTGACAGACTCTTGGGGTTGCTCGGATAACATCGCTCGGGTGGTAATCTCTATCAAATTCCACTTCTCTCGTAGGTGGTTCTTCTCAAGCTTAACATGTTCAAGCTCAGCTTGAGCTTGGTCAAGAGCGAATCCCAATGATGACAACTCCTTTCCGAGCTCTGACAAATGGGCTTCGTATAGGTCATGCCTACTGGATGAGGCCATCGCTTCCTTTGTCTATGTAAATTGGATTTGTTAAAGCCCTATATTTATACTAATCATTTGATCAATGTTCAATGGATATATTAGAAACAGTCACAATTCTTAACATAAAACCAAATAAGTTGACATTTTATATAAACATTTTACATAAAGATACATTTAATTAGATAAAGAGAGATTTCCATTAATGAAAGTTTGGGTCTTTACAGAAACCCCTCATTGGAGAGCAATGACAAACACCAGAGGATCGATGGTCAGATTCAAAGTAGATGTCAGTGGATTGAAGAATGATGAACGTAGGACTCACTCTTCATTGGTGATCGATTCAATCCTTGAGGTAGGGGTTTTATTTCTATGTGATTTTTCTTTCCCCATTCATTCTTTCTAAATGGAGAACATGGATAAACCCACTAACAGGGTGATCTGTGGGTCATTCTTCCATGAGGTATGGGATTTATCTTGCGTGGATTAAATGGGAATGAGATCCTATTGATTATTATTTTTCATTCTTCATGGTCATGCTAACAAGAATGAACTAAGGCTGACATGAACAAAGGCTTGGATTGTTCTTAGGTAATTCTTGTGCTTCTCATTTTTCCCTTGTTCTTTGTGTTCTTCATGATATTGAGAGAGAGTGGTTGTTACACCTTTGATTCGTGGAGAAACAACACAAAACCGAGAATCTGATGCCCAAATGATACTATGGAGGTGTGACAATAGGAACGGTGCGAGATGGGGTCACCAGCAGAGCGACCGGCGGTGGAAGCGGCACCAGCCCAACGACGCGATAAGGCTAGGAGGACGGCCTTTGGCATGTTAGATAGCGACGTTAGTGACCTATGGTTCAATGGGACCACGGAGGTGGGACAACCCGCAGTCGGGGCTAATAGTGGAAATGACAGAGGTCGTCGGCTCGACGGCGGGTGGTGGTAGGTGCCCGCGGAGGTGCGACCATGGGCGACGATAGGATCCACAGCAAAGGTAGTGCACAGTGGTGCAGACCTACAACATAGATGGGTGTTGCATCAATTTTTTGGTACGTGGTCCCATAGACCATGTGTGGGAGGAGTGGTGGGCTCGTCTGTCAGCTGCGTTGGTCAGGCGGGACACGACATCTGTCGTGTCTGGGTGGAACGAATCAGCCTACATCAAGTGGGCCAAGCTGGAGCTAGCGGGCTGAGCAAGAAGAATGAGTTGAGCCCAATAGGGTTGGTTCGGGCATGGTGGTTCAGGTCTGTAGACCCTAGGTCAGACCAGACTCAGACCCAACCGACCCCTTTTTAGTAAAATGCCCATAACTTCCAAACTGTATGTCCGTTTGACGAGCCATTTGCAGTGTTGGGACCCTAGTGATGTGGAGGTCCTTTTGAGATAATCTAAGTAGGTTTTTGTGTAAATTGAATTATGACCATTGTATTGAGGTGTAGGTTCTCCCAGATCAAGTGTTCTAAGAGTGGAATCATGTGGTTGGATGTGACGTGGAGACTATGTGACTTGAAGATTATGTGACTTGGTGAATATGTGACCTTGAGGCTACTTGACTATTCGAGATTAGGTGCCTCATCGGGACTAAGTGTCTCACCAAGACTTTTTGTCTCATTTGGACTAAGTGTATCATCGATACTAGGTGTTTTGTAGACTACATCTGATAATATTTCTTTTAGTGTCATATATTTATATATGTGTGAGCTGATAATACTTCATGTGTAATTTTCTTTTTGGTGTTTTTTGTGGTTTCAGGGAATCCTATTGAGTACTATTTTACTCACCACTACATAGTCTTTTCCCTCACTTGTCATGTATTATGAAGATGGTCTATGTTTTGACAGTGACCTCAGTAGTCCAGGACCAGGTGTTTCCCAGTGAGATCATACATACGAGGCATACTCCTATAGCTTCAGGTATCTACCCTTCACCTACCCTTCAGGTAGGTTTTTCTACAAATGAGTTTCCAAAGACTTGTGTACTTACTTGTTTACATATTTTCTTTTGTTGGGATTGTATACTGGCCCCTTTTTCTTTTAGTTTTGTACTATTACCCACAGTGGTTGTCTTAGTATCAGGAATGGTTTACTTAGTGTTTTACATTTTAGCATTTGTGGGCTTGGAGATGTGTGCTTTCATACAAGTACATAGGAAATGCCTCCCATGTTATTGATATGCCTTCTTAGTGCTATTCACCAGCCCTTGTACTATTGGAGGCAGGCTTGGGGAGTCACGACACTGACCCCTCTAGGATGGTTCATGACACTAAGATACATCATCCCCTTTGAGATCCTTGATTGCATCAGTGTTGTACCTTATTGATGAGCACTCCCACCTAACATATCCCAAGTACATGATGTCTTCCATATATCACTCTTGAGGAATTACATACTAGGCCCTTCATATGTAATGAATCTAGTGGTGTCACCCTTGGAGAATGATCTTTCATATGAGAAGAATCTAGTGAAGATCTTAGACTATAGAGGCAATGTTTTTCAAAACAAGACAAATCACTTAGTTAAAGTGCTATGGTAAAACCACAAGTTAGAGGAAGAAACTTGGGAACCATAAGAGGTGATGAAATAGAAGTGTGATCATCTATTTTAGTGTATGAAATAAAATTTCAAGGGTGAAATTTTTTAATGATGGAAGAATGTAACAACTTGAACATTTATAAATGAAATTCCCTTTTTGAATGAATAAATTCTTTATTAAGTAATATAGTTACAGAAAACATATTCACTTCTTTGTATATTTTGGGACAATTATAAAATATAGTATGTTGAATATAAAATACTAATATGAATATTAACCCTTGATAATATAGTTGTTTTATAGTGATAGTTATGATTAGTATATATTAAGGATTATGATAAATTCTAATTGACATAGACGAAAGAAGCGAAGGCCTTAATCGGTAGGATCGTAACCTATGAAGCCCATTTATTGAAGCTTCTAAGGGAGATGACATAACTAGGTTTTACCCTTGACCAAGTCCAATCCATGATTCAACAACTAAATCTCAAATGAAACTTTTTATGAGAGAAGTTAAGGATTATCAAGATCATGTCCCAAACCATGTTCGTCAAACCACCCTAAGAAAGCACTACCATCATACACCTTACCCTTAGTACGTAAGTTAGTGTAATAAGTGGTATTTTATTTAGAACCTAGTAATATGAATTTCAATATTTTATTTTCAAAATAATGATTATATTTATCACTTTTTTATTACTTTATAAATTATCATATAATGAGTTTAATAAAAATTTGATTTTGATACAAAGAAATCAAAATTATATTTTTGGGATATATGTAATCTCAATTAAAACACTCTTTTGATAAATTTGATAAATTCTGAAATAAATTTTATTTTAATAAAATATTCATATTAAATTATATATTTGAATAAAAATTATAATATAATTTAATGATTATTATGTAATATTTATAAGGGTTAGAAATTTATTAGTGTTGTAAAAATAAGTATTATTTAGTGAATAAGGTTTTTTATTTAAAAGTGAAAATTTTCATATTTATAAAATTATTTTGATAAAATAAATATTATTTTTTAAAATATTTACATCAATGTTATCCAATTTTAATTTTTTCATAATTTTCTATGACATTTGAATTTTTAGGTAAAAATTAAATACCATATAAATATAAAATATATATTATGACATCATAATAGTCTAAAAGTGATGTAATAAATGATATAAATGACATAAATATTTGTTTCCCCTTTAAAATATTTTTTTTAATTTATTTGATTAATTCTATAAATCTTTAATGAACCTTCCAAAACCGATATTGTTTTTTAAGGTTTTAAAATCAATTATTTATGAATATGACTCACTTTTGCATCGCCAATGGTTTTATTTTAATATATTAGGTTTTTTCCATATAAAATATTTAAAAACACTCATATTTGGAAGAAACCATGGGTAAAAACCATGGTAAGGTTTTTGGTTTTGATTATTTTATCATATAGATTCCAAAACCTAGGTTTATAAATTAATAAAGAATTCCCCTCTCTTTTGCTATAAATACCCACTTAACCTCCCACTTCTCTTCACTAAAAACACATTTAGCATGAATTTACTCTCCCTATACCTATCTAAATCCCTCCCAATTTTTTCCCAACCTCTTAAGAAGATCCTTCCAAGATTTTAGAACTTCCCTCTAAAAGAAACGTATTCTCTCCTCCACTTTATTCAAGAACTTTCTTTATATTATGCCATTTGATTTCCAATTGTTCATTTTTGAATGTGTTTTTACACATCCCTCTTACTATAATTGTTATTTACAAGTAATTAGAGACCAAATTTCACTCTCATTAAAACCTTCCATGAATTTTGATGTATGGTCGTTATGATTTCGAACTTATCTTGTGATTTTCCATGCCAAACATTTATGTTGTGAATACACATCCTCAATTTCACTCAAGGTTATTCAACTAGATTTTACTATACTTAGTTTATTATACAATTCCATGTATGTAACTAAAGTTACAAAGGATATAATAATAACTAAGAAGGTGGGGTTGAATCAGTTGTTCACTTTTTATGACTTTCAAAAAAATTAGAAACATAACTCCTACAACCTATTAAGATTTATTTCCTTATCAACTTTTAGTAAATAATCATGCATGAAAAAGTAATAAAGTAAATCGTAAAATATTTAAAAGTTTATGCATTAGTGTGAGAACCTACATCCTTTCCATAGCCACTCTGGTGGGTCTATGGAAATTCACTATTATGAAGAAGTAAATAAAACTTATGTCAACTCCCATTAGACACCTTCATTCTCCCTATAGGAAAGATTATACAGAATCCCATTGGTTTATAATTTTATCTTATAAAATAATTGATCTAAATAAAATAATAAATAATTTTTTGAAACTTCTCCATAATTGCTCGGTTATAATCCTGAATCTGATTTGGATGGATCTAGTTTTCTCAATCCAATGATGTTGGATCTGATTCACTCAATATGATGATGATGGATCTGATGAACTCAGTCTAGTGAATTCATTCTAAACTATATTACTCAAACTCTTCTCAAATTCTCAATATGATCTTATTCATTCTGATTGAATCAATTTGATTTACTCAATATGATTGACTCAAGATGATCATCTCAATACACTCTTACTCAATCTAGTAAACAAACATTCAGGTGTCTAATACTCGTCATAAGATATCTGGCTAGAAATGACTCTCACTTGATTTATTTATCACTCTTCCTTTTCTACTTACATAAAAATTCACAAATGAATAAATGTTCTAAGAAATAATTTATAGGTGTATTAGAAAACAAAATTATGAATCTTGAAAACATTCCCCAATACCTCAATTTAAAAAAAATGAAGATCACTCGCATTTAAACTTCAACTTTTACTTCCTTAATCCTCCTTATATTTCACTGAGATTTATGAAAAAATTGAATTTCAAATTTTGAAATCTTCATCTCTTCATAAAACATATGGAATCTTCTTTTTGAGTTTTCTTCATAATCATGTGATTAGGTATCTAGTTCCTTCTAAGGTAGTTATGAAATTTTTTCCTTCTCATATCATTATGATCTGTTTCCTTCTCATATCATTATGAATCCATTTCCTTATTATTTTCTTATGAATCTACTTCCTTCTCAAATCATTCTAAATCTGTTTCCTTTTCATATCATTATGAATATTTTTCCTTCTCATCTCATTACAAATCTATTTTCTTCACATCTCGTTACAATTTCTATTTATTTCTCATCTCATTAATATTTCTTGTTTCCTTACTAACTTGTTGCAATTTTTATTTCATTCTCATCTCATTATGATTTATTTTTCTTTCTCAACTCATTACGATAGAATTACCATTACTATGTATTTTCCCATTACGATGTAAATCCCATTATGATGATTTTCCATAACAATGTAAAGTATTCAATGATGAATTAACTTAGAAACTTTAAACTTATTCAAACTTCATTGGCTTCCTATATTCTGCTTCTTTCTTAAATATTTTACCTCTGATGGATATTTCATAGTGATGGAATCCCCATTGCGATGGATTCCTCATAATGATCAAGTGTATTCGATGATAACTCCACTAAAAAACATTGATAAGTCTCAATCCTCCTCAGCTATTACTCACAGAAAAACTTTTTCTTGATTTCTATAAGTGATAAAACCATTATGATTACTCCATTCCATCAAAAGCTTTTATCATAATATTTTTCATGATTTTTTATAAATTCTTGATCAGAAAAACATCATATAATTTTGTTTAGAAAGTATTAAAACTTTCTAACTCCTAAATTCATAATCATCTTTCAAAACACTTCAAAAAAAATCCAACTTCTTTACATAGAAACATCTGACTTTCTAACAAATCTCATTATGATGGACTGAGTCTGATTCCAAAATAAAAAAACATTCTTTTATAAAGAAGTTTATTTGTTAAAAAATACAAAAAAAAATTTAAAAAATAAAAAAGGTTCTTCAATATCTCACTTTGTATTTTTTTACAACCTTTGTTAATAACTTTTTAAAAACTATCAAAAAAAATTCACAACTCAACTTTTGTAAAAAACTCATGTTTTTTGACTTTTATCAAAACAAATCCTTTATCAAAAGAGAGTTTCATGACACCACACTATTGGATAATGTAATTTTTTTGAAGTAATTTCATCCCCCAATGTCAAGAAAATCTTGTGTCCATGTAAAGATAAACTCTCCCTAACTTTTCTCCCACTTTTCTTTTTCTCTCCCCCATTTTATGATAACCACAACTTTAGATTCATAAAATAAAGATTAGTAAAAACTGATTTCAAAGTATAAAGTTGTTACTTTATCTCCCCTTTATCAACATAATCCAAAGCATGGTTGGGGTGATTCCTTATGAGTTTTAGGAAGACATTTGAGGAGTATGAACATGAAGTTATAGCCCCAATTCCACAAACCTTTCTTTTAGTATTTCTTTTGTAAATATATTAGCAATATAACACTTTGTTGAAATGTATTCTAGAAAAACATATCCAGTAGAAACATTATATTTTATAAAGTGAAACATTATATAGATGTATTTTGATCATGAATGTTTAATAGTATTGTTAGAAAGATCAATCACACTCTAATTATAATAAAGCATCTTCAATGGTTTAAGAACTTTTACTTTCAAATCCTCTAGCTAAACTTTAATCCATAGAATTTGAGTATAATCCTAAGTTGTTACAACATATGCACATTCAACTATGCACAAAGTTACTGAACTTTTTTTCTTACTATGCCAAATCACACAAAATTCACCCAAGAAAAATTTTCCTCCTGAGGTTGATTTTCTATCATTACAATCTCCAACCTAACTAGAATTGGTATAAACATGAAACTTCATCTCACAATTTCTTTTTTATAATAACCCATGTGAAGTTGTTCCTTTGACATATATCAGAATTATTTTTTCTACTAACATATGTGATTCTTTTGTATTACTTTGATAACTATCACACAAAGTCACAAAATAAACAATATCAGGTCTTGAGGATATAAGGTAAAGTAAACATACTATTAGCTTCTGAATATCTTTTTTATTCACACTTTTTTCTGGATTCATATTTACTCAACTTTATACTCACTGAAATAGGAGTAGAAATTTATTTGGATTTTTTCACCCCAAACTTCTTTAACAATTCCCTAGCATACGTTTCTTGAGATAGGAAAATTTATTTTTCTTTTTATAGAACTTTTAAGCCTAGGAAGAAAGTTAATTCTACAAACATTAACATTTAAAAATTCTTCTTTATTTCCTCTAAAAATTCATTAAAAAAATTTCCTTCATTCCCATTAAAAATTATATCATCCACATAAACAATTAAAATTAGAATTATATAGCCATAATATTTCACATTTAAGTTGTTATAAACTTTTCCTTTAGAAAATTTTGACATTTTCAAACAATTTTCAAGTTTATAATACCATTCATGTAGAGATTTTTTCAGCCCATACAAATATTTATTCAATTTACAAACTTTGTTTTCACCCTCACCAAGTAAAACCCCACAAGGTTTTTCAATGTAAACTTCTTACTCAACCTCACCATTTAAGAAATATGAACTTAAATCCATCTGATAAACTTTGTAATTATGATGAGAATAAACTATATGAAATTTTTGAATAGTTTATAGCCTTGCAATAGGGTAAAAGGTTTCATCAAAATACACACCTTCCACCTATTCATATAATTTAAAAACAATTTCTGATTTGTTTATTGAAACTTATCCATTCTCATTCAATTTGTTTCTATAAACCCACTTTTTTTGGATAACATTTTTATTTTCTAGAAATAGAATAATTTCCCATGTTTTATTTTTCTTAATTAGATCCAACTCTTTATTCATAGCATCCACCCATTCTTGGTGTTGAATAGCCTTTTAAACTGATTTTGGATCAACTTTTGAGATAAGTGAAGTTTGATTTTCAAATCTAATCTTTCTTTTGGTCTAAAACGAATCCTTATGATTCCCAATAATTTTTTAGGATTCAAAAAGTTTTTGTAATGTAGTAAATTTCAAAATTTTCTTTCATGCCTGAACTTTCCTCATTACACGATTCTTCTAAATCTTGATCAGTATGTTTTTAATTACTTTCACAATTTTTGGAAATTTCTAGTTTATCCTCTTTATTATTCTCAATAACTTTTGTTAAAGAATTTTGGTTTTCAATAAATTTCACATCATATGAGTCCACCAACTTTTTTAAATGTTTGTTCCAACATTTTTAACTTCTTACATTTATTGAATAACCTATAAAAGTTTCTTCCTTGGATTTCTCATCAAACGTTCCCAGATCCAGATTTTTTATTTTAAGTAAACATGGACTTCCAAAAACATTGAAGAATTTTAATGAAGGTTTTTTATTATAAAAAATTCATAAGGAGTCATATTGATTTTCGGACTTAACAAGCATCTATTTTAAATATGTATGGTAATACTAACAATTTCTATCCAATAGTATTTTAAAAGGTTGTATTCTTCTAACATAATTCTTCCCATTTCCACTAAACTTCTATTATTTCTTTCTACTACTTTATTTTGTTGTGGAGTATAGGGATAACTATACTGATATTTGATATCATTATTTCTAAAATAAGTTTCAACAGAATTTATTTTGAATTTTATACCATTATCTCTTATCAAAAAAATTTTATAAAAAAACAATATTTCTTTCTCAACATATTTTCTAAAGAATTTAAACATTTCAATAGTCTCTGACTTGTGCTTCATAAAAATGATGTTTTTTGTTCATGTGAAATCATCAATAAAAATGATAAAATATAAATATCATTTTGTTGATTGATGTATCATCAGCCCACATCAATTAGAATAAATAGCCCAATTACTCTGGTAGATTGAATCTCAACTCCTTTTTGACTTTTTTTAGTCATCTTCCCTTTTTGAAATTACACACACACATATTCTTCTATTCTTTTCAATTATGGAAAGTTTCAAATGGAATAAACTATAAAAAGTTTTTTCATACTTTTCTAGCCACGGTGACCATGTATTTGGTGCCACAATTTGTTTTCATTTTGAATACTCAAGTAACAAGAGTTATTGACTTATCCTATTTAGAATAGATTCCCACTAGTTCTTTATCCTTTTGTAATAACTTTTCCATATTTTTCAATTTTAATGATACAAAAATATTTTCAAAAAACAACTTATCTTACATCATCACAAATTTTACTTACACTACGTAAGTTATGTCTTAGTCCATCAATAAATAAAACTTCCTTAGATTTAATCTTTTTCCCTTCAATATCAGTCATTATAATGCCTCTGAGTTTTAAGGAACTATCATTTCCAAAGTTAACTACTCCATCATGATTTTCAATATGTTTCTATATTTTTATATCATATATCATATGTTTATAACAACCACTATCAAATATACATGTTTTTCCTTTTACTTTATTTCAAAGCTATCTCAACAACAAAAGATCTTTCTATAGTTTTATTCTTTTTAGCTTATTTTTCTTCTCTATCATAAGAAACTTCTTCCAAATAGAGAGTCATACATCTTTTAGCATGATGAACATCCTAATCACATCTTCCACACACTTCTCCAGAAATTCAAATTGATTTTTTGTTTTAAATTTTCAAATATCTTGAGAATTCATCTTTTTAACTTTCTGTAAGTTAGGAAATTTACTCATTCCACTTTCAAAATTTCTTCCACTTTACTAAAAACTTTTATCAGGTAGAGAAAATGTGTTCTAAAAATTATAATTTTTATACCCATAGATTCTATAACACTAGAAATATCCATCAAATCTTTATTTTCTATTCAATAAATATCTTTCTCTATAGAAACTTTGTTGAGGTTGGTAACTTCTTTCAGATCTAACATACTCAGGATGTGGACTATCTTTTCTTTTTAGTGATTTTTCTAATTTTTTAGATTTCATAGGTTTCTCACATGCTTTATCCACCCAAGATTTCTCAAAACATTTTCTTGAACCTAAAATGTTAAAAGAATCAGATGAAACATTATTTTTTGTGAGTGAAGATTTCATCTGATTCTCGTACTGAGCCTTCTTAGCAACTTTAGAAGTCTCAGATTTTACTTTTAAAGATTTGTTGAAATTTTATTAATCTTCCTCGAGGAACTTTCAGAATTAAGAAGTTTTTATTGAAACTTGTTAATTTATTCTTATTTAGATTTGATATTTTTACTAAGATATTTAACCATCATTCCCTATTCTATAATTCTAAGTTTGTAACTTAATATCTCCTCAATGTATTCTTCCTACTACTTGATGACATATTTTTATCCATCAAAAACTTCCTCAAGATATTTCTTCATTAATCTAATTTATTTTATGAGAGTTTTGTTTTTCTCAAGAAAATTAAGAATTTTTGTTATGGGTTGATGCTCTCTATAAGATTCTTCACCACCTTCTTCACTTTCTGAGGAATCTTTTTTTCCTAAAATTTTGAAATGAAGGTTCTATATTTTTATAAACTTTTATCTTTATAAGAATTGTTGTTAGTTGAGTCTGATTTAACTTTCTTAATTAACACACTTCTTTTGTTTGTTGTAAACTTATTCTTGTATTTTTTATTACTTCTCTTTATCATTTTTGTTCCACTTCTCCCATCAAGGTTTTTCATCAGAATCATCTTGATATTCTCAAACTTTATTCTTAGGGAAATTCATAGTAAATTGTCTGAATCCAACACACTCAAAACATTTGAGAGGAATTTTACCTCCATATTTTCCTCTTTATATAAGATATTTTTTAGATGTAGGAAACATAATATTATCATTCAACTCATCATATTTCTTATCTTTGGACTCACTGGTATCAACTTCTTCAATATATTGGATTTTCATATTTCTCATAGCATCAAAATCCATTTCATATTTCATATTCTTTTTAAACATATTATAGATCTATTTATTTCATAAAAAAATAATGTAATGAAATTAATAAATAGATAAATCATATTTATCTTCTAAAGAGAAAATTTTAGAATCAAACATGTTTGGGATGTTTTGAATAAGTTTCTTCACAATTGTAAGATCTTCTAGGGCATCGCTGAATCCTCAAATTTTGCAAACAATTTCATTTTCTCTGGTTAAGTATTCATCAATAGTTTCTTCATCTTTCATTCTAATGTCTTTATACTTACTAAGATGGATTTGTAGCTTTACTTATTTCACATTAGTATTCCCTTCAAAAATATTTTCTAGCTTGTCCCACATACTTTTTGAAGTATTGAGACCCATAAACTTTTGATAAAAATTATTTGATATGGACATAAGGATTTCATTTCTAGTATTTCTATAAACATATATATTTCTATTATTAGAAAAATTCAGAGGAGAATCTTTCTTAATTGGTGGAATACCAATAGTAGCAGCATCAACAACTTCCAAGACAAGAGATAGGAGATAAGTAATCATATTATTTTTTCATCCATAAATTTTTTTTTCATAAAACATAGTAATTCCTCTAATTTTGACATACACTACTAAAAAATAGGCTTTTAACAGTGCTAAAATGGCCTTTATCAGTGCTACAAAATCACTAAAAACATGAGTGATGTTAAAATCCCATGACTTTTATCAGTACTGAAAAAACACTAATAAAAGAACATTTATTAGCGCTTCTTAAAGTGCCACTAAAAGATTTTTTTTATCAGCACTGTAGAAGAATTGATAAATGAGTTATTTATTTGTGCATTATAAATCACTAATAAAAAGTTCATATTGTAGTATGTGCTAAAAATGGCCTTTATCAGTGCTAAAAAAGCACTAACAACATGAGTGATGTTAAAATACCATGACTTTTATCAGCATTAAAAAAACACTAATAAAAGAACATTTATTAGCACTTCTTAAAGTGCCACTAAAAGATTTTATTATCAGAACTGTAGAATAATTGATAAATGAGTTATTTATTAGTGAATTTTAAATCATTGATAAAAAGGATATATTGTAGAATGTTGTAATAGCACATTGTAGAACCACTACAGTGTGCTGTTATAGCACACCGCAGCACTAGAAGCACCATAAACACACCAGATATATCAATAAAAACAACTCCCAAGACATAATTTAAATTAAATGAAATGTAAAACAAAAATACCAAAAAAAACATTATATTATAGACATTTCAAACATTATTTTATATAATTAAATAAAAAAAATTTATTACATACATTAAAAAACAATCATAACTGTCAATGTTACCACAATTTTTATTGAATTTATTTTTCGAACTGCCAACACTAAAAGAGCATCTTTGAACAAACCACATCAACCTGAATAAAAGAATCCACATGTATAAGAAAAAAATTATTATGTGAGTAATACTGAGAAGAAATAAATTAACCATTAATATGAAACAATACATTAATTATATGGAAAATAATTTTACTATGAAAACATCAAGATTACCTTTGTGATTAAGCAGAGGTAGTGTTGATGCTCTTCTTACAAAGGAAGTGGAGGTAACTTGAAATAAATTGATAAATGCACCATTCCATGGGTGAATAGATTTTAAAAGAGAAGAAGCATGAAAGTTGGACAGAGCAACTAAACTTAAAAAAATAATCCACCTGTATAAGAAAAAAAATATTATATGAGTAATACTAAAAAGAAATGAATTAAACATAAATATGAAACAATACATTAATTATATAGAAAATTATTTTACTGTGTAAACACCAATATTACCTCTCTTATTGAGCAAAGGCAACATTGTTTCTCTTCTTGCAAACATAGTGGAGGTAACATGAAAGAAAGTGATAAATGCACCACTACATGGGTGAAAAGATTTTAAAGGAGAAGAAACATGAAAGTTGGATGGAGCACCCCAACATGAAAAAAATAATCCACCTATATAAGAAAACAATTATTATGTGTTTAATACTAAAAAGAAATGAGTTAAACATAAATATAAAACAACAAATTAATTCTATAGACAATGGTTTTACTGTGAAAACATCAAGATTACATTTGTGATTGGGCAGAGGTAGTATTGTTGCTATTCCTGCAAAGGAAGTGGTGGTAACTTGAAAGAAAGTGATAAATGCACCACTGCATGGGTGAAAAGATATTAAGGGAGAAGAAGCATGCAAGTTAGACAGAGCACCCCAACTCGAACAAAAGAATCCACCTGTATAAGAAAACAATTATTATGTGAGTAATACTAAAAAGAAATGAATTAAACATAAATATAAAACAATACATCAATTCTATAGGCAGTTATTTTACTGTGAAAACATGAAGATTCCCTAACACAGCACAATCAAGTTACCTAGTTTTCTAGGATTCCCATTTATTTTTTTCTCAATAAAGTTTCACATTCACATGTCACTAACACATCACATTTACAAACACAATTCATGATAAACAAAGTACACATAGTGTGCCACTATCTTCACATGAAAACCCCATTTGAAAATGTACACACTCCAAATAATTTCACAAACATTCCTCACAACTATTATGTATGCTAATAATTCAGTTAAAAAGTTTTATAAAATAACCCTAGGAGGCACCACAAGCTTTATATCAAAAACAAACCTAAGTTCACATGAAAATGATAATTTTAAAAACAAATCCACTGCATAACTGCATCGAACACAATTTGAAACACTTATATAATTTAATAAATATATTAACTAATATATAGAACACTTACAATTAACAAAACTAGAGTTTACACCAATTTGAAACCAATTCCATAGAAAGTCCCTTTTTTACAAATTTTTACACAGCCCAAAATCATTTTTAACCCATGTCTTCCATCCTTTAAAACAATTTACAATTCACATTAAAAAAGGTACAACATGTTCAACATGGAAAAGTATGTTAATTTCCTTGAAGAACTTACTTCCAAACCTATCCTCATTTATGCACCTTTGAAAAAATGATTTGCACCTTTCAAACACCCCATAAAACCCTTCCACTGAACAACACACTAAAACACACACACACAATATAGCCATTTTCCATTACAAAACCCAAATCCAACACAAAGCATGCCAAAACCTTTGAAAAAACATTTAACATCACTCAAACCATTTAATAAACCATTTACACATCCCAAATTTCATTTATAAAACAAAATCTTCATTATTTAAACACTTCATAAATCATACTCAAAAGCGCACAACAAGTCTAAAATTCTCTAAATGATCCATTTCCCATCAAAAATCCTTTTTCAACACACGCACACCTTTAGAATCCACAAAAACACATTTCTCACTACTCAAACAATTAATTGAACACTTCCACTGATTTTTCACAACAAGGCCTATATAGAAATATAAAAATTTATCTTTAGAAAATTTATTTTCAACACAAATTTATGTCAAAGAATTTCCAAAACATGTTCACACCACCAAAATAAACTATAGATCATGTCAAAATTAATCAAATGAGAAAATTAAATTATCTAAAATTGTTAGGGCATGGAACCACCTACCTCGAGTGGATAAATTGCTGGAAATTGAAGTGAAACCCCACCCTCAACGAAACCATAGTTGAAAACTGGATGTTGGATGATATGTTCATGCAACTGGAGCACTAGAAACAATCAAGTGGTGTGATTTGATCTTTGATTCACTGAGGAGGAACATCGGAAGTGGGTGGATTCTATAGAAATCTCTTAATATCGCGACAAGTTTTCAAATGGTTAGGTTTTTTAAAATAGATTGGGACACTTTTATCAGTGCTGATAAAAGGAATATTTATCAACACTATTTTATAATTGATAAAACCAATATTTATTAGCTCTAAAATGAGAGCAGTAATAAATATTTATTTTATCAGTGCTTTATTTAGCACTGATAAATCCTCATCTTTATTAGATGTTTTTCCGTGCTGATAAATATTCTTTTATCAGCACTTATTGATGAAGCATTGTTAAAGGATTTATAATTATAAATATAAATAAAAAATTGTGAAAATGTATAAATAATTAATATATATAAATATCAATATAGTAAATATATTCATTTTTAAATAAATTTATTATAATTTTATAATTATTTATTTCTAATTATAGAAATAATTTTAAAAAAATATTATTTATATCATTATATATATTTATATAATTATACATATGTATTTAATAAATATATATAAATATAAATATAGTAAATATATTCATTATTTAAGTAAATTTGTTATAAATTTAATAATTATTTAAATATAGATAATTATTTATCTATAATTATATAAATACTTTTAAAAAAATATTTAATTATTTATAATTATAAATATATAATTGTATAAATATAGCGATTGTACATTTATAAATATTTTTATTTATAAATATTTTTTTACAAATATATTTTTAAGATTATTAATGAATATGCCCTTTTTAGTACATGAATCTATGTTAAAATTGAGTGAAATTGAATAAATTAAGAATAAGTACACTTTAACAATATTGAAAAAATTGATAAGTTTGGTGTTTGTGCATTGTATATAAAAGTACATTAATTACATATATGTAATATCAATATAACCCACATTTGACATGTGTCAAATTGAAAAATAAAATGACATTCAATTATATGTCGAGTACAATGAAATTATAGTCAATATTTTTAATTAATATAAATTTTTAATTATAAACCATTATTCAATAAACATATGACTATTTAATTTGAAACGTATAAATATTTTATAATATGTAAATCATATTTATATACATTAATATATATCTATATATTTAATATATATATAATTTAATAACATTAATTATCATAATAATCTAATTAATAAAAAATTTAATAATTAATAATGCATAATCAATATATTCATTTTTATCAATAACTATTTAATTAATAAAATTTGTAATATTTTTTTAATAAAAACATTTTTTATTTATAATTTATTTAATTATTTAATTTTATTTATATCAATATTAATCATCATGAAATATAAAGTGATGATATATGATAATTTGTATCAGCACTAAAATTAAAATGCTGATAAAGGATGCCATGTATCAACACTAAAAATAAAGCACTGATAAAGGATACCCTTTATCTATGCTAAAAATAACAAACTGATAAATAATACCTTTATCAGTGCTAAAAATAAATAATTTATAAAAGTTTTATTTTATCAGTGCTAAAAAGGATGCGTTGATACATGGATAAATTTATCAGTGCTTTATTTAGTGCTAATAAATATGTCATTTATCAACATTTTGTTATAGCATTGATAATTATTAGTGCTATTAAAGATGTGTTTTTTATTAGTGATAATTGATATTATATATTATAAGGATTAAATAACGTAACCTACCCTCAGGTACCAATTGATGTTACAAAGGATCAAATAACAACTGAGAAGGGGGGTTGAATCAGTTGTTCACTTTTTATGAGTTTCAAAACTTTTATAAACTTAACCCTTTCAACCTATTAAGATTTATTTCCTTATCA
This sequence comes from Viscum album, assembly GCA_963277665.1. Taxonomy (NCBI): domain Eukaryota; kingdom Viridiplantae; phylum Streptophyta; class Magnoliopsida; order Santalales; family Viscaceae; genus Viscum; species Viscum album. Next base: position 731,075,232 of record OY728132.1, on the reverse strand, counting down.
ACTTTTAGTAAATACTTATGCATGAAAAAGTATAAAAGAAATTAAAACACATAAGATTTACAAGGTTTGGCCTTAGTGTGAGAACTTACATCCTTACCATATCCACTCCTGTGGGTTTATGGAAATTAACAATTATGAATAAGTGAATACAACTTATGTCAACTCTCATTAGAAACCTTATATATCCGGATAAGAAATATTATACTGATTCCCATCTGTTTACAATGTTTTATTATAAAACAATTAAGTTAAATAAAACAATAAAAGTCTTTGTTCAAACTTCTTCACAATTTCTTAGTCTGAATCCTCAATCCGATTTAGATGGATCTGATTTTCTCAATATAATGATGATGGATTTGATTCACAGAATATGATGATGATGGATCTGATGAACTCAGTTTCATGAATTAATTATAAATATATATTAATCAAACTCTACTCAAATTCTCAATGCGATTTTCTTCAATCTGATTGACTCAATCTGATTGACTCAATACAATCTTTTCAATAAGATCTTACTCAATCTGGTAAACAAACATTCAACTACCTGATCCTCCTCATGAGATCTCTGGCCGAAAATGACTTTCACTTGACTTATTAAGTGCTCCCCCTTTTCTACTTATCAAAAAATTCACAAATGAATGAATAATATAAGAAAGTATTTGTTAGAATCACCAGTTTTGATAATCCCAAATCATGTTTAAATAATTGACCAAGATATATTAAGCCATTTGATAACCCTTTTTAATCTGTATTTATATTTTTTATTCTGAACAATTTATATTCTTAGTCTCATAATTTAGTTCCATCAGCTTACAATTTACATTTATCTAAATATAAGTTCACTGTTAAAGGCTACTGATAAGAACCTTCTATTCAAGGTCACCATTATAGCTCACTATTACTCTAGGTCACTAATCCTAGAAGGTTACTGTAGAAGATCTACTATCACTGATATACTGGTATGAGGTTATAGTCATAAGTCTACCGTTGATCTGCTTATCAAATATCACAGACAAAGAGGTCACCAGGTCACTGTTGTGGCAAGGTTTCTGTTAGAAGTTCACTGTCAGACTCTTTCTCAAGTCTTCTGTTGAGAGCATCACTATTAAAGTCTACAGTTGGACATGTCTACCGTTAGTAGAAGGCTACCTCTAGACAACTCCTACTGTCAAGATATTCAACTGTTTTTCAAAGTCTACTGATGGACATATTCCACTGTTAATGAAGTTACCTGTTGAGACAAGTCTACCGTTGGAAATGTCAATGTTGAAGTAGTCTGATGTTACAAAGCTTCCATTAGAAGATTACTGTTGAAGTCCACCAATGAGGAGATACTATTACATAGAGTAACAGCTACTGTTACAAGACATCCACTACCCCAAAGGCTACCATTACAAGCCTACAGATAGAGAACCTACTGATGAAGCTCACTGTTGAAGAGACTACCGATGAAGTCTACCATGTGACATGCATCTGCTACCAGTCTAATGATATTCTATTATTTTCTTTAACAATTTTATTATTATTATTATAATGGTCATGTCTGGACAAATTAATGCACCTGATATTATTTAATTTTATTTACAGGCACATCAAGAAACAGTATGATGTACGAGGAATACCACACGTGGTTGAAAACATTTCTCTTCTCGGCCCCTGCTGAACCAAATGAAAAAGTTGTATATATGTATGAGTAAAGACAGAAATAAAAGGTGTGTGTGTGTGGACATATTGAATATAAAAACATAAGAGAGAAACATACAGGATCTGAAGAAGAACACTCAAGAACTCATTCAGAGGAACACAGAGCTTCACAAAGATCTATTGAAAGAACCTTGTTCAAGCTGTAGTGGTGTGATACAAAGAGCTTTAAACCCAAGAAGCTGATCATCTCCACATATAGAAGTCAGAACCTTGAAGTTGCGACACTCTACTTTAGAGGAAACTTACATAGAAGGACCAAAACTTCATTTCCTTCATTCCAACGAGTCCAGAGCTGATCTTCCAACACAACAGAGCATTCTAAACCTATCCCTACTATCCTAAGCTCTATTGTGTTTAATTATTTTAAATTTTTGAGTAGTGTATCTGTGTTACACACACTGAATCTTGTGCTTAAATTTAAGGATACTGAAAATACTAATACCAAACTCTCTTTACATTTTTTTCCCATGCATAACTGTGGAAGAAGCCTAGTGTGGCTTGATAGTTTATTTTTCCCACGTATAATTGTGGTAGAGGTTACAAAACCTGGACAGTTAAATAAAACTGTTGTAAAGCCCGATACAGGATGTGTATCACTTTTTAATATAATTGCTTGGTGGCAGGTGATCACTAAGTAGAGAGGACTAGGTCTTGACTTAAGACCAAACCTCTTTTTTAAGTTGTTGTGTTCATATTTTCATTACTTTTTTTACATTTATCTGTTGTGCTTATATTAGAAAAGACAGAAATATGTTTTTATATTCACTCTGATAGTTAGTTCTGGTTAGTGAGTATATGTTATTCATTTAGTAAACTTGTTTCAAAAGTAGAATTAGTTCTCATACTGATTCTACTGAGGAGTAATCAACCTTTGAGAAACCTGTTGAACAATAAGTCACTTATATCTCTACTGCCTTAATTGACAGGGCCGTTTTTTTTTGGGTATTTTAATCCTAAAAGTTTTTAACAGAAATTTTAATTGGAACTAAATTCACCCCCCTCTTGAGTATCCACTCCGACCAACATTTGGTATCAGAGGAATAACATTTTTATTTATAAAAAGTTTTCAAACCCTATGTTTTTCAAGCTGTGATTTTAGTTTTATCTTAAAGATCTTAAATTTATATTAGTTCTAAATTTTCTCTCTTTAATATATTTTCTAAAATCAAGTTAATGAAAATATACTAGAAGGTGCTGCTACTAATAGGACACCTTTATTTAATGGTTTGAATTATGCTCAATGGAAAATTAAAATGAAAATTCATTTGGAAAGTATTGGTTTTGATATTTGGTTTGCTATAGAATTAGAATATGAGATCCCCAAAACTGCTAGATCTACCTGGGATGATGCTATAAAGTCAGACTATAACAATAACTATAAAGCTATGAATTCCCTTTACTTCTCTTTATAAGATGAGTAATTTAACCGAATTTCTGCATGTAAAACAGCTCATGAAATCTGGGACACCTTGGGTATTTCTCATGAAGGAACAACCAATGTCAATGAAATGAGATTAAATACTTATACTATTAAATATCAAAATTTTAAAATGAGACCTGATGAACCCATTTCTGACATGTACCTTAGGTTTAATGAGATTTTCAACACCATGAGTTCACTAGGAAAAGTTGTTCCAGAAAAGGAGCAGATCATGAGAATATTGAGATGTTTGCCAGACTGATGGAGAGGCACTTATGTGTCTATCCGAGAGTCATGTGACATCAGATTGCTACCTGTTAAGGATTTGATTGGTAAACTAATGATGTATGAAGAATAACTAAAGGTGAACAAAGAAGAATATGATGAACCCAAGAGAAAATATGTGGCATTCAAGTCTACTACTTCAAAGAGAAAAGACAAGGAGAAAATACATGTACCTACTGAAAGTTCAACAAGTAAAGATTCAGATTCATAAAGTGATGAATAAATGTCTCAAATAGCCAGGAGATTTAAGAAGTTCTATAGGAAGAAGAAGTTTTTCAGAAAACCAAACTACAAGGGTAAGTATGATCAACAAGGTAAGTGGAAGAAGGATTGGAAGAAATATGATAAGGAAGATGATATAGTCTGCTATGAATGCAAGAGGAAAGGACACATCAAGGCTGACTGTACAAAGTTAAAATTCAAAAAGAAATATGATTATAATGGAAAAAGTTATAAATAGGCTATGAAAGCAACCTGGAGTGCTTTAGAAGATAGTTCGAGTGAAACTGATGCTTCAGACTCAGAACCAAACAAACATGCCAATCTATGTTTTATGACAGAGACATTCGAGATAACAATTGATTCCCCTGTGCATAATACTTATTATTATGGGAATGAAAGTGACTCTCATAATAATTAATATATAACTAAGGAAGAATTATTTGAATATTTCGATATGCTTGAGGAAACTTTTAATGAACTCAAGGACAAATATAAGTCATTAAAATGAAAGCATGCTTTAAATGCGAATTACAAGTCAAATCTAGACATAGAAAAAGAGAAATTTGCTACACTGCTAAAGGAAAATAAAGAGTTAAAATTATCTAATGAACAATTAATAAAGGATATTGAGAAGTTCACTGCTGGTAGGGATACCTTGACACGCTTTCTAGGAAAACATATTGCTCTAAAATATACAACTGGTCTAGGATATTAGCCTGGACATAGACAAATTAGCAAAACCAAATTTGTTCCAAAATCTAGACAGTTCACTGCTAGTTCTGGACCATTGTTTGAGAAACAATTTTCTAAAGGACCTAACAAAGTATTTATGTCTCAAAATGTGTTTTTTGATCTTAGAAAACCTATCAAGCAAATATGGATTCCCAAATTTTTACTAGCTAACCTCTCTAGACCCAAGAAGATTTGGGTACCAAAATTACGCCATTTTTAATCTGTTTTGCAGAGAAGTTGTTTAAAGAGTTCCTGTAATACTCTATGGTACTTGGATAGTGGATGTTCAAGACATATGATAGGGGACTATTCTTTATTCAAGAGTCTAATTAAATATGATGGTTGGCATGTCACCTTTGGTGACAATGCAAAAGGAAAAATCATTGTCTTAGGCCAGATTGGTAACCCTAATACAATATTAATCTCTAAAGTACTTTTTGATGATGGATTAAAGTATAATTTACTTATCATATCTCAGTTATGTGATGATGGATTTAATGTAAAATTTCAAAATGATTCATGTAATGTTTTTAATTAAAAAAATGATTTAGTCTTCACTGCATGCAGAAATGAGAATGTATATGCTGTTGATTTAAATTCCTTAGCCAAAAAAATGTTTCATGCTTAAATTCTTTTCATAAAGAGTCTTGGTTGAGGCATAGAAGGTTAGGAAACTGTAATGTGCACTCACTTAGTAATCTATCTAACAAATTTTTAGTTAGATACTTACCTAAATTAGAATTCCCAATTGATAAAGTGTGTAATCCCTGTCAAAAGGGAAAACAACACAAAGTTTCATTCAAACCAAAGAAAGAAGTTTCAACTTCTCAACCACTTGAGCTGGTTCACATGGATTTGTTTGTAAAATCAAGAGTTTCAAGTCTAAATGGGAAGTACTATGTTTATGTTCTTGTAGATGACTTTTCTATGTATACTTGGGTATACTTTCTAGCTCACAAAAGTGAATCTGGTTCCTATTTTGTCAAATATTCCAAGTCTGTAGAAAACCTTAATGGACTTAAAATTATGTCCCTAAGAATTGATCATGGATTTGAGTTTGAGAGTGATGAGTTTTAATCTTACTTCTCACACAATGGCTATAGTCACAATTTCTCTGCCCCTAGGACACCTCAACAAAATGGAGTTATAGAAAGAAGAAATAGGACCCTTCAAAAATTTCAAGGACTATGATTAATGAGTATGACTTACCTGTTTATTTTTGGGTTGAATCTGTAAATACAGCTTGTTATTTTATCAATAGAGTTTTCATTAGACCTATTCTAAAAAGGACCCCTTATGAACTTTGGAATAATATGAAGCCTAAGGTTAATTACTTTAGAGTTTTTGGTTTCAAAGTCTTTATTCTTAATACTAAAGATAATCTTGATAAATTTGCTTCCAAAAGTGATGAAGTAATTTTCCTAGGTTACTCTATCTCATGTAAAGCCTATAGAGTGTTCAATAAGAAATCCAAATGTGTGGAAGAATCAGTTCATGTCAAATTCTATGAGACTGATCCACATGAGCCTAAAACCTCTCTTGAAAATCTTGTGTAAGATTTGTCAATTCTCAACCTTAATGATAAGGATAGTGAATCCCCTGTAAAAGTATCCAGTTCTGGAAACTTTCCATAATCTGCTCCTACCAATTCTGAACCAATAGAAAATAATGAGGAATCTAGTTCAAACCTTCCTAGAGGTACTAGGACTCTCAAGAATCATCCTCTATATGATGTTGTAGGTGATTTAAATAGAGGAACACAAACTAGAGCTTCTCTAAGAAACCAGGTTGAACATAAATATTTTCTTTCACAACTTGAACCCAAAAATATTAATGATTCTATCAATGATGAATTTTGGGTAATGGATATTCAAGAAGAACTAAATCAGTTCTAAAGAAACAAATTTTGGGAATTAGTAGAAAGACCTAATGACACTTTGACCAAAGGAACTAAATGGGTGTTTAGGAACAAAGTTGATGAGTCGGGGAATATAGTTAGAAATAAATCTAGGCTAGTTGCACAAGGATATAGTCAAGAGGAAGGAATAGACTATGAGGAAACCTTTTCACCTGTAGCTAGACTAGAAGCTATTAGGATACTACTTGCATATGCAGCTCATCTGAATTTCATGATTTATCAAATGGATGTTAAAAGTGCTTTTATAAATGGATATATAGTTGAGGATGTGTTTGTTGAACAACCTCCTGGTTTTACAAATCCCCATTTTTCCAATCATGTTTTTAAACTATCTAAAGCTTTATATGGCTTAAAACAAGCACCGAGAGCATGGTATGATAGGCTCAGCTCTTTTCTTATTTCAAAAGGTTTTTCCAAAGGGATAGATGATTCTAATATTTTCATTAAATTTATTTCTAAAGATATTTTTATAGTAAAAATTTATGTGGATGATATTATTTTTGGATCTTCTAAAAATTCATTATGTATTGATTTTTCAAAAATGATGCAAAATGAGTTTGAAATGAGTTTAATGGGAGAACTCAAATTTTTCCTTGGATTTCAGATCTTTCAAAATTAAAATTGAATTGTTTTGAATCAAAGTAAATATATTAAGGATCTTTTAAAATGTTTTTCTTTGGATGGTAGTAAAGGTAGTGACACACCTATGAGTACCACCTATAAGTTGGATACTGATGAAGCCGGAGAACCAGTGGATCAAACCAACTAGAGAGGTATGATAGGGAGTTTACCCTATCTTACAGCTAGTAGACCTGACATCATGTTTAGTGTTTGCATGTGTGCTCACTTTCAATCCAATCCAAAAGAGTCTCACTTAACTGCTGTAAAAAGGATTTTTAAATATCTCAAACATACTCCCAACTTAGGACTATTTTATCCAAAAGGACAATCATTTCATCTGATGAGTTATTTTGATGCTGATTTTTTCGGTTGCAAGTTAGATAAAAAAATCACCTCTGGGACATGTCAAATTTTAGGAAAGTCACTAGTATCTTGGTGTAGTAAGAAGTAGAATTCTGTTGCATTATCCACTGCTGAAGCTGAGTACATAGTTGTTGGTAGTTTCTATTCTCAAATTCTGTGGATGAAACACACTTTACTGGACTATGGATATCAATTCAAACATGTCTCTATAATGTGTGACAATAAAAGTGCTATTAACATTTCCAAAAATCCAGTATCTCATGCCAGGATAAACCACATTGATGTGAGACATCACTTTTTGAGGGATCATTATCAAAAGGGTGATATCACTCTTGAATTCATTGGCACTGAACATCAATTGGCTGATATATTCACAAATCCTTTGAATTCTGAGAGATTAAATTACATCAAACATGATTTAGGTATGATTAAATTTAGTATATGAGACCTCACTATTGGACCTCATAGTTAGACCTCACCGTTGGACCTCACAGTTAGACCTCAATGTTGGACCTCACAGTTGGAACTCACCGTTGGACCTCACAGTTAGACCTCACTATTGGGCCTCATAGTTAGACCTCACTGTTGGACCTCACTGTTAGACCTCACTGTTGGACCTCACAGTTAGAACTCACTGTTGGACCTCATAGTTAGACCTCACCGTTGGACCTCACAGTTGGACCTCACTGATAAACCTCACAGTCGCACCTCACTGGCGTACCTCACTGGTACATCTCACTGTTGGATATCTCGCTGTTTGTCTTTATTTTTGTGGGAATTAGAACTGTTTTTATTCCTATTTATTATTTCTATTTTATTTTGTTTTAATCCCTAAATGATAAAACCAAAGGCAACGAACATATCTCAATCCACCTTCCTCTCTCAATCGCGAACCTTGCTCTCAAAATCTCTAAACCCTAACTCTTCATCTGAATCCGAACCTCCTTCAATCACCATGGCTAGAACCAAGCGACCCCTGACTGTCAATGAAGATGCGCCAAGGACAAAGAGAACCCGATCCGAATCCATTGGCACCAATAATACCCCGACGGGACCTGTCAACCCGCATCTGACCAAGAGATAAATCTTTGCTGAGAAGGAATTAAGTAAATAATGGATGCTGTCGAGCAAGTCATTAGTGGTGAAGGCACTAGAGGCCCATGGATGGACTGAATGTTTTGCCAACAACAATGGACCGTACTACTTGAAGCTTGTGAAATAATTCTATAAGTATCTGAAGTTCTAAGAGGATGATGATGTGCATAAGCTAATATCCAGAGTCAATGGCAATGAAGTCAGCTTCTCGTCTACTGAGTGGGTTGCCTGTTTGAGAGTTCATAATGAAGGAGTATATGATTACTAATGTGGAGTGGCTCCTATAGACAGTAATATTTTTTAATATGAAAAATCTCTGGAAGAACTGACATGAAATGGAAAATCAAGGAATATCATTGTAGCTGAGATGAATGGAGAAGACAGGCTTTTGTTCAAATTCATTCAGCATGTAATTAGTCCCAGGAGAGGAGATTTTGTAGTGTTGAAGTACCACGACATATTCCTGATGTACTTACTGAAGCATGGAAAGAAGATTAACCTATGTAGGTTACTGATGGCACAATTGGAGGACATGACTAAGACAAGATCAAAGTCCAATTCTCTATTTCATGCCAAGATTATTTCAGTAATGCTAAAGGTAAAGGGTGTGGATGGAAATAAAGAAGAGATGATAGTGGCGAATAATAAGGTTTGTATCTCCAAGGTGATCTGCAAATTAATGAAAATTAGCTGGAATACCTGGAAGAAGGAATGGGTAAATGATGAAGGAAATATATATGAAAAGTTTGACCCTACTACTCACCCATCTAGGCCAAAAGATAAGAGAGATCCCGGTCTGAAGCTTGATGAGCCAGAACTGGCTTATTCTTATGAGGAGGAAGTTGAAGGTGTTGTGGACCCTGAAAGAGAGAACACCCCCATTGATGATGGGAGTGATCCTGATTTTCCTAACAGTCATGTAAGGACAGTAGCTTTTGGAGCAGCTAGCCCTCCAAAAGAACTGCCAAAAAGAGAGACTATTCTAAAGGACAGTGATACTGAGACCACTGAAGAAGAAGAAGAATCTCAGAATATTGTCAAGGACACCTATGAAGAGGATGAGGCTACCGAGTCAGATCATTCTGCTCATGAGACAGAGGAGGCTTGTGATAAGGATGAAGGAAAAGAGACTATTATTGAAGCTGATGATGAGGAAAATGAAGAAGAAGAGCTCAGTTTGATCCCTCTGATTGATAATACAGACAAGACAGTGTCTGATCAGGAAGCAGGAGTGGTATCTACTACCATTGATATGGAGGTCATTGATGACTCAATGGAGGCTATGACTCACCCTACTGGTGAACCAACATAGAAAACTATTTTTGAATCTGGTGGAGTTGCAGAGGAGGCTGTGGAGTTACCTAGAGAAGAACAAGTAAAGGAGAATACTCAGGAGAGAGCTATAAGTGAGGGGGAGTAACATCTTGGTTCAGTTTCTGTTGTATATGACATAGAGGGTTGGTCATCAGATCCAGGATACATGATACCTGGACTCAATTATGGAGATTCTGATGAGGAATACCAGCCTCAAAGGGATTCTATTATCCTACCTGAAAGTATTCCAGTAGTTGTGGCTGACAATTTGGCAACCAAGGAGGACCTTGAGTCCTTAAAGGTTGAAATGAAAAAGGTAGTAAGAGAATCAGTGGAAAATTTGAAGAATATACTTGTTGAAGATCTGAGGAGTGTGGAGCAATCCCTGGAGCTATCTCTGGGATGTGTTGTGTCTAGTCCAGTGAAATAAACGCTGAATGAGATTAAAGTATGCCATACTCAAATTGAAAGCTGGACAGGAGCTGTGGTTGCTCTGAGACAATCGTTTGCTTCATTGAATTCCATGAGAAGTTCTCAAAACCAAGTGAATACTGATATTTGATATATAAAAGAGGTAGTAACGCAGTTTGTGTAAGTCTTTGAGGCTTTTAAGACATCAGTCAAAGAACACTTGAATATTCATGATGCACTTTTTCAGAAGGTGATTAGTAATTTGACTCAGTCTTTCAAAGCGACAGTAGCTTTCTCAGTCAAACCTCTTCCCTCATCTAGATCCTCTGTGAACATTGACCAGATCATAAATATAATCTAGGAAGAGCTTGCTAAGGCCGGTACCAGTGGCACCTCTGATTCTCAGGTACTTTCTACCACTAGGGAATTCACCAGTGTTGTTCGTGAACATTTTCAGGCAGCTACTGCTACTCATGAAGCCATTAATAATAAGTTAGATTCTTACTTTGAGAAGATCTATACCAAGCACCAGATGACCAACCACTTCATGCTTTTGATAGATAATATGAAGCTACCTCCAGTGAATCAGGCATTCAGGGAGAAAATCAGCAAACTGAGAGAATTGACCCCTTCTTTGGATTAATTTTTGGAGAACAAAGATGATTTTTTTATCTGCTATGGAAAGAAGAGGAATCATTATCATGGATTTGAGAAACCTTCTTCTACCCTTTCTCCATGTGGATTGTACCCCTGTCATCATACCTCCTACCTTACCTGCCTCTCAACCCGGTGGTTCTTCCACAATATCTCATGTTGAAGCTATCTGAAGCCTTACTCCACTGATCCCTCAGCGAGCTACCCACTACAGACCCACAGGAGCTTCTGTTGCTTCCCCTCCAGTCATTCCTGCAGCAACTCCTAAACCTGCTGATTCCTCAGCTCATCCTCCATATTCTTCTTCCAAAGAGAAAGATCCCTTACCTACGTATGATGTGTATTGAGTCTTTTTATGTCTTTTGATAGGGACTATCTATTATTTTTGGATCATGTAATGTATTTTCATTAATACAAGCTTTCTCTGTTTTCTCTATTTGTGTTTATTTTTTCTAATCACAAAGGGGGAGAAACACTGTGCTAATTCTATGATAATTATAGACTCATCATGTGATTGGGGAGAAATGTGCTAATATTCTAATTTGATCCTATGTTGAATCATTTTTTCCTTTCTCTCTCTGATACCATGTACCAATATTTTCTGGTTTTACACTCTTATTTATCTCTGATTACTTGAGACATTTTTTATCTATGTTTAGAAACTGTTTTATATATGATATCTATCTTTAATACATACTGGCATAATTTGTGATTATCAAAATGGGGGATATTGTTGGAGTCACCTGTTTTGATAATCCCAAATCATGTTTCAATAATTGACCATGATATATTAATCCATTTTCTAACCCTTTTTAATCTATATTTATATTGTTTATCATGAAAAATTTATATTCTTAGTCTCATAATTTAGTTGCATCAGCTTATAGTTTACATTTATCTAAATATAAGTTAACTGTTAAAGGCTACTGATAAAAACCTTCTGTTCAAGGTCACTGTTATATCTCACTATTACTCTTGGTCACTGATCCTAGAAGGTTACTGTTGAAGATCTACTATCACTGATATAATGGTATGAGGTTACTGTCATAAGTCTACTGTTGATCTTCTTATCAAAGCTCACAGACAAAGAGGTCACTAGGTCACTGTCGTGGTAAGGTTTCTGTTAGAAGTTCACTGTCAGACTCTTTCTCAAGTCTTCTATTGAGAGCATCACTATTCAAGTCTACAGTTGGACATGTCTGCCATTAGTAGAAGGCTACCGCTAGACAACTCCTACTGTCGAGATAGTCAACTGTTGTTCAAATTATACTGATGGACATATTCCACTGTTAATGAAATTACCTGTTGAGATAATTCTAATGTTGGAAAGGTCACTATTAAAGTAGTCTGATGTTACAAAGCTTCTATCAGAAGTTTACTATTGAAGTCCACCGATGAGGAGCTAATATTACATAGAGTAATAGCTACCGTTACAAGACATCCACTGACACAAAGTCTACCGTTATAAGCCTACAGATAGAGAACCTACTTATGAAGCTCATTATTGAAGAGACTACCGATGAAGTCTACCGTGTGACATGCATCTGCTACTAGTCTAATGATATCATATTATTTTCTTTACCAATTTTATTATTATTATTATAACAGTCATGTCTGGAAAAATTAATGCACTGGACATTATTTAATGTTATTTGCAGGCACATTAGGAAACAGTACGATGTACAAGGAAGACCACACATGGTTGAAAACATTTCTCTTGTCGTCCCCTGCTGAACCAAAAGAAAAAGTTGTATATATGTATGAGTAAAGACAGATATAAAAGGTGTGTTTGTGTGTGGACATATTGAATATACACACATAAGAGGGAAACATATAGCATCTGACGAAGAACACTCAAGTACTCATTCATAGGAACACAGAGCTTCAAAAAGATCTGTTGAAAGAACCTTGTTCAAGATGTAGTGGTGTGCTACAAAGAGCTTTAAACCCAAGAAGGTGCTCATCTCCACATCTGGAAGTCAGAACCTGGAAGTTGTGACACTCTGCTTTGGAGGAAACTTACAGAGAAGGACCAAAACTTCATTTCCTTCATTCCAACGAGTCCAGAGCTGATCTTACAACACAACAGAGCATTCTAAACCTATCCCTACTATCCTAATCTCTATTGTGTTTAAGTATTTTACATTTTTGAGCAGTGTGTCTGTGTTACACACACTGACTCTTGTGCTTAAATTGATGGATACTAAAAATTCCCATACCAAACTCTCTTTACATTTGTTTCCCACACAAAACTGTGGAAGAAGCCTAGTGTGTCTTGATAGTTTATTTTTCCCACGTATAACTGTGGTAGAGGTTACAAAACCTGGTAGTTTGTGAAGACTATTGTAAATCCCGATACATGATTTGTATCACTTTTTAATATAATTTCTTGGTGGCAGGTGATCACCAAGTGGAGAGAACTAGGTCTTGACTTAATACTGAACCTCTTGTTTAAGTTGTTGTGTTCATCTTTCCATTACTCTGTTTTACATGTATCCGTTGTGCTTATATTAGCAAAGACATAAATCTGTTTTTACATTCACTCTGATAGTTAGTTCTGGTTAGTGAGTATATGTGACTCGTTTAGTAAACTTGTTTCAAAAGTGGAATTAGTTCTCATACTGATTCCACTGAGGAGTAATCAACCTTTGAGAAACCTTTTGAACAATAAGTCACTTCTATCTCTACTACCTTAATTGACTGGGCCATTTTTATTTGGGGGATTTTAATCCTAATAGTTTTTAACAGAAATTTTAATTGGAACTCAATTCACCCCCCTCTTGAGTATCCACTCCGACCAACAGTATTTATAGGTGACTTAGAAAACAAAAGTGGGAAACTTTAAAACTTTCTTAACTTCTTTAAATTTGAAAAAAACTTTGAATATCACTCACCTTTAAAATTCAACTTTGACTTCTTCAATCCTCACATTTCATTGAGAGTTATGCAAAATTAAATTTCATGTTTTTACCTGTTCAAGTTTTCATAAAAATTTTGGAATCTTCTTTTTGAGTCTTCTTCGTAATCAGCTTATTAAGAATTGGTTTCCTTATCTTCTCATTATGAATTTGTTTTCTTCTCAACTCATTAAAATTTATTTCCTTTTCAACTTGTTATTAATCTAATTCCTTCTCAACTTATTACAAATCTATTTCTTTGTCATCTCATTACAAATATGTTTTCTAATCATTTGATTATGAATATGTTTCTTTCTGAGCTAATTATGATTTGTTTTCCTTCACATCTCATTATGATTTCTTTTTCTTTCTCATCCCATTATGATTTCTGTTTATTTTCCATCTCATTACAATTTATGTTTCTTCTCAGCTCATTATGATTTCAATTTCCTTCTCATGTCATTATGATGGAATTCCCATTATGATGGATTTTCCCATTATGATGGATATCCCATTATGATTATTTTCAATAATAATGAAAAGTATTCATTGATGAATTCACTTAGAAACTTTAAACTTCTTAAAACTTCATCATATTTCTATATTCTACTTCTTTCTTAAAGATTCTAACTCTGATGGATATTTCATAATGATCGAATCCCCATTATGATGGATTCCTCATTATGATCAAGTGTATCTGATGATAACTCCACTCAGAAACATTAAAAATTATTAAAGATCCTCATATATTACTTATTGACAAAAAAAATCTTTATTTATTGAACCCATACAACTATTTCAATTCCTCCATTCCATAAAAATATTTTTTCATGATAGTTTTACTGATTTTTTATAACTTCTTGATCAGAAAAGCATTGTCTCATTTTTTTGGAAATAATGAAAACTTTATAACTCCTCACTTAAAAATCTTCTTTAAAAACCCTTTAGAAACAATTCAAATTATTCAAACAGAAACATATAACATTTTAAAAAAGTTCATTACAATAGACTGGGTCTGATTACTAAATAACAAAAACATTATTTTACAAAGAATGTTAGTTGTCAACAAAAACAAAACTTTGTTAAAATAAAACATCATAAAGGTTCTTGAGTAACCACACTCTTTAATCATGGGATTTAAATTTATGAAAGACATTCTTAAGTTTTATTATCTATGTGGCACAATAATGTGTGTATATGATACGAATGTGATGGGTGGGTCCAAAATTATATATCCCTATGATGCATTGGGTAATGTTTTTATCTCATGAGATACCATGTGTGGTGTAGGGAGGTTATCCTAACCACACTATTTTATGATGTATCAATGTTTATCCTTGACTTATTCATATAATATCATGTTATATGTTATTTACACATTCCTGTTTTACTTTTATGTTATCATTTTATATCATACATCAATGTTCAGGTTTATGATTCTCACCCCATTTATGAAATCTTGATATTCTTATTGACTCACATGTATTACTTTCAAAATATTATTCTTTGATTATTCCCTTAGTAGTATTTATCGGTCAACACTTTCTTATGTACATCCCTAGGTTATCCCATGAATTTTTAGAAGAGTGATGGAATTCTAAGATTATGTTAAGAAGTATTTAAATAATTTTGTTGATTCCCTATTTCAATTTATAGTGTTATGTATCTAATTATCCAAATACACTAGGCCTTTAAATATTTTAGGATTTTATTATGAATTTCCTTATATAATAAATAATTAATTAAGGTGTATTGAAGATATGGTTTTTTATAGGACCATTAATCTAAGGTGGATATAAAAAATAAAAGACGTCATTAATGGAGGTGGTAGTCCACACAAACACAAAAACAATATCTTTATTTTTATAAGTAAAGGGGAAAGGTTAGTTAATGATTATTATCAAAACATAATAACATTAATTATAGTAATAATAATTATGATTTAATTAAATTATTGTGGGAAAATTAAAATTTAATGAGTTATAAGAGTAAAGAAAGAGTTGGAAATAAAAAAGGAGTGATTGAGAATTTTACATTAATCCTTTGAAAAGTTAATCTATAAAATGAATTAAGGATTTAAGAGGTGGTATTTTGAGAAGAATCAAAACTTTAGGAAGTGAATAGTATTTTTGGTGAGTTTTTTTAGTGTATTTTTGTTGAATCTAAGAGGCTTTTAGTTTTGGGAGAAGTGGGGTGGTGATGGATTATTTTATGAGGGAGAGGAGTGGAATTTTTGAAATAATATTAAAGTAAAAAATACTATTCAAATGTCAAGTTGAATCGATAATAGAAAATAATGGAGTTTGGGATGTATAAGGTCGATAAATATTCAACCATATATTTTAACATATGTTTTTAACATGTTTTTAATTCTTACTCTAAGACTTTTCACTTTTACCGTTTTTTATTTTTACTGTGGTAATAATTTTTACCTAAGTAATTTACCTTTAATTACATTAAATAAAAAGAGACTTATTACATAATTTTTACATAATTATTCCAAATACTAAAATCATTTTTCAAACAAATATTCCAAGGATGATAAAAATTAATTTTAATATTAGCGCACATAACGCATAAATACCATTTTTAGAAAAAAAATTGTATTTTTATACCTAAAAATTATGAATAAGATGAAATTATCAATTTTTTTATTTAAATGAAATTAATTATTTTATTATTAACCAAATAATATTTATTTTTATTTATAAATAATAAAAAATCTAATTCTGCCTTTTGGATTCTTTGTTAAAAGAAACAGACTAAAAATAGTTTTTATTAAAGTAAAATATTACATAAGTTTCCAAAATGATAAACATGTTATTTTATAAATTCTTAATTTTATTTTTAAATTATTTATTTTAATTTATAAACATATTTTTCTATAGTAAAAAGTTTTCTTAAACTTTCAAATCATTCTTTTATTATGATAATGTCATAAAAGTGACATTATTGGTAAAATCGATATTTTTCACTATTCACCCCAAAATTCAACCATTTTAGACTAATATTAAAAATTTATCCTAAGCTAATTTTGACATGTTTCATTGAAAAAGTAATTTCATATTATAAAATATAAATTTTAAATTTTAAAAATTTAGTTTTAAAATGAAAATACCAACTTTAAATAAAACTATTTTTATTTGAAAATGATGTTTTAAACATTGTAAATTTTATTTCATATTAATTTATAGTTTAAATTATGTTAATATATTATTTAATGTATTATAATATTTAAAAATATGTAAATTTAATTTATTAGGATGAAATTTACAAAACTTCAAAAAACTTATTTAATAAAAATAATCATTTTTAATATTAAATCATATTAATTATTTATCCTCTAAATGTTAGAAATTTTAGCTGATTAATATCTATTTATTTACTAAATGTTTTATTATTCTTATAATTTTCTTAATAATATTAATATGATGTGTCATGCACCATTTTAGTTTAGTATTTATTTTAGAGGAATCTATCAAACATAGTATTAATTTAGAGAAAAAAATATTCCAAAATCTCAAGGTGTTACATTCTCCCCTGCCCCATAAATAAATTATGACCTTGCAATTTTAATTATCATTCCCTAATAAAAGAAGCTATGGTATCTATAAGAAACTCAAAATATATTTTATAATGAGATATAAACCTCATAATCTTATATTCATTGAGACTCGTAATTTCCTTTATAATATGTGTGTATTGATATTTTCTTTATCTCAATGACTTATACCAAATATTCTTCCATAGTTGGTTATAAGATTTTTTAAAGACATATCTTTCATGGATTAATTTTCTTGATACTATTTAAAACCAAATACTAAAACCCAAATGGTTATTTTAATATCCAAAATCATACAAATATGAAAACTAAATCCTAATATGTGTTCTTTTATAGAACCATCATTTCAACCTATGACAGTTTTGGTTCAATAAAGGTTTCTTAAATATGGGTTATCTTATACTTCTTAACCTAATTTCCTAATATAATAAATCCTGTATAATGGGTAATAAAGATAATGTGATCAACTACATCATATCCCCTGAGAGTGTGAAATTAGGTTTGCAGTTAGGTCGTTCTTTTGTACACTAGGTTAATGTTGAGTTAATACTTATCCATCCTTTTAGGATTATTACCCCTAGATACATCTATGTCATAGACCATATATAATTGTAGTATTCAAATAGGGATTTAATTACTAGTAAAACCAAAAAATATCTACTTTACTAAAATTTTATGAAGTTATCCTATACTTAGAATTATCCTTATGGTTATCACTGAAGTTATCTCATCCTAATCCCCCCCAAAACTAAACTAATCCTAAAAAATAAATAAACTCTACTTAGATACCAATTGAAGCGACCCAAACATACAATCTCATGTCCAGTGCTAAAAATATATAATATACCACTGGATTTGATACCGAATTATTTTTCCTAGACTAAACATACATATGTTTTAATAATTTAAGCATTATATATCATAATAATCACACAATCTCAAGAACAGAAGGTTTAGTGTCTTTGATGATCAGCTATATAGGCATCTTGTTTTATCATACTTGTGAACATTTCTCTATGATCAAACTACACTATACCCCCACCCCCTATACTCGTCAGAGGTTATACTCATCTTTATAACCTAGGGAATGTAAATATAAGAAATGAATTATCTCAAACACTAAGTAAGGGAAAAGTTATAAAAATGTCATCAAGAATTACATCATAAGAATATGAGAAAACATGATCATGGGAGAAATATCTTATTAAAAATAACATGGATAATAAAATTTGTCTATAACTAATGATATAGGGATATATAGTCTCAAATGAACAACTATGTACCATGACATAAGAGTGTGAGATAGTAAAAATGATCAATGGAGCATAATTGTAAGCATATAACATAGAAATGTAACACAAAAATAATCGTAGGAATTATAACATAGTGGATCAAGAATCAATTCTTGTTTCCCTTATTGGATTAGTAATTACTTCATATTTACCATAGTAGATCAGATATTAATTCATATTTCGTACAGTGAATTTGGAATTACTTCTTATTTATTAGAGTGGATCATGAATTAATTCCAATTTCCCATAGTGGATCAAGAATTATTTTCTATTTCCTACACTGGATTGGGAATTACTTCTTGTTTCCCATAGTAGATCAGGAATTAATTTGTGTTTCACATAGTTGATTTGGAATTACTTCATGCAAGTTATGGTTTTAGGAACCTTCAAGGATGCAGATGCTGGGGAGAGATAGTTCCAGTGTAATTGGGTCTTTGGGCGTTCAGGTCATGTATTGTGCCTTATTCATATTGGCCCTTGGACCATGTAATTGGACGTGTTCTTCTAGGCCTATGGTTCAGTTAATGGTTCCCTATTAACCAAGAAAAAAATCGTATTATCTAAAAATAAATAAATAAACTCGAAGGTCTTCAGGCCAGGTTGACCACCACTATAGTCGATAAGGAAATACTTCTATTTTCTTATAGTGAAACAAACATTATTACTCATTTCCAATTATTTTGTCATGAGATGAAATGTTTTACCTAATGAATTATAGGGTTATATAGGACATGCTGATCCAATAAAAATAATTAATGTATATGTTCCAATAGAACATGGAAAAGTTTATATAGCTTAATTAACCCATGGAATAGAGATGGGTTTCATGAAGATATTCACTAAAATTTTAATAACCCATCCAGAGAAAGGTGGATGGTATCATAAGAACATATCTAAGTGTATTATAATGAATATCTAAGTATGTTGACATAGTGTAAAATAAGATTTTAATATTATTGGATAAATCACATTGAAAAACAATAATAAATTCCCCTCTTTAAAATTCTTGAAAACTCCTTAAAATTTATATTTAAAAATAAATACTTCGAGATGGATAAAACATTATAAACATAACCCTTTAAAACCAAATAATGTTTTTAGAGAAAAAAATATAAAAGAAATAGTTTTAAAAAAATATAAGAATACATAAAAATATATAAGGATTCTTTCTTAAAAACATTAGCCTTTAAAATCCCTCTTAAAGTTAATAATTTCTTTTAAAACTCAAACTTTTACTTTTAAAAAATATAAAAATATTTCATTTTATTTTTAAAATGAGTAAGAATTAAAATAATTTATAAAACAATTTTAAAACATGTAAATGAACCTTTATAAATAATAATTCTCATAATATTGAAAGAAATAAAAAAAGTTTTTTTAGAAAATATTTTTACCATAGTCATAGAATATGAAGTTGTAGGTTACATTCAAAATAAATTTTCAAAAAATGAACTGAAAATTGTTAAAAAAAATTTACTTTTAAAAATAATATTTAATAATATTTCCTTGAAAATTTTATAAAGTTTTTTCATAGGAAATGTTGAGTGGGAGATAAAAATACAAAATTCTAATGGAATTAATTTTATAATATTATAAAAATACATTTATTCAATACCTATCATAAAAAGAGTAATAAATTATTCATTTAAAAATATGTAAATATAAATTTTAATATTACCAAAAATAAAACATATTTGGATTTCAAAATAAGAAATAAGAACATTATCGAGAAGAATGAATATGGATATAGAAGAAAAAGAGCTATTCGAAGAGAAAATGAATTATTCTTTACATTATCAAATTTTATAAAGAAATAAATACATCAATATAATTACTTAGAAAATAATGAGGAAAGAAATTATATTATCATCCTAGAACATGATAAAACTATCTTGTAAAACCATGGACAAAGAGGAATAATTATAACTCAATAAAATAATTTGAGACAAGAAAAACCCCTTATGAGTAATATAATCATTGAAGTAACAATACTTTGGAAATTAATTCATGGGAAAGAACTATAAATTCATATAAAATAAATTAGAAATATAATTATATAAAATAATAGGATAAAATAAATCAACTTAGAAGAATGGGGTTCAAGAATAATCATTATAACTCAAAGAAAGAAAATTAAGTTATGAAAAATATTACAGATTAAAAAAAATTAATATATACCGCTTGAAAGATATAGTTTAAAATTGAACTTCAAATAACATGAATAAAAGATAATTCAAGATATTATATATCAAATAGTTAGTATACATTCTGTTTAAATAAAATTAGGTTTATAAAATAGAACATATCAAAAATAAAGAAAATCAAGATGAACCACCCTTACATTAATTCTCATATAACATGAAATTAATTTAACCTCTTATATAATAATTATAAATATATTGATAAATATTTTTATATCCTTGCTAATATCTATTAACTTATTAACTCTTCATTTATAATCATTTTGCATCCTTTTATTAGTTAGTTATAGTTTATTTTCATCATTGAATGTTAGCGATTTTGATTGTTTCATACTCACTTAAAAAATGTAAATGTAGATATTTAATCCTTTATAATAAGTTAATAATTCTTGTATTATTACTAGAATATATGTTTTATACTATTTATAATGTTGTAATTTAATTTCATGATATTTTCAAATATAATTTGTGAAAACTAAGTCATTGATGTGTTTGTTTCTATAATTTTAATGAAATAATGATGGTATATTAATAAAAAGTTAAATATTAATATAACCTTTACAAAACTTTTAACCATAAATTATTTCCACATTGATTTCAAATAATACTAGTTTTTAATTTATATAGTAATCAATGATATAAATTTATATCATTATTCACGTAGGTGATTAAATTGACCCAAACAAGAACATGTTATAATCGATGGGTGAGTATGATTAATAAAGTGATTCCTTTAGCATAATATAATTATTATAAAAGTATAATTATATAATTGATATTCTTTAAGGTTTTTAATAATATTTTAATATATTTTTGTAAATAATTAAATCATACAAAAAAGATTATATACGTTACTTCGTGGATACGATAGTCTGCATGAATACATAGGCAACGCGTTCCTTTTACATAGAACATTATAAAGGTAGGGAATGTTATTTCTTTTTATAACTTAATAATGTTATAAATATCATATTAATTCATTAAATAAACTTTTATTTCCATTTACGTTAGGTGTATATGAAAAATAAATCTCCTCATTCCTAGAGGCAGTAGTCTGCATGTACATACAAATGAAAATTTTATTTTTCTAAGTAAAAGGTGAAAGGGTATTTAATGATTATTACCATAACATGATAATATTAAATATACTAAAAATACTAATTTAATTATATTTTAATATGAAAATTTTAATTACATGATCTAGAAGAATAAATAAATATATAAAAATAATAAATTATTGATCGGTAATTTTTAACTTTCTCCATGGAAAATATCCTTTGAAAAATGGATTATGGATTTGAGAGTGTAAGAATTTAACCCAAGTCACCTAGTATGTGAAGGAAGTTCACCTGAACTCATGCATACAACCCCATATACAAGTTCTTTTTAGTAGAGGTAAGGTCTTGGGAAACATCATGGAGAGACCATACCCTCAATAGTATATAAAGAACAATCACAAATACAATGAAATCAAATAACAAATTAATGAATAAAAATAAAACCATCAAAAATATAATAGAATAATCAAAATAAAACAAAATTCGTACCATAATAATATGGCATATATGACTCGTATATAAAGTCATCAAGATCTCCACATGTGATGGATCATTATACCAGAATAACCAAAATTCAACTAAAGGATAAATATGGAATGAAAGTAATGATCTTGGAGTCTGTCTTAGTATCACCTTGATCCACCCTGCTCCTCCTAATCAACTACCCAAAATAGAACCCTTTAAATTCACTAGATACCTGGTCATTAAGTTTATACATGCATCTATATGATCATGTATGGTGTGAGTATAAACATAATAGGACACTACCACTGTATTTTTAACATAATTTTTGTATTTGTATACAAAGGTGTATGTAATGAATGAAAAATAAAATCATAAGTAAACATACAACTTGTTAGGTCATTATGAACTAACCAAGCTGTGATGAACTCTAGTCTTATATGCTTTAGTTTCATTCTATAAAACATGTCATATCAATCTGGATTCATAATTTGGATAAGGTAACATAATTCATCTGATGAAAAAACCATATCATCAATGGATAGTCACATATAAACAAAATTAGGTCACACATATCATCCCATGAATCAACCATATCATCATGGATATGCACAATATAATTAGAATAAGTAACAAATATCATTACACTACTCAACCATCTTGTTGATGGATAGCCACAATATAATCAGAACAAGTTTCACATATCAACATATTGGCCAAAATAAAAAGATTTCACTATACTACACATGTTGCCACATGCTAATTATAATAACATAGTAAAGTTATCAATGGGCCACACATGCACCCACATACTAATCAAAATCAAATACCATAGTTCTCACTAGGCCACACACACACCCACATACTAATAAAACCATAAATACTTATATAAAATTCATAACATTGTAAGGACATCCAACTTTAAGTATAAAAGAGTCCAATTTCCAAGAATCACCACCTGAATCGTGCTCCACAAACCAAAACCCTATGGTTAACCCCAAAATTCATCACACTATCATCCAAAGGGAAATCAAGAAAAAAAAGACTTTTAGTGATAGGATAGTCTTAGACTCACCAAGGGAGGGTCACCACAATGAATAAATATTGAATTATCCATGATATGGGAATAAAATATCCAAATCACTAAATAGGAGCCTCTACCATCACCTAGGTCACATATGGGTTGAAGGGAATGATAGGGAATGTCAAATAGGGTTTCTAGGGGTTGATATATGTGAAATCATTGTTAATTTTATAAGTCTTTTCCTTTCATGGTATGAACATAGTGTTCATGGAATGAAACTCGTCCATAAAATGTTATGTTCCTCCGTCCAGAATCCAATTCATGGTTTGGAATTATGGGTCACACTATGAATCTTCAAGTAGTCCCTTGGTAACCCTTTTCTAAAATTTCATGGTGTTACAAAAGGTTTCATGTTGTGAACACCCACCTAAATCTACAAATTGTTTAGACCCAACCTCTTGCCTTGAAATGTGACCTCTAACAACTTCTGGTTGACCCAAAAGACTAAATTACCACAAGATACATAACAAATATCAGAAAAAAAACAATAAAACACCTTTAAAATATCTAAGGGGTGTTACAAACTCACTCATTAAGGGGTTATCATCCCCAAGAAGCATCCTCAAGGCGTTATAAATTCCCACTCAAATGGATTCTCATCCTAGAGAAGCTTCTCCGGGGGTCCTTCTAAAATAGATTCTTACACTACATCTATAATTCTATCTCTCTCACCAAATTATCTTCTTATGTGTTCCTATATTTCTACCAAACATAAATGAGCAGTATCATTTTCCCTTGCAACACTTTCTTTCTCTAGTCAAAAATCAGTATCTGATGTTCCAAAAATGAAGTTTATACCTCTAACTCAACATCCTCACTATAAACCACATGTGTATAATCCAATTTGTACTAATAGATCTATGATACAAGAAACACAACATGTATACCTCAATTTCAGGAAGTAATATCCAATCATTAATCCAGAATTCTGATTCATTCCATGATTTAAAATGGGAAAATAAAATATGGGTCTTACTATTCCTATCTCCTCAACCTTCAATTACACAACCTATGTAAAACCCATAAGAACACATGGTCACCCACTGAAAATCCCAAGTTTTATCATCTTTGGTTAATATATGATGTTACCTAATTTTATTGGTAACCAATAGTTTCTTAATCAATTATACTCATTCAAAAGTTTCCCACACCAAACTCAATCAAATCACCACTGACTCACCTGATTTTGACCAACATATTGGTGAGAAATATGTCATTCCATAAAGTGACTCCAAAGGAACCACCCAAATTGATGTTTAAAAT
Organism: Viscum album; assembly: GCA_963277665.1. NCBI lineage: Eukaryota > Viridiplantae > Streptophyta > Magnoliopsida > Santalales > Viscaceae > Viscum > Viscum album. The sequence continues at coordinate 731,050,671 of OY728132.1, read as the reverse complement.
CATTTATTATATGTAAAATTTACCAATGCCATATATTCATCCCATGCTCTACTAAAATTGAGTACACATGGTCTAAGCATATCTTCCAAAATTTGGATTGTCCTATATGATTATCTATCAGTCTATGGGTGATACATCATACACATATTCAGTTGATAACCCATCTCCATATATAGGTATTTCTAAAATTGAAATGTGAAAAGAGTATTTTGATATGATAAAATACTTTTAGGCCCTCCATGAAACCATATAATCTCCCAAAATTATAATATACCTAATTCATTCACAGATTGGGTCTCTAAAATAGGTAAGACGTGTATTACTTTCATCAAATGATCAAACACAACCCACACTACATTTAAACCCCTCGTGGGCCTGGGTGACTCCATAATGAAATTCATAATCACCTCATCCCACTTTCATATTGGTACTAGAATAGGATAAAGTAACCTTCATGGTCATTGATGATCAGTCATTATCCTCTTATATTGGGTCAATTACATCTTCCATTGTGGAACATAATGCAAGGAAATAAAATTTTATTAAACACACAGGTTTAGGTACTTAACCCCATGACCTAACCTTCACCCCCAACCTAAACCCCCACACCACCAAAATAAATGCCCAATGCCATGATATATCTTTCTTGATCCCAGATGTGCTTCCCATTGTGAGGCATGTGAGTCCCCTATAAATTCTTACCTAAGGAAGTGGGAACTAACACCCTACCTTGGATTTGAATAACATCATTTCCATATAAGGGCCATATTAGAACAAATTCATCCTCTTTCATCTATTCCAGCATCACCTGATAGTCTGAATCAAATTACAAAATAACTTTCACCTAATTCACTAATGAGAGAGTGATGACCAAGGGAGAACAAGTTATTGTCCCTTGATACTTATATATAACTATTTACCTATCTTATAATAATATTATCATCATTCACTCCTCTTCTTATGTTCGTGTCCTCTGTTCTTATGTCATTCTACTCAGAGCATCTACAACAACATTTCATTTTCTATTGAAATATGCAAGTCAAATGTCTACAAATACTTGACCTAATGCCTCTATCACAGGTCTAAGTCTCTCTGGGAGAAAATATATCAAAAGATTTTATTGTTCCTGTAGACCATAAATCTCTCATAAAAAGGATAATAATGCATGAACTTTGAGGCATGAACCATAGTAGCGAACTCTAGGTCATTTGTAGGGTAGTTTTGTTCATGGTGTTGTAGCTAATGAGACCCATAAGAAATTATCTAATCTTCTTGCGTCAAAAAAGCCCCAAAACCAACTTCTAAAGAATCATATTAGACTGTATACCCAATACTTAGGTTTTAAAGAATCAAAATATGAGTAGATGTTTACCTCTTCTTTAGTTCCTAGAAGGCTTCTTCACATTGATTCATTCATTCAAACTTTACTCCCTTCTTGGTCATTTATATAACAAACCATAATTTTATTAATGGATTTTATCTTTTGATTACATAATTATTTCATATTTATTAATATAGTAAAATGAACCAAGATTAACATACATGTATATTATATCATTTTATATTAATATTCGTCACATTATAAAAATACATGCCTAAAGATTATAATAGTTTAGTGTCTTTGGAAACTTAGAACAAAATATTCTAACTTGGTGAATGATCTTAAATGTTTCCCATAAAGATATTCCCCTTTAATAATTGTTCTTAAAACTTTTCAGTATAACTTAGGGAAGGGAAACAAAATAAAGGTTGATCTCATATGCTCAATAAATGTAAATAAAAGAGATACGTAAGCATAACATGATCATAAGGGCATCAGAACATGAGAATAAAATTTAAAGATCATACCCTTCCTATAAAAGATCATATAAATGATTTGTGGAATTAATATTGGAAGTACATAAGACATAAACCATAAGGGAATCATTATACATGAGATTATAACATAGGAATAAGATATAGAATTTATGGTAGGAATATAAGCATATAAAATGATTTTAATCATAGTCAATGCTTATTTCCAAGGCCATATTAGTTGTATGGGTTCACTCCCCATATCATCTTGGTAGTAATGGTTCACTCCCATGACCATATTATTAGTCAATTATCACACCCAAGACTATATTACTAGTCAAGGTTCACTCACAATACCATATTAGTGGAAAATTTCCTTTACTGAACCGAGTTCACTCCTCATTCCAGTTATGTCTATCTCATGAGATATAAATCTTTACTCAATGTATTAGAGAAAGATATAGGTCCCACCTATCTAAAAATGAAATCATACATATGTTTTCCACAAGATCATAAACAATCATATCATAACCCATGAAATGAAATGGGCATCATAAACATGTAATCATATCATAACATATGGAAAAGAGATATGTTTCATATTGATTTTATCAAAACATAACCCATAAAAAGAAGTGTGTTTCATAAGAATATAAACATTGAAAGATAAATAGGTTTTATAAACATATAAACCAAGAAATAGAAATGTTTTTCATAAACATATAACCCATGAAAAATAAATAGGTTTCTTAAACATATAACCTATGAAAGATAAATGGGTATCATAAAAATAATTTCATCGAAACATAAACCATTCAGATAAATAATATAAATAGAACCTTTCGATCACATCCCTAGTATGGAATGGGTAACACAAATGGATTTCATCTTATATGGAATATAATTTTTGAGAAATCTTATAAAACCATTTCTTGAGGAGAATATCCTTTTCTATTTAAAAAATTATTTTAAAAGCATAAAACATTTTGAAAAACATTTTGTTTGAAAATAACCTTTAAAACTTAAAAATGAAGCCTGAAAACATTTTAAAAACCTTTTTCCTTGAAAACTTATAAAATAATATTGAAAACATTTTGAAGACTTTTTCCGTGAAAACTTATAAAAGAAGCTTGAAATCATTTTGAAAACCTTTTTCAATGAAAATTTATAAAAGAATCTTGAAAAAATTTTGAAAAAAAATTTCCAAGAAAACATTTGAGGTAAGATTGAAACAATTTTGAAAATAATTTTTAAACATAAAACATTTTAAAAAATATTTTCTTTGAAAACTATTTTCTTTGAAAATTTCTTTAAAAACATTTAAATGAATCTTTGAAAATCATTTAAAACGATTCTTAAACATAAAAATTTTTTGAAAAAAATATCTTTGAAAACCACTTTAAAAAAATTAATGTTCATAATATTTGGAAAATAATTTTTATTAAAACAATTAATATTTTAAAATGGAAAAGTAATCTTCAAATAAATTATAGTTATTATGGTGGATAAATCTGTATATGTCGAGCGTTCCTTTTATGCCATAAAATTTTAGAAAAGTGCCTCAACCAGAAAACGACAAGAGTATTTATTTTAAAAACACTTTTTTTAATATAAAAACAAGGGTAAAAATGAATTCTAAATATCATAGTATAATATTATAACATTTTTAAAACATTTTTATAAAACATGTTTTTGAAAGAGCATAGATTTCCGACCAAATTGAGAGATAAAGTCAGATTTTCTTAGAAACACTTTCTTAATTATACTAAGTAACAAAGAGTGGGAAAATGGTACCATTATATGAAAATATCATGAATAAATAGAGGATAAAAAATTCATGATATATCTTGAGATATGGATTATAATATTTCATCAATGAAAGTATAATCATAAACCATAATGATAAGCGATGAGATTGTAGCAATAAACTATTACCACTTTGGAAACTTTAAATCATAATCCCCATGAAAGAATAACATTACATAAAGATTAAAATATCATCAAAAAAATTATATTCATGATATAACATGTAAAATGATAGTGTATACCCATTTTAGAATAATTGAAGTGCATAACATGGCATGTTTATCAATGAAGGCAAATTGAGAAAAAATTACTTTACTGATTTGGTAACAATTGAACCATAAAAACCATGAAAGAGAGATCATAAAATGGATATGTAAATAATCATAAATTTAATTATAAGAATATTATAATATATTCATGGGTAGTATATACACCACACAAAAGAAACAAGTGGTGAATAAGGAATAAATCTTACAGAAATAAAAGTGAGACGAGAAAACCCTTACCTTAAGTCTTGACTTTCTTCATACACATTCAAAAATAATGTTTAATAAATATAAGTTTATTATACATATACCAAATAACCATATTATTATATCTAATATAATATATGATTTCATTAGTACTTTATATTACCCATTTATTAACAATTCCATGTTAATCTAACATTTCAGGTAATATCCACTTTGTTTTTCAAATATGTTTTGACTTGTTATTATTGATCCTCTTACTTAGATGATGATTTACTTATTTATAGAATGTAAATCATGGTATATATATCATATATATTTAGTACATAAATATTTATAATAATCTATAAAATATATAAATATGAAATGGAATACATCGTTTTTGGAGACGGTAGACCGTACGTACGCATGAACATTGTTTACATTTTCTTATCGTATTGAAAGTAAGAAAGTAAAAGACATATATGTATATATATATATAAACTATAATTATAGTATAATTTTACTGTCATATATATTATATACATTCACAAAACTCATCCTTAATACCTTTCATTTAAAGTGTGATTGAATCACATCACTTTGAGGAAGCGGTAGTCCACACGTCTAGAAACGAAGTTATCGTATTTACACAAAAAATGGAAAGTATGAAGGTATGTGTTATATAATAATTAAATAAGTATAAATACATCATAAATATCATATATAACATCTAATAATAGTATGTAAATCATAATTCCCAACCATGATAGGTGGTAAAGGAAAAATGAATGACATCGTTTCGCAAGGCGGTAGTCCACCGTACCCACGAACACTAAATTCATTACCCATTTGATGGAAGTGTGTATAGGTGTAGGTTGAACCATTATAATAAAAACATCTTATCATATTAAAGATACTAAGGTTATTATATAATCATTTAATAATAATAGTTGACGGGGTGGAGAATGAAAATAAAAAAAATGCTTGTGGAAGCACTACTACAAAACATATTTTTATAAGTGATGGTTGTTATCAGTGCTAGAAAAAAGCAAAGATAAAGGTCCCATTTATTAGTTCTTTTTTAGCACTAATAAAGTGTTCACTATAACAACCTTAGATCGTACTTTTGGACTCAACACATATAAATGTTGTGTATATTTTTTATTTATAAAAATAAATTGAACAAATACTCAATATTTATTATAACATCATGCTTGAAAATATATGTTCTTATTTAAAAATCAAAGATAAAATTCATAATAAAATAAATGTATACTTAAAAATAGAATACATGGAATGTAAATTCTATACATAATGCATAGTCATGACTATATGAAAATGCGACGTCCTTAATTTCAATATAACAAGATGACATGCTTAGTTTTGTAGGCGTACTCTTTTAAAAACATGAAAATAAAATTATAAACATGATAATATAAATTTCATCCTTATATATATATATATAAACTTGAAATTAGACATCTTATAATTAAATAATCTTGAATATTGAACTAATCATATTTGTGTGTGTATAATATATACATATACATATAATATTCCCATGAAAGTATTTTCATATTTTTGAAGTAAGTTAACATAATGTATGTAGAATATTACTTAAATATATACACGTCAAGCATAAAATTAAAATTTACATACATACATCTATAAATCATGAATTACAAATATAAACTTAGAATTCTCCCTGATATAATTAAATATAAGTATGAAAATCATGATGTAAATAATCATGGAGAATGAAAATAACACTCACATATTTTTACATGTTAATAAAATATAGAATTGAAATAAAAAACATACATAAATATATAAATCATAAACTTAGATCCTAAAATCATAAACCTATAGTGTTCTAAATACATTGCATATACATGATAAAAAAATAAGTAAAGTAGTCCCCTTACATTATAAATTATAAAATAGATAGGTGAATACATTTACACATATCTCAAATTGATAAATAAAAATGACATTCCACTTACTTGAATTGCTAGAACAAAGAATAAGATCTTCTATTGTTTTGGAATCCCTCTCTTCATTGTAGACTGTTTATTTACATGTTGGTTTAATGTATTTATGGCTAGTTCTAGTATACCTATTTCTATACTAATCGCTTTCACTATAAGCCTCTATACTATTGGATTCATTATTAAGCCAATGAGGTGGAAAAACAACCATAATAAAATAAATAGTAAAAAAAATATTTTAATTATATAATCATTCATTTGCTGAATGGAAACATAAAAACATTGAAATATCTAATTTACACAAAAACAACTAATCAAATCAATTCATTGAAATATTCCTCCAAAGAAGAAAAACAACACAACAATAATTACATAAACAATATGATAACCTTCAAAGCTTAAATATGTACCCAAAAGTAAATGATGAACAGATATTGATGATTAAAAGAAGAAAAGGATTCACATATTACTGTTAATCCCAGATCAAAAAAATATTCAGACAAAAACAAATACCTACCTTTCCTAGATTGAAGATGAAGAATAGTCTCACATATTACCACGGTCATAATCTAACCATTAACCATGACTCCTTTGACATCAGCAACCTGAAACCCTAACTACGAAGAACACCATCGACATTGCTCAGACCACATCGACATACAGATCTGAAGCATGGACCACTCTAACTGGCGGCCATAACTCAGACTCCCTCGACCAAAACTCCCTTATCAGATCGACTCCCCAGCCTAGCCTTATTTTGGACTCGACGTGCTCAGTTCCACGCAATGAAGTGTTTCTTGGCAACCCCCTAGTCGATTTCTCCAAAAATCGGGACCCCTGATCCCTCAACCTTTAACACGGTTTCCCTTTTTTTATTATTTATTATTATTATATTTTCTTAACATTATCCATTTTTGTTTAATTTCATTATTACTTTATTTTTTTACATAAATTAAATATGATTTTAAATATAAAACAAAACTTTATAAATTAATAATAATTCAATCATACTTTATAATTCCAAACTATTTATAATTTCATTTTCTTTTTTGAAAATCAGAATTTATAATACCAAATTAATTATACTCGTTTATTAATATAATTATATATAATTTCATATTTTATATATTAAATAATTATTATCATAGTTAGTGCATTAAATAGGTTCATCAAATTTAATATGAATATATAAATATTTATGTTAAATACATTCATAATTTAGTTTTTTAGTATATTTATAAATCAAAATAATTATAATGGTTATTATAGAATATGCTGCCTTTTAAAAAAATTATGAAATTAAAAAAAATCATTAAAAATATTCTATTAAATAAACTTTTGATAAAATATTTTTTTTCTGAAATATACAATAAATATATTTATATTAAAATATTCAAAATAGTATTTGTGTATAATTAATTTAAATCTAATTTTGGAATTAGTAAAAATATTATGATATTGAAAAACAATAAAATAATGTCTCATAAACATTTTTATATACCATTATTTATAATAAAGATATTTATATAATTTTAATTATTTAATTTATTATAAAATTTTACCTATTAATATTCTAATTGTTATACACTTCCCCCATAAAAAATTGCATCATCACAATTCGTTTGTTAAACTAAAAAGAATTTTCAATTCCAGTCTTCATAATTAAGAAAAACTCGGACTCATAAACTATTATGCTCTACCACTTAGATGACAATAACGAATCTCCAAATTTTTCTAGACCATTCCTATGATCCCAAATATAACGTCTCGATCTCGCACTTCGAGACTCAGCACATATAAATGTTGTGTATATTTTTTCCTTACAAAATAAACTGAAAAAAACATTTATTACAATCAAGGACATTTTCCAGTATAGGTTTTGGAGGATTTGAAAAAAACTTACAACTTATCATAGTTTAAAAATAAAATAAAATAAATTTTAGCATATTTTCTAACTCCTTAACCAAAGAAAATGTGATTAGACCATTATACTAAACCTGTGGAAAATAAATTTTAAAAATATGGTGAGAAATTGTTTTTCCTAGTAAGGGGTTTTAAAACATTAATAAATTATATCAGTCACAATTTTTATAAAACACTTTGAATAGACTTCCCATTCTCAATCCTAATCCAAAACAATTCAAAATTACATACATAGAATTATTTTCTTTGATAGAAAATAACCTTTCTTATAACATTTCATAGACATATTCTTAAGAGTTTATAAAATCATTTCTAGGAGAATCCCATGATTGAAAATAGATGTTCTTATTTAAAAAATATAGATAAATTGCATAATAAAATAAGTGCATATTTAAACATAGATTACATGGAATGTCGATGTTATACATAACACATGTTCATGACTGTATGAAAATGTGACATCCTTAATTTAAATATAACATGATGGCTTGCTTAGTTTTCCATGTGAACTCTTTTAGAAACATGACAATAAAAATATAAACATGATAATAAACATTTCATCCTTGTATATATATAAACTTGAAATTAGAATTCATAAAATTAAATAATCATGAACATTGAACAAATCGTATATATGTGTGTGTGTGTGTGTTTTATAATATATAAATATATATGATATTCCCATAAAAATATTTACATGATTTTGATGTAAGTAAACATAGTGTGTGAAAAATATTACTTAACTATATACATGCCAAGAATAAATTTAAAATTTACATATGTATATATATATATATATATAATTAATTACAAATATAAAATTAGAATTTTTAAAAACACATATAATCCCTTATATTCTTAAATATAAGTATGAAAATTATGATATAAATAATTATAGAGAATAAAAATAACACTCAAATATATGTACATGTTCATCAAACCAAGAATTAAAGTCAAAAACATACATAAATATATAAATCATAAACTTAGATCCTAAAATCATAAACCAATAGTGTTTTATAAACATTACATATACATGATAAAAAAAATAAGTAAACTAGTCCCCTTGCATTATAAATTCTAAAATTGGTAGGTGAATAAATTTATATATATCTTAAATTGATAAATAAAAATGGTGTTCCCCTTACTTGAATTGCTGGAACAAAACTGAATATCTTCTTTTGTTTCAGACTCCCTCCTTTAACAGTAGATTGATTACTTACATTCTAGTTTAAGGTATTTATAGCTATTTCAGGTGTACCTATTTCTACACTAATGGATTCCTCTCTAAGCCTCTATACTAATGAATTCCTATATCAGCTAAGGAGGTGGAAAAACAACCGCAATAAAATATAAAGAAAAATTATATATCAACTATATAATCATTCATTCACTCAATAGAAATAGAAAAATATTTCCATATCCAATTGAACAAAAAACATCTAAGAAAATCAATACATTAAAAGATTACTCCAAATAAGAAAAATAGCACAACAAAAATGACATAAAAAATATGATAACCTTTAATACTCAAATCTATCCACAAAAGTAAAAGATAAATAGATATTGAAGACTAAAGGAAGAAAAGGGTGTGTAGATTATTGATAATGTGAGATTAATAAAATATTCAGGAAAAAAACAAATACCTACCTTGCTTAGATCAAAGATAAAGAATAGGTTCACACCTTACTATGGTCGAACTGAAACCATTGACCATGCCTCCTTCGACATCAACAAACTGAAACCCTAACCACGACGAACACCATCAGCATCGCTTAGACCACATCGACGTAAATATCCAACGCTTGGACCACTATGGTTGATGACCATAGCTCAAAATCCCTTAGCTGAAACTCCATTATCGGCTCAACTCTCTTACCTAGCCTGATTTCGGCCTCGACGCACTCAGTTCCACCTGGTGAAGAACTGCTCAGGAACTGCCTGGTCGATTACTCCATAAATCAGGACCCCTGATCCCTCCACCCTTAACCCGATTTCCCTTTTTTATCATTTATTATTATTATATATATTTTAAAATCATCCATTTTTGTTTAATTTCATTATTACTTCATTTTTTACATAAATGAAATCAGATGTCAAATATAACACAAAACTTTATAAATTAATAATAATTTAGTCATATTTATTATTGAGAACAATTTATAAATTCTTTTTTTAAAATAATAATTTATAAAACCTAATTAATTATACTCATTTATTAATATAATTATTTATTATTTCAGATTTTATAAACGAAATAATTATTATCATATTTACTCTATTAATTAGGTTTATTAAATTTAATATTAAAATATGAATATTTATATTAAATAAATTCATAAATTAGTTTTTTAACATATTTATAAATCAAAATAATTTTAATGGTCATTATAGAATATATTTTCTTTTAAAAAAATTATGAAATTAAAAAAAAATGTATTCATTAAAAATATTCTATTAAATAACCTTTTGATAAAATAAATTTTTTTATGAAAAATAATATAAATATATTTATATTAAAATATTCAGGCCATCATTTGTTTATAATTTATTTAAAACATATTTTTGTATTAGAAAAAATATTATGTGATTTGAAAATAATAAAATCATATTTGATTACCATTTTTATATACCATTATTTATAATAAAGTTATTTATATAATTTAAATTATTTAATTTATAATAAAAAAATTACCTATTAATATTTTTATTGTTACATTCTCCCCCTTGAAAATAATTTCATCCTCACAATTTGTTCATAAGACTAAAAATAATTTCTAATTTTGGTCTTCATAATTAAGAAAAACTCAGACTCCTAAAATCTTATGCACTACCACTTAGACAAAAACATCTGATCTCTAAAGTTGTCTAAGCCACTCCTATCATACCAAATATAACAACTCGGTCCCGTGATTCTAGACTTTGGAAATATAAATATTGTGTATATTTTTCTTTATAAAATAAAATGAATAAATACCCAACATTTCTTATAATCGTGGACCTATTCCGATCTAGGTTTTAGAAGATTAGACAAAATTTACAACTTATCAGAGTTTATAAATAAAATAAAACAAATTTCATCACATGAACTAACTCCTTAAGTGAATAAAATTCCTTCATAATATTCTACTAAACCTGTGAAAAATAAATTTTAAATATAGGGTGAGCAGTTGTTTTTCCCAGTAAGGGGTTTTAAGTACATTATTAAATTATTTTAAAACAATTTCTTAAAATAAACATACATATTGAAAAATAAATTTTCATAATGTTTTTATACTAAAAAAATAATCTATAAATCCATTATTCTCTCAAAATAATTATAATTTAAAATATCATTGGTATTTCTCCATCGAAAATAATAATTTTTTTGTGGGTAATTTTTTATACTTGGCACACCATATTAAAAACATAAGACCACTAGTCATAATTTATATGGAACAAATTCCCATTAATATTTATGGGTTCACTCTCCATAAAATAAAATTCATTATATTAGTGATAATTTTTATAAAACACTTTGAATGGGTCTTCCTTTCTCAATTCTAACCTAAAAATTTTCAAAATTACATACATAAAATTAAATTATTTAAAATAAAATAACCTCTCTTATAACATATCATAAACCTATTCTTAATAATTTCTAAAAATAGTTTTTAGGAGAATCCCATGTTTGAAAATTGATGTTCTTATTTAAAAGTCATATAAATGTTGTTTATATTTTTTCCTTACAAAATAAACTGAAAAAAACACAACATTTATTACAATCAAGGACCTTTTCCAGAATAGGTTTTGTAGGATTAGAAAAAACTTACAACTTATCATAGTTTAAAAATAAATTAAAATTAATTTCAGCATATTCTCTATCTCCTTAACCAAAGAAAATGTGATTATAACATTATACTAAACCTGTGAAAAATAAATTTTAAAAATATGGTGAGAAATTGTTTTTCCCAGTAAGGGGTTTTAAAACATTAATAAATTATATCAGTAATAATTTTTATAAAACACTTTGAATGGACTTACCTTTCTCAATCCTAATCCAAAACAATTCAAAATTACATACATAAAATTATTTTCTTTGATAGAAAATAACCTTTCTTATAACATTTCATAAAAATATTCTTAAGAGTTTATAAAATCATTTCTAGGAGGATCCCATTATTGAAAATAGATATTCTTATTTAAAAAATATAGATAAATTTCATAATAAAATAAGTGCATAATTAAACATAGAATACATGGAATGTCGATGTTATACATAACACATGTTCATGACTATATGAAAATGTGACATCCTTAATTTCAACATAACATGATGGCTTCCTTTGTTTTACATATGAACTCTTTTAGAAACATGACAATAAAAATATAAACATGATAATAAACATTTCATCCTTGTATATATATATATATATAAACTTGAAATTAGAAGTCATAGAATTAAATAATCATGAACATTGAACTAATCATATATATATGTGTGTGTGTGTTTTATAATATATACATATATATGATATTCCCATAAAAATATTTACATGGTTTTGATGTAAATAAACATAGTGTATGAAAAATATTACTTAACTATATACATGCCAAGCATAAACTTGAAATTTACATATGTATATATATATATATATTATTAATTACAAATATAAAATTGGAATTTTTAAAAACACATATAAACCCTTATATGCTTAAATATAAGTATGAAAATTATGATATAAATAATTATAGAGAATAAAAATAACACTCAAATATATGTACATGTTCGTCAAACCAAGAATTAAAATCACAAACATACATAAATATATAAATCATAAACATAGATCCAAAAATCATAAACCTATAGTGTTTTGAAAACATTACATATACATGATAAAAAAATAAGGAAACTAGTCCCCTTGCATTATAAATTCTAAAATTTATAGCTGAATAAATTTATGTATATCTTAAATTGATAAATAAAAATGGTGTTCTCCTTACTTGAATTGCTGGAACAAAACTGAATATCTTCTGTTGTTTCAGACTCCCTATTTTAAAAGTATATTGATTACTTACATGCTGGTTTAAGGTATTTATAGATATTTCAGGTGTACCTATTTATACACTAATGGATTCCTCTCTAAGCCTCTATACTAATGGATTCCTCTATCAGCTGAGGTGGAAAAACAACCGCAATAAAATAGAAAGAAAATATATATATCAATTATATAATCATTCATTCACTCAATGGAAATAGAAAAATATTGACATATCCAATTGAAAAAAAACATCTAAGCAAATCAATACATTGACAGATTCCTCCAAATAAGAGAAATAGCACAACAAAAATGACATAAAAAATATGATAACCTTTAATACTCAAATCTGTCTACAAAAGTAAAAGATAAATAGAGATTGATGACTAAAGGAAGAAAAGGATGCGTAGATTATTTATAATGCGAGATCAATAAAATATTCAGGCAAAAACAAATACCTACCTTGCCTAGATCAAAGATAAAGAATAGGCTCGCACCTTACTGTGGTCGAACCCTAACCATCGACCATGCCTCCTTCAACATCAGTAACCCGAAACCCTAACCACGACTAACACCATAAACATTGCTTAGACCACATCGACGTACATATCCAATGCTTGGACCACTCTGGCCGACGACCATAGATCGAAATCCCTTGGCTAAAACTCTATTGTCGGCTCAACTCCCTTACCTAGCCTGATTTCAGCCTCGACGCACTCGGTTCCACCTGGTGAAGAACTGCTCAGGAACCCTCGGGTCGATTTCTCCAGAAATCAGGACCCCCGATCCCTCAACCCTTAACCCGATTTCCCTTTTTTATCATTTATTATTATTATATATATTTTAACATCATTCATTTTTGTTTAATTTCATTATTACTTCATTTTTTTTACATAAATGAAATCATATTTTAAATATAACACAAAACTTTATAAATTAATAATAATTTAGTCATATTTATTATTGAGAACAATTTATAATTTCTTTTTTTAAAATAATAATTTATAAAACCTAATTAATTATACTCATTTATTAATATAATTATTTATTATTTCGGATTTTATAAATGAAATAATAATAACCATAGATACTGTATTAATTAGGTTCATTAAATTTAATATTAAAATATGAATATTTATATTAAATAAATTCATAAATTAGTTTTTTAACATATTTATAAATCAAAATAATTATAATTTTCATTATAGAATATATTTTCTTTTAAAAATTTATGAAATTAAAAAAAATGTATTCATTAAAAATATTCTATTAAATAACCTTTTGATAAAATATATTTTTGTATGAAAAATAATATAAATATATTTATATTAAAATATTCAGACCATCATTTGTTTAAAATTAATTTAAAACATATTTTGGTATTAGAAAAAATATTATGTGATTTGAAAATAATAAAATAATATTTCATTAACATCTTTTTATACTATTATTTATAATAAAGGTATTTATATAATTTAAATTATTTAAGTTATAATAAAAAAATTCCTATTAATATTTGTATTATTACATCCTCCCCCTTGAAAATAATTGCATCCTCACAATTTGTTCATCAGACTAAAAAGAATTTCTAATTTTGGTCTTTAGAATTAAGAAAAACTCAGACTCCTAAAATCTTATACACTACCGCTTAGAAAAAACATCTAATCTCTAAATTTGTCTAGGCCACTCCTATCTTACCAAATATAACAACTCGAGCATGTGCTTCTAGACTCTGCACATATAAATATTGTGTATATTTTTTCTTTATAAAATAAAATGAATAAATATCCAACATTTATTATAATCGAGGACCTATTCTGATCTAGGTTTTAGAGGATTAGACAAAATTTACAACTTATCAGAGTTTAAAAATAAAATAAAACAAATTTTATCACATGCACTAACTCCTTAATTTAATAAAATTCCTTCAGAATATTCTAATAAACCTGTGAAAAATAAATTTTAAATATAGGGTGAGAAGTTGTTTTCCCCAGTAAGGGTTTTTAAGTACATTATTAAATTATTTTAAAAAAATTTCTTAAAATAAACATACATATTGAAAAATAAATTTTCATAATGTTTTTATACTAAAAAATAATCTATAAAACCATTATTCTCTCAAAATAATTATAATTTAAAAGATCATTGGTATTTCTCCATTGAAAATAATAATTTTTTTGTGGGTAATTTATTATACTTGGCACACCATATTAAAAACATAAGAACACTAGTTATAATTCATATGGAACAAATTCCCATTAATATTTATGGGTTCACTCTCCATAAAATAAAATTCATTATATTAGTGATAATTTTTATAAAACACTTTGAAAGGGCCTGCCTTTCTCAATTCTACCCTAAAAAATTTCAAAATTACATACATAAAATTATATTCTTTAAAATAAAATAACCTTTTGTATAGCATATCATAAACATATTCTTAAGAGTTTCTAAGAATAATTTTTAGGAAAATCCCATGTTTGAAAATTGATGTTCTTATTTAAAAATCATAGATAAATTTTATAATAACATAAATTCAGACTTAAAAATAGAATAAATGGAATGATGATGCTATGTAAAATGAAAAAATGAATGACATCGTTTCTCATGGCGGTAGTCCTCCATACCCACGAACACTAAATTCATTACCCATTTAATGGAAGTGTGTATAGGTGTAGGTTGAACCCTTATAATAAAAACATCTTAGCATGTTAAAGATATTAAGGTTATTATATAATCATTTAATAAGAATAGTTGAAGGGGTGGAGAATGAAAATAAAAAAAATGCTTGTGGAAGCACTACTACAAAACATATATTTATAAGTGATGGTTATTATCAGTGATAGAAAAAAGTAAAGATAAAGGTCCCCTTTATTAGTTCTTTTTTTAGCACTAATAAAGTGTTCCCTATAACAACCTTAGCTCGTGCTTTTGGACTCAACAAATATAAATGTTGTGTATATTTTTTATTTATAAAAATAAATTGAACAAATACTCAACATTTATTACAATCTAAGACTTTTTCCAGTGTAGGTTTGGAGGATTAGACCAAACACACCACTTATCAGAGTTTCAAAATAAAATAAAACACATTCTGAAAAATAAATTTTAAACATAGGGTCAGAAATTATTTTACCCAGTAAGGGGTTTTAAAAACATTGATAAATTCTTTTAAAACAATTCCTTAAAAAACATACGTACTGAAAAATAAATTTTCATAACGTTTTTATACTAAATAAATAATTTAGAAAACAATTATTTTCTCAAAATAATTATTATTGAAAAGATAATTGGGATTTCTCCATTGAAAATAATAATTTTTTTGTGGGTAAATTTTTATACTTGTCGGACCATATTAAAGAAATAAGGTTGCTAGTCATAACTCGTATGGAAAAAATTCCCCTTAAGATTTATGAGTTCACTCCTCATAACATAACATTCATTATACTAGACCAAATTTTTAGAAAAAACATTGAATAGACCTTCCTTTCTCAATCCTAACCCAAAAAATTTCAAAAATACATATTTAAAATTATTTTCTTTATAAGAAAATAACCTTTCTTATAAAATAACATAAAAATATTCAAGATAGTTTCTAAAATCATTTTTAGGATAACATCATGCTTGAAAATATATGTTCTTATTTAAAAATCAAAGATAAAATTCATAATAAAATAAATGTATACTTAAAAATAGAATACATGGAATGTAAATGCTATACATAATGCATAGTCATGACTATATGAAAATGTGATGTCCTTAATTTCAATATAACAAGATGACATGCCTAGTTTTGTAGGCGTACTCTTTTAAAAACATGAAAATAAAATTATAAACATGATAATATAAATTTCATCCTTATATATATATATATAAACTTGAAATTAGACATCTTATAATTAAATAATCTTGAATATTGAACTAATCATATTTGTGTGTGTGTAATATATACATATACATATAATATTCCCAGGAAACTATTTTCATATTTTTGAAGTAAGTTAACATAATGTATGTAGAATATTACTTAAATATATACACGTCAAGCATAAAATTAAAATTTACATACAAACATCTATAAATCATGAATTACAAATATAAACTTAGAATTCTTAAAAACACATACACTCCCTGATATAATTAAATATAAGTATGAAAATCATGATGTAAATAATCATGGAGAATGAAAATAACACTCCCATATTTTTACATGTTAATAAAATATAGAATTGAAATAAAAAACATACATAAATATATAAATCATAAACTTAGATCCTAAAATCATAAACCTATAGTGTTCTAAATACATTGCATATACATGATAAAAAAATAAGTAAAGTAGTCCCCTTACATTATAAATTCTAAAATAGAAAGGTGAATACATTTACACATATCTCAAATTGATAAATAAAAATGACATTCTACTTACTTGAATTGCTAGAACAAAGAAGAAGATCTTCTATTGTTTTGGAATCCCTCACTTCATTGTAGACTGTTTATTTACATGTTGGTTTAATGTATTTATGGCTAGTTCTAGTATACCTATTTCTATACTAATCTCTTTCACTATAAGCCTCTATACTATTGGATTCATTATTAAGCCAATGAGGTGGAAAAAAACCATAATAAAATAAATAGTAAACAAAATATTTTAATTATATAATCATTCATTTGCTGAATGGAAACATAAAAACATTGAAATGTATAATTTACACAAAAACAACTAATCAAATCAATTCATTGAAATATTCCTCCAAAGAAGAAAAACAACACAACAATAATTACATAAACAATATGATAACCTTAAAAGCTTAAATATGTACCCAAAAGTAAACGATGAACAGATATTGATGATTAAAAGAAGAAAAGGATTCACATATTACTGTTAATCCCAGATCAAAAAAATATTTAGACAAAAACAAATACCTACCTTTCCTAGATCGAAGATGAATAATAGTCTCACATATTACCACGATCATAATCTAACGATTAACCATGACTCCTTTGACATCAACAACCTGAAACTCTAATTATGAAGAACACCATCGACATTGCTCAGAACACATCGGCATACAGATCTGAAGCATGGACCACTCTAGCTGGCGGCCATAACTCAGACTCCCTCGACCAAAACTCCCTTATCAGATCGACTCCCCAACCTAGCCTTATTTTGGCCTCGACGTGCTCAGTTCCACCCAATGAAGTGTTGCTTGGCAACCCCCTAGTCGATTTCTCCAAAAATCGGGACCCCTGATCCCTCAACCTTTAACATGATTTCCCTTTTTTTATTATTTATTATTATTATTATATTTTCTTAACATTATCCATTTTTGTTTAATTTCATTATTACTTTATTTTTTTACATAAATTAAATATGATTTTAAATATAAAACAAAACTTTATAAATTAATAATAATTCAATCATACTTTATAATTCCAAACTATTTATAATTTCATTTTCTTTTTTGAAAATCAGAATTTATAATACCAAATTAATTATACTCGTTTATTAATATAATTATATATAATTTCATATTTTATATATTAAATAATTATTATCATAGTTAGTGCATTAAATAGGTTCATAAAATTTAATATGAATATATAAATATTTATTTTAAATACATTCATAATTCAGTTTTTTAGTATATTTATAAATCAAAATAATTATAATGGTTATTATAGAATATGCTGCCTTTTAAAAAAATTATGAAATTAAAAAAAATCATTAAAAATATTCTATTAAATAAACCTTTGATAAAATAATTTTTTTTCTGAAATATAAAATAAATATATTTATATTAAAATATTCAAAATAGTATTTGTGTATAATTAATTTAAATCTAATTTTGGAATTAGTAAAAATATTACGATGTTGAAAAACAATAAAATAATGTCTCATAAACATTTTTATATAACATTATTTATAATAAAGATATTTATATAATTTTAATTATTTAATTTATGATAAAAATTTACCTATTAGTATTCCAGTTGTTATATACTTCCCCCTTAAAAAATTGCATCATCACAATTTGTTTGTTGGACTAAAAAGAATTTTCAATTTCAGTCTTCACAATTAAGAAAAACCTGGACTCCTAAACTCTTATGCTCTACAACTTAGATGAAAATAACTAATCACCAAATTTGTCTAGACCATTCCTATGATACCAAATATAACGACCCGATCTCGCTCTTCCAGACTCTGCACATATAAATGTTGTGTATCTTTTTTCTTTACAAAATAAACTGAAAAAAATAGAACATTTATTACAATCAAGGACCTTTTCTAGTATAGGTTTTGGAGGATTAGAAAAAACATACAACTTATCGTAGTTTAAAAATAAAATAAAATAAATTTTAGCATATTTTCTAACTCCTTAACCAAAGAAAATGTGATTAGAACATTATGCTAAACCTATGAAAAATAAATTTTAAAAATATGGTGAGAAATTGTTTTTCCCAGTAAGGGGTTTTAAAACATTAATAAATTATATCAGTCACAATTTTTATAAAACACTTGGAATGGACTTCCCTTTCTCAATCCTAATCCAAAACAATTCAAAATTACATACATAAAATTATTTTCTTTGATAGAAAATAACCTTTCTTATAACATTTCATAGACATATTCTTAAGAGTTTATAAAATCATTTCTAGGAGAATCCCATGATTGAAAATAGATGTTCTTATTTAAAAAATATAGATAAATTGCATAATAAAATAAGTGCATATTTAAACATATAATACATGGAATGTCGATTTTATACATAACACGTGTTCATGACTATATAAAAATGTGACATCCTTAATTTCAACATAACATGATGGCATACTTAGTTTTCCATGTGAACTCTTTTAGAAACATGAAAATAAAAATATAAACATGATAATAAACATTTCATCCTTGTATATATATATAAACTTGAAATTAGAAGTCATAGAATTAAATAATCATAAACATTGAACTAATCATATATGTGTGTGTGTGTGTGTTTTATAATATATAAATATATATGATATTCCCATAAAAATATTTACATGTTTTTGATGTAAGTAAACATAGTATATGAAAAATATTACTTAACTATATACATGCCAAGAATAAACTTAAAATTTACATATGTATATATATATATAATCAATTACAAATATAAAATAGGAATTTTTAAAAACACATATAATCCCTTATATGCTTAAATATAAGTATGAAAATTATGATATAAATAATTATGGAGAATAAAAATAACACTCAAATATATGTACATGTTCGTCAAACCAAGAATTAAAATCAGAAACAAATATAAATATATAAATCATAAACTTAGATCCTAAAATCATAAACCTATAGTGTTTTGAAATCATTACATATACATGATAAAAAAATAAGGAAACTAGTCCCTTTTCATTATAAATTCTAAAATTGATAGCTGAATAAATTTATGTATATCTGAAATTGATAAATAAAAATTGTGTTACCCTTACTTGAATTTCTGGAATAAAACTGAATATCTTCTGTTATTTCAGACTCCCTCTTTTAACAGTAGATTGATTACTTACATGTCGGTTTAAGGTATTTATAGCTATTTCAGGTGTACCTATTTCTACACTAATGGATTCCTCTCTAAGACTCTATACAAATGGATTCCTCTATCAGCAGAGGAGGTGGAAAAACAACCACAATAAAATAGAAAGAAAAGGTATAAATAAATTATATAATCATTCATTCACTCAATAGAAATAGAAAAATATTGACATGTACAATTGAAAAAAAACATCTAAGATAATCAATACATTGACAGATTCCCCCAAATAAGAAAAATAGTACAACAAAAATGACATAAAAAATATGATAACCTTTAATACTCAAATCTGTCCACAAAAGTAAAAGATAAATAGGGATTGACAACTAAAGGAAGAAAAGGATGCGTAGATTATTGATAATGAGAGATCAATAAAATATTCAGGCAAAAACAAATACCTACCTTGCCTAGATCAAAGATAAAGAATAGCCTCACACCTTACTGTGGTTGAACCCTAACCATTGACCATGCCTCCTTCGACATCAGAAACCTGAAACCCTAACCACGACGAACACCATCGACATCGCTTAGACCACATCGACGTACATATCCAACGCTTGGAACACTATGGTCGATGACCATAGCTCAAAATCCCTTAGCTGGAACTCCATTGTCAGCTCAACTCCCTTACCTGGACTGATTTCGGCCTCGACGCACTCAGTTCCACCTGGTGAAGAACTGCTTAAGAACCCCCTGGTCGATTTCTCCAAAAATCAGGACCCCCTATCCCTCAACCCTTAACCTGATTTCCCTTTTTTATCATTTATTATTATTATATATATTTTAACATCATCCCTTTTTATTTAATTTCAATATTACTTCATTTTTTATATAAATGAAATCAGATTTTAAATATAACACAAAACTTTATAAATTAATAATAATTTAGTCATATTTATTATTGAGAACAATTTATAAATTCTTTTTTTAAAATAATAATTTATAAAACCTAATTAATTATACTCATTTATTAATATAATTATTTATTATTTCCGATTTAATAAATGAAATAATTATTATCATAATTACTGTATTAATTAGGTTCATTAAATTTAATATTAAAATATGAATATTTATATTAAATAAATTCAAAAATTAGTTTTTTAACATATTTATAAATCAAAATAATTATAATGGTCATTATAGAATATATTTTCTTTTAAAAAAATTATGAAATTAAAAAAAATGTATTCATTAAAAATATTCTATTAAATAACCTTTTGATAAAATAATTTTTTGTATGAAAAATAATATAAATATATTTATATTAAAATATTCAGACCATCATTTGTTTATAATTAATTTAAAACATATTATGGTATTAGAAAAAATATTACGTAATTTGAAAATAATAAAATCATATTTGATTAACATTTTTATATACCATTATTTATAATAAAGTTATTTATATAATTTAAATTATTTAATTTATAATACAAAAAATTACCTATTAATATTTTTATTGTTACATTCTCCCCCTTGAAAATAATTGCATCGTCACAATTTGTTCATCGGACTAAAAATAATTTCTAATTTTGGTCTTCAGAATTAAGAAAAACTCAGACTCCTAAAATCTTATGCACTACCTCTTAGAAAAAAACATCTAATCTCTAAAGTTGTCTACGCCGCTCCTATCATACCAAATATAACAACTCGGTCTCGTGCTTCTATACTCTGCATATATAAATATTGTGTATATTTTCTCCTTATAAAATAAAATTAATAAATACGCAACATTTATTATAATCGAGGGCCTATTCCGATCTAGGTTTTAGAGGATTAGACAAAATTTACAACTTATCAGAGTTTATAAATAAAATAAAAGAAATTTTATCACATGAACTAACTCCTTAAGTTAATAAAATTCCTTTAGAATATTCTACTAAACTAGTGAAAAATAAATTTTAAATATAGGGTGAGTAGTTGTTTTTCCCAGTAAGGGGTTTTTTGTACATTAATAAATTATTTTAAAACAATTTCTTAAAATAAACATACATATTGGAAAATAAATTTTCATAATGTTTTTATACTAAAAAAATAATCTATAAAACCATTATTCTCTCAAAATAATTATAATTTAAAATATCATTGGTATTTCTCTATTGAAAATAATAATTTTTTTGGGTAATTTTTTATACTTGGCACACCATATTAAAAACATAAGACCACTAGTCATAATTCATATGGAAAAAATTCCCATTAATATTTATGGGTTCACTCTCCATAAAATAAAATTCATTATATTAGTGATAATTTTTATAAAACACTTTTAATGGGTCTTCCTTTCTCAATTCTAACCTAAAAAATTTCAAAATTACATACATAAAATTTTATTCTTTAAAATAAAATAACCTCTCTTATAACATATCAAAAACATATTCTTAAGCGTTTCTAAAAATAATTTTTAGGAGAATACCATGTTTGAAAATTGATGTTCTTATTTAAAAATCATAGATAAATTGCATCATAAAATAACTTCAGACTTAAAAATAGAATAAATGGAATGTTGATGCTATGAAAAATGAAAAAATGAATGACGTCGTTTCGCAAGGCGGTAGTCCGCCGTACCCACAAACACAAAATTCATTACCCATTTGATGGAAGTGTGTATAGGTATAGGTTAAACCCTTATAATAAAAACATCTTAGCATATTAAAGATACTAAGGTTATTATATAATCATTTAATAATAATAGTTGAGGGGGTGGAGAATGAAAATAAAAAAAAAATCTTGTGGAAGCACTACTACAAAACATATTTTTATAAGTGATGGTTGTTATCAGTTCTAGAAAAAATCAAAGATAAAGGTCCCCTTCATTGGTTCTTTTTTTAGCACTAATAAAGTGTTCCCTATAACAACCTTAGCTCGTGCTTTTAGACTCAACACATATAAATGTTGTGTATATTTTTTATTTATAAAAATAAATTGAACAAATACTCAACATTTATTACAATCTAAGACTTTTTCCAGTGTACGTTTGGAGGATTAGACAAAACACACCACTTATCAGAGTTTGAAAATAAAATAAAACAAATTTTATCATGTGTTATAACTCCTTAATAGAAGAAAATGCCTTCGTAATATTCTATTAAACTTCTGAAAAATAAATTTTAAACATAGGGTGAGAAATTATTTTACCCAGTATAGGGTTTTAAAAACGTTAATAAATTATCTTAAAACAATTCCTTAAAAAAACATACGTACTGAAAAATAAATTTTCATAAAGTTTTTATACTAAATAAATAATTTAGAAAACAATTATTTTCTCAAAATAATTATTATTGAAAAGATAATTGGGATTTCTGCATTGAAAATAATAATTTTTTGTGGGTAATTTTTTATACTTGGTAGACCATATTAAAAAAATAAGGTTGCAAGTCATAACTCGAATGGAAAAAATTCCCCTTAAGATTTATGAGTTCACTCCTCATAACATAACATTCATTATACTAGTCCCAATTTTTAAAAAAAAATTTGAATGGACCTTCCTTTCTCAATCCTAACCCAAAAAATTTCAAAAATACATATTTAAAATTATTTTCTTTATAATAAAATAACCTTTATTATAACATAACATAAAAATATTCTAGATAGTTTCTAAAATCATTTTTAGGATAATATCATGCTTGAAAATAGATGTTCTTATTTAAAAATCATATATAAATTCATAATAAAATAAATTTATACCTAAAAAAAGAATACATGGAATGTCAATGCTATACATAATGCATAGTCATGACTATATGAAAATGTGACGTCCTTAATTTCAATATAACATGATGACATGCTTAGTTTTGTAGGCATACTCTTTTAGAAACAAGAAAATAAAATTATAAAAATGATAATATAAATTGTATCCTTATATATATATATAAACTTGAAATTATAAGTCTTATAATTAAATAATATTGAATATTGAACTAATCATATGTGTGTGTGTGTGTAATATATACATATTTATTAATTTTCCATGAAAATATTTTCATAGTTTTGAAGTAAGTTAACATAATGTATATAAAATATTACTTAAATATATACACGGCAAGCATAAAATTAAAATTTTCATACATACATCTATAAATCATGAATTACAAATATAAACTTAGAATTCTTAAAAACACATATACTCCCTGATATAATTAAATATAAATATGAAAATCATGATGTAAATAATCATGGATAATGAAAATAACACTCACATATTTTTACATGTTCATAAAACGTAGAATTGAAATAAAAAACATACATAAATATATAAATCATAAACTTAGATCCTAAAATCATAAACCTATAGTGTTCTAAAAACATTGCATATACATGATAAAAAAATAAGTAAAGTAGTCCCCTTACATTATAAATTCTAAAATAGATAGGTGAATACATTTACATATATCTCAAATTGATAAATAAAAATGTCGTTCCCCTTACATGAATTGATATAACAAAGCAGAAGATCTTATATTTTTTTGGAATCCCTCTCTTGACTGTAGATTATTTATTTACATGCTAGTTCAAGGTATTTATGGCTAGTTCTGGTATACCTATTTCTATACTAGTCGCTTTCACTATAAGCCTCTATACTATTGGATTCTTTAGTAAGCCAATGAGGTGGAAAAAAACCATAATAAAATTAATAGTAAACAAAATATTTTAATTATATAATCATTCATTTGCTGAATGGAAACATAAAAACATTGAAATATCTAATTTACAAAATAAACAACTAAGCAAATCAATTCATTGAAATATTCCTCCAAAGAATAAAAACAACACAACAATAATTACATAAAAAAATGATAACCTTAAAAGCTTAAATCTGTACACAAAAGTAAATGATGAACAGATATTGATGATTAAAAGAAGAAAAGGATGCACATATTATTGTTAATCTAAGATCAAAAAAAATATTCAGACAAAAACAAATACCTCCCTTGCCTAGATCGAAGATGAATAATAGTCTCACATCTTACCACGATCATAATCTAACCATCAACCATGACTCCTTCGACATCAGCAACCTGAAACCCTGACTACGAAGAACACCATCGACATTGCTCAGACCACATCGACATACAGATCTGAAGCATGGACCACTCTAGCTGGTGGTCATAACTCAGACTCCCTTGACCGAAACTCCCTTATCAGATCGACTCCCCAGCCTAGCCTTATTTCGGCCTCGACGTGCTCAGTTCCACCCAATGAAGTGTAGCTCAGCAACTCCCTAGTCGATTTCTCTAAAAATCGGGACCCCTGATCCCTCAACCCTTAACACGATTTCCCTTTTTTCATTATTTATTATTATTATATTTTTTTAACATTATCCATTTTTGTTTAATTTCATTATTACTTTATTTTTTTACATAAATTAAATATGATTTTAAATATATAAAAACTTTGTAAATTGTTAATAATTCAATCATACTTTATAATTCCAAAATATTTATAATTTCATTTTCTTTCTTGAAAATCAGAATTTATAAAAGAAAATTAATTATACTCGTTTATTAATATAATTATATATTTTTTCATATTTTATAGATTAAATAATTATTATCATAGTCAGTGCATTAAATAGGTTCATCAAATTTAATATTAATATATAAATATTTATGTTAAATACATTCATAATTTAGTTTTTATTATATTTATAAATCAAAATAATTATAATGGTTATTATAGAATATACTACCTTCTAAAAAAATTATGAAATTAAAAAAATCATTAAAAATATTCTATTAAATAAAATTTTGATAAAATAATTTTTTTATGAAATATAAAATAAATATATTTATATTAAAATATTCAAAATAGTATTTGTGTATAATTAATTTAAATCTAATTTTGGAATTAGTAAAAATATTATGATATTGAAAAACAATAAAAGAATGTCTCATAAACATTTTTATATACCATTATTTATAATAAAGATATTTATATAATTTTAATTATTTAGTTTACGATAAAAATTTACCTATTAATATTCCAGTTGTTATATACTTCCCCCTTAAAAAATTGCATCATCACAATTCGTTTGTTGGACTAAAAAGAATTTTCAATTTCAGTCATTATAATTAAGAAAAACTCAGACTCCTAAACTCTTATGCTCTACCACTTAGATGAAAATAAATAATCTCCAAATTTGTCTAGACCATTCCTATGATACCAAATATAATGACCCGATCTCGCACTTCCAGACTCACCACATATAAATGTTGTGTATATTTTTTCTTTACAAAATAAACTAAAAAAACACAGCATTTATTACAATCAAGGACATTTTCGAGTATAGGTTTTGAAGGATTAGAAAAAACTTACAACTTATCATAGTTTAAAAATAAAATAAAATAAATTTCAACATATTTTCTAACTCTTTAACCAAAGAAAATGCGATTAGAACATTATATTAAACCTGTGAAAAATAAATTTTAAAAATATGGTGAGAAATTTTTTTTCCCAGTAAGGGGTTTTAAAACATTAATAAATTATATCAGTCACAATTTTTATAAAACACTTTGAATGGACTTCCCTTTCTCAATCCTAATCCAAAAAAATTCAAAATTACATACATAAAATTATTTTCTTTGATAGAAAATAACATTTCTTATAACATTTCATAAACATATTCTTAAGAGTTTATAAAATCATTTCTAGGAGAATCCCATGATTGAAAATAGATGTTCTTATTTAAAAAATATAGATAAATTGCTTAATAAAATAACATAGAATACATGGAATGTCGATGTTATACATAACACATGTTCATGACTATATGAAAATGTGACATCCTAAATTTCAAAATAACATGATCGCTTGCTCAGTTTTCCACGTGATCTCTTTTAGAAACATGACAATAAAAATATAAACATGATAATAAACATTTCATCCTTGTATATATATATATATAAACTTGAAATTATAAGTCATAGAATTAAATAATCGTGAACACTGAACTAATCATATATATGTGTGTCTGTGTGTGTGTTTTATAATATATACATATATATGATATTCCCATAAAAATATTTACATGGTTTTGATGTAAGTAAACATAGTGTATAAAAAATATTACTTAACTATATACATTCCAAGCATAAAATTAAAATTTAAATATGTATATATATATATATAATTAATTATAAATATAAAATTGGAATTTTTAAAAACACATATAATCCCTTTTAAGCTTAAATATAAGTATGAAATTATGATATAAATAATTATAGAGAATAAAAATAACACTCAAATATATGTACATGTTAGTCAAACCTAGAATTAAAATCACAAACATACATAAATATATAAATCATAAACTTTGATCCTAAAATCATAAACCTATAGTGTTTTGGAAACATTACATATACATGATAAAAAAAATAAGGAAACTAGTCCCCTTACATTATAAATTCTAAAATTGATAGGTGAATAAATTTATGTATATCTTAAATTGATAAATAAAAATGGTGTTCTCCTTACTTGAATTGCTAGAACAAAACTGAATATCTTTTGTTGTTTCAGACTCTCTATTTTAACATTAGATTGATTAGTTACATGCCGGTTTAAGGTATTTATAGCTATTTCAGGTGTACCTATTTATACACTAATGGATTCCTCTCTAAGCCTCTATACTAATGGATTCCTCTATCAGCTGAGGAGGTGGAAAAACAATCGCAATAAAATAGAAAGAAAAAATATATATCAATTATATAATCATTCATTCACTCAATGGAAATAGAAAAATATTGACATATCCAATTGAAAAAAAACATCTAATCAAATCAATACATTGACAGATTCCTACAAATAAGAAAAATAACACAACAAAAATGACATAAAAAATATGATAACCTTTAATACTCAAATCTGTCCACAAAAGTAAAAGATAAATAGAGATTGATGACTAAAGGAAGAAAAGGATGTGTAGATTATTGATAATGAGAGATCAATAAAATATTCAGGCAAAAACAAATACCTACCTTTCCTAGATCAAAGATGAAAAATAGGCTCGCACCTTACTGTGGTTGAACCCTGACCATCAACCATGCCTCCTTCGACATCAGCAACTCGAAACCCTAACCACGACGAACACTATTGACATCGCTTAGACCACATCGACGTACATATCCAACGCTTGGACCACTATGACCGAAGACCATAGCTCGAAATCCCTTGGCTAAAACTCCATTGTTGGCTCAACTCCCTTACCTGGACTAATTTCAGCCTCAACGCACTCGGTTCCACCTGGTGAAGAACTGCTCAGGAACCCCCTGGTCGATTTCTCCATAAATCAGAACCCTCGATTCCTCAACCCTTAACCTGATTTCCCTTTTTTATCATTTATTATTATTATATATATTTTAACATCATCTATTTTTGTTTAATTTCATTATTACTTCATTTTTTACATAAATGAAATCATATTTTAAATATAACACAAAACTTTAAAAATTAATAATAATTTAGTCATATTTATTATTGAGAAAAATTTATAAATTCTTTTTTTAAATAATAATTTATAAAACCTAATTAATTATACTCATTTATTAATATAATTATTTATCATTTCAGATTTTTCAAATGAAATAATTATTATCACAGTTACTGTATTAATTAGGTTCATTAAATTTAATATTAGAATATGAATATTTATATTAAATAAATTCATAAATTAGTTTTTTAACATATTTATAAATCAAAATAATTATAATGGTCATTATAGAATATATTTTATTTTATAAAAATAATGAAATTAAAAAAATATTCATTAAAAATATTCTATTAAATAACCTTTTGATAAAATAAATTTTTTATGAAAAATAATATAAATATATTTATATTAAAATATTCAGACCTTCACTTGTTTATAATTAATTTAAAACATATTTTGGTATTAGAAAAAATATTATGTGAGTTGAAAATAATAAAATCATATTTGATTAACATTTTTATATACCATTATTTATAATAAAGGTATTTATATAATTTAAATTATTTAATTTATAATAAAAAAATTACCAATTTATATTTGTATTGTTACATTCTCCCACTTGAAAATAGTTACATCCTCACAATTTGTTCATCATACTAAAAAGAATTTCTAATTTTGGTCTTCAAAATTAAGAAAAACTGAGACTCCTAAAATCTTATGCACTACTGTTTAGACAAAAACATATAATCTCTAAAGTTTTCTAGGTCGCTCCTATCATACCAAATATAATAACTCGAGCTCGTACTTCTAGACTCTGCACATATAAATATTGTGTATATTTTTTCTTTATAAAATAAAATGAATAAATACCCAGCATTTATTATAATCAAGGACCTATTCCGATCTAGGTTTTAGAGGATTAGACAAAATTTACAACTTATCAGAGTTTATAAATAAAATAAAACAAATTTTATCACATGCACTAACTCCTTAAGTTAATTAAATCCTTTCAGAATATTCTACTAAACCTGTGAAAAATAAATTTTAAATATAGGGTGAGTAGTTGTTTTTCCCAATAAGTGGTTTTAAGTACATTAATAAATTATTTTAAAACAATTTCTTAAAATAAACATACATATTGAAAAATAAATTTTCATAATGTTTTTATACTAAAAAAATAATCTATAAAACCATTATTCTCTCAAAATAATTATAATTTAAAAGATCATTGGTATTTCTCCATTGAAAATAATAATTTTTTTGTGGGTAATTTTTTATACTTGGCACACCATATTAAAAACATAAGACCACTAGTCATAATTCATATGGAACAAATTCCCATTAATATTTATGGGTTCACTCACCATAAAATAACATTCATTATATTATTGATAATTTTTATAAAACACTTTGAATGGGCCTGACTTTATCAATTCTAACCTAAAAAATTTCAAAATTACATACATAAAATTATATTCTTTAAAATAAAATAACCTCTCTTATATCATATCATAAACATATTCTTAAGCGTTTCTAAAAATAATTTTTAGGAGAATCCCATGTTTGAAAATTGATGTTCTTATTTAAAAATCATAGATAAATTGGATAATAAAATAAATGCATACTTAAAAATAGAATACATGGAATGTTGATGCTATGCAACCCACCCACCCCAATGCCACTAACTCCTGCTTCATTAGATTGATGACCTAAATTTTTCATAATTTTAAATATAAGAAATCTCATCTACATAGTTCCCTCCTTATTCACATGACTGACTCCCCCCTCAAGTGCTTGCTCATTCCATCACAGACGTTTCCTTCCACCCTTCTACACATAGACAACACCAAATAAGAAATTCTCTTCTTATTAGACTCGATTATAGGGTCTATGGAATGAAATCCAGGTGCATTCTCACCTCACTTGGAACATATCAATATAATGATATATATATATAATGGTAAATTTATAATATAATTATATTTACATATACACACAGACCCACACACATGTTTATAAATACATCTATATTTATGTATGTTCATATATATATGTATGTGTATCTAGTATATATATGTGTGTGTGTGTGTGTGTGTTTATATATATATATATATTTATATTTATTTATAATTTTTTATTAAATGGATTTAACACATTACATATATAAATATGCTAAATATTTATATATTTTTATGTATAAGTTTGAAAAAATAAAAATATATTAAAAATATAGATATATATATATTATATAATATATTTATATATTATGCATATATATATATAGACACACACACACATGTATATTTTAAAAAAACAAATATATATATATATAATATATATATATATGTAATATATATATATATATATGTAATATATATATATATATATATGTAATATATATATATATATATATTATACAAATACATTATGAATAGATGGCCTGAAGGATGAAATTTTTATTTATTTTTTGATAAGCCCCCTTTTAAGGGTAAAGGGGAAAACCTCACATGACTTCAAGATTTAGAGACAAAAACAATGTCCGAAAAACAAAAGTGCCAAAATCATCCCAGAACAGACTCCACAGAGATACCCCTCCCCAGCATCAACATCAATATGGCACCTCCACCTGTGCATGACTTCTCAACAAATTGTCTCGTACAGAAATGCATGAGCCTGGTACTGATGGTTATGTCATACTCTCTCAATCTTCCAAATCTGAATAGCCTTTTAAGATGAGGGAAGCCTTATCTAAATCATTTTTTGAAGAAAAATCTAGAAGAAAGTCTGAGACAATCCAATAAAAGTCAAACACGTCACAAAAAGGATTCTACGCAGTTAATTGAATCATCAAATCCAGAAGCTTTCACGAGTCATTTATAATTCCACTAAAGATATTAATTCATATTAACCTCATTGCTCCACTTCATTCCCACCACCACCATAGCTGTAGAAGCCCATAGGGATATTGGGAGAGGGTCAGTGGGAAGAGGACCATCAACATCACAATACCTTAACACCACCACAACACCACCTGCAAAACCAAAATCAGAGAAAAAGATCCCCCCCCCCCCCGTCACTCTAGAGCCAACACCAGGGTCCAAGCCGTCTGAGGAATTCACTAGTGCCAATTTTTCTTTGGGGAGGACAAATCCTACAACACATTCGGATGGGAGACAATATCAGAACCAAAACCACTCCATACACCAACATCGATTGAGCACTGCACACGAATCCAAGCTGAGGACCGAACCGAGATCAGAGGAACCTTCGTACACTGATGCAAAATGAATCTGAGAAGGACGATGACAACGTCTCACACCTACGCCAAGTCGAGCCAGGACACAATCGTTGAGGAATCAATTGATGCCAAAAGAGCTCCGAGGAGGACAAATCTAGCACCACATGCGGAGATGTTCCGATATCGGATCCAAGACCACTCCGTACGCCGATGTCGAAGGAGCACCACATGCAAAGCCAAGACGAGGACCAAACTGATACCTAAGGAACCTCCACACGCTGACACCAACTAAGATCTAAGGAGGATGATGACAGCCACTGAGAAACTCTGAGCTGTATCGGAGGAGCGGAGGAGACTAACTGAGAGGAAACCCTAGCACTATGGGATGAGGGAAAAATGCTGCTCAAAGGCCCCCTATCAGCCTAACACTAGCTCATACAAACACATTATACAAATATATATATTATAAAAATACCAATATATTTTATACTATACAAATATATTTTACAAATACATTATACCAATATATTATGAAAATATACTATAGAAATATATTATACAAATATATTATAGAAATATATTATAAAATTATATTATAAAAATATATATTGTAAAAATATGTTTTACAAATACATTACACAAATTTATAAGTTTATAATTAAAAAATTCAAATTTGTTATGAAGACTTGTATCACTTAGAAACTATTTTTGTAAGAGTGGATGATCTCCCATTTAACGTAAAACCTCTATATCATACATAATTACTATTATTTATTTCATTATAACTAAAATTTTATACTATGTGCCCAAAATCACCATATAACCCATAATGGCCATGAAAATGAAATTTTATTATAAAGCCTACACTTCTTCTGCTTGAAAATAATTCTTTTTTTTCAACTAGTTTAGACATAATTCTTTAATCAATTTAACAACTAATAATTTTGGGATTTTAAACCTGTTATTTTTATTAGGTATATTCTTATTATAAAGTTATCTTTTCCATTATTTATCAATTTTTAATTGAAATTATAATTTTTATGTGTTTTTAAATATTTGATATACGATTAA
Source organism: Viscum album (assembly GCA_963277665.1). Lineage (NCBI taxonomy): Eukaryota > Viridiplantae > Streptophyta > Magnoliopsida > Santalales > Viscaceae > Viscum > Viscum album. Next base: position 731,017,373 of record OY728132.1, on the reverse strand, counting down.
TATTAAATTTAATAATTCCTCAGTTATTTATCTCACTTGTTTTAAAAAATATTATAGAGGTTATCAAATTATATATATGTTGGAATAATTATTCGAAATTTTTATTAGGTATTCATAATTTTAGGTCCACATTTATTGGTTACACGTATAATAATATATGATTACCATTCATGTATATGAAATAACTCTTTATTTATTAAATTTTTTATCAATAGTTGATTAAATGATAGTTTATTGTTCTTGTTTATCATATTTGGGTTTCTTATTACTCGTTAATTTTCATTATTATATTTTCATTTGTTTAGGGGATTTAATAAAGACTTTATGGGTCATTTTAATAGAGATAGGACTAGTCTTAGAGGATTTAAAGTATTAAAAGTGAGATTTCTCTTATAAATATAGAATTCAAAGGCCCCAATGATTCATATATCATAACATGTCCCCACCGAGACACCTTGAATCACATATAAGAATGTTTATGCCCCCAAAATCTCACCTTCAATAGGCTATGAGTTAATTACTACTGAAAATTGTGTAATTCTCACAAATGGGAGGCATGACCCCTTTTAAAGAACACAATGCGGTACAATTTTCATACTCTTAAAATTCATCTCAAAAACAATTATTATTGAATTTTTTTACCTTGAGACTCATCCCCCAAATATTTTATGTTTCTTGTACTACTCTGAGCATTATTCATCCCATGGATGACTACAACTTAGATTATTTCAAGAAACATAGATGAATGTCCACAAGAAATTGAGGATGTGTTTAAAATAAAAAAATCAATGATAAATGTTTGGGTGATGAGATGATGAGGACGGATATCAAATACACATAATCAAAATTTTTGGGATATCACAATCAGTTCATGTCGGCCTCAATATAGACAATGTCTTATATGTTAGATGGGAAGATAAAGAGGATATTTAGATTCTCAATAGAGGATCCAAATCCTTAAAACCTTTAAAAAAAGTGAGTTCAATGAGAAGGTAAAAGTGTTTTTTAGTATACTATGTTTTTCTCATAAAATTATATGTTCTCTACTGTATTAACATAATCTAAATTAAATGTTTGACTACTCATGTAGAAAATGTCTTCAACACATGATGATGTTACCAACCCTTTGGAAGAACAAACTATAATGAAGGAAACCCTTTGGGAAGATGTAAAGGTAATGTTATGATATAGTCTCTCTATTTTACTGAAAATTTATATAATGAAACATTTATTTAATTTTTATTATTTATTATAGAGTTCATTTATTTTAGAAGATTTATGTCCATATTTTATGTCTTTCTTCACCAAAACATCCATATACTTCTTCTCCCTCAAAACCTTTTCACCCCTACAGTGTTGTAATTTATCAATTTCCTTTAAGTTCCCTCCATTACTCAATCACAAAGGAAATCTTAATGTTTTCATAGTAAAATCATTGTCCAATGAATTAATTTGTTGTTCCCTATTTTTGTTTAATTTATTTCTTTTTAATATTAATCACATAAGAATTGTTTTCTTACAGAGGTGGATTATTTTGTTCGATTTGGGATGTTTTTTTCAAAGATACTCATGCTCATGATAGATTGGACATTGAGCCTACAAATAAGATAATTATAATAAGGAAATTCATCAAGAATTCATATAACCATCATAAAAAGATAAATTCACACTAATTATTTACTTAATTTTGTTATCATTTAATGTATTATTTTTAAGTTAATTTCCTTATCATTTTTATCTAATAATTATTTAGTTTTTCTTATATATATTTTGGGAATTCATATTTTTCCTTCAACTATCTACAATAAGACACAAAAGTGGTAAAATATTTCTTTCTTCCAATATTACCACGATTTCCATTTCCATTACCTTTATTTTTTGAACTACCAACACTGCATATTGATTCGATTTTCTTATTTGAAAAACCTTTCTCATTTTTGAAATCTAGAAGAGTAGAGGGAACATGAGCATTATTTTCTCTTCTAACTTTCAATAATGAAAAATATTTTTCTGATAATAACATCAATTTAATATGTAGTGTTGATATTTTGGAAAATAAATACAATGAAATCATGATAACATTAGTAGTTATGATTTTTTGAGACTTTGGGATGTGTAGAAATGAGATTCACCTCAATATGATACATGGTGTGACCGGTATGACTCCAAGTACTTCTTTTTATTTAAAAATGACATTAATTTTAGTAAAAAAGGAAACTGAAATACTCAAAACCAAGTAAATATATTGATTATTTTTATAATTTAATAAAATGATTCATAAGTCATTTGTGATTTGTAGGAAATAATTGTACCTCAATCTGATACATGATGTGACCAGTATGACTCAAAGTTTCTGTTATCAGTTTAAAATCGATATTTTAGTTCAAAAATTTTCACTCATAGAAAACTGAGAAAACTTTCTTGGATTTTCATGAAAATTTATTATGTCAATTCATAAATCATTTATGATGTGTTCTAATTAGTCTCACATCAAACTGATACATGATGTGATCTATATGAGTCAATGTTCATGTTTTCAGTTTATAATGTCATTTTAGTAAAAAAGTAAAGTGATGTACTCAAAACCAATAAAACACATTTTTTTATAATTCATTAAAATTATCAATAAGTCATTTAAAAATTTTAGGAATCAACTTAACCTTAATTTGACACACAGTGTGACTGATATGACTCCAAGTGATTCTTTTTTTTAAAATTAACATTAATTTTAGTAAAAAACAAGTGAAAAAATCAAAACTAGGTAAAAGAATTCAGATTATTTTTATACATTAGGACAGTGATCCATAAGTTGTTTATGACATGTAGTAATAATTCGTACCTCAATCCAATGCACGGTGTGACCAGTATGACACCAAGTGCATCTTTTTATTTAAAATTGACATCAATTTTAGTAAAAAGAGCAATTAAACTACTAAAAAATAAGAATATAATTTTTTTTGTTTGATGCATTAGTAAAATAATCCATCAGTCAATTTTGAAATTTATTAATCATTCTCACATCAATATGATACACAATGTGATAGGTAAGACTCAATATGCCCATTATCAGTTTAAAATCAACAGTTTAGTTCAAAAAGTGTCACTCACTGAAAAATGAGAAAACACACTCTGATTTTTTTGATAATTTATTACATAAATTCACAAGTCATTTTTAATGTGTAGGAATTGGTGTCACATCAAACTAATATATGATGTGATAAGTATGATTCAAAGTGTGTGTTTCCAATTTAAAATGGTATTTTAGTAAAAAAATACAAGTGACATACTCAAAACTGAGTAAACACATTAAGACTATTTTGATACATTATTAAAATGATCCATAATTCATTTGATACATGTAATAATTAGCCTCAACTCAATACAATGCATAGTGTGACCATTATGACTCAAAGTGCATCTTTTTATTTAAAATTGACATTAATTTTATTAAAAAGGACAACTGACCTACTCAAAAACAAGAAAACACATTCAGATTGTTTTTATACATTAAGAAAATGATGAAAAAATAATTTTTTTATGTGTATGAATCAACCTCACCTCAATCCAAAACATGATATGCCCTGTATTACTCAATGTGTCGGTTATCAGTTTAAAATCAATAGTTTAGTTCAAAAAGTATCACTCACTAAAAACCGATCAAATGCACTCATATTTTCATAATAATTTAGAAAATTTATTCATAAGTCATTTTTTATGTGTATGAATTGGTCTCACATCAAACTGATACACGATGTGATCGGTATGAGTCAAATTGTGTTTTTCTAATCTAAAATGACATTTCAGTAAAAAAGACAACTAGCATACTCAAAATTGAGTAAATGTATTCAGATTATTTTGATACATTAGGTCAATGATCCATAGGTCATTTGAGACATGTATTAATCATATTCATCTCAATCTGATGCATGGTGTGAATGGTATGACTCCAGGTGTATCTTTTTAATGAAAATTTATAACAATAATAGTAAAAAGGACAACTGGCCCACTCAAAACAGATAAAACACATTTGTACTGTTTTTGATACTTTAGGAAATGATCTATAAGTCATTTTTGAAGTGTATGAGTCAACCTCACCTCAATCTGATACATGATGTTCCCGATATGACTCAATAAATCCGTTATCAGTTTAAAATTGATATTTTAGTTCAAAAAGTGTCACTCATGGAAAACCAAGAAAACATTTTTGGATTGTATTTATAATTTAGGACAATGATTCAAAAGAAATTTTTGATGTTTAGTAATCATTATCATGTCAAACCAAAATATTATGTGACCAGTATGAGTCAAAGTTTGTGTTTCTAGTTCAAAATGATGTTTTAGCAAAAAAGACAAACGACATACTCAAAACTGAGTAAATTCATTTGGATTGTTTTGATACTTTAGAAAAACAATACATAATTCATTTGATATTTTAGGAATCAACTTCACCTCAATCTGATGCGTAGTGTGAATAGTATGACTTCAAGATCATCTTTTCAACATATAAGTGTTATTTTAGTTTAAAATGCACATCACATCACCAAAATCGATAAAACAAGCCTATATTGTTTTCTCATCATTATATCTGCTATTAATCAATTAATTTTCTTATAATTTTTATCTTATATGTAGTTAGTTAATTTTCATATAGATAATGATTGAATACAAATAAGAAATTTTGTGATGTACAATAATTAACAACAACTCAATTTGATACACACAATGTTCCTGGTATAACTCAAAGTTTTGTTTAAAATTAACATTTTCTATTAATTAATTTATTTATATTAATTAAATAATAAGAATTATTTTCTTATACAGGTGCATTTTTTTCTCAAGAAGTTAGGATCAAATGAAAAAATAACATTGATGTTTTTCAATATATGTAATAGTTTGTATTTATGTAATAGTATAAAACAATGTTTGAAATGTCTATAACATAGTGTTTTTTTTTATTTGTGCAGTAAATTTTATTTCATTTAAATTCTATATTGGTACTTGATTTGGATGATTTTTTAGTGTTCCTGGTATTGTGGTGTGCTATTACAGCACACTACAGCATACCCCTTTATCATCACTTCTACAAGTGCTGATAAAGGTATCCTTTATTGGACCATTTAGAAGTTTTGATAAAGGGATCTTTTATCAGTACTTCTACAAGCACTGATAAATGACCACTTTATCAGTGCTTCTAAAAGCACTAATAAAGGACCCATTTATCTTCAATTTTTTAGTGTTGATAAAATACTATGGATTTTAATCTCACTCTGGTAGTCAGTTTTTATTTATCATTGATAAAGTTAATTTTTAGTGATGTTAAAGACCAATTTTTTCATAGTGAAGGATGTTACCTCTTCTTTGGGTAACTCCTCCTAGTTTTCACCAAAGGGATTCCTTGGTTGGATTTCTACCCAAATTGAGGCCTATAAGATTAAGTTATATAAGTTCATAGCTTATTTGGGTAGGTTTTTTATGATCCAAATGGATTGAGATGTGTGAATAAGTGTAGGGGGTGAGTTCCCTTTTATAGTTGAGGAGGAGCGGCATTCTTGTAAATATAAAAGGGTAAACACTGTTGATATGTCTCCCTTAAATCATGTGCCTCCAATAATGGTCCATTTTTGTGATAAGGGAGAATAGGGTCGAAATATGGCCATCCAATAGCTTTTGGACATGTTTCTAGGTTATTTTTCCCCCATAAATTAAAGTTTATCCACTAAGTAATCTTGTTTTTACCTTAATCGATGTAATTAATTTTTATTACTCTCACTAATATATTTGTTAAAAACCTAAATTGAACTTATTAGACATTATAAATTATTTTGATTCCAAATATGGAACCTATTTTTTAAATTATAATATCATAAGTGGCATAAATTAATTTAAAATTAATCTCATAGACGTGTCTCAATAGTGGGTCTTTTTTAAGTGAAAATGTTTAAAAGTTTGAAATGCATTTATATCCAATTTCAATGATAAATTGGTTAAAATGACATAATTGGATTAATTTATATAAAATGTATATAATTTAACTATAAAATCAATTCAAAATATAATTTAACTATATAATTAAATTAGATGAAAATGTAGTTTTCAAATAAAATTCAGTATTTTTCATTATTCATCAAAAAATGAAACTTCTTTGAAAAATACCAAAAATTAAACCAAAATAAATTTTGATATTCCTATTTCAAAAATGAAGTTTATTTTTTCAAATAAAATTTATAAAAGTTTCAAAATTATATTTAAAATAGTTTCACCATTAAAAGGTGGTAAAATTACCTTTTATTAAAATACATCTTTTTAATCATAAAATTGGGATTATTCTTATCTTATGCATAAAAAATATATTGGATGGGTGTAAAAAAAATTTACTGAATATATATTATATAAATTTTAATAATAAAATTCATCTAAAGTGTTTGGTTTAATTTATTTATATAAAACATGTTTGTACATAGAAAAATAGTTTTCTTAGAAAATGAATTTCATTATTTTCAAATAGTTCTTATTTTCAATTATAACTAATTTACAACCAAATGACTCATTTTATATACTTGTGTAAATAATATTTTCATAGTTTAGTTAATATTATTCATAAATTCAATTCTAACATCTAGGTGGTAACTATAATAATATTTTAATAACAATAGTAATGGTATATTGTAGTTTGGTAAAACTCAACCTTGCATGCAATGCAAGCTATTGAAGGAACTTCAAATTGTGTGTAACACAAGAAAAATATAGTATTTTATATATCTAAAGTAAATCTAAGTTTTTTTTAGTGAAATACTAACTTGGTGTCGCATATAATATAAGAAAAACTTAGTGAGTTCATATAACAAAAGTAATATTCAGTGTTGTGTGGAATGAAAAATGTTAAAAAGATTAAATTAATTTGAAAAAAAATCACAAAATATCATGGTGTTACATTCTTCCCACTTTAAAATAATATTCTCTATAAAAATTAATCAAGGTTATCAAAGGTTTATTACTTGAAAGTTTCTTTCATAGAAACCCTCATTGTAAAAATGAATACTAAAACTTCATTTAAAAAGGGAAAGTTAGAACCATAATGGTTACCCAAAGTAACTCATAACTAGTTTGTTGTGTAGTAGAACATAGGCAGAAAGTAAAAACATGGACATTGAAGAAAACCATAAATAATCATATAGGTTGATATAGATCACTAATCACAAGAAAGATGGTGATCTAGAGAGAGTTAATAATCACAAAACCATAGACTAAAGAAGTGTGAAAGAGGTCATTTATATCATAAAAATGATGATGATAGGACAAAATTTTATTTCAAGACCCTTTTCCCTAAAGTTTAATAATTTTCATGAGAAGATATACTTATACGATTTTAGAACAATCTCACCCTTTGTTGTTCCTTGATCAATTTCTGGTTCATCACTTATTCCAATAAATGAAGGTGAATTTTTAATTCCTAGATAATTAGTAGATCATATGATCTATAAATAGAATGATAGGTGATTAAATATATATTTAATTATCACAAAAAAAGGTTATCACATGTTATGAAATATGAATAAATCCTCATATGGTAAGATAATACTTTAATCTCTAAAACCACATACAAAGTTTAATATAAACCATTATATAAATGGTTAACCTTATAAACCTTTAGAAATATGGAAGTAAAAATCTTTAAAAATAAGGTCACTAAATTTCTTAAAAACAACTTATCATTGATCCCCTATATATCATAAATTATCTCTTATTTTTCACATAAAAAACATGTGAATATATTCATCTTTTATTCTCTTAAAACATAGTAATAACTTGAATTCCCACAAATTCTTATTTTTTTTATTTAATTCCATAAATAATTATTGAAATCATGTATGTTTCCTTATTCCAAAGTTTATTGGATATATTCCTTAAATACAAAAAATGTTTTAAACTCTATTCATGATAGCATAGACCACTTTTTCAACAAATCCTTATCCAGTTCCAAGGTAATCCGCATCATCCAACTTACTTTTTAATATCCAATATATCTTTATCCAAACATCATTATCTCAACATCATGAATATATTAAGGGTTATCTTTACCTTAATTTTGTGTGTTACATTAATATCATCTTTCCATTAAATCATTTTTCTTGTCCATCGGAACCATTCAACATATTCTGGTAAATTATTAGGGGAAAATGAACTGAACAATCCTTATATAATTCAATATTCATAATTATTTAATCCAAATACATAAACAATTCAATTATTCTACTTCATCCTTAATAAATAACAAAGATACCACATCATATTACATAACACCTCCTTCATTTCACATTTCATCTATATTATCATCATCATCTGTAATATAACCATTACTCATACCATATTTCTAATTCTATTACGGAGATTTCCACTTAAGACATTGATTTTCATAATGATCATTCATTCAAAAATTAAATAATTTTATCATAGATGATGTCTTAGGGAGGCCAATGTTACCATCCATTACATTAACCAAACTCTTCATTTTTCCATTATATTTATTTCTTTTTATCCTTATTTTCCATAGTCAAAACATATTCTTGTTCTTATAAGACATTAACTTGGGTGATTCTTTCCACATTCTTTACAGAAAGTAAATTGAATTTTCTTTCCTCTATGGTCTCCATTAACTGAACTCTCAGTGAACTCTTTTCTTATATTCTTTGGTGATTTTGAGAGTTGGTTAAGGTATACATTGTTAATCATGTTCTGTGAAAATTGATTAGGCCTGATCATAAAATCCTTTACTCTAATGATCATCCCATTTGAGTACCATCAGCAAATAATCCTTCACATTAAATTTTAACCTAGTTCTTTCTGGTTCCCACCATTGAATAAAACCAAAAAACATTGTGTGAGCAGCACTCATCAAAGAAAAAAACTACATAATCATGAAAATCACTTATAGGATGTTCAAATTATGATGCCTTCTTTTAAATCAATTACAACTTAGGCCTACCCTTAGAGACATACCTATACATATACTTAAAAATATCCCTATGGATCTCAATAAAATTTTCCCATTATAGTTTCCAATGGTTGACTAAACCTTTCCTTTGATAACAACTATATAGACCCAGGATTAACATACATGGATATTACATCATTTTAGATGAATACTCATCACATTATACAAATACATGCTCAAGGACCAAAATAGTTTAGTGTATTTAGAAACTTGGAACAAAATATTCTAACTTGGTGAAATATCTTCAATTTTTTCCACAAATATATTACCCTTTAATACTTATACATAAAACCTTTCTTCATAACTTGGGTAAAGGAAACATAAGATAGGGTGATCTCAGATGATCGGTAAGGGTAAATAAAGAATATATATAAGAATAACATATGCATAAGGGTATAATAACATGAGAATAATATTTGAAGATCATACCTTGAATATCAAATATCATATACATGAGTCATGGAATAAAAATTGGCAGTACATAAGACATGAATCATAATGGAATCATAAGATATGAGATTATAACATAGGAATAGTACATAGAATTTTTGGTAGGCACATAATCATATAAAATTATTTCTATAATAGTCAAGGATTATTCATAGGGCCTTCTTAGTAGTATAGGTTTACTCCCCATACCATCTTGGTAGTCATGCTTCACTCCCACGACCATATTAGTAGTCAAGGTTCACTCTCAAGACTATCTTAGTAGTCAATTGTCACTCCCAAGACCATATTAATGGACAAAGTACTTTATTAAACTGAGTTCACTCCCCCTTCTAGTCATGTCTATCTCATGAGATATAAATCTTTACTCAAATAATTGGAGGGATATATAGGTACCACCCATCTCAAAATTAAATCATATATATGTGTTTGAAAATATCATAAACAATCATAACATAACCCATGAAATGAAATGGGTATCATAAACATTTAATCATATCATAACCTATGGAAAATAGATAGGTTTCATAATAATTTTAGCAAATCATAACCCATGAAAAGAAATGGGTTTTATAAAAATATAACACATGAAAGTGAAATGGGTTTTATAAACATATAACCCATGAAATATAAATGGTTTTCATAAACATATAACCCATGAAATATAATAGAGTTTTATAAACATATAAACTCTAAAAGAGAAACAAGTTTCAGAAACATAATACCATTAAAACATAAACCATTCAAAAAAAGAAAATAAATATAACCCTTGGATCATATCTCTAGTTGGCCATGAATAACACAAATAGGTGTCATCTTAGATGGAAGATAAATTTTGAGAAATATTTTAAAATCATTTCTTGAGGAAAATATCCTTTATTATTTTAAAAAATATTTTTAAAACATAAAACATTTTAAAACCATTCCATTTGAAAATAACCTTTAAAACTTATAAATTAAGATTACAAACATTTTTAAAACATTTTCCCATGAAAATTTAAAAAATAATCTTTAAAACATTTTCAAAACATTTTTCCTTCAAATCTTATAAAAGAATCTTGAAAATATTTTGAAAACATTTTTCCTAGAAAAAATACAAAAGAATATTGAAAACATTTTAAAAAACAATTCCCTTAAAAACTAATAAAGGAATCTTGATAACTTTTTGAAAAAATGTTTTAAAAATAAAACATTTTTAAGACCTTATTATTTGAAAATTGTTTTAAAATTTTTTAAAGGAATCTTTGAAAATAATTTAAAACACTTCTTGAATATAAAAAATTTTCGAAAAAACTTTTTCTTTAAAAATAACTTTAAAAAAATGGGTTTCTAGAATATTAGGAAAAATAATTTTCTTAAAAACAATTAATCTTGTAATCTTGGAAAATAATCTTCAAATAAATTATGTACATGATGGTAGATAAATCTATACATACTGAATATTCATGTTTCAATTTAAAAAGTTTAGAAAAGTTCCTCGATCAGAAAAAGATAGCAAGATTCCTTTTAGAAACCCTTTTTTTAAGGAAAAAATGGGTAAAAAATTATTTTAAATATCATAGGAGAATAATATAAAAAAAATTAAAACATTTTTAGGAAACATGGTTTTGAAAAAATATAGATATCTGACCAAAGATATAAATAAAGTCGGATTTTCATAAAAACACTTTCCTAAATATCTTAAGTACCAAAAAGTGGAAAATGGTACCATTACATGAAGATATCATGAACAACCAGAGTAGAAGAAAATTCATGATATTTGTTGAGATAAGGATCATAAGATTTCATCAATTAAAGCATAATTATGGCATCCCACCTTTTTACTACATAACTTGTCATTACAAGGTAAAAACAGAAGAACTTTTCAAGTTTAGTTTCTTGGAAATCCGGAACATAATACATGTAAATATAAAAAATTATTCTAATCCACTTGAAATTATTATTAATGGGTTAATCCTAAGTACACTTACTTCATCTCATAACCTGGGGACATATATTAAAGGAAATGGGTGAGCATAAGTCCTAGTAAGGGAAACAGTTTACATGTGATCTTGAGTAATATCAATAAGAACATGAGGAATATCATTATGGAATGAAAAAAGGGTCATGATTCATATCATAATAAAATGAAAATTATTAATAAAATTGAAATGTGGATACAACATTTAAATAAAAAACTCATAAGCATATCACCAAGGTTTTTCATCGAGGTATCATAAATTAAAATTACCATAGTTATTCACCAAGGTATCATAAAACATGTCATCTCTAGAGATTAAATTATTTAGCTAATGCATTGGATCACTATTAGGGAACACCATTCATATGTCTAAATTAATGTGAGACACATAAATTATAATAAAAATTTCAAAAATAATCTAAGGAGAATTAAAAGAACAGGTTTCATATCAAAATCATGGTGCTTCAAAAGTGCTTAAAAACATTATCATTATTTCATTTTCAACCCATGGAAAGGGGATATGGGTTTCATGTATAATAATACCAGAATAAAATAAATCATTTTTATATTTATTTTAATACCCTTGGAAAATAAATAGGATTTGGTATTCACAAGAAGAAAATAAAAGATAATCTCTTGAGGAGAAGAGGGGAATTTTGAGGAGTAAATTCGGCAAAATAACAGGTATAAAATGCGGTTTTAGGGAAAGGTGAAATAAGATGTGACAAGGTTATACCATTAATAAAAGAATTTTACTAAAATAATGGTATAAAATAAAGTATACAGTATAAATTGGTTTTAAAATTGGATGACATGACACATAAAAAGGGAACTTGAATGGAAAATAGAAGTGGACATTTCCCTAACCTTGAAGAGTGACTCCTAGATTTAGAGGAATGGAACCTTGGGGGATTGAGGATACCTTTTGGGAACTACTTGGTGGTAAAAAATACCATATATTCATATAATATTAATTATTAGTGGAAGTAAATGTAGAAATGGGTGGATACTTACAGCAAAAGTGGAAGATTTGTTTAGTAATTTTTAAATATAGGCCTTCGAAATCTAGGTTGTGGAAAATGAAAAAACATGGGCTTGACCATGGTTTTTTCCCATGGTTTTGGAAATTTTGGAGATAATTTGTGTTATTTTAACCCACAATAACTGAGAATAATTTTATATTACTTCTTTTTTCATGGAAAATTAAAGTTTCCATAAAATAATATTTTTAATGTTAGAGTTTCCATTTTAGACATTCTAAAGTATCTTATAGGTTTGTAAATTGATTAAAATATATAAAATTTTTTATATTAATAAAATAACACATTTTAGTTCATGTATTGTGTTTAATTAATTATTAAATTATTATAAAATAATTATGAAGTCATTAACCATACCAAAAACCTCAAATTGTATTTTTACTATTCATGGAAAAATAAAGTATTTAAAAAAATATCATAAATTCACCTAACCTAATTGTGATATGATGATTCCAAAAATGATGTTTATTTTATCATAATAATTCTTTAAAAATGAGAATTTTAACTTTTAAATAAAAAAATATTATTTATTAAAAAATAGTGGGTTGAAAATGCATAGTAAAATTTCTGACACTTAAAAATTTTCAATGGAATAAAAAAATTGCTTTATCATTTATATTTAAATAAGAGTATTTTTATCATTATATTTCATTAAAATAAATATTATTAATAATACCTTAGTTTATTATAAAAAATTTACATCGAATCTGAAAAGTGTAATTTGTGTTTGAAAATCAATTTATCAAATTCATCATATTTTTTATTAAGAAAAACTATTATTAAAACATAATTGATGGAATAAAAATTTTATTTATAAAATTTAATTACATTCTAAGTAAATAAATCATGGAAATGTAACCCCTTATAACACCCATGTACGACCTAAGGGTAATGTGTGTGATAGTGATAAATTCTTGGAGTGGCTCGGTTAACATCGCCTGAGTGGTAATTTTCACTAACTTGAACTTCTCCCATAAATGATTTCATTAAATCTTAAGGTTTTGAAGCATAGGTTGGGATTGGTCAATGGAGAACCCCAGTGACTCTACCTCTCTCCCAAGTTATGACAAAAGGGCTTCAAATGACATGACTCTACTAGTTAAGGCCATCTATTATCCTTTATACATTAATAATTCTTTATTATTTCTACTTATAAACAATAATTATAACATTAAAATTATTACCATCATCCATCCAATGGATCCAAGGCCTTCAAATTTTTTTATTATAAGATAAGATAATCCCCTTTTAAGGGAATAAGGGGGGAACCTAGACTTCATGGACATAGGACATCACACGATAACAATATAGATAACAATATAGATCAGCCCCACCCTAGCGTATGATCATGATGAATCAATCCACCTTTACAAGACTGTTCAGCAAGCAAGTGTCATGTGTCAAAGAACATGCCCGATTTGACGGCTGACGCCATACCCTCTCAAACAACCAAATCCAAAAAACCCTGCAAAGATGAAACACAAGCTCTAAATCCTCCTCTGAGCCTGATCCATAAGGTCAATCCAGCTACATCACCTCCAATCACGAGACATTTGCACCGCCATCAACGACTATCATAGTTGAATCTCTTCGCACTCCACAAGACACCTCACCACCACCCGTAGAGGCCCAAAAGTCAGTATGAAATCAGTGTTGCATAGAAGGACTAGCGATGTCAAAACAGGAATCCAAAAAAGCCATAATCACAGACAAACAAACAAATCCAAAGCTTCCAAGCCGAAACCCTCCAGATAACAAAGTAGAGAGACGTAATTCCTCCCCCTCTGAAGAACTGTAAATTGACGCAGCGATCCCCTGGAAAGTCGTCAGAGCCACTCGCGGAGGTGCCAAAATCCACGCCAAGACGTTGTCGATGGATAGGACGCAGGGCTGAATGCCGACGCCAGTCAAGACGTCGGACGTCGGACAGAAGTCGTCGAGGGCCGAGACACTCGTTGAAGCACCGTAAATCCATCGATGTTGGAATCTGGATCCGGAGAAACCATGAAATAAAGATGCGCCACTCTGAAGCTAGATCACGCCTGTGTCGAATCGAAACCTGAAGAAGCCGAGAAAAACCAGGCCAGAGGGGGAAGGGGGAGGAAGAAAAGGGTAAACCCTAGTCGCAGTGGAAAAATGGGTTGACGCCGCTCAAAGGCTCCTGCTTTAAAATTTTTACCAAGAGTATAGTTTCTAATGATAATATTGACCAATGATCATATTTGACCAATGTTCATATAAAATTCAAATACCAATGGTCCCATTTCCCTTTATACTCTATAATTTCCACTTCAATATTAAAGAGATATGATTTTTTTATATAACACACATTTTCAGGAAACAAAATACCATTTTAAAATTATGGGTCATTACATTATCCCCCCTTAAGAACTTTTTTCCAAAAAAAATCAACTCATTCTCTTAGTTTATAAAAGTTGTGAGTACTTCTATCTTATTGTCTCCTTTGGTTCCCAAGTTGCTTCTTCATATTTATGGTTCCTCCACAAAACTTGTATAGGATGGGTAGTCTTGTTTCATAGAACATTGTCTATATAGTCCAAGATCTCCACCAGTTTATCCTCATAAGAGAGGTTATGTTCCTGTTGTATTACCTTCGGATTTAATATATGTGATGGATCAAGTATGTACTCCCTCGATAGAGACACATGGAACACATCATGAACTTTGGCTAGATTTGGTGAAAGTGCAAGCTGGTAGGCCACTACTCCTATGCAATCAATGATTTCATAGTGCCCAATGTACCTGGGGCCAGCTTCCCTTTCTTCCCAAACTGTATTACTCTCTTCCATGGTGATATTTTAAGAAAATATTTTTCTCTAACATCAAACTCTAAGTCCCTTCAATGTTTTTCATCATAGATTTGTTTCCAACTCTAAGAAGTCTTAATGTGTTGTTGGATGGAATGAACCTTTTTTTGTCAAAACTTGTATAAGATCAAACCCAAACATGTTTCTCTCACCTACTTCATCCCAATAAGAATGAGTTTTACATCACTTCCCATATAGAGCTTCATAGGGTTCCATTTGAATACTCGAGTGGAAGCTATTATTGTATGAGAACTCAACTAGGGAGAGTTTTTGATCCCATAGACAATTAAATTCCATTTATCATGTTCTCAACATGTGATCAAGTATCTAAATAGTTCTTTCAGATTGGCCATTAGTTTGCGGGTGATTGGTCGTACTGAAATTCCATTCAGTATTTAGATCATATTTAAGACTTATCTATAATTTTGACATTAACCATGAATTATGATCATAAATGATATAAATTGGAACCTCATAAAACATCACCACTTCATTTATGTAAATCTTGGAAAGTTGTCCAAGAGATAAATCTTCCTGAATAACGATGAAATGGGAAGTATTGGTGAGTCAGTCCATTATAACCCATATCTCATCATTTCCTTTGGATGTTCTTGGGAGACCAGTGAAAAATTCCATAGTGATATTATCACACTTACATTATGGTATGGGTAGTGTTTCAAATACCCCTTTATGAATTTATTAATCTCCCTTCACTTTTTGACACACCAAGAACCTTTTATTGTAGTCTAAAATCTACCTTTTCATATTACACCACCAATAATGATAATAAAGGTCCCTATACATTTTAGTGCTTCCAGGATGTATAGAGGATATAGAGCTATGAGATTCATCCATCATTTCTTTCTTTATCTCAAGAATATATGGAACACATATCCCTGTACGAAATTTTAGTACACCTTCTTGATCAATATTGGACTCGAAAAACTTCCCATTCTTCACAACCTATATCATTTTTTCTAACAAGGGATCTTATCTTTGATATTTCTTAATATTCTATATTAATAAAAGATAAAAAATAATTTGGGATAGGGTTGATGATTTCCCTTACCTTATTAATCCCATGTCCATTTTTACTAGGTGTTTGATCAAATGATCTCCTTGAATCCTCATTATTTCTAGCACAACAATGTATTTCCTACTTAATGCATCAATAACTTTGTTTGATCTTTTGGGGTAATAATGAATTTAATAGTCTTACTATTTAAGAAGTTACAACCATATCCTTTGTCTCTTGTCCAATTCCTTTTATATGAATATATACTTCAAACTTGGGTGGTCTGTGTATATATCATATTTCTCCCTATATAGATAGTTCCTCCATATCTTCAGAGAAAAAATAACTCCAGGTGTCTCCAAGTCATGTGTTGGATAATTCTGCTCATGAGGCTTTAACTATTGAGATTCATAAGTAATCACCTTGTCATTTTACATGAGGATTCACCTAGGCCCTTTTAGATATGCATTGCTAAAAATAATAAATCCTTCTCCGATAGAGAGTAGAGTTAACATGGGTGTAGTAACCAAAATCTTCTTCAATTCTTGGAAACTTTATTCACACTTCTTAGTCTAAATGAAATTAGCCCCTTTTTGAGTTAATTTGGTTAGTGGATTAGAAATTCATGAAATGTTTTTCACAAACCACCTATAATATCTTGTTAAACCAAGGAAACTAAGAATCTAAGTTACTATTATAGGATGAGGCCACTCCTCCACAAACCTTTATCTCGGTAGGGTCAACTAAGATACATTAATTGATTAGAATGTTCCCAAAGAAAGAAACTTTTTATAACCAAAATTCATATTTACTGATCTTTCTAAATAGCCTCTTCTTCTTCATAGTTTTCAATATAACCCATATATGATCCTCCTGGTACTCACAATTTTTTGGAATATATCATAATATAATCAATAAAAACTACCAAAAAATTATTAAGGTATTCCTTAAACACTCTATTCATGAAATCCATAAATATAGAAGGATTATTATTCAAGATGAATGGAATACCAACAAATTCATAATGCTCGTATCTTGATCAGATCATTTTCTTTAGAATATATTCTTTCTTTACCATCAATTTATGATGAACAAATAAAAGAATAATCTTGGGGAAGAATTGAACACCATGAATCTGGTTAAATAAATCATCAATCTTTAGGAGAGGGTACGTTTTCTTCACTGTGATACCGTAAAGTTCTCTATAATCAATGCATAACTGCATTAATTCATCCTTCTTCTTCACAAAGAGAATAGGTTCTCCCCAAGGAGACACACTTGGTTGGATAAATCCCTTCTCTAAAAGATCTTGAAGTTGTTTCTTTAATTCCTCTATCTCTCCATTTGTTATTCTATATGGGGTCTTTGATATCAACTTAAATATAGGTATGATTTTAATGGAGAGCTTTGCCTCTCTTTCTGGGGTAGGTCTAGGTAACTCCTCAGGAAATATGTCAACATATTCCTAAATTATAGGGATATTTTCTATTATTATACTTTCATTTTCTTCTTCATATTCACCAATCATCTCCATAAAGAAGGATAGGTGAGGAGGTTATTGACAAAACATAGTTCGTGATATCTATCCTTTGAAAAGTATTGTGTTTTTTCTATTAAGGACTACTGAAATTTCCTTTCTTCTATAGTTTATCTTAGTATTATACTTTGAGATCCAATCTATCCCTAGTATAATTTCTAATTCCACCATGGAAATTACTACTATATTTTCAATGATATTGTTCTAACCAAATTCAATACAAGAGCTTCTATACATTATTGATTCTTAGATAATCTATCCAAGATTATTGACTGATAACTATACTTCTATAAGTTTAGGGATTGATTCTATATTATTTTAAAATTTGGAGGAAATAAATGAATGTGTATAAACATAATCAAACAAATTACTTTCTAGATTTTAAAGAACAATGAGAGTGCCTTCCACCACATCATTTAGTGCTTTTACTTCATCCATTATGATATAAAATTCCTGACATTTCTCTCTTATCCTATGAGGAGGTTAATAGTTATTTCTCTCCATTATCTTTTGATTTGGATAGTGATTGAAAAAAATTCCAATATGTCTACACTTGAAGCATTAGACTTCAGGTTGGCCCTGCACCATCTTCCCTTTTTCATTAGTGTCGAGAAGTTGAGTCTTTACCTCAACATGACAATTTTGAGCTATATGGACATCTCTTCTACACTTCTTACATTTTCCACTCTTAAGAAAGAAGTTCCCCAAATGCTTCTTCCTGCATTTTTTTCATGTGGTAAGTTGTACTTGCTTTACTCCTCTTCAATGATCAAAGTTCCTCTCTATGTTTGGCTCCAAATATATATTCTTTACATATGATTTGTTTGACCACAACATCTCTATGGACTCTAGTTAAACCTTCTTATCACTCCCCACTATCTGCTTATAGTTATCATAGTCTCAATTGAATATATTCCTCCACATATAGGGTCTTAGTCCACCAAAGAATCTATCAACATTTCCATTATGATCCATAACAAATCTAGAGATGTAATGAGAAATTATTATAAATTTAATCTCATATCTTCACATTGATTCATTTTCCTTCTAATTCAACTCTAGAAATTCCTTATCTATTTTTGTTCGCATAGAATGGGAGAAATATTTATTGAAAAGGGATCCTCTGAACTCTTTTCATTCCATTGAATCAATCTCCCTTCTTATCTTCATTTTTTTAATCAATGTCCACCACTAATCAACTTCTCCCTCTAAGTAACATATATCCAAGGTGACTTTCTCTTATTCCAAATAATGGTGTACAGAAAAGTTCTTTTCAATAGAGCTTATCCATTTTTCAGTAATAAATGGGTTGGTAGATCCACTGAAAGAAGGTGTTCTTTGGTGAATAAAGGACTCAATGGAAAGTGGTTCCCTTCTAGGTGAATCAACTCTCTTGGATTTATTCAAGTTATTTTTCATAACTCGAGTTAGTTTATTCATTGTTCTCATGAATTTTTTCATTCCATCTTCTATAAGAGGGTCGTCAGATCATGGTCTATTTCACTCATCATTTACACGGTTCAACCTATTTCCTATTATTTTATAAAATAAGAAATCCTTAGTGAGAAACATTTTTATTTTAAGAATTTAATAATTGTAAAAGAATTTTATGTCTTAAAACATCATGCTTAAATATGTTACTATTTAAAAATAATTACATTTTCTATAAATCATTCATAATGGTTTATAAAAATCTTGTGATTAACAAAATGTATCCACTAGGCGTGTCAAACCAGGAGTGTATAAAGGCTCATTTTCATACACTAGTTCCTATTCAAGTCTACCTTAAAGTGATGTTTTTGGGTGTTACCCCTAAATTCATCTATTCCATATTCGCATCCATATATTTGTATCCAGATTGGGATTTCATTTCTCGGAAACCACTTACTTAATATTTCACCAAAATGAAAGGATGTTTTCATATATTTAAACATTTATATTTTAAAATCCCGATTTTCTCCTTGTAAGACATTAAAATATTTATAAACATATTTCATGAGCTATGCTCTAAGATGGTGTGCAGTTCTGAGGCTTGGTGTGCCCATAATTAATTTTATAAAAATATTAAATATATTTTATATTGTGTGTGCGCATTTAATTAAATAAAATAAGATAACTCTAAAAATGTTGATTGGATTGGAAATTTGAGACCACAGTTGGGTCTGGAACACAGTGTGTACCCTAGGCACGACATAAAATGAGTTGGAGCAGAACATTTGGACCCCTAACTCATTGGTAGTGTATTTAAGTGAATTAATTAATTTAATTCATTTAACCTAGGTCAAATTTCTATAAATTCATTATTATGACATCTTGTTTGGGGTTAGCCACATTATTTTCTGAATTCTCCAGTGAGAGCATATTCCTCCTCTGGAGAATTCCTTCGGCGAATGACGAACCTCTAATTTAAGGAGTATTAAATGCAGCGACTCAAAATTAATTCATTGGAGAGAGTTTTATTCCGTAAAAATCAATCTAAACCATAGGTAGGACTCTCCAATTAGTGTTTTTTTCCTTTTTATTAAATTTTTGAACAAATTGAACATCATTCTTAAACCTGCAACCCTATTTTCAAAACTTTTCATGAGCCTAAGTATTGAAACTTTATTTTATCAATTGTTTCTAATTTTTATTTCACACTCTTGATCATTGGCCAAGAAATTTTTCCCAATGATCATCAAACCATTTTTTATTGGTACATTTCTTCCCATGTTCTTCACATTCTTCACCATTGGAACCCCGCAGTTCCCTCTTTGACAGTTATTGGGAAACCCGAGCTTGATTGGGTGCCTAGACTTGTGGAATATCTAAAATATAGTGATGGTTCTATGAGTAGATCATGGATTTGGATTCGTTGTGATGAAAGGAAGTTTGATACGGTGGTTTGGAGATATATTTCCAAGAAATTAATGAATGAAGGTTTATAGAATATTCAACGAAACCCATTTTGATGACCGGAGCCAATTTCCAGAGAATGGTGGCCGATGAGCATGATATTCGGCTAGATTCGGAGTTATCAGATCATTTTAAGATGTTATAAAAGGTTGTTTGACTAGATTTTAAGATAGGTTTATTATGGGAGAAATTCAAGGATTTTGTAAAAATCCCAACTATACATCGTGTATTATGAAGAATGCATTGTGTGTATCCCCCTCAATAGCAGTGCTAGGGTTTTTAATAATTTAAGGTTAAAATGACATTTAGTACTCCCTTACACACTATTTACCCCTTTCCAAATTAGAAAATCCATGTGATGGGTCACACAGATGGAGATTCCATTTGGAAGTACATGAACATGGGGTCTGAGTGCACAGACACAGCCTAGTCCCCAGATAGGTGGGACATGCCATGCAGTCCATCTACATGATGTGTACCTCTATATTAATGGGAACTTTGTTCTGATCAGATAGATGACCAGGTAGTGAAGAGGGTCCATGTTTCATTTGGGTCCCCTCACACATCATGTACTACTTGAGATCTTCCATGCAATCTTAAAACGTTTGTATCTCCTTTGTTTATACTCGTATTTTGGGTTGTGAGATGCCTATTCTGAGTGTTTTTCTACATATAACACAATTATGTCCTGAAAAGTGTATTTTCATACATGATGTTAAATATTGAATGTTTGGAGCACACTGTGGCAACACCCAATGACAGCAGTGATCATACATAATCACCAGAGTAGTACTGAGCTTACCCTCCAGGTGGACTAGGCAGTGGAATTCCCTGATAGAAGTTTCAGGCATACCCTCTAGCTAGGCTAGGGAGTATAATTCCCTGATGATCTTTCTATGTTACCCTCTAGTAGGACTAGGTAGTGGAGTTCCCTGATGTTCCAGTCTTACCCTCTAGCTGGGTTGGGCAATGGCATTCCCCGATGACATATACTAGGAGAAACCCTCCAGTTAGGTTGGGTAGTGGTGTTTCAATGATGAATCATTGGATTACCCTCTAGTAGGACGAGGTAGTGACATTCCCTAGTGACCTTCCTGAGTGGTACCCTCCAGTAGGATAGGGCAGTGGCATTCCTCGGTAACTACCAGAGTAGGACCCTCCTGACATACTAGGGCATGGGATCCTTTCCTAAAATAGACTTGTAACCCCTTGACTATATGGTATAGTTATGAGATGTGTTTTGATATAATGTTGGGATAATGTGAAATAGGTACATTTTCCCCACTAAGACACATCCTTGTGACACAACCTAAAATGGGTCGGGTGAGTCAGTGCTAACCAAGGTGTGGTGATTGAGTCCCTTAGACTTGTGTGTCCTGGGCAGATAAATGAGGTGATGGGCATCATAGATGGACTTACCTTGGAACTATTGGTGGCTCTTCTTAGGATGAGATGTGATATAGATATCCTCTTACTCACTCAATTTGGCTTCCTTGATAGAGCATATATATATATATATCCTACTTCAGTACCCACCCCTTGAGTATAGTTACTCTCCTCCCAAGAAGGGTGAAGACAAGCGGGGTATGCCACATGCTTTATGTGTTTAGATTATCATGATAAGATGAGTCCACTCTCCTGCTATAGTTAGAGAAGACTCTGTGAGAAGTTCATCTTTTCACTATGTCAAGATCCTTATATTTGGATGAGTTTACTTTTAGTCTTTTTTTTTGGGTTGATCTATACTCTCTTATTGTAACTTATTCCATCTACTGCTTCCCTCTTCAATTGTATCTCTTACCTCTCCCCCTTCACCTTTTCGGGGAATTTTACTAGGTATGTATATACTCACCCCATCTTGGGATTTTACAAACACTTGTTGTGTCTTTTATGGATGGAAGATATGTCGATTGTGACTTCATAGGATCTTAGGGATATGGGGTTCTTGGACCACATACAATTATCATATCTTGGGATAAAAGATATGGTCTCTCTTAGTTGTTTACTCTTTTCCAATTTTGTCAGGTTGGGACATATTTCTATTTTGGGTGTTTTTTTCCTTTAATTTTTATTATACACTACCGTACTTCATTCTATTTAGTGGTCCCTATATTTTTGGTATATTTATAGAAGTGTCTCATCTTTTATTTCATTACATATTCTCTTTTTCATTTATTTGGTTGTGTTCATGTGTACAGGTATTTAGGAAAAGGCCTCCCTGAGTTTAGTGTTCCTTTGGTTCTTGTCGCCACCCCCATGGGCTTGGGGTAGTTGCAGCTTGAGCCCTGGCTTGAGTCGGGTCATGAAATATTGGTATTAGAGGTGGTTTGACCCTTGAGATGTTGTTCAGATGTTTCCCTAAAAAGGTTTTTGGTTGGGTTTATGGAAACAATTTCAAAGTGTCTCAAGTGTGTCTCTTAATCGAGGGAGTCCAATGATGGTACGGCGGTCAACGTAGCCATTCACCAGGACCTTGACTACCTACTTGTCGACTTAGCATACCGAGACATTTGTGGCAGGGATCTATGGTACATGAATCATATAGGATCAAGTCTTTGACTATCCTTATTGATTCATCTCCCCATTATTGTTGATATATATGTATATTCTCATCTAACTGTGGTACTCCTTGAAAAATTTTAGGATGCTTTCCTGATTACATCCATCTAGGATACCAGATTTGGTTCATGATGATGACCATATGAGCGATGAGGCCTCAGTTTAGGGTACATCTCATGATCCTCTTCATCCATGTGGTAAGTTAGTAAAACCTCTACCTATTTAGTAGCAGATATTCCCAGTAGAACAGGCTGAGGATGTGAATAGGTTGAGCACACTCCATGTGTTCCAGCATTAGAGATCTTTGAGGTTCTGTGGTGATCCAGATCCTCAATTAGTAGAGGATTCGCTTGAGTTGGTAGTTTGTATCTTCAGGCTTATCCATACACCAATAGATTAGATGGTGGATTTAGAATCTGGTATTTTCCATGGAGCATATGGGTGTTGGTGGATCCTGGTTACCCAGATGCATGATGATTCGACACTCTCGTGGGAAGATTTCTAATAGTTGTTTCATTAGAAGTATTACCCCTCCTTATTCTCTATTCAGATCAGGATATTTTGGAGCTTTAGTAGGGAGGGATGATAGTGTCTAAGTGCATGGATAGGTTCGCATACCTTACACATTACTCTCTTGACATGATTAGTTGTGAGGTGTGAGGTGGTTCTCCATGATCGATCTCAAGTTAGGCTACCAAAATTTGAGGGTTTTCAAGACTGATATTCCAAATTTGGCATTCCGATGTCACAAAGGACATTATGAGTTCCTAGTGATGGCCTTTGGTATGACAAATGATCCCTACATCTTTATGGACTTAATTAACTAGATCTTCCAGCCATAATTAGACCAGATTGTTATTGTATTCATTAATGACATACTCGTCTAATCTGCAATAGAAGAGATGCATATAGAGCACTTGAGGATGGTTCTTGATTTACTTTGAGAGAACCAGCTTTACAAAAATCTCTCAAAGAGCTAGTTCTGGAAACATGAGATTCACTTTCAGGGGCATGTTATTTTTGAAAAAGGTTTAATCATGGATCCATCCAAGATCTAATTAGTTCTTTCTTGTGATCCACCCAAGAATGTGTCAGAGGTTCAGGTCTTTCTTGGCTTAGTAGGGTAATAATGGAGATTTGTGGTAGACTTGTCCAGAATCACGACACCTTTTACTACCCTGACACAGAAGGGATAGCTATTTACCTAGTATGAGCAATACCAAAGGTCCTTTGAGGATTATAGGTAGAGTATGATGATCTCTCTAGTGTTTAGACTACCAAAGGAAGTCATTGAGCTCAGAGTGCATTATAATTCCTCAGAAGTTGGGCTCAGTTGCATGTTGATGAAACAACAGGCAGTAATAACATATGGTTCGAGGAAGTTGAGTCCACATGATCAAAACCATGTGACTCATGACTTAGAGATGGTAGTGGTATTCTTCTCCCTGAGGATGTAGAGGTACTACCTTCTGGGAGAGAACTTTTTCTTTACTCGGACCACTAAAGCCTCAGGTACGCCTTCACTCAAAGAGACCTGAACCTAAGGCAGCGACGCTGGTTGGAGTTTCTGCAAGAATATGACTTCAAGATAGTCTATAATCTAGTAAAGGGAAACATGGTATCAGATTTCCTTAGAAGGAAGTATTAGGATCACTTAGTGCAGGAAGATTCAGAGCAGTTAGCTTTCCTACAACTGGCCCTGGTAGAGCAGGAGGGTACATATTTTCAGTCGATGGTGTTGACTCCTTCACTCCTCAAGCATGTGAAGGAGTCCTAGCTAGGATACATCGACTAAGAGGTCTTTTGTGATCATATATCCATATTATACACACCATATGGGTATTATGAAGGATGTAATCATATTATCTTATTCCATGGGTGAACAGTGGTTCCAATCGCAATATAGGAGGAGTTGATCTTGGAGTTCCACACTTCTCCCTTAGTTGTACATCCCGGTGTGGGGAAGATATAATGAGATCTTTAGTGGTATTTTTGTTAGTCTAGTATGAGATAAAGTTTCATTAATTTCATCTCATGGTTCCTCACATATTGGCAATTGAAATATGAGTACCAAGTTCTGAAGGGTTTGTTCCAGCTTCTTGAGATCCCAGAGTGGAAATGGGATGACATATCCATGGAATTTGTCATAGGGATTATATGCAGAGTGAAGGGCCATGACTCAATCAAGGTGATAGTATACCAACTCATAAAGTTAGTGTGCTTCCTATTCATTAGGAAGTAGAGTTAGGTGGAGAGTTTGGAGCAGTTTTACATCTAGGAGATCGTCTTCCTTCATGGGTTACCCTCGACGATTGTCTTTGATCGTGATTCTCGGTGTACCTCATGATTTTAGAGGAGAACATATGAGGAATTCGGGACCCATTTGTGGGTGAGTATATAATTTCACCCCCAGAATGATGGGTAGACTGATCACACTATCCAAGTCCTAGAGGATATGTTGAGGGCTTGCATGTTGGACTTTTTCCATATCTAGGAGGATCACTCTCCTTTGAGAGAGTTTGCATACAACAACAGTGACCAATATATCATTGGAATGGAACCTTTTTAGGCTCTGTACGGGAGACCCTGAAGGTCACCCTTGTACTAGAAGAAGATTGGAGAGTCTCCTTCTATGGTCCTAGAGTTGATGCAGGCGACAACAGAGAAAGTGCAGATCATCCGTGAATGGATGAAGACAGCCCAGAGCAGACAAAAATCCAATGCAGATCGTCGTTATATTCCCTTGGAGTTCAAGTAGGGAGAACATGTATTCTTGAAAGTCTCATCATGAAAAGGAATGCATAGGTTTGATTAGTGAGGAAAGTTATACCTAAGGTTCATTGGACCATTCAAGATCTTACAAAGGGTTAGTGAGGTTTCTTATCACCTCCCCCTACCCCCACGGCTAGAGTAGATGCATGATGTCTTCCATGTGTCACAACTAAGTAAATATATACATGACCCTATGCATGTTATTGAATAGGGAGATCTAGATATTGAGGATGGAGCCACATTTGTATATCACCTAGTGGCGATTGAGGATGGACAAGAGTATACCTTGCGAGGATGGGCCATCCCTTTGGTATGTATGTTATGGAAGTATAGAAATGTGTAGGATAGATTCTAGGAGAAGGAGATCCAGATGTGGGATTAGTATCCCGGGTTGTTTTCCTAGTTTTTATTTTAGGGGATGAAAATATTTAAGGATGTAATAATGTATAGAACCTATTTTTTCCTTTAAATACTTTGAAATATTTCTAAATATATTTCCAGATCTAGGCACTGAGATGGCATGAAATTTCAAGGCCCAGTGTGCCTATAATTAATTTTATAAATAATATTAAATATATTTTATATTGAGTTTGCATGGTTAATTAAAAAAATGTTATAAATCTCAATTGGTTGATCATATCAGAAATCCAAGACCACGTTTGGGTTCGGAACAGGATGTGTACCCTAGGTATGACATAAAATGAGTCAGAATGGGACGTTTTGACCCCTCACTCATTAGCGGTGTGTTTAAGAGAATTAATTCATTCATTCATTCATTCATTCATTTAAATTAGGCTATATTTATATAAATTAATTGTTATGACAACATGTCTTGGGTTTTCTATATTATTTTCTGAATTTTTCAGTGAGAGAATCTTCCTCCTCTGGAGAATTCCTTCAGCGAATGACGAACATTTGATTCAAGGAGAATCAAACGCAGTAGCTCCTCCCGAATTTTTTAGTCAACATGTTATTAAAAAATAATTGATACAAACAATTTATAGGACTAATCAATTGGTGTTTTCTCCATTTTTATTAAATGTTTGAACAAATCGAACATCGTTCTTCAACCTACGCCCCTATTTTCAAACCTTTGCATGAGCCTAAGTATTGAAGCTTTATTTTATCAATTGTTTATAATTCATATTGCACACTCTATTTTTTTGGTGAAGAAAACTTGTCCAATGATCTTAAAACCCTTTGTTCTTGGTGCATTTCTTCTCCTGTTATTCATGTTCTTCACCATTGGAGCCCCACAGTTCCCAGTTTGATAGTTATCGAGTGACCCAAGCCCAATCGAGTACCCAAATTTGTGTTGGATTGATGAAATAGCAATGGTTCTATGAGCATAGCATAGATATGTATTCTTTAAAATGAAAGGAAGTTTTATCTGGATGATTGGATCCAGATTACCAAGTGATGAATGAATGATGGTGTACAGAATATCCAACGAAAACCTTGTTGATGATCATAGTTTTTTTCCAATGAACAGTGGCTGGTGAGCACAAGATTCATTCAGATCCAAAGTTTTTGGATATTTTTTAGGCATTATACAAGACAGTTTGATCATATTTGAATCATGGTATAATATTGGAAGAAATATGGGGATTCTTGAAATATCCTGACTACATGCCAGGTAGGATGAAGAACACATGGCATATAGCCCCTTAGTGACAGCGCTAGGGTATTGAAGAATTTAGGGTTAAAAATGAATGCATTACTCCCTTACATGTCGTGTACCCCTTCCTCATTTTCAAAATCCATGTGATGGGTCACACAGACGAGGATTCTATGTAGAAATACACAGACATGGGGTCCAAGTACACGAACATGGCCAGCAGACATGGCCTGGTCCCCAGAGAGGTGGGATACGCCATGTACCCCACCTACACGGCATGTAAACCTTAATGAATGTGACATGTGTACTAATCAGAGACACATCCAGGCAGTAAATAGGGACCCATGCTATGTGAGTCCACTCACACATTGTGTACTACTTGAGCTCTTCTGAGCAATCTTCAAACATATGTATCTCCTTCATTTAAACTCAGATTTTGGCCCATGAGATTCATATCCTAATTTTTTTTCTATTTAGAACACTATGGTTCCCTAGAAAGTGGATTTTTAGATATGATGTGAAATATTATATGTTTGGTTCACTTTGAGGTGACACCTAATGACAGCAGTGATCGTATAAAATCACCAAAGTAGTACTGGGATTACCCTTCAGCTGGGCTGGGTAGTGGGGTTCCCCGATGGTAGTTTCGATCTTACCCTCTAATTTTGATGGGAAGTGGAATTACATAATGATATTTCTAAATTACCATCTAGTATTACTGGTCATTAGAGTTCTTCAATGTTCTGGTCTTACCCTCCAGTCGGGCTGGGCAATGGCTTTCCCCAATGATATTTTTGAGGAAAAACCCTCTAGTTGGGCTGGGTAATGGTTTTTCCCTAACAACTCACTAGGATTACCCTCTAGTAGGACTGGATGGTGGAATTCCCTTATGTCCTTCCCAAGTGGTACCCCCTATTAGAACTGGTTGGTGGCATTCCTCACTGACTACCAGAGTAGGACCCCCTGATGTACCAGGGCACAAGATCCTTTCCTAAAAAAACCAGTAACCCCTTGACTATGCGGTATTGTGACAAGATGTGGTTTTATATACCTTTGGATCATGAGAAAGAGGGACACTTTCCCCACCGAGACGCATCCTTATGAGGTGACCTAAAACCGTTCATGTGGGTCAGTGCCGCACAAAGTGGATAATATCAAGGTGTGGTGATTAAGTTTCTTATACTTGTGTGTCCATGACAGACACATGAGGTGTTGGACATTGTAGATAGAATTACCATGGAACTTTTGGTGAATCTTCTTCTTATGATGATCTGTGAGATGTAGATCCCCTTATTCTCTCATTTGGGCTTCTTTTACTGAGCACATATATATATATATATATCCTACTTCAGTACCCACTCCTTGTGTATAGTTACTCTCCTTTCAGAAGAGGCGAAGACATGTGGTCCATGCCACTTCCTTTCCACATTTATCTTCTCATGGTTTTATGAGTCCACTCTCATTTTATTTGTAGCAAAGTCTTGACAAAAATTTAATCTTCTCACTATGTTAAGTTCTTTATGTTTTGACAAGTTCACTTTCACTCCTTTGTTGGGTTGAGATTTACTCCCTTATTATACCTTGTTCTATCTAATTATTCCCTCTTTAGTTGTATCTCTTACCACTCCCCATTCACCTTTTCAGGTTGTTTTACTGGTTATTTATATACTCACCCTTACGTGGAATTTTCCCAACATGTGTCGTGTCTTTTGAAGACGGTGGATAGGTCAATCATGACTTTAGAGGATCTTAGGGATATATGGTACTTGGATCATGTACGGTGGTCATATCTTGGGATATAAGAGATAGGATCTCTCATTTGTTTACTCTTATCTAATTTTTTCAGATTGGGACATATTTTTGGTTTGGGCATGTTTTTCCCCTTTACTTCAGTATACACTACTGTACTTCATTCTGTTTATTGGTACATGCATTTTTCATATATTTATAATAGTGTTTCATATTTTATTTATTTACCACTTTACATTTTCATTTAGTTGGTTATGTTCATGTGTATCGGTATTTAGGCAAATGCCTCCCCCAATTATAGTGTGCCTTCAACGCTTGTCACCACCCCCTGGTCAATGGAGGCGGGCTTGGGGTAGTTGCGACTTGATCCTTGGCTTGGGTAGGGTTGTGACATATATAGGGCTCATAATAAGGATTTATATTCCTAATTACCATAAATAAATAAACTATCCTTTGATACCAACTATGGAATCCCACATTTTTACTACATAACTTTTCATTTCAAGGTACAAACAGAGGATCTTTTAAAGTTTAGTTTCTTGGAAATCTGGAACATAATAAATGAAGACATAAAAAATTATTCTAATACACTTGAAAGGATTATCATGGGTTCATCCTAAGTACACTTACTTCATCTCATAACCTATGTACATACATCAAAGTAAAGGGGTGAGCATAAGGCCCCATAAGGTAAATAGTTTACATGTGATCTTGAGTAATATCAATAAGAAAATGAGGAATATCATTATGGCATTATAAAGGGATCTTGAAGAATATAATAATAAAAGGGGCATGATTAATAACATGTAAATGTGTCTAAAACATTTAAATGAGACATTCATATGCATATCACTAAGGTTTTTCCTCGAGGTGTCATAAATGAAAATTACCAAGGTTATTCATTAAAGTATCATAAAACATGTCATCTCTAGAAATTAAATACTTTAACTAATGAATTGGAGTGCTATAAAGGCACACCCTTAATATTTATTAATTAATTTTAACCACATATATCATAATTAGACAATTCATAAATAACCCATGGTGAATAAAAAATGGGTTTCAAATCAAAATCATGGAATTTTAAAAGTACTTAAAAACATGATCATTATATCATTTACAAACCACATAAAGGGAATGAGGGTTTAATTTTTTTAATAAAAAAATAAAATAAATCTTTTTTTAATTTATATTAATACCCTTATAAAAGAAATAGGTTTGGGTATTCATAAGATGAAAATAAAGGAGAATTTCTTGAGGAGAATAGGAAGAATTTGTGGGGTAAATTCGGAAGCATAATGGGTATAAGATGTGGTTTTAGAGAAGGGTAAAATGAGATGGGACAAGATTATCCCATTAATAAAATAAAATTATTAAAATAATTGGATCAAATGAAGTGGAAAATATAACTTATTTTTTAAAATTTGAATATATACCACATAAAAAATGAACTTGAATGGACAAGAGATGTAAAAATTTCCCTTACCTTGAAGAGTTACTCCTAGATCTTGCGGAATGGAACCTTTGGGGATTGATGAAACCTTGGGGACTAATTTGGAGTAAAAAATACCATAGATTCATGTAATATGGATTTTGAGCGAAATTAAATGAAAAAATGGGTGGGTATTTATGGAAAAAGTGGACAATTTATTTAATAACTTCCAAATAAAGGGCTTAAAAATCTAGGTTGTGGAAAACGAAAAACCATGGTCTTGCACATGGTTTTGTAAATTTGAGAAATATTTTATGTTATTTTAAACCTCAAGAACTGATCTTCATTTTATATTACTTATTTTTTCATGGAAAAGTAAATTTTTCATAAAATAATATTTTTAAAGTTAAAGTTTCCATTTTAAACTTTGGAAAGTAACCTCTTGGTTTGGAAATTGATTAAAATCTATAAAAATAATTTATATTAATAAAATAACACATTTTAGGTCTTAGATTGTGGTTAATTAATTATTACATAATTAGAAAATAATTTTTAAGTCATTAAACATACCTCAAACCTCAAACTGTATTTTTACTATTCAAGGAAAAATAAAGTATTTTATAAAATTCTCATAAATTCACCCTAACCTAATTTTGATATGATAATTTAAAAAATAATGTTTATTTTATCATAATAATTATCTAAATATGATAATTTTAACTTTTAAATATAAAAAACCTGATTTATTAAAAAAATAGCATGTTGAAAATGCATATAAAAATTTATGACACTTGAAAATTTTCAATGACATAATAAATTTATTTTTTTATTTATACTTAAATAATATTATTTTTATCATAATATTTCATTAAAATAAATATTATTCTTAATACCTTAGTTTATTATAAAAAAATACATCTTTTATGAAAAGAACAATTTTATTTGAAAATCAATTTACCAAATTCATCATATTTTTTTTTAAGAAAAAATATTATTAAAATGGAATTGATGAAATAAGAATTTTATTTATATAGTGGAATTACACTTTAAGTAACTCAATCTTGGAAACATATCCCCTTATAACACCCACATATGACCTAAGGGTAAGGTGTGGGATAGTGATAGATTCATGGGGCAGCTTGGCTAACATAACCCGAGTGGTAATTTCCACTAACTTGAACTTCTCCCACATATGATTTTGATCAAGATTCACTTTTTGAATCATGTATTAGGCTTTTTCAAGGGTGAACCACGGTGACACTACCTTCCTACTATGTTCTGACTAAAGGGTTTCATACAGCAAGACTCTACTAGTTGAGGTCATCTCTTCTCTTTTCTTTATTAATTATTCTTTGTTATTTATACTTATAAACACTAATTATAACATTAAAATTATTACCTATAGTATAGTTTTCAATAGTCATGTTGACCAATGGTCATATAACAGTACAATCTTGATAGTCACATTTCCCATTATAATCTATAAATACCACATATTATTAAATATGTATGATATTTTTAGTGTATAACATAAATTTTCAGGAAAAAAAATATAATTTAAAATTTTTGGGTCATTAAAATAATCATAAACAATCCCAATAAATGATAAAATTTTAACAATAAATTATTACTACTTTGGTAACTTCGAATCATAATCCCTATGAAATAATATAATTTCATGAAGCTTAAAATATCATGAAAATAATAATATTAAATATATAACATGTCAAATGTAATTTTATACACATTATAGAAGAATATAGGTGAATAACTTGGCTTGTGTCTCAAAGAAGGCAAATTGAGACAAAATTACTTTTTCCATTTGGTAACTTATGAACCATAAACCCCATGAAAAAGATATCATAAAATGGATATGTAAATACTAATAAATTTAAATATAATAATAATAGAATATATTCATGGTTATTATATACACCACAAAAAATAAATGAGTGGTGAATAAGGCATAAATCTCAAAAAAATAAAAGTGAGACGAGAAAACTCTTACTTTAAGTCTTGACTTTCTTCGTACTCATTCAAACCTCATGTATAATAAATATAAGTTTATTATACATATACCACAAAAATATATTATTATATATAATACCATATATTATTTTATTATGACTTCATATTACACATTTATTAACAATTCCATGTTCATGTTACATTTTGGGTAATATCTGCTTTGTTTTTTGGATATGTTTTGACTTGTTATTATTCATCCTCTTACTTAGATCGTGATTTAATTATTTCTAGAATTTAAAAAATGATATAAATATCATATATATTCAGTATATTAATATTTATAATAATCTATAAAATATATAAATATGAGATGGAATACAATGTTCATGGAGACGGTAGGTTGTACGTACGCGTGAAAGATGTTTCCGTTTTCTTGTTGTATTGAAAGAAAGTAAGTAAATGACACATATGTATATATATATATATAATATAATTATAGTATCATAATTATTTCATATATATCATATAAATTCAATAAAACTATCCTTAATACATTCTATGTAAAGTGTGCCCGAATCACATCGATTTGAGGAGGCAGTAGTCCACACATCCACAAATGAAGTTATCCTATTTACACAAAATGGAAAGCATGAAGGTGTGTGTTATATAATAATTAAATAATAATAAATACATCATAAATTTATTATATAAAATCTAAAATATTATTTTCATAATAATTCCCAATAATTAGAGGTGGTAAAGGAAAAATGGACGACATTGTTTTGCGAGGTTGTAGTTTTTCGTACACATGAATGGTAATTTCATTACCCATTTGGTGGAAGTGTGTGTAGTTGTAGGTAAAAACATTATAATAAAAACATATAATAATATTTAGGATAATAATGTTATTATATAATCATGTAATAATAATATTTTATGGGTAGAGATTGGAAATAAAATAAAAGAGCTTGTGGAAGGATGTTACCTCTTCTTTGGGTAACTAGTCTTTATTTGCACAAAAGGGCTTCCTTGGTTGAATTTATTCCAAAAGTGAGGCATATAGGATTAAGTTATAGAATTTTAGAGCTTATATGTGTAGTTTTTGGATAATAAAAATGGATTTATAGGTGTGAAAAAGTGAGGGGGTGAGTTCCCTTTTATAGTGGAGGAGGAGTGACATTCTCGTAAATATAAAAAGGTAAACACTATTGAGAGCTCTCCCTTACATAATTTTCCTACAATAATAGAAAATTTTAAATAAATATTGATTATATAGCACAAATATATCCATAAAATGGATTTTGGACATGTTTCTAGGTTATTTGGCCCCTTAAATTATGGTTTAACCACTAAGTAATCTTGTTTTTACCTTAATTGTTGTAATTAATTTTAATTACTCTCACTAATATTTTTGGTAAAAAACTAAGTTGATCATATTAGAAATTATAAATTATAATGATTCAAAATATGGAATTCATTTTTCCAGATTCTAATCTCATAATTTGATGAAATTAATTTAAAATTAATCTTATAGGTGTGTCACAACATCAAGTCTTTTTTAAGCAAAAATGTTTAAAAGTTTCAAATGATTTTATATCAAATTTCAATGTAAAATTGGTTAAAATGACATAAATTGGATTAATTTATGTAAAATTTATATAAATTAACTTTAAAATTAATTAAAAATATAACTTCTCTATATAATTAAATTAGAATAAAATACAGTTTTCAAATAAAATTCAGTATTTTTCACTATTCATCAAAAAATGAAACTTCTCAGAAATGTATCAAAAAATCTCCCAAAGTGAATTTTGATATTCCACATTCAAAAATAAGTTTATTTTTTCAAATAAAAATTATAAAAGTTTCAAAATTATATTTAAAATAGGTGCGCCATTAAAAGGTGGTAAAATTACCTTTTATCAAAATACACCTTTTTATTCATAAAATTGGTATTATTATTGTATTATGCCTATAAAATCTATTGGATGAGTGTTAAAAAAATTGATTGAAAATAAAATAAAAAAAATTTATTAAAAACATTCACTATAAGTGATTTGTTTAATTTATTGAGATAAAACATGTTTGTACATAGAAAAATAGTTTTCTTAGATTATGAATTTCATTATTTTAAAATAGTTCTTAATTTCATTTCTAAATAATTTATAATCAAAGTACTACTTTTATATACAAGTTTTAATAATATTTTCACACTTTGGTTAGTCTTATTTTTAAATTTCATTCCAATGGCTATGTGGTAACTATAATAATATTTTAATAACAATATTAATAGTATATTGTTGTTTGGTAAAAATCGGCCTTATGTGTAGTGAAAGCTATCAAAGGAACACTGAATTGTGTATAACACAATCAAAACATAGTGTTTCATATACTGAAATTTAATCTAAGTGTTACATGTAGTGAAAGATGAAATTGGTGTTGTATATAATGCAATCCAAAATTAGTGATTTCATATAAAAAAATCTATATTCAGTGTTTTGTGAAATGAAAAATATAAAAAAGATTAAATTAATTTGAAAAAATATATTTCACAAAATCTCAGGTTGTTATATATAGTATTATATAAAGTGCATAAACCACATGATAGAACAAAAAAATTATTATATTGACTTATAAATTGAATTTAAAGAATAAATATATCCATAAGAATTAAAAGGACTATAATGGGACAAAAAATGGAAAATAAGATAACTAGAGTATGAAAATTTAGATTTTCTCGATCCCCTAGAATGATCTCACTCATGAAAAACACTGTAGAAATGAATCAAGATATTAGTAATGTAATATTCATTTTGAAAATGAAAATATATATAACCATGAACTAAAATATAATTGAATAAAGAATAAGTCAAATATTTGGTATTTATAGAATGTTCGAAACCCATAGAACTGTTACAAATCTAACCATTATAATAGTAATTTGATCATTGGAATAGTAGTCTCGCCATTAGGAATAGTAACCTGATCATTAGAATAGTAACCTCACCTATGTTGTTATAAAATAATATTTAGGTATCTTATAAAATGAAAATATGACATATTTATATAAGGATATAAGTAAATAAATGTTTTAAAAATGATAAAATAAGTATTTGTATTTTTGTAAAACATATATGTTTTATTTTCATTCTTATAAAAAATATAAATTTTTTAAATAAAATTTATTTTCATAAAAAATTTTATAAAATAATATTATGTTTAATTATAATAATAATTTAATCTTATGAGACCATAAATGATTTTTCAAAGGGTCATAAAAATGATCATAATATTAAAATTTCTATTTTTCAAATAAATAAGAGTTATATTTAAAAAATAAATTTCTCATGTTTAGAAAATTATTTTCATAAAAATTATTTCATCTTTTTAATCTTTACATCAATAAATGGTTAGGGTGACTTATTTTTTATTTTTCTAAAATCGTTGATTTTTTGTGAATAGTAAAATACGATAAAATGTGGTATTTAACATTATAGGATATATACATTAATTAATGAGTCATGAATGATGTAAGAAAAATTAGTTCAAAAATAAATGAACTAATTATTATGTTTAGTCACAAGAATCAATATTATTGGTATTCTTGAGCTAAAATAATAAACTAATCAGTATTATATTCAAAAACACCCCCATCCTCATATAAATATCACCCATCACCAACCTTTATCCTCGCATCCTATAAGCCTTATATGTTTCCCAAAATATACCAATTTCTCTCCCCAACCCTCCTCCCCATGTCTTAGTATTTTTTTTACCCAAATACCATTCCAAGGAGCCTTAAAGGGTGGCCTAAGAGGAGACAACCAAAGAAGAAGGTAATACTCTCAACCAATCCATTTAATCTTTATTTCTCTTCATCCTCTAAAAAAATTTGTAGAACATGAAATAATAAATCTATTATAATAAAAATACTAAAATTTTATTTTTTTTAATGTAATATTGATTATCCAACCTCTTCTCACTTCATACTAAAATGAAAACATTGTTCACAATATGGTCGGTTAACCACCTCCATAAACTGTTTATTTTTCACCACTTCCTTTAAGGCTAATTTTAAAAGATTTATTTGGGTGAAAATTATCTAAATTAATATTTTATATTTCATTTCACATTATGGAAATGATATATATATATATATATATATATATTTGTGTGTGTGTGTAATATTAAATTAAACCCAACAAGTTCATCATGGTCAGAAAACTCTCATGAACTAACTAAACATATAATATTAAAACTTATACTCTATGGATTATTCTTATTTGTTGAATAATATTTGATACTAAGAACCCTCTTAAATTCTAAACACACATTTACTCTAACCATTATTCTTATGAAGTTATGTATCCATTTCATAAAGAACTTCTATAATTATTCACAAGTAATATAAACTTGGAACCATGAAATGAACGACCTTAGGATAGTGATTATTAACACAGTGTCTCAATTAAATGAATCTATAAAAACATAAAATATTGATAATAAATAAAATATATTTTTATAATGTTATAAATCATATATTTAATAAATATAATTTTATTATTTGGGACTTTAATTGAAAGTGTCGAGTGAATCTAGACCCGAGGTAAGGGAT
Source organism: Viscum album (assembly GCA_963277665.1). Lineage (NCBI taxonomy): Eukaryota > Viridiplantae > Streptophyta > Magnoliopsida > Santalales > Viscaceae > Viscum > Viscum album. Next base: position 730,979,946 of record OY728132.1, on the reverse strand, counting down.
CTCATTAAACCACCCTATTTTATTTGGGTTATGCTTTCTCTCAATTTACCTCACTTTATCTCTCCATTATTATTATTCAATTATTATATATTTTTTATATATGTCTCACACATATATACCTAGTTTAATTCACCTTTCCTTGATTTGGATATATAAGTTTTAAAGGTTCCCTTCTCAATTTCATTCGTTAAGAGGAGTCAATTAAAGGGAACTTGCCTATTTATTATCTCACACTAGTATAAAAATATGCTTCAACATCATATATATGACATATTATTTCTATAAACTGATGAAAAATGTAGCTGTATGGACTTTTTCGTGTCATTTTTAACATAAATTTATGCGAAAATTTTTATATATCACTTTTTTGCATCGGTTTTGTAAAAAAATCTATGCGAAAAACTCCATACAGAACTATTTTCGACTTTGGTTTTTTTTAAACTGAGGCTGAAAAGTTTTAATTGGGACATTATGGCATCGGTTTTTGTAAAAACCAATATAATTTTTTTTTAAAAAATACAGGCTCGTGAAAACCTCATTTCTTAGATCTGTGAAACTATTCTCTCAATTCCTGATGACTTTGATGGCGACCCATTGATCCTCAATGGCCATTGGTGTTGATTTTCTTTTATTTTCATGATTTTTGGTCTCAATTATTCTTCTAATTTCATTATTTCATCATCTATGGAGTTATTTTCTCTATAAGAACCGAATTCTAGCATAGAATCCACTATGGTTTAATTTTCTTTTTTTGTTCTTGTTTACTATTCATTTTTACAAAAACATTTGTTAGATATTTCAGTGTTTATTCTTTAAACTAATTCAAGGGAGAGAATTCTAGATTAAGAATCCATTTTCATTGTTGAAATCTAAATTTTCTATGTTTTTTCAACTTTGAAGATAAATTATTTACCATTTTTTCTTCTTTTGAGTTTTTGTTTGAATTATTTGTATGTAGTTTTTATTTATCCAAGATGAAATTTATCTTCTTTTATAAATATATAGGACCATAATTTAGTAAAGCTGAAGGAAATTCATGGCCATTATTAGATAACTAACATGCAATGTGCTTATCTACCTATATTATTGACATGTGATATATTCATCTAGATTAGCTAGTCTAATGATAGATTCAAGAATGTATTAGTTTTTCAATACTATATTGAAATATTCCATTTCTATTGGTTAGTCTCGATGTCTTGGATATATAGATTATATGAGTATTTATAAATATATGGAGATACATCTGGTGGACATGTTCATATAGAGATATGAGTGTTCTTAATAAAGATCATTCCAAATCATTATTCATCTTGAATAATAAAATGTTTTTATAGAGGTATTTATTAGGTTGTGGTTATGAATTATAGAATTAATAATCATTTTTATTGATACAAATGCCTATAAGGTCACATAATTAATCTTTGTATTAATGATTTATTTTTGTACAATTTTTTTCCAATATGAGAGATTTTATATATTAATTGTATCTAAAGTAGTTTGGATAGAATAACAAGAGTTGTGATGTTTTTCATAAAGTCTATAATGATTTAGTTCAAGTGGATAATTTTTGGTTATATAGACTAAAGAGTCATACCATAATTACCAATCATTTTTATTAAATGTGTTTATGTTTAAAATTTATCTTTATATATATATATATATATATATGTTTTAATATATTCACCTATTAAATTGTGATATCAGGTCTTGAATGGATCATAATTGGATAAATTTACGAAGAACCACTAGTGAATATAAAAAAGTAGGTGATGATTTCATGGAATTTTCTAAATGAAATCTTCAAAATATAGATTTGATTTTATGTCCATGTGTGAAGTGTTTGAATATGAGAAATTTGAAATCCAAATAAATTAAGGATCATCTCATTTGTAATGGTTTTATCCTTAATTATACATGTTGGATATGGCATGGTGAAAGAACTGAAAATTCAATATCTAATGTTGATGACACTATTCATAATGAGGTAGAGGTTCATATTAAATAATTAATTCATGATTTAGGTGTTGAAACCATTGAGAAAAAAAAATTAATGATTATATGGCTATTCTGAGAAACCATTATTCCTAGGTTGTAGTAAATATATAGTGTTATTAGTAGTTTTGAGATTATTTAACTAGAAAAAAAGAAATGGGTGGAGTGATAAAAGTTTCTCCAACAAACTTGATCCTTTAAAAGAGATACTTTCAAAAGGAAATAGGCTTCCATATTCCAATTATGAGAAGAATAAAATATTATTACTAATGGTATTGGGGTATAAAAATATACTTGTGTTCCCTGATGATTATATGTTGTATAGTAAAAAATTTGAATATTTATCAAGTTGACCTACATGTGATACATCACGCTACAAGATGGATGAAAAGGTTAACTCAAATTCATTCTTAGGTAGTGACATCTAACCTCATGAAAAATCAATTTTGTACTTTATAATGATATCATACAATAATTATTTCATAAAATTATCATAATTCAACAGTGATTTATTCTTAAGAACTAGAATCAAAGTTCTGGCTAAATAAATTAGGTACCTTCTAATAATTCCTCATTTGAAGCATTTATTTTAAAATTCAATTGATGCAAAAAGGTTAATATGGAATTTATATTAGTGTATCTCTTATAGTAACTTACGTCACCCTGTTGATTCACCATAGTGTAAGATATTTGATAAAAAAAATTGTGATTTTGGAAGTGAAATTAGAAATCTCATAATGGGATTGTGTACTGATGGAATGAATCCATATCAGATCCTAATTATCCAACATAGTTCATAGCCTTTTTTGGGTAGTTTATAACTTTCCCCCCATTTACTTATGAAGAAAAAATATTTTATGATGAGCTTGATGATTTTGGACCAAAATAGCCAGAAAATGATATTGATGTGTATCATTCACCATTTATTGATGATTTGAAACTGATATGGGAGACAGGTGTTAAAGTTTCTGATGCATACAATAAAGAGTATTTTCTTTTGTGTGATATGATATGTTCACTATAAAAAACTTTCCTATATATGGAAACTTATCTAGATATAGTGTTAAAGTACATAAAGTATGTCTAATTTTTGAATAATAGACTTTATATTATCAACTGAAAAATGGTAGAAAGATAGTGTATATGGGACATTAATGATTTTTACAAATTGATCACCCTTATCATAGATTGAAAAAATCATTTAACGAATTACAGTAATACAATATTCTCCCATGACCATTTTTAGTTGAAGAATAATATAATAGGGTGAAAAATATTGATTCTACATTTGGAAAGAAAAGAAGCTTTGGTCTTCAAAAAAATATTTGGAAGAAACAGTCTATCTTTTTTGAACTACCTTATTGGAGATTTTTAGAGATAAAACATAACATTGATGTTATTCATGTTGATAAAAACATATGTGACATTTTTATTGGAACTTTTTTAGAAAAAAAATGAAAGACAAAAGATAGATTTCATTCTATATTGGACTTGATATTAATGGGAATACATTTTGAGTTAGCTCCCATTATGAAAGGAAACATAACATATTTACCTTCAGATTGTCACACATTAATCAGAATTGAGAAGATGTTTTTTTGTTAGTGTATTCATGGTATTAAAGTACCCAGTGGTTATTCTTCAAATGTGAAGAATTTAGTGTCATTAAAGGATTGTAAATTAATAGTTATGAAATCTCATTATTGTCATGTATTGATGCAACAACTTCTACTATTCTCACTACGTGGTATATTGCTGATGGCTATTAGAAAGACTATCATCTGGTTATGTAATTTTTTCAAATCCATTTTTAGAAAATTCATTGATCCAAATTTGTTAGATTTGTTGGATAATTAAGCTTCTATTATTCATTATCAACTAGAAATGTTTTTTCCACCTGCATTTTTTTTATATAATGGTTTATTTGGTGATTCATTTGGTGTGTGAGATAAAAATATGTAGGCCTATATATTTATGATGGATGTATCCTTTTGAAAGATAAATGAAAATTTTGAAGGGATATGTTAAAAATCCTTATCGACTAGAGGCCTCTATTGTTCAAAATTATGTATCGGAATAGGTGATTGAGTCTAGTAATGATTATTTTTAATAAGTGGAGCATATTGGTCTCCCTATATCTCGACATATGATAATTGATAGTGAAGGTAGAGGTATTTGAGGATTAAAGGTAAAGTTTTTTCAACATAATGAAGTGATGCAAGCACATTTATACATTTTGAAAAACATATATGAGGTTCGATCATATATATCAACACATATTGCATAATTAAAGTTACGATATCCAAAAAGAAATTAAAAGTGACTTATGATTGAGAATAAAAATACATTTTTTTCATGGTTTAAAGAGAAAGTCAACATGGATATATCTGCATCAGAAAAATTGAAATGGTTAGAAGAGGACCATCTATTAATGTGATCACATGGTCTAGTTTTGATATTAATGGGTACATATTTTACACAAATAAGTTGGATGATAGGAGTACCATTCAAAATAGTGGTGCAATGGTCTTCACTGAAGCACTTCATTTTTTGAGTGAAAAAGATAAACCCAATTTCTACATCAACACTATATTTTGGAGTTCATGAAGACATATGGGAAATTGATTATATTAAATTTTGAGCCACCGTGTTTAAGTGTAATTGGGTTGCAAGTAATAGTGGTGTGAAACATGATGAATATGGGTTTAAACTGGTTGATTTGAAAATATTTAATTGCAATGAGGAACCATTTTTCATGGACACACATGAAAAGAAATTATTTTATGTCATTAATCCATCAAATGATCAATGGTCCACTGTTTTTTAAGGGAAAATAAACTATTTGGTTGATGAGGATGATAATGATGTTATTAATTTATTTGAGATTTCTTCATCTATTACATGATTTCCAAATAACAATGACTATAATGTAGACATTGTGCATATAGTATGAAATGGTCATGCTGAAGGGATATGAGAAAACACTAAATTACTCTCCTAATTAATCTGGTAATTATTTACATTAAATTTATTTTTTTTAAATTACATGTTTAAAAACTATATTATTTAATAACTATTGGATATTTAATTATATATATTTTATTTTTTATATGATTTTTTGTGTTAAATTTTTATATTGTACGGTTATGGTTAAACATTTTTTCATTGAAATACCTAACATGCATTATTATATTTTGGTATAATTTATGCATATGATAACACATTTTCAAAATTTGATATTTAATTTTTTAAATGTTTATATCTTTATAGAAGTAATGTTTACATTTAATAGTTCACCTTGCATATTTTTTGGTCAAGAGTCAAAACATCGTTATTTTTTAAAACTTAAAAATGTGTGCCACTATTTTTACTTACATATTTATGTTTTCTAGTTTTCTAATTAATAACTTGTCTAATTATATTTAAGTGCACAATAATTTCATTACATTTTACTATTTCAATGATAGATAAAGATATAGAGAAAGAAGAAATTATATTGAGGTATCTATCTTTATTCATATTATTAAATATCCAATAATATAATTATTTAATGAAATAAAATTTTAAATTTACAAAAAATAATTGTAGGAATACTGATGAGACTTTAGTGTGGGAGTATTATGCTTTTAGTATTTGGAAATTGAATTCTTGAGTTGGTAAACGTGGAATTACATGTTTACCAAAAAGATCACTTTCTCATGGAGACGAGTGATTACATATTAGTTATTATGATAATAATAATGTAACTCAACCAAATACAACACAGTGTATCAGCTATATCATCATGTAGATCTGTTGCAGGATTATCATTTTATATCTTGATTGGAATTCTGTCAACAAGTTGGTGATAGATCAGCTTTAGGAGGCTATAAAGGTAAAATATCTCAATTTATTTATTTTATCTCATTTTTATAATATGATATATTTTAAATGACAAATATTTATGTTATTCAATTACATATGACATTCAATTTTAAAGAAACAAAAGCAGTTAAGAAAATATTTCTTACTTTAGCGACAGTTTGATAGAGGGATTTCAAAAAAAAGTTGACAAAAAAATATGTGTTTGGAAGGAGAAAAAATGAAAACCCATGCCTCAAGTATCCATTTTTAGATGAAGATATGTGGAAGAAATTTGTTTCCACCCAAAAAGATGAAAAATTTTAGGTATGATAATTATATTATATTATATTATAAAATTTCTTTATTAATGTACCTAATTACTTATTAGTTTACTACTTATATAACATGCTACGAGGAAATCCCATCAAGTCATCCAATTTTATAATGTCTACCATCATACTTTATCATGTGGAGGGTATCATTTATTAGAGAACAAAATGATTGAGGAAGATTTTGAAGCACTAAGAGCACACTCAACTAGTTGTTCTCATGAGGTCCAATTAAGTCCTCCATCTACACCCACCCTCCATGAGAAATTGAAAAGTGCGATAAGAATAAAAAATAAAAATTTTCTTAAAGAGAAATCTAAGTAAGTAGCTAAAAGAATTGTAATAAAACAATTTTTATTTTTCATGAATTTTTGTAATTTATAAATTAATAACACTAATATACAATTTTTCATTTTTCATTTTAGGATGAAATTTACGAGAAATCAACATAGGGAACTTTTATTCTTGAGGGTAGGATGGACATCCTAGTTACTACTCTAGGAAATCCAAAACACCCATCCATATAAGAGGATATGAGGCAGGTGTTAGTATTCAAAAAGTTTTTGGTCATAAAAGTAAAAAATCAAGAGACCCATAAATATAATCCTTAAAATCTCAGCTAAAATATATGAAATAGTCCATGGGAGATCAAATTTAAGAAGTTGTGCAGCAGGCTATGTTAGAAAAATTTATGAGATAATCACATTCTGTGTACCCTGCCTAGCCTACCTAATCAGATCCTCCATCTCCTCGCTCAAACCCAACCTTATATTGTGATTTGTATGTAGGCGATCCTGGTGTGTATATTGTAGAATTCAGAGTCATGTATTTTTTGGTAGATTCCATACATCAACATCTTTTTTAGATGGGTCAGGTTAGATTTTTGGTACATAATATTATTGATCCTATGGATCTACTACCATTCCCTACTATGAAATTTACCAAATTCGGGGATTATATGGGTCATTTTTTAATTTTTCCATCTAGCCTTATTTTTCATATTTCATATGTGGTATGTGTTTTTTTAAATATTAATTACATCTAATTGAAAATTAATTATAATGTTTTCTGACATTTAACTTGTATAGGAGTATCTAAAATCCAAAAACAATGCACAAAGGAAACAAATGGTTCAGTAACAAAAAAACTATAGATAATTCTGATATTTATGATGGGATAGAAAGATTATATTAGTTGTCTTCTTCCTTGGCTAATATCTATGAGTTTTTGATGTTTTCTAAAGTATATATATGAGACTATCCATTAAGAATATTCAAAAAATATATCATATATATAATTAATTTTGAAGAGATCACCATGCCTCTATTTTAGTTGTTTTCCATGTAAGTAAATTGACATTTTAGTATTTATTTTTTAAAATAAAGATGGTTTAACTTGAGTAAATATATTACTTTTTTAAGTAGGTATCTATACACTCTACTTGTTCAAAATGACACAACAGGAATTTATGGTTTTATAGATCCATAATTCATTTCAACGGTTGTGCTATATGTGTCGAATAAAAATAGAGAGGCATATATATGTGAGAGTTTATTAATGAAAAATATTGGGTGTCGGTTTTTTCCATTTATTGATGGGTAATGTTGAGTCAATAACATTCTCTTATGACTTCTCCATTCTTTATGGTTTTATGTTTTGAAAATCACAAACACTTTTCCTTAAGTTCTGTTTTATCTAATACTTTGTCATTCCATTTTACTTACAAATTTGTCATTCCGTTTTAATTACAAATTGTTCATTCTATTTTACTTACATCTTTGTCATTATGTTTCACTTAAAATTCTTTCATACTGTTTTACTTAAACCTATGTCATACTGTTTCAGTGATACCAGTGAATCTGTGATACCGTTTTTGTAATACTATTGTCACATGAAATCTATGATACTGTTTTCATTATTATGATACTGATTTTATTATACCGGTACCCAAAAACAGTGATACCATTTTCTCAATCCAATTTTCATTTTCTTAAGAATTCGTTTTCTTGATAATGTTAGAGTTGTTTAAAGTATCTTTCCAATATTATTGGATTCTAAATTTTCTTATACTTAAAATTTATCTTAAACTTAACATCGTTTATCATTATTCCTTATATGAAATGATGTCATAAAATCTATAATAAACTAACCATTTCTTATTTGACATGCATCCAGGTCCCTCTAAAATTTAATGAAAATATGACCGTTGGAGTAGAGCCAACTGTTGAGTAGTTTTTCCTATAAATAAGAGTTCATTTGAATGATCCAAATAGTGATAGTGAAATGTGAAAAATATTGTTAAGTGATCTGACACTATGATGTGATTTCTAGAGAGAGAATCTCTTACACATCTCAGTGCTTCGTGTGAATGTCATGAACAACTTGTTCAGAATTACTTTGTGAAAACTCTGATTGTGCTGATTGTGGGATTTTGAGTTCGGAATATAGAGGTTCTAATTTCTTTTTAAATCAAGGGCTTGTAGGGATAGTAAGACAGATACTGATCTTTGGATTGAGGGATTACCTGGGTTTGGGTAACATATACTTTCTTGAAATTATAAATCAAGTAACCTTTATCCAAAGTTTTTGGATACCCCTCTCTTTGGGTTAAAATAATCTTATTGCTACTTTTTTTCTATTTCAAGTTTTTTTTATTTTGCTGCAATTTTAACTTTGTTAAGTTAGACTGTATAACTTTCTTATAATTTCTAATTATGTTACTCTGATTATATTAAAGATTATATACACTTTAAGGCCTAATATTTCTTTTAATAAAATATTCTTTAAGTTTTTATCTTAAGGTTTTAAAGTTTAAGAAAAGGTTTCTTTAAGAGGGTTTGTGAATTTTGTTTAACTTTGTTAAAATAAGTTTTATTAAAGTAAAAAAGCTAACTTTAAGAAATGGATCCCCATAAGGTTAAGAAACTTTTCTTAAGAAAGTTATATACCAACTTCAAAGGTTCCAAATTAATTTTTAAAGTATACAATTCACCCCCCCCCCTCTTGTATTTAAGTGTATCATTATACTATTCAATCCTACAATTGGTATCAGAGCCAGTAGCTCTTCTATATTGATACTTTACATTTGGCATTAGAGGTTTTTTTCTAAGATACTCATAATAACATATAAGTATCTTTATTAACTTTCTTAAAGTTGTTTTACTTACTCAATTTCTTTTAAGTTTTTACTTTACCTTTCTTAATAATTTATCACAAATATTTTGGAAAGGGAAAAAAGTTCTTTTTTAAATGGCAGGCATTCATGTTGGATCTCTAGACAATCTCAATCCTACTAGACCACGGATATTTGATGGAAATGACTATGAGTAATAGAGAGATAAAATTAAGACCTTTTTTATAAACACAGGTATAGAAAACTAATTTATGTTAACTAGAGATTATAAGATTTCTGATAAGGAACTTAGAACCTTCACTAATCTAGAAAAGGTGGAATACCAGCTGAACATTTACGTATGAAATACTTTGCTTTGTTCCATGACTAGAAATATATACAGCCAAAATTCATCTTGTGAAGCTACAAATATCATTTGGAATAAGCTTGAAGTATCTCACTTTATAAATTCTAAAGTCATTGAAACTAGAAGAGTCATGCTCAGAGATAAGTATCATGGTTTCTGTTTTCCTTATGGAGAACCCATATGTAAAGTACAAAAAAGATTCATGACTATTGGAAATAGCTTATAGTCAATGCATAACAAAGTTCTAGATGATTAGATTCTTGTAGACAATATTATAGACATCATTCCTAACGAATGGGAATCTAAGAGGACAGCTATATATGAGAATAGGAAAGTTACTCATATTTATCTTAATGAGATATTTGGAAATATTCTCCAACATAGAACCAGAATGAAGAGAGATACTGATAATATTAAGAAGAAGAATGGAAGTAGAGGTGTTTCTTTTAAAACTGCTTCAAATCATATGAAATCCAAGACTCCTGAGAGAGTTACAAGATCTAAATATAATAATGTTTTTATTCAATCTGAATCTAGTGAAAGTGAAGCTTTAGAAAATGAGCTAGCCAATATTGCTTGCAGGACGAACAAAATTGTTGGGAAAAATAATTTTCAATATATATGCAAGAAGAAATATGGAAAAGAAAATAAATATGGAGAAGTGAAATTCTATGATTGCAGAAGAACAGGTCATATTAGACTTGATTGTCCCTAGATTAAGAAAAGAGAAAATAAGGATATGAATTCTCAAAGGAACAAGAATAATTTATATAGATCAAATCATAAGAAAGTTTTTAAATATAATGACACTTAGATTGCCAGTGGTGTAAAATATTCTAATGACTCTTCATAATATGAATCTTATGAGCAAAATAATATCAGTTTAATAGCCAGAGCTACATTTCAAAATTGTTATCTTATGGCTAAGGTACGAATTGCTAAATCCTTAACCAATAAGCCTTTAAATATAAATTTTCCAGATGAAAGTTTTTCTTCAGATGAATAAACCTTTTCATCAGACAATAATAATGATTTACCTTCCTATGAGGAAGTTTCTATATTTTCCAAGCTTCTTGAAATGAAAATTTGTAAAGTTTCTAAGAAACTTGAAAAAGAAAATTCTAGAGAATTTATTTTGACAAAATAAATTTTATATCTTACCAAATATCTTGATAAGAGAAATGATTTTTTAGAAAATATTTCTAATAAACTTGAGGAAGTTAATTATGAGAAGGATGAACTTTCTAATAATCTTAAAAATATAAATTTAGAAAAATATGCTTTAGTGGATAAACTTAACTCTAAGTCTATTATTCTAGAGGATAATAATTTAGTCTTGAGGCTAAAGTCTGAAATATTTTCCTTAAAGAAACTTCTTGAAAATTTTACTTCTAGTAAAGAAAATTTTGATAAGATGTATTCTCATATCCAAACTCATGGTAACAATCAAGGAGTAGGTTATTCTCATGAAAAAACAATTTTTAGAAACAATTATTTTTTTCCCTCAATAGATCCCATTTTCACTAAATGTCAAAGTGGTGGGCATCGGAAAAAAGAAATTTTCTTTAAATAAAGTTCAATCCCTTGGGTTTCATAAATCTTACTTTTCTAAACAAATGTGGATACCCAATATTTTATTATCTAACAATTCCAGATCCAAACAAGTTTGGATTCCGAAAACCTAAATCTATATTTTTTAGGATAATTAAGGAAGTACAAACAACATATGATACATGGATAGTGGATGTTCTCGATACATGACTAGTAACAAAGAAAATTTCAAAAAGTCTTTAAATACTGAAGGTGGAAAAGTAACCTTTGGAGATAACTCTCAAGGAGAAATTGTCAGTATAGGTAACATTATTCTTCTTGGTAAAGCTATTATTTCAAATGTTATTTTTGTAAAAGGCCTTAAGCATAAACTCATTAGCATAATCCAATTATGTGATGAAGGTTACCTTGTGAATTTTAGAAATGATAAATGTTTAGTTCACAATTCCAAAGATTGGTTTATTCTCTCTACCCTTCGGCATGAGAATGTATACACTTTAAACCTAGAAGATCTTAGAAGTCAGAATCTACCTTTCCTTAGTGAAATTTAATATCAATCTTGTCTTTGGAATAGAATACTAGGACACTGTAACTTAAGGAATCTTAGTAAACTTTCCAAGAAAGGACTTGTTAAGGATATACTAGATCTTAGGTTTGATTCTTAAAAAGTTTGTGATGCTTTTCAATATGGAAAGAAAAATAAATATAGCTTTAAATCTATAATTGAAGTTTCAAATTATAATGCCTTATAGTTGGTGCACATGGATTTATTTGTTCCAACACAAACTGGAAGTATTAGAGGCAAATACTATGTGTTTGTCTTAGTTGATGACTACACTAGATTCACTTGGATCTATTTTCTTGCAAAGAAATCTGAAGATTTTTCTTATTTCAAAAACTTTATATCTCAAGTTAAAAATGCAAAAAATCTACCTTTGATAACTATTCATATTGATCATGTTAGGCAATTTGAAAATTCATACTTTGAAACTTTTTGTAGTAATAAAGGTATTAATCGTAACTTTTCAGCTCCAAAAACTCCTCAAAAAAATGTTATTGTCAAAAGAATAAATAGTATTATTCAAGAGATGACTAGAACCATGTTGAGTAAATATTATATATCTAAACATTTTTGGGATGAATCTGTAAGTACTACTTTTTATACTATAAATAGAGTTTTAATAAGACTTTTTCTTAATAAAACACCTTACGAGTTATAGACTGGCTGAAAACCAAAAGTTTCTTTCTTCAAAGTTTTTGGTTGAAAAGTATTCATCTTGAATAATAAATATAAATTACATAAATTTTCACCAAAATCCAATGAAGTAATTTTCTTAGGTTACTCCACTAACTCTAAGGCATATAGAGTTTTTAATAAAAACACGTGTACTATGGAAAAACCAGTACATGTGAAATTTGATGAAATTGATCATTTTGCTTTCAAGCAACCTGAACTTATTTCTAATATATTTTCTAAAACTGATCATCAATATTTGATATAAGATACTTAAGATAAGTAAAATGGTTAATAAAATATTTCTGAGCCATTTACCCCTGAAGATTTCTTACCCTATGATGATGAACAAGTTTTACAAACCCCAAATTAGTTGTTACTTAGGAATCATCTTAGTGACAATATAATTGGTAATGTTAATCAACCAGTAAGAACTAGAAGTTCCTTAAGGAATGAAGATGAACATGTTGCTTTTCTTTACCAATTTGAACCAAATATTCTTGGTGAATCCTTGGGTGATGAATATTGGATAAAGTTCATGCAAGATGAACTCAATGAATTCATAAGGAATCAAGGTTAGACCTTGGTTGAAAAACCTAAGGAAACTTCTGTTATTGGAGTAAAATGGGTTTATAGAAATAAATGTGATGAAAATGGAATTATTGTTAGAAATAAGGAAATATTAGTTGCTAAATGATACAACCAACAATAAGGAATAGAATATGAAGAAACATATGCTTCTGTATCAAGACTTGAATCTATCTGTATTATTATATCCTTTGCAGCATTCTGTAATTTCAAACTTTATCAAATGGATGTGAAGTGTTCTTTCCTCAATGGTTATGTATAGGAGGAGGTCTATATAGATCAACCCCCTGGGTTTGAAGATACAAAATATCCTAATCATTTTTAAAAATTTACCAAAGCTTTATATGGACTTAACAAGTCCCGAGAGCTTGGTATGATAGACTTACAAGATTTTTGCTTCAAAATAACTATGTTAAGGGAACCACTGATCCAACCTTTTTTATTAATAAAGAAAATAAATATGTTTTAATTTTACAAATTTATGTTGATGTAATCATTTTTGGATCAACTCAACAATTCTTAACTGATTCCTTTGCGAATCTTATGAAATCAGAGCTTGAGATGAGTATGATGGGTGAGTTAACTTTTTTTATTGGTTTTCAAATTTCTCAAAAACCAGAAGGAACTTACATATCTCAACATAAGTATATCAAATAACTTCTTAATAAGTTTGGGTATGACAACACTAAGAGTATAAGTACTTCTATTAGAACCTCTAATACTCTTGATATTGATGATGTAGGGAAACATGTGGATCAAACATCTTATAGAGGAATGATATGAAGTTTTCTTTACTTAACATCTAGTCAACCTAACTTAATGTTTTCTATATACTTATGTGCAAGATACCAAGAAAATCCTAAATAATCCCATTTAAATGCTGTGAAAAGATTTTTTTGGTATTTAAAGGGAACTTTAGATTTGGGATTATTTTATTCTTCTAGAAATGATTTTGAACTTAAAAGTTTTTCGGATGCTGACTTTGGTGGTTGTAAAATAGATGGGAAAAGTGCATCCATAAATTATAATTTCTTAGGATATTCCTTAGTTTCTTGGACTTGCAAGAAACAACATTCTGTATCACTTTCTACTACTGAAGCTAAATATGTAGTAGCTGGAATTTGTTGTGCTCAAGTGTTGTGGATTCAACACACACTCACAGACTATGGTATGAGTCTTACTAAAACTCAAATAAGGTGGGATAACATAAGTTCCATTTCCATAAGTAAAAACCCTACACATCACTCTCGTGAAAATTATAGGGATATTAGACATCACTTTCTTAGGGATTACACACTTAAAGGAGATATTATTCTTCAATTCATCGGAAGTCAAGAACAACATGCTGATATTTTTACAAAAACTTTACCTTATAATAGATTTGAATACATTAAACAAAATCTAGGAATGATCATTGTAAGGTAATCATCCATATCTACTTCTTTTTTAAATCATATTCTAATATTAAGATACTCCTTATTTCAGGGGAGTACATATGTTTATTCTTTTTACTTTATTTATTTAAGAAAATATATCTTTCTCTAAGATTTTTTTCTTAAGAAATTCACAGAAAGGAAATTCATGAAATGTAAATTCACAAAATAGAAATTCACAGAATGGAAATTCATGGAATGGAAATTCATGGAATGGAAATTCACAGAATGGAAATTCACAGAATGGAAATTCACAAAATGGAAATTCAAGGAATGGAAATTCACGGAATGGAAATTCATGGAATGGAAATTCACAAAATCTAAAAACTTATCAGAGAATTATTATAATACCAATACATTTTTTATAGTATCCCATAAGGTACATTTTCTTACGTTTCATTTTCTGTTTTTAAACTTTAAATTTTTGGTATTTCAATACCCTTTTTTTATATAATTTTTCTCCCTATTTAATTCATTTTTTACCTTGCCTCAGAAGATCAGAATTCATATTTTCTACAATCATCATCAACAGTCATATAATATCTAGTTAATTTCAGTTGTTTTATTATCTTATGGAAGTTGAAAGTTCACTGCTATGTATATATAAAGGGTGTCTTGTTTATGAGCGTCACACAATCTTCTCTACTCTTTGTACTGAAGTTTTGTTGCTTACAAAGTCTTCATTTCGATTCTTCAGTTTCTTACACTTCGAATGACTCCTGAATCCTCCGCAAATCAGACGCTGACTAGCAAGGAAATAAAGGATTAGTCGATCTTTAGGGAAAGACTGATATGCCCTAATTTCTTTGCAAATTATTACTCCATTTTTTCTAAGGTCATAAGAACTAACAGATGGTAAAGTGTATGTGTGGCCAAGGAGAAAAGTCAAGATCCGGTATACCCTGACCTAGTCATACAATTCAATGAATCTATTATTTTTTTTAAAAAGGATGGAAAGGACATGTTTAATCTCAAAAGTTATGATAAAACTTATACATTTCCTTACAAGAAGGTGGAAAATGTTCTCAAGATACCTTATTAAGGAGAGGTTATTCTATTCTCTCATATACTTCCCACGAAGGAAGGTTCTTTTGAGAAAGACAAGGCTCTAGATTATCTTGGTATCAATAATATTAAGTATCCAAATATTAAAAATCATATAACTAATCACAAACTGGTAGCCCTCAAGATGCAAGGTTTTCTTATTCCAAGGAAATAGGATAAGGATTCATTAAATATATGCGATATCTTTTTATTATAATTTCTTGTCAATTTAAGGAAGATCAACTTGATTAAGTAAATCTTCCTCACCATCCATGCAGTAAAAGGAAGAACAATCAGATCCCAGATACTTATGTTTTCGGTAACTATCTCCAGGGTAATTGTAATGTGCCTTCAAGAGCTGAATGTACCTTATTGATCAATCTCTAAGTTATTCGAAGATTTTTTTACTTAGTGATGATACTATAAGGATAATGAAGGTATATTTTTTACCATAATATAAAATTTTTGAAGACAAGGTTTTCCAGAATAAGGTTGTTGTTTCGGAATCTTCAAAATCAGTTCCTAAGAAAATAAAACATGAAGAACCAAGCTTACCATCACCAGTTCCTGCTGATTCGGTATCAACACCTCCACCTACAAAGAATCCAAAAGATTATTCCTATGCAACAGTTTCAAAATGGAGATATATGGAAGCTACTAGAAAGGAAGGTGATCCTTCCTTTGGCTTAAATCCTGTAGAGGCTAAGGCCTTAAAAATTAAGAAAGTTGAAAAACTAGAGAAAGGAAAGAAGGATAAGAAGTTAAAGAATAAATCCTTGGAAGCTCTAGTGTGTTAGTATTTACTGAAACTGATAGACAAGAAAACTCAAGAAGTATCGGAATCTCAAGTTATTCTTAAGAAATTGGTTATCACTCCAGAAATCCAAAAAGATAATAAAGACTTAAAAATATCAGAACTTGTTCAAGAAATGGAAGATCAGATCATTCAAGAAGAAAGTAATGATATTTTAAGTGAAGCGGAAGATTACATTGGAACACCTTAGACATCAATTTATAAATTTGTTTCTAAAGAATAAGAGATTGAATAATATATTGAAGGAGAAGTTGAATTTGAAGTGGAAGAATAAGAGGAAGAATAGGTTTAACATCAAGATGATAAAGGGGAAGAGATCCAGGAAGAATAAAGACAATAAGGAACCTAAGAATAAGAGATTCAAGGGGAAGAAGATGAACAGGGTGATATTAATGCTATCCAAGTATCTGATGAACAAACCCCAGTTCAAAATCCTGACAAAGGAAAGAGTGTTATAATTGCCTCATCCGATAAATAAACGCCTTAGAAGTCTTCAAAAATAACAGAGAAATCAGATTACTTAACTCCAAGAAAAACTAAGAAAGGAAAAGATGATTTAGACTTCGAGTCATCATCCTCGGTTAACCATGACTTCGTGAATCTTTCCTTAAGAAAATTGGTCAAGACTATTCCAGTTTCTGCAAATATAGATGCCTGGAGTCAAATGATGCAAGAGAACCTGAAACAAAAGACGGAATCTACTAATATACTGATGGACATGGTGGTTAAGAAAGAAGTAGATTTCAACAATATCTTGATTGATTATAAATCTCAGAACTTAACTTATAAGAAAGTATTTAACCGCACCAAAACCATCAATGAAGATCTTATATAGTTCAGTGACTTCAGGGATTTAACAAACAGATCTTTCAATACTTGTGAATCCGAGTTAAACAAAGTCAGATCATACATATCTAAGAAAGTAAGCCAACTCAATTCTGTTGCTCGGTCTATAAGTAGTGAAAAAGAAGTCAGAGCTGAATTAGTGAAAAAGGTGGCTCCTCAAGAGTAGTTCATTAAAAATCAAGATTATAGAATCAAAGATCAAAACAATGATCTTTTCCTTAGAAGCAAAGAATTGGGGTTAGGAGATTTTGTTGAAGAAGCTTCAAGAAGATCATAAGAAAGTGAAGAAAGTTAAATCCTTGATGAAGAAAATGTTATCAGAGAAGAAGAAGGATGGTTAAATATTTTCTTAAATTCTGATGTTTTGTTATAACCTAAACTTCCATTTCAAAATTTCCTTAATAAAATTTTTCTTTCATATCATTTGTTTTTTTCTCATGTATGTTTCCTTAACCTTACAGGTAAATTCTATACTTCTCCATTTCTTTTTGAAAATCATAAAGGGGAAGAATTTATTTGAGGGAAGAATTTTAAAGAAGACTTCAAAGAAGGATAATCTATTAAGGGGGAGATAATAATTCCCAAGTAATGGGGATATATTTCTTTAACAAAGAAAACTGGTTACTAAAGTTCAAGAATATGATCCATAGGAAACATAACCTAAGGGGTAGTTAGTTTTATTCATCCTGAATCTCATTCAAAGGAGGAGATAAGTTTTTCTTTACTTGTTTATCAAATTCAATATATTCTTCCTTAGTAAAGTTGTTTGTGCTTTCCAAAAAGGGGTATATTCTTGAATCAATAAGGTTCTCTTATGAATTTTCCATTCCTTATGGTTTTATGTTTTAAAAATCACAAACACTTTTCCTTAAGTTCTGTTTTACCTAAGACTTTTTCAATCTATTTTAATTAAAAAAATCATTCCATTTTAATTACAAATTTGTCATTCTATTTTACTTACATCCTTTTCATTACGTTTTACTTACAGTTTTGTCATACTGTTTTACTTAAACCTATGCCATACCGTTTCAGTGATACCGGTGAACCTGTGATACCATTTTTGTAATACCTAAGTCACATGAAAATTTATGATACTTTTTTCATTATTATGATACTGATTTTATGATACCTGTACCAAAAAACAGTGATACCATTTTCTCAATCTGATTTGTATTTTCTTAAGAATCCATTTTCTTTATAATGTTAGAGTTGTTTAAAGTATCTTTCCAATATTATCGGATTCTAAATTTTTTTATAATTAAAATTTCTCTTAAACTTAACATCATTTTTCATGATTCCTTATATGAAAGGATGTATTACAATCTGTAATAAACTAATCATTTCTTGTTTGACAGGTTTCTAGGTCCCTCCGAAATTTAAGGAATATATGACAATTGGAGTGGATCCAACCGTTGAGAAGTTTTGCCTATAAATAAGAGTTCATTTGAATGAGCCAAATAGTGATTGTGAAATGTGACAAATATTGTGAAGTGATCTGACGCTGTGAAGTGATTTATAGAGAGAGAGCCTCTTATAACTCTCAGTACTTCGTACGGATTTCATGAACAACGTTTTCAGGAATGAACAACTTGTTTAGGCATGAACAAATTGTTCAGACTTTCTTGGTGCAGACTCTGATCATTATGATTATAGGCTTCCGAGTTTGGAAGATAGAGGTTCCAATTTCCTTCTAAATTTATGGCTTGCAGGGATAACAAGACAAAAACCGATATTTGGATTGAGGGCTTACCTGGGTTTGGGTAAGATATACTTTCTTGAAAGTATAAATCAAGTAACCATTCTCCAAGGTTGTTGGATACCCTTCGCTTTGGGTTAAAATAATCTTATTGTTACTTGTTTTCTATTTCATGTTTTTTTATTCCGATGCAATTTTAACTTTGTTAAGTTAGACAGTACAACTTTCTTATAATTTCTAATTTTGTTACTCTGATTATATTAAAGATTCTATACTCTTTAAGGTAGAATATTTATTTTAATAAAATATTCTTTAAGTTTTTATCTTAAGGTTTTAAATTTTAAGAAAAGTTTTCTTTAAGAGGGTTTGTGAATTTTTTTAACTTTTTTAAAATAAGATTTCTTAAAGTTAAAAGATAATTTTAAGAAAAAAATTCCCTTAAGGTTAAGAAACTTTATTTATGAAAGTTATAAACCAACTTTAATGGTTCCAAAGGAATTTTTAAAGTATAAAATTCACCCCCCCCCCACTTGTATTTAAGCATATCATTATATTATTCGATCCTACAGGTAAGAACAAAAACATAATTATACATTAATGTTCATTATAATTTCATTAAAGGTGAACTTTTTATATTGTGGGGGGGGCATTGGATGTTAGGCATATTCCTCCCATGTGAAAACACATTATATTGGTTTTTATTTTTATTAGACGGTGTTCATAGAAAATTTTCCACCATATTAGACAAGTAAGTTTATTTGTTTTTTATAATCTCATTATGTTTAATTCTCATAATTTATACATGTATTATTAGTTTATATATATATAAATGTTGGTCATGGAAAAATTTTAACAAATATCACTTGTCAATAGCGAAGGAAAATGCACTCAACTATGTGAAAGTAAAGGTAATTATTTTTTATATTAGATATTATTTTGATTTTTTGATATATATATATATATATATATATATATATATTTGTTTGTTTTAATTATCTATTTAATTTTTTATTAACTACATTTTCATCATCAAAAAGGACAAGTCGAATGTGATTATTATGTTTTATGATTAATGTATGAGATAATCACAACTGGGGTAACGACTGATTTTGATCAGGTTAGTCATATTACTTATTCTATATTTTTTGTCATAATATTTTGTTTTTTAATCTTATATCATTCAAATTTATTGTATATATTCAATGATGTTGATTTATACACAAAATATGGACTTTACCATCTTCAATCTTTGTTTGAGAACTATTTGTTAAGTATGATTATGATTTAAGGTTTTTATATTCTAATGTTTCTAATTATAATTACATTTTCCTAATAACAAGTGTTCAAAAACAAATTATTTTTTTAAAATAGGTGTTTGAACATAATGATATCAAACAAATGCTTCAATAGTAACCAACAGTGATCATGTTGTAAATTCTAGGTATGTGTTTTTTAATTCTACTTTATAATAAAACAGCATAAATAATTTTTTTATTAACTTGTTAAAAGTATGTATGTTTTTATAGATTTTTAGTCACTTATAAATATTGTTTGATGGTTGTATATTGTATTTATATTACATGGATTTTGATTTTTATGGGGTGTAATATTTATAATTTTCAAAAAAAATAACTTTTGGTGTTGGTTTTCATAAAAAATGATGCTGAATCATTTAAAAAATTCAACTTGTTTTTGGTGTTAGTTTTTATTAAAAAAGATGCTGAAAACCATTTTTTGGCATTGGTTTATATGAGAAACCAATGCCAAAAACCGTGCAGTTCACATTTTTGGCATCGATTTCTTAGAGAAATTGACATCAAAATGTGAACTGGAGTGGTTTTCAGTGTCTTTTTCTTAGACAAACTGACACCAAAAATGAAGACCGTTAAAATTTATGGTTTCATTTTTTAAAAACCCGATGATGAAAACCTTATATTTAACATCACCATTATAGATATCAGTTAAAAACTAACATTAAAATTTAAAAAAAATGTATTAAATTGTGTTTTTACACTAGTGTCATTTCAAGTATCACTCCGTAAAATGTTTTTAACCTTACATGGTTTCTAAAATGAATAATTTTATTATGTAACAACCTTTTAGTTCATTTATATTTTTATGGAAATTAATATTCTCTTCCCCTCTTTAGAGACTCTTTACCCTTTTCTCAGAAACCCTACTTAAAAGTTATATTTCCAAAGTTACCTCTCCACTCTTTTTCATATATTCACTTCACATGGACATAATTTTTCATGGACTATGCTTATTTTAATCTATGAATATCGAAGAATTTTTTTTCATCCCTTATTTTATGGAAACCATTATGATATTCTATCGGGTTATGCTATAAGACATGATTATGTAACTTAGTTCTTTACGCGGGAAATTATTATGTTTATACCTTAAATTTGATTTCCAATTATGGAACACATATTCAGGTATATGTTATTATGGGTGAACCTAGATAGAACTCTAATGAATTGGGTAACATTTATATCTCATGACATGATATATATGGGGTTATGGGGTAAACCTAATCTATGATGGGACTCTATCCACCATGTTATGTTATCTTGGTTGTGAGCATTGACTTATTTTTATGTTATTTTTTAGGTTTATTGCCACATTCTTTTGATTCCATGATCTTATGATTCCATATTATTTATTCCATGATTTTATGTGATTATTAATGAGGATTTTATTTTATGATATCATGTTATGCCATTTGAATCATGTTCCATGCCTTTTTATCATGCTTATTCACTTTCCATGATTTATAGCTCAACCATTTTTATTTTGAATTCCCCAAGTTATACTATATAGTTTTATAATATAAAATGGATTTAAAATCTCTTATGTAGTTTAAAAATAAATATGTTTTATTTTAGTTTAATGTTGATGTAATATGAACATAGTCTCCTAAAGAAACTATGCCTCTAGATTTGTGGGTTTAGTTTTGTGGATATTTATGTTAAAAATCAGTTAATAATATGTGAAAGAGGCTTGGGTCACTACAGTTGGTATTAGAGAAATGTCTAGTTATTTTTTGGGATTATGAAAATAATAAATTAGTAAATACTCTATAGATAATTGTATGTATAGGAAAACATCCTAAAATTTTGAAAAGGTATAGATAGATTGATTTACAAGTAATTAAATGCATATATAGTTCTTAAAAATGGATGTGACTCTAGCATAGACATACCTAGGAGTAATAACCCCAAAAGGGATCATTGGGTATTAACTTGACCTACACCTAGTGTATGATAAAGAGTACTTTCTACATGCCTAATTTGACACACCTGATGGATATACTTTGGTAAATTCACAAACTCATTATGAACCATTATGGATGACTTGAATAGATTTTTATGTTAGGAAACCTAATCGGAAAATTACCCTAAATAAACTATATTGAAAACTATAGACTTATGTTTTATTATATACATTTCATTTGTAAGTTATTATTTCTAATTTCATAGTTTCCCTATTTATATGCATAGTATTTTAAGTACACTCTTCCCAAATTTTATTTTATTTTAATTAATTGTAGGAAATTGGAGGAATCATTCCAACAACCAATGTTATGGGAAATGTGATGATTTCACTAGAAATATTCCTAATTTAATCAGAGTTGAGGTGATACGCCTTCTGATTATGCCAAACCATCTATCATGAATTATGATTAACAATTGGAACATATTTGAATTTCTAAACACATCATAAGGATATAACCTTATAGAATTTTAGGTGATAAAGATGATAAAGAGAAGAATATTAAATTTCCTATGTCTCAAAAATATGGGAATAGGAAGCAAGGGAAATATCTCAAAGGACCTAGAATATGTTTTATGTGTGGAAAAGAAGGTAATATAGAAGATAATTTCTAAAGAAAAATGAATATTATGGTTAACATGATGTATGGAAATAAATTTCAACCTAAGGAACTAATAATAGTTGAATATCATAGATGTGGGGAACTTGGGAATTATCCAAGTCAATGCCCTAATATTAGGGATAATAAGGATGATAAGCACCTTTAATCTCCAAACTAAGGAAACTAGGAAGGGACTACACTATGATGATTATTGATATAGATCGTGATAATAATTTTAAGGCACACTTATACACCACTCCAAAGTTGTATATATTGTGTTATATTTCAATTCATGACACTATAGTATATCTAGGAAGTTTTCTATGAACATTGAGTAACCACCCTAAATTATTTGATATCATCAGTGAAAAATTCTTTGATTATTATATTAATTGTTAAATTTTATGGGAATTTTCTTCTAGAAAATTTGATTATTCCCCCTATAGTGTAATTTGATACTGGTTATATTTAAATAAATCTAACATCAACTATTGTTAGAGGGATATCACTCTTCACATCCTAAGTTATCCTATGATTTTTTACAAGTGTAAGAAGGATAATGAATCCCCTTTGTAATATTATTCTCAAGAATGGATAATCTTACATTATGAACAAACATTTTTATCTAAAATGATTGATACATAGGATATAATCATGATTGAAGATATGCCTATTGTGAGGGACTACACTAATGTATTCCTTGAAGAATATTGTTTGGTATTCCTCTTGAATGATTGGTTGAGTTATCAATTGAACTTATACTTGGATATTTTCTCATATCCAATAATCCTTATAGAATAACCATAATTGAGTTAGAAGAACTAAACAAGTAGTTACAAGAGAATCTAGATAAGAGTTTTATATGCCTGAGCGCTTCACTGTGGGCCGCATCAGTCCTCTTTAGCAATAAGAGGGGTGAATTAATGATCCAATGCATTTATTATCATGAAATTAACAAAATCATGATAGAAAAAAAGTATCCCCTTCCATGAAAAAATGACTTGTTTGATAAGATATGTAGAGACTATTACTTCTCTAAGGTGGACCTTCATATGGGATATCATTAATTAATGATGAAGAAGGAATAATTCCCAAGGTTTCCTTTCGAATAAGGTATGGACACTATTAGTTCATAGTGATTCCCTTTGGACTCACTAATGATTCATTAATCTTCATGGACTAAATAAATTGACTATTTAGAGATTACCTCAAAAAACTTTTTGTAGTCTTTATAGATGATATTCTAATATACTCTAAAAGTAATGAGAAACATGAGTAACATTTGATTACTCTGATAAATACTTTGATAAAGGATAAGTTATATGCAAAGTATAGTAAATGTGAGTTCTATATGGATTAAGTATCATTATTGGGTCATGTTATCACCAGAAAAGGAGAATCTATGGATCCTTCTAAGAAAAATTCAATTGAGGAGTGGTCTTACTAACATTTGTGGCAGATATCCATAGTTTCCTTGGAATATCTGGGTACTATTGAATATTTTTGAGTACATTATCATAATTTTCAAACCTAATAACCAATTTAACTTGTAAGGAAGTGTAATTAATCTAGAGAAATGAATGTGAAGAGAGATTCAAGGGATTGAAAAATATGCTTATCACAACACTAATACTCACACTACCCATAAGTGGTGAACTTTTCATAGAATAAAACAATGATTCCAAGAAGGTATTAGGATATGAACTAATGGAAAATGATAAAGTGATATCCTATGACCCAAAGTATTTGAAAGTTTATGAGAAGAACTACCCAACACATGGTTTAGCGTTATCTGTAGTAATCTTTGCATTTAAGATTTGGATTAATTATCTCTATGGGTAGAAGTGTGAAATATATATGTATTATAAGAGCCTCAAGTACATATTCACATAAAAATAGCTACATATGTGCTAAAAAATATGGTTAGTGTTGATCAAGGACTATGATTGTTTAATCCATTATTATCATGGGAAGGAAAATAAAGTGGTAGATGCTCTAAGTAGAAAATACCTAGAAAATTTATCAATGATGATAATTGAGAAGGATCTAATCTCTTAGACCTACAAAGGATAGACATGGAAGTCATATAGAAAGTAACAATACCCTACCTAACTCAAATTATTACTCAACCATCCATTCTAAAGAAGATAAAGGATGTTCAAAAAGATTATTTGTAAATATAGAAGAAGGTGGAAGTTATAAGAAAAGGGACCCAGAGTTCAAAATTTATGAAGAAGGAGTTGTAATATTTGGGTCACGACTATGTATACCATTAAAACCTGATATAAATAAGTATTTATTGAATGATACACATAGATAAATATTCTCTATCCACCTAGAGAGTATGAAGACGTATTAATATATTTGTGATCACTATTGGTGGGAAACTATGAAGAAGGAGATCATAGAATATACATCAAAGAACCTGGTATGTCAACAAGTTAAAGATGAAATAAAAAAGTCCAAGGGAATGAAAAAACCATTACATGTACCAACATGGAAATGGAAAAATATCATCATGGACTTTATCATAGTTATTTTTAAGACATATAGCGTAAAGAAATCCATATAAGTTATAGTGGATCATATTATAAAGAATTCTCACTTCAATGAAATTAAATAGGACCTCACTTGATCAATTTTCAAGGATATACATCAAGTGGTGAGGCTTCATGGGACACCACTATCAATTTTATCTAATTGAGATCCAAGTTTTACCTTAAAGTTCTATAAAAGTATCCAATATGATCTAAACACTAATGTGAACTTTAGTACACCTTATCACCCCCAAAATTATAGCCAAACTGATTGGACTATCCAGACATTTGAGGACATATTTATAGCATTCTTGATGGGATTCAAAGGAGGATGGTACCAACATCTTCCTCCAATCAAGTTATCATACAATAATAGTTTCCAAATGGATCCATATAAATCCCTTTATGGGAATATATGTATAACACATGTGTGCTAGGATGAATTCGTTTAATGAAAAAAGTTGGGACCTGAAATGGTTGATGGGGTAATAGAAATGGTCAAGACCATTCAGCAGCACATAAGGATATCACAGATTTGAGAAAAGATATATGTTGATAACTATTAGAGAGACTTGTAGTTTGAGGTTAAAGATAAAATGTTCCTCCACATATCTCCATGGAATAGAGTCATGAGATTTATAAAGAATAGAAAGTTAAGTCCTAGATACATTTCCCCTTAGATATTTTTTATCATTCCAAATCTATGGCCTATCAACTATAACTCTAACTAACCTTATCTCAACTATATAAAATGCTCCATGTATCTCTCTTAAGAAATTACATACTAGATCCCTCACATGTACTAAATTCATATGTCATACAATTGGAGCATGATCTCTCTTATGAGGAGTATTCAGTAAATATCTTAGACTATAGAGAAAAATTTCTATGTAACAAGACTAATCACATAAAAAAGTGATATGGAATAACCAAAAATATGCAGAGGTGACATGGGAACTGGAAAAAAAATGAAATAGAATTATCATCATCTATTTTTATATTAGTGGGTGAAATGAAATTTTGAGTGTGAAATTTCCTAAAGGGGGGAGAATGTAAGGACCTGGAATTTTATTAATAGAATTTATATTTTGATTATATAATTCTGACATATCTATTAATATAGTACTATATAAAGCACATTAACCATATGATAAAACCAAAAAAGTATTATTTTGACTTAGAAATTAAATTTAGATAATAAATATGGCTATAATAATTGAAATTGTTATAATAGGACAAAAAATTAAAAATAATATAACTATAATATGAAATTTTGGATTTCCTCGATCCCCTATAATAATCACACTTATGAAAAACACTATAGAAATGAAGATGAATATTAGTAATGGAATATTAATTTTTAAAATGAAAGTATATATAACCTTAAGAATAAATATAATATAATGAATAATGAATGAAATATGAGGTATTTATAGAAGGTTGGAAACCCATATGACCGTTAAAAATATGATCTTTGGAATAGTAATATGACCATTAGAATGGTAATCTAACTCTTATGAATAGTAGAATGACCATTATAATAGTAACCTCACATATTTAACTATAAAATAAAATTTAGTTTTCTTATAAAATGAAAATATGGCATATTTATATCATGATACATGTAAATAAATGTTTTAAAAATGATAAATTAAGTATTTGTATTTTCTAAAACATACATGTTTAATTTTCATTTTTATAACAAATATAAAGTTTTAAAAAAAATATTTTCATAAAATGTGTTTATAAAATAATATTATGTTTCATTATAATGATAATTTAATTTTATGAGACCATATTTAATTTTTCAAAAATTCGGAAAAATGATCATAATATTAAAATTGGTGTTTTTCAAATAAATTAGGATTTAAATTAAAAATTAAAGTTATCATATTTATAAAATTATTTTATTACGATTGGTTTCCATTTTGGGAATCTACACATCAAAAAATGGTGAAGGTAAATTTTTGGTATTTTTCTAAAATAATTGATTTTTTTTAATAGTGAAATATAGTGAAATATGATATTTACATTATAGGCTAAATACATGAATTAATGAGTCATGGATCGTGTAATATAACATTATTTGTAACAAAAATGAACTAATTACTATATTTATTCATAATAATTAATACTATTGGTAGTCTTGATCCAAAATAATAACTAATCAATATTATATTTAAAAACACCCCTCTCATCCCCTTATAAATGCCACCCATCATTACCTCTTATACTTAGACATTATAATCCATATATATTTCCCAAACTCTACCAATTTCTATACCCAAACCTCCTCCCAACATCTAAGGATTTTTGGTCTTACCCAAATATCATTCTAAGGAGCCTTACGGGCGGTCTAAGAGGAGACAACCAATGGAGAAGGTAATACTCTCAACTAAGCCTTTTAATCTTTCATCCTCTTCATCCTCCAAAAAAATCAAAAAACATGACATTAGGAATATAGTGTAATAAATATACTTGAATTGTATTATGTTAATATAATATTGATTATCCAATCTCTTCTCATTTCATTCTAAAATGAAAACATTGTTTATAATATGGTAGGGTTCACCACCTCCATAAACAACGTACTTCATTTTTCACCACCACCTTCAAGGATGGTTTAAATATATTTATTATGATAAATATTTATATAAATAATTATTTTATATTTTCTTTCTCATTATATTATGGATATATATCCATAATATTAAATTAAACCCAATAAGTTCATCATGGTCGAAAAAACCACCTAAATGAACTAAGTGTATACCAATAACACCTATAATCTAGGAATAATTATTATTTTTTGAATAATATATGAAACTAAGAACCTTTTTAACTTCTAGAAACATATTAAATCCATAAAATTATACTTATATAGTTATATAAACATTTCATAAGAAATTCTATAATTATTCACAAGTTATGTGACCTCTGTGAAACAAATGGGAAAGGGACAGTGATTATATACATGGTATCTCAATTAAATGACTATAAACTAACATAAAATATTAATAATAAATAAAATATACTTGTATAAAATTCTCAATAATGTATTTTAAAATCTAATTTTTTTATTAAGAATGTTAAGTGAAAGTATAGGGTGAATCTGGACCCAAGGTAAGAAATTTATTAGAACCACGCTGTTTTATTTGGGTTATTATTTCTATATATTTAAATAAATTTATCTTTATATTATTTTTATTTAATTCTTATATATTCTATAAATATTCCCCACACATATATACCTAGTTTAATTCTCCTTTCTTTTATGCTGATGTACATGTTTTAAAGGTTCATTTCTCAATTTCATTTGTTAAGCAGGGCCGATTAAAGGGAACTTTTCTATTTATTACCTCATTTCAAATACCACTATATAAAAAAATGTTAAACTTACATGGTTCTAAAATATATAATTTTAATATGGAAATACACTTTTAGTTCATTTATAGTCTTATGAATATTAATATACTCTTTCCCCTCTTTAAATACTTTGTACCTTTTTCTCTAAAACCCCTATTAAGAAGTGCATTTCCCAATTTACTTCTCCACTCTTTTTCACATCTTCACTTCAATTGGGAACTTTTTTTTCATGGACTATGCTTGTTTTTCACATATTAATTTCCAATAATTTTTTAATCCATTCTTTCATGGAAACCATTATGATATTCCATTTGGTTGTGCTATAATACATGATTATGTAACCCATTTATTTTCATGGGTAATTTTTATGTCTATTCCTTACATTTGATTTCAATTTGTGGTACACATATTCATGTACATGTTTTGATGGGTGTATCCAAATATTGATCCAATGCATTGGGTAATGTTTGTATCTCATGATATGATATTTATGGGATTAAGGAGTAAACTTAATCCATGATGGGACTCTGTCCACCATTTCATGTTGTCTCAGTAGTGATCCTTGAATTATGATTATGTCATGTTTTATATTGTTTCCAAATTCCTATGATGAAATGATCTTATGATGACATTTTCTTTATTTATGTTTCTATATTAATATTCACATTCCTTTTATTTTTTTATATCATGTTATGCCATTTTACTTGTATGTAAGGATTCATTATCATTTAATCTCTTACTGGGATTTATAGATCAACCCATTTATTTATATATTTCCTAGTTTATTCTATTTAGTTTTATAATCTCAAGGGGATTTTGGATCTCATTATAGTGATTAAAAGTAAAGATGATTTATTTTAGTTCAATGTTTATGTAATATGAACCTTAGCTTCTAAATACACTAGGACTCTAGATCCTTGGGTTGTGTTATATGGATATTTATATTAAAAATCATGTAATAAAAAGTGTAAGTGGTTTAGGTCACTATAAGATCAGACATAGGTGCTTCCAATTGAATGAAGACTTGAATGAAACACTTTTAATATTGTATCAACCCCAAAAAACTCTAAATCTCAAATAAATTCTTAGTTTGTACCCACAACATCACTACTTCCATATTATATGGATCAACCGATATCCCCTCTTTAGAGATCATTTTTCTGAGAAAATATACCTCTTGGATCTAGAAATGAAACTTTGAGAAGTTGTCATGGAGCCAATGCACTCAAAGTTTTCATGTAATAATCTGTAGATGTCGGTCATGTAACTCCTGGGGCCAATAGTATACCAAGATGTCATCGATAAACATGACAACAAAAGATTCTAGGTAAGGATGAAAAATATAGTTCATGAGATCCATTAACAGTTCTAGTGTATTCTTTAAACTGAATGAAATTGCAAGATATTCATAAAATCTATACCTGATTCTAAACATAGTTTTGATCATGTTCTCATTCCTAACCCAAATCTAATGGTAGCTAGATTATAATTAAATCTTAGAGAACCATTGGACTTGTCACGAACCATCCTCAGGGCCCGTGTCGTGACTACCCCAAGCCCGCCTTCCATAGGCCAGGGGTTGGCGACTAGCACCAAAGACGTAAATCCAAATAAAAAGGGAAGGCATTGCCTTTATAAAAGTAAAAAAACACAACAGAGTACGCAACAAAAGTAAGCACAAAGTAATACTGAATACAAAAGTAAGTGATGAAAGGAAAGGGTTCGGAAATACAAGCCCAACAGTAAGTACAGTACAACTGAAAAGTTGGTCAACTGCAGTAAAGTAAAATAGAAACCACTGATCCATCCTCCGGGAATCCCACCTGAAAGGTGGGTACAGATGGCCTCCTCAGCACCTCGGGTCCGACCATCCGCTCCGTGTATGTCTCGCCAAGTGGTCCACCTCTAGGTACCGTCCAACTCCACAAGCCTCCACCTCGATCAGTGTTGTCTGTTGTCTGCATCCAACACAACGTAGTGCGGGCATAGCCCGTGCAGGGGTGAGTATATGATACTCAGTAGGGACCCCGAGACCCTCGAAGGTCTCCCAGAATTCACGAGGGATAAACCACAGAAGAAAGATACAATCAAGAAGTATCAACCAACTCTACTTAGGTATATGCCCATACATATACCTAAGTTATCAATCACAGTTCAGCTCCAACTCTCGAGCCCAAGCACAACCCAGTCCACATAGGTAAGCAAGTCAATCAAATCAATGATAGTGATTGAAATTCAAGACTCAACTCACACAGGTATACATATTTTGTATAGAGATAGAGATGCTAAGATGTATTCACTGATTCATCTAAGTTGTCGGTCCCACGTAGGATACTAGACTAGCTAAGTTGTCGGACCCACGTAGGATACTAGAGCAGCTACTCTGTCGGACCAACTCAGGATACTAGTACAGAAGTCAAACTGTCGGACCCACTTAGGATACAAGTACAGTAGTCATCATTGTTGAACCCACGGAGGATTCCAGTACAGTTTTTGTCGTCTTCAAACCCACAGAGGATTCCAGTACGGTAGTCGTCGCAGTCGCAGCTAGTTATAGGGTTCACACACACAGCACGCTCGATTCTGAGAGGGTCCGCTCCTCGATCCAAGGGTTTGATACATCAACTATCACGAATTCTAGAGTTTATGTATTCAAAAGTTCCATCTCGTCAAACAGAACTCAACGCGACAGATGGCGCGTCAATCGGACACTCGGTCTGAGAGTTACTGGCTTTTCTGCTCCAGGGGCTCAGTTGAAATTATGCTCGTTCCAAACCCATCCATTTACTAAATTTGTCCAAATCTCACTTAGAGTATTGAAAAATGACAGTTTCTTCATAAGGGTCCCAGTGTTGTGGATGGCGTGTCGATCAGACGCACGGTCAAGAAGTAATTCGCGTTTAAGCAAAACGGGCTCGACCCGTCAAGCCCGATGGGTTGGCTGGTCGGCCCGTCCTGGATGGGCAGGTCTGACCCGACTAAGGGTTCGGCCCGGTATGATGGGGAATGGCCTGGCCCATTGGGGCATGGCCCGGCCAGGCTGGCGCAGCCCGGTCCGACTGGGCGCGGCGCGGCCCGGCTGGCGCGGCCCGGCCCGGCGGGGCGCAGCTCGGCCAACTGGCCCAGCGTACCGGGGGGTGCAGCCCCCTGTTTTCCGAAACGACGGCGCCGAGTGGCGCCACCCTCCTGTCCGGTCGGCCGAAGCCAGTCGGTCTTCCCGGCACGAGCAGCCTGCACGGGCGGGCCGCAGTCCTTCCACGCGGCACCTGCGGGTGTCGCGGCCTCCATCAACCCAGCCGAAAGGTGGATGGCCAGATCACCATCGAGGCAGCCCACGGAATGCGGGCCGCAGTCCTCCGCAGCACGGTGCCCCTTGTAGCACTGCGGTCTCCATGTCTGGTCAGCTACGATCGCCCGGTTCTTCCACAACGTGGCGCCCTCATGGTGTCTCGGTTCCTTCGGCCTGGCCGGCTTAATCCGGCCTGTTCTTCTTCGGTCGAGCGTCCCGTGGTTGTGGGTCGTGGTATTTCCCTCTCTGTGTGGCACCCGGTGTCTCGGTCCTCTTCGGGTCGGCGCGCAGCTTCCGTTGTCGTCTTCGCCTCTTCCAACACAGTCTCCATCGCAAATAAAAAGAAACTATGGAGGGTCTTCGGGCTGTGTTCGTTCGGCTTGCGCCCTCCGCATTAGGCGGTATCAATTGGCCGAAGACGATCAATTGCATTCAATTATAACAAAGGTATAATTTACTCAAATTAAATTATACAAACACCCTACCTCAAATTAAGGTTCCTTCGTAGACAGAGTCGCGGGGGGCAGTGTCAACTCGTTGACATCGGGGAAGAAGGATTCGAGGATGGCGCGTCGTTGGAATTCCTTGTGGGTGGCTCCTTCTCTTTTGACTTGGACTAAGATCGAAGGAGATGATCGTCGTTCTTTGGTGGTTCTTCATTGGAAGGACGGTGTTCTTTTTTGAGAGAAGAACTCTATTCTTAATTTTCCAGAGCTTCCCCAACACAATAAGTGCCCACAAAAATAATAGCCTAAGCTATTATTTTATTCTCCCACGATTTTTTTTCAAATTAATTTAAAAATTAGAGAATCCAAAATTAAATGTTCATTAATTGATGGCGTATTGGAACATTCATGAGGGGAGGGTGAAATGTGGAGAGGCTCCACCATTAAGAGAGAGGATAGTTAAAAACTAAATAAAGGTGTTAATGGGGAGTTTAAGGGAGTTGAGGGGAGGTGAAAGGGTTTGGGTTCGTGTGGGCCCCACCACACTAAATCCTCTCATGGGAGGTTATGTGGGTGTGGGACCCACCTATAACTCCCCCTTTTAGGAAATAACCAACTCATTAAACAATAAAATTGTGTACAACAATTTTATTTAATTTAACATAAATCCAAAAAATTAACTTCTCCTCTCGAACAAACGCAACTACGATAAAGGTCCCCTTAAGAGAATATCGGCACTGTGAGTTCATCGGTGCCCTCGGATTTCAATTCCAAGCACCGGTTCAAAAGATAGAAAAACCTGCATGTACGTTTACTGAACGTACCCGAACAAAACTTCAAAAATCGATTCCGGGCACACCGGGCCTCAGAATCAGGTGCCGTCAGAAACTGCGGACTCGTAAAATTACAAAGTATTTAAGAAAAAAAATTCCTTGAAATTTCTGGGTCTTTATAGGACTCCCCTAAACTAACTGAACATTTCGTATATCCTCAGTATTGGATACCTGTTCATCACCATGAAATGATTCAACGTATAGTAATCCACACACATCTGCAAAGTATCATCCACCTTATTGTAAAATAGGATAAGAGAACCCCAAGGATAAGTTCTTGGATGAATAAACCCCTTCACCTTCAGGTCCTCAAGCATAAATTTCAAATCCTTCAACTATGATGGTGCCATCAGATAGGGAGGTATTGATATTTGATATGCATAAGGAATGATTTCAATCTCAAACTCATTTATATTATCTACAATAAGTTATCAGAAATCCCCTAGAAAAACATCTCAATAATGGTCCACCATTGAAGGAAGTGTGTATGGAATGGTTATCTGACCTACTATAAGAATCATGCTTGTCATATTCACAATAATTTTCCTGATATATCTTATATATAGTCTCATTATACCTAATATTAAATCCCACTCTCTAGTTAAAACATACTTATTTCCTTCATGATAGGTAAAGGAAACTCACCAATGATAGTAGTCGATGTTAGCTCAAAAACATTTCAAGCAATACATATTTAAAATGAAATTAAAACTCATCATTTCTTAAATTAAGAAATCAAATTGATGTTAATATCCTAAAACCACCATGATACATTCTAGGAAGGTCCAGATTTAATATATCATATTTCCAATATGGGTGTTAAGGGATAATAATATCAGAGAGAACTAAATGACAAATCTAAACCCTAAAAGTCTTCATCAAAAATAAATAAGTGAGAAACTCTCATATCAAACAAGTTAGTTTAAATTATATACATAATCAAAATTGTACCTATCTCCATCGAAGATCCCACTCTTACATCTGTTGAAACTTGGCCCAGTGTATAAACTCTACCTACATCGGACCCATGACCATGCCCCTATGATCTATAGATCACTTGGGATATCTAATCCTGTATAGTCTGTAATTATTTCTAATACCCCCAACCCACTTCATGGTCTGAACTTCCTATAGTATCCTGACTATTATTCTAAGGCCAATCATACCAAGCCCTCAATGTTTTCATCTTTTCAGTGTCTCAGCTAAAACCCCTCTACAAAGACATTGATTAGTATCACTATTGGTTCCCCATATTACCACATTGATGGAATTACCTAAGCAGGTTACCATATAACTTATAGTGATTCCCCCTCTTCCCACATTGGAAACACCTATGAGGGCCTCCTCCCATGGAAGGAGTTTAAGAACCCTACTTGGCTTTGGAAGCCTCTCACCACCCAGAAACATATCCTTATCCCTCCATTTCCCAAAACTAGAAGAGGATCCCATAATGATACTAGAAGGGCCATTCACTAGTTTTCTATAAATGGTAAGAATTTTTTCTTCCTTCTCTTCCTCCAGACCTCTCTCAATCATGAGAGCCTTATGAAGAACATTTGGATACAATGTCAGGTCAGGGATCCTCACCCAAAAAATAATCTAAATTCATAATCTAATTTATAAATTTTGGGCCTTTTGGGATTCATTACCAACTAGAAAATTTGAAAACATAGAAAATCCAAAAAATGAGAAACATAATTAGATACCAACATTACTCCCTATTGAAGCTCCATGAACTCCTGGGCTCAATCCAACCTTATAATATCTGGAAATAAATCCTTAAAAAATATGGAATTTAAGTCCTCCCATGTAAAACCCTCATGCCTATTTGCCTATGTTATTATAACCCACCACATCCTAGAGGGTCCCTGAAGTATATAGGTGACTAACTTTACCCTATGATCATTAGAAGTTTAAACCAGATCAAAGATCCTTTTGATTAAATTTAACCAATTGATTGCATATCAATGACCTCCCGTACCTTGGAATGTTGGAGGATGTTTTAACTAGAAGTCCTGAGAAAAATACACTATTTTTAGACCAACCTTGTGTACTCCTCTACCTTAAATCAACACTATATAAAAAACCCCAAGATGAAGAAGCTCCGTTTCTTATACTATTGGGGAAACTATTGGAGTGTTTCTTGTTACACCATCATGTACATTATAAGGTATGATAAGAGAATCTCCCACCTTAGAAACCTATTAACCCAGGTCACTGGGTGGAACAATAGGATGTATTCTAGGTAGAATCTCTAAAATTCTTAAAGAAAACTCAGAATTAGCTTTAATGGATTAAACTAACTAATATTTATAAACTACTGGGGATATTACAATAATAGAAAACAAACCCTAAGAGTCTACCCATGGTTTTTAGGAATAACCATACTTAACTACCTAAGGACTAAACCCATCATGGTAACTTCATGTTAGCCACAATCACATATATAATAGTTTATCACAATCACATGATATGTAAACCTTTGTGTTTATCCATGATATATAAACTCACCCAATATTTCCAATTGGGCTAATATAAAATCCCATAAACTGTAACAACACATTAATACCCATAGAACAATATAAAACCATAATCACACAATTGGTAAATGAAATTCCACTCCCCTGGTAACTCAAAGGTCCACTACAAAAGTGCTATCTAGGCATTAGCATAATTCATTTACCTGATTTCTAACCATCCTATCTCTATTCTACCAAGACCTGGGTCATAAAAAAAGATGAAGAAAAATATAATACCATTTTTTAACACTTCAAAATGAATCACCCTGTCTAGGTATAAGATTAACATGATCTCATGTATCCCCCTTGTACACAATAGGGTATTGAATAGTAGTGAAGGCCTAGGCAGCATCATGGAGAGACTATATGTAAAATCCCTAAACCCATACTTCTATATTCGATGCTAAAAACATAAAATTTACATTTCTTGATTTGATATTGATAAATGTGACCCAATTTTTTTCTTTCTATCCAAACCTTACAACATCAAAAGGAAATATTAGATCACTTGTATACCCTTGGACCTTTTAAGTTTAGATATTTAGAGAATTAGGACAAACACTTAATGACTTGGATTCATAAACAACTAGAATAAATATATCAACATTATATCCCAATATAACCATATTTTATTATTTAACAATAGGTTATCTCCATAATATATGTGGAACTCTTATAGAAATGATTATTTTAACATCTTACCTCATAACCTGGGGAAAAAGAAACATAAGAAGGGTGAGCACAAATGCTCAGTAAGGGTAAATAAATGGGATTTTAATGATCATATAATCATAACATTGGAAAAATAGTATGAGAACATGATATTATCATTTTAAGTCATTGCTCTTCAAATAAAAGATCTTACTCTTGATTGATGACATAAATCTTGGTATTTTATAAGATATGAGTTCTAAAGTAAGTAAATAATGTGATCCATGAGTAGATAATATAAGCATAAATATTAAGTTATGGAATACACATAAACATAGAAAATCCATGGGTTGATATAATTAATGGTTGGGATACACCACCATCCCCAGTAGAATCCCTTTCCTCATTTTGGAATGGTTTCACTCCCCAAACTATCATAGTAGTCAAGTTTCACTCCCAAGACCACCATAGCAAACAAAGTCCCTTACTGAACTTAGTTAACTCAGTATTCCAATCCTATCTATCTCATGAGATATAAATCATTACCTAATGAATTGGATAGAGATATAGTTCCCACCCATAATATAAATAAAATCATAAATATGGGTTCCACAAGATCAAAAAACATTCGTCATCTCAGAATTTAGTAAACGAAACGAATTTCATAAACATTTCATCAAAGTATAACCCTTGGAAAAGGGAACGGGTTTCATCAACATCTTGTCATCGTAAATATAAAACATCCAGAAAAATAACAAGTATGGTATACTTTGGTAATATCACCAATAATGATTAATTATCATCAAAGGATTACATTTTAGCTTTAAAAATGATTTTGAAAGATTACTTGGAATAATTTCTGAGGAAAATAACTTTTCCATTTTGAAATCACTTATTTTTTTTAAAGTTTGGAACTTATAAATGAAAAATATTTATTTGAAAATAAAATTGTAAAATTATAAATTAAGATTAATATAATTTAGTTATCATGAAAGAGGTAAAATATTCTCATTTCATATAAGTTAAAAAACATTTATTCTATATATTTTTTTGAAAAACTCATAAAGTACCTCATTTGAAAAACAACAAAAAAATTCCTTTCAAATCATTTTGTAAATAGTCAAACATGGTTAAAAATGATTTTAAATAAGTATAGGGAAATATTTAAAACCATTTTAAAAAAATAGAAAACATGTACATGGAATAAAAATATTCCCTAGTGAATACTTAATCATAAAAAATCCTGAATAATGATGACATTGTGATATAAACACTTAACACTGGTAAATTTTGAATCATAATCCCCATAAAATAAATAAATTTATATGGATATGTAAATCCCATAATTTTCATGGGAAGAGTAAAAAAATAAATTCATGTTCATTATATACACCACACATAGAAAACAAGTAGTGTATAAGAAATGTGTCCCACTGAAATAAAAGTAAGATGAAGATCTCTTACCACTTTTAAATCAGTTGAATCGCATTCCACATGAAAGAATAACATTTAACACAACTTTAAATATAATTATAATAAATTAATTAATTATATAACATGTCTAATGGGTGTTATATACACCTCATAAAATAATATAGGTGCATAACATCAAAATATGTCTCAACGAATGAAAATTGAGATGAAGTCTCTTACCTCAGGTTCGATTTTATTTGTACATGTTTGAACCACATGTATAATAAATATAGAATAATTATACATATATTATATAACTATACTCATATATATAATACAATATTTTATTTAATTATAATATTTTGTCACCTGTTTATTATTAATTAATTATTAAAATCATTGTTTTCGAGTGGTAACTTCTTTGTTTTTCATGTATGTTTCGGTTCAGAAGTCTCAGTCCTTGTACTTTTATCATGATCCCATAATTTATATAATTTTAATCATGGTATAAAAATAATATATATATATATATATATATTAATTATATACATGTTTTTAATCATTCATAAAAATTATTGATGGAAAAATAAATTATATTATTCATGGATATGGTAGGTCGTACGTACGCAAGAACGTTATTTCTATTTTTCAACTAATGGAATAAAATAAATTTAAATAATAATATTAATTTTAAGAATAATAACTATGGTATATATATTATTTATATTCATAAAATCTATCCTTATTACTATAAATTTGAAATATAAATGAAAAAAATTATCACATTACATTGTGGATATGGTAGTCCAAACGTATGCACGTGCGACATTATCATTTCC
Organism: Viscum album; assembly: GCA_963277665.1. NCBI lineage: Eukaryota > Viridiplantae > Streptophyta > Magnoliopsida > Santalales > Viscaceae > Viscum > Viscum album. Next base: position 730,941,324 of record OY728132.1, on the reverse strand, counting down.
CAAAAGACTGGATGATAAGAAGGTAGGAATGATTTTATCATTAAAAAAGTATAATTTTATCATAAATATCATATATAAACATTATATTCATCACAATACCCATCCATAAAATACGGTGGGGAAAAATGAATCGTATCGTTACGTGGAGACGGTAAGCCATACATACGAATGAGCGATACGTTCACTTTTTAGTTGATGGTAAAGAGGGTATATAATAGTGTTTTAATAATAATTATAAAATTTTAGAATTTTCAAGTCACTGATGTTATTATTTCATGATAAATATTAAATATTATATGTGGTAAATAAGATTAGAAAAAGAAAGTGATCGGTTAGAGCAATTACCTCTTCTTCGAAATGACTCATTTAGATATCCTCTAAAGGGATCTAGGGTTGGTCTTTTAAAAATTTCATCACCTTCCTAATGTGTCTAGGAAAGTTTATAAGATAATTTGGTAGATTTTGGTTTAGATATAAGGTTCAAAGTTGTGTAATGAAATAAGGGAGGATATTTCCTTTTATAATGGAATGAGGGGCACTTCTGGAATTTCTCAAAAGATTAAAATAGAATAAGATTATTCTAGATCCAAATGCTTTAAAATATCATATAAATTCATATGGGATGAAATTTTAGACCATATATTATCCCATTTGTTCTTATTTAATATTTTTATTATTTTTAAATAATTTAATAAATTAATAATCCCATAAATTACCATTATTGTCAATTTTGTTATTATTCATTACATTAACTTTTAAAACATCAATACAACAAGTCAAATTAGAAAAAAAAAACTATTTTATTATATCCTAAACATGATAATTTAATCTATATAATTTTTTATCATCTTAAATATCTCAAATTATATTTATTTTGATATTTTTAATATCATTTATTTTATTTTTTTCATTAATTGAATAATTACTGCATCGGCTTTGTGTAAGCATTTAAGTTAATTATTTCTTCACAAAAAATTAAAAATAAATTACCATTATAAAGATAAATATTTTAGATTTAGAAATACTATTTATAATTGAACATATATTCTGGATAACCACATATTAAAAATATTGTAGTTATTAAAAACAAGAGTGTGACATATTTGACATTTCATTAAATAAAGTATTATAAAGGTTATAATCTTATATAAGTGGCTAAAAATGTTATGACTTAAACCCTTGGATGATTATAGTTGATATATAATATTAAAATAATATTTATTCAAGCTTTTTAGTCATTTAATGGTTCTTATAATTTTATTTTTAGAGTTTTTAAAACCATTTTATTGGTTTTCTTCTGCTTGCACAAGCACTGTGTTAGTGTTGCATAATCATTTAATGTAATTATTTCATATATAAAAATTTAAAATAAATTACTATCATTAAAATATATTAATTATCCTAAAGATAGTAATTTATATTCATTAATCATGTGTATTTACTCATATCCATACAAAGAAAACTTATTTAATTTGTTATTTTCACTTTTCTAGCCTTGCGTAAGCATTACACAATCATTTGGATAATATGTTTGTTATATAACTCCAAAATTATAATTATCACTAAAAATCATCATTTATAGATTATATTTAATAAAATGGTCATGAAAAGACTTTATAACTCTTAATTATTATCAAATAAACTAAATTTTACTTTTATAGTGTTGTGCAATCATTGTGTAAGCACTGAAAATGATTTTCATATTTATCATGAAATAATTTATAATTTTCATTTTATGAATTATTTTGGTATGAAATTTATATTATAATATCATACATTATTCTTTACTTAAGTTTAGTACATTTTTATATCATAATATCATCTTGATGATATCACAAAAGATACCGTATATTATATAAAAAACTATATTTTTTACTATTAACCAAAAATTTAACTTTTCAAAAAATTCTCAAAATTCAAACATAAAATAATTTTGATATGATGGTTTCAAAAATTAAATTAATTTTTTAAAATAAATTTTCTAAAACTTCCATAAATTAATTATAATATTTAATCATAAAAAGAAAGAAAACCCATTTTTGAAGTAAATGTATTTCTAAAGAATAAAATGACATTACTAAAAAAATATGTTATTATTTTCTAATCATTTACCAATACATTTATATTGAGTATGATCTATATATTTATTTCATAAATTAGTTATTCCTATTAACACCCACCAATTTAACTGCTAGATTATAACAGTCACATTTAATTAATAATATTTTGTTGTTTGGTTAAGCTCAGTGTTGCATATCTTGTACACTATCAAACATAGTATTTACTTTTAAAATACTGGGGTATTACACTATACCCTCAGTAGAAGATACACAATATCACAAGTATAATAGAAGGAAATAATAAATTATTGAATAAAAATAATACCATTAACAATATAGTAGAATCATCAAAAGAAAACAACATCCATGCCATAATAGGACGGCATGGAAGAGTCATATATCAAGTCTTCAGGATCCCCACATGTGGTGGATCAATGTTTCAGAATAACTAAAAGATAAGAGAAAATATAAATATGAAATTATAGCAAAGATCCTAGAGTCTGTCCTGGAATCACCTTGATCTACCCAACTCCTCCTGGTCAAATTCCTGACATAGTGTCTTTTCCCTTTATTATATCCCTGATCATAAAGTATGCACGTGCATCAATATATACATGCAAGGTGTGAGTATAAACCTGATAAGACACTACCAATGAATCCTTAACATAATTGCATAATTTTTATATAGATTTGTATTTAATGACTAAAATATAAAATCATAAGTAAACATACAACCGGTCGAGTCATCATGCACTAACCAGGCTGTTGTGAACCCCGGTCCCATATGCTTCAATGCCATGGAGGATGATATTTCATATCAATCTATCCACATAATCTAGATAGGGTATCATAATTAAACTGATGACTCAAACATATCATTGATGGATAGCCTCATATAAACAGAACTAGGTCACACATATCATCCCATGACTCAACCATCTCACTAATAGATAGCCATAATATAATAAGAACAAGTATCACATATCATTCCATGACTCAAACATCTCACTGATGTATAGCCATAATATAATCAGAAGAATTTGTACATATTAAAATATCATCCAAAAGAATAGAGTTCACTGGGATACACACACACCCACATATTAATCAGAATCACACAACAAAGTTCATACTGGTCCACACACGCACCCACATTCTAATTGGAATCACATGAAAGAGTTCTCACTAGGCCACACACACACCCACATGCTAATCAAAATCAGGCACATTTATATAAAATTTGTAACATGGTAAAGACTTCCTACCTCAAGTCTAACAGAGTCCAATTGTCAAGAATCACCACCGAAATCAATCCTTATACACCAAAACCCTATGGTTAGTCCCAAAATTCATCACACCATCGTCCCAAAATAAGAAATCATGGAGAAGGAAACTTTTAGGGCAATACTACTACAAAATGGGCTTTTAACAGTGATGGCCTTTATCAGCACTAAACAAAATCATTGCTAAAGATGGCCTTTATCAGTGATAAAAAAAGCACTGATAAAGAGTTTCCTTTATCAACTCTAAACAAAATCACTGATAAAATTTACCCTTTATTAGTTCTTTTTTTAACACTGATAAAGCATAACTTTTAACAGTGCTTTTCTTTAGCACTGATAAAGGGTACCTTTTATCAGTGATTTATTTTTAGCACTAATAAAGGGTAACCTTTATCAACAGTTTATTTTTATCATTGATAATGGTTATCCTTTATCAATGCTAAAAAACGCTGATAAAGGTCTTGAATAAAATGAAATAATTAAACAAATAAAAATTAAAAATTAGTAAATTAAAAAATTTATTAATTAAATAACTGTTAGTAAAAATGAATAAATTTAATATACATATATATAAATTATAAATATTAATAAATAGTATATATTATATATATAGATGTGTAAAATGAATAAAATGAAATAATTAAACAAATTAAAATTAAAAATGGGTAAATTAAGAAAAATATTAAACATTTTATTAATTAAATAATTATTGATAAGAATGAATAAATTTAAAATACATATATATAGATTATAAATATTAATAAATATTATATATTAAATATAGATATATAAAATGAATAAATTATAATAATTAAACAAAAAAATTAAAAATGAATAAATTAAAAATTATTAAAAAAATTATTAATGAAACAATTACTAATGAAAATGAATAAGTTTAATATATATATATATATTATAAATAGTAATAAATAATATATATTAAATATAAATATACAAAATGAATAAAATGTAATATTTAAAAACATATTAATATCTTATTCATTTTTAATGGTTTTTATACATAATTATTCATTAATACATTTAATATAGAAATATATTCATATATATATGTATATCAATGTATATAATATTTCTTAATCTATGATTTATATAATACAAAATATTTATTCAATTACATTAAATAAGTCATATATTTTGTAGTTTATAATTAAAAATCAATATAATTTTAAAATAGTTATTAATTGCAACGAGTAATGGTCATAATCAAATGTCATTTTATTTTTTAATTTAAAATATGTCAAAGGTGTGTTACATTGATTTCATATACCTAAATGGCTCAAAGGCATTCATTTTTTATTCATTTTTGATAATCCTTCTTTTAAGGGTTGAAGGGGAACCTTTACATGGATCGTAGGCTTTCATGACATTACATGACCTAGAGGTCTAGAGGAATTCATCCCAGACTATGAATACTTGGAACCGCCCCTCCCTAACATCTGTATCATGATTAGATCTCCACCTTTGGATGGCTGTTCAGCTAGCTCTCTTGTGCAGTGATGCATAGGCCCGGTACCGATGGCAATGTCATACCCTCTCATTCTTCCAAATCTAGTAGCTCTACTCTGGTGAATGCATCTTTCTCTGAACCTCTTCTAGAGCTTGTTCTATATAGAATCTTCCTGGTTTCTTATATCTGCACATCATGTGGTCTGAAGTCCTTGAGGTAGCCCGAAGGCCTTAAGGTGACCTGAATTCTTTGAGGTGTCCTGAAGGCCTTACTAACCCAAAGGCCTGGGTGGCCTGAAGGCCTTAAGGACTACAAGACGAAACTATTGGGCCAAAGGTGAATAGTTCTGGCTATTATAATACCAAATAGTACCTACTACAAGACTGCAACAGTAGCTACTATAGTGCCTGCTACAGCAACCCAGAAAAATGTCTTCGCCTGGATTTGATCTTAGGTCTCGTGGATGCACTTGAAGAGGCCTTACCAACTAGGATAAGGCTCAAATTCCATTTAATTCACATACAAATATGTAAACGCACACTTAAATATTTATACAATTAAACAAATCTTATATAGAAACACATACACCTAATATTTATGTAATTTATTCAAATTTTAGTGTTCATTTTAGAATTTCATTATAACATGATACATTTAATATATTATGTTTTTAATAATTAAATTTTATTTATTTGTTTTTAATATTATTACAGTTAGGTATTATTTATTCATTTTTAATATTTAATATTTTTTATTTATTTTTTATTTATTTTTTTAAGTTAATCATTTTCTATTTTTTATTTATATTTATTTATTTACTTTGTTTTAATATTTTTAATATGTATTAATATTTATTTCAATATATATCCATATTTTTTTAATAATTTATATTTATTTAATAAAACTTATCCATTTTACCAATATTTTTAAAGTGTACTCATTTTTTATTATTCAATTTCACTCATTTTTAACATATGATTGCATTTAAGATTATATATTCATTAATAATACTAAAAATATATTTATAAATTTATATTTATTTTATTTATATATTTATATATTTATAATTATAAATAAGTAAATATTATTTTTTAAAAATTATATTATTATAAATAAATATAAAATTATAATAAATTTATTTAAATAATGAATATATTTACTATATTTATATTTATATATATATAATTATATAAATATATATAATGATATAAATATATAAATATTATTATTTTTTAAGTATTTTTATAATTATAAATAAATAATTATATATTTAAATAATTATAAAATCAGAATAAATATATTTAAATAATGAATATATTTACTATATTTATATTTATATTTATAAATAGTTATTAATTATATATATATAATTATATAAATATATATAATGATATAAATATATATATAATTATAAAATTATAATAAATATATTTAAATAATGAATATTTTTACTATATTTATATTTTTCTATATTTATTAAACATATATAATGATATAAATATATTTATAATTAGAAATATATTTACAAATATATTTATAAATGTATATTTACAATATTTATAAAATTATATATATGTATATATAATTATAAATAAAAATATATAATTTTTTAAAAAATATATATATAATTATATAATTATATTTTTAAAATATTATAAAATTATAATAAATAAATATATAATTATATAAATATATTTAAAAAATATTTATAATTTATCGCTATAAAGTTTTAGTAGCGATGCAGATTTCTTTTATCAGCGCTTCCTTAGCACTGATAAATGTAGTTTTTATCAGGTCTTATTAATTTAGTGCTGATAAAATGTATCTTTATCAGCACTTTTTTGGAAGCACTGATAAAAGTCACCCTGATATATTTTAAGAACTCTAACTATGACTATTTCAGTTGTGATATCTCAAGCTTTCTATGGAAGCCACATATTGTCAATGCTCCTCCTCCTCAAATCCAGGCTTGAATCAAGGCTCGAATCAAGACTCAAACACATCCAAGGCTTGAATCCAAGGCTTGAACGAATCAAGACTCGAACGAATCCAAGGCTTAAAAGAAGACAAGCTTTCATGCATGATATATCTACTTTATCTCATACGAATCAAAGGTTGAATCTAAGGTATGTTATTTTATCCTCCTCCTCACTCATTGATTGATTGTTTCAGATCTGCATAAGGTGCTTTTGACTATATATTTTTGAGCATCCTGTCGATTTATAATTCTCTCTATTTTCGTTTCTTTTTGCATTGTTTTGTTCATTCTCTATCACTATTCATTACCTTTTGTCACTATGGTTCTATCATTGCTTTCCCACTCATTATTGTTGATAGTTTTATATCATCTATAATATCCTTAGGTAGGTGTATTTATTCTTTATTTGACCCCTAATTTGTTTCATGTTCTTAGGTGTTTGAAATTGGTTTCTCTAAAATTATAATTTTTATTTGGTTTTAATTAGATTTAAATATTCTTGCTGCTCAAGGTTTTTAAGGGATTATAATTGATTTCCAATTGGGTTTTTATGGATTTAGATTTTTTTATATGTGTATTTGTGTCTTATTATTACTAAAATGTATTGAATGTGTTTATTTTAGATGGTGAAGTATGTTTGAGCATATGAAACTTTGACCAATTAATCTTGTGATGCGAAAATTGTATGACCAAGATGTTAGGGATAGTCCTGATGAAGCATTGAGTGATATCCCCTTGGATGGTGAGTCTGAGGATTGTTTATTGAAATAATCTGATTCCTCTTATCCATTAAAGAAATTAATAGTTCTTTGTTCCCCCATTTCAGCTGGTGGTGGGGAGTATACACTTGAGGTTTCTCTAGAAGATCTATAAAATAGGGAATCAGAAAATATTTCTATCCATCGCTGAAAATTTTGATTTAATTTAAAAGTGTTTTTATAATACTTATGTTGTTTTTTATGTCCATTGATATTTTTGGGGGTTCCTATTCCATGAATTGGATCATTGTTTTGGCAGCAAGGGATTAAAAGTGGGTGCTTCTACCAAATTAATCTATTGTGGGGGTTCTGTAACTAAAATAATTAGCTAGGGGATTGCCTCTATGATTAAGCAGAGGCAGCTTTGTTTCTCTTCCTGCAAAGTAAGTGGTGGAAACTTGAAGTAAAGTGATAAATTCCAACACTGTAGGGGTGAAAAGGTTTCGATGGAGAATAATTATATTTAAGTTTTGGTGCATAAAGTAAACTTAAGCAAATTTCATAGTTATGGATAGACATATAGATCTTCCAAAGAAACCACAACTGTATACTCCTCACCACCAACTGAAAAGGTAAATTCTTACTACTTCATCAACAAGGACAATTCACTCCTTTTCTATAATCATGAAAAATTGAATTACTATTACTTATTTAGTTAATTTTGGCACCATTTTATCTATTATTTTTAAGTTAATTTACTTATCATTTTTATATAATATTTATTTATTTATTTTCATAGATGTTTTGGGAAGTCTTTTTTCCCTTCAACCGTATAAAAAAATCTAGAAAAGAGATAACATGTTGCTTTCAGATGATGAATTTTAGGCATCATGGGGTTTCCTCTTCCATTCAAATGGAACATTTCATTATTTTCTAGTTTGGTGAGGATGGTTGAAAGAAAAACACACATCACGTACTTAATCCTTCATACCTCAATCTAATACACATTGTGCTCGGTATGACTCAAACTGTATGTTTTTAATTTATAATTTACATTTTAGTTCAAAACACAAAGTAACCAAAGTATATGGTTCTAGGATTTATGATTCATAAATTTATGTTATGTGTTATACCATGTTTAGAGTTATAGAAAGTTCATAATTTTATGATCTAATATAGTATATAGAATTGATTAGAAATAGAGCCAAGCAGAAGGAATGATAACTTCACCAATGTATGTGTTGCAAAGAGTAATAAGGATCATATATCTCATGGTCTTAAGCCATCATTTCAAAGTGAGATAGTCTCTCAAGTGTCTTCATAATATGAGGAAATATTATCATGTGTTAAAAATATGTGTAGATAATTCTATGAGTTATATTTATTTTAAGGGAAGAAAGAGAATAAGAGAATGGTAGAGAAAAATATGGATAAGGGGTGAAGGGAAAGAAGGGTTTCCCCATATGTGATAAGTGTAGAAATAATCATCCTAGTAAATGCTTTAAGGGAATATTAGTTTGTTAAGTGTGTAGAAAAATGACACCAAGTTCGTGATTTCAAGGGTAAGAAAAAGGTATCCAATGTACAATGTTTCAAGTGCAAGGAGATGTAACACTATGTGAATTGATATCCCAAGCATCAAAGAAATATACTCCAAATGATGTTACTAGATAATGATCAAGTTATGATACTACCATAGATGAAGTGGAATTATTAATATGCCTATTCAATAATCATTTCATTTTAATATTTTATTAGCAATTTACTGGTTATAAGAATTATGGAATATATGAGGATTGTACTGCATTACTTTTTCATTAAGGATTTGAGACCATAACTTAAATGGTACCAAGAAAATATATTCAGTGGAAAGATAAATTTTTTGTAAAATGCATGATTGAGAGAAATACAACCCTAAATATACTCCTAATTTTAAGATAATGATAATGAAAATATTGATTTTGGTAAGTGTTGACTACCTTGGAATTAATTAATGACTTTTTGAAAAGTGGTATATGCTATTAGTGATGGAGTTTGAAAAACTTTTGGATTTAAGGAATATATCCAACAATATGTATCTTAATTAAGGAATATGGAAGAGTTCATTTTTCCAATAAGGTTTAATAGTAATTTGAGTTATTATCATATTTCTGGAGGATACATGATGAAGTTATTCACATGTTAGGAATGTGAAAATTCATAGTTTCTTTATGTTTATTAAGGTCTAATGATAAGTTAATCTTGGAAATATAGATACCTTATTTCTAAAATGTTGAATCGTTATATTTTTTAAGGTTTAACCATTTATGAATGGTTTAATTTGACCATTGTATGAGGTTTTAGAGTTTAATGTATTACTTCACCACATGACGTAACCTGTGCTAAGAGATGAATTATAGATAGTTCAAGGTGCAATCAAAGCATAATACTGTGTTTATGAAATAAAAATGTATATTTATACTCTTACAAAGTAGAATAATTCCTCAAATTAAGGATCATAATCTTTGATAGTATCAATGAATTTTTTTCATTACAATAGTTTATAGTTTTTTAGTAATCAACTTTTATCTGAACATGTTCTCTATTACTTTCCATCAAAACTTCATAGTTTGGCTTTCCTTCCATGTACAGGTTATTACTTCTAACTAATGTCACCCCATTCGAAATCATAATTTTTTTTATGAGAAACTCATTTCACTTAACCTCTTTTTAAGAGGATATTTTATTAACCTTATTTCTGATTTGGGTTTCCCACAAGAGAATTTTCAAGTGTCAACCTTTAACTTTTGAAGTGCAATTTTGAATTGTGAGGACGCAATTTTGTTAAGGGAGGAATAATATAACACCCCAAAATTTTTATTTATAATTTTAAATACATTATGTTATGAAAAATAATAAATTTAAATTTAAGTGTTTTAATTAATAATAATACTTATAAATAATTATAATTTATAGCTTTTAAATTAATTAATTAATGTTATAAAAAAACAAATACTATTTTACAGTATTATTTTGTAAAAGAATATTTTAATATGAATATATGTATTTGATTCATTTTTATCAATATATTATTTAATTAAATATTTTAAGAATAATACATATATTGACTATTATAATCATTTTGATAAATACTCAATTATGTTACGAATTTATTCATTATTAATATGACACCCCAAGATTTTATAGTATATTTTTTCATAAATAATTTCAATACATTAGATAGCTTATATGCACACAAAACTGAGTCTCTATGAAACAAAACTTTGTTATATTTATAACCTAGCCTTTAAACTCTATTTTTTCACTTTTTTTATTTGAATTTTTAAAAACAGACATACACTGTTGCGATCAGTAAGTTTTTTAGAGTTTAATAGGATCAACTTAATTTTTGGTGAATAGTAACTTGACCCTTATGAATAATAATGTACCCTTATAAATAGTAATTTTACCCTTATGTATAGTAATATAACCCTTATGAATAGTAACCTCACCCATAAAAGTATAAATAAAATATAGACACCATATTAATGAGAGTGAGTGTTTTAAAAATTAATAATTAAGTGTTGGTATTTTAGTGAGTAATGAATATTTATTTAATAAATTGATTTAAAATAAAATTCATTTTCATAAAATTTGTTAGTTAATAAATATATTTTTTTCTATTATTTTAGGATAATTTAATAAGACCTTAGTAAATTTTTTAGGGTGCTATAAAATCAGTTTTAGTTTTAAAAACTGTATTTTTGGAGTATATGATGATTTTATTTAAAAACAAAATTTCACATATTTAGAAAATTATTTTGATAAAATAGAGTCCATTTTTAAATTCTACATATTGAAAAAAATTTGGGGTCAATTTTTAGGATTTTTCTAAAATACTTAAATTTTTTGTGAATATTGAAATACGGTAATTTACAGTATATGTAAATAAATAAAATTTGCATCATGATTGTTTCATGGCTGATGTAAATGGTGATTGGTTTGAACTCAAATTCACTTATTAATTTTTTTGGTTACAAGAATCTATACTATTGCTTATCTTGAGAAAAATAATAAAATAATGAATAAAATAATAAGAAATAACCCCTCTCCTTCACTATAAAAACCAACCCTCACTCCCTCTTCTCTTCACTCCTCTAAGCCTTGAAGCTTCTCAAAGTTTTGCCCAAATAATCTTCCCTAGTCCCTCTCTACGTCCAATGGCCCTTTTAATTTCCAAAAGACCAAAACCAATTTTCTTAAGGAGGTTATTTCAAGAGGTAAATCCTCTTCCTTTTTCATTTAATTTCATTTCAATTTATCTTTTTTATTATTCTCTCCTAACCCCATATGTAAAAATGATCATGATAAATATATTATAATCTATATACTATGATTATATCATGTTAATTTAATAACCATTATCAATCTCCTTTCTCTCCCTCTTTTATTTTATAAATTAAATCATCATCCGGGAGGTACCAATTTACAACCTTTTTGGACGACGAAGTTTCATTCTTTAAATTATTCTTAAAATCCGTTCATGAAACCATTTTAATGGTGGATGTAGATTTTAAATTTTATAATATAACCCTTTTTATGTTATGTAAGTAACATATTTATGTAATACTAAACGATAAAACAAAATGAGTTTTTTATGATCAATAAATGACGTAATAATCTAAATGATTATCACTAAATATAATATCTAATGATTAATCCTCATACCATATAACCAAATGAATTATATCACCATTTAACATTATTTATGTTTATTAGTATAATATAAATTCAATTCTAGAGAATTATACCAAATCCACATGAACTTCCATACTCATATACAAGTATACCGATCATGAAAACCAAGGAATTGAATGCTCCCGAGCGATTGAATTGTATCTTATAAATCATCCAAAATGAAATAAATGAACTTAATAAAATTCTAAAAAAATAAATTAATATAATATTCTTAATTAATTAATTATTGGATTTCATTTTATTATTCAGGATGTTAATGTCAAGTGCAAAACTCATTTCCTAATAAGGTAAGGGTTTTCTCATCTCACTTCCATTTCTGTGAAATATTATTTATTCACTATTATTTATCATGTATGGTGTATGTATAATTTCTATTTATGTATATTATAATAAATATATTTATTTTCATGGTGATAAATATATCATTTAGTGAATATTAATTTTGGGGCATATGATTTGATTGATTACAAAGTGGTAAGGGGTTTCTACACAAACCCCAATTTTCTTTCGGGTTACTCTTATTCTCTACATATCTCAAAAAAATCTTAATTATACTTATTTAATACTAATAAATTTTGTTTTAATGTTCTATATATGTTTACCAATCATAAAACTTATTTCTTTTATGGGGAGTTACATGTTTTAAAAGGATCTTTCAAATTTTCTTCCTGATAAACAGGCCCGATTTAAGGGAACTTCTCAAATTATTACATATTTTAAAGTGTACTATATAATCTATTTTAATCCATAATTATTTTTATAAAATCACACATTTTATCTTGAAAAAATATCTTGGTTCAATTATGGTTTTATGAAAACTAACATTCCCTTCCACTTTAAAATCTCTTTAATATTTTTCTTAAACTGCACTAAAATGTTTCATTTCTAAAGCTTCTTTAAAAACACTTTTTACATGATTTCACTTTAGTGAGACAACATTTATGCCTCAAATATAGTTTCAATGTCCTTATATTTTATTTTTTGGGATATACATTTTTACAATCTGATTTTATGATAAAAAAATGATTTTTTAAAATAACTCTTCTTTCCAAAGTAAAAAAGGATTTTTCTCATCTCACTTTAACTTTTATGAGATATATTCCATGTTCTCCACTTATTCCTTATATGTGGTTTATGTACTGTAATTTGGTATATCATAACAAGAGTCTCATTTTTATCATGATACTCTGAGGGATTATTATTTGAATGTTTCAAGGTGGTATGGGACACTTTGGAATGTTTAAGGTTTATTTCCTCAAGAATTTTCCAATGGTATCATTTAAAAGTATCGCCATCTATTTCAACGTCCTTTTTTTAATCTTGTACTTAGTTGAAGTTCATATCTTATTATATCATCTAGAATATGTTGTTGAAGGGTTTCTGATTAGTTTGATAGTGGATGTGCTATCTTGATACCATTCACTATATTACTCTAAATGGTTAGTGTGTATGTTTAATGATTAGTAAAAGTTATTTACATTTCATATGTTAGTTTAAATATGAATTTACATATTGATTATTTTCACCCCTTTCATACAATGAATTCATTATACTTAGTAAGTGTTCGGTGGGTCCCACTATAGCCCCTCTATGAATCGGTAGGTCTCATGAGACAAACTAGTTTGGGTTTTTACCTGTTTATGTATGGTCTTGGCATGAGGACTTGATAGTATAGTTATGATGTCTCAAATTATTAATTACCTCATTATTAAACTAGTAATTGATAGTCCATGTGATTATTCGACTAGTAGAATACTCATGGTTATGTTCTTTTATGGCATCATTTATTTAGTTTTTATTATTTCTGTGTTATACTCATGTAGTTTATTTTTAAAGGCACGTGTTTTTAGTTATTCACCATGCCTAATGTTTTTGTTTACAATATATTTTGTTTTATTTATTACCCTTATTAAGAATTTGATCTTACCCCTTTCTTATGTTTATTTTCCCCAGGTTATGAAGAAGAAAACATTATATAATCTTTCAAGTATGAAATTTATTTCATTTAATATATTATTATGTTTTATTTTTTTTCCAATGTATTATGGGTATTATGTATATAATCAGGTTTTCCAAGACTATTAAACTGATTTGTCTTTTAGGATTTAATTCCTTGTAATCATTCTAATGTAATAAAATAATGCACAGGCTCCAGGTTTCTGGGGTCGGGGAGTTACAAAACATGCTCATGTTGTATTGATAGTTTATTAAAATTCTTTATAAGTCATTTTCAATATATAGAGATTATTCTCACATAAAACTGATGCACGATGTGATCGGTATGACTCAAAGTGCATGTTTCCAGTTTAAAATGACATTTTAGTAAAAAAGACAAGTGACATACTCAAAACAAAGAAAACACATTTTTATTATTTTTATACTTTAGTAAAATGATCCATAAGTCATTTTTGATGTGTAAGAATCATCCAATCCTCAATCTAATGCATGGTATGACTGGTATGACTCCAAGTGTGTATTTTTATTTAAAATTAACATTAATTTTAGTAAAAAAGATAAGTGACATACTCAAAACCAATAAAATTCATTTATATTGTTTTGATACTTTATGAAAACAATTAATAAGTCATTTGGTATGTTTATGAATCATCAAAACCTCAATTTGATACACGATATACCCAGAATGACTCAAACTGTCTGTTATCAGTTTAAAATTGCCAGTTCTGTTCAAAAATTTTCACTCATTGGAAAAAAATAAAATGCAATTGTATTTTCTGTATAATTTATTAAAACAATTTATAAGTCATTTTTTATATGTAGGAATTATTCTCACATCAAACTGGCACATGATGTGGCCAGTATGACTCAAAGTGAATTTTTTTAGTTTAAAATGACATTTTAGTAATGTAGTCAAAACCAAGAAAATAAATTCATGTTATTTTGATAAATTATTAAAATGATACATAATTCATTTGGTGTGTGTATGAATCATCCTCACCTAAATCTCATGTATGGTATTACCAGTACGACTCCAAGTGTGTCTTTTTATTTAAAATTGACATTAATTTTAGTAAAAAAGACAATTGACCTACTCAAAACCATGAAAACACATTCATATTGATTTGATACTTTAATAAAATGATATATAAGTCATTTTGGACATTTAGGAATCATAATCACCTCAATTTGATACATGATGTGCCCAGTATGACTCAAAGTTTCCATTATTAGTTTAAAATTGACATTTTAGTTCAAAAAGTGTCACTCACTGAAAACCAATAAAATGCACTCGTATTGTCCTGATAATTTAGTAAAATTATTCATGATTTCTTTTTGACCTATAGGGATTAGTCTCATATCAAACTGGAACATGATGTGACTGATATGACTCAAAGTGTATGTTTCCTGTTTAAAATGACATTTTAGTAAAAAACACAAGTAGTGTACTCAAAACTAAGAAAATGCATTCAAATTGTTTTGATACTTCAGTAAAATGATCACTAAGTCATTTGGGATGTGTAGGAATAATTTTCACCTCGATCTGATGCATTGTGTGATAGGTATGACTCTAAGAATGTATTTTTATTTAAAATTAACACTAATTTTAGTAAAAAAGACAAGTGGCGTACACAAAACTAGGAAAACACATTAATATTGTTTTTATAATTTAGTAAAATGGTCTATAAGTTATTTAAGGCATGTATGAATCATTCACAACTCAATTTGATACACGATGTTCCTGATATGACTCAAAGTGTCCTTTATCAATTTAAAATTGATATTTTAGTTTAAAAAGTATCACTAACTGAAAACCAACCACATGTAGTCGGATTGTCTTGATAATTAAGGATAATTATTCATAAGTTATTTTTGACATGTATTAACCAGTCTCACATCAAATTGACACATGATGTGACTGGTATAACTCAAAGATTGTGTTTCCAGTTTAAAAAGACATTTTAGTAAAAAAGACAAGTGATGTACTCAAAACCAAGAAAATTCATTATTATTGTTTTTATACTTTAGTAAAATTATCTGTAAGTCATTTTGGTGGTGTAGGAATCAGTTTCACCTCAATCAAACTCACGGTGTGACTGGTATAACTCCAAGTGTGTCTTTTTATTTAAAATTGACATTAATTTTAATAAAAAGGATAACTAACATACTCAAAATTGAGAAAGAACATTTGGATTTTTTTTTATACATTATTAAAATGATCTGTAAGTCATTTTGGATGTGTATAAATCAGTTACACCTCAATCTGATACATGATGTTCCTGGTACAACTCAAATTTTCCATTATCAGTTTAAAATTGACATTTTAGTTCCAAAAGTGTCACGCACTGAAAACTAAGAAAAAATAACTTGGATTTTATTAATAATTTAAGTTAAAATTTTATAGGTAATTTTTTATTTGTAGTAATTATTCTCACATAAAACGGACACATGATGTGACCGGTATGACTCAAAGTGTGATTTTTTAGTTTAAAATGATATTTTAGTAAAAAAAATAAGTGACATAATCAAAACCAAGAAAAAACAATCATATTTATTTTATACTTTAGTAAAATGACCCAAAAATTATTTAGGGCATGTAGGAATCATTCATACCTCAATTTGACGCACAGTGTGACTGGTATGACTCTTAGTGTGTCTTTTTATTTAAAATTGACAATAATTTTAGTAAAAAAGACAATTGACATTATAAGTTCTTAGCCTTAATCATTACATAATCTTGAATTGAGTTAATAATTCACATTGAGTATCTTTTCAGGTCTATATCCTTAGATAATTAGGCCATAACTTATACATAATAACTTTAATATTATAAATAGACACTTCTTCTCACTATCAATTTTTTCATAAAACAAAAACTCCTAAAAACATGTCTAGTTCCATGTTTTCGATAGAATGACTTTTTATTGATCCTATCCTTGACCATATTCATCTTTAAATCCTATAAAAAACATTTCAAAACTTGGGATGAGCATAAAAAGATTATTAAGGGATATATAAATAAGTAAAACTGTTAGTTTTTCAAAACAACATGTAAACCATGAATACTTTATCATAAAGTAATACTTTTCACCTTAAAGAAGTAGTAAAAACACTTCACTGAATATAAGATCATTGCTTACCCTTTTGTAACCAAAATATTACCATAAATCCCATAAAAAACAACATATAGCATATAAAGGTAACTTAGGACATAAACATACATAAATAGAATAACCTTAGGGTAAACTTCCACACATATCACTAAATGTAATAGTCATATGGCCGACTTCGATACCCAATACATTAGAGGTTATAAGGAAACCACCCATCCTTGGTTTATCACAGAACCACCCGTCATTTGGTTTATCATGTAACCACCCATCATTGGTTTATCACTTAACCACCCATCAAATTTCCAAGTACTATTACATAATCATAACACATAAAATATTGAAAATATCAACATTTTAGTAATAACATTTAATTTTAAATCACAAGATATCATTTCAAGATATTGAAATAATAAATCCATTTTAGAAACCATTTTAACTACCAAAACACCCAAAAAGGGAATAAGGTATTTCTTTTCCTTTTAAAAACATTAAGTCTTATAGAGGAATCCAAATAATGATTATGGTGGCAGAGAGGTCATTTTCGCCGCATACGTTAAAAACATTCCTTTTCTAGTTTTAGTAAAACACTTCGTATGAAAAATATTCCCTTTGAATTAAAGTAAAATTCAAAGGTTTTTATTAAACACCATATAAAAGAAGGATTTATATATTATCTAAATATGCCTCAATGAAAAGAGATTGAGATGAAATCTCATACCTCATGTCTGACTTGACTTTTTTGTTCTTTAATTTACTGAATAATAAAGTTAATTTAATTTATACTTACTTAAAAATATTTTTCAAGTTTATTATTCCTTTTATATCACTTATTACCATTTTATAAATATTACATAATTATTTAAGTTAATATCGGTCGTTTTGTCGATATTGGGTACATGAGTCGAAAATGATCTTGTTATAATTACAATTTGTCCATGTGGTAAAAAGTGTATTATCTACAGAATATTATTCATATATATATATATTATATATATCTAGTATATTTTTTTTTATAATATTCTATAACATTTGGAGATAAGAAATGAAATGCACCAATCATGGAGACGGTAAGTCGTACGTACGCGTGAATTCTACTTTCATTTCTATTTCATATTCAATGGAATGAAAACTTAATGATAAATAAGTATATTATAATTAAATTATAATCTAATATTTTATATATGTTACATAAGTTCATTAACTTCATAATTTATACATTCCTTGTATGGAATGAATGAGTCATATCACTTTCAGGGGGCGGTAGTTTGCGCTTCCTCAAAAGAAATTATCATGTCTACACATCATGAAAAGCATAAAGGTATGTTGTAAATAAAAATTACAAAACCATTAAGACAATATAAAAATAATATATATCATATAAATACAGTGCCATCATAATGGCCACCATGAGAGGCGGTAGGAGATAATTAAACAATCATCGTTTCATGAGGCAGAAGTTCATCGTCCACAGAAACAGTATGTTCTAAATCCATTAGATAGAGGTGTGTGTAAGTGTAGTTTGAATACTTATCATAAAAATATCCTAGTATATTTAGGATAATTTTTTTGTTATGCAATCAAAGAATAATAATAGAATAGGTAGTGAAGAATTAGAATATTGGAAAGGAACTTTAGAGAAGACGCTACCTCTTAAAACGGGTAACTCCCTTTGATTTGAACCAAAAGACTTTTTTGAATTGCCTTCTTCCTAAGGAAAGGATTCTATGAGGAATATAGGGATGTTGGGAGCTTATTTAAGCATAGTTTGGATGATACAAGGGGCTTTATATGTGTTAGTAAGGGGTTAGAGGTGGTAGTCTTTTATAAGAGGGAGGAGGGGTACTTTAGGAATGTCTTGAAAGATTATTTTATTATAAACTGAATTTTGATTTTCAAAAGGTCCAAAACTCATTTAATTCAAAGATAATATGAAGATTTTTTTAAATCCTCTCAAAAAATAGGTTTTAGAAAAGTTTTTTTTTTCAAATTTAAACTTATCATTTAGATTTAACCCTTAGTTAATTAATTTAACTCTTACCATGTCTTCTTGTGTAATCATACTATATGATTAATATAGTTACCATAAAATGAAAATAGAACCTAAAGTCGTTCATTAATTAAATTAAAAACATTATCTAAGTCATTTTGATGAATCTTATATTCTTAGGACTATTATGTCATTTAATAAAATAGTATTTTTTTTAAAACTCATTTATGACAATTTTTATACTATTCGTATCATGAATTTTTTTAAAACCATAACAACTTTATTATTTCTAAAAAACATCATAAATTAAAAATATAACAAGTCATAATCATACCTAAAAATATTTTATGGCATAAAAAGTTTCAAAATAAATTTATTTTAATATTTATAATCTCATGTATGTAAATCTATCATTAATAAGGTAATCACTACATCATCATTATGTCATAAATATATTTATTTATTTGATGTCTAAATATTATAAATAAAATACCATGATGTAGAAAATATTTTTATATTTATAATTAATATTTATAGTAAAAAATATAACTTATATAACCCCATATAAAAAATGTTTTACTATAAGATACATGTTTAGGTTATATTTTCCTTAACTTTGAATTAAAAGTAATTAAATGCCATTTTCACACACAAGTGGCTCCATGGGGTCCTAAAATAGACCCAAGGATTTACATGGTTGGAAATATCTCATCCAATATGGTTATTACATGTGTTAGGGTAATTTAGTATTATTATAATATTATTTTTTACCCTTATTTACCTGATTTACCCTTTAACTATGGTAAATAAAATATTTACTAAAGTTACTATTCATAACGTCTAAAAATAAAAGGTTCCTATTTACACAATTTAAACCTAATTATTCCAAATATGGAATCCATTTTTCTAAATTCAAAACATATAATTTTCAAAAAATTAATTTAAAATTAATTCTCGTTGTCAAAACCAAAAAGCATGTTTTTAATAAGTAAAAACGACCAAAAATTGACATGCATTTATGTCCAATTTCAAAGTGAAATTACTTAAAATTGAAAAAATTGGATTAAATGATAAAAATATAATCCAATTACATTTTAAAACCAATTAAAAGTAAAATATAACTATATCAATAAATTATATTAAAACGCAGTTTTGAATTAAAATGCAGTATTTTTCACTATTCATTAAAAATGAATTTAGTAGAAAAATACCAAAATTTCATCCAAAGTAAATTTTGATGTTTTGATTCTAAATAATATTATTATTTTGTCAAATAAAACATATAAAGGTGTTAAAAACTATTTTTAAAAATGGTTCTCTATCCAAAGGCGGTAAAACTGCATTTTTAGAAAAATTCTTCTTTTATCTGAAAAAATGAATTTATCCTTATATCTTATCTAGAAAAAATATAAGATGAATTTAAAACATTAAATTGAATATATATCTTATATTTTTCATTAAATTAAAATCCATAAAGAGTGATATGAAAACATAATTATTCTCTTTTAAATAGGTTTTCATAAAAAACAAATTCATTATATTCAATTGGTTTTTATTTATATTTCTAATAAATTTGGTAATCAATGAATCATAATTTAAAAATATGTAAACCATATTTAAAAATTCAGTTTATAATATTCATTCTCTCCATTCCAATGTCCAGGCATTAACTACCATTTAAAATAATAATAATAATAATGTATTATTTTTTAGAATAACTCAATGTTGTGTGCAATGTAAGATTTCAGAGAAGCTCATTGTTGTGTGTCAAGTAGGCTATCAGAAAAAGAATCCCCTTTAACTTAAATTAATATATTGTTCATAATTATTAATAGAAATCAAAAAATATTATTCTATAAATAACAGGGTCATTATATCCTTCCCCCTTTTAGAAATTACATCCTCATAATTTTAAAATTAGGCTCGGAAATTTTATTGAAAGTCTCGCATCAGAAAAAGAGTCAATAAAACTATCACTTTAAAAGAAATAATGAGAAGTAAAAAATGTCACTTGAGATAACACGTACTATTATTCCATGAAAACATGGATATGGAATAGAAAACTAACCATCAAGTTCTTATGAAGAGTGATAGAAAACATGATCAGAAGAAAGTTAACCACCAGAAAACCACCAACTTATGATAAGTTAAATGGTCTTTGATTCCCCAGTAAGAAAACTAAACAGACAAAGTTTTTTGTTTTAAGTTATCTTTAATAAGTTTGGAGAATTTATTAATGATATTGACTAAGAATATAAAAAATATATACTTACTTTTAAAGTAGAGTTGCATCCTTTAATAAGTTTCTACCAAAAACTTATCTTTTCTCCAAACGATGAGTATTCAAGATGACTTGGTCACACCTGAAGCACTAGAATCAACTTCAATAGAATAACATGATCCAAAAAAGATGAACCATATATTTTCTCTATCTTTAGACATCAATCAAAACCAAAATGGTTATTACAAGATTAGATAATCCCCAAAAAGGATAATCTTTTATAAAAAGAAATACTACTCTTAATCTCTACAATTTAACAAACAATAACCAAATATCAACAAAGGTCATTCAATATACAATTGTCCTTAAAATTATTCAAAATAATCCAAACTAATTTTGAAACCCAAAATTCATAAGGATTTTATCACATAGTCTTCCATGAAAATCTTAACATTTATCTCCAAATAACACCGGCCACTCTAAAAGTCTCATACTAAAAAGTAATTAACCTAATCACATATTCTATATGATAGGTTAATTATATCCATAAATAAACCAAATTTATATGTGTCCATAATAAAAACATAGATTCTTCCAAAATAAAATTCCACCATTAATCCTCAATTTAAATCCCAAAGTATTCTATTTTCCTTAGGCATATAGTGTTCCTAAAAGAGAAAACATCTTCCAAAATAACCTTTATCACCTAATCACCAAATAATTTTCCTATAATAAGGATATCCATTTAATAAAAAATAAGATCCCAAATAAACTTATTCGGGATCAATAAAATCATTTAACTAAAAAGAATAAGTCACACTAACCAAGGACTTCACGTAGACCAGTGGTAAGCGATATGCCCTTGTCACCCTTTGGTTGTGGGTTTGATTCCCATGGCATTGCCAGACGTGACGGGTTTTCACCCATCCTATGGGTTTTACTTTTTCTAAAACCATATCATTCTTATAAAATTCTTAAAAATAATATAAATTCCTCAAAAATAACCATAACCTATTTTATCCTCAAAGGTTATCTAATACCTTTCATTTTGCATCCCAAAATTTAATAACCATTTATCACCTCAAACAAAAAGATCATATGAACACCTAAGTTTATCCATTATGTTCACACAAGAAAAGATAATTATTTATTTAATAAAATTTTCAAATATCAAACTTCAGGGTTACACATACTAGAAAAAATATTCCAAAGTAATCCCATCATCAAAAAATCTGTAATACTTTTAAGCATTTCATCATACTAAAATATATTGTAACTCTTGAATCCCTTTTGTGTAGACTTCTTACTCATTAAAAGTTCTTCATGATCCATTAACCATTATTTTCCAACTTATTTTGTAATATTTATTTCCTACAAACAAAATCATGAATCATATCCTAAGATTCAATAATTTCAAAACATCGGCTAAGAAATAACCCATACCTTTCATTGGTCATTTTCAGTTTCTTCATCCTCAATTAGAATGGCATTAGGTATTGGTAAACATATATTTGTATGGTCCTACTAATCTCATTCCTGAACCTTCTTCATAGGATATCTATTTGTATAATGACCATGCACACCACATTTAAAACATTCAATTGATCCCTCGGAAAGAACTTCTTTCCCTTTCCTAGAGTCAACTAGATGCTTCCTTTTTTCATGAAAGGTTCTTGATTTATAACCTTCATTTCCACATCTATAGCATCTTCCTGTCCCTTTGAATAATTTTCCTAGGTGTTTCTTTCCACATCCTAGACACATAGGTTTTTGAATATATATACCTTTATGATTATTACCTGAACTTCCTTAGGGATTTGTTTCTCACATATACAATGCATTATAAAAATAACCAAGGTTCAGGTGATTGATCATGACTCTAGATAGTTGATTGAGAATAACCATAAGAGTTCTCATTGCATCTCCCATTTCATCCGGTTTCTTATTCATAAAACCATCACAGTTTTCTTCACATCCATTGTTACTTTGGTTCCTGCTAGATCCATCCATTTACTAAAACCAAAAAGGTCAGTGTGAGTATATTAGTAAAATCATCATATAATATATTATGAGGAGGGTAAATACTAAGATATACTTATTCATGTTATCTTAAACTCATTCAATTTATCTAAAATAACTATGACTATTTCTAAGATGTTAACCATTATAGTTATGTCACTTAGGCTTAAATAACACCCTAACCCCTAAAGTTATCTAAACCGACCTCTAATACTAATTATAAGGCCCCAACCTTAATCATTACATAATCTTGAATTAAGTTAATAATTCACATTGAGGATCTTTTTAGGTTTAGAGATTTAGAGAATTAGGTCATAACTTATACATAACAACTTGAATATTACAAGTAGACACTTCTACTTACTATCCATTTTTTTATAAAATAGAAACTCTTAAAAAACATGTCTAGTTATGTGTTTTATATAGCATGACTTTTCCTTGATCCCATCCTTGACCCTATTCTTCTTTAAGTCCTGTGAAAAATATTTCAAAACTTGGGATGAGCATAAAAAACTCAGTAAGGGATACATAAAGAAGGAAAACTTTTAGTTTTTCAAAACAACATGTAAACCATGAATACTTTATCATAAAGTAATACTTTTCACCTTAAAGAAGTAGAAAAAACACTTCACTAAATATAAGCTCATTTCTTACCATTTTTGTAACCAAAATATTACCATAAATTCCATAGAAAACAATGTATAGTGTATAAAGGTAACATGGTACATAAACATACTTAAATAGAATAACCATACGGTTGACTTCCACACATATCACTAAATAGAATAGCCATACGGACGAATTCCATACCCAATGCATTAGAGGTTATGACGTAACCACCTATCCTTGGTTTATCATGGAACCACCTGTAATTTTTTTTATCACATAACCACCCATCATTGGTTTATCACATAACCACCTGTCAAATTTTCAAGTACCATTACATAATCATAACAAATAAAATGTTGCATATATCAAAATTTCAGTAATAACATTTAATTTGAAACCACAATATATAATTTCAAGATATTGAAATACTCAATCCATTTCAAAAACCATTTTAAATACCAAAACACCAAGAAATTTAATAAGGGATTTATTTTCCTTTTAAAAACATTAAGGCTTATAGAGGAATGAAAATAACTATTACGAACGTGGAGAGGTCATTGTCGTCACATACGTTAAAAACATTCCTTTTGTAATTTAGTAAAACTCTTTGTAGAAAAAATATTCCCTTTTAATGAAATTAAAATTAAAAGGTTTTTATTAAACACCGTATAAAAGAAGGAGTTATATATTATCAAAATATGTCTCAACGAAAGGATATTGAGTCGAAGTCCCTTACCTCATGTCTAACTTGACTCGTTCATTCTTTAATTTCCTAAATAATAAACATAAGTTAATTTATACTTGATTTAGAAACTTTTTCAAGTTTATTATTTGTTTTATATCACTTATTACCATGTTATAAAAAATTACATAATTATTTAAGTTAATATCTGTCATTTTTTTGATATTGGGTACATGAGTCGAAAATGATCTTGTTATAATCACAATTTGTCCATGTGGTCAAAAGTCTATTATATACAGAATATTATTCATATATATATCATATATATAGTATATATGTATTTATAATATTCCATAATATTTGGAGATAAGAAATTAAATGCATTGTTCATGGAGACGGTAAGTCGTACGTACGCATGAACACTACTTTCATTTCTATTTCATTTTTAATGAAATGAAAACGTAATGATACATAGGTATATAATAATTAAAGAATAATATCATATTTTATATATGTTACATAAGTTCATTAACATCATCCTTTATACGTTGCATGTATGGCATGAATGAGTCATATCACTTTGAGGGGGCGGTAGTTCGCGCTTCCTCAAATGAAATTATCATGTTTACACATCATGAAAAGAATAAAGGTATATTGTAAATAAAAATTACAAAATCATAAAGAAAATATAAACATAATATATATCATATAAATACATTTCCATTATAATGGTCATCATGAGAGGTGGTAGGAGATAATTGAACAATCATCATTTCGTGAGGTAGTAGTTCGCCGTCCACAGAAACAGTCTGTTCTAAATCCATTATATGAAGGTGTGTGTAAGTTTGGTTTGAATAATTCTCATAGAAACATCCTAGTATATTTAGGATGATTTTTTTGTTATTTAATAAAATAATAAGAATATAATATGGAGTAAATAATTAGAATATTGGAATGGTACTTTAGAGAAGACGTTACCTCTTAAAACGGGTAACTCCCTTTGATTTGAGCCAAAAGGATTTCTTGAATTGCCTTATGCCTAAGGTAAGGCTAATAGGAGTAAGATAGGTATGTTGGGAGATTATTAGAGAATATTTTGGATGATCCAAGGGTATTGAGATGTGTGAGTAAGGGGTTAGAGGTTGTGTCCTTTTATAAGAGGGAAGAGGGGTGCTTTAGGAATGTCTTGAAAGATTATTTTATTATAAACTGAATTTAAGTTGTCAAAAGGTCCAAAAATTATTTACATATAATATAAGATGATTAATGTTATAAATACTCTTAAAAAATATGTTTTAGACAAGTTTTGGTTTAAAATTTAAAATTATCATTTAGCTTTAACCCTTAGTTAACTAATTGAACTCTTACCATGTCTTCTAGTGTAATCATACTATATGGTTAATATAGTTACCATAAAATGATAATATAACCTCCAGTGGTTAATTAATGAAATTTAAAACATTATAGAAGTCATTTGGACAAAAATTATATTTTTAGAACTATTATATCATTTAATAAAATAGTATTTTTTTTTAAACTCGTTTATGTTAATTTTTATACTATTCATATCATGAATTTTTAAAAATCCATAACCACTTTAATCTTTCAAAAAAATTCCTAAATTAAAATATAAAAATTAATAATCGTCCCTAAAATTATTTTATGGAATAAAAAGTTTCAAAATAAATTTATTTAAATATTTATAATCTCATTTATGTAAATATTTTATTAATAAGGTAATCACTACATCAACATTGTGTAATAAATATATATTTTTTATTTGATGTATAAAAATTATAAATAAAATATCAAGATGTATGAAATATGTTTATCTTTCTAATGAATATTTATAGTCTAAAATATAACTTATATAACCCCATATAAAAATTTTTTACTAAAAGATACATGTTTAAGTTATATTTTCCATAACTTTAAATTAAAAGTAATTAAATGTCATTTTCACACACAAGTGGCTACATTGGGTCCTAAAATCAACCCAATTATACCCATGGTCAGAAATATCTCATCCAATAGGGTTAGTGCATGTGCTAGTGTAGTTAAATATTATTATTATATTATTTTTTACCCTTATTTACAGGATTTACCCTTTAACCATGGTAAATAAAATATTTACTGAAGTTACTATTCATAATGTCTAAAAATAAAAGGTACCTATTTACACAATTTGAAACTCTTGATTCCAAATATGGAATCCATTTTTCCAAATTCAAAACACAAAATTGGCATAAATTTATTTAAAATTAATTCCCATTGTTAAAACCAAAAAAACATGTTTTTAAGAAGTAAAAACTACCAAAATATTGATATGCATTTATGTCCAATTTCAAAGTGAAATTAATTACAATGACCAAAATTGGATTAAATTATAAAAATATAATCCAGTTATACTTTAAAACCAATTAAAATTATAATCTAACTATATAAATAAATTAGATTAAAAGTCAGTTTTGAATTAAAATGCAATGTTTTTTATTATTCGTTAAAAATGAACTTTTGTAGAAAAATACCAAAATTTCATCCAAAGTAAATTTTTATGTTTACATTATAAATAAGAAGATTATTTTTTCAAATAAAACATATAAAGGTTTCAAAACTATAATTAAAAATGGTTCTCTATCAAAAGGCGGTAAAACTGCATTTTTAGTAAAACACTTATTTTATCTGAAAAAAAGAATTTATTCTTATACAATATCTAGAAAACATATAAGATGAATTTAAATCATTTAATTTAATATATATCATATATTTTTCATTAAATAAAAATCCATAAATAGTGATATGAAAACACAATTATTCTCTTTTAAATAGGTTTTCATAAAAACGCATCCATTATATTCAACTAGTTTTTATTTCCATTTCTAGTAAATTTGGTAATCAATGAATCATCATTTAAACATGTGTAAACCATATTTCAAAATTTAGTTGATACTATTCATTCCCACCATTTTAACGGCTAGACGTTAACTACTATTTAAAATAATAATAATATTATTGTATCATTTTTCAGTATAACTCAATGTTGTGTGCAATGTAAGATTTCAGAGAAACCTGTTGTTTCATGTCGAGTATGTTATCAAAAAAAGTGTCCCATTTAACTTAAAATTGATATCTTATTCATAAGTATTAATAAAAATCAAAAAATATTATTCTATAAATACCTGGGTCGTTACAGGCATACTCAAAACTGATAAAAAGTATTCTTATTATTTTGATACTTCAGTAAAATGATCCATAAGTCATTTGGGACATGTAGGAATTATCCTCACCTCAATATGATACATAATGTGCCTGATATGACTCAAAGTGTCCATTATCAGTTTAAAATTAACATTTTAGTTCAAAAAGTGTCACTCATTAAAAAACAAGAAAATGCACTCAGATTGTCTTGATAATTTAGTAAAAAAATTAATAAGTCATTTTTTATGTTTAGGAATAATTTTCACTTCAAACCAACTCATGATGTTACCAATATGATTCAAAGTGCATGTTTGCGCTTTAAAATTAAATTTTAGTAAAAAAACAAAAGTGACATACTCAAAACTAATCAAACACATTCAGATTATTTTTATATTTTAGAAAAAAAATACATAAGTCATTTGAGATGTGTAATAATAATCTTCACCTTAATATAACACACGGTGTGACCAGTATGAATCTAAGTGTGTATTTTTATTTAAAATTGACATTAGTTTTAGTAAAAAATACAACTTCCAAACTCAAAAGTAAGAAAAAGCATTTGGATTATTTTTATAATTTATTAAAACAATACATAAGTCATTCAGGATGTGTAGAAATTAGTCTCACCACAATATGATACATGATGTGCCTATTATGACTCAAAGTGTCTATTATTAGTTTAAAATTGACATTTAAGTTCAAAAAGTTTCACTCACTGAAAACTAAGAAAACACGATCAGATTGTATTGATAATTTAAAAAATGATTAATAACTCATTTTTGATGTATAAGAATCATTCTCACATCAAATAGACATTCTATGTGACCGGTATGACCCAAATTGTGTGTTTCTAGTTTAAAATAGCATTTTGGTAAAAAAGACAAGTGACATACTCAAAACTAAGAAAATGCATTTGGATTGTTTTGATACTTTAGTAAAATGATCTATAAGTTATTTGGAACGTTTATGAGTCATATGAACCTCAATATGATGCATGGTGTGACCGATATGACTCCAAGTGTGTCTTTTTTTTTAAATTGACATTAATTTTAGTAAAAAAGACAACTGACTGGTATGACTCCTTGGGATTTTAATCACGCTATAATAATCAGTGATTATATAGCACTGATAAAGGACAATTTTAGATCTATTAAAATCTTTTTTTAGTAGTTCTAGGATTGAATTAAACTCACCAAGAGAGGACTTCCACAACAAACAGATCTTTAATTGGCTAAGAGATGTGAAGAAAAGAGGCGAATCACTAAAGATGTGGCTCTCTCATTGCCTAAGATGTTTATGGGTCAAAGGTAATGAAAGATAATGTCAAACAGGGTTTCCAAGGGAAGTTTCAAATTAAATATTAATTAATTTCCCACTTCTATTCATTTCATTATGTGAACATAGTGTTCATGGATTGACTCCCTTCTACTATAGGTTACGTTCCTCTTTCCAAAATCTAATTCATGGTGTGATACAAGATATCACACTATGAGCACCCACTAACCGCAAAAGATTACTGAAAACACTACCTCTTACCCCAAAACATGACCTTTAATGACTCCCAATCAACCCAAAAGACTAGATTATAGAAATATACATATAAATAAATTGAAACCAAACTATAACACACCTTTAAAATATATGAGGGGTGTTACAAACTCCCCCTCTAAGGGTTTATCATCCCCGAGAAGCATCCATAAGGCATTATAGAGAGGTGGTATTTTCATGGAAACAAAACCTCTAGGAAGTTTCTAGGATTTTGGGTTTTATTTTAGTAGATTTTGGTCGAATATAAGAGGCTTGGAGTGTGAGGAGAAGTGGGGTGGTTATGGGTCCTTTTATATGGGAGAGGAGTGTCATTTTTTAAATAATATAAAAGTTAAAGTCTTTATTAAAAGGTCAAGTGGACCCAATAATAGAAAATAATGGATTGGGGGAAGAGATAATCTTGATAAATAATCAGCCATACATTTTTACACATGTTTTTAACATGTTTTTAAGTCTCACTCTTTGATTTTTCACTTTTACCATTATTAGTTTTTACCATGGTAACAATTTTTTACCTATGTAATTTAATTTTAATGAATACAAATAAAATTGTTCTTAATGAAAAATTTTAAACCTAATGATTTTAAATATTAAATCCATTTTTTCTAGTTTAATTTATAAGAGTGATAAAGATTAATTTTAATATTAACATACATAACACGTAAAACCAATTTTTAGAAAAAGTGTATTTTTGACCATAAAATTTATGATTATGATAAAATTATAAATATTGTTAATTTATATGACAGTAATTGGTTTATTATTATCCAAATAATAGTTATGTGGATTTAAAAACAATCCAAAATTTAATTCCACCTTGTGGATACTTTTCTAAAATAAATAAATCAAAAAGAGTTTTTATTAAAGTAAAATATTACTTCAGTTTCCAAAATGTTAAGCATGGGTTTTACAAATTCAACATTTAATTTTTAAATGATTTATTTTAATTTATAAATATATATTTTTTATAGTAAAATGGTTTCATAAACTTTTAAATCATTCTTGTATTATAAAAATGTCATAAAAGTAATAGTATTTGAAAAATTGATTTTTTCACTATTCACCACAAAATTTAGCTTTTCCAAAAAAATCTAAAAAATTTATCCTAAGATAATTTTAACATGAAGAATTCAAAAATTAATTTAATTTTATAAAATTAAAATTCTGAAATATATAAATTCAGTTTTTAAATGAAAATATAAAATGTGAAGAAACTATTTTATTGAAAAATGGAATTTTTGAGTATTCTTAATATTATTTCATATCAATTTATAATTTTAAAATTTTTAATATATTAATTCATATATAATAATATTTTAAAATTAGTCAATTCAATTTATTGGGATAAAATATACAACACTTTAAGAAACACTTCTTTGATAAAAACAATATGTTTTAATATTAAATTATATTAATTATTTATCCTCTAAATATAAAATTTAAGTCAATTAATATATTTTTATTTAATATATTTTTATTATTATTATAATTTTCTTAATGATATTCATCTAATATTTTGTGACTCATTTTAGTTTGGTGTTACATGTGGAGAGAACTATTGAACATAGTATTAATTTAGACAAATATATATTCCAAAATCTTAGGGTGTTATATTAAAAACTACTAGAATTTAGACCTATACCAACAGAGTTATACCAATGATTTAAAAAAACATTGGTATATGTTCCCTATATCAATGGTTTTAATAAATAGCTGGTATAGGTTGGTAACAATTAGTCTATACCAGTGGTTCAAATAAACCATTGGTATAGGCTTATGCTTATAACAGGTCACTGGAGCCCCTTTTCCTTTCTCAAATTCAATTCCTACATGGTGATTTTCTCATTCATCATGATTCACTTCATTTTCTATTTGATTCAACTTTTATTCATCAATTTTTTTTAAAAAAAATAGGTTAAATCATCAATGTATGTTTCTTCCCTTCACCTTTTATCTTATTTTGACCTCTTATTTCTATATTTACATGCCCTAAATTAAAAATGAACTAACCTAATAATATAGTTTACATGTTTCTATATTATTTTTTAAAATTAAATGTGATGTTCATAGATACCAAGTTTGATTTTCGTGTTTAAGTTATTATACTGTATGGTTTGTTTGGTGGAGATAGTTCAAAACATATTGGTTGAACACATAATGCCTTGTTATTTATAGTGGAAATAAATTGGGCCAAAAATTTGAATTAAAAATCATTGTTTGTTTCATCTAAATTTATACATTTATCTTTTTGAGATATATTACAAGACGGACCCAGGTTTGAAATAATTCAGGTTATAAAAAAATTCTCATAAAAATATTATTGAAACCAAGTGTGTATTCTAAAACAAACGTAATGAAAAATGTGAAGTGGAAAGGAACAAGGAATGACTAGTTTGGATGTTCTTTTAGAGTTCTCAATTATTTCATCCATCTTAGAGAATTTAATTTTTGTTTGTAAAATGATTTTTTTGTTTTGAAGAATTTATGTTATCTAAGTTCATTTTTTGTAATCTTTTATTGAATTAAATCAATATACTATAAAAATATATACATCCCATGGTCCTTATTGGTTGATGGTAGGTGTTATTTCACACCCATCCTTGGTTGAATTTTCTCTTGTGGGTCAAGCTAAAAGTTCCCACAAATTCCAAATTTTCAGCTTGATTAATGTTCTCTTGATCCTTTAGAGGTAGGTTAATTTTTTTCCTCTAACTTAAATATTATAAACTTGATAAATAAAAATTATTCTCATGATAACCTTTCTTGATATGGATCAAATTCAGCCCAAGGAGAATAATTTTGGGCTTGATAAAAAATTAAAGCTCAATTGTTATTCAAATTGGACCAACCTGCACTTATTGACATCCAACACTATGGTGGGCCACAACACACTTATTTGGGGCTGAAAATTACTTATCCACATGGAAATGGATGGAAATTATTAGCATCACATTAAAGAGGAGAGAGAAGGTGGAGAAAAGAATCATTAAGAAGGAATCTCGCTACTTTATCTAGTGGGGTCATTAAATGGAATGGGTAAGTGTTATTTTATGCTTTTTATGTGACTTTTGGGTTCCCCATGCCTTGTAACTTGAATTGGGACATTTTCCTTTCTTTATTTTGTCTGTATAATTTATTTTCACCCCTTTATAATAGGAGATTTAAATTGGACGAATTTGTGAAGCTTTTTGTGCATTCTTTTAGCTTTAGCCTCTTCCCTTTGCCTGGAATTGGTGGTGCATCTCCATTGTTGGTGACATGGTCTTTAATCATAGAGAAACCTTGGCAGGTGGCATTGTCTTTAGGCCTTGGTTGATTTATCTACATTATGTTTCTCCTCTTCGCTTACTCTTTTTGAGCTTTTGGTGACGCATCAGTTGGTATCAGAGTCGCGATTCCAACAAGTAAGTTTTATTGCATTCTTCTTGTTACTCTCCATCATGTCTCGCAAGAGCGGATCTTATACTCTTCCTACTTCATGGGAAATAGCTAACGCATAACAACAATTGTAAATTACTTAAATCAGTGAGAAACTTTTTTAATTGTTGAGAGCGCGATGACCTGACTCCCCTCCACTACAGTAGCATCCCTGACATCCATCACTAAATAATAGGCACAATCCAACACCATTTTATGAAGATCATGCAAATGGTGATGATTCCAGTGATTCAGAGGTGGATATGATAAGAATAATAGATGGTGAAGATATTAAAAGAGAGTTAAATATTGACATTCTGGATTTTTATGGGAGTATGAATCCAGATGATTTTCTGTATTGGATGCGGGAAATCAAACAATTCTTCGAATTTAAGAATTGTTCTTATGAGAAGAAGTGCAAGGTATCCATTCTAAAATTTAAAGATTATGCATCTCTCTGGTGGTAAAATCTAAAGAAACAAATATAATGTGATGACAAACGCAAAATATACTCATGGAAGAAGTTGAAAAAGCTTTTGAGGAGACTATTTCTACCCAAGAATTATAAGAAAGAGCTTTATTTCTGAATGCATACCTTGTGACAAGGAGATAAATCTGTTGAAGAGTACATTTAGAAGTTTGATCATTTATTGATGCAAAGTGATGTTCTAAAATATAAAGAGAAAACAATTGCAAGGTTTTTGGGTGGATTAAATGAATAAATTTCACATTCAGTGGAGTTGAAACCATTCTGCTCACTTGATGTTGTTTGGAAGCTGGCGATCAAGGTGGAAAAGCAAAAGTAGACCTCAAAGGCATCGATGCTCAAAAACTAAAATAGAGGTACAAATTTTTATAAAGGTATTTCTTCTAATAAATATGGTGTTGGTGAGAAGGAATTTGGAAGGAACAAGATGCTGGATAAATGGAAAGAGAATGCTATGGAACAACCAAAAGGGAAGTCCAACTCCTTTGAATGTGGGAATTGAAAGTGTTTCAAATTCCATGGGTATGGTCATTTTCAGGCCAATTTCCCTAACAACCAAGTTATTACTATTATAGAGATTAAAGAGATTGAAGATTCAATCAAAGAGGATGAACATGATGGTGAAGAATCTAAAAATGAGGAACATGTTGTGGAATAAGATGATGTGGGCAACATACTTGTGCTACAAAGAGTTTTGCAAGATCAAATCTTCCCAGAATAAGATCAAAGAGAAAAATTATTCCAAACTCACTAAACCATTAATTAATGGGTATGCATGGTGATTATTGATTATAGGAGATGTACAAATATGTCTTTAATAACACTAGTGGAGAAATTTAAGCTTCCAACTCAGAATCATCCTCACTTGTATAAATTGAAATGGTTGAACAATGGGAGCACACTCCAAGTCAAAAAACAGGTTCTGATTTCATTCTCCATTGGTAAGAACTATGTTGATGAGGTATTGTGTGATGTTATTCCCATGGATTCTTGTCACTTGTTGTTTAAAAGGCCTTGTCAGTTTGATAGGGAAGTGAAATATGATGGGAGGAAGAACACATATTCTTTTCGATATGGGGAAAAGAATATCACACTTTCTCCTTTGAATATGTCCCAAACTCTTCAATAAAAATCTGGTCTGGAAGTGCCCAAAGATAGTCTCTTTATTAATAAAGCTCAAGTAGAGGAATCCATAAATAAGAAAAAGTCAGTTTTTGATTTATTGATGATGGAAAAGTCATTCCATAAGGAGAAGATTCATCACCATTTGTTAGCTCATTCATAATTGGGGAATATCATGATGTTTTTTCTAATGATCTTCCATTAGGATTACCACCATTTAGAGGCATTGAACACCAGATTGATCTTGTACTGGGTGCAAAATTTCCTAATAAATCAGCATATCGGTGTAATCCTGGAGAATCAAGGGAACTGCAGAATAAAGTAGACAAGTTGATAGATCAAGGATTTATAAGGCCAAGCATGAGCCTGTGCTCTGTTCCAACATTATTGGTGCCGAAGAAAGATGGTATGTATCGCATGTGCATTGATAGTAGAGCTATCAATATTATTACCATAAAATACAAGTATCTCATTCAACAACTCGATGATATGCTTGATGAATTACATGGTTCATCAATCTTTTTGAAGGTTGATCTTCATAGTGGATACCACCAGATTCGAATGAATGAAGTGGATGAGTGGAAAATGTCCTTCAAAACTAAAGGCTGGTTGTTTTAATGGCTAGTCATGCCATTTTGCCTCTCAAATTCTCTTAGAACATTCATGAGACTCATGAATTAAATTTCTGAACCCATTTATTGTTAAATTTGTGGTTGTTAATTTGAATGATATTTTGATTTATAGCAAGGATATGGAGAGCCATGTGGATCATCTTCGATGGGTATTTTGTGTTCTATGGAAACAAAAGTTATATGGGAAGCTAGAAAATTGTGATTTCTTTTCTATAGAAGTGGTGTTTTTGAGATATTTGGTAACCAAAGAAGGTACCATAGTGGATGAATCAAAATTGGAAGCAATCATGTCATGGCCACAACTAGAATCCATCACCAAAGTAAGAAGTTTCCATGGTTTGGCATCTTTTTATTGTCTATTTGTTTCTAATTTCAGCACTATCATGGAACCTATCACTGAATTCTTGAAAAGGGGGAAATTTGAGTGGTCAAAGTTAGTAAATGAATCATTTGAAATCATTAATAAAAAGTTGTGTGAAGCTTCAGTTTTGGCATTTCATGATTTTGATCAATTATTTGAAATGGAATATGATGCATGTGGAGTTGGGATAGGCGTTGTTCTCATCCAAAGAAATCATCCTATTGCATATTTCAATGAGAAACTGAATGATTCAAGGAGGAATTATAGCACCTATGATAAGGAAATTTATGTGGTTATAAGATCATTGTTCTTATTATTTGAGACAGAAGCAGTTTTTTCTTCATTCTAACCATTAGGCATTGAGGTTTATCAGTTTTCAACACAAGATGATTTTGAGGCATTAAAAGTGGGTGTAATTATTAAAATCATTCTCATTTTTGTAAAAATGCAATAAGGGGCAAGATAATCTAGTTGAAGATTTTTTATCTCGAAGGTATACATTACTTACCATTCTAGATGCTCGAATTATCAGATTTCATCTTATAAGAGAATATTATCAGCATGATATAGAGTTTAATTCTATTTTAATCCAATGTCAAGATAGATTTGTGGAGGATTTTTATGTACATGATGGGTTTCTCTTTAAGAGAAACAAGTTGTGTGTTCCAAAGGGTAATTATAAGGACTTGATCATTCAGGAAGCACATGAAGGGGGACTTGCTAGTCATTTTGGCATCCATAAAACCTTGGAGATACTCAAGGAGTATTTATACTAGACGAATATGAAATCAGATGTCCAAGAAATTATTTCGAGATGTGGAACATGTCAAAGAGCAAAGAGTTATTTCAATACTGGTTTATACACTCCGTTACCTATTCCGGAGCAGCCTTGGGAAGATCTCAGCATGGATTTCATTATGGATTTACTAAAGAGTCGGTAGGGTAAAGATTCAATAATGGTTTTTCTTGATTGATTTTCTAAGATGGCTTATTTCATACCTTGTCATAAGACTGAATATGTGGTGAAAGTGGCAGAATTTTTTTTCAAATAGATTGTTTACCTTCATAGAATTCCTCACAACATCGTTTCAGATAGAGACACAAAATTTCTCAGACATTTTTGGAAGACATTATGGGGGAAATTCGGTACGAAACCTCCTTTCAGCACATCCCATCACCCTCAAATGGATGGGAAAATAGAAGTTACCAATCATATATTGGGAACTATTCAAAGAAAATTGGTGAAAAAGAGCATGGGAGATTGAGATTTACAACTTTCCCAAGATGAATTTGCATACAATAGATCTCCTAGTGATACCACTCAGCATTCTCCATTTGAAGTGGTTTATGGAATCAACCCAATAACTCCTATATAATTATGCTCTTGCCTCTCGATTTTTAGGTAAATATTGATGCATAGGATAAGATGAAGTAGATTAAGAAGCTCTATGAATCTATTAGTTCTCAAATAGATAATTATAATGAAGCATACAAGAGGTGATAAAACAAGAATCAGAAGTAGTCCATTTTCCAACCTGAAGAAAAAGTGTGGATTCACCATTATAATGAGAGATTTCCATCCAAAAGGAAGAGCAATATGATGCCATGAGCTGAAGTTCCATTCAAAGTTCTTGAATGAGTGGGAAACAATGCCTTTAAAATTGATTTACCAAATGATTTTGGTAGCGTTTCTACAACGTTCAATATTGGGGACTTGTCTCCTTACATTAAAGAAGATGATGTCATGAATTTTAGGGAAAAATTATCGCTAACAAGGGGGAATGATATGGATCAGATTTAGCCCAAGGAGAATAATTTTGGGCTTGATAAAAATTTTAAGCCCAATTGTTATTCAAATTGGACCATCCTATACTTCTTGACATCCAACACTATGGTGGGCCACAACACACTTATTTGGGGCCCAAAATTACTTATCCACATATAAATGGATGGAAATTCGTAGCATCACATTAAAGAGGAGAGAGAAGGTGGATAAAAGCATCATTAAGAGGGAATCCTACTACTTTAGATATTGGGGTCATTAAATGGAATGGTAAAGTGTTTTTTGTGATTTTTATGTTTCCTTTGGGTTTCCCATGCCTTGTAACTTGAATTGTGAAATTTTTCTTTCTTTATTTTGTATTTATAATGTATTTTCACCCTTTTGTAATGGGAGATTTGAATTGGACGAATTTGTAAATCTTGATGTGCATTATTCTAGCTTTAGCCTCTTCCCTTTTCCCAGAATTGGTGGTGCATCTCCATTACTGGTTTCATGGTCTTTAAGCATGGAGAAACCTTGGTAGGTGGCATTTCCTTTAAGCCTTATTCGATTCAGCTACATTATGCTCCTCCTCTTCACTTACTTATTTTGAGCTTCCGATGATGCATCATTTCTGGTTAACTTGAAAATATTCCTTGAATTATTTAATTTATATCTTGGTTAAATTACCAATGCTCCCATACAGGGGTGTTAGTGTTTTACCCTATTGGATTGATATTTGTTTGAAATTTGATCACTTATAAGCATATTTTTAGAAATTCCAACCTGTTGGAATCAAAAATTATCCCTCCAAAACATGTTAAGTCATTTATACAACCATGATCATGTGAAATTAATAAAGATCCCCTTCCCAATGGTTGATTTCCAAAGAAAATCATGTGTTTTTTAACCAAATGTAAGGGTGTAAGGGTTATTATAATATCATAATTTTTATAATTAATTTTATCCTTTCCCAAACATTTCAATTCAATAAGACTCATCCTTCTTATTAACTCAGTATTTTGATATCAAGTTATAAAAATATTCCTATAGTTGATAAATCTAGAAATTTTGTTCTTGGTGATCATTTCCACTACATGCCTTAACCATCATTCCTCTATTTTCTTTTATACCCTCCAAAGTTTTAAATAAATCTTCCTCATTTTAGAATAAACATTCCCTTCCCTTTCCCTTTAAGAAAGAAAGGAAACATCTAAAATAAGATACTTATCTTCTAACCCCTTAAAATTAAATGAATGGACTAGCATCATGACAACCTTAATAAATTTGTAGGTATCTTTTCTGGTGTAGTATTGAATGTTGGTAACATCTCCACTCAATTTTTTTTAGTATATGCTCTCTTTATTTTGGTGATAGAAATATTATTGATTGTCTCCCCAAAATATAGGGTGTCTCAATAACCTTTAATATTGGTAAACTTGTATTCCAAATGTTCATGTAAAGGTGGTAGTGTGGTTGTCCAAATATAGTTTCAAAGTGAATCAACCCAAAGAATAAAATCAACATTAAGTGAAATGAAACAAAATAAATTAAATAGAACAAAAAAATAAAATAAAAATTACTTGAAACAAATTAAATCTAATTGACCAAACATAAATTGAATGGAATAAAAAAACTGAATCAAATTTGACTAATTCATCCTAAACTTACTAAACCCAACTCATATGAAACCAATTTAAACTGAACTAAATTAAAGAAAAACGAATAAAACTAAATAAAATAAAATTTATAAGAACTAAACTAATTTGAAGAAAATCAAACTAAATCAAAATGCAATAATTTATATGATTTGAAACATAAAATAACTAAATCCAATATAGACAAAGTTGAACTAGATCGAATTGAACTAGATATAATTGAAATGAACAAATCCATGATAAAAACATTTTATTTAGTTTTTTAATTATTTTTTATCCTAATATGTATTAAAAATATTCATGGTTGACATTAATTCTTTTAATTATAGTATACTACATTGAAATTAATAAAAAAATTAACATAATTTATATAAGTTTGATGGATGATACTGATCGGATCTCAACTGAGTTTCTAAATTAGTTCATTTTTTTAGATTTGGAATTTAATAATGCTTAATATGGAGGTATTATACATTTATTTTTTCATAATTGTTATATAATACCTTGGTTAAGTTATTAAGGATTTATAAATCCTATAAAAAAGATGTTTTTCAATAAAAAATATTATTTCTAGTATCATAATGGTGAGAAAATAAAATCTTAGACAATTCATGATCAAAATGAAATGATTGGAATAGAGAATTTGATATTTGATTGGTTTCAAATTATTCATAATCATGAGAAATAAATTATTAAAATTCAATAATACAATGAAATGAGTACACATGAAGAAACTAATTAAAATTTTAATGTTAAGAGTGTGAAAAAATTAATGGATGATGTTAGGACTCATGTATATCGAGGATGTGGTAAAATGAAAAAAATAGAATTTTTAAGGCAATTGTATCATGAGAAAACCATATATAGGATTTCTAACACTATCATAGATTATATTCTTACCTTTATGAAGAAATTACTTCCAGATGATATAGATATTCCCTCAAATCATTATATGGAATGGATGTTAATTGACCAACTTGATATTTTCTACTAATAAAATCCATTCTCTCTTGAAATATTTGAGATTATTCTAGGAGGAAATTGTGGGCCTAAATAATTGTAAATAATTTGGTACATGTTTATAGAATCCAAATGCATATGTAAAATCATCTCATGTTCTATATAAAGTAATGTGTCACTTTTGCTAATTATTATACTCCAAAATCATTTCATGTCTAATGAAATATCAACAAATATATGATGAAATGATACTAAGATAATTAAAGAAAATGATGAGTTGGTTAATCATATAGATGGATTAGTATGGTGTAAATTTGATACACATTATCAAAATTTTGTATCCAAGGTATGTAATTCCAAGTTAGGTATATCATGTGATGGTTTTAATCTATTTGGTTAGATACTTTTCAAAACATGTGGCCAATTTTCATTCACATTTATAACCTTCCTCTATTGATTTTTATGAAAAAAAAAACATTCAATTTATTGAGTATACTCATATCATGGCCTTTTGATCCCGAAAATGATATAAATGTGTACTTAAAACCTTTAATAAAATAGTTCAAGTAACTTTGGAATGTGGGTGCACATATATATTTAAAATATGTATTTCATGTGTCTGTTATGCTTATGTGGATGAAAAATAAATTTTATACTTATGCAATTATGTCTAACTAGAGAACTAAGGGAAAACTGAAATATTTCTTGGGGGACCCATTTATTTATGCTAGATGTATCTAGGTGAAATAAATATATATATAATGAAGTCTTATGTCCAAAATAGGAATCATACTAAAGGTTCCATTGTGAAAGGTTACTTGGATCAAGAATGTATGGATTTCTATTTAATGTATTTGGATGATGTGACTATGAGATATAACTAGAAAATGAGAAAAGAATATAAGTTGTATTAGAAAATTGATCCCACTTTCCATAACTTCCACAAATAGGGGTAATTTTTTGATCATATACATTGGCTATATTGAGCCATAAAGTGCAAGAGATGGCACATCGTACGGTCTTGTTTAACATTTATTTTTTCAATAAATACATAAATTAAGTAATTTGAACATGTACATGTTATCTATCACTATATAGTTTCACATATATGTTAAACTTTTATTGAATTTTTATTTATATAACATCAAAAAATTATAAGTAGAAAGCACCATTTGATACCTTTGAGAATGAGAGAGACTTTTCATAGCAAATAGTTTCTTACTTAGTTTAAATAAAAGGTAATAAAATTAATTTAATAAAATAAAATAATAAATATTCATTTAATTTTAAAATTAATATATATTTCAGGTATTGTGTTTACATGTTCACTCTATCTCTTAAGAAATAAGATAATTGTCTTTTGGTCCCAATTATTTGGTTCTTGAATGCAAGTCACTAGTGATCAATGGGTACAAGTTTTTTATAACTAATCAAACAATGCACATGAGATCATAACATGATGGAGTTATGTTAACTGTAACAACATACAATTATTCCAGTGCATCGGAATATAGGCCTCAATATGAAAATGTGTCTTATTATATAGTTATTCAAAAAATACTAATATTGGATTATTGCTTACATTTTCAGGTCGCTGTGATGAAATTAAAGTGGCTTGATTCAATGACATGGTATAGAACATTTATTGATGAATGTGGATTTAAATTTATTGACATGACTCGCTTCCTAGGTACCGATGATCCATATATTTTGGTATCAATGTTTAAAAAAGTTTTTTATATGAAAAATAATCTAAGACCTGAATTATATGTCATTATCAAATTAATACTAAGATGTATTTTTTGATGAAGGTACGGATGAAATTTACATCATCACTACCCCCCATTAGTCTTGATCAAAATATTATGTATGATAACTCAAATATCCAATTTTCATAGTTTATTTTTAACTTGATTTAGTGGTGGGTAATATATATAATCAACCATATGTGTTCTTAATTCATTTAGTTTAGCTAGACTTGGGTTTATCAGGTTGGGGCTATTAAAATTTCTTTAATTTGATTTCAATTTTAAAGGGTAAGTTTAGTTTAGTTTAGTTTAGTTTAGTTTAGTTTTTGTTTCATTAAATTATATTTATTTTACTTAAATAAAAATGTTTCATACAAATAATAGCATTTAACTAATAAATTTATTTGAACCATGCCTTGATAAACTAAATTCATATATAACTAGTCATAAAACAGAATTAAAATATAGATGAAAAGAGTTAAAATAGGTTTAAAAATATTTAAAATTGGTTTAAAAATATATTTAAATATGGGTTTAAAATAGATTTATAAATAGTTTTAAAAAATATTTAAAACATGTTTTTCTTAAATAGGTTTAAAAATAGGTTTAAAAA
Source organism: Viscum album (assembly GCA_963277665.1). Taxonomy (NCBI): domain Eukaryota; kingdom Viridiplantae; phylum Streptophyta; class Magnoliopsida; order Santalales; family Viscaceae; genus Viscum; species Viscum album. The sequence goes on along the minus strand of OY728132.1, from coordinate 730,899,007 downwards.
TAGTTTTAAAAAGATTTAAATAGATTGGAATTTATAAAGTTTTATAAACCAAATTTGAATATATTGAATTTTAGAGCCTAACTATTACATAGTGTGACACATACAAGATTATCCAAATATCATATATGGTGGTATGTACAAAGAAATGAATACAGTAATCAATATTATTAAATAAATGATTTCTATTATATAGGCTATAACATAGTAAAATGTTGGTGTTTAACAATTTATATGTAAATTAATTTTATATGTAAACAAAATAATACATAAAGTAATCAATATTTATAAAACCCTAACCCTAGTAGCTCGAAGCTGGTATCCAATTTATTAAATTATCATATGATATAAGGAACTGCATCCTAAAGGACAAAATTGTTTATTAGTCTTGGTAAACTAGATACATACTTGAAATTCAAATTACATTTTAAAATATAAAATACACAAAGTATTTATTTTTGATAATTCCACTATTCCACTTAGAATATCCATTCATATCAATCACAAAACACTTCCTGGTATTCAGTGTAAAATAAAACATAAGAAAAGGGTGAGATAAGATGCTCAGTAAGGGTAAGAGTATAGAAAAAGCTATAAATAAATAAGTTATAATCAATATGGAATGGTAAATAACTGAAACACGTACCATTTAATCAATAACTTGAACATAATATGGTAAGAATAAATTATGATCAAATAATTCCATATAAATAATCACATAATCATGAAACTTAACCGTGGATATTCTAACTAATTGAATAGTCACATGGAATATCAATAAATAAATTCATATAAATGGAATTCATAATGTGGTACATCTAAAACATACCATTGTGGCCTTTTTTCAAGACATCTAACACCATTTATGCATTGTGCCAATACATCTATACAAATAGGTAAGGCCCCATAAAAAACCTAATCTAGTTGGTCTCATGAGACCCATCGATGAATCAAGGGTCTATAGCGATCCACGCATATCACTTATTAAGTCCAGTTAATTTCTCATATGGAAGGGGTGAAACATAATGTACATAAAAAATTTGTATTTAAACTGTCATAGGAAATGTAAATACTTTCCCCAATCAACAAACATAATCACAAACTATCCAGAGTAATATAGTGAAAAGTAATAAAATTAAACATCCTCAGTCAAACTAATCATAAACCATTCATATAAATAATAAAGATGATATCAATACAATATATCCCTAGTGGATAAAAATTTAAATAAATGGTTGATATATTTGATGAGTATAAATACCATAAAAATATCTTTAAAATATTTTTGAGGAAAATAACTTTTTCACTTTGAAAATATTTTTATAACTAAAAGTTTAGATAATATTTTGAAAATATTTTTATTTAAAAATAACATTTGAAAAAATTTAAAATAATATTTGAAACAATTATCAGTCATGATGGAAGAAAATTATGCACATGACATACACATTAAAATAAAGATTCCCTTCACATTTTTAGTAAAATCCAAATTGGAATTTTTTGAAAACAATAAGAATATTCCTTTAGAAACATTTTTTAAAAAATAAAAATGGGTAAAAATGTATTTAATAAATAATTTTTAAAATCTTAAAAACTTTTTTGAAAACTTTTTTAGAAAATAAGAGTTTTGACGAAAAATTATTTTCAAATGAAGAGATAAATAAAGTCATACTTTCTTAAAAACATTTATTAATAATTAGCAAAGAGAATTAAAATGGTACTATTACTCAAAAAATTCATGAATAACTTAAGTATAAGAATGTATATTGATTTTAAGATAGAAATATCAAATAATTCCTCCAAGGTAAACATAAACAAAAACAATCTCGAATAATGATGGGATTGTGAAATAAATTATTACCACTTTGGTAACTTTTGAATCATAAGCCCCATGAAATAAATAACATTAAGTGAAACATTAAATACCATTAAGATAAATTAATTAATTAAATAAAATAAAAAAAGTGTAGTATATAAACCACACAAAATAAATAAGTGTTGAATATAGTCTATATCACATGGAAGTAAAAGTGAGATGAGAAGCCCTTACTATGAGACCGAATCATCACATGCATTCTTTATCTTTTTCTTCTTCAGGTATCCTCCTTAGGTTTGCACCAAAATACATCCTAGGTGGGATTTATACCTAAAATAAGACTTCTAGTATGAGAGTACGGAATTTGGAAAGTGATTTTTGTAGGACTTGGCTGAACCAAAAGGTTTTGAATATAAGGCCTCAGCCTTAAAACATTACTTAATCTTGAGATAATTCAATAATTTGACTTTAATTCACTTAGAGTATCCTTTCAGGTTTAGAGTTTTAGATAATTAGTTCATAATTCATACATAGATACTTAAATATTACAAGTATACACTTATACTCACTATCCATTTTTTTCATAAAACAAAAACTCTTTAAAAAGAAACATTGTATCATTTCATGTTTTAACAGCATAATTGTTCCTTGATCTCATCCTGGACTCTATTCTTCTTAAATTCCAGTGAAAAAAATTCAAAACTTCGGATGTGCGTAAAAATATCAGTAAGGGATACACAAATAAGAAAAACTCTTAGTCTTGGGAAAACATGGAAAACATGAATAATTTATCATAAAGTAATACTTTTCAAATTTAAAAAGTTGTAAATATACTTCACTGAATATAAGCTCATTTATTACCCTTTTTGTAACCAAAATATTACCATAAACCATTGAAATAAACATATAACATATAAAGGTAACTTGGGATGTAAACATACTTAAATGGAATAATCATACGGTTGACTTCCACACATATCACTAAATATAATAGCCATACGACTGACTTCCATACCCAATGCATCGGAGGTTATAATGTAACCACTCATCCATAGTTTATCATGGAACTACCCATTTTTTTTAACACATATCCACCCTTCATTGGTTTATCACGTAACCACATGTCAAATTTCCAAGTACCATAACATAATCATAACACATAAAACAAGTATAAAGGAAAAAACATTTCCACATTTCAATCACAAGATATCATTTCAAGATATTGATATAATCAATTCATTTAAAACAAGGAAGAGTTTTGAGTCAAAGTGTATGATACCACTCTAAAACTTTTTAATGGAATTTACACTTTGAAACACTCATGTCTATATAAATAAATCCTTAAACCCATTTTGAAAACATGGACATTAATGAGAAATATTTATAATAATAAATATTTAAAACATTTAAACAAATGTTTTAGTTAAAGAGTCTGTTACCACTTGAGAAAATACTTGAATAAAAACAATTAAAGAATAATGTAGACAAAACTTATAATATCATGAGAATAAGAAGATTCATGATATAATATGTCAAATGGAAGTATATAAACTATAAAAAAGTTACTTGGTGTATAACAAAAAATAAGTCTCAATGGAAAGTATATTGAGACAAAATCCTTTAAAAAGATTGTATCCTTAGATTAAAGAGAAATCAATGACATAATTTTGTGTGAAAAATATAAATACACCCAATATAAGTGGATATTCAGTGTAAAAAAATTAGTGGTCATTCACACATATTCTTGGAAAAACAAATCCAATGACATGGATATTTAACTCAAAGAATGGAAATTGAGTTGAGATTTCCCTTACAAAGTTTGTTTAAATGATGTAAGAATTTATCAATGGGGTGATTATTTGTATCAATATTATATCCACACAAATTTAAGTGGAAATTACAACATAAATAAATAAACATGGATTCCATACATAATCTTCTCATAATATAATCAACGAAGTATGCGTAAAACCCAATGAGTTGAAATTGAGTTTAGAAATTCCATTACAAAGATAATTTTTGTAATAAAATAGATAAATTATATGTATTCACTATAAATAAACATAAATCAAGTATAAATACAAGATAGGATATCAAAAATAATTTCTCAAATAATCATGTCATGACATAATCAAGAAGTATAAGATTAACCCAAAGAATGGAAATTAGGTTAAGAAGTTCCCTTACCTCAAATCTGACTTGTCTCATTCATTCTTTATATTCCTGAATAATAAAATCAGGTTAATTTATACTTTCTTTAGAACCTTTACCAAGTTTATTATTCATTTTATATTACTTATTATCATGTTATAAAAATTACATAATTATTTAAGTTCATACCGGTCGTTTTGTCGATATTCAATACTTCAGTCAAAAATGAACTTCTTTTGATGTAAATTGTCCATGTAGTAAAAATTACATCATATCCATAATTCTATTCATGTTTTAAATATCATATATATACCTTAAATATGTATTTATAATAGTGCATTACATTTGGAGATAAGAAATGAATAATAAAATGAACGCTACTTTCATTTCTTTGTCATATTAAAAGAATAATAATAAAATGATATAAATTTATATTATAATAACATTATTATATTTATGTCATTTATGTCTCATAGGTTTAATAAAATCATTTTTTATATGTTCCATGTATATCATGAACGATTAATATCACTTTGAGGGAGCAGTAGTTACACCTCCTCAAATTAAATTATCGTATTTACACATCATGGAAAGAATAAAGGTATGTTTTAAATAAAAATTATATAGTCATAGAGACAATATAAATATAATATATATCATATATAAATACATTTTCATCATAATGTCCACCATGAGAGGTGGTAGGAGAAAATTGAACAATCATCATTTCGTGAGGCTGTAGTTCGTCGTACACAGAAACAGTATGTTTGTATCCATTATATAGAGGTGTGTGTAAGTGTAGTTATAATCCTTATCATAAAAAAATACTAGTATATTTATGATAATGTTGTTTTTATTTAATCATAGAATAATAATATCATAAGTAGTGAAGAAGTAAAATAAAATAAAGGAACTTGATAGAAGACATTACCTCTAAATCGGGTAACTTCTTTTGATTTGATCCAGAAGGCTTTCTTAAATTTTCTTATTCCCAAGTTGCAGCTTCTAGTAGGAAGTAATGAATGTCAGGATATTATTTTAGTATAATTTGGATAATCCAAGAGGCTTTATAGGTGTAAGTAAGTGGGTAGAGTTGGTGGCCTTTTATAAGAGGGGGAGAGGTACTTTAGGAAAGTCTTGAAATATTATTTTATTATAAAATTATTTTTAAAATTATAATAGTTCCAAAGTGATATATGTCTAGGATAAGATTATAATGGGTTTAAATCCTCTCAAAAAATAGGTTTTAGACAAGTTTAGGTTACAAAAATAACCTTATCATTTAGCTTTAATCCTTGGTTAAAAACATTAACTCTTACCATGTCTTCTTTTATTTTCATAATATATGGTTACTATAGTTACTATAAAATTTCAGGAAAACCAAAATTTGATCATTAATTACATTTTTAAAATTATATAATTAATTTTACCTAATATTATATTTTAAGGACTATTATATCATTTAATAAAATAGTATTTTTTTTATTAACTCATTTATATCAATTTTTACACTATTTAGTAATTGATTTTTATTAAAGTAATAACAACATTATTACTTTAAACCAAAGGAATTAAATCATCTATAATATGTAAATTTAATCCATATAATTATTTTATGGAATCAAAATTTTCAAATTACATTTATTTTAATATTTATAAATTCATTTATTTGAATCCTTCATTAATAAGGTAATCATTACATCATTATTGTGTCATAAATAAGTTTATTTATTTAATGTCTAAAAATTATAAATAAAATACTATGAGGTATTAAATATTTTTATATTTATAATAAATATTTATATTCATATATATCAGTCATATAACCCTATATTAAAATTTATTTAGTAAAAGGTACAAGTTTATGTTATATTCCCCTTTTCTTTAAATTAAATATTATAAAATATCATTTTCACACCCAAGTGGGTCCCTAATGCCAAAATTTTGGCCTAAGGATGGTAATGGTCGGAAATATCTCATAAAATAGGATTATGACATGTTTTAGGGTATTTTTATATTATTATAATATTATTTGTTACCCTTATTTACCTGATTTACCCTTTAACCATAGAAAATAAAAATAATTACTGAAGTTATTATTCATAATGTCTAAAAATAAAAGGTACTTATTTAAAAAAAAATTGAAAATTATGATTTTAAATATGGAATCCATTTTTTCAAATTCAAAATACAGAATTTGCAGAAATTAATTTAAAATTAATTCTCATTGTCAAAACCAGAAAGCGGGTTTTTAAGAAGTGAAAACTATCAAACGATTGACATGTGTTTATATCCAATTTAAATGTTAAATTAATTACAATGACCAAAATTAGATTAAATGATAAAAATATATTCCATTTATACTTTAAATACATTAAATAATATTATTTATCCATATAAATTATCTTGATGGAAAAAGTTGTTTTCAATTAAAATTTAGCATATTTCTACTATTCATCAATACAAGATAGTCATCTGAAAAATATAAAAAATTGATCCAAGTAAATTTTGATGTCCTGATTCTAAATAAGAAGTTTATTTTCTCAAATATAACATATAAATGTGTCAAAAATTAAAGTTAAAAAGGGTTATCCATCAAAAGGTGGTAAAACTGCATTTTTAGAAAAATACTTCTTTTATCCAAAAAAATTAAATTTGTTCTTATATCATATCTATAAAATGTATAAGATGAATTTAAAAAATTACATTGAATATATAAAATATATTTTTCATTAAATAAAAATTCATAAAGAGTGATATGATTTTATAAACACAATTATCCTCTTTTAAGTAGGTTTTTATAAAAATACATCCTTTATATTAAATTGGTTTTTATTTCCTTTTCTAAAAAGTTTAGTAACCAATGAGTCATTATTTATACATGTGTAAACCATATTTTCATAATTCAGTTGATACTATTCATTCCTGTTAATCCAATGTCTAAGTTATAATGGTAACATTTAAATAATAATATTTAGTTTTTCATTTAAACTCGATGTAGCATATCATGTATGTTATTGAACATAGTGTTTCTTTCTTAAAACTCAGGATGTTAAATCATTCCACCATTTTGAAAATTTCATCCTTGTAATTTTAAAATTTGGCTTGGTAAGTTCTTTAAAAATCCCACATTGGAAAAAGAGTCAACAAAATTATGACTTTAAAATAAAGAAAGAGAAGTACAAAGATCACATAAGATAACACATATTAGGATTCCATGTAAGAAAACATGGATATGGAAGAAAAAATAACCATTTTGTTCTGATGGAGAGTGATATAAAACATGATCAAAATAAATTCAACAACAAAAAAACCATGAACATGTGATGGGTTAAACAGTCAGTGATTTCATAGTAAAAAAAGTAAACAGAAATTTTTTGGTTTTAATATCCTTTTAATAAAGTTAAGGAATTATTTTACTAATTGGAATAAGAACTTAAGGAAACATACTTACTTTTCAAGTATGGTTTCATCCTTTAATAAATATCTACCACAAATTCATATTTTCTCCAAACAATGAGTATTCAAGATGACTTGGTCCCACCGGAAGCACTAGAATCAATTTATAGAGAATCACATAATCCACAAAAGATAGACTATATATTTTCCCAATATTTAGACATTAACCAAAACCAAAATGTTTAGTACAAGATTAGATAATCCCAAAAAAGAATAATCCTTTATAAAATGAAATACTACTCTTAATCTCCAAAATTCAACAAAAAATACCCAAAGTTCAATAAAGACCATTCAATAAACAATTTTTCTTGAATTATTCAAAATAATCTAAACTAAGATTTAAACCCAAAATTCAGAAGGATTTGATCACATAGACTTCAACGATAAATCTTAACATTTATCTCTAAATAACATCTGTTACTCTTAAAGTATCATACTTAAAAGTAATTAACCTAATCACATATTCTCCATGATAGGTTAATCATTTCCATAAATAACTCAAATCATCATATGTCCACAGTTAAAAGCATAGATTCTTCCAAAATAAAACAATTACTCCTCAAATTAAATCCCATGGTATTCTATTTTCCATAGGCATATAGTGTTCCAAAAAGAGTGAACATCTTCCAAAATGACATTTATCACTTAATCACCAAATCATTTTCATATACTAAGGATATCCATTTGATAAAACATAATTTTACAAAATCAAATTATTATTGATCCAGAAAATCATTTAACTAAAAATAATAAGTCATACTAACCAGGGACTTCACATAGGCCAGTGGTAGGTGATAAATTCTAGTCACACTTTGGTTATGGGTTTGATTCCCGCATCTTTGTCCGGTGTGATGGTTTGTCACACGGTCTACGTGTTGTCCTTTTTCAAAAACTATATAATTTTATAACATTACCAAAAATGAGATATATTCCTCAAAAATAACCATAACATATTTTAAACTCAAAGGTTATCTCATACCTCACATTTTGCATCCAAAAAAGTAATAACCTGTAATTTCATCAAATTCAAGGATAATATAAAACCTAATGGCTCTTTATAACTATATCCACAAAATAAAAGATAATTATTCCTTAATTAACATTTTTATATAAAAAAATTAAATATTACAAGTACCATAAGTCTTCCAAAGTAATCACATCATTAATACATTTAAACATATCATCATCTATAGATCCAACATAACTCTTCAATTCCTAAAATGTAGACATATTAATCATCGAACATTCTTCATGATAATTTATCCATGTTTTTTCATCTTATTATTTTATACTTCTTTCCTAAAAAATAATTCATAATGTCCTAAGATTCAATAATGTCAAAACATGAGCTAAGAAATAATTCATACCTTTCATAGGCCATTTTTAGCTTCCTCGTCTTCAATTAGAATGGCATTAGGTATTGTTAAACATATATTTTAACATTCCTACTGATACCATTCATGAACCTTCTTTGTAGGACATCTATTTGTGTAAAGACCATGCACACCACATTTAAAACATTAAATTGATCCCTTGGAAAAAACTTATTTCCCTTTCCTAGAGTCAACTAAATGCTTCCTTTTTCCATGTCATGTCATTGCTTTATGACCTTAATTACCACATCTATAACATCTTCTCATCCCTTTAAAACATTTTCCTAGGTGTTTCTTTCCACACCCTTGACACATATGTTTTTTAATATACTTAACTTTATGATTATTACATAAACTTCCATAGGATTAATTTCTCACATATATGATTCCTTAGAAAAATCACCAAGGTTCAAGTGGTCAATCATGACTCTAGATAGTTGGTTAATAATAACCACAAGAGTTCTCATTGAAGCTCCCATTTTATTCAGTTTCTTATTCATAAAACCACCATTGTTTCCTTCACATCCATTGTTACTTGGGTGCCTGATAGATCCAGCAATTTTCAAAAATAGAAAAGGTCAGTGTGAGTAAATTAGTAAAATCATCATATAATATCTTATTAGGAGGGTAAACACTAAGATATACTTATTCATGTTATCATAAAATAATTAAATTTATCTAAAATAACTATGACTCTTTCTAATATGCTAACCATTATGATTATATAAAACATGTCACTTAGGTTAAAATAACATCCTAACCTCTAAAGTTATCTAAATCGACCTCTGATGCCAACTATAAGTCCCCAACCTTAAAACATTACTTAATCTTGAGATTAGTCAATAATTTGACTTTAATTCACTTCAAGGATCTTTTCAGGTTTAGAGTTTTAGAGAATTAGGCCATAACTCATACATAGAAACATAAATATTATAAGTAGACACTTATACTAACTATCCATTTTTTTCATAAAACAAAAACTCTTTAAAAATAAACATGGTATAATTTTATGTTTTAACATCATAATTTTTCCTTAATCCCATCCTTGACTCTATTCTTCTTAAATTCCTATGAAAAAACATTTCAAAACTTGGGATGAGAATAAAAAAGCTCAGTAAATAATACACAAAGAAGGAAAACTATTAGTCTTGGGAAAACATAAAAACCATGAATAATTTATCTTAAAGTAATACTTTTCACCTTTAAGAAGTTGTAAATATACTTCACTGAATATAAGCTCATTTCTTACCCTTTTTTTAACCAAAATATTACCATAAAACATTGAAATAAACATATAACATATAAAGGTAACTTGGTACATAAACATACTTAAATGCAATAACCATACGGTCAACTTCCACACATATCACTAAATGTAATAGCTATACGACCGACTTACATACCCAATGCATTGGAGGTTATAACGTAACCACCCATCCATGGTTTATCATGGAACCACCCATCTTTGGTTTATCGCATAACCACTCATCATTGGTTTATCATGTAACCACCCATTAAATTTCCAAGTACCATAACATAATCATAACATATAAAACCATCATAATGGAAAAATAACATTTCCACATTGCAATCATAAGATATCATTTCAAGATATTGATATAATCAATTCATTTAAAATTTTCAAAAAGGAGAGTTTTAAATCAAAGTTTCTGATACCACTTTGAAATTTTTGAAATGAATATACACATTAAAAAACTCATGTACATATAAATAAATCCTTAAAATAATTTTGAAAATAGGTACATTAATGATAAATATTTAGAAGAATAAATATTTAAAACATTCAAAACAATGTTTTAGTTAAAGAGTCCCTTGCCACTTGAGAAGATACTTGAATAAAAATAATTAAAGAATAACATAAACAAAACTTATAATATCATGAAAATAATAATATTCATGATATAATATCTCAAAGGGCATTATATACACCATATAAAAGTGAATTGGTGTATAACAACAAATAAGTCTTAATGGAATGTATATTAAGACGAAATTCCTTACAAAGATAGTATCCTTAGATTAAAGATAAATCAATGACATAATTATGTGTGAAAAATATAAATACACCCAATATAAGTGGATATTAATTTTAAAACAATCATAGTTAATTCACACATATTCTTGGAAAAACAAAACCAATGACATGGATATTTAACTCAAAGAATAGAAATTGAGTTAAGATTTACCTTACAAAGTTTATATAAATGATGTAAGAATTTTCAATGGGGTGATTATGTGTATAAATAGTAAATTCACACAAAGGGAAGTAGAAATTACAACATAAATAAATAAATAAAGATTCCACAAATAATCTTGGCATAATATAATCAACGAAGTATGAATAAAACCCAATAAGTGGAAATTGAGTTCAGAAATTCCCTTACCAATAACATTTTGGTAATAAAATATATTTATTATGTGTATTAACTATAAATACACATAAATTAAGTATAAATACAAGATATTATATCAAAAATTATTTCTCACATAATCATATCATGACATAATCAAGAAGTAGAAGATTAACCCAAAGAATGGAAATTAGGTTAAGAAGTCACCTTACCTCGAATTCGACTTGTATCATTTGTTCTTTATATTCCTAAATAATAAACTTAGGTTAATTTATAATTTCTTCAAAACCTTTTTCAATTTTATTATTCATTTTATATTACTTATTATCATGTTATAAAAATTTTATGATTATTTAAGTTCATATTGGTCATTTTGTCGATATTCGGTACTTGAGTCAAAAATGAACTTATTTTGATGTAAATTGTCCATGTAGTAAAAATTCCATCATATCCAGAATAATATTCATTATTTAAATATCATATGTATCTATTACATATGTATTTATAATATTCCATAAAATTTGGATATAAGAAATGAAATGCACTGTTCATGGAGACGGTAGGTCGTACGTACGCATGAATGCTACTTTCATTTCTTTTTTATATTAAAAGAATAATAACAAAATGATATAAATTTATATTATAATACTAGTATTATATTTATTTCATTCATTTATCATAGGTTTAACAAAATCATCCTTTATATGTTCCATGTATAGCATGAACGAGTCATATCACTTTGAGGGGGTGGTAGTCCTCACTTCCTCAAATGAAATTATTGTATTTACACATCATGGAAATCATAAAGTTATGTCGTAAATAAATATTATATTAGAATATATGCAATATAAATATAATATATATAATATATAAATAAATTTCCACCATAATGGACACCATGATAGGTGGTAGAAGAAAATTGAACAATCATCATTTCGTGAGGCAGTAGTTTGTTGTACACAAAAATAGTATGTTTGTATCCATTAGATGGAGGTGTGTGTAAGTGTAGTTAGAATAATTCTCATAAAAAAATCCTATTATATTTAAGATACTATTTTGGTTATGTAATCATAGAATAAAAATATCATAGGGAGTGAAGAAGGAAAATAAAAGAAAGGGACAGGAGAGAAGACGTTGCCTCTAAATCGGGTAACTTCTTTTGATTTGAGCCAAAAGGATTTCTTGAATTGCCTTCTACAAAGGGAGTAATTTTTGGAGATTATTTGATTATAATTTGGATGATACAAGTAGATTTAGAGGTGTGAGTATGTAGTTAGAGGTGGTTTCCTTTTATAATATGGAGGAGGGGTATTTTAGAAAAGTCTTGAAATATTATTTTATTATAAAATGGTTTTCGAATTATAATAGTTAAAAAGTGATATATTTCAATTATAAGATAATAATGGGTATAAATCCTCTAAAAAAAGTTTTATACAAGTTTAGGTCCCAAAATTAACCTTATCCTTTAGCTTTAACCCTTAGTTAAAAACATTAACTTTTACCATGTCTTGTATTTTCATAATATATGGTTACTATAGTTACTATAAAATTCCAAGAGAACCAAAAGTGGATAATTAATGAAAATTTTAACATTATATAAGTTATTTTTTCAAATATTTGATTTTTAGGACTATTATATCATTTAATAAAATAGTATTTGTTTTAAAAACTCATTTATATCAGTTTTGATACTATTTAGTAATTTATTTTTGTTAAAGTCGTAACAACATTATAACATAAAACCAAATGAATTAACTCATCCATAATATGTCAATTTAATCCATAAAAAACATCTATGTAATCAAAATGTTCAAATTACATTTATTTTAATATTTATAAATTTATTTATTTGAATCTTTCATTAATAAGGGAATCACTACATCATCATTGTGTTATAAATAAGTTTATTAATTTAATGTCTAAAAATTATAAATAAAATACCATGATGTATTAAATCTTTTTATATTTCTAATTAATATTTATAGTCATATATATGAGTTATATAACCCTATATTAAAATTGATTTAGTAAAAGATACTTGTTTATGTTATATTTCCCTTTTCTTTAAATTAAATATTTCTAAATGTCATTTTCACACCCAAGTGGGTACCAAAGGCAAATAGTTCAGACTAAGTTTTTTTCATGGTTGGAAATATATTATATAATAGTATTATTACATATTTTAGGTTAGTTTTATAATATTATAATATTATTTTTTATCCTTATTTACCTTATTTACCCTTTAACTATGGTAAATAAAAATAATTATTCAAGTTCATAATGTCAAAAAGTAAAAAGAATTTATTTACCAAATTTGGACCTTTTGATTCTAAATATAGAATATATTTTTACAAGTTAAAAACACATAATTTGGAGAAATTAATTTAAAATTAATTCTCATTGGAAAAACCAGAAAGTGGGTTTTTAAGAAGTGAAAACTATCAAAAGATTAATATGTGTTTATATCCAATTTAAATGTGAAATTACTTAAAATTACCAAAATTGTATTAAATTATAAAAATATATTCCATTTATACTTTAAATCCATTAAATAATATTATTTAACAATATAAATTATCTCAATGGAAAAAATTTGTTTTCAATTAAAATTTAGCGTATTTTTACTATTTATCTATACAAGATAATCATCAGAAAAATATCCAAAATTAATCCAAAGTAAGTTTTTATGTCTTGATTATAAAGAAGAAGTTTATTTTTTAAAATATAACATATAAAGGTGTCAAAAATTAAATTCAAAAATGGGTTCTTCATCAAAATGCAGTAAAACTATATTTTTAGAAAAATACTTCGTTTATATGAAAATTTGAATTTGTTATTATATAATATATAGAAAACATATAAGATTAATTTAAAACATTAAATTTAATATATAACATATATTTTTTACTAAATAAAAATCCATAAAGAGTGATATGATTTTATAAACACAATTATCCTCTTTTAAGTAGGTTTTCATAAAAACACATCCTTTATATTCTACTGGTTTTATTTTCATTTCTAAAAAATTTGATAACTAATTAATCATTATTTAAAAAAATTTAAACCATATTTTCATAATTTAGTTGATACTATTCATTTTTTCCATTCCAACGGCTAGGTTATAACGGTAAGATTTAAATAATAATATTTGTTTGTTTGTTTATGCTCGATGTAACATATCATGTATGCTATTAAACATAGTGTGTCTTTATTAAAACTTAGGATGTTACATTGAAGGTGTGAAATATATAGATGAGGGTGGCCTTTTATAAGTGAGGTGACTGGCACACATGTAATTTTTGAAAGGAAAAAGGTTTACCCATGTTTTTCACTTGAAAAAAATGGTCCAAAATAGAGTATTATTGATCTTTAGTTGTTATAGGGTCGAAATATGGAGATATAATAGATTTTAGAAAAGTTTTTATGTCATTTTAACCCTTATATTTTTAGGTTAACCCTGGTAAATTAAGTTTTACCTAAATTGCGGTAAATAATTATCATTGTTTTTACTATTCATTATTGTAAAAATTTAATTTGACCTTATTAAATAATATAAATTATTCTTATTCTAAATATATAATCCATTTTTCCAAATTCTATTCATGAAAGTGACAAATTTTAATTAAAAATAAATCCTATAGATGCGATGAGAAAGCAGGTTTTTAAAGAGAAAATGTTCGAATTTTTACAAAGTTTTTATATCCAAATTCAAAATTTAAATAACTATAATGACCTAAATAGGATTAATATATATATAATTGAAATAAATTTACTTTAAAATAAGTTTAAAATATAATTTAAATTTATAAATAATTTTAAAAAAAGATATTTTTCAATTAAAAAATAGTATTTTTTCATTATTCATCAAAAAATGAAACTTTTAAGAAAAATCCCAAAAATTCACCCTAATATAATTTTTATATGATTATTTAAAAAAATAAGTTTATTTTTTCAAATAAATCTTATAAAATTGGTAAAAAAATTAGATTTAAATTATGTACACAATGCACGGATAATCCACCTTGTAGAAAAATACAGTTTTTCAGAAAAACATTTCTTTCTCTTTCAAATTGTTCTTATTTTATTTCTAATCAACAGATTACCATTGAATTTATTTTATACATCTATAAAACATAAATGAATTATAATTTAGTTATTACTTATTTATACCCACCAACTTAATTTCTAAGTTATAATGTTAATTTTTAAATAATAATATTTTAATAGAGTATTTCATTTCATTTAAACTAGTTGTTGTGTGCATATCAAGCTTTCGAAGAGATTGAATTTATATAAAAAAATAAGCATATCATAAAGTATTAGAGTGTTGTTCTCTATTATAAGATTTTTGTTTCATGTCACATACACTATCAAATATGATGTTCCTATTTTAAAATCTCATGATGTTACATTCTACCCCCTTAAATAAATTGCACCATCGTAATCTAATCTAGATTTTGGTAATCAGGGTTTTGAAATTTGAAAATACCTTTATTAAAAATCCACATCATAAAAAGGGTAAATTAAACATACTCTTGATAAAATAGATAGGGATAGGTGAAGGTCATCTGGAATAACACTTACAGGATTTCTAAATAGAAGAACATAGGTGGTAATTGGATATTTATAAATGGAATAAAAAATAATACCCGAATAATGATGGAGTGATAAAGATAATTTATCACAAGAAATTGAATGATCTTCCAAAAATCAGTAGCCAAAAAACCATAAACCAAATAGGTGTAAAAATGGTCATTGATGTCATTATAAATGATGGTGAGTGGATAAATTTTTATTTCATGTTCCTTTTCATAATGTTGAAAAAAATTCATGATAAGATATACTTACTTGATTTCATTCCATTTCATAAGCACATCATCACTTGGTTGTGTATTGACGAATTTCCACTTCATCTCTTACTCTAAGAAATGATGATGAATTTGTTATGCCTAAATCACTGATAGATCATAAGATCCATAATATAATGATATTTCATTCCTTTGATCTCTAGTTATTATTATTATAAAATGGTATAGACAGGTAATCCAATATGCATAAATCTTCATATGGTGAAGTAATACATTAATCTCTAAAACCTCATCCAAATTACAACTTAAACCATTTCATAAATGGTTAACCTTATGAAACTTAAAAAATATTAATATCTAAAAATTTAGAAATAAAACCACTAAATTTACATAATGAATTTTTCATTAACCTACCAAACAATATAAAGTATCTCTTAATTGTCGCATGCCAAACTTGTGAACACCTTCATCATGAATTATCTTGAAACATGATAATAACCTGAATTATCATAAAACCTAATTGAAAACATAAATGGTTCCTTATTCCTTAAATAAACCATATATTATTATATATATTACTTAAATCAAAAAAAAATTGTTAAATCCATCAATGATAGCATAAACCATAATCATTAATCTATTCCATGGTAGTCAGTATTATCCAATTTACTTTATCTATATAAATCATCTCTTTATACCAACATCATTATCTCAACATCGGGAACATATTAAGGGTTGTATTTCCCTAAATCATGGGTTTTACAAGGAGTTAAACTTTCTACTGAATCGTCTTTCTTGGCAATCGGTACCGTTCAACATACACTTTCAAATCCTTAATGAAAAAGTATTACAGTACAATCCTTATACATTTCATAATTCTTATAACTAGGAAATCATTGATAAAACACTAAAATTAAATAATTATTGAATCCAAACAAAATAACATTAATAATTCCACTTCATCTGTGATAATATAATAAGATTGACCATGATCCATTAGCTAATTTTGAAGTATATTCCTTTGAAACTTGGGGAATTCATTTGCATAGTGCCCTATATCCTTACAGTTGAAGTGTTAAATATTAGAAACATTTTTCTTACCCTTGTAATCATGATAATGGTGATATTTATCTCTAGACTTTTAGCAAAATCCCATTCCCTTTAAGCAAGTACCAGAGTGTTTCTTTCCAAAATTATCACATGTTAGAAAACCCTTATTTCACTTCTTCCCTTTATCCATATTTTTCTCTATCATCCTATTATTCTCTTGTTTACCTTATAATCCATAATACTTATATAATTATTTCTCCATATTTTTATCACATGATATTATTTCTTCATATAATGATAATGTTTTGGAGACTAGTTCCCAAGAAAAGATTGGCTTAATCCTATCAAATAAATAATCATTCTTACTCTTTGGATTATGTACATTGATATGGCTCCCATTCATTCTACTAAGAACCATTTATAAAGGATGGAATACATTGGATTATATCATATCATTATGAAACATAACATATAGTCCAAAAACTAGTGAAATTCATAACATAAATTGGAAAATTTATGCATAGATAATCTCATAATCATAAACATGGTTTCTTTGGGGATATATTTATTTTCAAATCCTTCATAATAGTTTGTAAATAAAATATAAATTAGTCTAATAATATCCCCTATGAGTGTCAATCTAGGTGCACAATAAGATTATTTTTCATGCACTAGGTGATTATCGATTCAATCACAATGTTCCATTTTTTATTTTATACCCCTAGTTACATTTGTGCTAGAACCACATCCATTTATAGTATCTAGACACATATGTATTTATAATAAGACCCACATAATCACTTTCTCATCAAAACATTAGGATATACTTCTATATTTATCCTTAAAGTTGATCATAGGGTTATGTTTCCTAATATATATTTTCAAAAATCTGTTTCCCAAGGTTTCTAATAAACTTCTTCTTATACCAACTATAGTACCCCGAGCCCAGTATCTTAGAGTCTGTGTCTACTTTATTACATTGGCATAAGATAAAAGGAATCACATCCATATGGACTGAATAGTTTAGTATTCCTGGTAAACTAGACACATACTTGAAATTCAAATTTCATTTTAAAACATAAAATACACAACATGTTTTCTTTAAGAATGCCATTATTCCCCTTAGTGTATCCCAATATATCAATCACAAAACACTTCTTGGTATCCTGAGGAAAATAAAACATAAGAAATGGGTGAGATCAGATACTCAGTAATGGTAATAATATAGAGGAATTTATAAATAAATAAGACATAATCAATATGGAATAGTAAATAACTGAAACATATGTCATTTAATCATTAAATTGAGCATAATATAGAGGGAATAAATAATGATCAAATAATTATATATAAATGATCACATGATCTTGAAACTTAAACATGGATATACTAACTAATCAAATAATCACATGGAATATAAATAACTAAATTCATAATGCTAGAATGCATAATTATGGACATCTAAAACATACCATTGAGGCATCATGCTCAGAAATCTAATATCATCAAGTCCTTGTTCCAAGAAATTTATGTAATTGGTTAAGTCCTTAGCCAAAACCCAATCTAGTTTGTCTTGTGAGGCCTATTAATGCATCAATAGGTTATAAAGGGACCTTACCATAACTTAATAAGTCTGATTCATTCTACATATAAAATGGTTGAAACATAATGCATATAAACATTCATATTTAAACTATAACATGAAATGTAAATAATTTCCCTAATTAATAAACATAATCATAAACCATCTAGATTAATATGGTGAATGGTAATAAAATTGTACAACCTCAATAAAACTAGTCATAAACCATCTAATTAAATAATAAAGATAATATCAATACAACATATCTCCAATGTATCATAAGTTCAACAAAGGTTTTATGTCATTTATGAGAATAAATACCATAAATGATACTACAAATATTAAAGAAGAAGACCCTATAGTGAGATATGTGTATCAGTATGATGAGGATGTGAGTGATGAATTGGAATCTTGGATAGAAGAGTAAGATGACATAGTCTTTAAAAGATATAGGATTGGTGAAGTCTTTATGGATATTTACCTACAAATAAGAAAACAAATGTTCATGAAGATGGTAGAAGAATATAAGCTTCATCCTGATTTTATCTTCAAGGACATTCCATGGAAATGATTTTCCTTTTATCTCCTTGGTTTGATGCTTTGGGTTGGTTCCTTGCTCTATTTTTTATTGGGTAGAATATTTTCATAATTTCAGGTCTTTTTGACTTTTTGGTCTAAGGCTTACACTGATCATCTTGGTTCTACAAGTGTGAAGGATGTTTGGATCTCGGGATTTTGATGGTCTGTTTGGAGTGATTTTTTGTTCCTGGAATGGTAGTTAGTAGCTCTATCACTCCATGAGTGCCTATCTACTTTTTCATGTGGCCTTCTGAATATTTTATTCTTGATCTTCTCACTTAAACTTTGATCATTCACTTTTTTTTCTGCTCAGAATAAGATGGATGTGTTCCTCTTTTTTTCTAAAATTTTGTTGTGATTTCTGCTTGTCCATGTATACTAGAATCTTTAAGAGAGTTATTTGAGGAAAAACATCTAATACCAAGGTTGTATCCGAAATATTTATCCCCTATAAAATTAGGCATACTTTGGTATTTCAGCTGGTTTGATGAGGTACAACTGTTTAAGAACAGTTTGGATGGAGAGTTTTTTTTAACTGACTTGGGGAAAGATGATTCTTTTCATTATGTTGGAAACCACTAATGGTTGGTATTATATGTTCTTCATTTATCCATTTGGGTAGCACTACTACTTCCCTTCATGGAGGAAGTCTTTGGCAGATTATTAACAGGGCATCTCAGATATGTCTCATGCAATTAGAGATTTTGTTTATTTTTATTGGAAATATCATATTGTATTCCCCCAAACCCCTTATTGGTGTAAGATATTTACACCTATATTTATATTTTAATCCTTTATTTTAATAAATTCCCTTGGGATATGAATTGGGAAACCAATTCATGTCATTTCTTTTATAAAAAAATCTTTAAAAAAATTTGAGGAAAATAACCTTTTCACTTTGAAAATATTTTTATAACTCAAAGTTCAAAAAATATTTTGAAAACCCTTTTATTTGAAAATAACCTTTTAAACCTTGTAAAATAATATTTAAAATATTTATTGGTAATTATGGTGGAAAATTACTTTCATGTCATACATTAAAAAAAACTTCTTTTCACGTTTTTGGTAAAAGTCAAATTGGCATTATTTTGAAAATGACATGAATATTCCTTTCAAAACATTTGTAAAAAAGTAAAAAAGGGTAAAAATTTATTTAATAAATCATTTTGAAAAGGTTAAAAACATTTTTTAAAACATTTTTATAAAAAATGGGTTTTGATAAAAAAGGATTTCTGACCAAAGATTGAAATAAAAATATATTTTCTTAAAAACTTTTTCTTAATCATTTTAAGTACCAAAGAAAGGGAAAATGGTACTATTACTTGAAAAAGTTCATGAATAACCAAATTAGAAGAAAAAAATTTATTTTAAGATATAAATATCAAAAAATTACTCTAATATAGACTTAAACAAAAACAATCCTGAATAATGATGATATTGTGAAATAAACTCTTACCACTTTGGTAAAATCTGAATCATAATCCCCATAAAAGAAATAACTTTAAATAAAACATTAAATACCACGAAATGAATGAATTCACTATATAACATAAAAAATGGAATTATATACACAACATAAAATAAATAAGTGGTTAATATATTATATGTATCAAGGAATTAAAAGTGATATGAGAAACCCTTACCTTGAGTCTAACTCGTCATGTACGTTCTTTATCTTCCTCTTCTTCAGGTATCCTCCTTAGGTTTGTACCAAAATCCTTCATAGGTTGAATTTATACCCAAAATAAGGTGTATAGGATTATATGAGGTAATTTTTTAAGTTATTTAGATAGGTATTGGCTGAAACAAAAGGTTTTTAAGTTGTGCATAAGAGATGAGAGGGGAGACTTTTATTGGTGAGGTGAGCGGAACACCAGTAAATTTTTAAAAGAAAAATTTTTATCAACATATTTTAAATGAAAAAGGGTCCAAAAAGGATTAATCCTGATCAATATACATTATATTGTCGAAATATGGCCATTCAATATATTTTATATGAATTTTTTGTTCATTTTAACCCTTATATTTTTAGTTTAACCCTCCGGTAAATCCATTTTTACCTTAACTGTGGTAAATAATTTTTGTTGTTTTTACTATTAAATATGGTCAAAAATTAAGTTAACCTTATTAGGTAATATAAATTATGATTATTAAAAATATCTAATCCATTTTTCAAAATTTCATTCATATAAGTGGGAAAATTTTAATTTAAAACTAATCTCGCAGGCATAATGAGAAAGTGGGTTTTTAAAGAGAAAATGTTTTATATTTTACGAA
Source organism: Viscum album (assembly GCA_963277665.1). Taxonomy (NCBI): domain Eukaryota; kingdom Viridiplantae; phylum Streptophyta; class Magnoliopsida; order Santalales; family Viscaceae; genus Viscum; species Viscum album. The sequence continues at coordinate 730,877,543 of OY728132.1, read as the reverse complement.
GTTTTTATATAAAAATTAAAATTTAAAATGATTAAAATGACATAAATTGGATTAATAGATATATAATTGAACTAAATTTGCTTTAAAACAATTTAAAATAAAATTTACCTTTATAAATAATTTAAACAAAAAGGCAGTTTTCAATTAAAATTCGGTATTTTTCACCATTCATCAAAAAATGAAACTTTTCAGAAAAATCACAAAATTTAATTATAAGATAATTTTGATATGATGATTTATAAAATGAAGTTTATTTCTTCAAATAAATATTCTAAAATTGGAAAAAATTAATTTTAAATTATGTTCAAAATGCATGATTAATTCACCTTTTAGAAAAATATAGTTTTTCAGAAAACATTTCTTTCTCTTTCAAATTGTTCTTATTTTATTTATAATAAATATATAACCATTAAATTTATTTCATTCATCTATAAAAAATAAAATTTTCATTATTTAGTTATTATTATTCGTACCTTCCAAATTAATGGCTATGTTATAATGGTAATTTTAAAAAATAATATTTTAATAAAGTATCGTGTTTCATTTAAACCCAGTGTTGCATGCATCAAGAGCTATCTAAGATTTTGAATTTATTTAAAAATAAATATATATTAAAGTATTAGTTTGTTATATTCTCTTATAATCCTGGTTTTCTATGTCATATACGCTATCAAACGTGATATTCTTATTTTAAAATCTCAGGGAGTAACATTCTTCCCCGCCTTAAATAAATTACATCCTCGCAATTTAATCTTGATTTCAGTAATAAAGGGTTTGAAATTTAAAAATACCATTGTTGGAAACCCACATAATAAAAAGGGTAAATAAAAAAATCTCTTGATAAAGGATAAATGGATGTGATGAGGTCATCTAGAATAACACATACAAGGTTTTCAAATAGAAGAATATAGGTGGGATGTTAATATTTAGAAATGGAAGAAAAACATAATTCCCAAATAATTATGGAGAGTTAAAAAAATAATTGATCACAAGAAATTGAATGATATTATGAAAATAAAAAACAAAAAAACAATAAACCACATAGGTGTAAATAAATTCATTGATATCATTAGAAATTATGGTAATAGGATATAATTTTATTTGAAGATCATTTTTATAAAGTTGAAAAAATTCATGAGAAGATATACATAATGACAGAATGAATAATGATGGACATATAAAACATATAATTGAGGCTTTATGCCAAGACATATATATAAATGGGTAAGACCTCAGCCAAAACCCAATCTAGTTTATCTCATGAGACCTACTGATGCATCGAGTGGCTATAGCGGGTCCCCCATCATTTACTAAGTATAATTTATTCCTTATATGAAAGGGGTGAAACATAATGCACATAAATATTCTTATTAAAACTATAATATGAAATATTAATAGTTTCCCCAATCAATAAACATAATCATAAACCATCCAGAGTATTATAGTGAATGGTAATAAAATTATACATCCTTAGTCAAACTGATAATGAACTATCCAATCAAAGAATAAGGATGATATAAATACAATATATCCTTAGTGTATCATAATTTAAATAAATGTTTTATGTCATTGATGAGTTTAAATACTATAAAAAGATATTTAAAAACATTTTTTTAGTAAAATAGCCTTTTCAACTTGAAAATATTTTTATAACGAAAAGTTCAAAAAATATTTTGAAACCCCTTTTATTTGAAAATAACCTTTTATAACTTGAAAATAATATTTAAAACAATTATTGGTCATGATGATGTAAATTTAAATTCATTCCATACATGTTAAAATAAATATTCCTTTCGCATTTTAGATAAAATCCAAATAGTCATTGTTTTGACAATGACATGAATAATCCTTTAAAAAAATTGTAAATAAAGTAAATATGGGTAAAAATGTATTTAATAAATAATTTTTAAAAGGATAAGAACATTTTTTTTAAAAAAAAGTGTTTTGATGAAAAATGATTTCTAACCAAAGAGAGAAATAAAGTCATATTTTATTTTTTTTTAAATCTTAATCATTTTATGTACCAAAGAGAGGAAAAGTGGTACTATTACTTGAAAAAGTTCATGAATAGACAAAGTAAAAGAAAATAGATTTATTTTAAGATATAAATATCAAAAAATTCCTCTAAGGAAAACTTAAATAAAAAATCTCAAATAATGATGAGATTGTGAAATAAACCCTTACCACTTTGGTAACTTTTGAATCATAAATCCCATGAAAGAAATAACTTTAAATGAAACATTAAATACCATGAAGATAAATTAATTCATGATATAACATAAAAAAGGTTAGTAAATACACCACAAAAAATAAATAAGTTGTTAATAGACCGTATTTCTTATATAAGTAAAAGTGATATGAGAAAACATTACCTTGAGTCTGACTCGTTATGTGCATTCTTTATCTTCCTCTTCTTCGAGTATCCTCCTTAAGATTGCACCAAAATCCTTCCTAGGTTAGATTAATGCCAAAAATAAGGCTTCTAGTATGATATGATAGAGTTTTTTAAATGATTTTGGTAGTTCATGGACAAACCAAAAGGGTTTGAAGGTATGGATAAGAGATGAGAGGGGTGGCCTTTTATAGGTGAGGAGATGGCACACTTGTAATTTTTGAAAGGAAAAATGTGTACCTATGTTTTTCACATGAAAAAAGAGTCCAAAATAAAGTATTCATGAGATTTATACATGTTAGGGTTTAAATAATTTCATCAAATAGATTTTATATAAGTTTTTATGTCATTATAACCCATATCATTTAAGTTTATCCCCTAGATAAATTCATTTTTACCTTAACTGTAGTAAATAATTTTTATAATCTTTACTATTAATTATGGTAAAAAATTAAGTTGAACTTATTATATAATTTAAATTATTATTATTACAAATATGGAATATATTTTTCCAAATTCCATTTACAAAAGTGGAAATTTTTAATTTAAAATTAATCTTACATACGCGACGAGAAAGATGGTTTCTAAAGAGAAAATGTTCAAAAGTTTATAAAGTTTTTATATCAAAATTAAATATTAAAGTTATTAAAATGGCCTAAATTTGATTAATATATATATAATTTAACTATTCTTACTTTAAAACCAATTTAAAATATAATTTAACTTTATAAATAATTTAAACAAAAAGGTGGTTTTCAATTAAATTCAGTATTTTTCATTATTCATCAAAAAATGAAACTTTTCATAAAAATAGAAAAAAATAACCATAATCTAATTTTGATATGATATTTTAAGAAATTAGGCTTATTTTTAAAAATTAATCTTCTAAAATTGATAAAAAAAATAAATTTAAATTATGTGCATAATTCAGGACTAATCCTTCTTTCATAAAACTATAATTTTTCAAAAAATATTTATTTCTATTTAAAATAATTTTTATTTTATTTATAATAAATAGATAACCATTGACTTTATTTTATACATGTGAAAAACATAAAATTTTCCTAATTTATTTATTATTATTCATACACTCTAACTTAATGGCTAGGTTATAATGTTAATGTTTAAATAATATTTTAATGGAGTATCATGTTTTGTTCAAACCCAGTGTTGTATGCATCACAAGATATTGAAGGGATTGACTTTATTTAAAAATATATATATCATAAAGTCTCAAGGTGTTATACTATCTTCTAATATTGTTTTTGTGTATCACATACTTTATCTAACATGATGCTCTTATTTTAAAATCATTGGGTGTTACATTCTACCCCCTTAAATAAATTGATTCCTTGCAATTTAATCTTGATTTTTGTAATTAAGGGTTTGAAATTTGAAAATACATTTTTTGGAAACCCACATCATAAAAATGGTAAATAAAATATCCTCTTGATAAAAGAGAAATTTTTGTGAGAATTTCATCTATAATAACATATACTAGGTTTCTAAATAGGATAACATAGGTGGGATGTTAAGATTTTGACATGGAAGAAAAACATAATGCCCAAATAATGATAGAGTGACAGAGATCATTGATCATAATAATGTGAATGATCTTTTGAAAATAAACAACCACAAAACCATAAACCAAATAGGTGTGAAAAAGTTCATTGATATCATTATAAATTATGAAAATAGAATAAAATTTTATTTCAATATCCTTTTCCTAAGGTTAAATAATTTTCATGAGAATATATAATTACTTGATTTCATTCCATTTCATAATCACAATCTCATCCTTTGATTATTCCTTGATCAATTTCCAATTAATTTTCCACTCTAAGACATGAAGATGGTTTTTTTATGCCAGAATCACTAATGGTTCATAAGGTTTATAATATAATGATAATTTGTTACTTCAATATCTAGTTATCATTATAACAAAATAGATATCACAGGTTATCCAATATGCATAAACCTTCATATGTTGAATTGATACATTAATCTCTAAAACCTCTTCCAAAGTTAAACTTAAACCATTTGATAAATGGTTAACCTTATGACCCTTACAAAATATTAAGATACAAAAATTTATAAAGAAGGTCACTAAATTTAAAAAATTAACTTATCATTAATCCCACAAATTACATGAAGTAGATCTTAATCATCACATACTAAACATGTGAATACATTCATCATGTATTCTCTTGAAACATGGTAATAACCTTAATTAATATAAAATATTATTGAAAAAATGCATGTTTCCTTATTCCTTAAATAAAACATATATTATTGGATATATACTTTAAATTTAAAAAAAAATGTTGTTAACTCCATTAATGATAGCATAAACCACTTTTTCAAAAAAATCATTAATAAATTCCAAGGTAGTCAGTACTACAAAACTTAAATTATTCATATCAATCATATATTTATCCCAGCATCATTATCTCAATATCAGGAACATATTAAGGGTTATCTTTCCCTCAATCATATTTCTTTCAAGGAATTCATCTTTCCACTGAATCATTTTTCTTAGTCATCGATATTATTCAACGTATGCTTTTAAATCCTTAATGAAAATTTATTTATGTATAATTTTTATAAATTTCATAATTATTATAACCAGGATATCATTGATAAAATACTCAAATGAAATAATTCTTGAATCCAAAAAAACATTAATCATTCCACTTTTTATGTGGTAATAACATAATCTTGACCATGATCCATTAGTTAATTTTGAGGTACATTCCTTTGACTCTTGGTGAATTCCTTTTTGTAGTGCCCCATATCTTATATTTGAAGCACTAAACATTGGAAACCTTTTTCTTTCCCTTATAATAATGAGAATTATTGCCTTTATCTCCACACTTTTAGAAAACTTCCATTCTCTTTAAGCAAGTAGCAAGGTGCTTCTTTCCACAATTATCACATATTGGGAAATCCTTCTTTCTATTCTTCCCTTTATCCAAATTTTTCTCTATCATACTCTTCTTATCTTCATTTCCTTCAAAGCCATAATACTTAGATAATTATTTCTTTATCGTATTAGAAAATTATATTATGTCCTCATATAATGAGAATGTTTGGGTGAATAGTTCCCTTTGAAATATTGGCTTAATATTATCAAAGAAATGATCATTCTTACTCTTTGGATTACGTGAATTAATATGGTTCCAATTCCTTATACTAGGAACCATTTAAAATGATTTCATACACTGGATTAGATCATATCATTATGATACAAAATGTATAATCCCAAAACTAGTGAAATACTTAATATAAATTGAAAATTTTATGCAGAGTTATTCTTATAATCATAAAAAAGGTTTTTTTTGAGATATCTTTATTTTCAAATAATTCATAATTCTTTGTAAAGAAAATTTGAATTATCCTAATAATAACCCATGAGAGTGTCAAACCAGATGCACATTAAGGCTCATTGTCTTGCACCATGTAATGATAAGGTCAATCCCAATGCACCCTTTTTAGAGTTATATCCCTAGGTACATTTGTTCTAGAACCACATCCAATTATAGTATCCAGATAAGGATATTTTTCTAGGAAGACATGCATAATATCTTTCTCTCCAAAACATTAGGATATTCTTCTATACTATTCCTTAAATTAAATCATAGGGTTATGTTTCCTAATATATGTTTTCCTAAATCTAGTTCTCAAGATTTCTACTAAACTTCCTATAATACCAATTATAGTGCCCCGACCCTAGCATCCCATAGTTAGTATTTACTTAATTACATTTTCATAAGACATAAGGAATCATATCCTAAAGGAACGAATAATTTAGTAATCTTTGTAAATTGAATACATAATTAAAATTCAAATTACATTTTCAAACATAAAATAAATAAATCATTTTCTTTTAGAACACCTTTATTCCCATTAGTGTATACCTACATATCAATTAAAAAAACTTCTTAGTATCCTGGGGAAAATAAAACATAAGAAATTGGTGAACTCAGATGCTCAGTAAGGGTAACCATTTAGTGGAAGCTATGAATAAATAAGTCATAATCAATATGGAATGGTAAATAACTAAAACACATGTCATTTAATCAATAACTTGATCATAATATGGAAGGAATAAATGATGATCAAATAATTCCACATAAATAATCATATGTGATTAAAATTTAACCATGGATATTCTAACTAATCAAATAATCACATGAAACATCAATAATTGAATTCCTAATGATGAAATTCATAATTCTAGAAATATAGAACATATCGCCAAGGCCTTATGACAATACATCTAATATTTTTCATTAATTTTTCATATATTTCTATATAAATGGGTAATTACTTAACTAAAACCAAATCTAATTTGTCTCATGAGACCTACTGATTCATCGAGGGGCTATAACGGGACTTGCCTATCACTTACTAAGTCTAATGTATTCCTCATATGAAAGGGGTGAAACATAATGCACATAAACATTAATATTTAAACTATCATATGAAATGTAAATACTTTCCTCAATAAATAAACATAATCATAAATCATCCAGAGTAATATGGTGAATGATAATAAAATTTTACATCCTCAGTCAAACTAATCATAAACCATCCAAATAAATAATAAGTATGATATCAATAAAATATATCCCTAGTGGATCAAAAGTTCAGAAAAGGGTTTATATTGTTTATGAGTATAAATACCATAGAAATATCTTTAAAAGCACTTTTGAGGAAAATAACATTTTTTCTTTAAAAATATTTTTATAACTAAAAGTTGAAAAAATATTTTGAAAACCCTTTTATTTGGAAATAAACTTTTAAAACTTGTAAAATAATCTTTAAAACTTTGATTGGACATGATGGCTAAAAATTACATTCATATCATACATGTTAAAAAAATGTTTCCTTTCACATTTATGGTAAAATCCAAATAGGTATTTTTTTGAAAATAATATAAAGATTAATTTCAAAAAAATGTAAAAACATACAAATAGATAAAAAATAATTTAATAAATATTTTTGAAAATGTTAAAAATATTTTTTAAAATTTTAAAAACATTTTTGAAAATATTTTTAGAAAACATGGGTTTTGATGAAAAGGTATTTCTAACTGAAGAGATAAATAAAGTTATATTTTCTTAAAAACATTTTATTAATCATTTTAAGTAGAAAATGGAGGGAAATGGTATTATTATTTGAAAAAGTTCATGAATAACCAGTTTAGAAGAAAATAGATTGATTTTAAGATATAAATATAAAATAATTCTTCCAAAGGAGACTTAAACAAAAATAATCCTGAATAATAATGAGATTGTGAAATAAACCCTTACCACTTTGGTAAATTGTGAATCATAGGCCCCGTTAAATAAATAACTTTAAATAAAAAATTAAATACCATGAAGATAAATGAATTCATTATATAACATAAAAAAGGGAATTATATACACCATATAAAAGAAATAAGTGGTGAATATATCATATGTATCATGGAAGTAAAAGTGAGAGGATAAACCCTTACCTTGAGTCTGACTCATCACGTATGTTATTTATCTTTCTCTTATTTGGGTATCCTCATTAGGTTTGCACCGAAATCCTTCCCATGTTAAATTTACGTAAAAAATAAGGCTTCAAGGATTGTAGGAGGGAATTTTAGAAGTGATTTGGGAAGGACTTTTCTGAACCAATGGGGTTTGAAGGTGAGAAATAAAGTGGATAGGGGTGGCCTATTATAGGTGAGGTGAGTGGAACACTTGTAATTTTTTAAAGGAAAAAGGTGTACCCAGGTATTTCACATGAAAAAAGGGTCCAAATGGAATATTACTGAGACTTATACATTATAGGGTTAAAGTATTACTATCTAATAGATTTTAGACAAGTTTTTATTTCATTTTAACCATTATATTTTTATTTTAACCCCCAATAAATCCATTTTCACCTTAACCGGGGTAAATAATTTTTACTGTTTTTACTATTTAGTATGGTCAAAAACTAATTTGAACTTATTAGATAATATAAATTATTCGAATTCTAAATATGGAATCCATTTTTCCAAATTCTATTCTCATAGGTGGAAATTTTTAATTTAAAATTAATCCTATAGATGCAACGAGAAAGAAACTGAAAATTAACTTTTTTATTATCAAACACATTTGAGGAAAAACTGAGAAACCAAATGAGAAATATAGCTTTTAAAGTGTAAATGTTCAAAAGGTTACAAAGTTTTTATATCAAAATTTAATATTAAAATGATTCAAATGAACTAAATTAGATTAATAGATATATAATTGAAATAGTTTTACTTTAAAACAAATTTAAAATATAATTTAACAAAATAAATAATTTAAATGAAATGTAGTTTTCACTTTAAAATTAGTATTTTTCACTATTCATCAAAAAATGAAACATTTTAGAAAAATACCACAAATTCATGCTCAGAAAATTTTTATATGATGATTTAAAAAATGAATTTTATTTTTTCAAATACATATTCTAAAATTGGTAAAATTTAATTTTAAATTATGTGCACAAAACACAACTAATATCATTTTCAGAAAAATACAGTTTTTTAAAAAACATTTATTTCTCTTTAAAATCATTCTTATTTTATTTATAATCAATATATAACCATTTACTTTATTTTATAAGAGTATAAGGTGTAAAATTTTTATAATTTATTTATTACTATTCATACCCGCCAATTTAACAGCTAGGTTATAATGTTAATGTTTAAATAATAATATTTTAATAGAGCATCACATTTCATTTAAACCTAGTTTTGCGTACATCGCAAGCTATTAAAGAGATTGAATTTATTTAAAATAAATATGTCATAAATTCATGCAGTGTTATATTCTCTTCTAAGTTTGGTGTTGTGTGTCACATATTCTATCAAATAAGTTGTTTCTATTTTAAAATCTCAAGGTGTTACAATATTCATAAAAATATAATCACTTCAACCTTTAGTTATTTACATGTGAACTATTTTCATTTTACATGTAAAATATAACATCATTTTACCTGTAAATTTTTATTTAGTTTACTTATAAAATGATCTTACTTATTACATGTAAATTTTTTAATTGTAAATATAAAATTTTTAAGGTTTAAATATAAAGTGGTTTTATAGTTTACATTTAAACTCTTTTAGTTTATATATAAACTATAAAATTAGTTTACATGTGAACTTTAAATACCTTACAAGTAAAATTTTCTTATATATTACACATAAATTGTTTAAATTTTATAAGTAAACATTATTTTATATCATATTTTATGCCTTGTTTGATTTTCCAATTTGTATTCTTTGGTTACACCATGTCACCTATTTTTTGTTGTTTAGTTTAAAAATCAGTATACCTTAATTATTTTCACCCACCTTTTATTCCTTATTTGTATTTCTCATTATTATTTTAAATCTAAAAAATGTACATTTCATTCCTATAAATAAAATTAAATATAATGAAGAAATATATATGAATATATTGCTTTAAAATAATCTATGAATGCAAGCTATGGGATTTCCTCCTCTATTTCCCTTAGAGAGTATGGTAATTCGAATATTTATCAATTACAATACATTAAATGTAATTTTATTATTATTTTTAAAATTTATTTTAAGGTCAATCATCCATTCCACAGCTGATATCTATTCAAACTACTAATAGTGGTGATCAGCATAACTAATCAAGTGGGGTGATTCTAGAGGTACTTAAAGCACCTATTGTACCCATTCACACCTATAACTACCCCTAGATATCACATCTACCACACTTTATTCTCACACTAATCCACTTGAGGAACCATGTAAGTTTCCACCTATTCCTTTATCATCATTTATGATTGGATCTACTTCTCATATAACGTTTTCTATATCCTCTGATGTCTCTTAATCCCTACATCCATTTTTATCCACTTTTATTATCACATACCTTCTTTTATATCAACTTTGGATAGATTTTTATGTTTTTTTCTGAGATTCTTGAGGGGTTGGAGCATTTCTCGTAATTTTAGAGCAAGTATGGACCAAAACCCACAGCTATAGGAGGTACATGTGGTCTATTATCTAGCTAGTGGGGGTTGTAATTGACTAAAATGTTCTACTATAAACACCGGTTATCCAATTATTCATATACCCACAAAATATCTAATGGTGTCACTGGACACATGATTTAGTAGGGGTTATAATTTCATTTTTCTCATAAAATCTATTTTATTATTTATATATTCTCTATTTACCTTATCTCAAACTATGTGAACCAAGGGGATCTCCTTGGATGAGTTTGTCTTCCCCAACATAAATTATTATTAGATCAAAGTTTCATTCATCCCAATGGTTATCGATCAGTAATTTTATCTTTGTCTTGGTCTTGGATCTTATTCTTCTTCATATTTCTCATGACCAAAGGCTATGGTATCCATGGTAGTTTGTTGGATCTGAGTTTTCTAATTGGGAATTGTGACTCTAAAGATATCCTTATCACTCCTTCAAGTCACTCCTCTCTCTAGATTTTGGTTTCCTTTTAGTTAATGAGATTATAATTATTTCATCTCTTAATATAAATCCAATAAAATTATAATGATATAGAAAATATTATCATGGACCCTACACAAGATTATAAGAATTTTTTGGTAGGTGTCTCAATCATCTCACATTAAAATAAAATCTATAATTACTTATTCTTTCATATTGGGTTTTAAATTTATTCTAATGTTTTATTCTTATATCTAGTATCTATAAAAAAGAATAATGTTTTATTGAGATTTTGATAAGAGTAGAAAATGGGAGTTATAACATGATTTAATATAAACATTATTTTAAGGGAATATGCACTTGTTTTGTAAATTGAAATGCCTAGTTGTCTCTTGATAAATTTCATTGAAGTTATTCATGATCTTGACTTCCAAAATGATGGGAAAATTGTGTTTTATAATCTCGGGTGCATTTAATACTTTTTGGGGAAATTCTTTGAAAAATGGTATTTAATTAAGTGAAATAATTTATAAATGGTTTTATAAATTTTATAAATGGCCTTAAATTTTTTTGAAAGACTCGATGATATGAGAAAATTATGGAAAGTCCAAGTTATAACTTTAAATGTTTTATTAGAAAATGAAAAACCCATATGATATTCTCCTTTATGTGTGAAGGAATTGACGGATAAATTAAATGATTGTAATGAAATATCCTTTTGAGGGAAGATAAATTGAATTTAATTAAATTGAGATGCTTCGATAAATGGGATGTTCTTATGTGGGTATTCAAGGGTGTGATCAAAATAAATGATTCTCTAAGAACATGATGGTATGTTAAGATGTATGGTATCATATTACTTTGAACTATTCAACACCATTTTGAAATTCATGGGAATATCGGGTTGACTAGGTGGGAAGTCTAAGTACACATGTGCACTAGTTTAGGATTATGTTATAGCTAGTGGACCTGGGTGGGACTTAGTTCAAACTCTAGGATGTGCCCCTCAATTAGGTCGGGAATGGTAAGACTATGTTTTTGGGTAGGAGTCGATTGTTGTGTTGATTTTTTTCTAATGCACAAAATTTTCTTTATTGATGACCATATTTTATCTATTATAGATTGTTTCCCTTATCTCTTTGTTTTACATGATAAAGATATGTGTATATTTTCCAATATATGATTACTTGGTGATTTTTTAAATGATATCCTATTTTCCTTTAACTTATGCCTTTAAATTTTTTTAACTATAATTTATGAATGGTTTTTTAAGAAAATATAAAATATAGTTTTATTTGAAAAAAGGATCATATTTGAGAAAATGGGTGTTTTCTTGGAAATCCATTTGATGCTTTTTTTAAGAAATAAAATCTATAAAACCTATTTTTTATCCTTTTTTCTAAACCTACATGAAATAGATTTTCTTTTAAATTGTTATGAAATGGTTTAGTGGCTAGTGAACTATTGGGATTTTTAACTCATGCTTATATATATTATAGGTTTAGCAGGTTTCTTAGGGTAGTGGATATTCCTATATCTTTGGGTTTGAGTTATAGCTAAGGTGTATGTGGTGTTGCCTCACTTTTACTTAGAGGTGTTGGTGTCTTGTTGTTTGTTTTCCTTGTTTTAAATTTTATTAGTCATCAGTCTTATTTTTTTGGTTTTTTGTAATTCTCTTATTTCCTTTATTATTGTACATCTCATATTGTTCCTTTTTTGTATTTTCTTTCTACTATTTTTCTTCTTGTGTTTTTCATTGATGGGATAAATCATTCATATTTCATTTTTAATGATGTTAGGGTGCTTATGGCCAACCTGTGGGGATCAAGAATTCCCTTTGGTCTAGTGGATGATCAATTTGGATACTGATTCATATAGTATTCTAGGTAGGTTAATTACATATATTCCTCCTCTATTTCCCAATCTTGTCTATTTAGGATTTTATGTTCATGCTCCTATGACTTCTACTCTACATCTTTCAGAAGACCCAAAGTATGCAATGGATCAAGCTCATCCTTCAAATCCTACAGATCTAGCATATCTCATGAATCCATCAGATCCTAATTATCATCCTGGGTTAGGTATATGTTTAAAATATCATCAAATTTTTTCATACTAATTTTATTTCAGTTGTAATGTGTTTAATTCTTTCTTTTTTCTTTTTTATATGGATATTCAAATAGGTGACATGTGTGTACTCATATATAGGAAGTGTGAAACCTTCATACACAAATAATTGTAGAGTAAAATGAAGATAAAAAATTGATCATTAAAAATGGTATAGAATGTATAAGTTTCATGGAAATATTAGTCAAGTGTAGTGACATCATTATGATTCAACCGATATCCTAGAGACATGATGATAATCAAATCAAGTAGAATACATAGGCTGAGATATGGGTAAGAAAACTTCTTAAATTTAAATATATATTATTATTTTATTTATATTAATTGATATATTATTTTCATCTTGAATTTAACTTTCTTGATGATCAATCTATGAAAGTGGCACAATTTATGGAGTTATGGTAACTATGGTGATCATATAAGCATGAGATAAATGTTGGTTAGACCATTAGAATCGACACCAAGTTAGAGGGTATACCAACCCTAAACTATTTTCTAGTAACACAATACCATGGGATGATATCTTATTGGAAGATTAAGGAGTTTAATTTACTATTAAAATTTAATGGTTTTTTATTGAAAATTAAATTATTATGATTGTATTGATACTTTGTTTTATATTATTTAATTTTATTTTTCTGAATTGTTTATAAAAAATAAAAAAATAAGGGTGTTATGAAGTACGTGCACACTTTAGGGAAAACTATTATATAGGAGCATGAGAAAAAACAAGTGTTTTTTTAAGTCCCATTAAGTTTAATTTGGTACCAACAGCATTGAACCAAACCAAATCAAACTTATCGCACTAAACATAACTCAACATAAACCAAATAAAAGTGAATTTAATTGAATTAAACTGAAAAGAAACAAACCAAAAAATATATAATGAACTAATTATAGTAATAATTTATCTATCCCTAATATAATTGATATGACCCCTACCAAAAAACTAAACTGACATGATGTGATCCAAATAGATATGTGGTTTTTACTCATTTTCTCTTAGAAAAGTATGTTGTAAATACCCTTCAAATCTAGTGTTTCAAACATTTATATGGATATCAAGGTTTATCAAAGGCATTTCCAATTACTCCATCTAATTTGGGTTCTTTGAATTTGAGAAAACATGGTTCTAAACACACTCCCTTTATTTTACACCCTTAATTTTCCCTTGGATTCATGGATTTCCTTCTAGCCTTAAGTCTACTTGACTCCACTATAGAGTGTTCTTATTATTCCTCCAACTTGGTTTTATTTGAATATAAAATAGATTTTTTAAGAACTAATTTCTAGGAATTATATCTTGTTGGGATAGATATTTATCCCAAAAATTCAAAATAGAATTTTCCTTCTAACATAGTTCGTATGGCCTTGAGAATGATTCACACTTCCATGGTCGATTTCCCATGTTTACTATATGTTTGGTGTGACATTGAAAGATGGTATAAACTCTACCAATTGATATGAACTATAAATAATGGTTTTTAATATCATAAATCCTTTACCTTAGTGAAAAAATGATGCAAGATTGATCCCCAATCACTCAGGTTATCTCTAGGTACCCCATTTTTAGAGAAACTTGGTTGAAATTTTGCATGTTCATTCTATATAGCTACTATAAACTGGTTTCATTCCATGTGGTAGGATATTTTAGTGATCTTTCCATTCCTTTAAAGTGTGTTGGATTTTATTAAATGGATATTATCTTTAATTTCACAAATCAAGAGCTCTATTTGGTTGAAATGGGTCTCCAAAATCCCTTAAAATGTCCTAAAATATGAATTCCATCCATAAGTGCCCATGATTGTAAATAGTAAATGGTTTATATGTTCATAAAATAGTTACATATAAACTATAAACTATATTAATGAACTAAAATTTTACATATTAATATAGTTTACATATTAATATAGTTTATATATTAATATAGTGTACATATTAATATGTAAATATTTTATATGTTTACATGTTAATATGTTATCCACTCCTTCTTTAACCATTTTTTTCTGATTATCAAAATGAAACTATATGGTTTAGTGGGAACCATGTACAAACTAAAAGTTAAAAACCAAACAACCATGTTCACCCAAATAAAAACAACCAAAGAAAACTATATCAAAAAACTACCAAAGAAAACTTAGACCTAGGTTTCCATAATTACATCTCTTAACCAAATTTTGATCCCTTTAACTCTTCATTAATGATGTTCAAGATACTATCCTCTGAACAAAAAACTCTCATCAACTAAAATAAAGATAAAACCATTAGTTCTATCTAATACCCTCTAGCTTAGAAGATAAAATACTTCAAAAAAAACTATTGCAACATAGTGTAAACTACATTAACATGTAAATAGTTAAATAGTATCAAAAGTTTAATATAATCATTAAATGTTTCACTTTATATAGTGAAAAAATCATGACTTAATATTAATATATAAACATGAAAGTAGCTTCACATAATAATGAAATATAAACATTAAAAAATGTAAACTATATTAACATTTTAACATATAAATTGTTAACATGTAAACTCTAAACTGTATTAACATGTATATAGTTTCAATTAATATTAATATATAAATATGTAAATATATTCATTTAATATGAAAATATAAACTTGTAACCAATAAAATCTAACTAAATTAGAGGGAATATAACAAAACTAAATATAAATAAACCAAATTATCCATATCTGACCCAATCTAAAACAAATATAACAAACCCAAATTAAACTAAAAGGGAACAAACTTAGCCTAATGGACCTGAACCAACCGAAACTAAATAAAAATAAATTGAACCAATTTAAATACAATCAAACCTTAAATAAACTGAATTTTAACAACGTGTATGAAAACAATATAACTCATATTGTATTGAATTGAACTACACCAGATGTAACTAAATTAAAAAAACACAATGACTAAAATTGAACTAAATAGGACCAAATTGAATTTAATTGATCTTTCTAAACACATCTTAAATTAAATAACACAAAAAACTATAAAATAAACCAAAACAAAGTGGACCAATCAAAATTGACCTAAACTGAACTAAACCATATTGACCCAAACGAAGTCTAACTTATATGTTTTATTCATAACTAAATAAAAAAATATATATTAATTGGATCTAAAAGTTATAAATTAATCTAAACAATTCTTAATCAAATTGAGTTCACTCAAACCTAGTCGAACCAATTAAAAATGAATAAAAATGAATAGAACTAAATTGAATTAAACCCATAAAACCTGACCCAATATAATAATAATAAAAATAATTTTAATATACATTTACCAAAACAATCCAAGTTTTTAACACCCCAATCTTCCATGGTACACTTCTCTTTTAATAATAGATCAACGTGTGTTGTACGCAACCTCAAGTTCTAACACACCGCAACCAATCAAAGTAGTTGTTAGGAATAGTAATACCCACTTTTTGAAATTATATAAATTTTATATTTCAAAATGGACTTCATTTTTTTATTCTTAATATTGAAATTAGCTTAGGGTGAATTTTTTGTAATTTTCTGAGAACTTCCAATTTTCTATGAATAGAAAAAAAAACTTAAAAAAACTTTTTTAATAAAAATAGTTTATAGTGATAAATTATACTATTTAGTGGTTTTAAAGTATAATTATAATATATTTTTACCATTTTATCCAATGTTTGTCATTATAATTAATTTTACATTGAAATTGGACATAAACAATTGTCAATCTTTTGATATATATTGTTTCTTAAAAACACGCTATTTGTTGTGACAGCGGGAATTAATTATTAAATTAATTAATTCAACTTATATGTTTTTAATTTTGTAAAATAGACATCATTTTTAAATTAGGAATATCAAATATAGCTTAGGGGTAATTTTTGGTATTTTTCTGAAAAACTTCAATTTTTGATGAATAGTGAAACCACTAAGTGGTAGTTAAAAAACTAATTTTTCATTTAAATGAAACTTTACCACTTATTTGAATTGAATTTCAAAAATCCTACATACATGGTTTTCATTAGTAAGTAAAATTTGGTTCAATGGGATGAAAATAATTTTTAGTGAATAGTAACTTTTAAGTTTTATTAATCGCGATTAAAGGTAATTAGTGTAATTTAAGGTAAATATAATGTTATAATAATATGAAATTACCTTTACACTTTTTATACCCTTATTGGATGAGTCATGGCAGACCAATAAAATCCATGGGTCAACTTGGGGACCCCATGGAGCCACTTGGGTAAGAAAATGACATTAATAACTTTTTATTTAAAGTAAAAATAAAATTATCACAAACATGTGTTGTTTTACTAAAACAATTATTACATGGGGTTATATATATTAACTTTTAGACTATAAATATTCATTTGAAATATAAAAAGATTTTCTATATCAAGGTAATTTTTTTATAATTTTTAGACATTAAATAAATTAAATTTTTTATGACACCATGATGATGCAGCGATTACCTCATTAATTAACGATTTAAATAAAATGAAAAGATAATGTAAAATCTAAGGCTTAAACTTGTAAAAAACCCTATTTTATGAGTATATTTAGAACCCTTATCACCTTGTCCTATAAATATATAATTTTGGGACCTTTAAAATCTGAAACTCATTATATAATAAAGTAACATTTCTTGACCTTCCAAGAGTGCCCCTCCTATCCTCTTATAAAAGGCCCCCACCTATACCACATTATTCACACCTTCAAGCCATTTGGCTCGGCCAACCTCTTCCCAAATACTCTCTCAACTTCCCTCTCTTACTCATAGAAGCCTCACTTTGGTCAGAAGTCTTCCCAAGGAAGCATTTGGCTCAAATCAAAAAGAGTTACCCGATTTTAAGGTAATGTATTCTCTTATGTTCTTTTGTTTTATTTTTATTCTCCAACCCCTTAAAATATTTTTATTCCTTTATTTTTTTTAAACAACAGTATCTTAAATATACTAGTATGTTTTTATGAGAAGTATTGGATTTAAACTTACACACACCTTCGTCTAATGGTTAAAGAACATACCGTTTCTGTGGGTGGAGAATTACTGCCTCACGAAACGATGATTTTTCAATCTTCTTTTAACACCTCTCATGGTGTCCATTATGATGACACTATTTATATATATGATATATATTATGTTTATGTTTTCCTTATGCTTCTTTATTTTTCATTTATGGCATACCTTTATGATTTACATTATGGGTAAACGTGATAATTTCATTTTAGGAAGTGCCGACTACCGCCCCCTCAAAGTGATTTGAATCGTTAATGCCATATGTGAAACATATAAAGGATGGAGTAAATGATATTATATATGATATACTGTAATTATAATATACCTTTATATCATTATGATTTTATTCCATTAAATATGAAATAGAAATGAAAGTAGCGCTCATGTGTATGTACGGCTTGCCGTCTCCATGAACGGTGCATTTCATTTCTTACCTCTAAATGTTATATAATATTATAAATTCATGTATCTACTGGATATATATGATATCTAGATCATGAATATAATATTAAAGATAATGGATATTCTACCACATAAATAACTTGTAATTATAAGAATTTTATTGTTGACTCAAGTACCAAAGATCGACAAAACGGTCGTTATTAACTTAAATAATTACATAATGTTCATAACATGGTAATAAGTGATATAAAAGGAATAATGAACTTGAAAAAGGTTCTTAAGCAATAATAAATTAACTCTAGTGTATTATTAAGGATATTAAAGAACGATCGAGTCAAGTCGGACACGAGGTAAAGGAACTTCTTAACCCAATTTCCGTTCTTTGGGTTAATCTCCTACTTTCAAATTATGTCATGATATTATTATGTACTATCTTTTATTTGTACATTATTTATGTGTAATTATAGTGAATACACATAATAGATCTATTTTATTTAAAAATGATCTTTGTAAGGGACTTCGTCTCAATCTCCTTTCATTGAGGCATATTTTGTTTTATACACAACTTTATTTTATACGGTGTATAAACCCCTTTGACTTTTATGTTTATTTAAAAGAAATATTTTTTATACGAAGTGTTTTACTAAACGACAAAAGGGAATGTTTTTTCTCGTACGTATGCGGTGACAATGAATTCACTGCCGCCGTGACCATTATTTGTGTTTCGGATTCCTCTACAATCCATAACTTTTTTTAAATGAAAAATAAATACCATGTTTTACTTTTCTTTTATTTTGGTATTGAAAATGGTTTTGATAATGTTTTTATTATATCAATGTGTTGTATTGATATCTTGTGATTGAAATGTCAAAATTTTATGTTTCTTTTATGCATGTTTTATGTGATACGATTATGTTATGGTTTATGATATGTTTAAACCTTTTCATATAAGGAATGCATTGGACTTAATAAGTGACGGGTGGAGACCTCAATAGCTCCTCGATGCATCGGTAGGTCTAATGAGACAAACTAGTGTCTTGGAACGAGGCCTTGACAAAATATTATTTTTAGTCTTGGCACAAGGCCTTGGCTACGTGGTTATGATAGTCTTGCATTATGCATTCCATCATTATGAAAGTGGTTGTTGATATTGCATGTGATTATTCGACTAGTAGAATATCTATGTGAATAAGTAAATGGAATTATTTCATTTTACTTTTTCCATATTATGATGAAGTTCAAGTTTAAAAGTCTTTTGTTTTATTTATACATTTCCTTAAATGTTTATGTTTATTTATGAAAGTTTCTGTTGTATTGTTATCCTTATTGATCATCTGAGCTCACCCCTTTCTATGTTTTATTTTCCCAGGATGTGAAAAAATTATTTTATGACTGACCTACAGGGATAGTCTGAAGGGGATATGAGTGTGGACTATGGAGATTATGTTATTGTGATTTTTCACTTTATGATGTAATATAATACTTATGAATGTATCTAGTGTTTCCAAGGCTATTAAACTAATCGGTCTTTCGAGACTTAATATTTTGTGATCATACTAATGTTACTTAAAAATGCACCAACTCTGGGTAACTGGGGTCGGGACGTTACAGTTGGTATCAGAGGAAGTTTAGTACTAACCTTGGAAGATAGATTTAGAAAAACTCTGATTAGATCACATATCCCTAAGATAGACTTTGAGGATTAGTATAGAAGAACTTCCTAGAATTTGGGTATTGTAGATATTTTGTGAGTTTTCCGAGCAATACATCCCTGTCTGGATACAAGCAGGTAGAGGCGGCTCTGGCACAGATGTACCTAGGGGAAAAACCTGAAAACACCACTTTGAGCTAGACTCGAACGGGAACTGGTGCACGATAACGGGCCTTGCTGCAATCTTGGTTACGACACTCCCGGGGGATATGCTTAGGATAATTCTCATTTTCCTTACAAACCATTATGAAGTGTTTATGAGTATATACTTCCTCAAAGAAAAAATCTTTATGATTATGGATTATATCCATAAACCATTCAATTTATGTTAATTATTTTACAAGTTTGGAATTATTCATTGCAATTCATAAACTGACCTAGTTTATGCCATTGTATAGAAATGGCGCCCAGTAGAAGGAATGTGAACTCCATAAATATGTATGATCCAAAGAGTAAGAAGGATCATATCTTTCATGGTATTAATACAACATTTAGAAGGGAAATAGTGTCCCATATATTCTCAATATATGAAGAAATAGTATCATGTGTTAATAAGATAAGTAAAGAATTCTCTGAGTCCTATGGCTTTGAAGGGAAGCAAGAGAAGAAAAGGATGGAAGAGAGAAAGATGGATAAAGGGAAGAGGGAAAAGAATAATTTTCCAATATGTGATAACTGTGGGAAGAAACACCTTGGAACTTTCCTGAAGGGAATGGGAGTTTGATATAAGTGTGCAGAAAAAGGACACCAAGTGTGTGACTACAAGGGTAAGAAAAATGTTTCTACTGTACAATGCTTTATCTGCAATGAGTGGGGACACTACGCAAACCAATGTCCAAATCATCATAGTATGCCCCAAATGATGCTATTGGATAATAATCAAGTTATGATACTACCACATATGAGGAGGAATTATTAGAGTTCTTATGTTGTTATTAAAGAATTATGTCATTTGAGTGTTGTATCAATGATGTATTGGTTATAATAATTATGGAGTATATAAGGATTGTACTGCAGTACTATTTCATTAAGGACTTGAGATTGTGTGGAACCAAGAAAATTGACTCAATAACAGGTTAAATTTTTGGAAAATATATGGTTGAGAGAAAGATAAACCATAATATGGTTCTGATATTGAGATAGTGATTTTGTAATAATACATGATTGATTTGGATAAATTATATTGGATATTCTTGACTTCCTTGAAGCTGATTAATGATTTGTATACATTTTTGGATAGAAGGGGTATATCTAGTATTCTATAAGGAATAAGGGATCATGAATGTAATCAATAAGGATTTATGGTAATTCAGGATGTTACAGTGTTTTAAAAGAATACATGATGAAGGTATTCACATGTTATTACGCGGAAAAAAGGATCTTCATTGTGTTTACCCTCCTTATAAAATTTGGATTATGAGTTTTGGATAACTATAAAGGTTGGAATGGATTAAGTTTAACTTTGGATAGTATTGTTTAAGGTTAAAACATTTCTGAAGATTATTTTTGGAATATTATAATACTATAGTTTATGAAAAAGACAATCTGCAGGTTAGGGGATAACCCGTCGCGTCGGACAAAGCTGTAGGAATCAAACCCACAACCATAGTGCGACAGGCCTTTATTAAATACCACTAGCCTACATGAAGTCCCTAGTTATTACAAAATATTTTTCTTCATGGTATGTGTTAATATTTGGAACCTTATACGATTAGGATAAATATAATATTTTGAGTTATATTATATTTTTGAGTGAAAGATGGGTTTGTGGTAAAAATTTATTAAAGAATGAAAGTCTACATGACAAGTATGTATATTTCCTTACGTTCTTAGTAAATATCCTAAATAAATTCCTCAACTTTATGAAAGGTAACTTAAAACAAAAACGTTGTCGGTTAACTTTTCTTACTGGGGAATCAATGATCGTTTAACCAATCACAAGTTTGTGATTTTCTTGTAGTTAAACTTTCTCATAATCCTGTTTTCTACAACTCTCCATCAGACCTTGATGGTTTATTTCTCATCCATAAATATATTTTCATAGAATCCTAGTATGGGCTATCTCGGGTGACCTTTGTACTTCTCTTTCTTTCTTTTAAAGTTGTATTTTTATTAACCCTATTTCCGATGTGGGTTTTTCACAAAGGTATTTTCTATTTTCAACCTTTTATTTTCAAAGAAAAATTTCAAATTTCGAGGATGCAATCTATTGAAGGATGGGAGAATTTAACACCCCAAGCTTCCATGGTATGTTTCACTTTGAATAATAGAGCAGCGTGTGTTGTACGCAACCTCAAGTTCTAACACACCACAACCAATAAAAGTAGTCGTTATGAATAGTAATACCCACTTTTTGAAATTATATAAATTTTATATTTCAAAATGGACTTCATTTTTGTATTCTTAATATCAAAATTATCTTAGGGTGAATTTTTTGTAATTTTCTGAGAACTTCCAATTTTCTATGAATAGGAAAAAAAACTTAAAAAAAACTTTTTTAATAAAAATAATTTATAGTGATAAATTATACTATTTAGTGGTTTTAAAGTATAATTAGAATATATTTTTACCATTTTATCCAATGGTGGTCATTAGAATTAATTTCACATTGAAATTGGACATAAACAATTGTCAATCTTTTGATAAATATTGTTTCCTAAAAACACGCTATTTGTTGTGACAACGGGGATTAATTATTAAATTAATTAATTCAACTTATATGTTTTGAATTTTGTAAAATAGACATCATTTTTGAATTAGGAATATCAAATATATATTAGGGGGAATTTTTGGTATTTTTCTAAAAAAACTTCAATTTTTTGATGAATAGTGAAACCACTAAGTGGTAGTTAAAAAACTAATTTTTCGTTTAAATGAAACTTTACCACTTATGTGAATAGAATTTCAAAAATCCGACATACATTGTTGTCATTAGTAAGTAAAATTTTGTTCAATGGGATGAAAATAATTTTTTGTGAATAGTAACTTTTAAGTTTTAATAATCGCGATTAAATGTAATTAGTGTAATTTAAGGTAAATATAATGTTATAATAATATGAAATTACCTTTACACTTGTCCTACCCTTATTGGATGAGTCATGGACGACCAATAAAATCCATGGGTCAACTTGGGGACCCCATAGAGCCACTTGGGTAAGAATATGACATTAATAACTTCTTATTTAAAGTAAAAAATAAAATTGACACAAACATGTGTTGTTTTACTAAAACAATTATTAAATGGGGTTATATAAGTTAAATTTTAGACTATAAATATTCATTGGAATGATAAAAAGATTTTATACATCATGGTAATTTTTTTATAATTTTTAGACATTAAATAAATTAAATTTTTTATGACACCATGATGATGCAGCGATTACCTCATCAATTAACGATTTAAATAAAATGAAAATATAATGTAAAATATAAGACTTAAACTTGTAAAAAACCTATTGTATGAGTATATTTATAACCCTTATCACCTTATCCTAGAAATATATAATTTTAGGACCTTTAAAATCCGAAACTCATTATATAATAAAGTAACATTTCTTGACTTTCCAAGAGTGCCCCTCCTCTCCTCTTATAAAAGGCCCCCACCTCTACCACCTTATTCACACTTTCAAGCCATTTTGATCGGCCAAACTCTGCCAAAATACTCTCTTAACTTCCCTATCTTACTCCTAGAAGCCTCACTTTGGGAAGAAGTCTTCCCAAGGAAGCCTTTGGATCAAATCAAAAAGAGTTACCCGATTTTAAGGTAATGTCTTCTCTTATATTCTTTTGTTTTATTTTGCTTCTCCAACCCCTTAAAATCTTTTTATTCCTTTCTTTTGTAACAACAATAGTATCTTAAATATACTAGTATATTTTTATTAGAATTGTTTATTTACACTTACACACACCTTCGTCTAATGGTTAAAGAACATACTGTTTCTGTGGGTGGTGAATTACTGCCTCACGAAACGATGATTGTTCAATCTTCTTTTAACACCTCTCATGGTGGCCATTATGATGACTGTATTTCTATATATGATATATATTATGTTTATTTTTTCCTTATGCTTCTGCATTTTTCAATTATGGATTACCTTTATGATTTCCATTATGGGTAAACGGGATAATTTCATTTTTGGAAGTGTCGACTACCGCCCCCTCAAAGTGATTTGTATCGTTAATTCCATATGTGGGACGTATAAAGGATGAAGTAAATGATTTTATATATGATATTATATTGTAATTATAATATACCTTTATATCATTATGATTTTATTCCATTAAATACAAAATAGAAATAAAAGTAGCGTTCATGTGTACGTACGGCTTACCGTCTCCATGAACAGTGCATTCCATTTCTTACCTATAAATGTTATATAATATTATAAATGCATGTATATACTGGATATATATGATATATATGATATCTACATAATGAATATAATATTGAAGATAATGGATATTCTACCACATAAATAACTTGTAATTATAAGAAGTTTATTGTTGACTCAAGTACCAAAGATCGACAAAATGGTCGTTATTAACTTAAATAATTACATAATGTTCATAACATGGTAATAAGTGATATAAAATGAATAATGAACTTGAAAAAGTTTCTTAAGCAAGTATAAATTAACTCTAGTTTATTATTCAGGAGATTAAATAACGATCGAGTCAAGTCGGACACGAGGTAAGGGAACTTCTTAACCCAATTTCCGTTCTTTGGGTTAATCTCCTACTTTCAAATTATGTCATGATATTATTATGTCCTATCTTGTATTTGTACATTATTTATTTGTACTTATAGTGAATACACATAATAGATCTATTTTATTTAAAAACTGATCTTTGTAAGGGACTTCATCTCAATCTCCTTTCATTGAGGCATATTTTGGTTTATACACAACTTTATTTTATACGGTGTATAAACCCCTTTGACTTTTACATTTATTTAAAAGGAATCTTTTTTATACGAAGTGTTTTACTAAACGACAAAAGGGAATGTTTTTTTCTCGTACGTATGTGGCGACAATGACTTCACTGCCGCCATGACCATTATTTGTGTTTCGGCTTCCTCTACAAGCCATGACTTTTTTTAAATGAAAAATAAATACCATGTTTTACTTTTCATTTATTTTGGTATTGAAAATGGTTTTGATAATGTTTTTATTATATCAATGTGTTGTATTGATATCTTGTTATTTAAATGTGGAAATTTTATGTTTCCTTTATGCATGTTTTATCTGATATGATTATGTTATGTTTTATGATATGTTTAAACCTTTTCATATAAGGAATGAATCGGACTTAATAAGTGATGGGTGGATCCCGCTATAGATTCTTGATGCATCGGTAGGTCTTATGAGAAAAACTAGTGTCTTGGAACGAGGCCTTGACAAAATCTTATTTGTAGTCTTGGCATGAGGCCTTGGCTACGTGGTTATGATAGTCTGGCATTATGCATTCCATCATTATGAAAGTGGTTGTTGATATTGCATGTGATTATTCAACTAGTATAATATCCATGTGAATAAGTAAATGGCATTATTTCATTTTATTTTTTCCATATTATTCTGAAGTTTAAGTTTAAAAGGCTTTTGTTTTAGTTATACATTGCCTTAAATGTTTATGTTTATTTATGAAAGTTTCTGCTGTATTGTTATCCTTACTGAGCATCTGAGCTCACCCCTTTCTATGTTTTATTTTCCCAGGATTTGAAAAAAATATTTTATGACTGACCTACAGGGATAGTCTGAAGGGGATATGAGTGTGGACTATAGAGATTATGTTATTGTGATTTTTCACTTTATGATGTAATGTAAGACTTATTAATGTATCTAGTGTTTCTAAGGCTACTAAACTAATCGGTCTTTCAAGACATGATCTTTTATGATCATACTAATGTTACTTAATAATGCACCGACTCTAGGTAACTAGGGTCGGGGCATTACAAAGTTTATTCATTTTGGTTTGATTAATTCTGGTTTTGTTTAAGTGGGGATAATATGATTCATTTTCGTGAAATTTAGTTCAATTTTTTTTTCTAGTTAAATATTGGTTAGAATGGATTAAAATTTATTTTATAACTAAATATCTCATTTATATTTTCAACAGCATGCTTTAGAGTCCCTTGATGGGTAACAAGTCTGAGTCAAATGATCTTTTGTGATAGTTATTAGATGATGAGAACTAGGGGAGAGTTTTTTATCAACTTAATAAGAGTATCATTCCTGCTAGGTATTATCCCACTTCAGGTGCCTCTAATAGATTTAGTATCACTGAGTTTCAAGTGGATCATATAGAATCTACAAAGGAAAAAAAACTAACCATGCAAGAGCATGAAAGAATCAAAAAATGTCACTGATCGGTTTATGAAATCTATGAAAAATTTATATCCATCAATTATAGTAGATACTGTTATGGTTTTTGATACATGCATGGAAATGATGCATTCCTTATATAATGAATCAGAGGATGGCGATGTTGATCCTAATGTATCTGAGGGAGAAGACTTTCCTAGTGATCATGGTGAAGAATATGTTAAAGTAAATTATTCTAGAGAGGATTTTCATGATGAGGGTGATGATATTGATGATCATGATGGAAGTGGTGGTGAAGAGGAAGATATTGATCCCCAACATTTATGAATTGATATTTATTACAAACTCATGTGGATGGTGTTTTATGATTATAACTGATTATATTTTTGTGTTATGATTTTTTTTAAGTTACCAATTGATTAAATTTAAAATATACAATAAATATGTTATTTTAAATGCATATTATGTCTAGTTAAATATATAATTTTGTTTTTTAATTATTACATATTTGTTGTATTTTTTCTATGGAGTGGGTGAAGAGTGGGAAGTGCTTCCTGGTGTGGGAGGACCTATACTAATTCTTTTAGAATTCGTTGGTATAGATTCCAATACCAATGATTTCTAGAATCATTGGTATCAGTTAATCTCATCCACTTATACTAATGTTTACACAAGAACCATTGGTATGGGGTTATCCCAACACCTTAGCAACCAATAGTTGTAGGAACCATTGGTATAGTGTATACCAATGGTTCCTACCCCCAATACCAATGGTTTAAAACCATTGGTATAGGTAAAAATTCCAATAGTGTAATGACATTATAATGAGTTAGAATAGAAATTTATGGATGATATTTATTATGGTTTAGAAATTAGATCTATCATCTATAACATGTTTTTTACTCAACCTGATGTATCCTATGATTTAATAATTACTATTAGAACAATCTAGTCTCAATGAGTCACTAGATTAGAGTGAATAAAATCCTTAAGTACTTGATAAGAAGTAAGGATTTTTTTTGCCTTTATAGGTGATGAAGATCTCATTGTAAAGAGTCACATTGATACTATCATCCAAATTGGTGAAGGAAATTAAAGATCTCTATTGGGTTTCAAGTTTTTCTTATGTAGAGGATTTATCAATTATAAGAGCTATAAGAAAACCAAATATGGTAGACTCAACAATAAATGAAGATTATATCACTGCCTCAAATGTTGTAAAGGAATATTTTTGAATTAAGAATTTCACAACTAAACTTGGAGTGGTTACTAGAATTTTGGAAGAATTTTATCTTTATTGTGAATAAAATGGAGTTATTTCTCAATATAAGGAACCAAAGTCTCACCATAGGACCAAACACTTCCTTCACAAATACCATCTCATTCGAGAAATCATTGAAAAGGGTGATACAAAGCTATTTTGGGTGGATATAGAGAATAAATTTCTATATCCATTGATAAATCCATTATCATAGAAAAATCATGAGAGTAATGTAATTTTTTTGTGTGTTAGATACAGGGAATACTAGATGTAATTGTTTTTTTTAATGTAAATATATCATGGATTTATAATAAACTCAATCTATATTTATCATTCATTCATGTATGTTTCATATTTTTCATAAAGATTACAATGATAAAAATACCACAAAGTATTAATTTTAGTTATCTAAAATTAATGATCATCATGGTGTATTATGGTTGTGATGATTTTTTAATATTAGTGTGAGTGATTAATTTGTGTGATATATAGTAAACTCATGAGATAATAAGTTGAAACATATTTTCTGGAATGGAAAACCAAATTATGTCACATAAAATGTAATATGGTTATTGATATATGTATATTTATATACTTTATATGAATCCCCATTATCTAAGGTTGATAAGATATTTAAAATGTGAACCTTCATACTTAGATACCTTTATTACACGTATATTAAGGTTGAGATAATCAAAAGGTGGTTGGGTATGTTGTTGATCATGTTGTTACTTAAGTTTAATCAATAAAAGATTTTTTCTCTTATATGAAAGGTGTGAAATTTATGCCATTGATTGAGTGAGACTAATGGAGATTCATATCCATTCTTAGATAAGTGACATGTTATGTTATTATCTACTTAAAATATTAACATGTGATGTTATCATCCTAATTGATTGGTCTATATAGAGAATCGGGAACACTTGATATGGATTTCACTATATTTATGTGTTCTCTATCTAGTGATCAATCTATGTCTTGGATAAAGGGATTATATAAGTATATATACAATGTATAGAGATATATCTTATATTTTTCATGTTTATATATAGATATAAGTGTGTTTTATGTAGATAACAATATACCCCTTTGTATCTTGAATAGAAATGACATTTTTCTAAAGGTCATTCTTTGTTCAGAATTATGGATTAGAGAATTCATAATTTTATCAATTCTAAAAGGTCTATAGGGTAAAAAAGTTAGTTCATGTAATAAGGAATAATTTTGGTACAAAGTGGTTTTATGAAATTTGTAATATTTTTTTGATAATCATATTCAAAGGAGTTTTGATGGATTTTCAAAGAGTTCTAAAGTTTTGTATAAAATTTGAGATACATTAGTGCAAGGAGATATTTTTAGATATATACACTAAATCATATAAACCATGGTGTGGTGAGACTCACAATATCATGTTTTGTATTGTGAATAAACTACAACATATTAAAGGTCACCATGTTGTATTGTATGGTTATTGAAAAAATATTTTCATAGTATGTCCATTTAAATCATGTCGATTATCATATATCTGATGTTATAATCATTATAAATTCAGAAGTATAAAGGTTTGCATAAATTTATGGTTTAGTAGTTATTAGAGTATTTAATAAATCACTTAAATAAATGAGGCAAATCTTATAAAATTTATAAATCTTAAAATTTAAATTTTTATTGTACATTATGAATGGTTGGTGTTACTTCATTAAATAAAGATACACTATAAATAGAATTGTTAATTTCCTTTTTTTTATGGTGTGTGACCATCATAAGTAAAGTTAAGAATCTCTTTAATTATCTTATCCTAATTTACCTTTGAGGAGGAATTTATAATTCACCTTTAAAGGATAAGGGATTATACTAAATCATTCAGTGATTCTAGTATCCTATGTATACCTATAAAGGTAAGAATAATTTTGTTTTTTTAGTGATATCCCTAAACTTCATCGATCATCTGATGAGTTGATTTATAGTGATATATGCATAGTTTTATGTTTATAAATTTAATTAATTTGATTTCTCTACTAAAATATCTTGGTATAGGGTTTCATTTTCTTCCATTATATTTAGGTATATTTCTTTCCTACGAAACCCTTTACTATCTACATCAAAAACCATAAGGCATAGTGGATTGGAAAATCATCCGACCATCCATTAACCATAAATTAATTGGATATTTTATGAAGGTTATTTAATGAGTGGTGAATAATAGTTTTTGTTACCACTCAAATAACATAAATATAATATAATCATAAATAGTTTAAACACTTTCCAATAACATATCCATCAACAATCACTAGCCCATAAATTTAAGGAAATCACCACTCATATTATGTACTGTCAACATTTCCATGTCAATGAGTCTAAAATGGATCTCAAATATGAACCCAATTACCACCATGTACAACCCATAATCATCACATAAATGAGTATAACTAGATATTATTCAAAAATATTCAAAATTCATTATAATACCCTTCACTTGATCCATCCTTGATATAAATATTAGGTAAAATAATTGAACATCCTATAAAAATTATCATATCTTAGGTGCTACCACATGTTAAATTCAACACATTGATTATAGGTTTCACCACATAACCAATAGAATCAAGCTATCAATAAATATTTACATTACACATCCATCCATGAATAACTACTCTTTAATATACCACACCACAACTTTCATTAGAGAATTTTTAAAATTATTTTTGAGGTATATATATATATATTGGATCTAAAAAATGTATGCCGTGAAATTTGTTGTGAAAGTCATAATGTAATCCACATCTAGATGAAATTATATGAGTTTATACAAAATAGGTATCTCAATTTACGAGGAAGATATAAATGGGATATCCATATGTTTCTCTATTTCTCATACACATAGGGATAAAGATCCTTAAAAAATATTTCCCAATATGTTATTATGGTGGTGAGAACTTATTATTCATATTATACCATGGATTCCAACCAAATATTTGGATTAATTTTTGAAATAATTTCATATGTATTTTTCCTTGAGAAACTTACTATATAGGTTTACCCATTAGATAGTGGGTTAAATTATTCTATTAGATTTTATTTTATAGCTCATGTATCCAGAAAAGAGCTATGTATCAAAATTTATGATTGTTTTAAGTCTAAATTATTATGAAAAAGTTTTTGTAGTGTCAAAAAAGGTGAATTTTGAACATTTTCCCCACTAAACATGTGTACACACCCTATTGAAGCATTAAATAGACACCATATGAAGTTTCACATGCACCCTAACTAAGCTACATGTGTTATTTTTCAAAACTACACAAATGACCCAATGAAATTCCCACGTGATTATCCTAACTCATGCCCCTATCTCGTGCCCTTCCTAGTACACTGCCTCACCCACCTGCTCTATGCACCCATGTTCCTGCACTTTACTAACATTGTACCCCATGTCTTACTAATTCCTTGTACACCCAAAGCTTCACTTGGTAACATCAACAATTTACCATGCATACTTAGGAACTCAGGCCTCAAATACCTATAAAAGGCCCTAAGGACTCCTGTTTGGATAGGGAGTTAACACTATTTGACACCAAGTGTTGACTAGGATCTCTCAAAAGCACCAAATCATATGCCTACATTCCCAAACATTCTAAATTTTCCCTTGGGTGATTTTTGGATGAAACTCTAGGAAAAGTAATGGAAAGGAAGGGTATTTTGGTCATTTTGTGATCTTAAACCTAGAAAACATCATGATATATTACTTTTCCTAGACCTTTAACTCAGATACAGTGAAGGACCCCTTTTAAAAAGATCCCCTAATCAAGAAGGGTAAAAACATTATGGTGCTCCTATAACATCCCAGGTAATTATAGAATATTACCTTTTCATATCTATTAAATATTTATGAATTTTATTGTGGTTTTATCTTAATGGGGATTTTATATTTGATAACGTACTCAACAATCAACAACGGCTTTCTCTGAAATCTTATGTTGCACACAATACTGAGTTATACTGAAAAATAATACAATAATATTATTATTATTTTAAATGGTAGTTAACGCCTAGTCGTTGTATTTGAGATAATAAACAAAACTAACTATAATATGATTAAACATGTTTTTTAAATGTTTTTACATTTATCCAATGAATTTTAGAAGCTTAAAATGAGAATAAATCCAATTTTAAGCATTAAATGCTCTAATATTTTTAAAAGGTGGTTTTACCACCTTTTGATGGAAAACCCATTTTAAATCTATTTTTTGACAATTTTATAAGTTCTATTTGACATAATAAACTTCTTTTTTATAATTGGGACATAAAAATTTATTTTGGTTTATTTTTTTGTATTTTTATAATAAAATTCATATTTTAATGAATAGTGAAAATGCTATATTTTAATTCAAAACTGTCTTTTTGTCTAATTTATTTATATAGTTACATTATCTTTTTAATTGGTTTTAAAGTGTAATTGGATTAATTTTTTATCATTTAATACAATTTCGGTCATTTTAAGTAATTTCACATTTAAATTAGACATAAACACATGTCAATCTTTTGATAGTTTTTACTTCTTAAACACTCGTTTTCTAGTTTTAACAACAGGAATTAATTTTAAATTAATTAATTCAACTTATGTGTTTTGAATTTAGAAAAATTTATTCCATATTTGGAATCATAAGTTACAAATTATTTAAATAGTTACCTTTTATTTTTGGACATTATGAATAATAATTTCAGTAATTATTTTTATTTACCACGGTTAAAGGGTAAATTAGGTAAATAAGGGTAAAAATAATATTATAATAATATAAAAATACCCTAACACATCTTCTAATCTCATTTTATGAGTTATGGGAGACCATAAAAATCCTTAGTCCAAACATTTGGCATTTTGGATCCACTTGGTTGTGATAATGACATGTTATAATAATTAATTTAAATTAAAGAGAAATATAACATAAACATGTATCTTTTTACTAAAACAATTTTAATATAGGGTTATATAAATGATCTCCTTGACTATAAATATTAATTAGAAATGTAAAAATATTTTATATATCATGGAATTTTATTTATAATTTTTAGATATTAAATAAATATATTTATTTATGACACAATGATGATGAAGTGATTACCTTATTAATGAAAGATTCAAATAAATGATATTAGAAATATTAAAATAAATGTTATTTGAAAATTTTGATGACATACCCAAATTTTCTGGATGATTATTACATGTTATATTTGATTTAATGTAGTTTTTTTTAATTAATCAATTTTTTATGACTTTAACAAAAATCAATTACTAAATAGTGTCAAAATTAACATAAATGAGATTTTAAAACAAATACTATTTTATTAAATGATATAATAGTCTTTAAAATCTAATATTTGTCCATCTAACTTATATAATGTTAAAATTTTCATTAATTATCCACTTGAGGTTCTCTTAGCATTTTATAGTAACTATATTAACCATATAGTTTAAAAATACAAGAAGACATGGTAAGAGTTAATTAATTTAACTGAGGGTTAAACCCAAAATATAAGGTTAAATTTATAAGGATCCAGCCTTAAACAATACTTAATCTTGATATAAGTCAAAAATTGACTTAAATTCACTTCTAGTATATTTTCATATTTATATATTTATATAATTAGGTCATAACTTATACATATCAACTTGACTATTACAAAGTAGATACTTCTACTCACTATCCAATTTTTTCATAAAATAAAAACTATTTAAAAAGAAACATGGTTTGTTTCATGTTTAAACAACATGACTTTTCCTTGTTCTCATCCTTGAATCTATTATTCTTTAAGTCTTGTAAAAAATATTTCAAAACTTGGGATGAGCATAAAAATATCAGTAAGGGATACACAAATAAGGAAAAACTATTAGTCTTGGGAAAACATGAATACCATGAATACTTTATTATAAAGTAATAATTTTCACCTTTAAGAAGTAGTAAATATACTTCACTGAACATAATCTCATTTATTACCCTTTTTTAACCAAAATATTATCATAAATCCCATATAAAGCAATATATAACATATAAAGGTAACTTGGGACATAAACAAACTAAAATGGAATAACCATACGGCTGACTTCTTTACATATCACTAAATGGAATAGCCATACAGCCAACTTCTATACCCAATGCATTGGAGGTTATAATGTAACCACCCATACATGGTTTATCATGGAAATGCTTATATTTGGTTTATCATTTAACCACCCGTCTTTGGTTTATCACGTAACCACCTGTCAAATGTCCAAGTACCATTATATAATCATAAAACATAAATGACTGCAATTATCAACATTTCACTCATAAAATTTCATTTGAAATCACAAGAAATCATTTCAAGATATTGAAATCATATATCCACTTTCAAAACCATTTTCAGTACCAAAACTCCTAAAAAGGGAATAAGGTATTTATTTTCCTTTTAAAAACATTAAGACTTATAGAGGAAGTCAAATATCAAATAATGGTTTCAGCGGTGGAGGAGTCGTTGTCGCCGCATACATTGAAAAAATAATTTTTGTAATTTAGTAAAATGATTCATAGAAAAATGATTCCCTTTTAATAAAATTAAAAGTCAAATGGATTTATTATACACCATATAAAATAAGGTGGTGTATAACATCAAAATATGCCTTAATGAAAGGAGATTGTGATGAAGTCCCTTACCTCGAATCTGACTTGTCTCGTTCATTATTTATATTCCTGAATAATAAACTTAGGTTAATTTATAATTTATTGAGAACCTTTTTCAAGTTTATTATTCATTTTATATTACTTATTATCATTTTATAAAAATTACATAATTATTTAAGTTCATATCGGTTGTTTTGTCGATATTCGGTACTTGAGTCGAAAATGAACTCATTTTGATGGAAATTGTCCATGTGGTCAAATTAAATAATATTTAGAATATTATTAGTGATTTAAATATCATATATATCCAATATATATGTATTTAGAATATTCCAAAACATTTGGATATAAGAAATGAAATGCATCATTCATGGAGATAGTAGGTCGTACTTATGCATAAATGCTACTTTCATTTCCTTATCATATTAAAGGAATGAAAAATAAATAATACGTAGATATATTATAATACCGTTATTATATTAATTTCATTTATGTCTCATAGTTTTAATAAAACCATCTTTTATACGTTCCATGTATAGCATGAACGAGTCATATCACTTTGAGGGGGCGGTAGTCGACACTTCCTCAAATGAAATTATTGTATTTACACATTATAGAAAGCAAAAAATGTATGTTGTAAATAAAGATTAAAAACATATAGACAATATAAATATAATATATATCATATATAAATACAATTCCATCATAAAGGCCATCATGATAGGTGGTAGGAGAAAATTGAACAACCATCGTTCCGTGAAGCAGTAGTTCACCGTACATAGAAACAATATGTTCGTATCCATTAGATGGAGGTGTGTGTAAGTGTAGTTTGAATAATTCAAATAAAAACATCCTATTATATTTAGTATATTGTTTTTTTATGTAATAAAATAATAAGAAGAGCATAGGTAGTGGAGAAGGAAAATAAAGGAAAGGAACTTGAGAGAAGATGTTACCTCTAAATCGGGTAACTTCTTTTGATTTGAGCCAAAAGGCTTTCTTGAATTTTCTTCTACCCAAGGTAAGGCTTATATGAGGAAAGGAGGTATATTTGGAGCTTATTTGAGCATAATTGTTATGATCCAAGGTGTTTGAGAGGTGTGAGTAAGTGGGTAGAGGTGGTGGCCTTTTATAAGAGGGAGGAGGGGCACTTTAGGAAAGTATTGAAATATTATTTTATTAAAAAAATCGAATTATAATAGTTCCAAAGTGATATAATTATAGTATTAGATGATTATGAGTATAAATATTCTCAACCAATAGGTTTTAGACAAGTTTAGGTTACAAAATTAACCTTATCTTTTAGCTTTAACCCTTAGTTAAAAACATTAACTCTTACCATGTCTTCTTGTATTTTCATAATATATGGTTACTATAGTTACTATAAAATGCCAAGAGAACCACAAGTGGATCATTAATAACATTTTTAATATTATATAATTAATTTTTCCAAATATTATATTTTTATTATTATTATATCATTTAATAAAATATTATTTGTTTTAAAAAATCATTTATGTCAATTTTCACACTATTTAGTAATTGATTTTTGTTAAAGTCATAACAACTTGGTTCCTTAGAAAAAAAAAGGAATTAAATCAAATATAATATGTCAGAATCATCCATAAAATTTTTAGATGGCATAAAAATGTTCAAATTTTATTTATTTTAATATTTATAATATCATTTATTTGAATCTTTTATTAATAAGGTAATCATTGCATCATCATTGTGTCATAAATAAATTTATTTATTTAATATTTAAAAATTATAAATAAAATTCCATGATTTAGGATATCTTTTTAGATTTATAATTAATATTTATAGTCAAAGGTATCAATTATATAACCCCACCTTAAAAATTTTTAGTAAAAAGATACATGTTTATGTTAAATTTCACTTTAAATTAATTATTATAACATGTCATTTTCACTCCCAAGTGGATTCAAAATGCCAAAATTTTGGCCTAAGTATGATCATGGTTGGACATATCTCATCCAATAGGATTAAGACACGTTTTAGGGTAGTTTTATATTATTATAATATTATTTTTTTACCCTTATTTACTTAATTTATGCTTTAACCAAGGTAAATAAAAATAATTACTGAAGTTACTATTCATAATGTCCAAAAATAAAAGGTAAATATTTACACAATTTAAACCTTATGATTAAAAATATGGAATCCATTTTTATAAATTCAAAATACATAAATTGTAGTAATTAATTTAAAATTAATTTTGGTTGCCAAAACCATAAAGCGGGTTTTTAAAAAGTAAAAACTATCAAAATATTGACATGTGTTTATGTCTAATTTAAAAGTGAAATTACTTAAAATGAAAAAAAAATTGGATTAAATGATGAAAAAATAATCCAATTACACTTTAAAACCAATTAAAATGACAATCTAAGTATATAAATAAATTAGACAAAAAGGCAGTTTTTGAATTAAAATGCAATATTTTTCACTATTCATTAAAATATGGATTTTATCATAAAAATACCAGAATTTCAACCAAAGTAAATTTTGATGTCCCACTTCTAAATAAGAAGTTTATTTTGTCAAATATAACATATAAAAGTGACAAAAACTAGATTTAAAAATGGTTCTCCATCAAAAGGCGGTAAAATAAGCTTTTCAAAATATTAGATTATTTTATGCTTAAAATTGGATTCATTCTCATTTTAAGCCTATAAAATTTATTAGATAAAAGTAAAAACATTTAACAAACATTTGTAATCATATTGTAGTTAGTTCTATTCATTCCTTCCTATATATCTGCTAGGCATTAACTACCATTTAAAATAATAATAGTATTATTGTATTATTTTTTGGTATAACTCAATGTTGTGTGCAATGTAAGATTTCATAGAAACTTGTTGTTATGTGTCAAGTACGCTATCATACAAACCATTCCCTTTAACATAAAATTAATATCTTATTCATAAATATTAATAGATGTGAAAAATTATTATTCTATAAATACCTGGGATGTTATATCATTCCCCCCTTTTGGAAAATTATGTCCCCACATTTTTATTTACTTATCAAATAAGTGAGGGTATTTATCCCTTATAGAATTTTTATATTCTCTCATTGCCTCTTCAGTTAGATGTTTTTTCACAAAACCTATACCTGATGAATCACCTTATTCTGCAACACTTGTTCTTTGCGGTCAAGAATCTAATTGGTTGTTCCTCATAAGAAAGATTTTATTCCAACTAAACTACCTTTGGACTCAAAAAATAAGATGGATCCAGCATATACTTTCTCAACCTTAAAACATGAAAGAAATTGTGTACCTTGGATAAACTTGGAGGTAAATCTACCTTATAGAAAACTAATCCAACTTTATCCAAGATTTCATAGGGTCTAATGAACCTGAGAATCAGATTTCCCTTATTACCAAAATGCATCACACTTTTCCATGGAGAAACATTGAGAAAGACTTGATGACCTACCTCAAAAGAAATATCCTTCCTCTAGTTATCTGTATAACATTTCTACCTAATCTGAGTTGTCCTCAAGTGCCTATGAATCAACTGAACTTTTTCTACCATCTCGTCTACCAATTCTGGTCCCATCAACTTCCTTTCACCTACTTCATCCCAAAAATCTGGAGTTCAACACCACTTTTCATATAATGCTTCAAATGGTGCCATCTATATACTATAATTAAAAATATTATTATAAAAAACTCAACCAAAGAAATATGTTGATCCAAAATTCCCTAGTAATTTATTTAATAAACACATAGCATATCCTCCAATGTCTGAATTGATCGTTCTAACTACCCATCTGATTGAGGATGAAAAGTTGTACTCAAATTTTATTCCATTCCCAATGACTTATAAAGGACTTTCTAAAAGTTATAAGTGAACTTAGAATCATAATAAGATACAATATAGAGGGTAACTTCATGTAACCTAACTATCTCTTTAATATACAATCAAGAAAGTTGATCTAGAGATAGAGTATCTCGAATAGGAAGAAAATGAGCAGATTTATTCAATAGATCAACAATAACCCAGATTGAATTGTTACCTTGATAATTATTTGATAATCCCACTATGAAATCCATGGATAGATTTTTTTCATTTCCATTCTGTCACAAGAAAAGGATGAAGCATCTCTTTTGGTAACATTAATTCTACTTTAACATGTTGACAATTCAAATACTTCACAGTGAAGTCAGCAATATCTCTTTTCATTCCATCCCACTAGAAATACTCCCGAAGATCTCTGTACATCTTAGTAATACCAGGATGAACTGAAAACGTAGAACTATGAGCTTCACATAACAACTCTTTCTTCAAATTTCAATCAAAAGGCACACATAATCTCTTTCCAAACCTTAAAACACAATTTTTATCAATGTTAAATTCAGGTAACTTACCCTTCTGAACTAATTCTACCTTTTTCTATAACTCATTGTCTTATTTCTATGCTTTCAAAATTATGTCTGATAGAGATGATTTCATTGCCACCTAAAACAAAATAGAGGAATTCCCTTCACCAAAAACATCCAATCCAAAATTCATCAAATTAGAAACCAAAGGATCTTGTTCCAAATGTATCATGGTTAATGTAGCATTACTCTTTCAACTCAAAGTATCATCCACTTTATTTTCCTTTCCTGGATGGTAAATAATCATGCAATAATAATCCTTGATTAATTCTATCCATATCCTCTGACTCATGTTTTATTATTTCTGAGTGAATATATACTTTAAACTTTTGTGATCAGTATATATTTCACACTTTACTCCATACTAATGATGCCTCCAAATTTTTAATGCAAAAACAAAATCAGCTAATTCCAAATCATGTGTAGGGTAATTTAACTCACAAGATTTCAAATGACATGAAGCATAAGAAATTACCTAATAATTATGCATTAGGAAAAAACCAAGTCCTTTCAATGATACATCATTGTAGATAAAAAATTCACCATTCTTAGAAGGCAGGGCCAAAACTGGAGCATTTACCAATCTTCTTTTTAGTTCCTCAAAAAAATCATCAAATTATTTTTCCCAAATGAACTTAACTCCCTTACATGTTAGCTTAGTTAGTGTGATAGATAAACAAGAAATTTTTTCTAACAAACCTTCAATAATAACTTGTTAATCTAAGAAAACTATGAATCTCTATGATATTGGTAGGTTTTGGACACTCTTCAACAAATTTAGTTTTAGAAGGGTCAATAGTTATGACATCTTTAGAAAAAATATTACCAAGGAAAGAAATTTTTTGAAACCAAAATTCACTCTTACTAAACTTTCTATATAGTTTCTTTTCTTTTAGGGTTTGAAAAATAGTCCTTAAGTGACTTTCATGTTCCTCCCAGATTTTAGAATATACCAAAATTTCATCTATAAACACAACCACAAACTGATCCAAAAACTGATGAAATAATCCATTCATGAGATTCAAAAATATATAAGGTGAATTATATAACCCAAAGGTCATAACTAAAAACTCATAATGACCATATATCGTTCAAAAATCTTTCTTTAGAATGTCATCCTCCTTCACCTTCAGTTGATGGTACTTAGACCTCAAATCAATCTGTGGAAAATATTGAGCTCCCTAGATCTGATCAAAAAAATCATTGATATGAGTCAATATATACTTTTTATTAATATTAATTTTATTCAAGGATATGTAATCAATACATAGTCTCATATAACCATCTTTTTTCACAAATAAAACTGGAGCACCCTATAGTGAAGTGCTGG
Source organism: Viscum album (assembly GCA_963277665.1). Classification (NCBI taxonomy): domain Eukaryota; kingdom Viridiplantae; phylum Streptophyta; class Magnoliopsida; order Santalales; family Viscaceae; genus Viscum; species Viscum album. Next base: position 730,837,470 of record OY728132.1, on the reverse strand, counting down.
GTCGAATGAAACCTTTATCAAGTAATTATTGTAACTTATTTTTTAATTCCACCAATTCTACTTGATCCATTTGATAAGAGGGTTTATAAATAGGCTTATAATCATGCATTAAATCAATAGTAAATTCAACCTCCTGATTGGGAACAATACCATTCAATTCATTTGGAAAAACATGGGTGAATTTATTCACTACTAGAATGTCACTAATCAAAACTGTTTCTTTATTTTTTTAAACATGAGCCAAATAACTTTCACTACCATCTTTAATTAATATTTCAACTTATTAGTATGTTATAAAATTTATTAAATCATTGAATAAAACTTTCTTGGATTTTCAATCTATTTTAGCATGATAAACTGAAAGTCAATACATACCCAAAATGATATCAAATTACACTATATAAAGTTCAACAATATTTGTAGGAAAGACTATCCCACTAATGATAATAGGAATATTCCTAGAAATATTAGTTGCTTTAATACTTCCACCTGGAGTCTTTACCAAAAGTTCTATATCACATTCATGAGGTTTTATTTCTAATTTACTTGAAAATATCTCAGAAATAAAAGAATGTGAAGATCTAGAGTCAAATAGAATATTGGTATATTTTGAAAAAACTTGTAACATACCTTTCACCACTTCATTTAACATTCCCACACCAACTGTAGTAGCAGAAAATAATTTTTACATTCCCTTATACTTTCTATCTTGTTGTTTTCCACCCTAGGTAATCAACCTTAGACACACATTGGCATAATGTCCTATCTCATTGCAACTAAAACATATTACCATTGGTTTTTCATTGCTTGCCTGATCATCCTCCTTATAGTTATGAGAAATATGATCAATCTTACCACATCATAAGAACTTCCCAGACTTTGAGAGGAATTCTCCAGGATGCTTTTTACAACACTTATCACAAGTTGAAAATTTATTTTTCTTACCTCCAGACTTCTTTGATAAATTCTTTCCCATTGCCTTATAACTGGATCACTTATTCTGTTTACTCTCATGGAATTCATTCTCATTAGAAAACTCCATTTATATATTATCATAACATTGGAAAAGTTTATCATAGCTTTTGAACTCATGAGAAGCTAACTCCCTTTTATATTTCGACTTCAATACTGAGTAAAACTAATTTATCTTACTATCAATATAGCGGATAAAATTTGGGATGTACCTTGAAAAATGAGTGAAATTTTCTTCATATGAAGCCACAAAATCTTCCTCCTTTTGTCTCAATTCCAAGAATTGATTTTCCATCCTAAGTGGAACAGCCTTAGGAAAATATTTCTCAAGGAAGATATTCTTAAATTCATCACATTCCATGGCGTCAATCTCTTCACTTCCTATGATATTTTTAATCATTGACCACCATTGATCAGCTTCACCTTCCCAATTATAAATAGCAAGACTAACCTTTTGATTTTATAAACACCCCATTACATCAAAAATATTTTTCAGTGCTTTAATCCACCCTTCAGCTTGAATAGGTTCAGATGATCCTCTAAATGATGGGAGACATTGCCTCATGAAATTCTCCACAATAGACATATTCCTCTGTGGTTGGTATGGTTGATCTCATGCATGGGCACCACCACCATTAATCGCCTGAGTAAACTAACCCTTCACTTTGAATATCTTTTTAGGTTTATATATTTAAATAATTAGGTCATAACTCATACATATCAACTTGATTATTACAAAGTATACACTTCCACTCATTATCCAATTTTTTCAAAAAACAAAAACTCTTTAAAAAGAAACATGGTTCAATTCATATTAAAATAGCATGACTTTTCCTTGATCCCATCCTTGACTCTATTACTCTTTAAGTCCTGTGAAAAACATTTCAAAACTTGGTATGAGCATAAAAAGATCAGTAAGGGATACACAAATAAGTAAAAACTGTTAGTCTTGGGAAAACATGAAAACCATGAATACTTTATCATAAAGTAATACTTTTCACCTTTAAGAAGTATTAAATATACTTCACTGAATATAAGATCATTTATTACACTTTTTGTAAACAAAATATTACCATAAATCCCATATAAAGCAACATATAACATATAAGGGTAACTTGGGACATAAACATACATAAATGGAATAACTATATGGTTGACTTCCATACATATCACTAAATGGAATATTTATATGGCCAAATTCCATACCCAATGCACTGGAGGTTATAACATAACCACATGTCCATAGTTTATCATGGAACCACCCATCTTTTCTTTATCACGTAACCACCCATCTTTGGTTTATCACGTAACCACCCATCAAATGTCCAAGTACCGTTATATAATCATAAAACATAAATGATTACAATTATCAAAATTTCACTCATAAAATTTCATTTGTAGTCACAAGAAATCATTTCAAGATATTGAAATAGTAAATCCACTTTCAAAACCATTTTCAATACCAAAATACCCAAAAGTGAATAAGTTATTTCTTTTCCTTTTAAAAACATTAAGGCTTATAGAGGAAGCCAAATATCAAATAACATTTACGGTGGTGGAGGATTCGTTATCACCACATACGTTAAAAACATTCATTTTTGTCATTTAGTAAAATGATTCATAGAAAAAAGATTCCATTTTAATGAAATTAAGAGTAAAAGGGGTTTATTATGTATCATATAAAATAAGGTGGTGTACAACATCAAAATAGTCCTCAATGAAAGTATATTGAGATGATGTCCCTTACCTTGAATCTGACTTGTCTCGTTCATTCTTTATATTCCTGAATAATAAACTTAGATTAATTTATACTTGATTTAGAACCTTTTTCAAGTTTATTATTAATTTTATATTACTTATTATCATGTTATAAAAATTACATAATTATTTAAGTTCATATCAGTCGTTTTGTTGATATACGGTACTTGAGTCGAAAATGAACTTGTTTTAATGTAAATTGTCCATGTGGTCAAATTTCATCATATCAAGAGTATTATTAATGATTTAAATATCATATATATACAGTATATATGTATTTATAATAGTCCATAACATTTTTATATAAGAAATGAAATGCACCGTTCATGGAGATGGTAGGCCGTACGTATGAATGAATGCTACTTTCATTTCTTTATCATATTAAAGGAATGAAAACTAAATAATAAATATTTATATTATAATAATAGTATTTTATTAATTTTATGTATGTCTCATAGGTTTAATAAAACCATCCTTTATACATTCCATGTATAACATGAATGATTCATATCACTTTGAGTGGGCGTTAGTCCACACTTCCTCAAATGAAATTATCATATTTACACATTATGGAAAGCATAAAGGTATGTTGTAAATAAAGATTATAAAATCATATAGACAATATAAATATAATATATATAATATATAAATACATTTACATCATAATTTCCACCATGAGAGGTGGTAGGAGAAAATTGAACAATCATCGTTTTGTGAGGCAGTAGTTCGCCGTACACAGAAATAGTTTGTTAGTATCCATTAGATGGAGGTGTGTGTAAATATAGTTTGAATACTTCACATAAAAACATCCTAGTATATTTAGAATAATTTTATTTTTATGTAATCAAATAATAATAATATCATAGTGAGTGTAGAAGGAAAATAAAGGAAATAAACTTGAGAGAAGACGTTACCTATAAATTGGGTAATTTCTTTTGATTTGAGCCAAAAGGCTTTCTTAAATTACCTTCTTCCCAAGTTAAGTCTTCTAGGAGAAAAGTATGAATGTTGGGAGATTATTTGATCATAATTTGGATGGTACAAGGGGCTTTAGAGGTGTGAGTAAGTGGGTAGAGGTGGTGGCCTTTTATAAGAGGGAGGAGGGGCACTTTAGGAAGGTCTAGAAATATTATTTTATTAAAAATGATTTTTGAATTATAATAGTTCCAAAGTGATATAATTGGAGGATAATATTATTATGGGTCTAAATCATCTCAACCAATAGGTTTTAGATATTTTTAGTTCACAAAATTAACTTTATCTTTTAGCTTTAACCCTTAGTTAAAAACATTAACTATTGCAATATCTTCTTGTATTTTCATAATATATGGGTACTAGAGTTACTATAAAATGACAATCAAACAAAAATTGGATCATTAATGAAAATTTTAAAATTAGATAAGTCATTTTTCCGAATATTATATTTTTAAGACTATTATATCATTTAATAAATAGTTTTTTTAAAAAAAATTATGTCAATTTTGATACTATTTAGTAATTGATTTTTGTTAAAGTTATAACAACTTGATTACTTCAAAACAAAGGAATTAAATAAAATATAATATGTCATAATCATATATAAAATTATTTTATGGAATAAAAATTTTCAAATTACATTTATTTTAAAATTTATAATATCATTTATTGGAATCTTTTATTAATAGGTAACCACTACATCATCATTGTGTCATAAATAAATTTATTTATTTAATGTTTAAAAATTATAAATAAAATACCATGATTTAGGAAATATTTTTGTATTTATAATTAATATTTATATTCAAATAGATAAATTATATAACCCCACCTTAAAATTATTTTAGTAAAAAGATACATTTTTATGTTATATTTCTCTTTACTTTAAATTAATTATTATAACATGTCATTTTCACACCCAAGTGGCTCCCAAATTTCAAAAGTTCAGCCAAAGGATTATCATGATCGGAAATATCTCATACAATAGGATTAGGATATGTTTTAGGGTAGTTTTATATTATTATAATATTATTTTTTACCCTTATTTACCTGATTTACCCTTTAACCAAGGTAAATAAAAATAATTATTGAAGTTACTATTCATAATATCTAAAAATAAAAGGTACCTATTTACACAATTTGAACCTTATGATTCCATATATTGAATCCATTTTTTAAAATTCAAAACATATAAATTTTAGTAATTAATTTAAAATTAATCCTTGTTGTCAAAACCAAAAAGCGGGTTTTTAAGAAGTAAAAACTAACAAAAGATTGACATCTGTTTATATCCAATTTAAATGTGAAATTACTTCCAATTACCAACATTTAATTAAAAGATAAAAACATAATATAATTACACTTTTAAACTAATTAAAAAGGACAATCTAACTATATAAATAAATTATAAGAAAAGGCATTTTTGAATTAAAATGCAGTATTTTTCACTATTCATTAAAATATGGATTTTATCAGATTAATACCCAAATTTCAACCAAAGTAAATTTTGATGTCCCAATTCTAAATAAGAAGTTTATTTTTTCAAATAAAACATATAAAAGTGAAAAAATCTATATTTAAAAAGGGTTCACAATTAAAATTTGGTAAAACAATCTTTTCAAAATATTAGAATATTTTATGCTTAAAATTGGATTAATTCTCATTTTAAGGCTCTAAAATTTATTGTATAAAAGTAAAAACATTTAAAAACATGTGTAATCTTATTTTAGTTAGTTCTATTCTTTTCTTCCAATATAACATCTAGGCGTTAACTACCATTTAAAATAATAATATTATTATTGTATTATTTTCAGTATAACTCAATGTTGTGTTCAACGTAAGATTTCGGAGAAACCTATTGTTTCATTTCAAGTAATATATCGAAAAAAACATCCCCTTTAATGTAAAATTAATATATTATTCATAAATATTGATAGATATGAAAACATATTATTCTCTAAATACCTATAATGTTACAAAATTTATGACCTAAACTTTTCTAAACCCTATTGGTTGAGAGGATTTCAACCCATCCTCATATTATCCTCAAAATATATCACTTTGGATCTATTATAATTCAAAAATCAATTTCTATAAAAATAATATTTCAAGACTTTCCTAAAGTGCCCCTCCTCTCTCTTATAAAAGGCCACCACCTCTACCCACTTACTCACACCTCTCAAGACACTTATCTCATCCAATTTATAGTCAAATAATCTACCAAAATTCCCCATTACTCCTAGAATCCTTACCTTAGGAAGAAGAAAATTCAAGAAATTATTTTGTCTCAAATAATAAAGAGTTACCCGATTTAGAGGTAACGTCTTCTCTGAAGCTCCTTTCATTTATTTTTTTTCTTCTCCAAACCCCAAACCTATTTTTATTACATTATTTTATAAAAACACCAGTATACTCAATATACTAGGATGTTTTTATGATAAGTATTCAACATACACTTACACACACCTCAATCTAATGGATATAGAACATAATGTTTCTATATATGGAAAACTACTACCTCACAAAATGATGATTATTCAATTTTCCCATACCACCTCTCATGGTGGCCATTATGATGGAACTATATTTATATATGATATATATTAAATTTATATTCTCTATATGATTCTGTAATTTTTATTATAACATACCTTTATGCTTTCTATAATGTGTAAATATGATAATTTCATTTGAGGAAGTGTATACTACTGCCCCCTCAAAGTGATATGACTCGTTCATGCCATACATGGAATGTATAAAGGATGGATTTAATGAAAATATGTAACATATATAACATATATATTATAGAATTTGAATATTAACATGTTCCTTTGTTTAAGATATGTTTGTTCAGAATGGTTTTTCATAGAGGAAATAGGGAAACTGTGTTGGGAAGGCATATAGAGGAAAATAACCTTTCAAATTATCATCTTGAGATGGTTGGAATCAGAACCGAACAGTTTTTTATAGTGATGGATTAGTTCACTCTGGAGATAAATTGTGGTGGTTTCCATACATGAGATCGACCAGACCAACTACATAGGAATATGTCGATATTGGATCATTTCATGAGGCAATATCCCCCATCATTCAAAGGATCATCTAGACCTATGTAAGATAAGGGTGGATTAAAGAACTGGAAAATATTTTTGATGTAATGGGTTGTTTATACAATCAAAAGTTTAGTCTTGTTGTTTATCATTTTGAAGGTGAAGTCGATCATTGGTGGTCAATGGTTAAAAATATTAGAGTAAGTGAAGAGATCAATATAATGGAATGGGATTAATTTAAGAATATCTTCCTTGAGAATTATTTTCCTATGGGTGTTCGACTTAGGATGGAAAATAAATTCTTTGAATTGAGATAAAAAGAGGAATATTCAGTGGTTTTTTATGAAGAAAATTTCACCCATTTTTCAAGGTATGTTACAAATTTTATCTGGGATATTGATAGTAAGATAAATCCGTTTTACTCAAGATTAAAGCCATGATATCGAAGGGCATTATCCTCTCTTAAATTCAAAATCTATGAGAAACTCTTTTGATGTACTGAAAAGGTAGAAATGGAGTTTTTTTATGATCATGTGTTCCATAAGGGAAACCAAAAGATGAGGCTCATTTAGAAAGCAATGGGAAATCATTCATCAAATAAGTTTGGAGGTAATAAAGTTAAATTTCCATCTTGTGAGAAATGTGGTAAAAATAATCCTAGAGAATGTATCTCAAATTTTGGAAAGTGCTTCTGGTGTGGTAAGACTGGTCATATTTCTCATAACTGTAAGGAATATGATCAAGTAGGTAATGAAAAGATAATGGTAAGATGTTTTAGTTGCAATTAGTTAGGTCATTATGCTAATATGTGTCTATAGTTGATTACCTAGAGTTGAAACTAGAAAGATCGAAAGTATAAGGGAATGGTGAAGTCATTTTCTACTACGGTTGATGTGGAACCATCAAGTGAAGTGGTGATAGGTATTTATAGGTTTTTTCAAATTATTTCAACACTATGTTTGACTCTGGATCTTCACATTCCTTCATTTTTTAGTGATTTTCAATTAAATTGGAAATATAACCTCATGGATGTGATATAGAACTTTTGGAAAAAACTCTCAATGGAAGTATTAAAGAAAACAAGATTTATATGAATCATTATATTATCATTAGTGGGATGGTCTTTCCTAAAAATCTTGTTGAACTTCCCATAGTGGAATTTGATTTGGGTATGGATTGGATTTTAGTTTATCATGCTAAAATAGATTTCAAAGACAATAAAGTTTTATTCAATGATTTCATACCTTTGATAACATACCAAGAAGATGAAAGATTGATTAAAGATAGAAGTGAAATTTATCTAGCTCATATTGTTGAAAAGAAAGAAACAGTTTTGATTAGTGACATTCTAGTAATTAATGAATTCACATATGTTTTTTCAGATGAATTACCTGGTATTGTTCCCAATCAAGAGGTTGAATTTACTATTGATTCAGTGCCTAATGAAAAGCCTATTTTTAAACCCCCTTATGAAATAGATCAAGTAGAACTGGTGAAACTAAAAAAAAATAGTTTCAAGAATTACTTGATAAATGTTTCATTCGAACTAGCACTTCACCATGGGGTGCTCCATTTTTATTTGTGGAAAAAAAGATGGTTCTATGAGACTATATATTGATTACAGAGCCTTAAATCACATCACTATTAAGAACAAGTAACATTTACCTCATATCAATGATTTTTTTGATCAACTCTAGGGAGATCAGTATTTTTCAAAGATTTATTTGAGGTCTAGGTACCATCATCTGAAGGTGAAATAGGATAACATTTCAAATACGTCTTTCCGAACAAGATATGGGAATTATAAGTTTTTAGTTATGCCCTTTTTGTTATCTAATGCACCTTCTTTATTTATGAATCTTGTGAATGGAGTCTTTCATCAGTTTATAGATCAGTTTGTGGTTGTGTTTATAGATGACATTTTGGTATATTCTAAAAGTTGGTAGGAACATTAAAGTCACTTAAGGATTGTTTTTAAAACCTTAAAATAAAATAAACTATATGGAAAGTTTAGTAAGAGTAAATTTTGGTTGCAAAAAAAATTCATTCCATGGTCATATTGTTTCTAAATATGGAATAAATATTGACCCTTCTAAAACAAAAGTTATTGAAGAGTGACCAAGACCAACCAATATCACATAGATTCATATTTTTCTTGGATTAGAGGGTTATTAATGAAGGTTTGTTGAAAACTTTTCTCAATTATCTAGAACATTAAATAAGTTAATGCGTAAGGGAGTTAAGTTCATATAGACAAAAGAATGTGATGATTATTTTCAAGAACTGAAATGAATATTGGTAAATGTGCCAGTTTTGGCCCTACCTTCTAGGAATGGTGAGTTTTTTATCTATAGTGATGCTTCATTGAAAGTACTTGGTTGTGTTCTAATATAGAATGATCAGGTAATTTTTTATGCTTCACATCAGTTGGAACCTCATGAGTTAAATTACCCGACCCATAATTTGGAATTAGCTACTGTTGTTTTTTCTTTAAAGATTTGGAGGCATCATTTATATAGCATAAAGTGTGATATATATACTGATCACAAAAGTTTGAAGTATATATTCACTCATAAATAATTGAACATGAGATAGAGGAGATGGATAAAATTAATCAAGGATTATGATTTCACGATTCATTACCATATAGGAAAAGAAAATAAAGTGGATGTTTCTTTGAGTCTAAAAATTAATACTATATTAACCATTTTATGTTTATAAAAAGATCCATTGGTTAATGATTTGATGAATTTTGGCTTGGAAGTTGTTGGTGAGTGATATTTCTCTGTTTTGTTTTAGGTGTCAGTGAAATCATCTCTATTAGATATAATTAAGCATGTGCATAAGGAAGACAGTGAGTTGTAGAAAAAGGTAGAATTGGTTTAGAAGGGTAATTTTTTGAATTTAACATTGATAAATATTATGTTTTTATATTTGAGAATATATTATGTGTGCCTTGTGATTCATAGTTGAATAAATATTTTTTATGTAAAGCTCATTGTTCTGTGTTTTTAGTTCATCTGGGCAGCACTAAGATGTACATAGACCTTTGAGAGTATTACTGGTGGGATTGAATGAAAATAGATATTTTTGAATTTACCATGAAATTTTTGACTTGTTAATAGGTGAAATTATAATGACAGTTGTCTAAGGGGATGCTTTAGCCTTTTACAGTTCCAGAATGGAAATGGGAAAATATATCTATGGAATTCGTTGTGGGATTACCAAAGATATCTCGAGGTAATAATGCAATTTGGGTTGTTGTTGATCGATTGACTAAATCTACTCATTTTATTCTTATTTGAGATACTTTGTCTCTAGATCAAATTTCTCGATTGTATATTAAAGAGATAGTTAGGTTACATGGTATTCCCCTCTCCATTGTATCTGATCATGATCCCAAGTTCACTTCTAAATTTTTTAAAGGTCCTTGGGTACTAAATTAAATTTCAGTACATCTTTTCATCCACAGTCATATGGGCAGTCAGAACAAACAATTCAAACCTTAGAGGACATAATACGTTCTTATTTAATGGATTACCAAGGAAGTTGGGATCAACATATTTCTTTGGTTGAGTTTTATTATAATAATAGTTTTCATTCTGGTATACATATGACACCATTTGAAGCATTATATAGAAAATGGTGTCGAACTCTGGCTTTTTGGATGAAGTAGGTGAAAGGAAGTTGATGGGACCAGAATTGGTTGAAGAGATGGTAGAAAAATTTCAGTTGGTTCAGAAGCATATGAGGACAGCTCAAAGCAGGCAGAAAAGTAATGTAGATAACTGGATAAAGGATCTTTCTTTTGAGTTAGGTGATCATGTCTTTCTAAAAGTTTTACCATGGAAAATTATGATGTGTTTTGGTAAGAAATGGAAGCTAAGTCTAAGGTTCATTGTACCCTATGAAATATTATAGAAAGTTGGGTTAGTTTCCTATAGATTAGATTTACCTATTATTTTATCCCAGGTACACAATTTTTTTCATGTTTCAATGTTAAGGAAGTATATGCCAGATCCATATCATGTTTTGAGTTTAGAAGTAGTTCATTTGGAAGAGAATATTTCTTATGAGGAACAACTAGATATTCTTGATCATAGAGAGCAGGTGTTGTGGAATAAGGTGATTTTTCAGGTTAAGGTTTTGTGTAAAAACCATTTGGTTGAAGCGGCAACATGGGAATCTAAAAATTATATGAGGGATAAATACCCCCACTTATTTGATAAGTGAATAAAATTGTAAGGACGCAATTTCTAAAAGGGGGGAAGGATGTAACATCCCAGGAAATTATATAATAATAAATTTTTATATCTATTAAATATTTATGAATTATATAGTGGTTTTACCTTAATGGGGATTCTATCTCTAATAGTGAAAACAATGGGTTTCTCCAAAATCTTACTTTACACACAACACTGAGTTATACCGAAAAATAATACAACAATAATATTATTATTTTAAATGGTAGTTAACGTCTAGACGTTGTATTTTCGGGAATGAAAAAAACTAAATATATGATTATTAAAAAAAATTTAAATGTTTTTACATTTATCCAATAAATTTTATAGGCTTAAAATGATAATAAATCCAATTTTAATCACTAAATACTCTAATATTTTTAAAAGGTCATTTTATTACCTTTTGATAGTGAACCCTTTTTAAATATAGTTTTTAAAAATTTTATAAGTTATATTTTAAATAATAAACTTATTATTTAGAATTGGAACATCAAATTTTATTTTGGTTGAATTTTTGGAATTTTTCAGATAAAATCCATATTTTAATGAATAGTGAAAAATATTGCATTTTAATTCAAAAAAGCCTTTTCATCTAATTTATTTATATAGTTATGTTATCCTTTTAATTGGTTTTAAATTTTAATTGGAATAAGTTTTTATCATTTAATCCAATTTTGGTCATTTTAAGTATTCTCACATTTAAATTGGACATAAACACATGTCAATATTTTGATAGTTTTTACTTCTTAAAAACATGCTTTCTAGTTTTGACAATGAGAATTAATTTTAAATTAATTAATGTAACTTATGTGTTTTGAATTTGAAAAAATGGATTACATATTTTTAATAACAATTTCAAAATTATTTAAATAGTTACCTTTTATTTTTTGGACATTATGAATAGTAACTTCAGTAATTATTTTTATTTACCACAGTTAAAGGGTAAATTGGGTAAATAAGGGTAAAAATAATATTATAATAATATAAAACTACCCTAACACAAGTCCTAATATTATTATATGATTAATTGGTGACCAAAACAATCCTTAGTCAAAACTTTTGGCATTTGGGAGCCACTTGGTTGTGATAATGACATGTTATAATAATTAATTTAAAATAAAGAGATATATAACATAAACATGTATCTTTTTACTAAAATAATTTTAATATAGGATTATAAAAATTATATATTTTAATATAAATAGTAATTATAAATCTAAAAAAATTCCTACATCATGGTATTTTATTTATAATTCTTATACATTAAATAAATAAATTTACTTATAACACAATGATAATGTAGTGATTACCTTATTGATGAAAGATTCAAATAAATGATATTAAAAATATTAAAATAAATGTAATTTAAAAAAAAATATGTCATAAACGAATTTTTTGGATGATTATGACATGTTATATTTGAGTCAATTTAGTTTTTTAGAATGAATCAACTTGTTATGACTTTAAAAAAAAATCAATTACTAAATAGTATCAAAATTGACATAAATGAGTTTTTAAAAAAAATATTGTTTTATTAAATGATATGATAGTAATAAAAATATACTATTTTTAAAAATAACTTATATAATGTTAAAATTATCATTAATTATCCACTTGATGTTCTCTTTGTATTTTATAGTAACTATATTAACCATACAGTGTAAAAATACAAGAAGAAATGGTAAGAGTTAATTTATTTAACTAAAGGTTAAAGCCAAAACATGAGGTTACATTTGTGACCTAAACTTTTCCAAAACCTATTTTCTGAGATTATTTCGACCCATAATCATCTTATCTTAGAAATATATCACTTTTTATCTATTATAATTAGAAAATAAATTTATAATAAAATAATATTTCAAGAATTTTCTAAAGTGCCCCTCCTCCCTCTTATAAAAGGACACCACCTCTACCCACTTACTCACACCTCTAAATCCACTTGTCTCATCCAAATTCTACTCAAATAAGCTAACAAAATCCCTCCCTTCCTCCTAGAATCCTTACCTTGGGTGAAAGTCAATTTAAGAAATCCTTTTGGCTCAAATCAAAAGGAGTTACCTAATTTAGAGGTAACGTCTTATCTCAAGCTCCTTTCATTTATTTTTTTCCTTCTCCAACCCCATAACCTCTTTTATTCAATTATTTTATATAAAAAATATTATAATAAATGAACTATGATTTTTTTATTCTAAGGGTTCATCCTACACTTACACACACCTCCATCCAATGGATATAGAATATATTGTTTCTGTGTACGATGAACTATTACCTCAGGAAATAATGATTGTTCAATCTTTCTCCTACCACCTATCATGGTAGACATTATGATGGAACTTTATTTATATATGATATATATTATATTTATATTTTCTTTATGGTTCTGTAATTTTTATTATAACATACCTTTACACTTTCCATAATCTGTAAATATGATAATTTCATTTGAGGAAGTGTGGACTACCACCCCCTCAAAGTGATATGACTCGTTCATGCCATACATGGAATATATAAAGGATGGAGTTAATGAAATTATGTAACATATATATCATATATATTATATTGTAATTATAATATGCCTGTGTATCATTTATTTTTCATTCCTTTAATATGAAAATGAAATAAAAGTATCGTTCATGTGTACGTATGGCCTATCATCTCAATGAACAGTGCATTTCATTTCTTATCTCCAAATATTATGAATTATTATAAATACATATATACAGGATATATATGATATTTAAATCATTAATACTATTCTATAGATAATGTACTTTTAACAACATGGACAATTTGTAATGATAATAAGTTCATTTTTGACTCATGTACCGAACATCGACAAAACGTACGATATAAACTCAAATAATTAACTAATTGATATAACATGGTAATAAGTAATATAAAATGAATAATAAACTTTAAAATGGTTCTTAATCAAGTATAAATTAATCTAAGTTTATTATTCAGGAATATAAAGAATGAACGAGATAGGTTGGACTCAAGGTAAGGGACTTCATCTCAATATCCTTTCATTGATGCATATTTTGATAATATACACTGCATTATTTTATACGCTATATAATAAACCCCTTTTACTTTTAATTTAATTAAAAGGTTTTAAAAAGGAATATTTTTTATACAAAGTTTTTTACTAAATGAAAAAAGGAATGTTTTTAACGTATGTGGTGACAACGGCTTCTCCATTGCCATAACTGTTATTTGATACTAGGATTCCCCAATAATCCTTAATGTTTTTTAAAGAAAGAGAAATACCTTATTCCTTTTTTGGGTATTTTGGTATTGAAAATTGTTTTAAAAATGGATTGACTATTTCAATATCTTGAAATGATTTCTTTTTATTTTAAATGAAAATTTATGATTAAAGTGTTGATAATTAAAATATTTTATATATTATAATTGTATAATGGTTCTTGGAAATTTGATGGGTGTTTATGTGATAAACCAAATACGGGTGGTTCCATGATAAACCAAAGACGAGTGGTGATGTTATAACCTCCAATGCATTGGGTATATAATTCGACCATATGGCTATTCCATTTGTAAGAATGATATGTGTATAAGTCTTCCATATGGTTATTTAATTTAATTATGATTATGTCCCAAGTTACCTTTAATATTTTATGTGTTATTTGTATGGGTTTATGGTAATATTTTGGTTAAAAAAGGGTAATAAATGGGATTATATTTAGTGAATAATATTTACTACTTAATAAAGGTGAAAATTATTACTTTATGATAATGTATTCATGGTTTACATGTTTTCAAAAAGATAATAGTTTTCCTTGTTTTTGTATCCCTTACTAAGATTTTTATGCTCATCCCAAGTTTTGAAATGTTTTTCATAGGATTTAAAAGAGAATAGATTCAAGGATGGGATCATAGAAAAGATATGATGTTTAAGAGTGAAACGAAACCATGTTTTTTTTAAAGTTTTTGTTTTATGAAAAAAATGGATAGTGAGTAGAAGTGTATACTTTGTAATAATAAAGTTGATATGTATAAGTTATGTCCTAATTATATAAATCTATAAACCTGAAAAGATCCTTGATGTGATTGAAAGTAAAATTATTGACTTAACTCAAGATTAATTAATGTTTAAGGTTGGGGCCTTATAGCTCTGATTATCCCTAATTGGGGTCGCACACAGGTTATCCCAAATTGGATTGGTTCATAGACTATCCCTAAGTAGAGCCACACCCAACCTTTTAAATCACATTTGTGTACCTCACTCACATTGGTCACCTATTTGGGATAAATTCAATCCATTTTCCCTAGTGACCTCTAAAACCCCTTTGGCACCAACTTAGCTTAGTTCTACCCCAAGGAGGATGGTTTCACTTATCCCACATGGATTACCCTTTTCCAAGTCTCCAACCTAGGATAATCACTTTAATTTCACCCAAATGGATCCCCTAACCTTAATAGACCAATTTTTTCCAAGTCCTTTCTCCAAGGTAATGATTTTTCCAACCATCATACATGGTTCATTAAAATACATTGAGCTGATATCCTCCTCTCATTTCCAAAAAATGACTTAGGTCGAGATATTCCTTTTGGTTCCTAAAAATTCCTTGATTCAAGATCGTTCTTTTGGTTCCTTAAAATTCATTGAGTCAAGATCCTTATCTTGGTTCCTAAAATTCCCTAATTTGAGATCCTCCTCTTGGTTATAAAAAATACCTTGAGTTGAGATTCACCACTTGGTTCCTAAAAATGCATTGATTAAATATATAAGAAAAAATGGTCATGGATGTATGGACTAAAAGTAACCACTTTAATACTTATCACATGATCTTAAAAGGTATAATTTGTGTCGTCAAATGTCACCTAACTACATGGATTTTTATTCCCTTCATAGTAATATGTAAGAATCACTTTTTATGGGTCCAATTCCAACATCACCATAAAAATAACCTCAATTTAAACCCTTAAGTATTTCTATGATACCGTAAACCCAAGTGTAACCCTTAAGACTTGCTGAATAGAATGAAACTTAAACATAAACTTAAGTCTTACTAAGAGACATTAAACCCTAGTGTAACCTTTTAGCCTTCAGGGATGGAAAAAAACTTCAAAAAAAACTTATGTCTTCTTGATAGACCTTAAACCCAAGCATGCCCTTCAAAACTTTATGGGTGGTATAAAACTCCATCACACCCTTAAGTATGCATGGGAAACATTAAACTCATAGTGTAATGCCTTGTTCCTAGATTGACGGAATTAGATCCTATATTTCATCCCTATATAGCTCTAAACTATAAAGTAATTCAAAATTTGGATCAAATGTGAGGAAACTTAATTCCCTTGTGCATTATTCCATTAAATTCATTAGTTTAAATCAATCAATTTCATAAAAAGTTAATCATCATTTTCGTTAATAAGGATTTCATGAATATTCCTAAATATATAAATGAGTCTCATACTATAAAATAATCTCTCTATTGTGATGTGTCGACCACACATCCTCTCAATTCCGATATGAATCATCCTAAGGAAACATCCAAAAGGGGCCCAAGAGGATGTAATGTTAGAAATAATATCAAAATTCAAAATAGAATGTTTCATTCCCCATGTACTTCCTAGTATAGTTCTATGTTAATAGGTGGAGAATAAAGAAAGAAGATAGTAACCAACATTGCACCCATGTTTTTTTGGCACAATTCCTATGATATACTCAAAATAAACCCTCAAAAACTCTTTAAGGAACAATACATCTAAATAAGAACCAAAAATTTTGCATTCCATTATGCCATAAAGTCAAAAATAAATTATTAAATTCTCTTAAATTAAAATTATTTAGTTCAAGTGTTTTATCCTTTCCATGCCACCATATGGAATTTGAAACATCATTATGCAATCCCCCTGGATTGAATTAATTTTTATTATCTTTCAATATAATAAAACTCTAGTATTAATTCATTAATATTAAAATAAATCATGAAATTTTTTTAATAGATGTAAAAAAAATAATGATGAATAATGTTTTTAGTAATCCACAATTTAATTTTCCATTATTTATATTTTTCATATTTATATATTTTCATGATTTAACTTTTAATTATGAAAAAACCCATTCTTTAATCACAAAAATTAAAAAAGGATGATATTTTGAGTCAAATAATTTTTTAGTGTTTATGTTGTAAAGTCAATTAAGATTTATTATCTTAAGAACATTTGGTATCATGTAATGTATATTAGTATAAATAATATATCATTCATTTATGTTTTCTTCTTGGAATATAGGAGATGATATGATAATAATCCCCTGTAATAAATGCATTACCAGTTTAACCCTGATTGATTATCATCAACTTGGGTTGTGATGATATGTTAAGATCGGTATGAGTAGGATCACTTATATAGATATATAATTAATCACTCAAGGGATATAAGTTGGTGAAATTATATCTAGATTTACCTTCTTAAAGTAAAACATGTGGATCATCATATGTGTCATTATTTTTACCCAAGTGGAAATTGTCCATAGATTATTTGAATTGTGTAATGACTTGTGCCTTTAACATATCAGTGAACTGAGGATTGGGTAAGTTTTCGATGAATTAAAATTTGGTTGAATTGTAAATTTTGAGATGGTGTTGATAATTTGAGTTGGTGTATGTGTTTAAAGTAAATAAAATGAGGATATTTATATGTAATTTTGGGTAGGAAATGTAAATACCCCAACTCTAATAACCTAGATTTGATGACTACTTTATTACATTGGCACAAGATAAAAGTGATCTTATGTCAAATTATTGAATAGTTTAGTAGTCTTGGTAAACTAGATACACACTTAAATTCACATTCACATTTGAAAAACATAAAATACAAAAAAAAAATGAAGGAACCATTATTGTATGGTCTCCTATTCTATTGGTTCTCCCTCCTAGGTTTATAGGGTTTATCTCGGCTTCTTGTGTGGATAAGTGGTTTCTGGTGGCTCTGATATTGCACTGCTCTAGGTTCGATTGGTGTAGGTTCTCCCCTTTGTCCACCTTCTCCCTTGGTGTATCTGGAGGATGTTGGTGTGGTGTATATGATTTTTAAAATTCACCATTATTTTATTTGGTGTATTCTCTTTCTAATGCTTTCTAATCATTGGAGTGTATTTTTCCTCTAGAAACTCTATTCTTGATGATATAATCTCTTTCCACTCTTCATTGAATGGTCCTGATGTCCTCAACTATGCCTTCACCATCTATCCCTAGAAGAGTCTGAAGAAAATAGCAGGATGTGTTTTGGTTTTATCTTCAGCTTCTTAAATCGAAAAGATATTATCTTTTCCCCCATCCCCATATTTATTTCAGCTTCATCATGAATCTTAGAACCATTTTTTTTATCACAGTTCATAGGTTTTCCCAGTGTTGTTGGTGGTAATGGTAGGCGAGTTGATATTGGGGTGCTCATGGTGGTGCTACTTTAGATGGTGGAGGGCTTGTGATATTTATCCTTTCAGGGTTTGGAATTTAGATTTTTGGTCCATTTCATGATCTTAGGTACTTGAGACATCCAGTTCATCTCTCGTGGGTGGCAGGCAGCATGTCAGGGGTTAGGAAAAACATCTCGATGCATCGAGATGGTAGTTCAATGACACTAATAGGTGGGTGGCCTCATTTCGAGTAATGGGTGTGCTAATGTTCATCATTTGGCCTTTTGTTGCCAGGGATTGGGATGGAGGGGTTCCCTACCATGATATTTTCTTCACTTCTAGCGAGGGGACACACATGCATCACTGGGTGGGTAGCTCAAAATAGAGATGGGTGTGTGGTCACTCATCATCTGACCCTCCTCTCATTTTGTGGTTAGATGGGGGTTGCCTCATTGTGTCCTTCCAACATGATGAAACATTTTTGGGAGGGGGAAGTTCCTTTTTTATTCTAGTTTCAAGGTGTGATGTCTATTGTTAGGGGGTGGGGTATCATTTGACTAGTAATAATACATGTTTTTGACTTATCACTTTGGGCCTTTAGGTAATTTTTTAGCCTTCGAGGCACTAGGACTTTGGGCCACATTCTCTTATATCTTAGGACCACTAGGCCTCTATGTTATGTTTGGGTTTCCTCTTAACCCATTTAAAAGAGGATTTCTTTTCTTGGTAAAAGGTGTATCACCTCCAATATGTTTAAACAAACATAAAATACAACAAAAAATTTTCTTTGAGAACATCATTATTATTTCTTTCATATCCTTGTAAATAATTCATATTAAACATCCTAAGATCCTAGGAAAAATGAATCATAAGAAATGGGTGAGATCAAATACTCAATAAGGGATATATACAGTGGAATCTATCAAAAGTGAATAATTAATAATCTTTCATTAAATATTTTTCTTTTTAAAACCATAGAAAACTTTTAGAATAATCTAAATAGTATAAAATGGTTATGGTCGTGGGAAAATCTGTTAACACCATATATGTTAAAAAACATTCCTTTTGAATTTTTATAAAGAAATTTGAAAATTACCCTTTAATAAAACTATATAAATATTCCTTTCAAACCATGTAAAAAATAAAGTATAACTTAAAATTTATTAATAAATCATTTGAGTAAATAAAAAGGACTTTTGTACAACAATTTTCAAAAATTTCTTTTCTTGATTCAAGCTCCAAAGAGAGGAAAAGTTAGAAGAAAATATGGAAACTCCTTAAATATATATAGGATAAGAAAATATATGGATTTTATGAATCATATATTACAATATTCCTTTAATGAAAATAATATTAATCCTAGAAAAATGATACTATAAAATAAATTCTTACCGCTTTGGTAACTTTTAAACTATAACCCCTTGAAATAGTAAAGTTGAATTGAAACTTAAATCATCATGAATAAATATATATTCATTTTATGGAAATCTTCGCATCTCTCATGGACAGGATCGAGAAAAAAATTCTTGGCTGGTCCCCAAAAGGAATTTCTAAAGCTGGAAAAGAGACCCTCATCAAAGATATCATTCAATCCATTCTCAGCTACTTTATGTCCCTGTTTAAACTCATGGATTTCATCATCGACCAGATCCACACACGCACTGCCAATTTCTTGTGGGGGAAGAATGATGGAAGGAATCGACCCCACTGGATGGCTTGTGAGAAACTCTACAAACCCAAATCAAAGGGAGGGATGGGATTCTGGAATCTTATTCTCTTCAATGATGCACTGTTGGCCAAGCAAGGATGACACCTTGTTAACCATCTATCATCTCTATGTGCACGGGTTCTCCGAGATAAGTACTTTCCCCACACGGACTTCCTTGCTTCCACTCTTGGACCCTGGTCCAGCTTTCTCTGGAGAAGCATTTGGGGGGATAAAAAGCTCCTGGAAAAAGGATTGGGCTGGAGGATTGGGACTGGATCATCGGTCAATATCTATACTGATCCCTGGATCATCAATAAGGAAGGTTTTCTAGCTTCATCCCCCATCCAACTGATTCTTGAAGATGCCACTATCAGCTGCCTCCTTTCTGACCATGGACATGGGTGGTGTTTGGAAAAGATCATGGATTGGTTTAACGAAAGGGACCAAAGAATTATCCTAAGAATTCCCTGGGTCATCGACACAGGCCCCGACCATCTTTTCTAGATCAATGGCATATCGGTCAATTACACAGTGTGTTCTGGCTACAGATTGGCTCATGAAAACTACTCAAGCGTCTGGGATGAGGGGCCTTGGAAGTCGATTTAGACGCTCAATGTGCCCCCTAAAATTCACCAATTTTGGTGGCAGGTTTTCACGGGTACTCTCCCAACCATGATCCTTCTCGCTTACCATCATATGGCCAGCTTTGCCTTTTTCCTTTTCTGCCCGAACATCCATGAAACTCCTTTTCACACCATCATTCACTACCCGGGAGCTCTATAAATTTGGAATAAATGGGACCCGGCTTCGGTCGCTTCTCTGGCTTTGGCCTCTAACCTTCCCGATCTTCTGACCCGCTAGTGCTCCTCCCTCTCCTCAACTCTTTCAGGTTCTCTTTGCACTTTGGCCTAGATTATTTGGGTCTTGTGTAATGATGTTGTTTTTGATCAAGTTCACAAACCCCCCGATTTATGGATTGAACGGGCCACTTCTTGGATTGAGGGATGGAAAGACCACAATGGACATTTTATGTCAGGTGTTACCCTCTCCTCTCCCTCTCATTAGAACCCCCCAATATAAGGGATTCTTAAGATTAACGTGGACGCGTCTCTTTCAAATGTTGGGCTTGTTTCCCTAGGCCTCCTGGTCTATAATTATCTGGGGAAAATCTTGGCTGCAAAATATGAACCACACCAGGCTTTCTGGGAACCGGCAGTTGCTGAGGCCATGTCCATCCTTGCCGGTATGTTGCTTGCCTTGGACTGTGGATGGAGTGATATTATTATTGAGTATGGATGCCTTACCGTTATCGATTCTATTAACCACAACAATGGTGGACTCTAGTCCTTTGGCATCATCATCAGGAGAATTCTCTCATTGTTCCAATTCTTCTCTTTATGCACCTTCTCCTTTTCCAAAAGGGAAGGAAACAATGCGGCACATCAGCTTGCGGCCTCAGGCCCTTTCAACTCCAACCAGCTCTGGTTAGACAATTTTCCTTCATGGATTTGCACTTGTACTTCTGCTGATATTCTTCATTAATGAATTATGTTTTCCATCAAAAAAAATTAATATAACTCAATGAAAATAAATTGAGTCATGAAACTCCTTACTTCACACTTCCACTTAGTTGAACATATTTTAAACTCTTGAATAATGAATTTAAATTTACTATAATTCTATAAAATAAACATATAAATACTTATAATATCATATATTATCCAATTATAACATTTAAATAACCATTTATTAATAATTATTTATTAAAATCATCATTTTAGTGTGTTAGATGTCTCGTTTTTCATTTAAGTTTCGGTTTTGTATTTTCAATCTTTGAATATTTATCATGGTTACATCATATACAGAATATTATTCATGATATAAATATAATATATATTAAATATATATATTTATATTCATTCAAATATATATATATATAAGGAAAATTAATTACATATTTCATGGAGATGGTAGACCGTAGTACGTATAAACGATGTTTTCACTTTTCGACGGATGGAATGAAAGAAAGGTAAATAATAATTTAACTTTAAAATAATTATTATATAATATATATATATATATAATATATATATATAATATATATATATAATATATATATATATATAATATATATAATATATATATTCAATAAATTTATTCTTATTACAATCTATTTAAATAAAAATTAAAAAAGAAACACATCGCTTTGTGGAGGTGGTAGTACACACGTACACACGAGTGACATTATCATTTTCCAACGGATTAAATGGTAAGAAGGAAGATATGGTATTATAATTATAGAAGCATAATTATGTAATTAATATCATATATATCTATTATTTACATCTTTATAACCATTCAAATAAAGTTTTGATGAAAAACAAATTACACCGCTATGTGGAGATGGTAAGTCGTACGTACGCATGAGCGATGTTTTCACTTTTCGTAGGATGAAAAATAGATAGAAAATGGTTGTACCATAATCATAATAACATATCAGTATATTTATTATACTGGATTTAATATTTTAGTATGGGGACAACATATTTAGGGTAATTGTAAGAAGAAATAAATTTGAAATAGCTGGTAAAGACGATTACCGCTTCTTCAGTAGACTTCCTCTAGATCCCTTCTTAAGGACACTTTTAATATCCTTTTAAGAATATAAGAACCTACATTTCATGGATAGAGAAGTTTAGAATAGAATTTGATGAGGTTTTTCAAGCTATATTTCTCAATAAAGTGTAAAGAAAATATAGGAGCATCCTTTTATAAGTGAGGGGAGGGGATCTCTTGTAATTACTTAAAGTATTAAGTTAATATAAATTAATTTTCATGGAATAATGGCCATAAATTGATATAATTTGAATATAATATGTAGATAAGTATAAATACTCTCATAAAATAAAAATATTGACCAGTATTGGTTATTTTTTCATCAATATCTCTTATTTTTAACCTCTTGTCAACTCTTTTGACAATTATCATGATATCAATGTTTTTTACTCTTTAGTGGTCAAAAAAGTTACTATAAAAGAAAAAATAAATCACAAATGGACCATGGTTGATATTTTCATCCATATACCATTCATTTGGACAAAATATAAATTTTATAAATTTTAAATAATTAAAAAATGTTTTTTATTATAAAATATCATTAATGTCATTTTTAGAAATACATAAAATATTATAATATAATATATATCTAAATTATGTTAAATGGTTTCAAAATGACATGGTTTCAAAAATAAGAATTATATGGTCTTATTATAATCACCCAATCAAATTCTAATAGGTTTATATATCATTTTGGACCTTATCTTTTGGTTTAACCCTTTGGTTAACCAATTTTCACCTTAACTGTGGTGATGACTTTTCCAATATTAAAAGGATATAATTTTAATTATAAAGTGAAAATTGGTTCATAAATGGTTGAGTGATGACATTTTAGACCATTTATCATCTTAATTTTCCCCTTGTGATATTTTTATGATTTTTAAATAATTTAATAAAATGTTTTTTAACATAAAATATCATTAATGTCATTTTTGACACTATTCATTTAAATTGACTTTAAATTCATCAATATAGTAATGAAATTAGAATATAAACCTTTAAAATATCCCTAATATGTTTTATGTATATATTAAATTCATGATACACTATAATTCACCCAAAAAATATTAATTTTAGAGTTTTTAAAATAAATTACTTGATTTTTATACTCCTTGCACAAGCACTGTGTCAGCGTTATGTAATCATTTATGGTAATTATTTAACTAATAAAAAATAAAAAATACCATGATAAAAATATCATTCATAATTAAAATAAACATTTAGAACTGAACATTAGTTGTTTTAATCCTTATCATAAAATATTATATATATTAAAATCAAGAAAGTGACATTTTTACTTTATCTTCTACTTAAATATTATAAAGGTAAAAATAAATTTTATATGGAAACAAGAGGTCATATTTTCAAATTTTGGATGATTATGGAAAAAATAAACTCATACAATGAAATAAAGGTAATTTTTTTAATAAATTTGAAGCCTTATTATAACGTCTTGAGCCTGGTTTACTCATAAGTAACCGAACTCGGTTGGCCACATGGCTTCAAGCACACCTCCACATATGCCAGAGGCTACTGACTAAAAGCAAGCATCCAAGATGGTATGTTAGGGATACTATACCCTAATAATTATATTTCATCTCAATATTATACAATACAAAAAATATCATAAATATTATAATTAAATAATTATGATTGCAAAGTCTTCTAGATATAATAAACTGGCATAAGAAATAACCACTCTCATATACAAAATGACATCATAATGTATTTTTGATATAAAAAAGATCCAATATATCTCCAATATCATCACAATCATAGGCTCTATCCTCTTCCCCTATCCTCCATCCTAGTACATAAAATCAGGCTTCCATAGTTGGATGCTTCCCTTTGTCCCTGCCTGCATCCATGAAGTCTATCTAAGTGCTAATCGGCGGCCTAAACAAGGTATAAGATAAACTCAATAGGCCACCACCAATGTTATTTAGCACTATCCATTATGTGAAATTATCATTAATAGTGTGAAATTAATAATAAAATTATGGTAAATAAAATAAATTGTATTGATTCGAGTTCCTGATGGGAGACCCGATTAATACTACCTACTTCAACCTATACTAGAATGTCTCTAAGCACATAGAATTTTAAGTTTATATTAGTAAGGTTGGGACCCAAGGTATACAACCAAGGTTAACTTTTAATAATGATAGTCATATGAGGTTCCATAACTATCATGGAATTTGAGCTTAGTAAGGAAGTAAAACTAGGCCGTCAAAAGTGTAAAGCATAGACCAAACCCAAGCATGTTCTTTGACTTGGAGGAAATGTTAAGTCATTTAATTGGTTGGAATTTTGATCCCATCTCAGGTGTTCTATAAAGGGAACCCAGGTATTTATCTAGGTGTACTATGAAACCATCACCCTACAAGCCCATCCATGGAATTCCTCATGGGAACTCAGGTATCGACCAAGGCATGGTATAAAGGCATTTCCCTCTGAGCCCATACTTGGAATTACATATAGGGAACCCAAGTATCACTCATTGAATAATAAAATGCACCACTCAATAAGCTCATACTTAACATTCCACATAGTAAACCTAAGTTTCACTCATGGTATAATATAATACCACTCATCAGGTGATCCCATCTAAGGTATTATATATAAGAATATTTGTATCACCCCTGGCATGATATAATCCATTTATAAATCATTTAATTTATTATTATTGATAATCCTATACAAGGAATTCCAAGTCAAAACCCTTGTATATCCCATAGAATGACATGCAAGATGGTTATGGGATATAATTTAACCCATACCATCAAATAATTCACTTAATTCAATTTGGCCAATTAATTCATAAGGATAACTCAAGCTATAAACAAGAAAGATCAAGGCCCTATGTCTATGGTCTACCATCCTCTATTGGTTAAATTCAAATTACATTTCATTCACAAGGGACAATTCAACACATCTCAATTGGTGGTTTGATTTCTCTTCAAGGCATAAGGCTCATGGTCCTTTAAAGGTGGTATTCCCTGAGGGGTGGATCATGTTTAGGTGTATGTACTTTAATGATGATCTTAGGTTTCTCGAATTTCCTTAAGAAATGAAATATGCATAAATTTAATTAGTATGATATTTAGGATTCATCTCACATAATTTCCAATGCACGGCATAACAATGCATAATATAAACATTGAGACTTTAAGTAAAAAAATAATTATACCACATAAATTAGCTTGGTAGATAACTCCTTATCCAGTATCATCTTTAGTTTTAAGCTAGAATAGTAGAAATTAGAAGAACATATGAATAACCTAAAAATGGGTTATATTAGATCACACATATTTAGAATTCTATATGGAAAAAGAAACAAATAAGGTAAGAAATAGTAATGAAGAGATTATTGATATTGATCCAATGTGGCAAATGGATATTGGTTTCAATGTCATGTGAAAGAGGAGTCTTAAATACTATATTGGAAGAGGAATAGATATCTCAATGGAGAGGGAGAGTTTCTATAAAAAATAGTGAAAACAAGGATCAGGAAGATTTAAAGAAAATAAGGGGGAATTAATTTTAACAATTTATAAAAGGTGCATGGTTTGTCTACACAGTTAGAAAACCCATGCACCAACCAAGTGCCAGTACTATCCCAAGGTATCACCCCCTTGTACGGGTTAGGTGCATAGTTAGAAAAACCATGCATAGCCTTTAATACTCCTCTACAATTTTATACAACATCCTTCACATTTTTGGGTCTCCCTTGTATGGTTTGACAACCCATGTGTCACCCTTATAGGGTCACATAGTTTAAGGTGCATGGTTAGAACTGGTTGTTCACTAACCATGGTCCTCACATGTTTCCTCAAAAAACTAGAGTTCCATAATCTGAATAATCCTTGGATATTATCAAACCATTCCTTAAACCCTTAAGCACTTTTATTAGAGAAAAAATAAGTTTGAATAGTAATTTAAAGAATTTTTACCTCACTGAAAAGTTGATATCTTACAACATCCCATAATTAAAACAACTCATCCCCAAGTTACCCTTATAAGGGTGGTAAAGTATTGTCTGTGAACAACTCCAGCCACTGTGCATGTATATTAGTCTCTCGCTCACAGGTTTTATCTTGTACACAGTCGTTCTTCCATGGTATCCAAACTAGAGGAACTAACTTTCCATGCAGATCCTTCATGCTCAAATAAACAATATGTATAGGATGATCCTCAAAAGAAGAATATAACTCTAACTAAAACTCATCAGACTGGAGAATATGTGATGGGTCTGAGTGATAATGGTGTAACTGAGAAACATTGAAAACATCATGCATACCCTGATATCTTTGAGGGAGTGAAATCCAATAAGCTATTAATCCAAAACTCTATAAAACCTCACAAGGTCCAATGATATGATGTGATATCTTACCCTACCTCATGATTCATCGATGCCCTAGTCTAGGATAAACACATGAGAAGACTCGATCCCCAACCTCAAAATTCAGAGTTCGTTGTTGGTGATCGGCATATGAATTCATCCTATACTGAGGTATAGTCATCCACTTCCTAATAATTTGTACCTACTCTAAATTCACTTAAACAATATTAGGTCCTAGTAGTGTTTCATCTTCTACCTCTAACCATCACAGGGGTGAACAACATGGTCTACCATATAGGGCCTCATAAGGATTCATCTGTATAGTCACTTGGAAGTTTTTATTGTAAGAAAACTCAGAAAGAGGTAAATTTCATTCCCAATAATCTATAAAATCAATGAAGCATGCCTGAAGCATGTCCTATGGCACCTATATCATATGCTCAAACTAACCATCAGGCTAAGGGTTATAGGTTGTACTCAGAAGTACCTATAAACCCAAATCCTTTTGCAACCCCTTCTAGAACCATAGTGTGAATCGAGCGTCCTTGTTTGATATGATAGTACATAGAACTCTATGAAGGCGTATGATCTCCTTGACATATATCCTCCCCATATAATCCACTAAAAGGGTCTCCCTGATAGGAAAGAAGTTGGAAACCTTTGTTATCCAAGAAATGATAACCCATACTGCATCACTTCCTTGAGGGTACCTAGGTAACCTCATTACAAAATCCATAGTGATTTCATCCCATTTCCATTTAGGAATGGGTAATGGCTGTAAAAGTCTCCTTGGTCACTGGTGTTCCACTTTCGCCTGCTGATAGGTGGAACACTGAGTAACAAAACCTGTGATATCCCTTTTCATCCTCAGTAACCAATATTGGTGGTGTAATTCATGGTACATCTTGGTGACGCTGGGATGTACTGCCCAAGAATATGTGTGAGATTCTCACATAAATTTCTCTCGAATGTTTTTAAAAACATAAACACGCTCATGAATGTGTAAGATCTCATCCCTATCAATGATCCAACCAGGTGGTGGGTCCTCGCCTAGCATTCTCTCCCATAAGACAAGGCACTCATGGTTATAAATTTGCCACATTTTTACTCTATTAAGGTCACTATCAAATATGTAAGAATAAACTGTATGTGGTAATCTTGAACCTCAAGATACATCTTAGAAAAGATTTTCATCAACTACCACTCACTACTGGTCTCTTGGATAGCCTATGTATGAGTATTTCAGATCATAGTTTCATCCACTTCATTTCCTTTTTTAGGCATATAAGCAAGATCGAAGTCAAAATACTATAGGTATTAAACCTATCTTCATTTTCTATGATCTAATTCATGTTGTGTACAGGTGTATTTAAGGTTTTTGTTGTCTGTGTATACCAAAAATTGCTCTCATAGAAATTAATTCCTCCAAAAATGAAAGGCATTCACCACAACTGTCAACTCCAGATCATGTGTTGGGTAATTATGCACATGTGGCCTTAATTATCGAGACTCATATGCCAAAAAATGATCTATTTGCATCAAAAAAGCTCCCAAACCAATTCCTGAAGAATCACAATAAAATTTATAACTTTTTCCCAACTCTAGAAGAATCATGATCAGTGATGAAGTTTACTATCTTTTCAACTCTTGAAAGGATTTATCAAAATATTCATACCTTATGAATTATGTACCCTTCTTGTCCAAGCCTGTAAGAGGTGAGTAAGGCACGATAAATCTTGAATAAAATCCATGTGATATCCATCTAATCCCAGAAAACTTTTTATGTTAAATACATTATTAGGCTACTCCCATAAATCCACATTTCTTAATTTCTCTTGGTCAACAGACACCCCTGCCTATAAGATAATGTGACCTAGGAAGTGAAATTTATCAATCCAGAACTAAAATTTTGTGATCTTGGAATACAGCATATACTCTCTTGGTGTACTAAAAATGATATCAAGGTATTTTTATGATCATGTAGAGTGTTTGGGTACTTCAAGATATCTTCCACAAAGACTACTATAAAATAGTAAAGATACAGGTGGAAAAATTAATTCATCAAAGACATGAAAACATTTGGCACGTTCATAATACTGAGTGGAAATACCAAATACCCGTACAAGACATATCTACTAAAGAATGTTGTACATTGTATATTTAAGAGTCTAACCCTTACTTGATATTATCATAACCGAAAATCAATATTCGAGAAGACCCTCTCTCCTTAGATATGATTATGGAGGTCATGTATATGAGGTAGTGGATACCATTTCTTACCATAAACTAGTTCAATCAGTGTTAATCCATGAAAAGTATAAGGGTCCAATCTACCTTCTTGTAAAAAATCATGAGCGAACCCATTGGATAAGTATTGGATCATATAAACCCCTTCAATTACAACTCCTCTAGATATCTCTTGAACTCATACAACTCAATATTATATGGCCTTTAAGGATGAATAGATAATGGTTCTACTCCTATAATTAGTTCAATAGAAAACTCCACCGCTCTTAAGAGGTAGTGCAGAAAATTCATCAGGGAATACATCCCTGAAACATTCCACTACATGATTGAAATATGTATTTCATGTTCCCTGATTATCGAGATAAATATTAGAAATATGGGATGTCACTCCACCTAGCCCACGATGCTCAAGTCCAGCTCAACTTTCTTATACATCCCATTCACCCATGTGAATATGGTTACCACCCTTAGGTGATATAAAGGAAACTCATATGTGATAACAATCAATATGGGCATGAAAAGGTATACGAAAATTCATCCCAAGAATTATGTAAAATCTCATCATATAAAGAAAAAAAAGGTCACATATAAAATGATAGTCACCTATTTCAAGGGTTAATTCCTTATATTAGTGTACACTCTCTAATCGAATCCCTAATGGTGTATCAAGATTCATCACTCCATATAAATACTTGATATCAAGTCCTATAATTTCCATAATTTCCAAAAAAATTAAAGGAATGAAAAGATCCAGTTTCAAATAAAGAAGATATTAAATTAGAGGATATAAAAATAATAACTCCTATTGTACAAGATACAATTCTCTACTCCTCTGGTATAGGTTGTATTGCATGTAGCTGGCCAGATCCATGGCCCTAGGCTATAGCCTAACTACTCTAAGTAGACCTACTCTATTGGTGTTGAATCTCATAGGATTAGATTCCATGACCACATCCACCTCCTTAGACTAATCGGTTGGTAGCAGTCTAGATCCCTACCAAACGTGGAGTCGTTGATCCTACTCTCAAATGTGGAGTTGGTTTCTCACTAGGAACTAGAGGAAAAGTTCTAAAAAAACTTTGAATGTAGAACTTTTTTTCACAATCTCAGCACTCAATTAGATCCTTGGTATATTGTGGCTTCTTATAGTCTATCCTACCATACTAGTGACACACAACATAACTATTAGTGTGTTCCATATGACTATCACTACTACAAAATCGGCCTTTAATAGTGCTAAAAGGGCCTTTATTAATGCTAAAAAGTTGTTGATAATTGAAGCACGGTTAAAAGCCCGAAACTTTTATCAACTCTAAAAAAAGCCGTTAAAGGCCCCCTTTAACAGTGCTAAAAAAGACCTATTAAAAGGGTTCTTTAATAGTGCTTTTTTAGCACTGTTAAAGGCTCCCTTTATCAGTGATCTTTTTAGTGTTGTTAAAGGGGTCCTTTAATAGTGCTAAAAAGCACTGATAAAGTGTATATAAAAAAACTTTCACCCCACCCATCCCCCTTTATCAGTGCTTCCCACCTGCCTACCCCTTTATCAGTGCTTCCCCAAACCCTTTATCATCACTTTAGATAATTCTAACCCCGTGCGCACCCCTACCTATAGCAAGTTTCGAACCCTATACCTCCAGCATATACACCAGCACCTTTACCACTCCACCATACTTTTTTGTTTTACATTTTATAATATATCTATATATTTATATATATCTCATCAAACTTTTTATCCATATATTTATATATATGTTTATATATATATATATATTAATAAATATATTTTATATGTAAATATGTTTAATTATTTATTTATAAAATTAGATTTGTATGTGTGAATATATAAAAAATATGTATATATTGTTATATATTTGATGATAAAAAATTACGTTATGAAAAATGATAAACTTTAAAAACCATAATATCAATATGAATGTAATACCTAAAAATAAATTTAGTCCCCACTGATAAAGGGAAAAAAGACCCCCATAAATGAGCCTAAAAATTTATAAAAAGTTAAAAAAAACTGGGGTACGATGACTAAAACTCAGTTTTGGAGGCCTTATGGGCCTTTTTTAGCCTCAAAAAAATAGTGATATGATTCCCCTCCCCTAATTCATGATGTCATAGATCTCATGACAATCTTCTATTTGATATGTGGTAGAGCCCAAACGGACACTCGGATCAAAAGTTATGACTATTTGAATTTTGAGTTGCGTTTTTAACTTATTTTAGATCTTTTTTTAATTTTTTATCTTCAAATTGATATTAAATGGCTATTACTCAGTAATAATAAGAAAATTATTAATTAAAAAATATTTTTTTAGTTATTTTATAAGCCATTTTCATTAAATATCATATATTTTAAGTGTAAATGATTATTTACCTTATCTAAAACATATTTCAAAAAATATATATTATATTTATATCAATATAAATATATTTAAATATTATGTTTAATGAAATATAATTTTTTTTAAGTATAATTTGATCAGTGCTTGTAAAAAAAGGCTGATAAAGGGGGGTCTTTATCAGTGCTTTTAAAAAAGTGCTGATAAACACCCTCTTTATCAACACTTTTTTACAAGCACTGATAAAAGAAATCATTTATCAATTCTTGTAAAAAAGTGTTGATAAAGGTCCCCCTTTTACAGTTCTTTTTTAGAAATATTAAATATCCCCTTTAACAGCGCTAAAAAAAGTGCAGTTAAATCCCAAGCACTAGATAAACCCAGTTTTGTAGTAGTGTATTGTTGCCTCTACGAGCAGACTCAAGGTGATGTTTCATGTCGCTAAACAAACCTCTTCCCTATCTTGATTCTAAACCTCCCTGGACCACACTGTCATCTTCCCTCATATTTCAATAGGTAATAAGGGCTCGGTTCACTATTTTATAAATGGTTGTCAACCGGAACATGTTCACCCAGGATTGAATGGCATGCATAAGCCCATACTCAAATTTTCTCTCTTTCATCAACTCCTCACCAGTAAGAGTTAGTGATAGGTGATAAAGCTTAGTGAAATGAGATGAATAATCTATCACAAACATATCACCCTACTGTAGATGCATAAAATATCTAGAGCGGTTAGCACTTAGCATCTATAGAAATATGTAATCATAGAAGACCGTCTGGAAGTCCCTCTAGGCCATATCCTAATGTTTATTTTCCTATGTAATAACATCCCACCAATGCTTGGAAGAATCAAAAAGAATATAGGTCATCATCTTGACCCTCCTCTATATAGGAATCTAGAAATTCTCAAATATAGATAACATGGCCTCTGGCCATGACCCAGTAGCCTAAGGACCGCCTTCTCCCAAAAAGGTTGGAAGGTGATGCTGCTATAATTCTCACATAAACTCTTCCATAGTCAAGGAAGGTCATGGAGCTCCCTATATAGACTGCACTATTCACATAAAACCCTCTCAAAACTAAGAATCGATTCCTAGATCAGGAATAGAAAGATGTGTTTCAAGAGGTACTGTAGGAGGTAATACTAGTAGCTCAGGGCCCAACACCTCCAAAACATTGTCATCGCCACCTTCCTGGCGTACGACCTGAGGTTTTCATGGTGTAATATTTCTACAATTAGTAAACACATGCCTCAAAATAATATTTAGTAACATTATAGATCACAGATATAAAAATATTACAAGTATATAGCCTTCATATATTAGAATCAACACCATCTACCTACTCCTAAAGCTAGGTCTATGTGACATAAAAGATCATGAAGGATGCACTCCCTACCATCCACTACTAAGTACATTTAGGGTCTAGGCATCACATCTTAAAGAAGAGATTCTGATATATAGAGTTTCAATTGCAAGGTATAAAGGAAAGTACACTTTACATTGCAATTGGAAGTTCCAGTTTAAGGAAACCATTTTATTTAAGATTTTAAATTTATTTAAGTTTGTACTAATTTACATGTACATATGTCACAGTCATATTAAATGAGTCACCATTCCTAATTTATAAAGTCATGATCTTTATAAGTTTCAATTGGAATTTCATGTAAATGTAAACCAACCCTTATATCCAGTATCAAGATGTAACAAGCCCTATAAAGTGATTTTATTAGATGAATCATCATTCCCAATTTATAAAGTACAAGATTTATAAATTAAAATTGGAATTCATATAATCAAAATCAACTAATGTTTTAATCCATGTAACAAATGGTTCATAGTTCTAACATATGATAATTGGTTATTTAAGGTTCCACCACCAGGATATGTGGGAAAACATAGTTTAGGTTGATGTTGTCATGTTAAGTAACCAATTATTTATATCCCTACAAGAAACATTATCACATTTATAAATATATCAATCAATTCACTACAACATGTTACAGGAAATACACATAATAAAATAAATATGGCATGGTATATGCATGGAATATGAATATTTATGTGCCTATAATGATGCATGAAACTATACCTTCTTACCAAATCAGGCCAAGGGTGGAAGATAATCCATAATAATAAGTTCTAAAAAACATGTGTGTCACCTAATGGTGAAACCAATACAAATGTAATAAGCATAATCCTGAACAAAAAATCCCATCCTAGGAAGTTGGCTTTTCCCTATACATGGGTTAAAAACTCCCAGACATAGGTTCATTACCAAATTTCAACACATTTTGAGTATCTTATACAATAATCTAAATATTAATACAAAATGAAAAAAAAAATAACCTCTAATACCACTTAGTAACATCCCAGACCCAGTTCACTCATAAGTAACAAAACCCAACTGGCTACAAGGCCTCAAGCGCACCTCCGCATACACCAAATATTATCAACTTTTAGTGAGGGTATAGAGACCTGAAGCTTGACGTACATGGACATTACATTACTTTTGCGGAATACTTAGTACATAACAAAAACACACACACAAGGACCGTAATAGTTTAGTGTCTTTGGAAACTCAGAATATAATCTTCTAATCATGGTGAAAGATCTTCAACATCTCTCATAAAGATCTTCCTTTTTCTTACCTAAAACCTTTCTTTATATCCTGGGGAAAAGAAAACATAAAAGGGTGAGCTCAAATGCTCAGTAAGGGTAAACAAAAGAAATATCAATCACATCATATTCATAAGAACATAACATTTTAGAAATCTTAACCTGCAAAAGAGATCATAATATAATAACATGGGATAAATCATAGTAGTGAAATGTAATCCCAATAATCATAGCATAAAACATGAAACTTTGTGGCATACACACATAATCATAGATAATCATTTCTTATTAGTCAAAACTCATTTCCAAGACTATCTTAGTGGACAAAGTCCATTTCTGAACCGAGTTCACTCCTTGTTTCAGTCCAGTTTCACTGAACCAGTTTAACCTGCCGTTCCAGCCATGTCTATCTCATGAGATATAAAATCTTTACCCAATGCATTGGAGGGAGATATAGGTCCCACCCATCTCATAATGATACCATTCTTATATGTGCCACAAAATCATAAACCATACATCATAGCATAACCCATGTAATAAAAATGGGAATCTTAAGCATCGTGACATCATAAAACAATTCATATAAGATAAAAGAATTCAGAAAAATATTTCCATCACAACATAATAAAATCCATGTAATAATAGGGATAGAAACAGAACCGTATATTATCTTATATGGAAAATAATTTTGATAAAACACTTAAACTCCATTCTTGAGGAAAATATCCTTTCTACTTCAAAAACACTTTTCCTTTCTTAACAGGTCATACAATTATAAACTAAAAGAAGTTGATTAAAAATAAACTTGAAAACTTTTAAAGTAAGCTTCTTGGAAATAATTTTTTAAAAATCCATTCATGCCGTATAAGTTAAAAAAACATTCTTCTCGTACTTTTGTCAGAAAAGTCAAAAAGTACCTCGTACGAAAAACAACAAAAGATTCCTTTCATATATTTTACTAAAAACTCACTGAAGGGTAAAATTGGATTTAAAAAATTGTAGGTGTATGAAAATAAAATTACATATTGAGAAAACATGGATGTGGATGATAAAATATACCCCAGTAAATACCAAAGTATAAACAATCTCGGATAAAAACGAGATTGTGATATTTTCCCTTACCATAGGTCTGATTTGCTTCGTAAGTGTCTGAAACTCCTGTATAATGATTTAAATAATTTCATTGACTTATTAAAGAAACATATTCATTGTTATGATATCATATATGTTTCAATTATGACTTTATATTACCCGTTCTTTTGTAAATTCCATGTTAAAGCAGCGTTTTGGGTAAAATAATTTTATTTATCGTATGTGTTTCGACTTGTCGTTCTTGATATTATTACTTATATCCTGATTTACATAATTCCAGAATGTAAAACATGATTTATATATAATATGTATTCATCATATACATAT
This sequence comes from Viscum album, assembly GCA_963277665.1. Taxonomy (NCBI): domain Eukaryota; kingdom Viridiplantae; phylum Streptophyta; class Magnoliopsida; order Santalales; family Viscaceae; genus Viscum; species Viscum album. The sequence goes on along the minus strand of OY728132.1, from coordinate 730,801,783 downwards.
ATATTATAGATCGATAAAAGGAATGAAATACACCGTTCATGGAGACGGTAGGCCGTACGTACGCATGAACGCTTTTTTCGTTTCCCTTTTGAATTGAATGGAATTAAGTAAATGACATACATATATAAATATATATATAAATAAATCCAGTATCATTATTATGTCATATATTTCATTATTATTCATTATATATACTTTATAATCATTCATGAATGGTTAACAGGGAGAGTGAATCTCATCGCGTCGTGGAGACGGTAGTCCGTACGTACGCACGAGCGATGATATCATTCTCATGATCGTGGAATTGTATTGGAGTGTATGTATGCTATTTCAGAATCAATATCACTTTACAATAATCATATATAGTTATTATGTACACCATTATACCCATCCAAGTAAGGTGGTGGTGGAAAATAGATTACACCACGGAGTGGAGACGGTATTCCGTACGTACGCACGCGCGGTGATTTCATTTTCCGTAGGATGGATAGATGGTGAAATAGGGTTGTTTCATACTTATAATAACATATCAGTATATGATTGATACTGATGTTATTACTTCATAATGAAACAACCTAAGAAGAAGAAGTGGAAGAAGAAATAAAGTTCAAAGAATCGGTAACGGACATTACCTCTTCTTTAAAGCGCCTCTTTGAGTCCTCCTCTTAGGGCACTAAAATTGGTCTTTGAAGAAGACCAGGACCTCTAGTATGTTGCTATGGAAGTGGAGAGGAGAAAGTGTCAGGGGTTGGCCGAGCTTGAAGGCTCAAAGTGGTGTGAGGAAGAGAGGGAGGAGGTGCCCTTTTATAAGGGAGGAGAGGGGCACCTTTGGAATAACTAAAAATATTATTTTATTATAAAGCCAAATTCGGTTTTAAATAGCTCCAAATTGATTTATTTCGAAGCTAAGGTGGGGATGGGTCAAAATACTCTCATAAATTAGAATTTGGAAAAGTTTAGTTTACTATTTTAACCTTATCATTTAGTTTTAACTTTAAGTTAGATAATTTTACTTTTACTGTGTCTTTTTGTGTTCTTACACTATAAGGTTAATAAACTTACTATAACAAGCCAAAAGAATCCCAAGTTGTTTATTATTAATATATATAACCTTATCTAAGTCATTTGTTCGAACCATAAATTTTTAGGAATAAAATAACAATTAATAATATAATATTTTTTTTAAAACTATTTTATGTCAATTTTGACACTATTTAGTAATTGATTTTTGTGAAAATCTTAACAGAATTATTAGTTAGAAAAAAGTTAATTAAATAAATACTAACATTTCATATTAACCTATAAAATTAGTGTAATTCATAAAAAGTCTCAAATTACATTTATTTGGGTATTTATAACATCAATTATGTCAATATTTAATTAATAAGATAATTACTGCATCATCTTTGTGTCATAAATAAATTAACTTATTTAAAGTCTAAACATTAAAAATAAAATATCATTATGTATGAAATCTTTTTAGATTTATAAGTAATATTTATAGTTGAATTTATCTTATGTATAACCCTATATTAAAAATGATATACTTATAAAACATTGATTTTAACTATTTTAACCCTTCTTTAAATAAATTAATAATAAATGTCCAAATCTAATCCAAGTGGGACTAAATGGTCATATTTTATTCCTAAGGTTTTTTTTTGGTCGAATTAAACTTATCCAATAGAATTAGGACATGTGTTAGGGTAATAATAATATCATTTTTACCCTTAATTACCTTATTTACTTTTAACTGTGGTAAAAAAAGTAAAAAGTTATTATTCACCAAAAATTATTTTCATCTCATTGAACCACATTTTAATTACTGAAATCAACCGTGTCTCTCGTATTTTTGAAATTCCATTCACAGAAGCGGTAAAATTAAGTTTTATGTAAATTTGCAAATTCTCCTAGGAGGTGGGTAAAAGACGGTCAAAAGTTCAATAAAATTTTTATATATCTAAAATTATTATAAAATGACTCCAATGAATTACATTGAACTTATATAGGTATTATGTATCAATTTTGATCTAAAATAAATTTTAAATAAAATAAATAATTATTTATATAAAAAGTCGGTTTTTAAATAGTAACCTAGTGTTTTCACTATTCATCAAAAATTGAATGTTTTCAGAAAAATACCAAAATTTCACCCTAGGATAATTTAGATATTCTGAATCCAAAAATGAAGTCCATTTTGAAAGATAAAATTTATAAAATTTAAAAAAGTGGGTATTACTATTCATAACGGCTAGTTTTTATAACATATCGTTGTTTAGCGAAACTCGGTATTGCGTACAACACACGCTATCGTGGAAGGTCGCGATTGCGTGTAGTGCAAGCCAAGTCAGGGATGCATGTTGTGCAATATCCTTTTGGTGTAGCGTACAAAACAATACATTAATGAAATTAAAAAGAATATTTTTCATAAAATCTAGAGGTGTTACATTCTACCCCCCTTAAAATGAATTTCGCCCTCGAAATTCGTCGGGGTTATAAATGGTTTACTACTCAAAAGTTTCTTTAATAGAAACCCACATCATAAAAAGGAATACCAAAACTTGGATTTAAAAACTAAAGTATGAAAGGTAATGGTTACCCAAATTAACTAATCACTGGGTTTCCACATAGGTGAAAATATGGATATGGAAGAGAAATCTAACCATCATGTTCTGATGGAGAGTGGTAGAGAACATGGCTATGGAAAAGCTAGAAATCACAAATCCATAGATTTGTGATGATCTAAGGTACCATCTGATTCATCGGATATAAGGGCACTAGGACAACATTTTTGGTTTTCAATATCATTTCCTTAAAGTTGAAAAATTTGAATTAGAATAAATACTTGCTTGATTTTGGTACAATCTCACTGTTGTTGGTGCTTTGAACAATTTCAACTTAATCTCTTAAAGAAATGAAGTTGAATTTTTCATTTATGAAGTGTTAGCAGATCATGTGATAGAATGATGAGTCATTCCATCTATTTTAAACAAAAGGTTAGAAAAAGTTATTAAATATACATAAGTCGATCTATAATGAGATTAATCATATATGGTTCCTAAAATGGACTTATACTTCATATATCATACTTCTTAATATAATAAAACTAGTTTCTGCTAATCAAGGACTTCCTGTAGGCCAGTGGTAGGCGATAAAGGCCAGTCACACTTCGGTTGTGGGTTCGATTCCCACAACCTTGTCCGACGCGATGGGCTATCGCCCGTCCTATAGGTTGTCCTTTTTCTAAAACTACATTACTATAAAATCCCATCAGTAATATCAAAAAAAATTCTACCCTTAAACAATACTAACATATGTCCAACATAATCCATTCCAATCTTTAGGCTTATCTAAAATACTTCGGTCTAAGATCATAGTATAAAGAAAACGATTACTTGAAATGTCATCATCCAAGCATGTGAATACCATCATTTATCCCCCATATATCTTGTTGGTCACATTCCAATCATGTGAATACCTTAATAATGTATTCTCTTGAAAAAATGAATACCCATTAAACCTTAGTGAAAAAATGAATGATACCAAAATTCAAAAATTCTGTATACTCAAACCATGATATAACCTTCTCTTTATATCAGTCATGAGCTCATGAATACTGTCAAACATTTCATTTTCTCCTTATCCCTTCATTATGCGCATATCATCTTCTTTCCAAAAATATCCCAATCACTTTCCATGGTTACAGGTACCATAAAATTATTGAAAACCACAATAGACCAATACATAAATATTCCAATATTCCACGATACTATATACAACATTATTTTGGAATCCCATTACATAAACACTTAATCATTCCACCACATCGTTGTCATATTCAACATCACCAATAGTGATCGTATGTGACTTCCCTTTGTCCTTTTCCTTAAGTGGTTGCTCATGTTGATCATCACTAACCCTTGGATTAGGGCATTTATTAGCATAATGCCCCATTTCCTTGCACTTGAAGCATTGAAGTGTTGGTGGTGCGTTCTCTGCAGTCTTTTCTTTATTCACATCATTAGCAACCCTTTTTCCATTACTTCGACACTCAGATACTCGATGACCTTATTTTCCACACTTAAAACATTTTCTAGTCCCTTTAAGACAATATCCACCATGCTTCTTTCCACACTTTGAGCATAAGGAAACATTCATCTTCTTTTCACCATTATTCTGAGATTTATCCTTGAACTCCATCTTTCGTTTCTTGTCAAAACCATGAGATGGATATGTAACACCAACTTCTATTTCTACCTTGATAGAACAACGCACAATTTCTTCATAGCTACTGAAGTCTCTTATAGCTAATGCCCTTCTAAGATTTGGTTTTAAGCCACTGAAGAATCGATCAACTTTACTTTCAGGTTGGATGATAAATCCAGATGCATACCTTGCAAGCCTTGTAAAATTCACTTCGTATATACCAACAGATTCATCATCCTTTTTCTTTAGTTCAAGAAACTCTTTCTCCATCTTTGTTTGAAGAATACGAGGTAAGTACTTATTGAAAAATAGATTCTTGAACTCGTCCCATTCCATGGACTCAATTTCATCTCTTGGCCTCATATTCTTGATAAGATTCCACCATTGATCAGCTTCACCTTCCAAACGATATACTGCTAAGATGACTTTATCGTGTTCAGAACATTGAATAACTGAAAATATCTTTTCAGTGGTAATGATCCACTGTTCATCAACAAGTGGATCAGAAGAGTCACTGAAAGAAGGTGAACATTGCCTCATGAAGGACTCAATAGAATATTGTTCCCTTCTCTGCTCATTTGGAAGTCCAGAATGATTCATATCTTGTGTAAGTATAGTAATAAGATTTTGCACTCCATCTCCCATAACATTTGTTTGTTCAGGAGGACAATCATTACATTGTCCATTGCATTGATCAACACGGTTCCTTCGGGTTCCAGCCATTGTCTAAAACCCAAAAAGAATAGTGTGAGAGGCCAAAATCATTCTAGGGAAAACAACATAATAAAGGGGGAGTACCTTCAATATCTAACATCTTAGGTTTAATTCTAAGATCGTTAGCGCAATTCCAGGACTATAACCTATACTTATACTTAACCTTAGGGACATCCCTAGACATACCTTAGAAATATCTCTAGGGATCTCACTAAAGTTCTCGCATCCTAGTTTCCAAAGGTTGACTAAACCTTTCCTCTGATACCAACTATAGAGACCCGAAGCTTGACGTACATGGACATTGCATTACTTTTGCAGAATACTTAGTACATAACAAAAACACACACACAAGGACCGTAATAGTTTAGTGTCTTTGGAAACTTGGAATATAATATTCTAATCATGGTGAAAGATCTTCAACATCTCCCATAAAGATCTTCCTTTTTCTTACCTAAAACATTTCTTTATATCCTGGGGAAAAGAAAACATAAAAGGGTGAGCTCAAATGCTCAGTAATGGTAAACAAAAGAAATATCAATCACATCATATTCATAAGAACATAACATTTTGTAAATCTTAACCAGCAAAAGAGATCATAATATCATAACATGGGATAAATCATAGTAGTGAAATGTAATCCCAATAATCATATCAAAAAACATGAAACTTTGTGGCATACACACATAATCATAGATAATCATTTCTTATTAGTCAATACTCATTTCCAAGACTATCTTAGTGGACAAAGTCCATTTCTGAACCGAGTTCACTCTTCGTTTCAGTCCTGTTTCACTGAATCGGTTTAACCTGCCATTCCAGCCATGTTTATCTCATGAGATATAAAATCTTTACCCAATGCATTGGAGGGAGATATAGGTCTCACCCATCTCATAATGATACCATTCTTATGTGTTCCACAAAATCATAAACCACACATCATAGCATAACCCATGTAATAAAAATGGGAATCTTAAGCATCGTGACATCATAAAACAATTCATATAAGATAAAGAAATTCATAAAAATATTTCCATCACAACATAATCAAATCCATGTAATAATAGGGATAGAAACAGAACCCTATATTATCTTAGATGGAAAATAATTTTGATAAAACACTTGAACTCCATTCTTGAGGAAAATATCCTTTCTACTTCAAAAACACTTTTCCTTTCTTAACATGTCATACAATTCTAAACTAGAATAAGTTGATTAAAAATAAAATTGAAAACTTGTAAAGGAAGCTTCTTGGAAATAATTTTTTAAAAATCCATTCATGCCGTATAAGTTAAAAAACATTCTTCTCGTACTTTTGTCGAAAAAGTCAAAAAGTACCTCATACGAAAAATGACAAAAGATTCCTTTCATATATTTTACTAAAAACTCACCGAAGGGTAAAATTGGATTTAAAAAATTGTAGGTGTATGGAAATAAAATTACATATTGAGAAAACATGGATGTGGATGATAAAAGACACCCCAGTAAATACCAAAGTATAAACAATCTCGGATAAAAATGAGATTGTGATATTTTCCCTTACCATAGGTCCGATTTGATTCGTAAGTGTCCGAACCTCTTGTATAATGATTTAAATAATGTCATTGACTTATTACAGAATCATATTCATTGTTATGATATCATATATGTTTCACTTATGACTTTATATTACCCGTTCTTTTGTAAATTCCATGTTAAAGCAGCGTTTTGGGTAAAATCATTTTATTTATCGTATGTGTTTCGACTTGTCGTTCTTGATATTATTACTTATATCCTGATTTACATAATTCCAAAATGTAAAACATGATTTATATATAATATATATTCATCATATACATATATATTATAGATCGATAAAAGGAATGAAATACACCGTTCATGGAGACGGTAGGCCGTACGTACGCATGAACGCTTTTTTCGTTTCCCTTTTGAATTGAATGGAATTAAGTAAATGACATACATATATATATATATATATATATAAATCCAGTATCATTATTATGTCATATATTTCATTATTATTCATTATATATACTTTATAATCATTCATGAATGGTTAACAGGGAGAGTGAATCTCATCGCGTCGTGGAGACGGTAGTCCGTACGTACACATGAGCGATGATATCATTCTCATGACCGTGGAATTGTATTGGAGTGTATGTATACTATTTAAGAATAAATATCACTTTACAATAATCATATATAGTTATTATGTACACCATTATACCCATCCAAGTAAGGTGGTGGTGGAAAATAGATTACACCACGGCGTGGAGACGGTATTCCGTACGTACGCACGCGCGGTGATTTCGTTTTCCGTATGATGGATAGATGGTGAAATAGGGTTGTTTCATACTTATAATAACATATCAGTATATTATTGATACTGATGTTATTACTTCATAATGAAACAACCTAAGAAGAAGAAGTGGAAGAAGAAATAAAGTTGAAAGAATCGGTAACGGACATTACCTCTTCTTTGAAGCGCCTCTTTGAGTCCTCCTCTTAGGGCACTAAAATTGGTCTTTGAAGAAGACCAGGACCTCTAGGATGTTTCTAGGGAAGTGGAGAGGATAAAGTGGTAGGGGTTGGCCGAGCTTGAAGGCTCAAAGTGGTGTGAGGAAGAGAGGGAGGAGGTGCCCTTTTATAAGGGAGGAGAGGGGCACCTTTGGAATAACTAAAAATATTATTTTATTATAAAGCCAAATTCGGTTTTAAATAGATCCAAATTAATTTATTTCGAAGCTAAGGTGGGGATGGGTCGAAATAATCTCATACAATAGAATTTGGACAAGTTTAGTTTACTATTTTAACCTTATCATTTAGTTTTAACTTTAAGTTAGATAATTTTACTTTTACCGTGTCTTTTTGTGTTCTTACACTATAAGGTTAATAAACTTACTATAACAAGCCAAAAGAATCCCAAGTTGTTTATTATTAATATTTATAACCTTATCTAAGTCATTTGGCCGAACCTTAGATTTTTAGGAATAAAATAACAATTAATAATATAATATTTGTTTTAAAAACTATTTTATGTCAATTTTGACACTATTTAGTAATTGATTTTTGTGAAAATCATAGCAGAATTATTAGTTCAAAAAAAGTTAATTAAATCAATACTAACATGTCATATTAACCTAGAAAATTATTGTAATTCATAAAAAGTCTCAAATTACATTTATTTGGGTATTTATAACATCAATTATGTCAATATTTAATTAATAAGATAATTACTGCATCATCGTTGTGTCATAAATAAATTAACTTATTTAAAGTCTAAAAATTACAAATAAAATATCATTATGAACAAAATCTTTTTAGATTTCTAAGGAATATTTATAGTAGAATTTATCTTATGTATAACCCTATATTAAAAATGATATACTTATTAAACATTGATTTTAACTATTTTAACCCTTATTTAAATAAATTAATAATAAATGTCCTAATCTAATCCAAGTGGGCCTAAATGGTCATATTTTATTCCTAAGATTGTTTTTGGTCGAATTAAACTTATCCAATAGAATTAGGACATGTTTTAGGGTAATAATAATATCATTTTTACCCTTAATTACCCTATTTACTTTTAACTGTGGTAAAAAAAGTAAAAAGTTACTATTCACCAAAAATTATTTTCATCTCATTGAACCAAATTTTACTTACTGACATCAACCGTGTCTCTAGGATTTTTGAAATTCCATTCACAGAAGTGGTAAAATTAAGTTTTATGTAAATTTGCAAATTCTCCTAGGAGGTGGGTAAAAGACGGTCAAAATTTCAATAAAATTTTTATATATCTAAAATTATTATAAAATGACTCCAATGAATTACATTGAACTTATATAGGTATTATGTATCAATTTTGACCTAAAATAAATTTTAAATAAAATAAATAATTATTTATATAAAAAGTCGGTTTTTAAATAGTAACCCAGTGTTTTCACTATTCATCAAAAATTGAAAGTTTTCAGAAAAATACCAAAATTTCACCCTAGGATAATTTCGAGTTCTGAATCCAAAAATAAAGTCCATTTTGAAAGATAAAATTTATAAAATTTTAAAAAGTGGGTATTACTATTCATAACGGCTAGTTTTTATAACATATCGTTGTTTAGCGAAACTCGGTATTGCGTACAACACACGCTATCGTGGAAGGTCGCGATTGCGTGTAGTGCAAGCCAAGTCAGGGATGCATGTTGTGCAAGATCCTTTTGGTATAGCGTACAACACAAGACATTAATGAAATTAAAAAGAATATTTTTCATAAAATCTTGGGGTGTTACAGAGGGTCCATGATGGTATGGTGGGGAGACTATACCCTCATAATCAGAGTCTATCATAGTGATATACAATACAAAAATCACTAGAAATAGTATAATAAAAGAATTGTGATTGCAAATTCATCCAAATATAATAAATAGGAATAATAAATAACCATTGTCATATAAAAAATGATTTCATCATTTCCATATGTTATACAAAAAAATGAACAAAATATTCAAGCTATCTCTAATATAACAACAAGCATAGGTTTGGTCCTTTTCCCCCATCCTCTATCCTAGTACAGAAAATTAGGTGTCCATAGTTGAACACTTCCCTTTGTCCCTACCTTCATATATGAAGTCTATCAGGGTACCGATCGGCCGCCCGAACAGGATGTGAGATAAACTTAGTAGGACATAACCAATGGTTTCTAGCACTATAAAATATGTGAATATACTATGATTAGTGTGTAGGTAATAATAAAAGTAAAACATTAAATTTAATAAACCATGTTGATTTGGGTTCCTCATTGGAAACCTGATTGATACTGCCTACTTTGGTTTAAGCTGGAATGTATCTAAGCACTTAGAATTTTAGTTTTATATTGGTAAGTTTGGGACCCAAGGTATAAAACCAAGGGATATATGTAATAATGATATTCATATGAGGTTCCATAATTCTCATGGAATTTGAGCTTAGGAATGAAGTAAATCTAGGTCGTCAAATGTGTAAAGAATAAATTGAACCCAAGCATGTTCTTTGAATTAGAAGATACATCAAGTGATTTAATTAATTTCCATCCTAATCTCATACTAGGTGTTCTATAAAGGGAACCTAGGTATCACTTCAGGTGTAATATGAACCCATTTCCCTACAATCTCATCCATGGAATTCCTCATGGAAACCCACGTATCACCCAAGGCAGGTTATAAATTCATTTCCCTCTGAGCCCATATTTGGAATTATATATAGGGAACCTAAGTATTACTCATGGAATAATAAAATTCATTGCTCTTTAATCCTATACATACCACTCCACATAGGGAACCCAAATGTCATTCATGGCATAATATAAGTCCACTCTCCAAGTGAACCCATCCAAGATATTCTATATAATAATCTATGTATCTCCCCCAGCATGATATAATTCATTTATAAATCATTTAATTTATTATGCTCGATGAGCTCATCCAAGACATTATGAGTCGAAACCCTTGTATCGCCCCCATCATGACATGCAGGATGGTCATGGTCTAGAATTTAACCCATACCATTAAACAATTCACTTAATTCAATTTGGACAATTAATTTATAAGGATAACTCAATCTATAAACAAGAAGTATCATGGACCTATGTCCATGGCCTACCATTCTCCCTTGGTTTGATACAAATTACATTTCATTCACAAGGGAAAAATCAATACACCTAAATTAGAGGGTTGATTTCTATTCAAGGCATTAGGCTCATGGGCCTTTAAAGGTGACACACTATAAGGGGTGGATTTTTTTGAGGTCGACATCCTTTGATGAAAAACTTAGGCTGCTAGGACTACCCTAAGCAAATAAATATTCATACATTTAATTAATTTTACATTTAGGAGGCGTCACATGGAAGATTGGGTGGATGGAATGATGGATCATAATATAAACATCAATACTTTAATGGAAAAAGAACTAGACCACCTACCTTATCTTGGTAGATGACTCCTCATTGGGTATCAGTTTCCTATTTGAGAGAGAATGAGATAAATCAGAAGAATAGATGAATATCCTAAAATATGCCATATTATCTTGCATGGATTTATCATTCCATATGGTGAAAAAAAATAAAGGAAATGGAATAAATATCTTACTGATGTTGATCCAACAGTATAATTGGTGAGCGGTTCCAACATTGTATGAAGGAGGAGGCTCAAAGCCTTGAATATAGGAGGAAGAGAGCTCTGAACGTAGGGGGAGAGGTCCTCTGCAAAATGAAAGGGAAAGAGGTTGGAATAAGCTTTAAATAAAGGTGAATAAAAATAATTTTAACCACTTTTAAAGGGTGCATGTTTTATTCATGCGGTTGTCCAAATCATACACTAATAGTGCACCAGTACTGTCCCATGGTGTCATCCCCTCACATGGTCTAGGCAAGCAGTTTGACAAATCGGGTTGCGCCTCCTCTGTAATTTTTTATAGCATCCTGTCATGGTCATGTGTCTCTCTTGAATGTTTTGAAAAACCATGTGTCTCCCTTAAAATTCCACCTGGTTTGAGGTGCATGGTTATTACAAATTGTGTGCAAACTGTGTGCCTTGCCTGTTACCTCCAAAAACCGGAGCTCTAGGCTCCAAACAAGCCTCGGATGCTCCTGAACCCTTCCTTAAACCCTTAATCACTTTTATTAGAGTAAAAAAATAGGTTTAAACAGTAATTTAAAGAATTAATAGATCTCTAAAAAACTGGGAACATACACTTATCACATTATTTTTTAACCATAATTACCTGATTTACCCTTTACCAAGGTGATAAATTTTACCATTGTTACTATTCATAATGTCTAAAAATAAAAGTGACATATTTACCAAATTTGATCCTCATATTTCCAAATATGGAATAAATTTTACTATATTCAAATTCTATAATTTTCATAAACTAATTTAAAAATAAACCCCATAAAATTTGATGAAAAACGATTTTCCAGAAAAATGTGTTTTTAAGCCTAAAAATTGACTTATATCAAAATTTTATAAAATAATGATCCTAATGGAATTAATTAAATTATTTTAAATCAAATTGATCTTATATAAATTTAAATCCAAAATATAATGGGACTTTTAAATTACTTTATTTAAATAAAATAAATGACAATTTTATAAAAATCGTTATTTTTTACTATTCATTGAAAATTTAATCATTTTAGAAAAATCCAAAAAAATTACCCTAAGTTGATTTTTGATATGATGATTTAAAAAATGATGTTAATTTTACAAAATATAATTTCTAAAAGCGGCAGAAATTAATTATAATTTCCACGCACAAAATGTGATAAAATCATTTTTGAAGAAAATGTATTTTTGAAGCATAAAATGACTTCACTAAAAATTGTTTGCATATTTACTAAGAATTAATCAATAAATTTGTATTAATTTTTACCATTATACATATATTTTATAATGTAGTAACTCATATTTATACCCACCAATTCAATAGCTAGGTTGTCAAGTTTAAATAAAAATATTTTTATAATATATCTCAATTCGCTTAAACCTCAGTGTTTCATGTAAAGAAATATATTGAACACTTCAAGTAATTTAAATAGAAATATATATTATGTGGGGTTAGGATGGTAATTTATGTCTTCCCTTATTATATCCATTATGGTATTTCTCTTCTCATGGATCAAATAAAGGGAAGCTGGCCCCCTTTGAGACACTCAAACCTATCCTATTCTACCATGGATATAGGTTGTTTGGGAAGGATTTTATTCATAAATTAAGGTGATTCATCTTACCTTACTTACCTCTCTTGAATCATACTTCATTTAGCTATAATGGTTGTATATCCTTTATTAATTTAATAGTGTAATTCCTCCAAAGAATGGTGGGATCATATCAAGATGAAAGGGATTTTTTTAGTGGATGATAGAGGAAGATTAATAAATAGGAATGCATGTGGTTTCATAGAATTATGATAGAGGAAATTTTTTATTTAGATTTTCTTTTATTTCTCATAAAATTATATAGAAGTGGTGGAGTAATTGAGGTAAGAAGTTATGGATTTTTTTTAGCATAGGACTGGGAGCCTATTGTAAGTGTTTTACACTTTTTGCTCATGGGTCCTTCATCATACAACCACCTGGTGAGTTTGGTATCATTTATTTAAATTGTAAGTTTTATATTAAAATGATTTGGTTATTAAATTTATATGGTTTATGGTTTATGGTTTATATTGTTTCTTGATAACTCGATGGAGTTTAGTATGGTTAGATAAATTTAATGGAAGTGAAACTAAGGTAGGTGGCCTTTACATTATTGAGTCTTCTGATCTTTTAGATTTTTTTATTATTCATGTAATTATTATTATTATTAAAATTGGAATATTTAATTGTATGTAATGGTCTAAATGGTTTATAATTAAATTGATTCCTTATTTTTAATTGTGATATAAAAAAATATTTGGTTGAATTAAAGGGTGTGTTGGATTTAAAGGGGCCTTTCTAAAGGTAGATGGTTTTTTTAAAATATAAATTTATAAGAAGTGGTTGTGTTTTGAATTTATAAATGAAGAAATGATTTAGCCTTGAGCCAAATTTAGGAAAACCTGGCATGAGTTTCCTTTTTAATTGGTTTTGAAAAAGGTCATTTGACTTATGCTTCAATGAAAACATAGTGGATATTTTGGGTGAATTTTCTAAATTGAATTTTATCAGTTCTATCTAAGTTCTAGATTGTGTAATGCATGCATGAGTGCCTTTTTAAAATAATTCCAAAGAGTGGTTTAAAATGTTTTTTTGATGAAATCCTTGAGATCTTGTTTTTTATAAAGTATTTGGTTTGTTTGACCATGTGTGTATTATATCTTGTTTCAAAGATTTTGTGATTATGGGAGACTATTTATAGTTATCTTATAGTTATCCCTTATTGAATGATGATACATGATATCATAGGAAACATAGGTGTGATATATTTCATTGGGTTATGGTTGGTTAGTTGGTATTGGTATTGGTATTTTTATTAGGTTTCCTTTTGGGTTAGGACCATAGGAACCTTGGGATAACCATTGGGAATTAGTTGAGTATAAGACTTATTGATTACCCCAACTACTTAGGGTGAGTCATGGGTTATTGTGAGGTATTGTTGGGTGAGTTTTTTTCCATTATCCTTTAGTCCATTCTTGAAATTTTTATGAGTTTTTTAGACTATGTAGTTGTTATAGGAGTGACCTCTTAATTGGACCTCATTAGTTGGAGTGGGAGATATCCCCCTTGATTTCTTGATTGAAAGTTAAGGTTAGATTCATAGAAAGTAGTCTTTGTAATGTGATGATCCTTTGTATGGCTCAAGATATAAGATTGGGAGTTGATTGGGTTCCCTCTTTAGTATTTTTGATAGAAGGAAAGTGTGATCCTTATAACTGATGTTGGATTATCTCATATGAGAGAGAGCGACTAAGCATATAGCCTATAAGTCAGTGATATTTTCATGAAGAACCTCTTGATTAGGACACAACCTCATGTGAGGTTACATCTAGGTTGACCTTTTTGTTCAATTTTTATATAGAGTGGCATGTTTAATAATACCAGTGAGGTTGTGAATGCCGATGATACACCCATTTAATAATGATTACTATCCAATTAGATTAATTTACCTAGGGAGAATGGATGTAGTGCACATTATATTTAGATTTAATAGGGAAGGGTGATTCTGTTGATGGAGGTGATAGTTCCTACCTTAGAGGAGGCATGTTTTCCATATTTATTCCCCATGTTAAGACCATTAACATGGAACAAACTTGTTTGAATATGATGGTGATGATGGTACTAATATATGATCTAAGGTATCAGTGTGCATCTAGAGTTTTGTACCATCATGCAGTGGGAGTTAAGCCCTATGATGGCTCATAGTATATGGGATAGGGTGGAGGTGTTCTATGGGTAATCTATCATATAGATTCAGCAAGGAATTTTTAAATTATATTGTGTAGGTCATGAGAGTTGGGTTATTCTATTTCATGTGGTTTGGCTTCATTATTTATTTTCTTACTATTTTTTATCATGGGATTGTTATTCAGTTGATATTTGATGCTTTGGACCCTCTTTGACTACTATTTTTAGTTTTTTTTATTTAGAATTTATATTAATGGCCAGTCCCTCTTTGATTCCACATTGTTGAGATTATTGATACTATCATTATTCCCATGATATTTTAGTTTTTTTTGGTTATTAGTGGGCAATGATATAACTGATGGGTCAAGTGGGAATTGATGAGTGTGAATTTATATAATAGACCTCTTGGTATTGAACCTATTTAAAATAGAGATACTAAGGTATAACTCATTGGGTTATGAGGTTATATGAGTCATTGTTTATAGACAAGTGGTCCCTATCTTGGGTGGGATTGTGTCAGTTAAGTCTTTGGGGTGCATGTGTCTTCTAACCATGATGGCATGAAAGTATAGATTTGTATGTGAATGCATGGGTTTTTTTATTATTGGGTTATTTTCACTAATAACAAGCTTTCAATCTCTCCCGTGAATTATATGAACATCCACTTAATCATTATCCCTCAAAGTTTTGAGGCAAATGAGGGAATCCTTGTGAATCATTGGGCTTGCCCCTAATCTACATAAATGGTATGGGTTTTGATGTATGTGGGTGGACTTTATGTTTCATTTCATGTATAGGTATCTTCTTAAATCTATAAATATGAATTTATATGTTCATGGTATTGTAGATTGGGGATTCAGTAGGAGTTGGTCCTATAAATTAGGCCAAAGCCCATTGTATTTTTACTTTTTAGGTGTATTTTGTATGTATCGGCTGAGGGGACAACCTATTTATTGTTTTGATGATGCCTATTATTTATATCTACTACTGCTATTTTTTTATTATTGTTTCATCATGTATATTGTTTACTACTTTTATAATATGGTATGCAGTATTCCCTATTTTCTCTTTATTTATTTTCTATAGGTTTTTCGTATGACCGATATATGGATGGGCCATGTAAAATTTTTGGTATATCCGGGAATTACCCTTATATTATATTTTTATATCATAATCTTCCCATAACTATTTTAGGCCCTCACCACTAGTTGATGACCTCTGTTATATGGGAAGGTTCCCTTGAGGTCTTGTGTCAACCCCGACTCAGGTACCGTTTGGGTGATCTGGGTTGAGGCATTACAAAGTGGTATTAGAGAATGTGTTTTATTGGAATAACTATTTGAGGTATAGATAGGATATCATAACTTAGGAGGTAGGTTGTGAGCATGCCTCACCATCATGCTTCAGTTGAAACACAAGTTACTGGGTCATGTCCTATATCAAGACTAGGAACTCTGGGTATGTGTGAGGTGTTGGGATAAGAATCCCAATGTGAGAGGGATGGGACTCAGGATGAGTCATATGGATCATCTAGAAACTAGTTGTATTACTAATTCATCATGATAATGTCATGCTTAAGGAATGATACACATTCTTACAGGTAGTGTTTTTTGATTTGTTACCTTGTTTGGATCCATTATTGATTGAAGCAACTTATAATATATTATAGGTTTTCTCAAATACATTATAAAAGTTTATTATATTAATATGAATCAAATGGTATTTTTTTGACTTTTTTATTGATTATAATTTTTTTACCTCCATATAAAAAATATTTGCGAGTATTTTAGATTTTTGAGGAAACCCTGGTTTTTGAAAGAAACTCATAGTGGAACAAGATGTGGGTAAATATATTTTGAAAATTAGTTTTTAGTAGGAATGGATCTTGAAATCATTGATTTTGAAATATTTTGGAATTTTTGATTTTTAAGAAACGTGATTTTTGAAATCGGATTTCAAAGTGGATTTTGAAATGGAACTAAGTTTTAGTGAAAAGACCAACTAAGCCAGTGATTTCAATTTTTTCAATTTTAAAAAAGACTATTGAATACCAAAGGGTGTTTTCAAACTCATGTGATTTTTTGTGAGTATAAAGTGATTTGATCTGGTTTTCAAAAATAAGCAATTGGTACCTATGTAAACAAGGTTCTCTTGATTTTGTGTTTTAAACTGAGAATGGACTAGGTGTTTTAAATTGTGTGTTATGACATGTATATTTTATTTTATTAAGAGAGTCATGTAGTTTAGGTTTATTGAGTAGATATTGGAATAAGTCTAGTGTATCCAAATATCAAAATTTGAGGATTTCATGGATTAAAACATTTTGATTGGGTTTTGGTAGGATATTCCTATAATGGAGAACACCATTGGGGAGAATCTTCCTTTATTAGTTAACCCTTATAGTGGGGAGCCCAAAAAGCTAAGTGATGGATCGATTTTTGGTATTTTAGTGTTTTGGGTTCAATGGATGTGTTCATTCACTATTTTAATTTTTTTATCATGGATATGATTGGGATTTATTATAGATCTATTTTGGATTATAATAGTTTTTATGGATAGTTTTAAGTGAAATGATGCTAGTGAGGTGATGACAATCATGGAAACATCAATGGGAATATTAGTGATTAGTTAGTTTAGCTTTTATTGAATAGTATACTTTATGGATAAGTGATGAATTAATGACCAAGATGGGTTTAAATTTATGGATGAAGGACTAAAAAGGATACTCAAATATGAGAACTGTTATGGTGTGGAGTTTGTAATGAATCATACCTTCATGTGTTAGTGAACCAAATATTGGGTAATTTTTTAATGAATTGGAGGATGGGTGAAATTTAAATATTGAGGTGGGATCAATAATTTGATTTGGTTTATAGTTTCAAAATGAATAAAGAGATGATTTAAATATGTAAGTTTGAGTAGAAAATACACAGATCAGAAATCTAGGTATTGAGTGAGTGAGATGATGGAGTTTGATGGTGGTAGGGTGCCACCTAAACTTTGATGGTATCCCACTGAAGTTATGGTGGGTTGGTCAGTGTTGTTGCACCACTACCCCTACCATAAAAAGTCCAGTGGAAGTCTAATGGAATTCAAATTTACCTTCCTTCACCCCACATTAAGTAGGGGTAGGATGGTAATTTGGGGATTCACTTCTTATATCCCTTGTAGGATTTTTATCCTCTCATGGATCAAATAAAGGTGAGGAAACACCCTTTGAGTCTCTCAACCCTATCCTATTACTCCATGGATCAAGGATTTTTGAGAAGGGGTTCCTTCATTTATTAAAGTTAGTCATCTTCCCCTCTTTCCCTCTCTTAACCCCACTTTCCTCTAGATCTGATGGTTTCAACTCCTCTAGATATTTAATAGTGAAATCCTACTAGATCATGGTGGAATCATATCAAAATCATTAGGATTTCATTAGAGGATGTTATAGGAGGATTGAGGAAGATGAACACATGTGGTTTCATGTCTTTATGATAAAGGTAAGTTATTGTTTGAGTTTTATTAAATTTTTTATAAAATTAGATGGATGTGATGAAATAATTGAGATAAGAAGTTAGATATTTTTCTTGGAATAGGACCGAGAGTCTTTTATGAGTATTTTCCTCTCGTCACTCATGGTTTCACTATTTTGGATCTTCTTGGTGAGTTTGGAATCAATTATTCCTATTGGGGGTTTTTTATTAAAATGTTTGGGTTATTAAGTTGAGATAGTTTATAGTTGAGATAGTTTATTGATGGATCAATGGAGGTCAGGATGAGTTGGATTAATTAAACAGAAGCATAACTGGGGTATTTGGACATTAAATTATTAGGTATCTTGGTATTTTGGATTATTTTATAGTTTTTGTGATTATTATTATTATAGTTGACATGTTTCATTAGATATCATTATTTTATATCATGGCGTGAGTGGTTTATAAGTAAATAGTTTCCTTATTTTTAATTATGATCTAAAAATGGATTATTATTTTTTTAAGTAAATTTTCATATGGAAAATGTTTTAAATCTTTTTAATGGAAATTCAATGGTTTTTTGGATTTAAATGGGTCTTTCTAAATGGAAATGATTTGTTTTTAATATAAAAAAATTAAAGGAAGTGTACGTGTTTGTAATTTCCAAATGAAGTGTAGATTTAATGTGATGGTTTCACAATAGTATTTCAAAACAAAGATAGGTTTTTAAAAGGAGATTATAGAATTCAAGTTTTATCCTAGGGACTAGTTTGGGAAAATTTGACACAAATTTCTTTTTTAATTGGTTTTGAAAAAGGGTCCTTTGATTTGTGTTTCAATGGAAATGAAGTGGACATTTTGGGTGTGTTTTCTAAAATGAATTTCACCAGTTTTGACTAAGGCATTGATTATGTTATGTGGATGTGATTTTCTTTTTAAATGAATTCCAAAGAAGTGTTTTGAAGGGTATTTTGAATTAAATCTTTGAGAGATTATTTTTTATAAAGGATTTGGTCTGTTTGACTATGTGATGATCATACCCGATTTTCAAATCTTGTTTTCTTCTATGATCCCTATTTATTTATGTTTTTCTTGTGGTTATTCCTTATTATATGATGACGCATGATAGAATAGGAACCATATATGAGATAAATTCCCTTGGGTGATGGGTTGGGTAGTTGGTATTGAGATTCTTGTTGGGTCTCCTTTTAAAATAGGTCTATATAAACCTTGGGGTAACCATTGATAATGAGTTGAGTCTTAAGACTCTTTTGTTACCTCAACTACTTAGGGTGATTCGTGGGTTCTTATGAGGACTTGTTTGGTGAGTTATTCATTATTTTCCTTTGGTAAATTCTTGATATTTTAATGAGTTTCTTGTCATTATTAGTTTTTATAAGAGTTACCTCTTGACTAGACATCATCAGTTACGGTAGGAGATAGTACCCTTAATGTATCAATTGATGAATAAGGCCATATTTATAGTAAGTAGTTCATGTACTATAATGATCCCCTATATGGATTGGGATATGGGATTATGATATGAGAGGGTTTTATCCTTAGTATTGTTGATAGGTAGAATCCATATGATTTAAATTGAATGGGAACATAGCATGTAAGGTAGTGAGACTTTCATGACGAGCCTATTGATCAGGATATAACCTCATGAGAGGTGAAGTCTAGGATGATCAGTGGGTTTTATGTTCATCTCAAGGATCATGTTTACTTTTACTAGAAAGGTCATGTACACTGATGATATGCCTATTTGATGATGATTCCTCACCTAGTAGGTCCATTTCCTCAGGGCGACTAGACACAGTGCATGTTGGATTTGGATATAGGGGGAAGGATGATTTTATTGATGGAGGAGATCTTACCTACCTTATAAGAGGATTTTTTTTCTATCTTGTGTTACCATGGTGATGCCATGGATATGTAACACTTTTTTATGATAATTATGGTGGTGGTGGTGGTGGTGGTGGTAATGATATATGGTTTGAGGGATCTGTGTGAAACTAGAGTGTTATACCAACATGAAGTGGGTTCCAAACCCTATGATGACTCATGATATATAGGAAAAATATGGAGGATATATATTCTAGAAGATATCTCCAGAGAGAACCAATGAGATGTGATAGGGCAAGGCATGAGATCTAGGTTATGTTATTTCATGTAGTTGGTACTCATTCTTTATTTTTTTCCTTGTGTGGTTTATCATGGGATTGTTGTTTGGTTAATATTTGATGTTGTGTTCCCTATTTGACTACCTTTTTTTGTTTTAATTGTGGTTTGGAAATTACATTGATGGTTGGTCACTCTTTGATTTCGCATTGTTAAGATTCTTGATATCATCATTATTCCCATGATATTTCAAGGTTTTTGGTTATTGACAGGTGGTGAGATAACAGATGGTTTAGGTGGGATTTGATGAGTGTGCATTGTGGTTATATTATATACCTATTCAGATTATTTTTTTGATATGATAGGGATTTTAGCATACCTCATTGGTTCATGAGTGTATGCGAGTCAGTGATTACAAGTAAGTGGGACATATCATGAGTGGAGTAGTATCAGTTGAGTCTTTGAGGTGAATGTGTCTTCTAGCCATGATGGAATGCGGGTATGGATTTATATATGCATACATGGGTTATGTTTATGGGTGTTTGGGTTGCACTGAACATCGACTTTCACTCTCTCTCAATATTTTCATGCACATCCACTTGATCAATAGCATTCAATGTATCAAGGTGAGTGGAGGAATATTACTGAGCCATTAGAATCACCCCCTACCTATGAACACAGGATGGGTTTCAATGTGCATGGGTAAACCTTGTGTTTCATTTCAAGTATAGATATTTTATCAGATCTGGATGCATGGATTGGGATGGGCATGGTATTGGAGAACAAGTATTCAGCAACAGTTGGTCATGTGACATATTCCAACAGACCTATACTAACAGTTTAACCAAACCATTGGTATATGTATGGATTTTTTCCACCTATACCAATTATTTAGTTAAAATATTGGTATATTAATGTTTTATGGCCACTAATACCAATGGTTTGGTCAAACCATTGGTATAAGATTTTCTTACAACCACTTATACCAATGGTTTGACCAAACTGTTGGTATAGAGACACCATTATTTATGTGTAATAATGATGATGATGATGATAATGATAAATAATTCAAAATTAATAATTATGTTTACATAGAAATATATAAATTTATGTATATATGAACACAGAAGTTGTTATAGCATAGTGGTAAAGTCTTTGGAAAATAACATTGAGGTCATGGCATCAATACTCATTGTGGGAAATTTGTTTCAATATAATACATATACCAATGGTTTGACTAAATCATTGGTATGGGTATTTCCTATGATCTATATCAACTATTTAGAACCATTGGAATAGACAACCTATATGAACAGTTTGACCAAACTATTGGTATAGGGCTTTCCTAAAAAAAATTCAACCAATAACTCAATAATTTATTGGTATAGTCTATACCAATGGATTGATGTCTTATACCAATAATTCCAACCCATTGGTCTAGAATTTATTTCTAGTAGTGGAGTCAGGACAGAGGTCATTGTATTGTTACTTTCTAGTTATATTTCATATGTATCAGTCAAGGGGCTAACTTGTTTATTATTATTATGATTCCCACTATGTATATATATTATTTTTATTTTGTTATTATTGTTGCATCATGTAAACTATTTAATGTTCTTATATTATGATCTACGAGATTCCCTATTGTATCATTGTAAAATATTGAGATTTTAAAATATGATTATCTTTAAATAATTCAATGTGTTCAATGGCCTACTCCACACGCAACACCAAACTAAAATGAAATCGTGATATATTTTAATAAAAATAAAAATATTAAGTATGACTATTAAAACCTAGACATTGAATTAAAGGGAATGAATAATAGAAACCAATTTACTGAATATTTATAAAAATAAATTAATGTATACTTTCAATATGAATGAAATTCAATTAGTATAGCTAAAACAACTAAAAAATAATTGTATGCTTACAAATATATTTTTCTAAAATTGGTGTTTTATTTCAAGAAACTAAGTATATTATGATTTGATAATAATAAATTATATTGATAATATTAATAATATATTACCAATAAATTAATTAGTACTTGATAATAAATAATAATAAATTATATTTAACATTTTAAAAAGCTATTTTCCAATATGAATAGTTTTCAACTATATTTTGAGATTTTATATAAATATAAAATTAAAAAAATTTAGAAATTTAATTTGAAAAAATTAATATCTTTTATGGATTAATAATGATAATATAATCTTAAGATAATTTTTTGTGTTTTTTCTAAAAATATTGATCTTTTGGTGAATAGTGAAAAATATCGTTTTTACAAATAACATGGATTTTATGACAATGTTAATATTTATGTATGAATTGTAAATTCATGAAACATTTTTCTAAGAAAAAATTTCCATTTTATAAGTGAATTTATAATTTAAAAAAATACAAGCCCATATTTGATATTTTAGAACATAAGTAATATTTTCTCAAAAATTGTTTTTAATACATTATATATTTTTATTTTAAAATTAATTTTTATCGCATTTATAAATTAAATAAAATGAAATATATTTTAAATTTAGAATCAGTGAGTCTAAATTATATAATAAGGGCCATTTTATTTTTGGGAAAAAAGGATAATTTTCCTTAGGTAAAAACTAGTTACCATGGTAAAAGCTAAAATGGTAAAAGTAAATAATCTAAGAGTAAAAGAACTCAAATGTGCTTAAAGAATGTTTTTGAATGTGTGGTTTAGTCCTTTCTCAACATTTTCACTTATCATCTCCATTATTTATCAATTTTGTAGTTTCTTTCCATGAGAGTGTCTTCCCATTGTTGAAAACTTTTGGGTATTTACAAAAATATCATCTCTTTTCACTTATAAAAGGGTCTCTCCTCTCCTCACTTCCATTCACATAAAAACCCATTATTTTGGCCCAAAATCTACCCAATACACTGATATAAACTCCTAGAAACCTTAATTTTGTTCTATTATTCTCAAAATACCATCCCACAAAGGCTTAACCCCCTTTGAAAAGGAGATAATCCAGGGAGTGAGGTATAAATTTATAAGCTCTCCTTTATTTTTATATTTCTTTATGTACACTTATCCTTCTTAAAATTTCTTGTTTACATCTTAAAATTATAACATAAATATCATTATTATACTGTTATGTTATTAAAATGATGTTATAAGCATCAACCACCCTCCCCTTTTCCATTAAGAAAAATGAAAATGTGAATCGTGTGTTGTGTGGACTATTGCCTCCATGATGAAGCATGTTTTTTTTTCCTTCACCACATTACAATACTGGTATAAAAATGAAATTTAATAAATTATTATTATATTTATACCATTTTTATTATTCTAAATCAATAAAACATATTATTCCTTCCTCCTATTTTATGAAAATGAAATCGACAACCATGTGTACGTGTAGATTACCACCTCCATGGAATGATTGATTTTCATTTTTATTTTCATAACCGCACTACATGGGTGGTCATGAGGATGATATTAAAGGATAAATATGATTTTTATGATATCATTAATGTTCTTCAATGGAAAATTTTAAAACCTATTAATGATATAATCAACAAATGATTATCGTGAATTCAATCGTTTAAAATGAGCGAACTAAGAGGGAAATGATCCCTTCTTTATAAGTAATGAATTTATATAAATTATATTATCTTTATACTTATTTCCAATTCTGATATATCATTCTAATAAACACTAAATAATATTTTTATACTTTTGGTATAATTAAATTACAACTAAACCATCGCATAATCATCCATTAATCAGGGTAAGTTCATGTTTGGTTCGGTTTAACCACCTACTTGAATAATAATATACATTTATATCATGGATAACTATGAGAAATTATTTAATAGTATGATATTATATAAATATGTGAATACTTTTTTGGTTCTGGTAAGGTTATATCAACATTTAACTCATAAATTAATAAATCTCCCTTCATTCATTAAGAAACATTGAAACATGTTTTTCACCGATTTCAACCTCATAGATCATAACTCAAACTACCATAAAATAAAAGTATTCCCTTATAAATTATCTTGGAACATCTATTCAGGTAAATTTAATTATATTTTAATGATTAAATTTTCAACAAGATTGAATACCCCTATTGTTTTTATGAAACTAGTTCAAATCGATAAAGATTACTTACACCTGATGTTGAAATAGGTAAAAACTAACTAATATATATGTGTATAATGATTGTAAATGAATAGTATAAATAGTTATAGTTATGAAAAAGTTTCTTGGGAATGTATTTAATGAGATTAATTTAATTATTCATTATGTTTGGTGCAAGTGTATAATGAATTGAGACCAGGGTAAGGGTTTTCGTCTCGAATTCCTCTCTTTGAGACATGTTTGCTATTATGCACCTAATTTCATTTATGTGGTGTGTATACAGCCTATTTGAGATATCATATCGTGAATTATCTTTTAATAATGGTATTTTAATTTCAATTACAAGCCATATAATTCAAGGGGTTTTGATTTGAAATTTTTTAAGTTGTAAAGGTTTCCTTTGTCTCAATTCTGATTCTTTGAGACATCATACATTTTGTGCACCATGTTTTATTTGTATGATGTATTCACTACCCATGGATATATTTTTATAATTCTATTTTTATTTAATGGGACTTTATATCCAAATAATCTTTCCTTATTCAAGTGCCTACTGATTCAATTGTTTCCCCAGTGGTAAGGATTTTTGGTAACTTAACTTCCATTCATTGATTTATGATCATTCTCTTGAAATTATTTCATATAAGTTGGGTACATTATTCCATTTAATTGTATTATGTGTTATTCTATCATTTTTTTCTAGGGATATACATTCTTACCACATAAACCCTTTGAAAAATATTCCTCACTTCTTGAGATATGTTTCCCATAAGGGATATTGGTTACTCAAATCTCCTTATTTGAGTTGTAATGTTTTATCTTGAACATTGTTCTTACATGTTTGGGTTCTCCCTCCCTAATATTTTATGGTATTTTATAATACTATTTGGGAAAATTATTTTTTTAATACAAGAAGGTTTTATTACTCTTTTTAGAATTTGGGTTTTCAACAAGGGTAATTTCAAGTATTGAAAATATCTCTTTAATAATCAAATGATTTATCTTTTGGATCCACATTTCCTATAGAAAACTTTATTTCATTTTCAAGGATTCATTCTTGGAGATTATTTTTAAAAGTAAATTTTTTCAAATAATTTTCAATTCACTTTTTGAAAAATATTTTTGGAAGTGACCCATAACTTCCACTTTTACATTAACGTCAAAAATGTTTTCTAAAATCTATTTTAAATTTTTACTTCCATTTACCTTTTCATTTTAAAAAATATTTACCCTAATAGGTTTTATGTTTCAGTATTTATAGTCTAATATATATTTATATTTTTAGGGAATGAACTCATGGAACCAAAGAATCAAATTCATAATACATTCTTAGGTGGTATCATTCAAGCATTCTTTTATAAGGATGTTTTTCATCTATGTCAATATCATTCTAGGATTCCTTTGTTACATTGAGGATATGTTATTTTTAAACAATACACCTTCTTTATCTATATTAATTATGGTAATTCTATTCTAGTATTGACTTATCCATATACTCAATTCTCTATACACTATGAACATCACATTTTACATAATATATATTAGATTATTTCCACCTAGAAAGAATGTTATTCTATTAACATTAGGAAAAATATTGGTGTTCCATGAAGGTTTTGAGCACAGTTGAAGCATGTGTTGGTGGGTGATATATTAAAATTTATTTTAATATTTAGTTTTCTGAAACCCCGAGAAAGAATTTTAGATGCCAAATTTATAATTAATTTATTTAATATCAGAAGAAATGAATACATGATCTAACAATTCTTTCTTTGATGTAGATTTCAATCATCTAAAAAGAACCTTTTGGATTACCTTTTTTGTACTGTGAGGATCCAATGATAGAATCCCTCCAGTGGTGATCCATATATGATCCTTTGATCTCTGAGCAACACAAATCGATCTCTGAGTACTAGTGTGGCAAGTTGATTATCTTGAGTTATTCATGTTGATCGCTCTTCCTTCAATTTTGAAGGGATATATCTTGTGTTTCTTATTCTTTATAAGAAGAGTGAAAGGATGAGTCAAGATAGAGTTTCATTGTACACAATGATTCCCAATTTTTTATTTTTGGATGCAATACACAATAGATATAACCATCTATTTATAGAGCTAGGGTTTAGGTTAAAATATTATTTAATTTCATTTCATCCCTTAAATAATATTATGATCTTTAATAAACCTCATGACACATAATAATATTATTATTATTATTATTTTGTGGTGTGCGCCATCTTGTGTAATAAAAATATTATTTAACCAGCTTATTGATTGATATTTATCACTAGACTCAGTCTTGGTCTGTCTGAAATCCTCTAGAATTTATTTAACTCGTGAATAAATATTTAATTTAAATATTTCATTCATCAATAAAAAAATTTGATTTATAAAACATGAATAAAAATATCAATTGATCTAGAGAATAAAATTAATTCAGTAAATTAAATTCAAATAGAATTTAATCAATATCATTAAAAACACTTAGTTTGTGACCCTTAGGGATTATTTATCATTAGCATTAGGCAGGCTTTCCTAAAGTCCAAGATTACTTTCTAGCAATGGGTCAAGGTATATAAGAGAAATAACTTAATGTCTCAATGATGAAAACCACATACGAACATTCACTGTGTAATATAATCTCTTTGTTGTAATATATCATCAAGCGAATTGTATATCTATGTCACCAACCTATTTGCCTGATACGTCTTTCTTTGACTATCTGAAATAAACACATCGTTTCACCATGTACATGGAATTTAATGAAATGGTTCTATTACAATCAAGGGTCTAAGATATTAACTTCTATAAATATGGAAGGTACAAATCCATCATTGACTTATCCATTAATGACATGTTAATCCTGATGCACCCAGGATGCCCTATCTCACCGTGAACATATGGCATCGTAGTTTTAATCATAAAATATAAGTGTGTGAGTCAAGAAATGTATTAATGATAATATTAAAGTCTAAGGACCATTACACATGCTCACAGATAGGAATATCTGATGACACCAAAACATGTGGAATTTTTACTAGAGGGTCTGTTCTCATAATCTCTCATCTTTGAGATTGCCAATTAAGAATTTCATGAAAAAATCCCCATCTTATTATGAGTACTCACACCTGATAGTGTATATACTATGAGCCCCATCATATTACATTATCTAACCATAGAACTATATTTAAGAATATCTCTATAGCACTTCAAGGTTCTCATCATAGCGGGGAACTGCTATGACCTTATTAATGTGACGTATACTCTAGGTCGTTATTACATTATAGTCATAAATAATAATGAATAATATTTAATAAAAAGTGTTATTAGTACTCAATAAATCGAATATAATTGTAATTAAAGTACAAATATTTGGTCTTAGGGCACCAACTCTAATGAAATCCCACTTGGACTAGATCCAACTACCTAATAATTTTAGTCTGCAAGACCTCACATGACAATCTTGTTTCTGTTGAGTCAGGGATTTAGTCAAGGGGTCCACCAAGTTGTCTTTTTTTGAAATACAGCTCATTGTAACCTCACCTCTCTGAGAAAAATCCCTCAAGAGGTATGTGCTTCGTCCACTGATGTGACTTTATCTCTTTTATGAGAGCCACCGTTGTAGTATTATCATAATAGAGTGTGATAATATCTTTACTATTAGGTACTATTTCAAGATCTTGGATGAAGTTGTGCATCCATACTGCTTCTTTAGCTACCTCAAAATCTACGATATACTCATACTCTACTATAGAATTTGCAACCATAGCCTTCTTTGAGCTCTTCCAACTCACAGTACCTCCATTTAAAGTGAAGATGTATCTCATTTGTGACTTCATGTCATCTTAATCTATTTGGAAACTAGCATCTATATATCCTATGGTGACTAGTTTCTCATCTCCTTCATAAACCAGAAACATATCCTTATAACACCTCAGATACTTAAGGATAGTCTTTAATGTCATCCAATGTGGGTTATATGGGTCATTTTGATATCTTACTACCACACTTAATTCATAAAAACATCTATCCTAGTACATAGCATAGCATACATGACTGGCCTAATCGCTGATGCATATGGAATCCTTCCCATTCTATTTCTTTCCTCATGTGTTTGAGGACACATCTTCTTGGAAAGATGAATTCCATGTGACATTTGAAACAATCCCCTCTTGGATTTTTCCATACTTGATATCTTTAGTATCTTTTCAATGTATCTACTTTGACTTAGTCCAAGTAGTCTCTTGGATCTATTAGAATGGATCTTGATCCCAAGAATATACGATGCCTCTCCCAAGTCTTTCATGGAGAAGTATTTATTCAACCATGCTTTAATAGAATGTAAGATTGGTAATTTATTTCCAATAAGTAATATTTCATTGACATATACTATTAAGAAAACAATTTCACTCCCACTAAACCTTTTGTAGACAAAATGATCGCATTCATTATTTATGAAACCAAATTCCATTATGGATTCATCAAAATGAATGTTCCATGACATGGATGATTTCTTTAATCCATAAATGGATTATTATTTTTTTCATATCTTGTTAGCATCATTTAGATTCAAAAACTCATAGGGTGGTGTCTTATAAAATATTGTGGAAGGTTTACATTAAGGAAGGATATTTTGACATACATTTGAAAAATATCATAATCATGGTAAGCTACAATGGAAAGTATAGTTCTGATGGATTTCAGAATTGCAACTGGTGAAAAGGTTTCATCATACTCAATGCCTTAACACTGTTTAAACCCTTTTGCAACCAATCCCTCCTCATAGGTACTGACTTTTCCTTTCATATCCAGTTTCTTCTTGAATACCCATTTTCAACCAACGGGATTTACATCCACTGGAAGATCTATCAAAATCTAAACTTGGTTTTCATGCATGGAATCCATTTTATAATTCATAGTTTCTTTCCACTTGGAAACATCTGTGTCACTTACTACTTCCTTGTAGGTTAGAGGATCATTATTATCAACTAATAATGAGTCACCAACCTCAATGACTAAAAAGACATATTATTCTGGTTCTCTAACCTCTCTTGTACTCCTACTTAGTACTTGTGTCTCTGGAATAGTTTCTTCTTCCACAGGGCTTCATGGAGTCTATTTTTGTACCAAATATTGTGTACCTTGATCCTCAACTTCATCAAAGTCTATCTCTCTCACATTATCTATTTTAGAGATTTGATCCTTCTCATAGAATATGGTGTGTCTTTACACTATTAACTTTTTGTCTGAGGGGTCATATAGGTAATATCCCCTTATTTCTTTAGGGTATCCTATAAATGTACACTTTGTGCCTTGGGGTGAAAGTTTGTTACCTAAATAGGCCTTAACAAACACTTTGCAACCCCAGACATGTAAGTATGACAGCACAGGTTTCTTTCCATTCCATAAATTGTATGGTATACCATATGTTTCTTTAGTTAGAACTTGGTTTAGTATATGTTTTTTTGTTTGTAACACATATCCCTAAAAATATAATGGAAGACTCTCATGACTCATCATTGATCCCACTATGTCTAACAAGGTGTGGTTCATCCTTTCACTTACAGCATTCCACTAAGGTATATAAGGAGGAGTGAGTTTAGATAGGATCTCAAACTCTCATAAGTGATCAATGAAGTCTTGATTAAGATATTCTCCAATGTGGTCTGATCGGAGTTTCTTAATCTTCTTACCAATATGGTTCTCAACTTCATTCTTGTATTCCTTGAATTTTTCAAAACAATATGAATTATGCCTCATTAAGTAGACATTTCTATATCTACTAAAATCATCAATAAAAGTTATAAAGTATGAGTACCCACCCCTTGCGTCAATAGTAAATGGTCCACACACATCTGTATGAACTAATTCCTGAAGCTATTTGGCCCCTTCACTTTTTCTACTAAATGGGGGTTTTGTCATTTTACCTTGTAAACATGTGTGACATATACTAAGTGGTTTTAGTTCAAAAGAATTTAAATATCCCTATTGGTATAATTTAGTCAAGCGCTTTTTATTTACATGTCCTAGTTTGTGATTTCGTAACTAGGTGTGGTATGATTCATATGAAGTAGTTTCATTATCTACTTCCATTACTTGTTTTGTGTAATCTGACACATAAAGATTGTTATTTAAATCTGCTTTATCATAACAAATGTTGTCTTTATAAAAGAAGAAGCATTTATTTCCAAAATTGAAAATAAAACCATCTTTATCAAGTATGGATACAGAAATAATGTTTTTGGTAACTGAAATCACATAATAACAATAATTTAAAACCAAGATCGTTTCAGTCAGCAATGTAAGGTGGTAGTCCCTGATAGCTATAACAGTAAGTTTATCTCCATTGGTTTCTTATAGATCTAACTCCCATTGGTTAATATTTCTAAATCTACTTGTTTCATGTATTTGAATACATATGGGAGCACCATAAGCTATATCCAATACCCCATTTGTAGAAATAGATAAATTGCACTTGATAACAAACGCATATAAATTTTCCCCTACTGGGTGTAGTTTTTCTTCCAGTGGCCCTTTTTTTCACATGTAAAACACACATAATTACATTCCCTTATTTTCCCCTTTATCTTCCTCTTCTTGGAAGGTTGTGAAGAATCTTTGGGCTTATAAATCTTTTATTTCCCTTTCTATTTGTTTACCATAAGGACTTAAGGCTTTTCGCACTTCTTCTCCTTATCTACTTAGCGAATAAGAGTGAGAAAATTTTGAAAATACTTCTCAATGTTGTTTATATTAAACTTTTACAACAAAGTTGTAGAATCTCTGAGGGAGTTATGTTAGAATGAGATCAATGTCCAGATATTTAGAGATTTTAAACCCTAGAACCTCTAGTCACTCAATGTAGCCAATGAGATTGACTACGTGAGGTCCAGCTAGGGAACCCTCTCCAAGATTGGTCTAAAAGAGAACCTTGGAAATATCAAATTTTTCCTATCTAACTCTCCAGGTAAAGACCATGAAGGTGATTGAGCATGCTATACACATCCATATTTTCCTGATACTTCATGAGTTCACTAGATATAGATAAAAGTATTAAACATTGAATGAAAACTACGTCGCTCAAATATTTTTCATAGATGAAGAACTCTTTATCACTCGCCTCTTGTGCAGGTAGATCAGGAAGTGAGGATTCTAGAATGTAATATTTTCATTCATGATGCAAAAACAACCCGAAGGCATCTGAACCACTCCTGGAAGTTATTACCAGTGAGGGGATTGTCTTTCTCTAATATAGATAGAAAGGATAGTGTGGATGAAGAAATTTTCATTTTATTCTACAATTAAAAGTGCAGATTATTAGTACTTTCCTTGATTACAAATTTTTATGAAAAATAATAAATTGATTCATTTAATTAAATCTCTCACTATTTCATCAAGTCTTAATAGCCCTCACCGTTGAACTTAGAATGTCTAGTTGCTAGGACATTCAAGTGGAAAGGATATATATGCCCCTTCTCATAACCCCAATGATGGTTGTTCAAGATACTTGAAGGTATTTAGGTAGGCATGTCTTTTCCCACTACGGGCTTGCATGTCTTTAATCTGTTGAGTGGACTTCTTTATCCTAAAATCTTGGTATGGATTTTCTCAACACTTTTCTCCAAGTTACATCAAGTCTATAAAGGTATACTTATCTTAATGTATGATGATTAAGTCAACTCATAACCTTCATAAGATATAGAGACCCTAGCCTCTTTCACATATTATTACATAATTAACCCACAATTACAATCCAAGGATTGTAAAGCTTAGTGTCTTTAAAATATTAGGCACATAATTAAACATCAAGAAACCCAAAATAAAAACATATTTTATTTAATCTCCATAATGATCTCTTAACTTCCATTGATCTCTTATATCTACATAGGATAACCTATGGAATATATGAACAAAAGCGATGAGCTAAAAATCCTGGTAAGGGAGTAAGCATAGGAATAAAACATAGAATATGGGTTACAAGGAATAACATGATGACATAAAAGGAATGGGACATGAATAAACATAAGGAAGAATAACATGTATAATAGGGAATATATAATCATGGCATCATAGTAATGTGGAAACAACATATAACATGACATAAACATGTATCAAGGCTAACTATTGAGACTATATAATGTGGTGGAAAAAGTCCCATAAAGGAATTAGGTTCACTCTCCATCCCAACATAACATCTCATTAGACTAAACATTATCCAATGCATTGGAGAATTATCTGGGTGAACCCATCATAATATGTTCATTAATATGTGTTCCACATGAATAATAAACATAAGGGTTACCCATGGAAAGAAATGGGTATCATAATCATGTCATAAGGTATAACAAATGAGCATATTATAAATGTTTCCATGAAAGAATGGATTTAAAACATACATGTAAATTCATAAGGGAAAATAGGCATGTATCATGATAATTGATATCCAATTGAAGTGTAAACATGTAAAACAAGTGTTTAAGAAACTTTAGAAATGAAACATTTTAGTGCGGTTTAGTGAAAATATTAAAGAGAATTCAAAGAAGAAAAGACATATTTGTTTTCATAAAATCAGAAATGAACCAAGATAGTTTTTCATGATAAAATGAGTGATTTTAGAAAAATAGTAGTGGCTTAAAATAGATTATGGAGTGCACTTGGAAGTGGGTAAGAAATCAAGAAGTTCCCTTAAATTGGGTTTGCTTATTAGGAAGAATTAAAAATGGAACCTTACTAAAACATGTATTACCCCATCAAAGAGGGATGATCTGATTATGAGTTTGAAACATAAACATGGAATGTAAAATAATTATATGAAAAGAAATAATCAGTACATTTGGGTAAATATACAGAAAGAGTAACCCGAAGGAAAAAATGGAGGTTCAGGCAGAATCCCTTACTTTATGTCTGAAACAGTTCTGCATTTGATCTTAATATCCTAGATAATCAAATTAAATCCATTTATTAATTAATTAAGAATATTTTCTACATGTAATTGATTTATTATAATTTTATTAAGTTCATTTATATCCTTTTTTATGAGTTATAGTGTTCAATTTCATTGTTCGAGAGTGCTTGTTTTCTTAGTTTTCATGATCGGTTCGCTTGTATAAGAGTATGGAAGTTAATGTAAAATAGAAATCTAGAATTGAAGTTATAAGTTATTAATGAAGATATAGAATTTTAAATGGTTATATAAGTCATTTGGTTATTTTTTATGAGAATGAATCATTAGATAATATGTTAGTGATAATAGTTTGGATTATTTTAGGTGATTTTCACTCATAGCAAACTTGTTTTGTTTTATTATTTAACATCGTGTGTATATAATGATTACAAAACATTACATAGGTTGCAATACATATATTATAATTTTTTTAACCATAAAAATGGTTCTATGAACAGCCTTGAAGGTTTTAATGTAAAATTAAAATATGTCATTCTTGAAGGTGATAAATAAACACCACACAAATGACGTTTTCATTTTTAGAATAAAAGGGAGAGGAGAGGGGTTTGATGATGGATTATTCCATTAGCATAATAAAATTATTTTTTATGTGAGGTAACAAAGTTATCATACTATTTGGATGAGGGGAGGTTATGAGAGAATAAGAAAATAGCTTGAAAGGAAATTAAAATAAAAGAAAATAGGAATTTACCTCTTAAGTTTCTCCTCTTTAAAAACCACCTTAGGGAAAAGGTTTTAGTCTTTTCATGAGACCAACATCTCTAAGGCATGAAATAGGGTATTGGGAGGATTTTTGGGTATAATTTGGATAAGGATCAAAGCTTTTAAGGTGTGAGGTGAATAGGTGATGAGGGGTGGTATTTATAGTGGAGGAGAGGGGTGTTTTGTCATTATTTTAATCATTGGTTTATTATTTTGGCTCAAGACAAGCAATAGTGTTGATTATTATGACTAAATGTAGTAACTAGTGCATGTGAGTTTGAAATAATGGTGCTTACCTCATCCTTACATTAATAATGACTCAAAAAAATCAATGTATTTAACATTTATTGAAAATTATCGTATTTTACTATTCACTAAAATTCAAGTATTTTAGAACAATCACAAAAATTCACTCTAACCATTTTTTGATGTAAAAAATTGAAAAATGAACTCCTTTTATAAAAATAATTTTATAAATCTGATAAATTTAATTTTTAATTAAAATCATCATTTACTCTAGAAATACAAATTTTAAAATTATAACCGATTTTATAACACTTTGAAAATTAAATAAGGTCTCATAAAATTATATTAAAATCATATGACAACAACATATTAATTTATTAATAAATTTTATGAAAATAAATTTTCTTTTAAATCATTATATTGATTATAAAATTATAATTAAATATTTATAACATACAAAAATACCAACACTTAAATTAATAATTTTCAAAACATTTATTTACTTATACTATGATATAATTACATCATACTTTAATTTATAGGATATCCAAATTTTATTTATACTTTCATAGGTGTGGTTAACTTTCTATTGGCTGGTTTACTATTCATAAGGGTCATATTACTATTCCAAATGTCAATTTATTATTCCATTGTTTTAGGTTCCTTAATTTCTAAGAATACCTCTTATTTCATTCATTATTCATTTATAATATTTTTATTGTGTTCTTAATATGATTTTATGTGATTGTACTAAATGACATAATTAAAAGAAGGGAATTTCCATTGATAAAATTTAGGGTCGTTACATTCTTCCACCCTTATGAAATTTCACCCTCAAAATTTCATTTTAAAAACTATGGGGAAAATAGGTGAGGGTACTTCTCCTTTATCGCTTCCTCTGGTTATCATGTTGCCTCTTCATACTTATGGTTCCTCCATAGTACTTTGTCCAGGTGAGTATTCTTTTTGCGTAGAACTTTATCTCTATGGTCCAAGATCTTCATTGGATGCTCATTGAAAGAGAGATCATTCTCCAATTATACCACCTCTGAATTTAGTACATGAGAAGGATCATCTATGTACTTCCTTAATAGGTATACATGGAATACATCATGTACTTGAGACATGGTAGGTGGAAGTGCTAGTTGATAGGTCATGGCTCTGACACGATCAAGGATCTTGAAGTGGTTGATGTACCTGGGACTTAGTTTTCCTTTTTCCCAAATCTCATGATCCTCTTCCATGGAAATATCTAAAGGAATACCATGTCTCAATCCTTAAACTCAAGGTCCTGTCGATGATTGTCTACATAGATCTTTTGTCTAATTTGGGCTACCTTGATATGTTGCTTAATGGTTTTCACCTTTTCCACCATTTCTGATCCTAATAGCTTACGTTCACTGACTTTATCCCAGCATGTCAGTGTTATACATCTTTTCCCATAAAGGTATTCATATGAATACATTTGGATGTTTAATTGGAAACTATTATTGTAGGAGAATTAGACTGGTGGAAAATGTTAATCCCATCCTCCTTTTAAGCCCATAGAACATGCTCTCAACATTTCTTCCAGTGTCTGAATATTTCGAACTGAAGTTCAGCTCAATGTTTAGAGCATGTTTGAGACTTTTCCAGAACTTAGAGGTGAATCTTGGATCTCTATTGGATGCAATCGATAGTGGTACTCCATGCATCCTTACCACTTCTTTGATGTATATCTGTGTCATTTGATCTAGTAAGAAGTCATATCAAATTGCGATAAAGTGAGATGTATTTGTGAGATGATCCGCAAAAACCCATATAGCATTGTTTCCTCTGGATGTCTTTTCAAGTCTAGTGACAAAATCCATGGTGATTTTTTCCCATTTCCATGTTATTATGGGTAATGGTTGCATCATCCCCTTATACTTTTTCCTTTCACCCTTCACTAGTTGACATACCAGGCAATTTGATGTATACCCAGAAATCTCCTTCTTCATATTATCCCACCAATAGTGCTCTCAGAGATCTTGATACATCTTTTTTCTCCCTGGGCGGATAGAGAAGGTTGAGCTATGTGCATCATTCAGAAGCTCCTTCTTTATCTCTGGATTGGATGGTACACATAATTGTTACCCAAATCTCACGACTTCTTCCTCATCCATTTCGAACTCTGAGGATTTCCCATTTTTCATAGATTCCACCTTCTTTTGAATTTCCACATCACTTATTTGAGCATCCTTTATTTTCTCCATGAGGGATGGTTGAGAAATCATTTGAGAGAGGATTGATGATGTTCCTTCCTTAATGATTCCTATGTCCATACTTTTCGAATCTAAGTGTTGGTTTCGGATGCAGTGGAAGTATTGTGGTAGAGGGTGATGTATTAAAATTTATTTTAATAATCGTTTCCTAAAACTAAGAGCGAGAATCTTGCATGTCAAATTTATAATTAATTTATTTAATATTGGAAGAAATAAATATATGGTCTTAGGAAATTTCTTCATTGATGATTATTGATCATCTGAAAAGGCCCTTCTAGATTGACTTTTTTTCTTGTGAGGATCCAAGGGTAGAATCCCTCTAGTGATGATCCACACATGCTATAATGATATTCAAGAAACGTCACTCCTTCTTCAGGAACTAGCATACCGAATCGAATTCCTTATGTTGTTCATTCTTGATAACTCATTCTTTAGTCTTGAATAAATTCTCTCTTGGGTTTCTCGTTCTTGAGAGGAAGAGAGGAGGAGTCAAGAGAGAATTCATTTTGCACAATAATACTCTATTCCCAAACCTTGAATTGGTTTCAACTATTGTACACAATAGACATATCCATCTATTTATAGAGCTGGGATTTTGGTTACAAAATTTAATTTCATAATAGCCATTATGTCACGACCCGTACCCCAGGGCCCGTGTCATGACTACCCCAAGCTCGCCTTCCATAGGCCAGGGGCTGGCAACTAGCACTGAGTAGGCATATCCCAAAAAGGGAATTCATTGCCTTTAAACCTATACACATGCACAAAGCTCAAACTTTGGAAAGTAAACACAAAGTAAACCACAATTATCACTGAGACAACTACTGAGAGTACAATACAAACTGAAAGTACAAAGGGGCCAGAATACAATCCCAAAACTACAAAGAAAAGTATAACTGCCACGGTCCGTCCACTCGAGGCCCTACTTGAAGGGTAGGTGAAGGATAGCTGCATGTAGTCGTAGAAGTACACCTATTTTTCCCATCTCACTGAGCACCACCTAGTCTCAGACCACCAAGGTCTTCGTCAAAGCGTGGATCACCTGCATGAGACACGACACGTGCGGGCGAAGCCCGTGTAGGGGTGAGTAACACAATACTCAATAGGGACCCCAAACCAAAAAGGAAATACCGCAAAGCAAGACCACAAAGAAAGACCATAAAACAAAGACAGATCACACCAGGTATACCTCAAAGTATAGAAAGTAAGATCATCAGTCGTAAAGTTGAATAATCTTGTACTGGTGAGGGAATCATCCCTGATGAGTCACTAAGGTTCGGTCGGCTACTGGACCACTGAGGTCGGATTAGCTACTGGACCAATAAGGTATGTTGGGCTACTAGAACACTGAGGTTTGCTCCACTACTTGACCACTGAGGTCCGCTAAGCTACTGGACCACTGAGGTCCGCTCGGTTACTGCACCACCGAGGTCCACTCAACTACTGGACCACTGAGGTTCGCTCGGCTACTGCACCACCAAGGTCTGCTCTACTACTGGACCACTAAGGTACACTCGGCTACTGGACCACTGAGGTACGCTCGGCTACTGGACCACCAAGGTCTGCTCTGCTACTAGGCCACCGAGATCCTGCTCGTCATATCCTTCATGTCACAGCCAACCGTAGGATTCCCACTCTCCAGTCTGCTTGATTCCGGGAGAATCTACTCCTCAATCCATCATTCATATCTCAACTTCCATGAAAATCACTTAGAGTATACCCAAAGGACTGTCTCGTTGCAAGGGTCCCAACTCTGTAGATGACGCATCAATCAGACATCCGGTCTGAAAGATATTGGCGTTTTAGTAAACAGGGGTCAGTTGCGTTCGAGCCCAGTTTGACTTGGTTAGACTGACCCGACCAACCCGGACTAGGGGTCCCGCATGACCCAACCCAGTTCGTCCAACCCGACCCGACCCAATTGGTTCAGGATCGACCCAGTCTGGCCTGGCCCATTGGGCCTTACTGGACCCGGTCTGGTTCAGTCGTGGGTCCATCCCGCTGGGTCGCCCAGCGACCCAGTTCTCATCTGGTCTGATCCGACTTAGTTGGACTGGTTCTGACCAGTCGGGCCACCCAGCATCCCGGTTTTCCATCCGGCATGGCCTGTAATTTGGTGGTCCGGTTCTTCTCCATCCCGGGTCGTCCAACGGTCCGATTTACTCCACCGACCTAGCCCGCATCGGTGGGTTGGCTTGGGTCCAGCCCAGACACCTGTTGTCATCTGGTTCGCACAGCCACACGGCCGGCTGAGGTTGTCCGCCTCCCTCCGCATGCTATCCGGCATGGACCACATGCCAGCACATGCCACGGGCCGCTCCACCTAATGCGGTGCCCGAACGGCACTGCCACCCTACACCACCACGGCCCCTGCTAGCCGCGACCTCCACCGCCTCGGCGTGCCGGCGGTCTCCTTTGTGGGCCACCAAACTTGCTCTGGTGGTTCGTTTCCCAAACTGTCTGCGCTTCCGGGCTTCTTGGGGCATCACCATCATTTTCGTGTACTCCTCGCCGTTTTTTCATCACTCCAGGGGTCCAGCCTCATTTGGAATCCCCCCCCCCGAAAAGGATCTGACGTGACCTCATGGGTCCATTGATGAAGAACAAGGAGAGGGGGGAACACAGAGAACACCCAATGAACAAACCGTCCTTTGTTTGTGTCAGCCTAAAATTGTTCTTGTCAGTAGGATCACAAAGCATAAATATAAATCACTAAGATTTAATCCCCATAACCAATCCCACAATAAATATTTCCCAATTTCACAAGAAGAATCCATCTGCGGATCAACTTGTTAGAGAGTTGATATGTGTTCTTCATTTAGAAGGGAAGAACAGGGGGGAAACAATCACTCAGATTTAAACCCCTACCTTGAGTTGGATCTCTTACAAATGTGTATTGAATTTGCGTCGCCACGTTGATCCTTGTTCCACTGGTGTTTGTTGATTCATCATCACTTGATCGAACCCCGACCTTTGATCTGTCATCTCTGGCGATAGAGCTTCCTCCCCCTTGCCTTAGGGGAACTCCAGAGTTCCATATTAATTCTCCAGTGCTATGAAATCTGATGTTGGACCATGTCCCCAATTAATGGAGGAAACGCGTTTCAGCGTTACTATTTCACCTTGAAACAGCGTCACCACACTGCTTCATTTATGAAAAGAGAACAGGTTTCTCTGTCGTTTCATCACCATGCTACGAAATGTTAAAAGCAAATAAAATAAACTTCTTTTAGTTTATTTTATTCTCCTTTAAAAAGTACAAAAATTAACTTTTACCCTCGATCTGTGCCGGTCGAGGTTACGTCCTGGTTAAGGAGAACATCTCATTACAAACTCAACAGAAGTCTCTGATTTTTAATCCAAGTTACCATTTGTGAGTTATAAGGATTCTAAAAATAGAATAATTTTTATTTAAATTATTTTATTTATGGTTACATCCAAGAAACCAACTTTCAAAGCTAGTCTACATTGGCAGATGTTAGGATCCGCCTAAGGAAATCATGCCCTCACAATC
Source organism: Viscum album (assembly GCA_963277665.1). NCBI lineage: Eukaryota > Viridiplantae > Streptophyta > Magnoliopsida > Santalales > Viscaceae > Viscum > Viscum album. The sequence continues at coordinate 730,761,638 of OY728132.1, read as the reverse complement.
TCAACGGTGGTCTCATATTTTCAATTCAAATTACCGTTAATGAGTTATAAGGATTTGAAAATAAAATAACCTTATTTAATAATTTTATTTATAGCCAAAAACTAGTTTCCGCTATTGGTCCGCACTGGCCAATGTTAGGCTCTTCCTAAGGAAAGAACGCCCTCATAAGCTCAACGGTGGTCTCGGATTTTCAATATGAGTCACCGTTTATGAGTTATAAGGATTTGAAAAATAAAATAACTTTATTTAATTATTTTATTTACGGTTATTCCCTTTTTGGGTTTTCTCGCTGGAGACTCGCACCGACTAAACTTAAGTCGTGCCTAGGGTAAACCCACTGCTCTGAACACAATTGTGCCCTTGGATTTATGATCCGGGCACTCATTTAAGATTAATTATACTTTTATAGGAAAACTGCTCATGCGTGCTATTTAAAACTTAACATTTTTTTCGACGGACCATTTCGGGCACACTGGACCTCAGAATCACATGTCAAATCAACGCCTGGTCTTGGAATAATCCCATATAATTAAAAATAATAATATAATTCTAAGACATTACATTACCCCCACCTTTAGTTATTTACATCCTCATAAGTGAAAACAAGGTCTAAACAAACAAATGAGGATGCTGAGCATAAATCTGAGCCTCCCGTTCCCAAGTGCTCTCCTGAAGAGTCTCGTGCCTCCACTAAATGTGGAACATAGGAATCGACCATCCACAAAGGATCCACTCATGTAGATCCTCAATCTCTATTGAAGACTCCAAAAAAGTTGCCATGTCATCAAATCTTCGGCCCATAGAGGCATCTTGATCCCTCTACTAAACTCTGCTCCTCGGTAGTTAGGAAGTGGGTTGACTTAGTGAGTCGGTCAATAATCACCCAGATGGTATCATGTATCCTAGATGTATGTGGTAAACCCATCATGAATTCCATTGATATCTCATCCCACTTCCACTTCAGTACCTTGAGGGATTGTGTCAAACCTACTGAAACCTGGGGCTCAGCCTTCACTTGATAACAAGTGAGGCATCTCGAGACAAACTATGTCACTGCCTTCTTCATCTCTGACCACCAGTACTGATGTCGGAGGTCCCATTACATTTTCGACACACCTCGATATACCTCCAAAGGGGATGTATGGAACTTTCTCAACACCTCCTCCTGTAATGCCACTGGTACTACAGTGCGTCCTTTGAAAAAGGATGGCGTGCTCCCCACCATTAAAATATCCATTAGGGGCATACCCTATAGATATCTGGACATGTGTATTCTTGTAGCTAGAATCTCTGAGTTGTGTCTCCCTAACTCACTGTAAGAGTGGAGGGTAAACTACCATCGACTGAAGAAAATATGTCTCCTCTCTATCCACGAAGGATATCTGAAGTGAGGCCAACTGCTCTGAGGCCTCATTCAGTAGCTGTGAACTCGATCTCCAGTTGAGAGAATTTGTCACTACGTTCCTCTTCCTAGGAGTATAGACTACTTAAAAGTCATAGTCCTGGAAGGACTCAGTCCATTGTCTTTGTATCAAGTTCAAATCCTTCTGAGAGAAGATATACTTGAGACTCTTATGGATAGAGTAGATGGTAATCCGTTCACCCATAAGGTAGTGTCACCACATCATCAATCCAAAGACTACCATTGCCAACTCAGGATCGGGGCGCTCGTCAAACTCGTTCTCAATTGCTGAAAATCCTACGGGCATCTTTCCATCCCCGTGAAAGTATACCCCTTTCAAATGATTGATGCATTCATCATCCCTTTGGTAGTGGGTACTTGTTCTCCAGGGAAACTTGGTTAAAGGGCCGCTAATCCACACATAACCTCAAACATTAGGTCTTACTAATCCCTTCCTCTACAAGTCCCCCACCTACACCCTCAACTCGCGAAGCTCTGTGAAAAACATCTGATATACTGATGTTGATATTGGTTCCATCTTGTGGTATAGAATGATGCAGAAGTCCATCTCCCTATGGGGAGGTAATCCTAGAAACATCTTCTGGAAAGACATCCCCATAATCTTCCACTACTGCTAGGAACTGAAAACTCAAAACATCCACTGCCATGTGGGTAAGGATGGCCGACTGAAGTACGATCAGCTATACCCTTCTATTCATGAGTTTTATCTCGTGCTACCTGGGTTTCCTTTTTCATTGACCAAGAAAAACCTCATTTCAACGCTGCAGACATACTGCATCCTTTTTTTCCTAAAAATTCAATCTGAGCATGAAATGTGGATGACCGGTCCATACCCAAACTAGCGTCGTAAGGCCTCTATGCTGCCACCAAGAGGTTCCAACCGAAACTCTCACCTCAGGGGTTAGATCACACTATCATCATAAGTGTGATTATCGAGTCTCCTCCCATAGGTATCTTTATACATAAGGGTCAAGTCAATGGTTTAACTGGAAACTCTAGGTCTTGAACAAGATTCGTGACAAGAAGAAATTATTATCACCTGTGTCTATTAATATGTCAGATAAGATTAGACACATACCATACCTCGAATCATTCATAGATCCCTTGGGTAATAATCCTTGGCTGCATGCAGCTACCTTATTCCCTTATCCTTTAGCTCCCTGAGCTTGGCATGGACCACATTGGGGTGGTGGTTGTAACATGTCGAAATGTATACCACCTCCTACTGCTCTGTCACGTCTTCCGCCCTGAAGATTAATTTGTTCCTGTCACTATCTCTACCCTAGTGGCCCACCCACCATTTCACTGTCAGCACGATGGGCTGGATAATCTCTAGAGATATGTCCCCTTCCATCTTTTGAAAATCATTACCTCTTCCTAGGATGACTAGACTCACCCTATTATCCCTGATCTATAGATCCCCTATCTTGGGACCTCTTCTCGGAACATATCACACGTCCAAGTCTCTGAGACTGACGTCGGCTTCATGCTTTCCCACTACTGACATCCACTAGTTGTATCTACTCATCCAAAGGGATTTCAACAAAAAGTTTTATCTATAGCACCCTAGAATAAGTAAGAATTCATAGAGGAATAGTACTAGCTCTAATGTCCATAAACACACCTCGCTTAAAGGTCTGAGCCCTGAAGCACTGGTCGTATTGTATTCATCAAGTACCCGGAAAGGTTGGTACGCCTCAATGAATACTCAGCTACCATCATGTCATCCTTTCGAAGCTGTAGAAGCTCTTGGGAATGCATATCCCTTTGCTTTTATGTCGATAGACCCTTCTTTGAGAAAGGTTCTCAAGATCTGACCATGGAAGAGTCACCTCATTGTAAGATCGGGTAATCTAAACCCCGCTATCGCCCTACTAAGCCACGTAGAAGGCTCACTTCCAGGACCGCCATTTGATTTAATGGTGTCCTGACTAGGGGGGAAACTCAGTCACCACTTCAAACTAGTCCTTAACCACCTATGAGTCAGGCTCACCTCGTAACCTGATGGGTCTATGTCATGCAAAATCATGAAGTGCGCTCAACTCGCGCATCTCATTCACTGGTACTACGAGTACCATGTGCTACTCCACAAATAGTGGTATAGCTGGTACATCACTCGGTGGTGTTGTCTCTGGTACGAATCCTTGGACCTATCTCATCACCCCACAGATCATCCTCTTGATCATGCAGTGGAATCCTAGCTGGTTGTCTATGTGGAATCATTTTGAAACAAACCAAGATGTACCATGATCAATAGAGTATACCTGGTGACCTGACTCAAGAAGGACACGGAAAACTCAATCCATTCCTATACGATGCGTGTACCATTGTTCTTCCCCTACAAATGTACTGAGTTGAAAAGAAAAACTTAGGGTCCTGGTGTATGGATACATTAGTCGCTACACCAACACTAGATTATCTGGCCTGAAAGCCGAACTCAAAACACTTAACATTGTTGCCCCAAACCAAACTCATAGACTTTGGGTTCTTAAGGTAGAACCGACCTCCTCGGATACCACTTTATCATGACATATCCCACATGGCCTATGTTGTGACTACCCTAATCCCACCTTCCATAAGCCAGGGGCTGGCGACTAGCACCGAGTAGGCATATCCCAAAAAGAGAAGGCATTACCTTTAAGCATGTACACACGCACAAAGCTCGAACTATGGAAATTAAACACAAAGTAAACCTAAATGTCACTGAGACAACTTTTGAGAGTACAGTACAAACTGAAAGTACAAAGGGTCCAGAATACAAGCCCAAAACCAAAAAAGAAAGTACAACTGCCACGGTCTGTCTGTTCAAGACCCTACCTGAAGGGTAGGTGAAGGGTAGTTGCTTGTATCCATAGAAGTATGCTCATCTGTCCCATCTCACTGAGCACCACCAAGGTCTTCGTCGAAGCGTCGATCACCTGCATGAGATATGACATTTGTGGGCAAAGCCCGTGTAGGGGTGAGTAACATAATACTTAGTAGGAACCCCAAACCAAAAAGGAAAGACCACAAAACAAGACCACAAAGCAAAGACATCTCACAACAGGTATAACTCAAAGTATAAAAAGTAAGATTATCAGTCATAAAGCTGAATCATATTGTATTATTGAGGGAATCATCCTTGATGAGTCACTGAGGTTCGCTCAGCTATTGGGAAACTAAGGACTACTTAGCTATTGGACCACTAAGGTCCGCTGGGCTACTAGTCCACTGAGGTCCGCTCAGCTACTAGACCACTGAGGTCCACTGAGCTACTGGATCACTGAGGTTCGCTCGGCTACTGGACCACTGAGGTCTGATTTTCTACTGGACCACTAAGGTCTGCTCTGCTACTAGACCACTGAGGTCCGCTTTACTACTGGACCACTATGGTTCACTCGGCTACTAGACCATCGAGGGTAGTTCTGCTACTGGACCACATAGGTCCACTCAGCTACTAGATCAATGAGGTTCTCTCGGCTACTGAACCACCAAGGTCCGCTCTACTACGAGGACACTGAGATCCCACTCGTCATATCCTTCATGTCACAGCCAGTCATAGGATTCTCGCTCTCTAATGCACTTGATTTTGGGAGAATCTACTCCTCAATCCATAAATCATATCTCGACCACCACAAAAACTCACTTAGAGTATACCCAAAGGACCCTCTCATCGCAAGGGTCCCAACATCCCAGACGGCGCGTCAATCGGATGCCCGATCTGAAAGATATTGGCGTTTTAGTAAACAAGGGCCGGTTGCATCTAGGCCCAGGGGTCCCGCATGACCCGGCCCGGTTCGGATGACCTGACCTGACCCGATTGGGTTTGATCTGACCTATTTTGTCCTGGACCATTGGCCATTCCCATTGGGCCTTGCTGGACCCAGCCTAGTTCAGACGTGGGTTCAGCCCGCCAGGTTGCCTAGCGACCTGATTCTCATCTAGTCTGGTTCGGCTTAATCGGACCAGTTCTAACCAGTCGGGTTGCCCAGCAACCTAGTTTCCCATCTGTCCTAGCCCGCAATTTGGTGGGCCAGTTCTTCTCCAGCTCGGGCTGCCCAGCAGCCCGGTTTACTCCACCAGCCCAGCCCTCATTGGCTGGTCGGCTTGGGTCCAGCCCGGACACCCGCTGGCATCCGATTCGTGCAGCCACACGGCCGGCTGAGGTTGTTCACCTCCCTCTGCACGTGGTCCAGTGTGGACCGCATGTCATAGCATGCCGCAAGCCACCCCACGGGCCACCGAACTAGCTCCGGTGGTCCATTTCCCGATCTGTCTGTGTTTTCGGGCTTCTTGGGGCGTCAGTATCACTGCTGCGTACTCCTCGCAGTTTTTTCATCGCTTCGGGGGCCTGGCCTCATTTGGAATCCCCCCCCTCAAGGACCCAACATGACCTCGTGGGTCCATCGGTGAAGAACAAGGAGAGAGATAGGGGATCACAGAGAACACCCAATGAACAAACCGGTCTTTGTTCGTGTCGGCCCAGAATTGTTTTTGTCAGTGGGATCACGAAGCATGAATATAAATCACTAAGATTTAATCCCCATAACCAATCCCACAATAAATATTTCTCAATCTCTCAAGAAGAATCCATCCGCGGATCAACTTGTTAGAGAGTCGATCTGCATTCTTTGTTTAGAAGGGAAGAACATGGAAAACACAATCACTCAGATTTAAACCCTTACCTTGATTTGGATCGCTTACAAATGTGGATTGAAGTCGTGTCGCCATGTCAATCCTTGTTCCGCCAGTGTTCGTCGATTCGTCGCCTCTTGATCGAACCTCGACCTTCAATCCTTCATCACCAGCGTGAGAGCCTCCTCCCCCTTGCCTTAGGGGAACTCCAGAGTTCCAGAGGAATTCTCCGGTGTTATGAATTCTAACACTGGACCATGTCCCCAATTAATGGAGGAAATGCGTTAACGCATTTCAGTGTTATTGTTTCACTTTGAAACAATGTCTCCATGCTGCTTCATTTATAAAAGGATAATGGGTTGTTCTGTATCTACATCGCCATTTTGCAAAATGTTAAAAGGAAATAAAATAAACTTCTTTTAGTTTATTTTATTCTTCTTTAAAAAGTCCAAATATTAACTTTTACCCTCGACCCGTGCCGGTCAAGGTTAAGTCCTACTTAAAGAGAACGTCTCATTACGAACTCAACGGCGGTCTCAGATTTTTAATCCGAGTTATCATTTGTGAGTTATGAGGATTCGAAAAATAAAATAATTTTTATTTAAATTATTTTATTTACGGTTACGTCCTAAAAACCAACTTTCACAGTCGGCCCGCACCGGCTGATGTTAGGCTCCACCTAAGGAAAGCAAGCTATCACGAGCTCAACTATGGTCTCGTATTTTCAATCCGAATTATCGTTCACGAGTTATAAGAATTTGAAAATAAAATAACCTTATTTAATTATTTTATTTACATCCAAAACTACTTTCCACTGTTGGCCCACACCGGCCAATGTTAGGCTCTATCTAAGGAAAGAACGCCCTCATAAGCTCAACGGTGGTCTCGGATTTTCAATTCGAGTCACCGTTTGCGAGTTATAAGGATTTGAAAAATAAAATAACTTTATTTAATTATTTTATTTATGGTTATGCCCTTTTCGGGTTTTCTCACTAGAGACTCACGCCGACTAAACTTAAGTCGCGCCTAGGGTAAACTCACTGCTCTGAACGCAACGGTGCCCTCGAATTTATGATCCAGGAAACCGTTTAAGAGTTATTTTTTTTAGTAAATATGCTCATGTGTGTTATTTAAAACTTCACATTTTTTTCGACAGACCATTCCAAGCACACTGGGCCTCGGAATCGCATGTCGTCTCAGCGCCTGGTCTCGGAATAATCCCATATATTTAAAAAAATCATGAAATTATAAGAAATTACACATTAAATATAATTATAACCATTAATAAAATCTCATTACATATAATGATAATATTATTATTTTTATTATTTTGTGGTGCACCAACTTGTGCAAAATAGATAAATAATATTTACCGACTCATAAATAATTATTTTATCACCGGACATGGTCTTGATCCATTTGAACTCATCTTGCATTTATTAAACACCTGAATAAATATTTTATTATCTTAAATAAATATTTTATTCATAGAAAGATAAATAAATATTTATTAAATATTCAATAAAATAAATAAATATATTTTATTCAAAATCCAATGAATAAATATTTATTTAATTTATGTGATCAATATAACTTGATTAAAATTAGTCCTCAGTCATGAGAATAATATTTATTCCATTAATTAAATTCAAATAAAATTTAATCGAGACCAACAAAAACACTTAGTATGTAACCCTCTAGGATTATTTCTCATTGGCATTAGGCGGACTTTCTTAAAGTCCAAGATTATTGTCTAGAAACGAGTCAAGGCACCCAAGATAAAGAACTTAAAGTCACAATGATGAAAACCACATATGAACGCTCACTGTGTAATATAATCATTTTGTCACAATATCTCATCAAGAAGGTTTCATGACGGTGGCATCAACCTATATGCTCAATACATCATTCTTTAACTATCTGAAATAAACTCATTGTTACACCATAGCCATAGAATTTAGAATGATAATTCTATTTCAATCGTAGGGGTGAGATATCAACTTCCATAAAGATGGAAGGGACAAATCCTTCCTTGACTTGTCCATTAATAACATTTCATTCATGACATACCCAACACACCCTACTTCCCGCCAACATATGGTGTGATAGTTTTTGTCAAAAAATATAAGTGTGTGAGTCATGACATGCATTAATGATAATCTTAAAGTCTAGGTACCATTACACACGCTCACATATGGGAATATCTGATGACACCAAAACATATAGAATTTCTATTGGTGGGTATGTTCTCATAATCTCCCATCTTGGAGATTACTAAGTGCGAACTTCATGAGAAGAAGTCTCATCTTCTTATGAGTACTCACACCTAACATTCTATATACTATGTGTCCCATTATAGTATGTTATCCAACCACAGAACTATATTAAGAATATTTTCATAGCACTTAAAGGTTCTCATCATAGCAGGGAGATATTATGACCTTATCAATGCAACAAATACTCTGGGGCATTATTACATTAAAGTCATACAGAACAACAAACAATATGTAATAAGATGTTAAATTTAATATTTAATACATAAAATATTCATGTAATAAAAGTACAAACAGTTGGTTTTAGGACACTAACTCTAACAAACTCCCACTTAGACTAGAGCCAACTGCCTACAACTTTCATTCCGTTAGACCTCACATGATAATCATGTTTCTTCTGAATCAAGTCTTTAGTCATAGGGTCCTCCACGTTGTCTTCCATGGAAATATTGCTCACTGTAACCTCACCTCTTTGAGAAAAATCCCTCAGGAGATGATACTTTTGAAGTATGTGTTTCGTCCACTAATGTGACCTTGGCTCTTTTGGGAAATCCACCACTATAGTATTATCATAATAGAGTGTGATGAGATCTTTACTTCTAGGAACCACATCAAACTCTTGGATGAAATTATGCATTCAAACTGCTTATTTAGATGCCTTAGAAGCTGCAATATACTCAGAATCTGTTGTAGAATCTACAACCACATCCTTCTTTGAGCTCTTTCAACTCACAGCACCTCCATTAAAAGTGAAGATGTATCATGTTTGTGACTTCATGTCATCTTGATCAGTTTGGAAATCAGCATCTTCATATCCTATGATGACTAATTCCTCATCTCCTCTATAAACCAGGAACATATCCTTAGTATGCCTAATATACTTAAGGATAGTCTTGACTGTCATCCAATAGCGGTCACCTGGATCATCTTGATATCTGCCTACTACACTTAATGTGTAGGCAACAACTAGCCTAGTACATAGAAAAACATAAATGACTGGCCCAATCTATGATGATATGGAACCCTTTTCATTCTATTTCTTTCCTCGTGGGTCTGAGGACACATTTTCTTGGAAAGATGAATGCCATGTGTGATGGAAACAATCATATCTTGGATTCTATACTAAATATCTTTAGTATCTTATCGATGTATGTACTTTGACTTAGGCCGAGCAACCTCTTGGATATATCATGATGGATCTTGATCCCAAGAATATATACTGCATCGCCCAAGTCTTTAATAGAAAATCATTTATTCAACCACACCTTAAAAGATTGTAAGACTAGTATTTCATTTTTAATAAGTAATATGTCATCAATATATACTATTAAGAAAACAACAGAACTCCTACTAAACCACTTTTAGACACAAGGATCACATTCATTCTTTATAAAATCAAATTATGTTATGGATTCATCAAAATGAATGTTCCATGAGTTGGATGCTTTCTTTAATCCATAAATAGATTTTTTTCAACTTCTATATCTTATTGGCATCCTTTTGAATCGCAATCCCTTCAAGTTGTGTCATGTAGACATCTTCCTAAAGGTTCCCGTTAAGGAAGTTTGTCTTGAAATCCATTTTCCAAATCTCATAGTCATGGTAATCCATAATGGAAAGTATAATTCTGATGGATTTTAGCATTTCAACTGGTAAAAATCTTTCTTCATAGTCAATGTATTGACGTTTTTTAAACCCTTTTACAACTAGTCATGCCTTATAGGTACTAACTTGTCCTTCCATGTCCAATTTCTTCTTGAATACTCATTTTCAAACAACAATATTTACATCCACTAGAGGATCTACCAAAATCTAGACTTGGTTTTGGAACATGGAATCCATTTTAGAATTCATGGCTTCTTTCCACTTGGAAACATCTATGCCACTTACTGCTTCCTTTTAGGTTAGAGGATCGTTATTATCAACTAATAATGAGTCACCATCCTCAGTATCTAGAAAACCATACCATTCTGGTTCTCTAACCTCTCTTGTACTCCTACATAGTACTTATGTCTCTGGAATAGTTTCTTCTTCTATGGTACTTTGTAGAATATGATCATGTACTAACTCTGGTGTGCCTTGAGCCTCGACTTCATCTAAGTTTATCTCACTCCCACTATCTATTTTGGAGATGTGCTCCTTCTCAAGGAATATGGAGTGTATTTTTACTATAACTCTTTTGTATAAGGGGTAGTATAGGTAATATCCCCTTGTTTCCTTGGGATATCCTATAAAGGTACACTTTATTCCTCGGGGTTCAAGTTTGTTACCTGAAGAGGCCTTAAAAAATTCTTTGTTTCCCCACACATGTAAATTTGATAACATGGTTTTTATTCCACTCCAAAATTCATATGGAATGTCATTTATCAATTTAGTTGGTACTTGGTTTAGTATGTATTCCATTGTTTGTAACGCATATCCCCAAAAGAATAATAGAAGACTCGCATGACTCGTCATTGATATCACCATGTCAAACAAGGTGTGGTTCCACCTTTTACTTATACCATTACACTGAGGTGTGTAAGGAGGAGTGAGTTGGGATAGTATCTCAAACTTCTGTAAGTAATAAATGAAGTCTTGATTAATATATTCTCCACCATGGTCTGATCAGAGTTTCTTAATCTTCCTACCAAGCTGGTTCTCAACTTCATTCTTATATTCCTTGAATTTATCAAAAGAATCCTACTTATACCTCATTAATTAAATATATCCATATCTACTAAAATCATCAGTAAAAGTTATGAAGTATGAGTACCCACCCCTTGCTTCAATAAGAAATGGTCCACATACATCGATATGAACTAATTCAAGAAGCTATTTAGCCCTTTCACCTTTCCCACTAAATGGGGATTTGGTCATTTTGCCTTGTAAACATGTGTGACATACACCAAGTGGTTTTAGTTTGAAATAATCTAAATATCCATCTTAATGTAATTTTTTCAAGTGTTTTTCATTTACATGACCTAACCGGTGATTCCAAAGTTGGGTGTGGTATGAGTCATGTGAAGTAACTTTGTTGTCGATTGTTATTACTTGGTTCATGTAATCCAACACATAAAGACCATTATATAAATGTATTTTACCATAACAAATTCTATCTTTATAAAAGAATAAAATTTTATTTCCAAATATGAAAATGAATCCATCTATACCTAGTCTGGATACAAAAATAATGTTTTTGGTAACTAAAGGCACATAATAACAACCCTTTAAAAACAAGATCATTCTGGTTGGCGATGTGAGCTGGTAGTCCCTAATAGTTATAGCAGCGAGTTTAGCTCTGTTGGATGCTCGTAGATCTATCTCCCCTCGGTCAATTTTTCTGAATCTACTTGGTTCCTATATTTGAATACATATGTGAGCACCACAATCTATATCTAATACCCAATTTTTAGAAATAGATAAATTGCACTCGATAACAAATGCACATGAAGCTTCCCCTTGATTCTTTAGTTGGGTGTAGTTTTTATTCTAGTGTCCCTTCTTACCGCATGCAAAACAGACAGCATCCTATTCCCTTGCTTCCCCTTTGATCTTCTTCTTCTTGGAAGGTCGTGAAGAAGATTTGGGCTTAAATCTCTTTTCTTTCCCTTTCTGTTTGTTCACCATAAGGACATAAGGATTTTTGCACTTCATATCTTTATCTACTTGGGGAAGGAGGATAAGAAGATCTGGTAGAGACTTCTCAATGTTGTTCGTATTAAAATTCACAACAAAAATGGAGAAGCTCTGAGGGATTGATGTCATAATGAGATCGGTGCCCAGTTCTTTGGGGATTTTAAACCCTAGAACCTCTATGCACTCAATGTAGCCAATGATATTAACTATGTGAGGCTCAGCTAGGGCACCCTTTCCAAGATTACTTTGAAAGAGTGCCTTGGAAATATCAAATTGTTCTTGTCTAGCTCTCTCCTGGTAAAGACCATAGAGGTGATCAAGCATGCTATATGCATCCATGTTTTCATGAGACTTCATGAGTTCACTAGATATAGATGAAAGCATAAAACATTGAACATAGACCATGTCATTCATGTGTTTTTCATAGACTAGAAACTCTTCATCACTCGCCTCTTGAGCAGGCGGATCAGGCATTGAGGATTCTAGCACATGAGATTTTCATTCATGGCGTAGAACAATCTGAAGGCATCTAAACCACTCATGGAAGTTACTATCAGTGAGGAGATTGTCTTTATCCAATATTGATCATAGGGATAGTGTGGATGATGATCTTGTCATTTTATTCTACAATTAAAAGAGCATATTATTAGTACTTTTCTTGATTACAAATTTTGTGAGAAATAATAAATTAATTGATTTTATTAAATCTCTCACTATTTTATCAAGTCCCAATATCCCTCACCATTGAACTTGGAATGTCTATTTGTTAGGAAATTATAATGGAAAGGATCCATATTACCCTTCGCGTAACCCCAACAAGGGTTGGTCAAGCTATTTTGAAGGTATTTAGGTAGGCAAGACTTTTCCAACTGTGGGACTGCAACTCCTTGATCTATTGAGTGGATTCACCAATTCAGAAATCCTAACTTGGATTTTCTAAACACTTGACTCCAAATTACACCAATTCTATCAAGGGATACTCCTCTTGATGTAAAATGGTTAAGTCAACCTGAAACCTTCATAAGAACTCCCCTTATAAAAGTAAGTGTCCCAACAGGGGTTGGTCAAACACATGGTTCTATTGAGTTTTGTTCCTAATCAAGTGACGGAAGGCTTAGTCTAACTTAATATTAGATTGAGGGATTTTATTTTATTTTGCATAAATTTTTATCTTTTTTTATCCTTTACATGTCTTGTTAATATTTAAGTGGATGTTTACTTAATTAATTAACCATGTTTGGATAAAACATTTACGCATAATCAATTTTATTTAAATTTCATCTTTTCATATTAATTCATTTATGTGGTCGCGGTCTTGCATCAATAAATATAATTTTAATGAATTAGATAGAAAATAAATAAATGACATGATCATGAGTTTATATAATGGTTTATTTAATGAGCGAACATTAAATTAACCTATGACCTAGGGGAAATAACTCCTTATGTCGGACTTGGCATGAGCTACAGCATTCCACATGTCCACCTATGTATCACTGAGTTCGCACCATTATGGTTCTGTCTTGAACCATCTCCACACACCTTGGAATGCTCTATTAATTACAAATATTTATTACTCACATACAGGTGAGGGGAATCAAAGGATTGGTTAAAGGAAGTTACATAAATATCCTTGGACACGTAGGTCCTACATAATAATTGAGGGAGAGATGACTTGTAGGCCATATTTTAATTTAATATTAAATAATTGAAAAACTATGTAATAAATTTAATTTAATAAATGTAAACACATAAATAGGTCTTGGTCAAGCTCATGATCGGTTATACATACAACGAATATGAAAAAAGTAACTGGTTAGTATTCATTTCTTTATTCGTTCTTTATTATTAAGATGATCGCGCTTGTATTAATAAATTAATTAATTAATTAATTCTCTATCATATTAACGATCATCCGAACTTAATCATAGATACCCATCAATTTGGCATTCATGGAAAATAAATGGCAGAACCATTAATGATATATTTAATATAGTAAATTAATTAAGCATTTAAAATTCTTTAAACCCATTATTAAATTGTAAAACACACAACAGTGTTCCAATCAATAAAATAAAGTTTTAATGTTGCAGTTTTTTAAATTTAATGTAATTTTAATTCTTTTTTCCATTAATGGGAGACTACATGGCATGTACATCCAGCTACATTCCATGTACCTTGGTTGTTGTATATCCAAGTCATGTGCCTGGGGATTTGGCGTGTTAACTCGGCCAGGCTACATGATGTGTACATGCCAGCTACACACCCTGTATCCGCTTGTTGTGTGTCAGGTTGGTCCAGTAAACACACATTGTGCAATAAAAGCACCATGTGTTTTTAATTGATCAGCGCATCTGGATACAATGCACATTGGTATAGAGCATGTGATCCAGTCACACGTCGTATAACCCAGCTTTACCAGCCAAAGATTTGTCACTTCCTAAAGGCATATCTGATCGTTCTTCATTTGTTCTTAAATATCTAAGAAAATGAAACATTGAACGAACATGATTAATATGTTGATAACATGTGAATTCAAATCGTATTAAAGAACGAATAACATGAAATAAAAATCTAACCATGATTGTGCATAGATCAATACTCAAATAAATAATTATAAATTTAAATTTAACCTCTTTTTTATACCACTTGTTGGTTTCGGGCGTAGCATAAGCGTTGCGGTGGAGGGCGATATATTAAAATTTCTTTTAATAATCGTTGCCCGAAACCAAGAGTGAGAATCTTGCACGTCAAATTTATAATTAATTTATTTAATATCTGAAGAAATAAATACCCAGGCTTAGGAACTTTGTTCTTTGTTGATTGTTGATCATCTAAAAAAGCCCCTTCCAGATTACCTTTGTTGCGCTTGTGATGATCCAAGGGTAGAATCCCTCTAGTGGTGATCCACACATGCTCCAATGCTCTCTGAGCAACATCACTCATTCTCTGGGTACTAGCGCGGTGAATCGAATGACTTACGTTGTTTGTTCTTGATCACCCATTCTTAGATCTTGAATAAATTCTCTCTTGAGTTTCTCGTTCTTGAGAGGAGGAGAGGAGGATGAGTCGAGAGAGAATTCATTGTGCACAATAATTCTCTATTCCCAAACTTGGAATCAGTTTCAACTACTGTACACAATAAACATAGTCATCTATTTATAGAGTTGGGATTTCAGTTACAAAATTTAATTGCATAAAAACCATTAAATATAATTATAACCATTAATGAAATATCATGCCACATAATAATATTATTTTTTTTGGTGCATCAACTTGCGCAAAATAGATAAATAATATTTATCGGATCGTAAATAATTATTTTATCACCGGATGCAGTCTTGGTCCGTTCGAACTCCTCTTGCATTTATTGAACACTCGAATAAATATTTTATTCTCTTAGATAAATATTTTATTCACAAACTAGTAAATAGATATTTATTAAATATTAAATAAAATAAATAAATATATTTTATTCACAATCTGATGAGTAAATATTTATTTAATTTATGCGATCAATATAACTTGAATAAAATTATTCCTCAGACTTGAGAATAATATTTATTCCATTAATTAAATTCAAATAGAATTTAATCGAGACCAACAGAAACACTTAGTGTGTGTCCCTCTAGGATTCTTTCTCGTTGGCATTAGGCGGGATTTCCTAAAGTCCAAGATTACTATATATCAATGGGTCATGGAATCTAAGAGAAAGAACTTAAAGTCGCAATGACAACAACCACATATGAACACTCATTGTGTAATATAATCCCTTTTTCACAATATATCATCAAGTAGGTTGCATGAAGGTGTCACTAACCTATATTATCGATACATCATTCTTTGATTATCTAAAATAAACTCGTCATTACACCATGTCCATGGAATATAGGGCAATGGTTCTATTTCAATAAAAGGGCCTAGATATCAACTACCATAAAGATGGAAGGGACAAATCCTTCCTTGACTTATCTATTAATAATATGCCATTCATGATGCACCTAACATACCCTACTTCCTGCCAACATATGATGTGATGGTTTTCATCAGCAAATCTAAGTGAGCGAGTCGTGGCATGCATTAATGATAATATTAAAGTCTAAGGACCATTACACATGCTCGTAGATAGCAATATCTGATGACACCAAAACATGAGGAATTCCTACTGGCGGGTCTGTTCTCGTAATCTCTCGTCTTAGAGATTACCAAGTTTGAACTTCATGAGAAGAAGTCTCATCTGCT
This sequence comes from Viscum album, assembly GCA_963277665.1. Taxonomy (NCBI): domain Eukaryota; kingdom Viridiplantae; phylum Streptophyta; class Magnoliopsida; order Santalales; family Viscaceae; genus Viscum; species Viscum album. The sequence goes on along the minus strand of OY728132.1, from coordinate 730,745,468 downwards.
TACGAGTACTCACACCTGACAGTCTATATAATATGTGTCTCATCATAGTATGTTATCCAACCACAGAACTATATTAAGAATATTGGTATAGCAGTTCAAGGTTCTCATCATAGTAGGGAACTACTATGACATTATCAATGCGACAAATACTCTAGGACATTATTACATTAAATTTATGCAGAATAATGAACAATATGTAACAATATGTTTAATTTAATATTTAATACATCAAATATTCATGTAATAAAAATACAAACAGTTGAATCTAGGACACCAACTCAAACACTAAAAAGATTGGATCCTTCTTAATTCTCATCATTGATAAATACACGGGATCAATTCTACTTAGTGCATATGCCACCTTATTTTCCTTATGAGGATGGTAGTGGATTGAGCAGTTGTAATCTTTGATAAGCTCTAACCATCTTCACTAGTGAATGTTAAGCTCCTTCTGTGTGAATATATATTTGAGACTCTTGTGATCAGTATATATCTCATACTTCTCCCCATAGAGATAATGCCGCCAAATTTTCAATGCAAAAAAACATAGTTGTCAACTCCAGATCATGCATGGGATAGTTTTGCACATGAATTTTCAACTACCTTGAGGCATTGGCTATAAATTTATCATTTTTAATTATTACACAGCCTAATCCCTTCTTTGAAGCATCGCTATACACCACAAATTGTTCTCCACTTTTTGGAAGTGTGAGTTATGGTTCTCCAACTCTTTGAATCAGTCTTCACATTCACTAGTTCGGACAAACTTTACTCCTTTCTGAGTCATCTTGGTTAGTGGTTTTGAAAATAATGACAAGTTATTCAAAAATCATCGGGTATTAGATTGGCTTTGTCTTGGAAGGTTCCAAAGATATCCCTTTTATGGTGATTACATACCCCAAGAATGATACTTCCTCCATCCATAACTCACATTTTTTGTACTTTTCATATAGTTTCTCCCTTCTCAAAATTTTTAGCACAGTACTCAAATGCTCCCTGTATTCCTCCTTTCTCTTGGAGTATATCATAATATCATCAATAAAGACTACCACAAATTGTTCAAGGTAATCTCTAAAGACACTATTCATTAAATCCATGAAAATTTCTGGAGCATTAGTGATTATGAAGGGCATCACTATGAACTCATAGTGTCCATACCTTATTCGAAAGGCAGTCTTGGGAATATCTTTCTTCCTCACCTTTAATTGGTGATATCCCAACCAAAGGTCCACCTTAGAGAAATAACTAGTCTCACATAACTGATCGAACAAGTCATCTATTTGAGGTAGGGGATACTTGTTCTTTATCATGATTTTGTTGAGATCACGATAATCAATGCAGAGACACATTGATCCATCCTTTTTATTGATGAAGAGGACTAGTTCACCTCATGGTGAAGCACTCGGGCGTATAAAACCCTTATCAAGATTCTCTTATAACTACTTCTTTGGTTATTCTAGCTCAATGGTATCTATTCAATAAGGTTTCTTTGATATAGGTAGAGATCTAGAAATATGTTCAATTGAGAACTCAATCTCTTGATCGGGAGGAAGACTAGGAAACTCTTCGGGGAACACATCAGTGTAGTCCCTCATAATGGGCATGTCTTCGAGCATGATTCTCTCCTTTGTCTCAATCATTTGAGCTAGATATGATTGCTCATAAGAAAATAATATTCACACTTGAGATGATGATTCTAAAGGAGATTCATACTCCTCTTTACACTTGTACAAAATTGGAGGATGCTTCAGGATGTGAAAAGTGATCTCCCTTTCCTGATAGTTGATATTGGATTTATATAAAGATAGTTAATCCATGCCTAAAATAGAATCAAACTCTACCAAAGGGATTATGAAAAGGTTTGATGGGAGATTCAATCCACAAAAATTAATTGGGGAGGATTTATATACTTTGGATGTAATAATTTCCCCATTTTCTATTCTCATAGATAACTTAACCTCCATATTTTGAGGTGGTGACTGAATAGTTCTACTAAATTTGCAAGATATGAAAGAATGTGTAGAACCAAAATCAAATAGTATGTCTACTATTCTTGAATGAATAACCAGCGTACCTTTCACCACATCATTATTAGGATCCACCTCAACAGTAGTGATAGCATTGCCCTTGCTGCCTTGGAGGTTGTTGTTGTTGATTTCCTCCAACAACCCTTGACTTAGGGAAATGGCTTGCATAATACCCATGTTCCTTACAACACTGCACTATAGGATGAGTGTTGATCTGAACCTCCCTTTCTTCTTTCGCATTAGTGGTATTCTTCATATCTCTTCAACAATTATTATCTATATTCCCTTCTCTTCCACATTTGAAGCATCACTTAGTTCCCTTTAAGCAGTTTCCAAGATGTTTCTTCCCATACTTTTGACACGTGATATGTTGGGTCTTCTTTCCACCGTGGGATTTATCTGTCAATCCACCCATATTAAACTCCATTTTCCTCTTCTTTTCACCAAGCCCACAAGACCACTGAGAGTCCCTGATCTCCATTTCAACCTTAAGGGAACAACAGACAATCTCCTCGTAACTGTTGAGGTCTCGAATCGCCAATGCTTTTCATAGACTCAGCTTTAGTCCGCTAAATAAGAGATCCACCTTGCTTTTGGTGTTCATAATAAAGCTAGAGGTGTATCTTGCAAGCCTTGTGAAGTTTGTCTCGTATTCTCTAATGAACGCATCTTCCTTCTGCTTCAGTTTGAGGAATTCCCTTTCCATCTTGAGATGGAGGGTTTGAGGAAAATATTTTCTTGAAATCTTCCCATTCTATGGAATAAATTTCCTCCTTAGAATTTGTGTTCTTGATCAGTATCCACCACTGATCAACTTCCCCATAAAAATGATAAACTGCTGGTAAAACTTTCTCTTCTTCTGAGCACTTGAGGATAGAGAATATATGCTCAATGGAGTTAATCCATTATTTTGTAAGAAGGGGATCAGAATATCCACTAAACATGGGAGGCCTTTGCAGCATGAAGGATTCAATGGAAACTTGTTCTTTATTAGGAGGAGGGTGTTCCACACGATTCAAGTTATTATTCATAACTTCATCCAGTTGAGCAAGTGCTATCATGAAGTTTTGAGCACTCGTTCCCATTATATTTGGCATTTTATTAGGGTAATCATTACATTGCCTATCACATTGATTGTTGGCACGAGTTCTTCTTTTTTTATCCATTAACTAAAAAAATAAAGTACAATTAGGGGGCTTGAATACTTAGCTAATAAGTATATAAAAGGAAACTTTAAACATAAAAGGATAAACTTTTAAAGGAAAAGTATATCCTAACTTGTGCTTCCCTATGTTCCAATCTAGGTTATCTATGATCTGTTTCCTAACATATATTCTTATGGGAATTTTCTTTTTGTTCCCTTAATAATGGTTCGTAATGAGCTTATGAATTTACCAAATCATATCCCCTAGGAGTATCAAACTAGGTGTGCAGTAAGGCCCGTTGTCGTGTATCAAGTTACCCCGAGTCAATCCCATAACACTTTGTTGGAGTTGTTACTCCTAGGTACATTTGTGTCAGAACTGCATCCATGTGTAGTATCCAGACAGAGAAGTATTTGCTTGATAAACCACTTACTCTATACTAACCAAAATTTAGGGATGTTTTCTCATACTTAGTCTTGTCCCTAAGGATTTTTCTAGAGTTTTCTAGTCCTAATCCCAAAAATAACTAAACTTTTCCTCTGATGCCAACTATAGCAACCTTATCCTTTTTCACATATTATTACATAATTAACCCACAATTACAAGCTAAGGATCATAAATTATAGTGTCTTTGGAAGATTAGGTACATAATTAAACATCAAGAAACCCAAAATAAAAACATATTTTATTTAATCTCCATAATGAGCTCCTAACTTCCATTGAGCTCTTACATCTTCATAGGATAACCTAGGGAATACATGAACAAAAGGGATGAGCTAAAAAGCCCAGTAAGGGAGTAAACATAGGAATAAAACATAGCACATGGGTTAGAAGGCATAACATAATGACATAAAAGCCATGGAACATGAATAAACATAAGAAAGAATAACATGTATAACATGAGAACATATAATCATGGCATTATAAGAATGTGGAAACAACATATAACATAACATAAACATGAGTTAAGGCTAACTACCGAGACTATATAACGTGGTGGACAAAGTCCCATAAAGGAATCAGGTTCACTCCATGTCCCAAAATGACATCTCATGAGACTAAACATTACCCAATGCATTGGAGCACAATCTAAGTGCACCCATCATAACATGTTTGTGAATATGTGTTCCACATGAAGAATAAACATAAGGGTTACCCATGGAAAGAAATGGGTATCATAATCATGTCACAAATGATAACAAATGAGCATATCATAAATGTTTCCATGAAAGGATGGATTCAAAACATACATGGACATTAATAAGGGAAAATATGTGTGTATCATGATAATTGATGTCCAATTGAAGTAGAAACATGTAAAAGGAGTGTTAAGAAACTTTAGAAATGAAACATTTTAGTGCGGTTTAAGGAAAATATTAAAGAGAATTCAAAGTGGAAACGGCGTATTTGTTTTCATAAAACTAGGAATGAACCGAGATAGTTTTTCATGATAAAATGATTGATTTTAGAAAAATAATGGTGGCTTAAAACAGATTATGGAGTGAACATAAAATCGGGTAAGAAATCGAGAAGTTCCCTTGAATCGGGCTTGCTTATCGAAAAGAATTGAAAAGGGAACCTTACTAAAACATATATTACCCCATCAAAGAGGGATCATCTGATCTGGATACATGAGTTTGAAACATGTACACAGAATGTAGAAGAAGTATATAAAAATAAAGAATCATTACATTGGGGTAAAGAGAGAGAAAGAGTAACCCGAAGGAAAAATTGGAGGTTCAGGTAAAATCTTTTACCTTATGTTCGAAACGATTCTGCACTTGATCTTGATGTCCTAGATTATCAAATTAAATCCATTAATTAATTAATTCAGAATGTTTTCTACATGTAATTGATTTATTATAATTTTATTAAGTTTATTTATGGCCTTTTTTATGAGTTGTAGTGTTCAATTTTATCGTTCAGGAGTGCTCGTTTTCTCAGTTTTCATGATCGGTTCGCTTGTATAAGAGTACTGAAGTTTATGTAAAATAGAAATCCAGAATTGAAGTTATAAGTTATTAATGAACATCCAGAATTTTAAATGGTTATATAATTCATTTGGTTATTTTGGGTGAGGATGATTCATTAGATAAGATGTTAGTGATAATCGTTCGGATTATTTTGGGTGGTTTTAACTCACAACGAACTTGTTTTATTTTATTATTTAACATCATGTGTATATAATGATTCCAGAACATTACATAGGCTGCAATACATATATTATAATTTTTTTAACAATAAAAATGGTTTTATGACTAGCCTTGAATGCGTTAATGGAAAATAAAAAATTGTCATCCTTGAAGGCGATAAATTAACACCACACAAACGACGTTTTCATTTTTAGAATAAAAGGGAGATGAGAGGGGTTTAATGATGGATTATTCCATTAGCATAATAATATTCCAGTATATGTGAGGTACTGGATTTATCATACCATTTGTATGGGGGGAGGTGATGAGAGAATAATAAAAAATCTTGAAAAGAAATTAAAAGAAAAGAAAAGATGAATTTACCTCTTGAGTTTCTCCTTGAAAACCTCTTTAGGTCAAAGGTTTTGGTCTTTTGATTAGACCAAAAGCTCCTAGACATGGGGGGGTTTGGGAAGAGTATTGGGCATAATTTGGACAAGGTTCAAAGCTTGGAAAGTGTGAGGTGAAGAGGTGGTGAGGGTGGTATTTATAGTGGAGGAGATGAGTGTTTTCTCATTATTGTAATCATTAGTTTATTATTTTTGACTCAAGACAAACAATATTGTTGATTCTTGTGACTAAATACAGTAACTTGTGCATGTGAGTTTGAACTAATGGTGTTTACCTCATCCTTACATTAACAATGACCCAAAAATTCAGCCTAACCATTTTTCGATGTATAGAATTCAAAAATGAACTCCATTTTATGAAAATAATTTTCTAAATATGAGGAATTTAATTTTTAATTAAAAGTATCATTTACTCGAGAAATACAAATTTTAAAATTATAACTGATTTTATAACACTTTAAAAAATTAAATAAGGTCTCATAAAATTATCTTAAAATCATGAGACCATAAAATATTAATTTATCAATACATTTTATGAAAATAAATTTTCTTTTAAATCATTATATTAATTATAAAATTGTAATTAAATATTTATAACTTAAATAAATACCAACACTTAATTAATAATTTTCAAAACATTTATTTGCTTATATTATGATATAATTATATCATATTTTCATTTATAAGATACTGAAATTTTATTTATACTTTCATAGGTGAAGTTACTATTCTATTAGCCGGTTTATTATTCATAAGAGTCATATTACTATTCCAAAGGTCAAGTTACTATTCTATTGGTTTAGGTTCCTTAATTTCTAGGAATACCTCTTCTTTCATTCATTCTTCATTTATAATATTTATATTGTGTTCTTAATGTGATTTTATGTGATTATACTATATCACATAATTATAAGAAGATAATTTTCATTGATAAAATTCAGGGTCGTTACATAAGAACTCCATGTTAAAAGTAAGTGTCCCAACAAGGGTTGGTCAAACACTTAGTTCTAAGGCTTTTATTCCTAATCAAGTGATGGAAGGTCAAGTCTGGGTTAATATATATTTGAGGAATTTTAATTTATTATGCATAATTTTTATCTTGTTTTATTCTTTACATTTCTTGTTAATATTAAGTGGAAGTTACTTAATTAATTAACCATGTTTGATAAAACATTTACACATAATCCATTTATTTAAATTTCGTCTTTGCATGTTAACTCATTCATTTATGTAATCGCGGTCTTGCATCCATAAAATTAAATGATGCATAGATAGAAATAAATAAATAATTAAATGACATGTTCATGAGCTTTATTTAATGATTGATTTAATGAGCGGACATTATGTCACGACCCGACCCTACCTGGGCTCGAGCCGCAACTACCCCAAGCCCGCCTCCATAGGCCAGGGGCTGGCGACCAGCACCGAAGGCACAACAACTTGGAGAGGTCTTTGCCTAAGTACTTGTACACACACACGCAGCACACTCAATGCAAAAGTGTAGAGTAAAAGAAAGAACAAGCAGAGTAAAAAGAACAACTGCTATATATAAAAACCACAAATGTTCATCGACCTCTAAACAGTACAAAGTACAAGCTGAAAGTAAACTGAAAAGAAAAGGGGAAAAACACGCGCCCAACCAAAAATGCCACAACCCGGCAACAGGTAAAACAATAGCAAATAGCTGGGAGGGTCCCACACCTGGAACCCGACAATGACCACCGCACGTGGTCCAAGCTCCCGACTCCTAAGCTCCTCTGACGTCACGACCAACATGTCCGTCATCAGCAAGGGCACACCAAGTGCGGGCAAAGCCCAAGCAGGGGTGAGTATAAAAAATACTCAGTAGGATACCCCGAAGGCTCGAGGGAGCAACAAAGGAGGTACCGAAGGGTGAGCAGTAGAGCGAACAGGAAAAGTAGAAGAGTACAACTGAAAGTGCAGTAAAGAGTATAGTAGAGAGTCCATATCAACCCAACAAGAGAAAGGAGGTAGACTCGTCCAGACACAAGGAGCTGGAAACGGTGAGAAGATGAACTTCTCGTCGAGTCTTCGCTACCTATAGCAGGAGAGTAGACTCGTCCAACCACGAGAAGCTAGACACGGAAAGCACATGGCATACCCCGTACGTCTTCGCCTCACCTGGAAGGAGAGTAATCAAACCCAAGAAGTGGGTACCGGAACAAGGTATATACAAATCCTTATGCTCAATCAAGAAGCCCGAACAACGTCGTAAGGGGATCTCCATCCCGTAACTCAGCCCAAGAAAAGAGTAGCCAATAGTCCCAGAAGTAACATCATTGATGCCCAGCATCCCGCACGTCTGCCCCAAACTACAAGTCAAGGGCTCAATCACCGCACCTCGACACTATCCGCTTTGGGCAGCACTGACTCGCCCGCACGGTTTTAGGTCGCGTCACAAGGACGCGTCTCGGTGGGGAAAGCGCTCCTCGTACTTAAGAGTTCTGGGAGAATGTCAAACCACAACTCGTCACTGCCCCGCAGTCGAGAGGTCTGCTCAAAGTCGACAGGCGACCCCCTGCCTAGCCCCGCTGGAGGGTCCCTGGAAGTCGACGGGTTCCCACTACAGGGAGACCCGGAAAGTCGACGGGTGCCACACTGCCCAGTCCCGTAACAGGGTAATCCACTGGAGGGCGACCCGGCTAAAGTCGGCGACGGGACCACTTCCCAGCCCAGCTGGAGGTAACCCGGCATCGGGGACCACTGCCCAGCCCAGCTGGAGGTAAGCTCGGCATCGGGGACCACTGCCCAGCCCAGCTGGAGGTAAGCCCGGCATCGGGAACCACTTCCCAGCCCCGCTGGAGGTAAACCCGGAACTGCTCTGGCCATCCCTGCTGGATGGTACTGCTCGGTAAACACCGCTGTACTGGTCATCCCTGCTGGATGGTACACTGGCGAGCTCTGCTCGAAACAACCTCAGCTCTGCTGGTAACAACCTCAGCCCTGCTGGAAACAACCTCCTGGGTAGAGGATCGGTGCCCGCGTAAAGTGTTGGTCACACCGAATCCACAAGAACTCTACCAGGGAACACGGAAGAATGGGAGAAACTCCCCAGGCCTCTCAAGGCGATCACGCTCCAATCCGTTGAGTCACTGTCGAAGCGGACCGAGACAACTCATCCCAAAGAGTGGGAAAACACCCACGTTGTACGAGCACACGTAGTCGCAAATGGTGTCGCAGCCCGGTGAAAGGGCATGGTACTGAAACCCCTCACAGCTGAAGAAACAGAGGAAACGACCAACTCTGTCGGCCAAACCATCGAGAACGAAACCAGGGGGAGACCACTCAACCCTGCTGGTCAAACAGAAGAGCACCAGGCCAGGGGAAACTCCACCCTGCTGGTCAAACAAACGAGCACAGAACCAGGGGAAAACTCCACCCTGCTGGTCAAACAAACGAGCACAGAGGGACCCTCTACGTCGCGAGAGGTAAAAAGTACGTAAAGCAGAGCACGACACGCACATGGGGCCCACACGACGTGTGGCCCCAAGTCAACTCCGACCAAGCGCACAAACATTCTCAGGTATCAACATCCACATGTACCTCCCAGTGCTCCCGTATACTCCCAGAGTATACCACGTCTCCAGCCCAAAGGCTAACGTGCACACGGCACCCAACAGTCAACGCGAAGGCGTGACGTAACAACTCCAACATGCCACCTCAATGGCTGAGGCACAGCCAACCACATCTCTTCAAGCACACGGGAGTGCACGCGATCACACGCCAAGGGTTCTCTGCAAACACGGCGAGAAGAACCGCCATCAGAGCGCCTTTCACATTTCCACATTTGATAAGATTGCGCAAGAGGCTCCGCACAACCAAACGAATCGCACCGTTGTAATCCTCGCGGAAAAACACGCGAGATAGACTACTTACTTGCCTCAAACGGATATCCGACGGAAAAGTCACCAACACCGCCTCACGCCCGAACGGCGTCTCGTGATCCCGAGCCTCGGCCCCGAAAACAGTCGGGCGCATCACACCATTGCGATCCCCTCGAAAAAACATGTCAAAAGGACTACTCACTTGAGTGGAACGGATATCCGGAAAAAAAGATGCATTCCGGCGCACCGCACACGAGCGGTGCTTCGTGTGACCCTCAACCCGGTCCTGAAACACAACGAATGGATCGCACTGTTGTGATCCTCTCAAAAAAGTACACAAGTTCGACTAATCACTTGTTCAAAACGGACACCCGGTGATAAGGCTGGAAATCTCCGTCAACTCCCGAAACGGCCCTCGCGGGGCCCGTACTAGCGTGCGGAATTAGAGCGGGCGGATTGCACCATTGCAATCCCCTCAGAAAAACATCTAGAATCGACTGCTCGTACGCCCCGAACGGACGTCCGATGAAAAAGTCGTGAAACGTTGCACGCAGCTCGAAAGACGGGGCGTGGGGTCCGCGCCTCAACTTCGGCCTCAACGCCCGAAACCTCCCTGGAAAGCTTCACCTCGGCGCCAGGGTTCCAACGCCACTAACGATGCTCAAAACGGACGTCGGACGCGTCTGCGCCGTCCAAAACAAGACCCCCGGAAAAACGCCAATCCACTTAAAGACGCGTCGCGCCTCCGAGGCCCCTCGTTTCGGAAATTAAAAATTCCCGAAACCATCTCAAAAACTTCATCTTGACACGAGCTCCGCGTTGCCGCAGACGGAGCTCAAAACGAACGCCCGGAGCTCGAAATACGGGCGTCCGAATATTTTAAAGGGGGGGAACCCCCTTGGGCCGGCCCGCTCCGGCCGACCCGCTGGGACCGCGGCCCAGCCGCCTCCCGCGCGATCCGCGCTGCACGCGGGTCTCGGTCTCTCGCGGGGTCGCAGCGTGACCCCGGTTGTCCCCTCGTCGGCGCTCCCCTGCGCCCCGGCGAGCTTCGCCTCGCCCCGCCGACGGACGTCGCGCCGCACGCCCTCAGAAGCCCGCGGACGCCCCCCTGCTGCCGTTGTGAGCCCCCGGCCGCCTGAAGCTCGGCCGAACCACCGCGCCGCCCTGCTGATCCTCCGGACCGCCGCGCTACCTCGCCGGAACGCCCCAAAACCACCAGAAAAACATCAAACGACCCCCAATTCTCGCAAACTTCGGCTAACATCTGCGAGCACCTTGGGACTTGGAATTGAAATCTGAAAGATGCGTCGGAAAGAGCATAAAATCTAATACAAGATTATGGGATTTGTTCGAGGATCAATCAAAAAATTGATGAATAGAATCGAACTCAAAGTAGGTGCGGGAATAAAATTGAAACCGCAACAAATCCTACCTCGTGGGCGTTGCCCGGAGCTTCGCCGCCGAACCGCCGCCTTGCCGGAGCTACCTCGCCGGAGTGGAGGAGGAAAGGGTGCTTGAGGGGCTGCCTTGAGGGGGGTTTCTCCGGGGGAGAACAAGGGAGGGGAGGGGAGAAGGAGGGTTTAAATAAAATAAAAAGAAATTTTAATTAATTTAAACCCATAATTTCCTCGCATTCGAAACCTTTGACGAGATCAAAATTAAACCTCCCCTAGGGTAAACACCACCTCCCAAGAACAATGGTGGTCTCGGAATTCGATTCCAAGCTTCCGTTTGAAAGTTATAAAGCTGAACGCCCAAAGCCGCCAAATTACGAAAACGCCCCTGGGGCCATTTTCCACAGACGGGCCGCGCCCGCAAAATTTACACCCCTCCTATGGTAAACGGCATGTTCTGAACTCAACGGTGCCCTCGGTTTTCCAATTCGAGCCACCGTTTAAGAGATACTTGAGTTTCACCATTAAACGAATAAATTAATTAATTAATTAATCTGTTTAACGTTCCAGAAGCGGGCGAGGGGTCCAAACGTTCCGCGCCGACAAGTTTTATGTCGTTCCTAGGGTAAACACTTCATTCCGGACCCATCCGTACACTCGGATCTATGATCCGGATCACCGTTTAGGAGTTATCACATTTATTTGGCGTTTCCAGTGTGAACGCACTGGAAATTTAATTCCGGTCACTCCGGGGCTCGGAATCGCACGCCGTTTGAAGGCGCTGCTCTGGAATAACATCAAGAATATTCCAAAGTCCTTTGTAGCCAAAAACAGGGTTCTTACACATTAAATCAACCTATAACTTGGAGGAAATAACTCATGTTGTCGGTCTTGGCATGAGTTATAGCATTTCACATGTCTGTTTGTGTAACACCTGGGTTGGCATCATTAGGGTTTCATCTTAAACCGTCTTTACACGCCTTAGGAAACTCCATTAATTACAAGCATTTATAACTCACATGCAGGTGAGGGGAACCAAATGATTAGTTAAGGAGAATTACATAAATAATCATGGATACGCGGGTCCTACATAATAATGGGGGAAGGATGACTCGCAGACCATCATATTTAATTAAATAATAAATAATTGCAAACTCATGCAATAAATTAAATTAAAACATCCAACACATACATAGGTCTTGGTCAAGCTCATGAACGGTCATACATGCAATGCATACACAAAAATAAATGGCTAATCATTCATTTCAATAAGGTTTTATTGTTGTAATTTTCAATTTAATGTAATTTAATTCTGCCAGTAATTGGGAGACTACACAGAGTGCACTATCTAACTACACGTCGTGTACCTCGGTTGTCGTATATCCAGGTTACACGCTTGGAGCTTCAGTGTGTTGACTCGACCCGACTACACGACGTGTACATTCCAGCTACATGTTATGTATCCGCTTGTCGTGTGCCCAAGATACTCGCGTGGATCTTTGGTGTGTATCTTGATGAGATCACACGACGTGTACAAGCTAGCTACACGTTGTGCATCCCTTATGTCATGTGTTCGTTGTTCTCACTGAATGGCTCGGCGTGTATTCTAAACACAGGAAATGATGGACTACACAGCGTGTACACCGCATACACGCGTGTATATCATAAATTCGTCAGGTTGTCAGTTTCACATGGTTTGAGCATGTATAATGACCACACAGATTGTGCAATTTACGCCGCTAACCCATGTAGACTACACTGTGTGTACACCAGCTACACATCGTGAATCTGACATCTCGTGTGCTAGGTTGGTTCGGTCTACATGTGGTGTGCAATAAATGCACCATGTGTAATTAACTGCTCGGTGTGTTGTGTATCCTGCGACACATTTAGGTGCAGTGCCCATGGGTACACGGCATGTACTCCAACTACACACCGTGTAACCCAGTTTTACCGGCCAAAAATTGGTACTTCTCGATGGTATCTCCAGTCGTTCTTCATCTGTTTTTAGGCCTTAAGAAAATGAAATAACGATCGAACATGATTAATATGTCAATAAAAAAATGATTAATATGTCAATAACATGTTAATTCAAATCGGATTAAAAAATAAATAATATGAAATGAAAACATTCAACCATGATTGTGTATAGATCGACAATCAGATAAATAATTATAAATTTAAACAAGACCATTATGATGTCACTTGAAGGTTCTGGATGCAGCGGGAGCGTGTAGTGGTGGGCGATATATTAAAATTTATTTTAATATTTAGTTGTCTGAAACGCCCGAGCGAGGATCTTGCACATCAAACACGATGATCAATGGTGCAACGTGGTGATTGATTGTCATTTCCCAAGCGCGAATGCAGCGTCTAATCCCCTCAAGTAGGGGATCCGATCTCATCTAGATGGCCCATCTAGTGACCCACCTTAGAACCTGTTTGGTTGTGGAATCTGGTTTGGCTTTTGGTTATAATAGTTTTGTTGGTATTTGATATTTGTTTTGTACTTTGTTCTAACTAAACCTTAAAGTGGCTTTTTGAAGGGAAAAGAACAGATTATAGGATTAGCCTTTTTGGAGGCTATTAAATGCTCCAATTGTTCTTTTTAGCTATAAATAACGATGAGTTGAGTCATTTTGATGATGAGGAACCAAAGGTCTCGTTTTCCTCATTTGGGAGCTTGTCTTGTGTTTCATCATCCCTACTTTCACCCTTTGTCATTGGAGTGAGTCATCAATTGGATGGAAATAGAAACCAAAGTCACTAATGATTAGCATTATCGGTGGATATCCAAAGAGACTTGAAATTAATAATTAAAGTTTAATCAAAATATTTCAACCCTTTTTAATGTCAATGTTACTTCATTTTGAGTTTCTGACTCATTTTAGCATTTAAATAATAATTTTATTTTTAATTAGATCATTTTGATCATGGATCAAGGAGCCAAGGCTTGGAATTTCCTCTCGAAGATCGTAGTGAAGGCTGTCCCCTCAAAATAGGATCGTGAACCCCTTGTTAGTCACATTATGCACTTTAATTGATATGGTTAATTTTAAATCAGCTTAATTAAATTTATTATAGTTCCATTGAATTGCCGGTCATCACTCGTCATGGCTGAGATGGGTGTAAAAACTGCCCGCTGCAGGGTCCCTGTGTGGCGTGAAGTAGCGGGGCAGCTCGCGACAAGAGAGGTCATACACAGTTTCAAAGCCGACTCAGGTGATGTCCCGGCGGAATCGTATTGTGACATTTCAAGTTTTATTTAAATATTTTGAACCTTTTTATAAAAAATAGATCATTTGTGTGAATCGCGTGATAATGATGTTAGTATCATCGAAGTAGGCATATATTCAACATGCATTAATTTCATTTGTGTATTTGAACTCCTTTTCTTCCAAGTTTCCTCGCATTCAACACACCGCTACCGTATCTTTAAAACAAATTATTATTTCCCAGCATCAAGCTGGCAAACCAAAGCCGCACTGCACCAACTCAACTCAGCTCAGCGCACAGGAGACGAAAAGAAAATGACGACGAAATATACAACGAAGCCCGCAGCAAGGATCCCTCCATAGATCAACGTTTGCGAGGATCTCACCGGATACTTGTATTCGATGCTGCAGCACCTCATCTTCTCCCTCTCCACGCCCAGAACATGATCCACATACCTGCCGTCCAACACACGTGTCAACCAAACAGAGCCACGTCACCTGCAACAACCAGTTCAAAGAAACACAAGTGGTAGTGATATAACCAGTTTTGAACTTTCACTTACTGCTTTGTAAAGATGGAGCTCTGGAGGATGTGAGTGCTATTCAAGTGAGCGGCATGCAGCCGATGATCGTACAGCAGCGATGACAGTTCCACAAGCTGCTCTTCCAGGCTATCCAAATATTTCTCCAATCGTTCCACCAAATCATGAGGAAAGGGTTCCGGCAAACGCGTTGTTTTCTTGTAGAACTTCTCCAACCACAGCTCTGTGTTCGACTTGTTCTTCTTCCCCTTCACTGGTTCACCAAGAGGGGTTTTCAAATACTGTGCGGCAAAGTCCTGGACCACCTCTGATGTCTCTCGAATTCTCCTCAACGCAGAATCCACGCGTGCATATATGTTGTTTCTCAGCGCAACATCCCGAAGCATTTGACTCGTCTGAGAGGTATTGGAGAAAGGTCCAAATGGATGACAGCCAGCTGCCCATAGCCAATTCATAACAGGCCTTTCGTGTACATGAGACGCCTTTTCATACGGTGCGCTTAGCCCACCCACCACGGATGCAAGCCCGGCTAATATATGGCGCTGAGCTTGCGATGGAAGCGCGTGCCTTCTCTCAGTCTCAGAAACATAACTCAGAGGTATCTTTTCATTTTGATGCTGAAGGACTATGACAACATCTTTACTTGTCCATACAAGACTCTCATCTTCCATCATGAGATCTGGATTCACGTCAGCAAGTGATAGCACAAAGACGGGAATGACCCTTGTTCCATACGTGCGGTGCAGGCTTCTCTGCTGCTTCTCTTTTTCTCTTTTCATACCCCTGGAAAACTTGGAGGAATGACTGGCCCATAGAGGTTTATGCTTTACTACAGAATCTTTCGACCCATCATTTTCATCCTTCAATTCCTGAAATTATTGAATGGGCATTCAATGCAGTGGCATTCAATAAAATACAAATTTCTATTTAGTTAAAAAAAAAACAGCTTGAATGCACGTGTGTGTGTGAGACTCATCCATTGTTTGATCACACTGGCATAAGTTCGCATTGCTGATGCAGTTGGCCTCAGTGACTGTCTTTGGAATGGTTTTGAGATGATTGGATCTATTCTGAAGAGGTTGAGTGATAGAATGAAGTTCTGTATGTGGCTTGTTAAGAACTGTACATTCTTTATCACAAAGGGCTGTAGGTGTTTTCCAAACAACTATAGGTGTGACTGGCAAAGCAGTTGATCTGTGCGAGTTTGTTCATGTCAGAAGGGGCGGGTGACAGTAGGTGGACTGTTGAGATTTGCAAAGCACTCTTTGAGTGCATGTTACTCTTGTTAATAGGTACTTTTTTAGTTGAGCTAGAAATATGGCAGTGTTGTAGACAGAAGATCCCAAGGTCATCCATGTGTTTGGAAGGTCATCCATGTGAAGATCTTTAAGTAAAAGGTCATCCATATCAGACTTAGTGTAGAGGTCCAGGTTTTCCCGATCCTTTGTGTTTTCTAGGAGCTAGAGGCCGTTGGGAGAGAGCTTGGGGTGGCTTGGAGATGGAAGGTTGGGTTTTGGCTTGTTGGAGGCCAAAACGGGCGTGGTGAGATCCTCGATGCCACAGTATGTCTAAGGGTCGAGTCAGGGAGCGAGAACACTTCGGCGTTGTTGTTACACCCTTTTTTTCTGGGAATTGGCACAGCGCATGCCATAGTAGCACGGCCCCATGCAGTTCTCTGTCCAAGAGTTGTACAACACCAGAAAGTTGCACAGCCCCCTCTAACTCACTGTATTAGAAGTGGAGGGCATGGGGGTCAGAGGGCAAGTCCCAGAAAAGTGCACGGCCACCATGCTGAAATCGCATGGCCCGTGCCAAACCGCCAACACCTGGATTTTATTTAAAACTCAGCTCTCTTCCTCCTCTCATTCATTTCTCTCCTTTCTCTCTCGAACTCTAGGCGACCGGAGGCTCGTTCTTGATAATCTTTCAAGCTGGAGGTGGATCTTAGGCTTGCTGCTTCGCGTAGATGATCTCACCTTGATTCAAGGTGCTTTTCCTCCCTCTTTATTCATTCCTCTTTCCCTCATTCTTCACCCCTTCTTCCTTCTCATAAAGTCATGACAGGGCGTTTTTTGGATTTGATGGTTTTTTGCTCGGGCTCTTGATGGCGGGATGATGTTCATAGGTTGTTAAGGGTTTCTCTTGAGAATCCATGATGGTGAGATCATCAGTGCTTCCTCGATCATGAGCGGTAATCGTTGAAGCTTCCTTTGAGGTAGGGGATTTCTAAAACTCTTAATCTATCATAGGAATGATATGCTTTCATGGCAAGTTGTGTTATCTTCTAAGTTATCCTTTATGGTCAGTAAGCCCTACCGAATGTTTTGCCTCTTCGAAGCCGTTCCTTTGAAATCCTTATACCATGTTTCCTTAAACCATTTCCTTTAGTTTCCCTATACCTTGTTACCATAAAACCATTCCCTTTTAATTCCTTGAGCCTTGTCCCTCTGTTATACCGCTACAGCCTATGGTAACATTATCCTTGCTGAACTCATGAGACGTTCCCCTGACATGGTGGATCTTACACCCTTTCCTCGGGCCTGGTGATGCAGGTTTGGTCCAGGGGAAGGGGAATCTGTATGTTTCTTCTTTTCTTATATTTGGCTCCCTTCCCTCGGACTTGGTGATGCAGGGTTGGTCCGGGGGAAGGGGGTATCGTATGCTTCTTCTTTCCATATATATTTGGCTCCCTTTCCTCAGGCAAAGTGATGTGGGTTTGGTCCGGGGAAAGGCAATGTTGTTATGCTTTTTCCTTTCATTTACTTCTGCATTATTATAGATTTATCATGCTTTACTTTGACATTGTTCCTCTTCTTGCTTTCTTTAATTTCTGCTTTAGGATAGGATTATCATGCCATGGTTTCTCTTTGATATAAAAGTTGATCCAATGAAGATAAGCCTTGGTTTAGAACTGAATATGGAAAGTTGATCATGTTGACTAGTTTCTTCGCTATGCCATGTTGTTTATGATTGATTATGTGATACATATGTATATATATATGCTGCAATTGTGTTAATGATACCATGCTGAATCAAATGTATAATTGGGAAGTGAGTTATCTGGAATTAATGTTGATGAACATGGAAAATGAATATAGTAGTATGAAATGGGTTTTTGAGGCGTCAGGATGTCGCCAGTTGTACCGGGTTGTTACCCTTTAGTAGGTTTGGAAATCACAGTACCTTTAGTGCTCAGAGCTCTTTCCTTTTTGGCTCCCGTACGTTAGTTTAGCTAGGGTTTGATATAACCTTTGGGTAAGAAAGGGGGTGTTGTCATTAGTCTCGTTGAGTCTGATCTCCTTGGGTGTAGTCAATATCTTATGGGATCTTTTCCCTCTTGAGATGCCTATGTCTTTGGGCCACGGGTTGGATAGTGAAAGTTGTTGGAGGCATGTGTAGGAAGAGGAGGTCTTATGTTCTTCCTTAGGGTGATGCCGTTGATTGTGCACAAGGGATAGGGTGTGTAAGGCTGCTAGAAATAGAAGGGAGCTATGTGGGTGTGTTGTTGGAAGAGTTAGGCGAGTGTAAGTGCTGGAAATCTAGGAAGTTTTAGAGGTATAGTTTGAGTTGGTTGGTCTTCGGTGTCTAATAGGGTTTGAGGCGTTGTGTGGCTAGTGAATCGAGTTGGAGTTGTCATAGGAAAGTAGCATAGGTGGTAGTATCATAGATGTCCCAAGATGTGGGTCGGTATTTTGAATTAACTAAAAGAATATGGGAATAGAGTAATATGAATGATAATGATGTAGGTTCCGAACACAGCAGAAGTGTCCTTTGATGGTATGACCAACTTGGCTTTTAATCGTAAATCACGTGTAATCGTTGTTTCACATGATCAAAACGTCGTGTCCAATGAAAACAGTAGATTACTTGACTAGATTAAAACACCGGAACCAGAAGTAGATGATCTTCACATGTAATTTATAATTAATTTATGAGCAGATATAGAATTACCCAAGTTTGAAATTCCGCTTTCGTTGATGATCCGATTAAACAGATCTTGTCATACCGTCTTTGCGTTGCAGGATCCAAGTGTAGAATCCCTCTAGCAGTGATCTACACGTGCACCACAATCTTTGAACGTCGTCGTAGAATCGTCAGTTTCTAGCACGACCGATCTTGATCGCTTGCGTTGTTTGTGGTTGATCGCAGTAGTATTCTTCTCGGAGGAAGAACTCTTGGTGGTCACCCGAAGGCTTGCGAAAGGAGAAAGAGAGAATTCACTCAGGGCTTGAGCAAATCTCTCTCTATCCGTTGTGTACACCAAAAATGATTTAGGAAAGAGATATAATTAGATATTTATTATAACCGGTTTAGGGTTGAAAAATCTCACACAAACCCCTAACCATATTTAATATTCTTAGTAGACCCCATGTCTATTAATAATAATATTATTATTATTAATAGTTTGGTATGTGTGACGCATTCAAAATATAAATAAATATCATTTATTTCTAATCGGACCATTTAGGTTGGTCCGCTTTCCCTCATCAACATTTATCGATCCTCAAATAATGACTATTTAATTAAATAAATATTGTTGCACTATTCTACAATAAATATAATAAATATTATATTTGACAAACTTGCAAACTAATATTCATTATTATTATTTAACTCAATTATTCTTTCAAATAATCAGTGATTAAATTATGACAATCAACCAAACCAAATAGATCTCATTTATTCTAACTTGTAAAAATCATTAATTAAATTTAACCGAGATAGTGCGGATACACTTACCCTCTAGGCCTCTTTCTCAGTGGCATTAGGCATAACCGCCTAAAGTTCAAGGTTAGCGTCTAGCACCATGCCAAGGCTCCCAAGAAAAAAGAAGTTAATTTCGCAACGACATCCAACCTCCTATGAACGATTTATGTGTAATATAATCTTTTTATCGCGATATCTCTAATCAAACATGTTGCATCTGGTGTTATCAACCTATATGTTCGATGTCTCTTTGACTTTCTGGAAATGAACTCATCCATCAAACACCATGGTATCGATTTATGCAGGCAGTTCCATTCTCATCAAAGGATCTGAGATATCAACTTTCATCAAAGGACAGAAGGGATAAATCATTTCTCGCATTATTCATTAATGCAATATCACTCGTGACACGCTCAACGTATCCTACCCCACTGTGATGTCATCACGGTTTTCGTCAATACATCAAAGTGCGCGAGTCATGATATTCATTAATGATAATTTTAAAGTCTAAGGATCAATACACACGTCTGCATATAAAAACATCCAATGACACATGGAAATGTGGATTTCCTATTGACGGATTTGTTCTCATGACCTCCTATCTTGGAGATTACCAAGGGCAAACACCATGAGAGGGTGTCTCAATGTCTTATGAGCCGAGCCTACTACCCCTGATAGCCTATATTTTTTGTCTCGTAAGACAATATCATTCAGCCATATAACATATATTCAAGAATACCGTCGTGGCACCTTTAAGTTCTCATCATAGTGGAGAACTGCTATGACCTTTCAACACAACATGTATTCTTAGGACATTATCACATACAAATGTCATGGAAAGGAACAATAATAATGTGATAAGAAACTTCACTAATAATGAAAACATGTAATCAAGTACTAAACAAGTTGATTCTAGGGCACCAACTCCAAGAAATGGGATAACTGGATGAATTAAATAATTAAATGAATATGAAAATGGGTTAATATGTAATGACTAAATTGAAAGTGGAACATGGGATATTAAGTGTTGAAATAAAAAAGAATGATGTGGTAAATAATTGATAAATTGAGAATGAACAATGTGGTGATGATTGTGGTTTTGGTTATATTACCTTGTTGATTGTTTGCTATTAATATCAGTTAGTGGTGGTTATGTTGCCTACTATTTATTGCTCTTATAGAAGTGATGATGTGATGTTATGGTGATATGTAAATGATTTGTAATAACTCTAGGTTGTGACACGTGTTGATGTGGGTGCACAGTGGGGGCGTACGTGGAAGGAAGGCACGAGGTTGATGTCCTTCATGATTACATACTCTACCATGAGGTGGCATGTGGAAGCGGTAGTGATGTGGTTGTGGCATGGGGAAGCGGTAGTGATGTGGTTGTGGCTATGGTGATGTGGTATGACACGGTGGTTGGCATGTGAAGTGAAGAGGTGGCAGTTGTGGTGGTGTGGTTTTAGTTCCATTCTCATCTTCCTAATCAGTTAATGCTACCTGGTTGTGACGAACGGCTACTGAACTAACAAGTAAGAGCGGTGGTAGATTTTCGGGCCTTTTTCCTTTTTATTTCTATATGATTTCAGAGATTTGATGGTATTTATTGCAACCAAAGAGGTTGTGTGTCGGATTGGTTGACAAGAGTTGTTGGTCATGTTGACCTTTGTCGAGGAGGTTGTGTGATGAAGAATGAGTTGTTGAAGACATGGTAATAATGCACACATAGAAGCGCTTATGGAGAAATGCAAAGAGACGTCTCGTTAACTCTATATATATCAAGAAGCTGATTGCATATCTGGAAGTTGTGGAAAGGTTGGGGGGGGGTCTGGATTCCCCAAGTCCAGTAGAGAAAAAGATATTGATTATCTGGCATAAAATTTATGTTGTGGAGGCCAGTGGCAATCCAAGTAGTATTCATAATTCTGGAAGGTTGATCTGAAGAAACCAGAGTTGTGACGACTGGGAGTTGTCCTTGAAGATGACATAAATGAACCAGAAGCTACAAGCTCAGTAGGTGGGAGAAGGCTGTGACGGACGGATGTTGTATAATCCGGGAAGCAGAGAATCGGGAGAGGCTGAGCAGATTTCTATATATCTGGATTGGAAGTATCTTGGAAGCTAGGCATAGAGTCAATGCTATATTCGGTTGTTGAAGATGAATGCAACAAGAAGATTCTAGTGTGGAATCATCCTCGTCGGGGCGGAGTATCGCTATCAAATGATTGCTAGCCTGTTTATTGTGGGATCATTGTCCTTTCAGAAGCAGACATGAAGGAAGTTGTCCAGAGATGAGCAACTGAGCCAATCCGTGCAGGATTTAGTGTTGAAGGTGACGCAGTTTTCCGGTGTATGCCAAATTTTTTGCTCTGAAAATCCAGGAGGAAAAGAGTTGAAGCTGGTTGGGAAGATTACACAAAGTTTCCATAGAAAAGCAGAGTTTCACGAAAGACATGTTCTCAGAGACAACAAAATGGTTCTATCGTAAAGGGAAAGTGTAGAATGAGGAAACCCCCTTGCCTCCTTACCTCAAAGTGAGGAGGAGGCGTTCTTTTATAATGAATGAGAAACTCCACATCGGACCACAAGTCCGATGTGGGATACAGACTCCAACACTCCCCCTCAAGCTAGGTGTACCTAGCTTGGACATATAATGAAAAGAAAGCAACAAAACAGACGCTAACACTCCCCCTCAAGCTGGACATGCCCAGCTTGATGACAAAACAAGACGAAATAAAATAAAAAATAAAAGCTGCAAGGATGATGGTCCCCCTCACGATCGCAGCTCCCCCTCACGAGGATGGATGGATGATGTCGCGGACGCAGCAGATGAAAAGGATGCGCCAATGATGCGTTGGGAAATCCGCAGAGGCGGGGCCGGTCGTCGAACCGCCGGGAAACCACACTGGTGGGCCGGTCGTCGAACCGCCAAGAAACCGCACGGGCGGGCCGGTCGTCAAAGCGCCGGGAAACCGCACTGGCGGGCCGGTCGTCGAACCGCCGGGAAACCGCACTCGCAGGTCGGTCGTCGGAGCGCTGGGAAACCGCAGGAGGCGGGGTTTCCGGCAGGAATGGAGGCCAGCGATGGAGGAGTCGGCAGGAGTGGAGGCCGACAGGGGTGGAGGCCGGCTGCAACAGAACCGGCGGGAGACTCGCACAGGAGGCGGGCTGCCGGAAAGAGCCGCAGCAGGCGAGATCGAAAGGCCGGCGGCAGGAGTCTCGCACAGAGGGGGGGGGGGGGGGGCGGGAGGGTTGCGCCTGAGTCGGGAAGGGAGTCGCGATGGAGGGTCGCGCCTGGGAGGAGTCGCCGGGAGAAAGGCGGATGCGCGACGGAGGAGCCTTGCCGGATGAGCGCGCAGCGGGACCGCGAGGGGATACGGGAGGCGTCGCGGGCAACAGCGGGAGGCGCGGAGCACGTCGTGCACAGAGGAGGCCGCTGTGAGGTGTTGCGCGCACAGGAGGACGGCCGGGAGAGGCGCTGCGGACCGGTTCAGTCGCCGGGAGATGCGGGAGCCGGTTCGAGCAGTTGCGGGAGAGGCGCTGCGGACCGGGTCTGTCGCCGGGAGATGCGGGGGGCCGGTGCATGTAGCATCCCGCCATTTTATAACATAAACTTTCATTACATTACACAAAACTGAGGATCTTTAAGGTCTAGTGTCTTGGAAACCAGGAACATAATACATGAAAACAACATAAAACATTCTTCTTAAACACTTGAAAGGCGTCTCCTTAAGTTCATTCTAGGTTCATTACTGCATCTCATAACCTGGGGACATACACCAAAAGAAAGGGGTGAGCAGAAGGCCCAGTAAGGGAAACAAGAGGAACATTTTACAGGTGAACTTGAGATACTTCAATAAGGACATGAAAAGAACTTTAAGGCATGAGAAAGAAATCATGAGGCATTTCATAATAAAAATAACATTTTTCATAACTTGAAGATGTGGCTACATCATTTAACATAGACAATCATGAACATATCACCAAGGTCCATCCCCAAGGTGTCATTTGAAAATTACCAAGGTTATTCACCGAGGTATCGTGAAAATTGTAATCTCTAGTGGTTACATCATTACCCAATGCATTGGAGCGCTATCAGGGCGCACCCTTAAATTTGCCTTTATTATCATGTGAGCCACATATATCATCATCAAACATTTCATAAATAACCCATATAGCATAAAGGAAATGGGTTTCATTTCATAATCATAACTTTTTAAAAACTGCTTTAAAGACATGATCTTTATATCACTTTAAAACCCACAGAAAAGGAAGGTGGGTCTCATGTATGTAAATCCCATAATTTAAAATAGAACATTTTGGTATATATGTGAATACCCTTGTAGAAATAGGAGCTTTGAGTATTCACTTTATAACATAAAATAATTTTTGAGAAAAGAGAGAGGCATTTTGAGGGGAAAATTCTGCAGCATAACGGCTAAATTTCGGGGTTTTAGAAAACATTGAAATGAGAGGGGACATGGGTCACCCACTCATAAATGATCCATAAAACAGTAGGGTGAAAGAGTAAGGACATATGGACATGGTAATGAAATTTGAGGGACATACCATTTGAAATGAAAAATATGGAAGGAAAAAAGGATTAGATTTCTCTTATGAAAATTCGGCAGCCTTACGGCGTCACTTAACTTCAAAAGAAAATGATTTGACAAGATCAAATAGGGTCCCTCATCATATGATCATAAGAGATCAGTATGATAGATATAGAGATCATACCCCAACATAATAAAAAGGAACTTGAAAGACTTGACATGAAAATCGAACTTGAAAAATGAGAAGGGTGAAAGAATCCCTTAAAAATTCGGCAGCCTAACGGCGTCACTTAAACTTTCATAAAACGAAATGATGAGAGTAAGAGGGGATCTCTCATCATATAAACATGAAAGGGCAGTAAGAGGAATATAAAAGAACATCCTCTCACATAAAAACATGGAGCATAATATGAATGACATAAAAGAGATTACATGAAAAGAAAGAGAGGGGTCGGATCCCTTACCTTAAAACGTGACTCTTGAAACTCAAAGGATTGGACCTTGAGGGCTTGGGGGCACCTTTGGAGGACTCCTTGGAAGGTAAGAAGACCAGAACTTCGTTGGGGGAGAGTTGGGAGTGAAAACTAAGGGAGGAAAGGGTGGGTATTTATAGGGAAAGTGAGGGGACAAAGCATTAATGGCCAAGGGACACCTTACATGTGCTTTTCTCAAACCCATGTGCTCTCCCTTGGCATTTATCATGGAGTTAGGCCACATGGGGCCCCCAAAACAATAATTCATCACCCTTGGCCGGCCAACCCTCAAAAGATCTCATGACATCATCATGACACCGTTATGATGTCATTAAACATACCGAATCCCTAAAACTGTATTTTTACTATTCACTGAAAATTCAACTTTCTCAGAAAAATCCCAAAATTTCACCTTAACCAAATATCAATGCTCTGATTTCAAAAATGAAATCCATTTTATAAAAATAATTTTCTAAATATTTTTAATTTAATTTTTAAATAAAAACACTATTCATCGAAAATTCATTTTTTTCAGAAAAAACCCCAAAAATTACCATAACATAATATCGATGCTCTGAGTTCAAAAATGAAGTCATTTTTATAAAAATAATTTTCTAATTATTTTTAATTAAATTTTTAATTAAAAACACTATTCATCCGAAAAAACTAATACTTGAATAATAATTTATGAAACCGTTATTTACCCATTTTATTGAATCACATTACTTAATCTAGGTGTCTAAATTATATTAAAACTTTCTTTAAGTGAGATTACTAATCCATTTGGTCACATTACTAATCCTAAGCGTAAAATCACTATTCATAATTTACTATTCATCAAAAATCAAGTTGATCTTATTAGACTCCAAATTCCTTACTGAACACTTTTGTAGAAGACCATTTTTTGAAAATCATTACACATCATTAGTTATTTAGGGTTTACATAAATATTTTAAAATATCCTTTTTTCGAAATTCATCAATAAAATACATTCTAAAATTATCCGGACATTTGAAATTTCACAAACATCACTAAAGGAAGAAATCTCAATTTATTCACCCGAAAGGACTACACAAAGAAGCTAGGGTCTCGTCACATAGCCCCTTATAACACCGGCATAAGACCTGAGTGTAAGGTGTGCTATGGTGAGAGAATCTGAGGGAGGCTCAGATAACATTGCCCTAGTAGTAATCTCTACTAACTTGAACTTCTCCCGCAGGCGTTTCCGTTCAAGCTTGACACGCTGGAGTTCGGCTTGGGCTTGGTCCAAAGCGAAGCCCACAGATGCTACCCCCTTCCCAAGCTCTGATAAGTGGGCTTCATAAGGGTTGAGTCTACTGGATGAAGCCATCGACTCCTCTTTCTGCATTAACCATTAACATCTTATTAATTCAATAAGAGTAAGTTAATATACTACTCAAAAAGATTGGGTCGTTACAGTGCACGCAGGTGCTGGAGCCAAAACGACCGTCGGGGAAGGCGGAAGTTTTTGAGGAGGCGGGCGACGGGAAACGACGGGAGGTGTGGCGGGGCCGCAGGCGCCGGGAAGGACCGGTAGGGTGTGCGGGAGCCAGACGGAGCAGCGGCGCGCTTGGGTGGAAGCCGGACGAGGCGACGGGAGGGTCCCTGTGGGGAGGTGCCGCTGCAAGGGGGGCTCACGCGCAGGAGAAGCAGCCGCCGTGAGGGAGGGCCGCCTGGAGAGAGGGTCGCCGCAAGGGGAGCCGCCGCAAGGGAGCAGACGGACGTTGAGGGAAGGCGCACCGGGGGAAACCGCGACGGGGAGCAGCGCTGGAGAGCCGCCGGGAAGGGATCACCGGCAGGGGGGCGGCGGAGAATTCCTATGGCTCGTAAGCCATAGAGGCCGCCGCCCCCACGGGAAAAAAAAGATGGGAGGGGGGGTTGGGATTAGATTCCCTCTGATACCATGTTGAATGAGGAAACCCCCTCACCTCCTTACCTCAAAGTGAGGAGGAGACGTTCTTTTATAATGAATGAGAAACTCCACATCGGACTACAAGTCCGATGTGGGATACAGACTCCAACAGAAAGCTTCGCAATAGTTTGGTTGAGTGGGATGCTGATGTTGAATATTTGGAAAAGGATAAGTTTTTCACGAAAGTAAGTTTTCGCAAAAAAAAGATTGCGCAAAGAAGGCGGATGAAATATTTGTAAAGTCAAAGGTCTCATGAAAGATCGAGTTTTGTAGAGAGGTAAATGTTGGAGAATTGAGGGAGCCGTGAAAAAGGGAAATTCAGCCAAGCGGTAGGCTCTCACGAACCCGAGAAATATAGGTGTGGGGAATTTCACGAAAGACGGAGAGGTTCATGTGAAAAATGTCAATGAAGACAACGTGTTTTCCGAACGTCGAAAGTTTCACGAAGGTTCGGCAAGGGCCTATAAATATTCGACTCCCGATGGAGAAGGAGAAGAGCGGGAGAGAGAGTGGTAGAGACACAACCCAAGGAAGGCGATCTAGTGTATTAGAGGATTTAAGGAGGGAATTAGAGGGGTAAAGGGGGAGAAAACAAATGAAGAATAATACTACGGGAGAGAAAATTCTCTCTACCCGTCCCAAACCCCAAGCCATTTCTACCAGAATACTCCCTACCCTCTCATTCCCCTCCCACCTGTACTATATAATAGCTAATCCAGGGAATCTCCTAACAGCCTGCGGGGACCGCCGGTAGGGACCACCAACTATCCGCTAGGACCACCTTGTCCCTTCTAGAATATACCCTCCAAGGTCTCTAGGCATCCCTCGCCCTAACATAGAGACTTGGCCGAGAGAGATTCTTGAGATCAAAATGATCTAAATTCGGCAAAGTCTTTGTTGCACGAATGAAGTTACGCGAACCAAAGAGTTTCGCGAGTAACTTCTACAAATCACTAAGTTCCGCAAACATACTTTGTTTTGCATGAACCTTTGTTTTGCGCAAAAGGACAGTCTTGGAAAGGTTCATGCTTAAGAACTCAGGACATAGTTGCGCAAAAGGTTGAAGTTTCGGGAAAATAGAAGTTTCGCGAAAGGAGAAGTTTAGTGAATAAAATGTATTAAACATCCATCTCAAGTGAACAGTGTATTCAAGGAGCATCAAATCAGAACTATGATGCAAGCAGAATCTCATGTTCAGGGCGGTAAACGAGCTCGAGTACTCGCAAGCGACTCGGGCTCACCTCGACATATACTTGAACTCAGCTCAGTTTTTTTCGAGTCGAGCTCAAGCTACTCGAGTACTGCCACGAGTCGAATTCGAGTTTTATAACAACATAATCAAGTAGCTCGCGAGCCTAATCAAGCATCTAATTTTTTAATATATTATTTTTATTCAATATATGTATTTAATTTCGAGCTCGAGTATAAATTCGAGTTTGACACCAAATTCAAGCTATATTTTTTAATTAAAATTTTGAAAAAGTATCCTAACCAAACTGGGTCGAGCCTAATCGAGCGGCTCGATCAAGCTCGAGCTCGAGCTCGAGCCAGGAAATCGATACTCAGTCGAGCATCAAGCCGATCTCGACCACCGAGTTCAAGTATCGAGCTTGAGCTCGAGTACTGAGATATCTAGCTCAACTCGACTCGATTACACCCCTACTCGTGTTAATCAAGGACAAAGCCTTATGCTGTTAATCTATTGAAGAGACCTACAAGTCTACAAACTGTGGAAGACCCTTCATTAAAACAGTGCGTGGAAGTGAAGAGGCGGTGGGCCTTGGGTGAGGAGTGACTGAATCCAAAAACTTATAAAGGCAATGCGTCTAGCACGGAGTGACCATGGACAAAACATTGTATCCATCAAACTAGTGAATTGAAATCTGATACGAATGACTCATCTCGGCGTATGCTCCTTGGACTAGCCCTTTGGGGTGAACCAAGTAAAAAATCTATGTGTCTCGTGGATGTTTTACTTTCCTACATATTTGTTTATCGCTCTGTGAGATCAAGATAAATGAGTAATCAAGCAACAGGTTGAGCACAGTTCCTATCAACGTGGGAACAAGATCCTAAAATAAATTATCAAATAAAAAGCCAAAAGGTTTAAAATGTCCTACACTCTGATTCACCCCCCAGGGTGTCCTGGGGTACAACAGTATTTGATAGTGATTGGGGCTGGGTGTTCAGATTTCCACCCACTCAAGACCTGTTCCAGAAGGAAATATGCCATTACAAAATAATGAAGGGTAAGCTGGTAATTTTCTTTAGTTAGTGGGAGTTATATTTGGCTTTCGATTGAAGAGGCGGGCGGAGAAATTCATTTTGCTTGGGTCAACGCATGCTGAAGGAGGCCGAGGCCTGGGCTCTTGGAAGATTCATCGAGGGGAGCTTTTCTCATTCCAGCTCCTGTTTTTCTGCTTCTAGTAGTTTTTCTGTTAGAAGTTTATGAAGCCAGCTTGTAGTTTTTACTTCCATTTCTTGTGATGCATCTGAAGCTGGCGTTGGGGTGGTTCTAATGCAAGATGGACTGCCACTAGCTTATTTTAGCAAAAAAGCTCTTTCTGACTCCAATTTGGGCAAATATGTATATGAGAAAGAGTTAATGGCTTTGGTCCATGTTGTCCAACATTGGAAACGATATTTGTTGGGTAGGCACTTTGTTGTCCATACGGATCATCAAAGCCTCAAGCATTTGCTTAGCCAACGTATTCCCTCAATGAACCAACAATGTTGGCAAGCAAAGTTCCTTGGCATTGATTTTGATGTTGTTTGTAAATCTGGCAGCTCTAATTCTGCAACCGATGCCCTTTCGCGCCAGGTGGAGGTACACAGTTTTCATATGGTCATTTCTGAGCCTTATTGGGTCAAAATTTCAATGGTTCGTGACGAACAACAACATGATCCAGCTTTACATGCTATTTGTTCAGCCATAGAACAGCATCCTGCTGCAAAACCAGCTTATTCCTTGCAGAATGGTTGTTGTTTTTTAAAGATCGGTTGGTTTTATCCAAGGATTCTCTGCTCCTTCCACGGCTGCTCCATTATTTCCATGCTACTCCGGCTGGTGGTCAAAAGGGCTTTTTGAAAACATATAAACGTTTGGCAGCCAGTCTCTATTGGTCTGGCCTGACTCATTCAGTAATGAAGTTCCTCTGGGAGTGTGATTTATGCCAACGCCACAAGTATCAGACTCTTAGTCTGGCCGGCTTGATTCAGCCCCTTCCTCTTCCAAGTTTGATTTGGGAAGAAATTTCAATGGATTTTGTTTCTGGGCTTCCAAAGTCACAGAGCTTTGAGGTAATTCTTGTTGTTGTGGATCTTTTGTCCAAGTACGTTCATTTTCTGCCCCTCAAACACCCCTTTTCGACTCACAATGTCGCGGACCTTTTCATTAAAGAAGTAGTCCGCCTCCATGGCATGTCTTCTACTATTGTCAGTGATCGGGACCCTCTCTTTACAAGTCTATTTTGGAAGGAATTATTTCGCCTCCATGGTACTAACTAAAAATTAGTTCTTCCTACCATCCCCAAATGGATGGACAAATTGAAGTTGTAATCCGCAGCTTGGAAACCTATTTGCGCTGCTTTTCTTCCGACAAGCCTCGACAATGGATTCGTTGGCTACCTTGGGCCGAATTTTGTTACAATACAACCTTTCATGTTTCTCCTGGTATCACACCATTTTGAAATCGTCTATGGCAGGAAACCACCTTCTTTACCACATTATTTCCAGGGTGAATCTCCCCTTCCTGTTGTCATTTCTGCATTGTTGGACTGAGATGAAGCCCTTCAGTAGTTGTGCACCCACCTTCAAGCAGCTTAACAATCTATGCAACATTCTGCTAATAAGAAAGGTCAGGACCTTCATTTTCAAGTCAGCGACCTTGTTTTTGTTAAACTATTTTTTGCTCAACCCGCTTGGACAACTTCTAAGATCTACCCAAAACTTGCAGCGTGATATTTTGGACCCTTTCCGGTTATTGGTAAAGTTGGTGAAGTTGCTTATCGACTTGAGCTTCCTGAGGGCACCAAAATCCACCCTATTTTCCATATTTCTCAGCTCAAACTGATTGTTGGGGATTCGATTTCTGCAGATCTCCCAAAGCAGTTCTTAGAAGATGCATCTGATCAGTTGAGGCGGCCACTTGGGAGAATGCTCAGTTGATTCACGCTCAATTCCCTTATTTTCGCCTTGGGGACAAGGTGAGTCTTCACGAGGTGGAGGTTGATAGAGTGGTTGGGGCTGGGTGTTCAGATTCCCAGCCACTCAAGACTTATTCGAAGAGGAAATATGTCATTGCAAAATAATGAAGGGTAAGCTGGTAATTTTCTTCAATTAGTGGGATTTATATTTGGCTTTCGGTTGAGGAGGCAGGCGAGGGAATTCATTTTGCTCGGGTCAGCGCATGCTGAAGGAGGCTGAGGCCTAGTGATGCGAGACGCACGGGGTGGCTCAATCTTCAAGGCGTAGGGCGGCGGATGAAAGATGTGGTTCGGGGCTAAGTGGCGGGTGATGGGTATGGATAGTGGATGCAAGTAGTCAATCAATGCTATAAGGAGCGTGACCTACTACTTAGACAACACACTTAAGGGAGGGATGTAATAGTCAATTCACACAACACATGATTAGTCACTAAAAGTGGCTAATATTCATTGTTAATATCTTTATATTCATTGTTCCAAAGTCCATAAACATTGTTTTTAGTGCATTACATAAATAGAACTTCATTTCTCATCTTAAATGCAATTAATGTTTAAAATGAAAATTTGGGCCCAATCATTCATCTATTTGTGGATTGCATTATATTCATTTTCTGAATTTAATATTTTAGGATATGATTTATCACTTTATTTGGAACATTTTATTTTTTAGGTCCGATGGATGAATCTCAAGGGAAGATGGAGATTTTTGCTCCTGAATGCAGAAATTTACCGGAAAAATCCTAATGGGCCTAAGGTCCATCAAACAAATGTGGGGCCCACAAACCAAACCCAATGAAGCTCAAATTTTTACAGTAGAAAGAGAAAAATATGAGGATCATTTTATTCAACTGTGGCCGGAGCTAATTCTGAAGTTTTCATGATGATAAAGGGATCTGAAATTGAGATTTAAATGGTGGGCCCGGCATTATTGCACATAAAGTCGTCCCACCATTTCGACCATAACTTCTAAACGGCTGCTCCAAATTTCCTGAAATTTTTACAGCTCATAGAGGACAGAAGGATGAGTATATTTCGCTTCTACAACCCCTCAGGATTCGGCCTCCTTCAATTCCAAATTCACACGTCAAAATGGTGGACGAATCTGGACGAAATTTCCGGGTCAACTTCGAAACGTCAAAATCCCTTAATTTTCTCACCCTCCTTTTGACTCTAAATTAATGGAGATGTAATTTATTGTTGGGGGGTGTATCTAAGTCTCCAAATATGCCTATATAAGGAGCTTATGCTGAAGGGAATGGGGATCGAATATTTTTGTTTGGAATGGAAGTTTTTATTTTCTTTGAATTGTATGCTTTCATTTTGTAATCGCTTGTCAATTTCTCCCAAGTAAGTTTTTCGTTCACCTTCATTTAATTAATAAAATATCATCATCATCATCTTCTTCTTCTTAATTTCTTATTTATTTTTTCATATCATGTTGATATCGTTGCCTTAGGGAGTGAGGTTATTCACATTATCTTTTGTGAAACTCTTCACACAACGGTGGAGTGATTGTTATTTTTTTCTTCTTCTCCAATTCTACCATCATAAGTCTACTACCCGCTTTCATTGATAGAATAGCATCAATGGAGGGCTAATCCTATAATGGGTTGATCCAAGGGAGTAGCAAGGGGTGAATTGGATGTTATTTCTTAATTTAATAATTTTTAATCAATTCTATTTTTGAGATTTTAATTCAATGATTTACGTTATCCTTTAAACTCACCAATTTTAAGGATACACATCCCGAGTGCTAAAACGATCCTCTACCTTGGAGTGCTCATCAATATGATCCTCCAAGTGGTATTAGCCTTAGGATAGTAAAAACTCAAAATTGGTGAGTGATTTGGGATGGTTGTATTTCGTTAAGACATTGAAATAATTTAAAAAAAAAAATCATCGAATACACCTCATGCGATAACAAAGGATCAACTCATGCTTTTAAATTGAATTCACTTAAGTCTTTAAAATATCAAATAATCCAATCAATTCAAACCAAAGTTGGTCACTTCATAGCCAAATCAACACCATCAAATCACCTTCTTAGAATGCATGTTTCTCAGGTTTCTTCTTAGGTCTATGAGGATCGATAACCCAAGTCGTACTACAATGACCGCTTACACCTTAAAACTTGGGTAAATTTGGACGCAACCAAATTTTGGCGCCGTTGTCGGGGACCCAAGTAAGTTACCTTAGAGACTCATCTTCTTTTCTCACCCCAAATTCTCTGTTCTCACCCTAATTTCTCTTCTCTAGTCCTCTTTCTGTTTCTGTGCGTCCAATGAATCCCAAAACCAATTTTCAATCAACTCTAATGGATTATCTTCCACAATACCCATTGATAGACCAAGGCTATAATCAACTGGAAAATCAATATTTGGAATCAACTCACATAGAGAATTTCATTGACCAAACCTTGATTGAATACACCACACAAGATGAGATGTACAATCAATGGGATGTTGATTGTTTAAAGGATCAATTTTCATACCTCTCGAGGATGATTGAAGAGATCAAACTTAATGAAGTTCATGATGTCCAAACATCTATCAATCCTAATTCTGAAAAAATTCTTGAACATTTGTGTGAAAAAATGGATAAAATGAATTCAGAAGTTTCATCCTTAAGGGTAGAACTACAAAGCATTGAAATGGTTGTGGAACCCATTCTCACTCAGGTTGTCTCTTCCTCATCACTAATACAAGAATCTTGTCTCCCACAAACCTGACATGAATTTATTGAAGAAGCATTGGATTTGGAATAGTTGAAGATAATCATGGAATTGTTGATAGGTGCTTAAATCAAGAGGAAACTGATTTTTTGTATTCACAAGAGAGAAATTTGACATTATGGATGGAGAGTCCTGAATATTCTCTATTGATGATTTTTTGAAAACACCAATCACTGAACAATTGGGAGAAATACCAAACATTGAGCCGATACGCACTCCTGAAATTCAACTAGACACTTTTGGGGATGAATCATGTTGTCAAACGGAACCAATTCTTTCTAAATTTTTTGGAGAAGAAACTGACTTTCATTCAAATTGTCAATCTTCATTAGGAAATTGCAATCGACCAGAACTCAAAATCATTATCCTTCCTTCCCCATACAAGAATTCCATCATAGGTGATACCCACGACCATACTTTATTCATTCATTCTTCTCATGAAAGCAATAATGTTAGATTGAACCTTGACGTCTGAGGCAAGACAAAAAATGCAACTAGATCAACCATTTCTGACATTCCTTGTATCTTTAGATTTATTTTAGAACATGGATTTATACAAGGAAAAGATTATAAAAAAACAATCAATCTCAATCAAGTTGAAGTTGAGAAAGATGGTTTTATTAAAAATTTTAAAGTTGGAATTGGATAAGTTGGGGGGTTCAAGTCAAGCTAACGACGTTAAACAAAAGCGTTGCATGGGAGGCAACCCATGGTTTTCATGTTTCCAATCATTTTGAATCATTTTCTTTTTCATATAATAAATTATCATACACTGTTGACCTATTCTTCTTTTATGAGTAAGGATGGGTATGAAAGGGGAGCACCGTATTCATCCGTGTCACGCGGTGTGATCCCTGAGTAATACCTTACCCAGAAATTTAAAAGACAATGTATCATCAGTTTATTTTATTTTATTTTATGTTTTTGTAAGCATTTAAAAAAAATAGATTGTTGATTTGTTCTTCTTTTATGAGTAAGGATGGGTATGAAAGGGGAGCACCGTATTCATCCGTGT
Organism: Viscum album; assembly: GCA_963277665.1. Classification (NCBI taxonomy): domain Eukaryota; kingdom Viridiplantae; phylum Streptophyta; class Magnoliopsida; order Santalales; family Viscaceae; genus Viscum; species Viscum album. The sequence continues at coordinate 730,711,141 of OY728132.1, read as the reverse complement.
CACGCGGTGTGATCCCTGAGTAATACCTTACCCAGAAAATATAAAGAAGACAATGTATCATCAGTTTGATTTTTAAAATTAAAAAAAAACAAGGAAAACCATAAAAATGTTGATACTTAGTTTTAAATAAATTATTGTGTTTGTTTTGTCTGGTTTGTTCTTCTTTGTATGGTTCAGGAACTATTTTGGGTGATACATGTTCAATCAAGGAGGTGCCTACATCCCCCAAGAAATCAAAGGAGTAATCTGGAGCATCATGAACTTCAACTTCAAAAACCAGGTGAATTTGTTCCATGTTTATCATTTTCAATTTCCTCTTTGAACTCCTCTCCTACCCCCCTTCTAACTTTTCTATTTTTTTAAACACTGGGGACAGCATTATTCTATGTTGGGGGGAGATGAAATAAAAAATGATTTTTTTTAATAAGAAAATGCATGAAAAGAAAAATTTCATTAACCTTGAACATGATAACACACATTGCAAACTCTGAAATTGGATATCAAATAATTTTGCATGCCTTTATTCTGATTTTAATGCAAGTTTAAGTTCATGAGCATAGTTTTTGGAAAGTGCGGTTGTCTGATGTGATTTTTCAAAGTTTACATTTTCATCCTCTTAATAAAAATGTCACAATGCACGTCTACTGGATCATGGGTGTAAATTTGAGTTCTTGGGTCCCTTTCATTATAACATAGGGTTCTGGGGTCACTTTTAGTTTAATTTGAGTATCCAAAAAATAAATAAATAAAAAATTTGAAAAAAAATAATGACCACATAGAGCAATGTTTTGTCCAAATGCGTGGCGTCCGGCACTTGAGAATCGTGACTTCATAGTTGTCTTGCCCAGATTTAGGCTTTATATCTCCATTGTAGAGCATGGAATTGACAATATGTGTGGCGTCCGGCACTTGGGGATCGTGACTCCATAGTTGTCTTGCCCAGAGTTAGTCTTTTCATATCTATTGTGGTTAAAAAAAAGCAAATAAACAAAAAAAAATCAAAAAAAAAAAATTGGATACTCATCTTAAGGTTTAATGTGATTCCCACCTAGCGCTTCCATTTTTTTCCCCTTGAACAATAAAATGAACCCCATATCTTTTGTGATGCACAACACTTTATCATGCTTAATTGGAATTGGATGAAATGTGGCGATGAATTTGAACAAAGGAATGGGCTTGGGCTTGGGCTTGGGCTTGGGCTTGGGATATGCTTATGGACCTAGCTTGTTTTAAATGATTTTGATGGGTTTCATAATTTTTTTGGTATGAGATATTTGGGTGAGCAATGTGCATTAAAATGTTTTTGGAAAAGGTGACTTGAATTTCATATTTGTAATATATTTTGCTTAGAACTAGCAAAACTCAAGTTGGGGGTGTGATTAGTCACTAAAAGTGGCTAATATTCATTGTTAATATCTTTATATTCATTGTTCCAAAGTCCATAAACATTGTTTTTAGCGCATTACATAAATAGAACTTCATTTCTCATCTTAAATGCAATTAATGTTTAAAATGCAAATTTGGGCCCAATCATTCATCTGTTTGTGGATTACATTATATTCATTTTCTGAATTTGATATTTTGGGATATGATTTATCACTTTATTTGGAACATTTTATTTTTTAGGTCCGATGGATAAATCCCAAGGGAAGATGTAGATTTTTGCTCCTGAATGCAGAAATTTACTGGAAAAAGCCTAATGGGCCTAAGGCCCATCAAACAAATGTGGGGCTCACAAACCAAGCCCAATGAAGCTCAAATTTTTACAGTAAAAAGAGAAAAATATGAGGATCATTTTATTCAACTGTGGTCGGAGCTAATTCTGAAGTTTTCATGATGATAAAGTGATCTGAAGTTGAGATTTAAATGGTGGGCCCGACATTATTGCACATAAAGTCGTCCCACCATTTCGACCATAACTTCTAAACGACTGCTCCAAATTTCCTGAAATTTTTACAGCTCATAGAGGACAGAAGGACGAGCATATTTCGCTTCTACAACCCCTCAGGATTCGGCCTCCTTCAATTCCAAATTCACACGTCAAAATGGTGGACGAATCTGGACGAAATTTCCGAGTCAACTTCGAAACGTCAAAATCCCTTAATTTTCTCACCCTCCTTTTGACTCTCTGAATTAATAGAGATGTAATTTATTGTTGGGGGGGTATCTAAGTCTCCAAATATGCCAATATAAGGAGCTTATGCTGAAAGGAATGGGGATCGAATATTTTTGTTTGGAATAGAAGTTTTTATTTTCTTTGAATTGTATGCTTTCATTTTGTAATCGCTTGTCAATTTCTCCCAAGTAAGTTTTTCGTTCACCTTCATTTAATTAATAAAATATCATCATCATCATCTTCTTCTTAATTTCTTATTTATTTTTCCATATCATGTTGATATTGTTGCCTTAGGGAGTGAGGTTATTCACATTATCTTTTGTGAAACTCTTCACACAACGATGGAGTGATTGTAATTTGTTTTCTTCTTCTCCAATTCTACCATCATAAGTCTACTACCCGCTTTCATTGATAGAATAGCATCAATGGAGGGCTAATCCTATAATGGGTTGATCCAAGGGAGTAGCAAGGGGTGAATTGGATGTTATTTCTTAATTTAATAATTCTTAATCAATTCTATTTTTGAGATTTTAATTCAATGATTTACGTTATCCTTTAAACTCACCAATTTTAAGGATACACATCCCGAGTGCTGAAACGATCCTCTACCTTGGAGTGCTCATCAAAATGATCCTCCAAGTGGTATTAGCCTTAGGATAGTAAAAACTCAAAATTGGTGAGTGATTTGGGATGGTCGTATTTCGTTAAAGGAAACACTCTAATTTAAGACATTGAAATAATTTAAAAAGAAATTCATCGAATACACCTCATGTGATAACCAAGGATCAACTCATGCTTTTAAATTGAATTCACTTTTAAGTCTTTAAAATATCAAATAATCCAATCAATTCAAACCAAAGTTGGTCACTTCATAGCCAAATCAACACCATCAAATCACCTTAGAATGCATGTTTCTTAGGTTTCTTCTTAGGTTTCTGAGGATCGATAACCCAAGTCGTACTACAATGACCGCTTACACCTTAAAACTTGGGTAAATTTGGGCGCAACCAACACACTTCGGTTGAAGCACGGAATTGGGAGATTTGTAATCTTGAATCACCAATCTAACTTGTAGATTGACAAGGCAGGAAAGTACAAGAGCAGGGGGGAAACAGGAACAATCCTCACACAACAGAGAGAAACAAAGCATAAGTTCTCTATTACAATCTTGAATGTCATACAAGTGTCATGAGGGTGACTATTTATAGCCAAGGGGTGATGCAATAGTCAAGGGTCTAATACCCTAAAGTCATAAAGGTTAAACCTACTTTGTTCCCTTAAATTCAAAAAGATAAAGTTTACCAAAGACTTTTTGGAAAAATAGCACACAATTTTCCAACTATAACTCACCAAATTTGACTTTGAGTGTCTAGCCCACTGGATTTGACTATTTATAGTCAAGGGGTGATACAATAGTCAAAGGTCTAATACCCTAAAGTCATAAAGGTTAAACCTACTTTGTTCCCTTAAATTCAAAAGGATAAAATTTACCAGACTTTTTTGGAAAAATAGCACACAACTTTCCAACTATAGCTCACCAGATTTGACTTTGAGTGTCTAGCCCACCGAATTTGACTTTGGTGTCCAAAATGTCATTCTAGAATCCACCATGTGGGCAAGGCTTCCAAAATTCGTGCAACCATGTAGGTCAAGCTTTAAACATCATGTTTGGGCTTGAATAAGTGAGATAATAGGCCCATTTGCTCCATCCATGCAAAGCAAGATCCATCGGGCCTTTAATGAAACGAGATGGACGCCCATTTAGCATTCAACCTCTTTAATTTCTCTCGCGACAACGGACCTTGCAAATCCAACTCCTCCACCAGAGCAATCGAATTGGTGCCTTCAACGTGGTTCTTATCACTAGGCTCTTGGAAGATGAGCTTTTCTCATTCCAATTCCTGTTTTTCTGCTTCTAGTAGTTTTTCAATTAGAAGTTTATGAAGCCAACTTGTAGTTTTTACTTCCATTTCTTGTAATCCGATTGATTGAATTGTGAATAAAGAATAGGAGTAAAGATTTCCTTCCTACGGTTCTATCAGTATTGCTCTCGTTTATTAATGCAAGTGGATTATTGATGTTATGTGGTAGTTATAGGTGACACAGCTAAATGAAGTGGTTGTGAAGTTCAGGAATATCATATTTGCCCATTGATTCCAATGCTTGCCTAGTTCTTGTCCTTGATTCCTATTATATCTCTGCTAGGCTGATTCTGTACGCGTCTATGTTTGCATATTTATTTCACATGGATGTTGAATTGTTTGGGAATATGATCCTACCAAGTACTCTCAAGTGCTCAGCCCTCTACAGTTTTTATAAGTTGTTTTACAGGATAGTTCGATGGAGATTGGGATGTTGTTGTTCAGGTGGCTTGAGTGAAGTCCTAGGAGGTTGTTCTTGCATTATCTTTGGTTGCGTTGTATACGTTGACATATAGTGATAGATTAAAATGGAATTGATTGGTGGTTTCTCTTTATCTTCCTGAGATTTATGAAGGTAATGTCTCTCAATCGTGTGTTGAATGCCGTTGGTGCTAGTCACCAGGTTGTGGCCTATTGGAGACGGGCTTCAGCGGTCACACTTGTCTTAACTATCAGCCTAACAGGGTTCCGGTGGGGGCAGATCATGACACCTACAGTCAAATGGGCTTTCCGTATGAGATCTGTAAGCAAAAGTACTTCTGTAAGAGATTGTCGGCGGTGTTTCTCATGGCTGTAAGTGAAAGGCCTCTTGTATGAAACAATAACTAAGCGGCTTTACAAAGAATTGTTAAGTGCAAGGTCATGTGTATTGAAACGAGCCATGCAAATAATTAATTTCCATATCTGTTTGGGCCGCCCAGAAAACATCTCCTTCAACCCGTTAAGGGACCCTACAGCAAGGATTACCGACACAGCTATTCATTGAAAACATCTGAGCCCCCACCCAAAAGAATGGGGAAGTTATTGCATATTCATTGTAGGAGAAGAAAAGGGAAGAGATTTTCACAGTTGAATCAACCCATTTCATGGTGCTTCGATATATTTATAACTCTCATGTTGCAACATAAAAGCAGTGACTTAAGCGTCATCATGTGCGATAACAGTGAGTTGTGCATGCTGTGGATTAGCTACTCGTATGGGGAGTGAACCACATTAAATCTGGTGTGCGCTGTGTGTGTGCGCTGTGAGTTATTTCTGTCATTGTTGTGTCTGGTTGCTTATGCATGCTATGAATTGTTCTTGTGAACACGAGAACAAGATCTTATATAAGGAAAATGTGAGTGGATAAAGTTTTAAGAAGAGTGCTAAAATAGATACGCATTAATTCATGTCCTCATATCTGAGAACAATGCTCCCGAAGCACACAAATAACTCACAAGGGTTCATCTGACTGACCTCACGGAAAAAGAATTTACTTGAGAGAGACGAGTCTGCCATTTCAATTATACCAGCAGCCAGCACATCAGCAGACCTTTCCATTTCCTGTAATGCAAAAAAAAAAAAAACAAGCTCGAATTATAAAGATTATTATGCATGCGCCATAAACACAGCGCTAATGCACAAAGAAGCACCCGATCAAAAAATAGCTTTAGTAGAATATTATATGTTCAAAAGAAGGAACAGTCAGCTGACTATGCAGCTTAGAGATTCTTCCTATAGAACACATGGCTGATGCTTTCTATGCCATGGAAATTTATGCTAGTATTAGTTAGCCAACCCAGCTTACATTTTCCTAGAATATTTAGATATTTGAAAATGGGTTTGACTGGATCAATGGTTTGACTAGGTCCATGGTCCATGGTCAATGGTTTGAATTGTATTTATATTCCGATCCATATCTTTATTTTCTTCATCTATAAATAATAGCAACCCAACCTCACTTAGAGGAGGGTATTCTCCTACTACACCAAGAATAGAGGTTCGGAGGTGCAATGAGAAAAACAGAGGCCAACAACTCTCGTAAAAAATATAAAAAAATAATATAGTTAAACTCTCATATGGTTGGTGGTGAGTGCAATATCAAAAGAAAAAACAATCATAGAGGCAACCACCTCTTTGAGAATAGCGCCATCTAGATATGTCTTGGTATGAACATGGAAACGCCCATCCTTCTTGGTTTCTTGCAGTGAGTGGCCTCGCATTGCTTTTGAAACAGCAATGGCCAGCTTCTCATGGCGATGCAATGCATGCAAGCCTCCAACCATAACCACTTCCTGCCCATGATGAACCATCTTCTTAACCTGGAAAAAAACAGGGAAAAGGAGAAAGCATAAACAAATAGGCACACAAATTCTAGATGCAATGCTGCAACTCAAGGATCCAATTTGATGAGAGCTGCATTCTAATCTCCACAGATGAATCCAAAAATTAAATGCTAGCATATTAACTGTTGGGAAAAAATGAAATTTAGAGGGTTTAATATTTAAAGATATTGCTATAACTTTAGTTTAATGTGATGAAATGCTTCTACTTCATTCAGCCATTTGGCAATGTTCAGTGTTAAAAAAGATGGATCATTTTCCAGCTCTGGCAGACTAGAATGTACACTGAATTCTCGGTGTTAGGCAAACTGGTGGACCACGTGCCTCTGAAAGCAAGAAGAATGGAGAGTGCAATGAGGAAGAAGAACTTAAAGACCCAAAGCCCACAAATTCCATGGATCCGTTGCATGGAATTGGTGGCCCAATGACAAGAGGAAGGTTGAAGGGGATGAAAGAGGCCTTGCATGGCCTCATTTGGAATTTACAAGAGGATGCATGGGAGGAGCAAATGGGCCTATAATCACACTTATTCAAGATCAAAAAGGAACTCCATTGGCCCACCCAAGTGATCCTACAAATTTCAAGACGCTTGCGTTTTTTAATAAATGCATGGTAGACTTATCGAAGGAGTGATAAACCATTATGGAGTCATTATAATTGGGGTTTTAAGGGGCAAGTGAATGCCTCTGCCGCCCCTCTACCCTTCAGGTGTGGCCTTCTGCAGCTCCCAGCCGCAGCAACCATTGCGGCCCTCCGCAGCTTCAGGCGCAACCTTCCAGCGCCGACCCCCTGCTGCATCTGCACTAGCGCGCAGCCCGCACAACACCAGCCCCCTCGCTCATCTCCGACATCACCCCGCATAACCCTGCCCCCTCGCTCTCCTTGCTGGGTGTACGCGACTTCAGATCCGCCTCTCTGCCACAGATCCGGTCTCTGCTGGAACTTTTCACTGCTGCCCAACCTCTTTGCCACTCCAAGCGGGACTCTTTGCCTCTGTCGGGCCTCACAGTTGGTGCATGCTACTACTGCGAGCATGCCACTGGAAAGTGGGTTCGTTTTCCAGAAAAAGTGAGGTGAAGATAAAATTCAAGAGTGAAAAAAAATTCAAGAGTGAAAAAAATAGATAAAGGAAAGTGGGTTCGTTTTCCAGAAAAAGTGAGGTGAAGAGAACATTAATGAGCGAGAAAGTGTTCTTACTTGTTAGCAAGGATGGTTATCTTGCAATTAACGGCCTTTATCATTCTTTGCCCTCTTATGTTGTGTCTTGGCTGCAAGAATATGGTGATTTGTTTCCTGATGAAACATCCGATGGATTGAGCATAAGATTGACTTCACTCTTGGAGTTGCAATTCCGAGAGGCTGGCATAGAGTTTATATGAAGGAAACAGGAGAGATCCAACACCAAGTTGAATAACTCGTGAAAAGGGATTTGAGAAGCATTGAGCATAAGATTGACTTCACTCTTTGAGTTGCAATTCCGAGAGGCTGGCATAGAGTTAATATGAAGGAAACATGAGAGATCCAACACCAAGTTGAATAACTCGTGAAAAGGGGTTTGTGAGAGAAAGCATGAGTCCATGCGCTGTTCCGGTGATTCTAGTGCTGAAGAAAGACGGATCATGGCAAACATGCGTAGATCGTCGAGCCATCAACAAAATAACAATCAAGTATCGATATCTCATCCCTCGAATTAATGACATGTTTGATGAGTTACATGAGGCTACTTTGTTCTCAAAAATTGGTCTTAAAAGTGGCTACTTTGTTCTCAAAAATTGGTCTTAAAAGTGGTTACCACCAAATTTGAATGAAATGAGGTAAATGAAAAACTACTTTTAAAACTAAGTTTGCCTTCTTTGAGTGGTCAGCTAGCCATTTGGTTTAACTAATGCGCCAAGCACATTCACGAGTTTAATGAACCATGTCTTTCATTCATTCATTGGAAATTTTGTGGCTGTCTATTTTGAGGCTAAATTGGTATATAGCAAGACCTTGATGACCATGTTGAACACTTGTGTTTAAAAGGCATGCATCTTGGCTGAAATTCGTTGAGACTTTCCCCTGCGTGATCAAGCACAAGAAAGGTAAGGAAAATGGTGTTGTTGATGCTCTTTCTCAAAGGTATGCTCTTCTTACATCTCCTCATGCTAGATTAGTTGGTCTTGAGGGAATGTATGAAACTGATGGTGATTTTTCTAAAATTTAGAAATCTTTTGAAAAACATGGCTTTAAAGACTTTCACAAAAATGATAAGTTTCTTTTCAAAAGAGATAAATTATGCATTCCAAATTGTTCAACTCGGGAATTGCTTGTAAAAGAAACTCATGGGGGTGGTTTAATGGGTCATTTTGGTTTTGATAAAACTTTGGCTGCTTTGCTTGAACATTTTTATTGGCCAAAATTGATAAAGGAGATGTTGTTATTTGTGCAAAATGTTTGCCTTGTAAGCATGAAAAGTCTTGAGTACAACCTCATGGCTTGTATTCTCCCTTACCCATTCCATCCCGTTGATATTTCTATGGATTTTGTGTTAGGATTGTCTCGATCACAATCCATAAAAGATAGCATCTTCATTATTGTGGATAGATTTAGTAAAATGACACATTCCATTGCATGCTCAAAAACCAATGACGTTATTCATATAACACTTTTTTTTCAAAGAAATTGTGAGATTACATGGACTACCCAAAACCATTGTAAGTGATTGGGATGTGAAATTCCTTACTCTTTTCGGGAACTTTGTAGAATAAATTGGGAACTTGTTCTTGATTGTTGCATGCCCTCAAACATATGGGAAAACTAAAGAAATAAATCAAACTCTTTCTACCCTCTTGCATTCAACAATCCAAAAAAAATCTAAAAAATTGAGAAAAATGTTTGTTACGCATAGTGTTTGCATATAATCAGGTCATGCATTCCGCTACTCACTTCTCACCATTTGAAATTGTATATGGCTTTAACCCAAAGACTGTTAGATATTCTATCATTGCATACTAATGAGGTTGTTGATCTTGCAGGTGATAAAAAGGCGAAACTTGTCCGGGACTTTCATGCCCAAGTGAAAGCCAACATTTAAAGAAAAAATGAACAATATGCAAAGCAAGCAAACAAGGGTTGGCACAAGGTTGTGCTTGCGCCCGAAGATTAGGTATGGGTGCATTTCAGGAAGAAGAGATTTTTAGCCCAAAGAAAGTCCAAACTACATCCCCAAAGAGACAGATCATTCCAAGTTTTGGAGAGGGTTAATCACAATAGATATAGGATTGACCTACCAAATTCTTCCGGGAATGTTAGTGCAACTTTTAATGTTGCTAATCTTTCTTTGTTTGATTATGTAGATTCAAGGACAAATCCTTTTCGGGAGGGAGAAAAATCCTTTTCGGGAGGGAGAAAAATGATGGAGCGGGTGCCTTTAAAAGCAAGAAGAATGAAGAGTGCAATGATGGAGCGGGTGCCTTCTAAATCCCCTTTTCACATCTTTTTTATTCCAGTTATCTATATTTCATTGCTAGCATTTTCCCCGTCAAGCCAACAAATACTACACCCCATACCATATTTGCATAACAAGCTCAAGGATTCAAACCATTTGGATTGGATGATTGGGTACCATTATATTTACCAATTAAAAAAAACATCATTTAAATTGAAAAAAAAAAGTTACATGTTATCCCATCCTCAAGTTATCATTCAATCATGCACAACAAAGTGAATGAAGTAGCAATCTGCACTGCATTAACAAGAACCAATCTGCCCATGAACTGAATGGGTTTAATAAATCATAATTTGTTAGGTAGTGGGGCTGTCCGTATGAGGCAGGTGTGTGTGTAACTGTCAGGGGCATATTTGTCTTTCTTTTATTAGTTTGTTGAAGTAGTTGCCTGGGTTGTATTAGGAAGTGGTTGGCCCTATTAATAGGTGGGGATGGCTGTAGGTGAGAGGTACGAATCATTTTCTGGATTCTGCTGCTTGGTAGCTGCTCGAGAGCTGATCCTTGGGAGGATACGGCTTGGGCTTAAGGAGAGTGGTCTTCTCTGGGAGCACTTCTTTCTCTATTCCTTCTTCTTCCTCTTCTCCCTTCTACTATATCTCCATCTCATTCTTCTTCATCTTCTTCTTCTGTAATTTTTATTCCTGATACTGTAATAAGAGAACCTATTGTGCTATTGTTTAATTCTTTCTTCCCTAATTCATGTTGTGTGGCCATTGTTAGGCAAGTGACCTAATAATTTGGTTCTCTCGTTGCTTGAACTGAAGTTCTGGAGGACTCAAGTGGCAGCAGAACCAGGTATGTGCGGTATAGAGGAAATCGCAATAAAGACCCGGATTTTCCATGTAATTTTTTTTTATTGTATGGAACTATTCAGAGGCTGCGAAATCTGACGGCGTTTGATTCCAATGCCCGATGTGCCAGGAACGGAATTTTAAACTTCTTAAGGTACGTTCAGTAAACATGAAGCTGGAAATCCTAACTTTTGAACCGGTGCTCGGAATTGAAATCTGAGAGCACCGTTGAACTCGCAGCGCCGAGATTCGCTTAAGGGAGCCTTAACCTCAACTGCAGTGGGTTGAGAGAGGAAGTTGGTTTTTGCAGTTTTCGTGGAGGATTAATAAAATAAATCTAATTTATTTTAAATATCTTCCACCTCTCTTTTAAGTTTTGGTGGCGGGGACCACAACGGGTGGTCGGGCATTTAATGCAAGACATTAAATGCCCAGTTACACAAAAATATGTAACCACCCTACATGCAATTAAGGAGGTTCATTAATTGCACCAATTAATGAACTCTTAATTATGTGTTGTAAACCTCTTCTCTCTTTTTGGTTTTTGAATTGGTTGGCAAAGGAGTGGTGTTTTTGGAGAGGAGGATTTTGGAGGAGCCTCTTGACGAAGAACGGATCCATCAAGCAAGAACCAAAGATCGTCATTTGAGCGGCATTGTTGGAGGCTTGCTTCGGGATCGACGAACACCGACCCATCTTCAAACGCGGGACGCTCTCCAACGACTCACGAGGTAGGGTTTTGTCTTGTTTAAATTTCAAGAGCTGTTGAATCAATTATCTTCTCCCTTGCTAAGATGCTAACGCGGAGGGCGCGGGCCAAACGAACAAAACTCAGTCCCTCCGCCTCTTCTTTTATCGTTGCGTTCTACACGGGTGAATTTTTGGGTTGGACGGAACCCAAATATGAGGGTCAAGCAGCAAAGGAGACGACCCGAGAAGCCCGAAGGTGCGAACGGATGAAAAAACGGACCATCGGGGCTCACCCAGTGGCCCGCGGAAGACCGCCAGCTGACCGCGTTGTCGTGACGCGTCAAATTGATTATGTTTTTAAAGTTGATTTATAGTCTAGGGCAGACCCTAGGTCGTCTCTCAAGGAGCGTTGATAGGTTTTGAGTGTGTATTTTTAATAAGAAGAACAAAAGAGGAGGGTGATTTTGTAAACAATTTTAAGAAAGTAACTTAATGTAAAGAGTTGTAAAGTTGAAAGACAAAGCGAATTTTGAAAAATATGAGATAAATAAGTGATTTTTGCTAAGTTGCTGCAGCACTTGAAGAATTCCTTGTTCTCAATTGGTTATTAGATTTTGTTGTAATCCTTTGGTTGAAGGATGACCAAGATCTCGGTTCCCCTCTTTCCTCTTAAAATGATGCACAAAGAACCACCCCTTGACACAACAATCGTGTTGTCAAGGTTTAGACCTCAAGCATAGAGTGAGGTCTACCAAAGCATACTGAAATCTCATGTATGTGTGAGAGAAAGAGGATGTTTGTGTTGTCCAATCGGAACAACCCAAAACTCTCACTTGAATCTCAACCCAATCGGTATTGAAATGAGAAATGTTTCACTTAATTAAACCAAATCAACGCATTTAGAGAAGAAGCACATAAAGATTAAACATAAGTGAAATAATTCACACACAAATTACACAAAACCAGTAGAATATAAGGTGTCGGAACTCCCTCTTCAAGTGTGTAGCTCCCTCGCAATGATCACTCACCGTTTAGCTCGACATCGAGAGGAGGAAGCTCGGGTGGAACTCCTTCTTCATTATTGATCCCCCTATGAGGATAGGGGCCTCTAGAACTTCAAGGATGAGAATGACACTCTTCCAGGACTCCAAAATGGTAGAGTTTCACTTCTGGTTCGAACATAAAAATGAGGTGTCCGTGATGCCTTTTTATAGCCAAAATGGGACATGGTTTTGGGCACCCTGTTTTTGAGATAACACTTGTGTCTCGATTTTGGAATAGTAGAAATCCCTATAACAACTTGACCAAAAGAGAAGAGTTGTTGGCCGACCTCTTTGATTGTATCCCTGTCGAATTTGGCGGCCATTAGACAACTGGATTGGCAGATATGGTCAAAAGACCGAAACAAACTTTTGAATTCAGGCAAATTATGTCCCCTGGACAGAATGGTTCGGATGGGCCACCAAATGGCCGAATTCGGTTTCGGTTCCTCAATAAGAGTTGTATCCCATGATGTTTTGGAGAGGACCACCAAGTTTCAACCCATTTGGATGCACGGAATTCTCGTACTGTTCAAAACAGTGGATAAATGTCCAGATGTCCAGATGTCCATGGGATGTCATGCAGTTTGGCCCATTTTTCTTTTGGATGATCTTCGGGCCTCAAAATCACCTCCACCTTCAATGAAAATATCAAAACAAGTATAATTGCCCTTTTTAACGGTGATAAACATTAATTCATTGAATAAAACATGAAGTGCAATTTATTATTATATTTTGAATATTTATTACAAAACTAGTTTAAAACAGCGGTGTAAGGGTGGAATTGAATATTGAATCGCTATGCGATCACGGGCGCGGCACCAGCGACTGACGCCGGCAGGCGATAGCGGCAGCCAGCACCGGGCGACCGCGGAGATGGTGGCGGCGCGCCATCGCGCGCCGCAGGAGGAAGCCACGGCGGTCAGCAGGCGGCCGACACAGGGCAGACGTGGAGATGGTGGCAGCGCGCCATCGCGCGCCGCAGGAGGAGGCCACGGTGGTTGAGCAGGGTTGCCGGCACCGACCGGCTGCAGAGGCGGAGCGGCGCGCCATCGCGCGCCCCTGAAGGTGGTCGCGGCTCAAAGTCGCGGCAGAGTCAGGGACCCGCTCCATGCGGGTCCTGCGGGCGACCAGGCGGCGCCACGTGGCGTCGCCGCTCCAAATCCCGAACGGCTTAGCCGTTCGAGAAAAAGGGAGGACATTTCCCCCCGTGCCAGCTAGGGCAGGCCCCGCGCCCCTCTGCGGGCCGGGCCGGACCGCGGCCCATCAAGCCGAGCTCATCGCGGCCCAGGCCGATTCGAGTCGGGTCGGACCGGACTCGGACCCATCCAGACTCAATTTCGCTTAAAATGTCATAACTTGAAATCCAAACATCTGTTTGATGAACCGTCTGCGGCACTGGGATCCTTGGAGCAAGACGGTCCTTTTGGTATACTCCACTTGAATTTTGGAGAAAGTTGGAGTACGACCGGGTTGGATCGAACCCGAATCCAACCGGGCTCTCGGTACTGAAATGCTTATAACTCACAGACCAAGCGTCCAATTGACGCACCATCTGTCGCGTTGGAATCCTTGCAACATGGCGGTCCTTTGGGTTACTCCTTTGTGGAACTTAGTGGCGGTCGAGGTACGACTGATATCTCGAGGAGCAAATTCTACATAACTCGAGCGCATCGGGTGCAGGGAATCCTGTGGCTGACTGTCTATGAAGTAGCAACCCTGCGTGGATCAGCATCATAGCGACCCTATGTGGATCAGCATCGTAGCTACCCGACGAGGACCAGTTTTAGAGCGGCCCGTCGAGTATCAGCATCTAGCGACCCTGTGTGGATCAGCATCTAGCGACCCTGTGTGGATCAGCATTCCAACGACCCTGTGTGGATCAGCATTCCAACGACCCTGTGTGAATCAGCATTCCAACAACCCTGTGTGGATCAGCAGTAGCGTGACCCAACGAGGACCAGCCTTACAGTGGCCCGTCGTTGAATAGCGACTTACGTCTAAGAGTAGATCGATAATAGAACAACTTCTTTGTGGATCAGTTGTGGAACTTCTAAATGGAATAAGATGATATAGTTTAAGACTAATCATCTATATTCTTGATCACTGAGTTGTATACCTGGTTTGAGCTGAGTCCTTTGCTTTGTGCTTTGTGATTGAGATCATACTTTGTGGTTTTCCTTTGTGGAATTCTGAGAGACCTTCGGGGGTCTCGGGATCCCTACTGAGTATTGTTATACTCACCCCTACACGGGCTTCGCCCGCACCTTGTTGTGTCTTGTGCAGACGACGGACAGGTTTGACCGAGATTTGGGAGTCGGGACTGGACGGTGCTCGGAGGTGGACCTTTAGATGTGACGAGCCGCAGTGACAACCGACCGTGAGTTGTACCTACCCTTCAGGTAGGAAGTAGACGATTCCAGGAGCTGTTTTTCTGTTGTAGTTGTACTTTTCAATTGGGTTTGTATTCCGACCCTCTTTACTTACAGTACACACCCCCTTTTTACTATACAGATTTACTTTGTGGTTTGCATCCTGTTGTATACTTGGTCTGTGTGTTTGCAGGTTTAAAGGCAATGTCTTCCCATTTACAGGGATATGTTTTTCGGTGCTAGTCGTCAACCCCTGGCTTATAGAAGGCGGGCTTGGGGTAGTCACAGCACGGATCCCGGGGGACGGGTCGTGACAATCGCAGTAGCAGTTACGGACGCAGTTGCTACTAGCGTTGTAGTTGCAGAAGATGTGACTTGCAACAGTTGAGAATGCATGACAACAAAAAAGACGCGAACAAAGGTGCATAAACGGCATTGGACGAACGCTGAGTATGAAACGAGTCGCGTAGGCGCAGCAAGAAGAGAGGAAAAAAAGTTGCAGCAGCGGATGATCGTAGAAGAAAGTAAACTCAAGAAAGCTCAAGAAGCGAGAAGCAGAACGAGTTCGAGAAAACGGTTCTTGATCGAAGCGTCCCGATCGCTGGAGACCAATGCTGGAGTCGCGAAATCAGGAAGTGTGTGCGGTGATGTCGTTCGGTGCTGGCCAAACATTGGAAGGAGGTTGGGACATCATAGCGGTTGTTGTGTTAAAGTTGTTGGAGTAGTTGTTCAGCAGGACAGTCTCTCCTCTTTACTATCACCGCTGGGGAAGACAGTCGTCGCTGGTCTAATTGCGTGTTGTGTGAGGGAAACGATCGCTAGTTGCAGACTCTGTTAGTGGTCATTGGAGCAAGTACGACTCCTCTGGGAGGAAGACGAACACAGCTAGTCGTAGCGGTGTGTCGCGCATGCAGGGAAACGCTCGCTGGGCAGAAACGTACACAGGTGAAAAAAAAGAGAAAAAAAAAAGAGAGAGAAATAGGAAAATTAAAAATAACAGAAATAAAGAAGAGACCGACTCTGAAGCACCGGCCGACTGTTGTTTTTGATCTTTCGCTGGAGAATTTTTGTTGCAATTAGGAAGTGCGAGGTTGACTTGAGGGCCTCCCTCTTTGAGGGTAGCTGATTATGGACTCAGGAGTTACAAAAGACGGCGCTGGAGCGGTTTTTCAGTGTACAGACAGAGCATTTGCTGGAGCTTCAGTCATCTATGAATGCTTTTGCTAAATTGCAGGCGGAGCACACAAGGCAAGACCATGAGGAACCACAGTATCTGCGGGATCAACTTTGCGAACTGGCAGAGTTAACGTTCCGAGGAGCAGCTTGTTCCTGGATTTTCGGCATCTTTGATTGTTGAAGCAGTGCATCCGAGTGTACCTCAGACAGGACAACTGTGGCAGGAGTGCGTTGATGATCCTACGAAGATAGTTGATCCGAACACTGGTTGTATTGCTGAAAGTGGGCGTGGAATTATTACTGTTACTGCTAAAGATTGGCTGCGAGCTTTGTAATTTTGCCGGAGGCAACAGGCATCCAGCTTACAAGTGCAGAAACCATTTTTGCACGTTGGACCATAGTCTCCTGAAGAGGGTAGAGGGCTTGGAGCAGGTAGAATCCAGCTTAGTGCATCCGGTAGAGATTGCAATTAATGCTGGATTTTGTGTGAGGCAAGTTGCTACAACGCGGGGCATCCAAAGCAGCCTAAAGAAGTGGAAATTAATGTTGAGGGGTTGGCTGGAATTTAGGGTGAAATGAAGTCTTATTGTGCCTCAAAGCAACAAGAGTTCACTAAACTTGTTGTTGGGGACCGAAGGGAGGACAAAGAGGATCACGATCCACCACATCGAAAGGAATTTCATCATGTTCCAGAATCAAGGGTAGGCCATGTTGTTTTGTTACTTCGGTCACCACCAGAGCCACCATCAATATGTCGGGCAGTCCACTTTGGGGACAAGATGGTTTTTCAAGGGGAGGTAATGTTAGGTAGTAGTGTTATTCGTATGATGTGTGTGTGTGTAACTGCCAAGGGCATCTTTGTCGTTTCTTTTATTAGTTTGTTGGGGGTAGTTGGTTGGTTTGTTGTATTAGGAAGTGGTTGGCCCTATCAATAGATGGGGATGGCTGTAGGGGAGAGGTACGAATCATTTTCTGGATTCTGCTGCTTGGTAGCTGATGGAGAGTTGATCCTTGGGAGGATACGGCTTAGGCTTCAGGAGAGTGGTCTGAGCACTTCTTTCTCTATTCCTTCTTCTTCCTCTTCTCCCTTCTACTGTATCTCATTCTTCTTCATCTTCTTCTTCTGTAATTTCTGTTCCTGCTGTTGTAATAAGAGAACCTATTGTGCTATTGTTTAATTCTTTCTTCTCTAATTTCTGTTGTGCAGCCATTGTTAGGCAAGTGACCTAACATAATTGGTCAAAGAAACAAGATTAAACCAAAAAACAAATAAAATGCACGTATGTAGCTTAAGCTCTTCCTCAACATCGTGAGTGATATCTTGAAGGTCACCAAATGAGTTACTTCATCCCCCCAATCAATAACATTATATAATATAATAATCAAAATGGCTGTACAAAAGTGTAGAGTCAATGACTCACTTCTTTCTTTATTTCAGAAATCATAATGCACTTTATATTACAATGATCTAACTTGAAGTTTTTGTTGGTCATTATGTTTATGCAAAATGAGCTTTTGGTAACTTAAATACCGGAGCTCTAAAACCGTTTTATGAAAATCCGGCGATATGAAGATTCATGTCAGATTACTTCAATTAGATTCAGAAGCACTATAGCGGTGTAGATCTAACTCGTCAGTAAATGAAGCAACATGCTAAGTTCATCGGTAGATAAAGAAATTGTTGTCAATGCAGTTACAACTGACTCCGAGTTTTGCGGAATACAACCATTGAGTTTGTTACAACTTTGCTTATAAATAAAGTCGAACCTCGAGCGCCAGAAGAACACGTGTGATATGAATGATCATTTGGATCGAGCATTCTAAAAGTTATTGTTCGTTTTGAAGCTTTGCAATTTCTTGTTGCTAAGAGCGCTTTTGATTAGTGTAATTTTTATTTCTAAGCGCTTTAGCTAAGAGTTGTCATTATGTGAGGTTTGTCTTGTAAAGCTCTTAGTATTTCTGTTGTAATTGTTTTTCTACCAATCCTACATAATAGAGGGCTTCTTGGGATAGGAAGGCAGGAATTTCCGATCATCTGATCGAGGGCTTCCATAGCTAGGAAGACAGATTTGGGGATACCCTATGACAGATTTAAAGTCGTGGATGCCTTGCATCTGATTTAAAGATCTACCTTCCACTTTGGTTTAAAAGTGTGGTTTTAATAATATACTTTTAAAGAAGTATTTGGTTTGTTAACTAATACTCTGTGTTCTGTTCTTTGAATTTCCGTAACTCTTTCATCAGTAATATAAAATACCAATCATTTTATTTCTTTTGTGCTAACTGTATTTCATACAGTTTATAATTTTGTTACTCTGATCTATAATTTTAATCGGTAATGTGAAAAACCGATCAACATGATACTTGAAGAGGACAAAAATTGTAAGTTTGTTTTAAAACTACAATCCCCTCCCCTCTGGTATTTTATTTGTCATCATACCTTGGCACAACATTTGGTATGAGAGCTTGTCTTTAACTTTATTATGAGACTAAATTACAAGCTTTTACTTCAAATTGTATTTTCGTTAGTTTATCGAATTTTCAACTCAGTTTCCTTACACTAGCCATGTTGATAGAGGAAAGACAGTGATGGCAGGAGTACCAATTATAACACTCCAAAACTTAAATCCTACCGGACCAACTATTTTTTATGGAGTTGATTATGATTACTGGCATGATCATATGAAATGCTATATCATTAATACCGGAGTTGACAATTTTATCAGGCTGACAGGAGACTATAAAGTTCCAAAGAAGGATATAATTCAATTCTCTTGAGAAAAAAAACTAGAATATCGAGTAAATCATAAAATTCATAATACTCTATTGTATTCTATGACTAGGAAAACTATAGCCAGATATCTTCATGTGAAATGGCAAATAGAATTTGGAAGAAGCTAGATATAACAATTTTTATAGCTTCCAAAATTTTAGAAACTCCGAGAGCTATGCTTAAGAGCTGACTATCAAACCTTTGATTTTCTGTCTGAAGAAACAATAACTCAAATGCATCTAACGCTTTATGACTATAGTAAACAGTTTACAGTCTTGGGGTGAAAAAAAGTTATCGGAAGATTAACTCATTGAAGCATTCGCTTCTACTTCAAGTAACCTTAATCCTCGTACCTTTAATATTTGTGCTAACACTTCTAAATCTCTTGTTTCAAAAAAGAAATGTAAGCATACAGACTATAGTGATTCAGAAGACAATAACAATAAACTTTCCCAAATCACAAAACGGATGAATAAGCTTGTCGGTAATTCAAATTTCCGGAATGTTCATCGAAAAGACAAGACAGAAAAGACGAGAAAGAATCTTCAGAAGTTAAATGTTGTGAGTGTAAGAAGGAAGGTCATATCAACCCTGATTTTCCTAAACCGAAGAAGAAAAATAAAAAGCCAAGAAGGTATTCTAAAAGGAAAGGAAAAAAGCTTGAAAGTCTTAGATGCCTGGAGCGCTAGTGAAAGTGACTTCAGACAATTCATCAGAAGAAAGTGGAGCAGAAAGCCGGAAAATAATTGGATTCTAGTCAAATATTCCAAGGAATGAAAAATGTTTCATGGCAAAGTTAACTGCAGAATCTCTTACAAATTTAAATCTTGGTTTCAAATTCATTTATAATACTGAAGATGATTATTCAACTTCATCGGAAGATGAAAAAGATGATCCATCGGATGTTGAAAAAGTCAATTCATCAAAAGACGAAGAAACTTTACCTGTTATAGCTTAAATGTATGTAACCCATATGAATGAAGAAAATAATAAACTAAAAAATACCTGAGTTTACTAAAGCAAAACTTATTAAAGCTAATAAAAGAATTATGAAATTAACTTCAAAATTTTCAAAACATTCTATTGAATTAGATTCAAAAACTAATTCTTGTATGAATTATGTTGATCGGAATTTAGTTGCTCGAAAATCGGAGGAAGATAATCAGAATTTGACTGTTCAACTTAAATTTGAAGTTTGTTGTTTAAAGAAACTTTTCTCTAACTTTACTTTTGGCAAAAAAAAATTGATAAAATGTGTTGAAGGATGTGAGTCCCACATCGAAATTGAGGCATCATGTTATCTTTACCATTCACTATAAATAAACACCAAGACCTCCCTTGGAAGGGTATCTTGGGTATTGGGTCCAATCTCCTCCCTTCTAACATGTATCAAATGAGGTTCTCTAACCCTAGTCCTCCCTCCCCAACCCCCCCCCGCCCACCTCCCCGTGCCTCTCCCTCCCGACGTGACACCCCCCCCCCCGCACGCGCGTCCGATCTTCCCTGCGCCGCTCTTCTCCCACGGTCGTGTCAGCTCCCGCCGTTCCCCTCCTAACACCGCTCCGCCCTAACGGCACCCCTGCGCGACAGCTCCTCCGCCCCCACGGCACCCCTTCCGCCACGAGCTCCTATGTGACGGCCTCCTGCAAGCCCCCCCCCCCCCCCCCGTGCATCACCCCTCCAGTCGGTGCCCCCCACCTTTCCTATGCGCCAACCCCTCCACACCTCCTGTGCGCAATCCCCTCCAGCCGGTGGCCCCTTTCCTATGCACCAACCCCTCCGCACCGCATATGCGACGCCCCAAAATGCACAGTCGCGCCCCTCCACCATCTATGTTTTACTCGGCCCTAGCTCTCGCCTGTCCTGCTGCAACTAATCATGCCCTCCAACTTCACTATCGTCTTTGGTCATCCACCTGCCCCCATTCTTCAAAAACTTTTTCTGGAGTTGGGACCTCTTATTCCTTTTGAATGTGAGTCTTGTCACTACGCAAAGCATCACCGAGTCACTTATGTTCCCCGAGCAATCCCCCCGTGCATCCACTCCTTTTCATTTAGTTCATTCAGATATTTGGGGGCCCGGTCTTAGTCCATCTAAACTGGGTTGTCCGTATTTTGTACTTTCATCAATGATTTTTCACAAATGACTTGGGTCTATTTGCTAAAAAATCATTCTGAAACCAAAAGGAATATTTTAACTCAACATGAATATATTAAAGATTTGCTCAAATGTCTTGGTTTTGATAATGCATCAAACATAAGAACTCTTGTAGCAACTTTTCTCAAACTTGATCTTAATAAAACCAGTAAATCGGTAGATCAAAAACTTTATATAAGTATGATCGAAAGTTTACTATATCTTACTGCAAGTCGACCAGACATAATATGTTTTCAGTATGTTTATGTAAACTAATCCAAAAGAATCTCATTTGAAAGTCGTAAAACGCATTTTCAAATACCTTAAAAGGTGTTTAATAACTTGGATTATTTTATTCTTCCAAAAAAGATTTTGTTTTAAAAAGTTACTCAGATGCCGATTTTGGAAGTGGTAGGTTAGATAGAAAATCCACTTCTGGAACATGTAATTTCTTAGGATAAGTTTTAGTCTCTTGGTTCAGCAAGAAACAAAATTTTGTAATATTTTTCACTGCTGAAGCAGAATATGTAGTAACCGAAAGATGTTGAGCTCAAGTGTTGTGGATGCAACACACACTTACAGATTTCTATTTGAGTTTTACTCAAACTCCAATTCTTTGTGATAATACTATTGTCATTTCCATATCTAAAAACTCAACACATCACTCGCGAGCAAAACATATAAATGTAAGATATCATTTCCTTAGAGAGATCACACAAAGATGAGATATTATTCTTGACTTTATCAGAACAGAAAATTAGCTTACCGATATTTTTACAAAACCACTTCTAATATATTCAAATTCATTAAACAGAAGTTTGGAATGATCAACCTTAAGTAATTTTCAATCCACTTCTTGTTCATCTATCTCCTTATAATAAGAACTCCTCTGGTAAAAAAAAAAGGGAGAAAATTTTTCAAAACTCATCTTTTTTTCAAACTTATCTGATTTTCAATTTTTTATCATTTTTTAAACTTTTTCTTGAATCGTTCTTGAAAGAGGAAGATCGTCCATTATTTCTGAAAGATAACTTCAAGAAGGTTTAATCTTTTCAACTATATCTTTTACTGTTTTATTGCTATTATTATTTAACTTAGGAGAAGATATTCAAAATTTACAAATTTGTTCAATTACTTCTTATAGGGGAAGTTGTTACTACTTTTCAAAAAGGTAATTTTTTCTTTTACATTCAAAGAAATTTTAAATTTAATTCTTAAAAGAATTTTGTCAACATATGTTTTGGCCTTTCGTTTTATGTGCAAGACTTTGAGAACCACTCGTACATCAAAGGACAACTTTTGAGATGATACCAACCTTGAATGCCTCTATAAGGACTGCAATCTCAAGGTCTTTTCGCGTTTAGTCTTATTTCCATTTTCGTTTTTCTATGCTAAAATGTTTCTCATCGAAAGTATCTCTAAAAGTCTATCTAAAAGATCAGAAGACCATCCGTGAAGCTTAAATTTTTCCTTACTAAAATAGTTAGAACATCGGATATAATTGAAACACTCGAAGAATGTGAAGTTCAAAGTCTGATAATGCAAAATCATATCTTTTATTATATGAAGATTCCTGATAAAATCCTTAAGACTGGTAGAGAAAGTGAAGTTCAACTTGAACCTACTTTATAAGAAGATCTTGTCAAATAGAAAAGCATGATATAAATTAAATTGATGTACACAAATTCGATTACATCAACCATGCTAAAAGGATTTTTTCTTGAAGAGCTGCAGAAGTTCCAAAAGCAACCAAAACATATGATCGAACATTCTCAAACAGGATTCAATTTTTAATTTACGATTGTATTTTCATTTCTTTTATATTTCTTCTTGAAAATCACAGAGGAAGAAATTTAAGAAAAAATTTGTTGAGAAATCTTTCTGTTGTGATCATTTTTCTATCGATCTTGCGTAATCGAGGGCTTCCAATGATAAGAAGACGGGAATTTCCGATGTTCGTAGCTAGGAAGACAGAGCTCTGGTACTTTCGGTGTGTGGAAGTGAGCTGCTACCAACAAATTTAATTAAGAGCTTTCGGGATAAGAAGACAGACCTTCCGATAGGTATAAAATCGGGGATACCTTACGACATGTTTCGTGGATACCTTGGATTTGGTTTAAAGATCAACCATTCATTTTGGTTTAAAAGTGTGGTTTTAATAATATACTTTTAAAGGAGTGTTTGGTTGGCTAACGAATACTCTGTGTTTTGTTCTTTGAATTTCCGTTGTGTTAACTCTTTCATCAGTAATATAAAACACCGATCATTTTATTTTTGTTGTGCTAATTGTATTTCATACAGTTTATAATTTCATTACTCTGATTTTTGATTTAATCGATAATACAAAAAACCAATAACATGATACTTGAAGAGGGCAAAAATTGTAAGTTTGTTTTAAATCTACAATTCAGCCCCCCTGTATTTTATTTGTGGGGACAACAAAAAAAAATCATGTTGCAAGCACACTATCATGAATTTAAATGGTTAAAAAACATGAAACGAATCATTCCCTGGCTAGGGCAAGCACAAGCTCACAAAGATCAAAATTTTGAAGAGACTAACTAACCTCCGACTCAATTGATTCCAAGTCTATGCTGTAATTATGACCTTTCAGCAGTATATTATACCGATTATGATTCTGGAGGACGATAATTGGTATGAGAAGCCTTGTTGTCAAGTCAACAGTTTCAAACCTGAGTCCTCAAAAAATGAACAAAGCAGCATTATGAGAAAACATATGAAAAATAAAAAGTGAAGGAAAAGGAAACTAGAATATAGTTGAGCTCATCAATTATAACAACAATCACCAAGTACTTTATGAACATGCAATAAAAAACAATCGTGTAATAATCACAATATTCACAAGCCCATGCTTGCAATTGGAGTGTAAAACATCTAATTCCTGAATTGGTAGAAAAAAAAGTAAGAAATCCATAAAAAATCCAGACGCATACCTTACATCTGGGGCTAAAACATGCTCAACTGCAGTTGAAATCACAGCAGCAAGTTGACCCAGGAATACATCAAGTGTAGTATGATGGCCAGTCAATCCAGAATATCTTGGAAGCATCGCAGTCCTTAACCGAGGGAGAGATTTAGCACTAACACTACCTTCTTCGGTCTCAATCCTCCCATATGTGCAAGGGCCTGCTGAAAGATCAATGACAGCGTATCTGAA
Organism: Viscum album; assembly: GCA_963277665.1. Lineage (NCBI taxonomy): Eukaryota > Viridiplantae > Streptophyta > Magnoliopsida > Santalales > Viscaceae > Viscum > Viscum album. The sequence goes on along the minus strand of OY728132.1, from coordinate 730,687,139 downwards.
TAAAACAAGCACAAATTTAGACAGCATATTTGAATGGAACAAGCACAAACTTAGATGCCATCTATACCCAAGGTGGGGTGGGGGTGTTACTGAGTTGAAACCAAACTCGTAATGGAAAACATGAGGAGGGAGCATTCTTATTGAGCAGATCAATTAAATTCAATAACCAATACATGACAGTTTTCACATCGGTAGTTTATGGCATTATTACTCCAGTATATTTTATAAATTTTCTCTCTTCCCGCTAGTTCAATAATGACAGCTTTTAGGAAACTGCTACAAAATGTTGATTTCGGTTTCAAAAATAGCTTATTAATTCCAAAATGTTCAATGAATAAACAAACTTAACCGATGTGAAAAGGATTTTTAAGTGAAAATGGACAAGATTTAAGTCAAAATGGAACAAATTTGGTTCCAAATCAAAACCCCTAATGCATTTACACGTGATTTATGAATGTTAAAATCTAGAAATGAAAGCGCTGAGTTTCAATAAATTTCCAAAATTATGAATCATGAAGTTCAATCACTTACTACCGCATTTTACAAAGTTTGAACATCGTTATATTTTCCAGGAGATAACAAAGAGCATAAATGTTAGAGAAGTAGATGAGGGCCCACGTAGCCACACTATGCATTCACACGAAGGCTTTTTTGGTGGTAGTGTTATTTCTTATTCCATAATTTACTGGGTCGATATTTAAAGCTAGCTTGCATTTGGTTAATTATTTTATGGAAAAAACATAACAGGCAAATACCAGCATCACCTCCTTCCAAAATTTATTGAGTCCATGTTTATGACTGGAATTTGGTACATGGTTATTAGAAAAAATAAATTGTCCAAAAAAGATGCTGGAACAACTATCAAATTCATCTGTATCTGCAAGCGAACAGGAAGCTTCGGGCATGTATGGAAGACAAAAAAAAACAAGACAATGCTAACACAAAATTGTTTGGTACGAGACAAATACAAATAGAAGGAAGAAAATTCTGAAAAAATACCATTTCTTTAAGACATAATAAATGATCATGCAGATAAAATGATGGCTGATATGCATGCACAAGTAAATATGAGCAGTACCTGCCAGAACCCAGCCAAACTTGAGATGCGCCTCCTCCACTGTAGCGATAATGATAAATGTAATCACCTTCCTGCTTTTTCAACTCTTCGTCGGTTAGCTCTGCAATTTTACCATACATTAAGCCATCAAGATCAATATCCTTATTCCTCGGATCTATGCGGACCTGGAAAATAAAAAGAAGGGCGAATTTATAGTTGGCGATGATGTAGAAGTGAATAAAAATGGCAAGCAATACCTTATCGAAATTGACAATGAATACTGCACTTGGAAAAGGTCGATCTATCTCTACTGCGGAATATTCCCCATCATCTATGCCAAATATGAATGAGTAAAGCTTCTGAAATACAGGCTCCACAGCTGTTGCATCCACCTCAAACAGAGGAACCTCCTTCCCATAATCAGCCTAAAAGTTGCAAATAAATTTAAGAATTTCATTAGAAAATAAAACACAACCATCCCAGAGAAACTAAAGATCAGCAGAAGTGAGATAAATGTCAATGTTACCTCTCTGGCATTCCCAGCAGGAACCATGGCCTCTTTCAGAGTCCTCTCAAGTACAATCAGTTCTGGCTGCCCAGCCTGAAGCAAGGGCAACAAAATATAACAACTAACATTAGATGCATGTTGTTTGATTCCAAACCCAATTTGAGGATCCAGCATTCACAGCCAGTTCTTTATTTATCAACAGCGCATGGTTCAAAATTTACAACTGGGGTATGATTAATCGGGTAGGGAAACTTTAAGATCATATTAAGCTTTAGCAATGGTATGATGCATAAACTACAAAATGATACTCGAAGATTTTGGTTCACATTTCAACATAACATGCAAAGAAGAAACACTCACAAATGGGCAGCAGTGACCAATCTGAACAGCGTAATAAAAATCAGGAATGACATACAAGGACAAGAGAAAACTCAAAATTTGGCCCACTATAACCTATAATAATGAATTCAAAAACAGCAATTTAAAATACTGATCCTGCGAGTGTATTGAGCCTCCGGTGAAATTGCTGGAAATATGTTAAAAACACTCACAAGAATAGCATTGTAGACAATGCGATGCTCGATATCAAGGGGCTCCCCGGTCTCAAGGCACATCGGTCTGTGAGATGGAAAACTAGTTCTCAGAAACTCCTCCAACTTCTTAAAATCTGCCTTGTACCTATACCCTCCATCACCATTGAGGCCAACTAGAACTACATTCACTTCCAGAGGAACCTGGAATGGAACCTGTGTGGTGTATAAATACAGTAAGAAATTTAAATCCATGAAATAACATTAACAATGGAGTAAATGATAGTTGATAGCTGATGGATTGTAGAGCTCAGAGATAAAATGAAAAAAAAAACATTATGCCAATTGGCATCTGGATAATACTTTCCAGCGCACTCCAGCATTTCACAACAGAAGCACCCCCTAGATAATTTGAACCCTAGCCAGCCACATGGAAGACCGCCGTATGACGAACCAATAAGCCACAAAACCATTTTCTGCAACGATTCCTATTCCGGTCATTAACTTTCATTTTTTTTTTCCTTTTTTTGGGTGGGAGGGGGAGCAATGGCCCCAATATTTAACAATTTTAATGAAGGATCGTGAGCTCCTGCAGTCAGTTTGGAGCAATAAAATAATTCTTCAAAGTTCGATTACAAGGTCATTTGATATGAATTGCCAAATTTCAGCTTAAGTGACAAGGAAGGCCCCCTGGAGCTATAGCAAGTGAGCTTAAAGATGTTTGAAACATGGAAAGGAACACATGAGAACTTGATGCACCTCGATAAAAACGTAATTGGATTGCATCAACTGTAACAGCATAAATTTCCACAAATAAAAACCATTAGATACGACGACAAAGTGCACGGGCGTAATTTACAGAAGGATGGAGTAAGGGATTCAATGGCGTTGGGGGTGAACGGAAAAGGCACCTCAGCGCGAGAATGCAGCATACGTTGAACATCCGATCTGGTAGTATCTTTGACGTCGTGAAAAGCCCCGTGATGCCACTGAAGATGTCCTGGGTCTCTGCGAAAGGCTTGAGGTGCCGATTCGCATTGAAAGGCGAGCAAAGTAAGATTGATGATTACTAGCGCATGAATCGAGCTTCGAACAGACCTCAACTTCGCAGCCATACTGCGAGCCAGTGGTGAGTGCAAGGGAGGAAGAAAGAAGGAAATGTCGTCCGCCGTGACCGGCGGAAAACGGCGCCGCCCTCGGGAAGACGTCCTTCCCGTGGCCGTGTAAATTCACCGGACCATGAAATTGGGCCGCCCTCAGTGGTAGATGGACGTGGGCATTGGCCGTCGTGACCATTTTCAGTAGATAATAATAGCGTGATAGAGAAAATCACAGTAAATATGTCTCGGGAATTGACAGTTTTTTTAAACATTCTTGTAATAAGAACAAAGTTTTCATCCACAGATTGATCTGACGCGTTATATTGTGTTACACCGATAGATTGAAGGTTCTCACAAAAATATGGTGCATTAGATTGATAGATTGATAGTAAAATACTTGAAAATGTTTTGGTCATGTCAAAGTCTTATTTCCTTACATTATTTCATAATGTTTTATACTAACCTTCGTGAATTGATACATTAGTGTACATTTAGGGGTATTTAATATTATTTTGTGACGTGTTTTTAGTATTGATGTGTTTACTTGATAAGGTGCGGTTTCAAAAACCAATGCTAAATATTCAATTAATTGTCAATGGTATTAACGCATGGTTAGTAGAGTTTTTTCATGTTTAGTAGCAAGTTTTAGAAACCTCTGTTGATTATGGTCATATGTACTGGTATGACACATACTCGGCAGGGTTAAAAACACCACTAATTAAATAGTTGTTGTTAGAACTACCTCGATATAAACAACGGTTAAAACAGTCATTGATTGAGCCAGAATAGTAAAAAATGTGTCATAGATCTACCTCATTTTATTTCATTTCACACCATAGAAAAAAGAAACAATCGTCACATATATAATATATTCAACTAGTATAATAAAATAACAACCATTTTCAATCATTCACATATAACAAACCAATACATACAACATTATAATATAGCATTTCAAGTTACAAAATGTGCACAGTCAAGGTTGTTGTTAATATTGTAAGCCATAAAATGCCAACAAAAACATTGGATGTTCTACTATCATGGATCCCCTTCACTTTCCTCAAATGAAACTTGTTGGTCATCAGTTTCCCATCAATTTTCTGCCTCTGGTGCCACTACTGAAAATCTAACTTATCCCAACGGTTTCAAATCGTTGGGATAGCCCCTGAAACTGTTGGGATAGCTTATCCCAACGGTTTTAAAAACCGTTGGTATGTGAGCTATCGGGATAGCCATATACCAACGGTTTACAGTGAATTGTTGGTATAGGGTGGTTAGGATTTCATTTTACCAACGATTCATCATGAACTGTTGGTATAGGGGGTAGAATGTTATTTTACCGGCGATTTAGTTTGAACCGTTGGAATAGAGGTATACCAATGGTTATAAAACCATTGGTATAGACCCCCCCCCAACTCAGCAGCCAACAACATCCCCACTGCTCAATGCACCTACAATCAAAACTTTAGAAGAAGAAAAACTCAACACACAAAACACCTGCAATGAAAAACATCATCAACCTACAATGAAACCAATAGAACATCCTCAACACACAGATATTGCAATGTAACCAATAAAGCATTCTCAAATAGCAACAAACCAATACAAAAATAATGATAGCAGAGAAAATCAATTGATGCATTTAACCAATGGTAACAAACATACAAAATACCATATATATTAATTCACACTAAATCATCAAGCAACAAATGTCATAAATATCAGTAAAAAATGTAACATACTAATATGTTCCTCATCACCATCATTATCGTCATCGTCATACTCGGTCTCATCCTTGTCCTCGTCCTCAGCCCCACCCTCTTCTTCGCCACCATCTCCGCCCTCTTCCTTGCCGTCATCCCTGCCCTCTTCCTCGCGATCATCCTCACCATCGCCATCACCAGAAACATCATTGTCCCGACCACCACTAGGACTACTGCCCGGTGCACTGTATACTGTACGCATCCTCGACATATATGTATCACAAGTCAAGACGGTCTCTGGTAAGTGATGGACATAATACTTCCATCAGTTTCATAATTTCAGTGTTTGCTGTAACGACCCAATGTTTTTAATGGAAATTCCCTTCTTATAAATATGTCATAAAATCACATAATAATGAACTACTAAGTGATAAGTGACCTTTAAACATAAGTTTGTCACTTCTGTATTTGGAATTTTGAAAATCTGACGTACACGGTTGTGTTCAAGATGTTTTTTTGGAGTCTGATAAGAAAAACTTAATTTTTTGGTGAATAGTAACCTACCATAATGAATAGTAACATACCCTTATGAATAGTGATATACCCTAATGAATAGTAACCTCACCTATGATAGTATGAAAATAATATTCAAGTTGGAAGTACAATATACCTATGTTTTAGAACGAGTTAATGCATGGTTTTAAATCTCGTTTTTGATAATAAATTATGATTTTAATTAAATATTAAAATAATCATATTTAGAAAATTATTTTTAAAAAATGGAATTCATTTTTGGATTCTACACGTTGAAAAATGGTTAAGGTGAATTTCTGAGATTTTTCTGAAATACTTGAATTTTTTATGAATAGTAAAATACGATAATTTACCGTATATATACATTATAAGCTAAATAAACTATTCCTAGCATCATGGATGATGTCACCACCCATGGTTCAAATTCACATGACCCATTTACTATTCTTGGTCATGGAATACTTACTATTCTTTGTCTTGTGAAGAAATAATAAATTAAGGATTATAATATCATTAAATCCCTCCTCTCCTCCACTATAAAACCCTCCTTCACTCCCTCTTCTCTCCACTCCTCTCAAACTCCAAGCCTTCTCTAAATTCTGCCCAAATATCTCCCCAAGGTCCTCCCCCACGTCCAAAAGTTCTCAGCCTCCTCAAAATACCAAAACCTATCCTCTTAAGAGGTTCTCAAAGGAGGAAGTCTCAAGAGATAAATTCCTCTTCCCAAATTTCTTTTTTCTTTTAAGTTCTTTTCTTTTTAATTTCTTTTCTCACCTCCCTTCACCATAATAGTATGATAAATCCAGTAGCATGCATGTAATTGAATTTCTTCATTCTAGTGGTAAATTTCATTATCTGCTTTTCCCACCCTTTTATTTCAAAGAAATGAAAGCATCGTTTGAGATGTGCTAATTTAGCACATTCAAGGACAACAATTTATCAATTTTTGTTATTATCTTTAATTCTGGTCATGAAACCATTTGTGTTATGGTTGAACTATATTATTATATATGTAATATATCCTATTATTTGTTCTGTAATCTTTTGGTACAAATGGAATTAAGTTATAATGGAAAACACATTCTTTGTAATCAAATCCACCGATTAACAAAAACGGTTATCACTAAGGTTATATATATAATAATTCGACATCACTCTAAGTAACCTAATTAAAATTAAAACCATGTAATCTTCTAGATATGAACTAAAGAATGTAACTTCAATTCTGGACAACCACTTTCATCTTGCATATAATCCAAACTTGAATATAAGTGAACTGATCTTTTAAAGCCAAGTAAACAAACGAGCCCAAACAATAAAATTGAACCTTATAACTAATCAAAAGGGATTTGAATGAACTAAAAAGGGTCATAATAAATCTATTACATATAGAAGAGGTTCTGAACTTATGAATTAATAATCCTATTTTTTTTATTAAGGTCATTAATAACAAGTGGAGAACACCATCGGATTTAAGGTAAGCGATCCTCTCCTTTTCTCTCTTAATCAAGATTGTCCTCTATACTATGCCTTTATATGTGTACTAGAAAATGATGTGGTATGTTTAAGAACCTCCCCCATACTTCATTCTAGATTTATAAGTGATGAGAAACCCCATTTCTCTCTCATAAATCCCTCTTGGTCACACCCGACACCATGCCGATAAAATCATAACGAATTCTACCTGAACCTTCTTTGTTCTTTCGGGTTGCCTTATCCTTCTTTAAAAATGGTGTTATCTTATCTATATATGTGAGTCTTATGAATTCTGGTTAGGGTACCCTCAACAACCCTTTGCCAACGGTTTTTAAAAACCGTTGGTAAAGGTTTTCCCTAAATACAGTCGGGCTGCTGCTCTCCCCCATTCGCGACAGAACCCTAACATCAATCCGGCGCTCTGCTCCTCTCGCGAAATCCCCCATCCGAATAGGTGAAAAACCATCTGAATCATCTCAAATCAGGCATTTTATTCTTTATAAACATATTCTACCTTGTTTTTATTGTTATTGATCTAATATTTTAGTTTTAAGTTTGGATTTTGATGTGATTTCACCGTGAAAAATAGGGAAATGAACGAATATTTTGTTAATTAATTAGTTTCCCATGGAATATCATTTGTGTTATAATGTCCATGCTGAATAAAGGGGTAATGTAATAAAAGACCTTGAATAAATTGTGGAAGTTGGAGTATGTTTCTTCTATGAGAGGTTTTTTGTTGTGTTTCATTGTATGTTGTAGGTTGTTGTATGGTGATTGAGGTGACCAGTTAGGCTTTGTGATATGTGGGGTTGTAATGTGATGCTTAGTGGGCATGGATGTGACATGTGAAGTTGTGTGATAGTGATGATGTGTGGTGGTGTTGTGCCGTGTGGAGGTGGTGTGTGATGAGGTTGTGGTGTATGATGTGGTGAGGTGGTTTTGGTTGTGCGGTGTTTTGTGATGTGAAATATTTTTGTTGTGATATGTGGTTGTTTTGGTGAGATGGTTGGCCGATGTAACATGGCGACGATGGTTATTGTGAGATGGTTAGTTGTTGTGTGGTGGTTTTATTAGTTTCCTGGTTATCTATGGAATAAATTATGCTATTAAAAAAAACAAGATAGTAAATAAATGAGATGGAATAGAAATGGATGTGTGGTAAATGGATTTAATTAATTTAACATTAAATGAATGGACAATGTAAGTGTGAATGAAGTGGCTTATAAATGAAAGTGGGAAATGTTATGCATCTTGTGTGGTGGTGTGGTGTGTTGCATATAGTGGTGAAAGTGGTTGTGATGATTTATGTGTTGTATGATAGTAGTGAAGTGTGTGATTATGTAGTTAATTTAAACCCATAGGTTGGGTATTTTGTGCTATCTATATATCATGTATTTTATGTTATTTCTACACATTCCCAACCAGAGTTGGATAAACTTACCAACGATCAGAGGTTTTGAGTTATGGGTATTTTTTCTAATATCTAGGATGGTGGTTATATGGTTGGATAGCTACCATGTCTTCCATACTCTTCCTTCATAAGTGATTGACCATGTGTTTTTAGGCAAGATGCGATGTGATTGTCCATGTGTCTTTAGGTGAGATATACTATGATTTCCCTAGTGTTTTCAGGTGAGGTGCGATGTGATAAGGCTATAATAAGATGTGGCATGTGGTTGGGGTCATGTAGGGTAGGATAATGGCACAAGGTTGATGTTATTCATGTTCATGATACCCTACTAATATGGTTATGGGATGAGGCATGTTGTGATGTGATAACACATTAAGTTCTTGTGGGTTTTACATTTTTTCAATAACACATTAGTATGTTTTTTTCACATGTGTAGTTGATACCTTGATTATTTTCTTCCTTTATCATTTACTTAAATGTATTTTCTATTAAATTTCAATCCTATTGAATTTTTTATGACAAAATGACTTATATAAATTCATTTTACAGAATGGACAAAAGTTGGATGTATGAAACCGATCGGATCTCAGGCGATTTTCAAAACAATTTGGAGAGCTTTATAGATTTTGCATTTCACAATGCTTCAGATAGTGGTCGCATACACTGCCCATGTTCCAATTGTGTTGGTAGACCTTGGTTGATCCATGAAGAAGTCAGCTACCACATAACCAAAAATGGTTTTCAAGCAAACTACTTTGTGTGGTATCACAATGGGAAGAAAATGAAATCTCAAATTGGTGATGATTGAAATGAAAGGACTGGAATGGAGAATTTGTTAGATGATCGGTTTCCGTTTATTCGTCATCATGAAAAAGAAAGGATTTCAACTCAAGAAGACTTCGATATGAGGAAAGCTGATGAATCTAGTGAAAATGATGATATTTATAGGGTGAAAAAATTGAATGATGTTGCCACGACTCCAGTATATCGACAATGCGATAAAATGAAAAAACTGGAATTTTTAATTTGATTGTTTCATGGGAAAACTATGTATGAGATTTCTAATACAGCAATCGATTACATTCTTACCCTCTTGAAGGATTTACTTTCAGATGATGCAGATATTCCCTCAAACCACTATATGGCATGAAAGTTAGTTGAGGAACTTGGATTTTCAAGAAACAAAATTCATGCTTTCCCGAAAGATTGCAGTTTATTATGGGAGGAAACCGCTGAACGAAATGATTGTATAAAATGTGGCACATCCCGCTGGAAGTCAAAATCTGATGGAACACCATACCGTGTTCCACAGAAAGTAATGTGACACTTTCCATTGATCCCCAGACTCCAGAATCTTTTTATGTCTGATGACATATCAATAAAAATGAGATGACATGATACCGAGAGAAAGAATACTAATGATGAGTTGGTTCATCCTGTAGATGGATTTGCATGGCAGAGATTTGATGCTCGACATCCTGATTTTGCAGCTGACGTGTGTAATGTGAGGCTGAGTCTTTCATGCGACGGTTTTAATCTGTTTGGGCAGATGCATACTTCGCACAACACATGACCAGTTTTTATACACATTTATAATCTTCCCCCATGGTTGTGTATGAAAAAACCTTTCACTTTCATGAGTATACTCATATATGGTCCTTCTGATCCCGACATTGATATTGATGTATACATGCAACCTTTAATAAAAGAGTTGAAACTTCTTTAGGATGTGGGTGTGCGCACATACAATGCATGTTCGAAAGACATATTCCAGTTGTGTGTTGAGCTTATGTGGACGATCAATGATTTTCCAGCTTACGCAATGATTTCTGGATGGAGCACGAAGGGAAAACTGTCATGTCTAGTTTTTATGAAGAATACACGATCCAGAAGACTGAAACATCACTGTAGTTTCAGTTTTTTGGGACATCGAAGATTCTTTCCAAAGGATCATCCATATAGATTGAATCGTCGAAGATTTGATAATACCATAGTGACCGATGATCCACCTCAGCGTATGTCTGGAACCGATGTGCTTAATGAATTAAAAGATTTTAGTTTTTCATTCAGGAAGGGTCAAATGAAATCTGTAAAGAGAAAGAATGTTTCTACTGAAACCTGTTACAATTGGAGGAAGAGCAGTATCTTTTTTGATTTGCCTTATTGGTCAACCAATTTGTTACGTCATTGCTTAGACGTAATGCATATTGAAAAGAATATGTGTGAAATGTTGCTTTCGGTTCTTCTAAATGTCAAGGGGAAGACAAAAGATGATTTAAGATCTCGGCGTGACTTGGTGGATTGGGGCATCAGACCAGAATTGCATCCTGTGCGTATCAGTGAAAATAAATGGCAACTTCCATGTGCTTCTTATGTGATGACACCTACGAAAAAAACAATTTCTGGAAGTATTAGAGACTATTAGAGTTCCTGATGACTATTCAAGCAACATATCTAAACGGTTCAACAGAAGAGAGTTGAAGCTAAAATCTTTGAAGACTCATGATTATCACATTCTACTACATGAGTTGCTTCCAATAACAATCCATCATCTTTTTTCCAATAATGTAAGGGTGGATGTTATTCGGTTATGCCATTTGTTTAGAGATCTTTGTACTAAGAAGTTGTCCAAGTCTTTCTTGCAAAAAATGTTGACAGATGCCCCATTAATTTTGTGTGAGTTGGAGAAAATATTTCCTCCATCATTTTTCACATGCATGCTGCATCTGATTGTCCATATTCCCATTGAAATACTTCTCGGAGGACTTGTTTCTTTTCCTTGGATGTATCCAACTGAAATAAATATGTTCACATTGAAGTCTTATGTCCAAAACGGAAATCATCCCGAAGGTTCTATCGTGAACGGTTACCTAGCTCAGGAATGTATGAATTTCTGCTCGATGTATTTGTCTGATGTTACTACAAGATTGAACAGACCAATGAGAAATGAAGAAGAACAGTATGAGAAAATTGAACCCAGTTTTACATCACTTCCTCAAATAGGAGGAATTCCTGGATCATATACATTGAAGACATTAAGCCATGAAGAGCGGGAGATAGCACATCACATAGTTTTGTTCAACTGTGATTTGTTCGATGGCTATATCAGGTAACTAAATTGATTATTTATATCTTACATATATATCTATTAAACTATTCATATTTTTTATCTACAGGGAACATAAAACAATGATAAATAGGAAGCATCGTTCTTTATCTTTGAGAAGGAGAGAGACTTTTCATAGCAAAGAGTTTTCTGCTTGGTTAAAATTAAAGGTAAAAATATTACTATTTAAATTAATTATTTCAATATTTAATTAAGTTTAACAGTCATTTATATTGCAGGTATTGAATTTTTCTGCTGACTCTGTATCTGAGGAAATAAGAGCTTTGGCATTTGGTCCTAATACCGTGGTTCGTGACTGTAAATCAATTGTTATCAATGGGTACAAATTTATTGTCACTGAACGAGCAAAGAACATGAGAACACAACATGATGGTATTATGGTTACTACCACAACAGATTGTTATACCAGTGCATCAGATAGTAGACCGCGATTTGAAAATGTGGGTTATTATGGAGTCGTTGAGAAAATAATAATATTGTATTATTACTCTCATGGACGAGTCACAATGATGAAATGCCATTGGTTTGATTCGATGAAGAGACATGGCACATTTATTGATGATTGTGGATTTCGAGTAATTAATATGACTCACACTCTTGCTACCGAAGAACCATATGTGTTGGCATCAATGGATAAACAAGTTTTTTATGTCAAAGACCAACTTCGACCTGAATTTGGTGTCATAGTTGAAGTAATTCCAAGACATATTTTTGATGATGGTGATGATGGAATTGATACTGTCCCTATTGACATTGAAACCAATCCATTTATTTCTTTTGATGAATCCAATAACTCAATTGTCAGAGTTGATTGCGAACCTGAAGTTGTGGTTGAAAATATATAGAATCATTCATCCATGTTCTGAATTCTTTTGGTTTACCTCAAGTTGGTTGTTAAGGTTGGTAATATTCAAATTGATTTAGTATTGATCACAAATATGTTTAGCTGACTTGACCGTTATGTGAATTTTCAATGTTTATTGGTTGCTGTTTTATTTGAATTGCATTTTCTAATTTGGAATTTCACTGTATTCAAACCTAGTCAAACAATATTTCTAACTTGGTTAACATTACAACTTGTGTGATTTATTAAATTCATTCAAGCTCTTCTAAAACAATTGATAGCTAAATTATCAATGAATCCCCATATTCCCTAATATATTTAGTTTTTTGTTTACACATTAGTTTCCTTTTTCTAATTAATTACATATTTATTTTCAAAAGTAGAAAATGCAGCCAATTGAAGAGAGACGAAGGAAAAAAATGATGGAGAACAATCGTCGGATGACGGAGATGGGTGTTCCACCATTAGTGCCTACAGTGAGTACTTTATTTCAAATATATTTATATTTAAAGAACATATAATGTCATGTGATTAATTTTTTTGTAAACATTTTTGTAGGATCCACCTATACGTCGACAATTATTCGACGAGGAGCCTAGTACTCAGGCCGGTGGTACGAGGAGGGTTCGTACCAGAGGTGGACGATCAGCTGCTCGTGCCCGACTAGACCCTGCCCCTCCCACTGACATGTCATCCTTCCCACATTCTGATCTCGGTGTGTCATTAGGGACACACAAGATATTTAGGCCTCCCATGTTTTCACTACCTTCTGCATCTTCTGCCCCATCATTTTCACATCCCATGATGATTCCCACTCCCTAGTCAGAATCCGGTCATACTGCTGTCCCATCTTCTTTTTCCTCTAATTATGTCTCTCCGAGCTTCTATATTCCATCATCTTCGACTCTTGTTCCACCACAGGGTGTTCCATCAGTTTCTGTGGATCCGGCGGCGCTCAGCGATCAGACTGGCGCAAACATATTTATAAAACCCTAACAAATTTTTATAGCAATATTTATTTTCATTATAACATGTTTTGATAAAATATTTGTTTTTATTTCATGAAAGATACATCTAATGACAGGAGGCGGGGGCGGGGGCGTACACGCATGCGTTCGGTGTGGAACCGCCACACACAGGTTATGGTGGATTACAATGAAGACAACCAAATGGTTGAGAAATTAGGGCAGCAATGTCGGAGTTTTTTGGCGACGCTTGCCAAATACTCCAACATCATTCCCGTAAGCCCGCTGTCGTGGAGACATTTGCCACATGAGGTCAAGGATAGAGCTTGGGTAGAGATATGAGTAAAAAAATCTGTTGTATTTAATGCCATGAATTATTTTTGTATTTATATGAATTAATATTTTGATGTCAGCTTTGATTTAATTTTCCCGATGGTGAGGGTGCTTAAGCGGAACGTCTAAAGGATTTAGGTGAGATTTGGAGAGCCTACAAGCATGAGTTGTATATGGGCTGGCGTGCTAGAGTTGGCACTGAGTTAGAGGCGGTACCGGTCGTGGATGATTTTCCTATAGAGCAGTATCATCAGATGATTACTCATTGGACGAGTACTCAGTTTAAGGTATGAATTACATTTGAGGTATTTAAATAATAACTTTCATGTTTTGCATTAATATTATCTTTTGAATTATTAAATTTTATTTAGGAATCATCTGGAAAAAATAAAAAAAACATTGATGCAAAAAAATATCTCCACACACTAGGACGTACGACGATGCCAGATCATGAGAGGAAGCAGGTATGACAATTTTTTATAAGTTTTCTTTACGACTTAAATTTTCTTTTTTTTTTCTCAATTATTTAATCATTTTCTAAAGTTTTCATATAAATTTAGTTTTCATTGTCATTGTAGAGGAAAATACAGAATATTGAAGGACGTGTGCCTCGAGCAAAACTGTCTTGCTTGAGTAGACGGAAAAAGGATGGAAGTGCCGTCAACGAAGCGACTCAGCAGCAAATTGTAAGTTTTAATCTGTTGATTTTATATTTTAATATCTATTTTGTAACTTAATAATATATTTATATTTGTAACAGGTTGCTTTAGAGGCCCTCGATGCCCAATAACCAGACAATTTTGGGCCAACAGATCACTTACATCAGGTGTTGGGAGAGGAGCATTTTGGCAGAGAATGCTGCCGACCTAGGATAGCCTCGACGAGGTATTGACCCTCCTCAGGTATGAGATATAGTGCCACTGAGTTTCAAAAAGTTAGGACACAGGAAAAACAGGCTGAGAAAAGGGCCACAGAGACGGAAGAACAGTCTGCTAGGGCAAACAGTGCGTTTATGAAATTTATTGAAGTTCTACGTCCAACACTTCCAGCAGAAGCCAACCCAACTTTTGATGAGTATATGTTGTCGATACGTTCTATATATGGTGAACCAGGTAGAAGTTCTAGTGGTGTTCAATATGATTTCCAACTTGACGATGATGATAGTGAGGAGTCTGATTCAGAAGAGGAGGGAGAGGAGGAGGGTGAGGTGGGTGGCGAGGGCGAGGAGGAGGGAGAGGGCGAGGAGGAGGGTCCTGAGGAGGGAGAGGACGATGATGGGGACGAGGATGAGGGTGATGATGATGGTGATGATGGTGATGGTGATGTGGGACAAATTGATCCATTACATTTTTTACTAATATTACTGAGATTTGATATTTAATCTATTCTAGTTGTTCGTTTTATCTAGACTCGTAGTATAGTATTGGAGTTGAGTTATTTTTATATATTATCTATTTTTATGGATGTTGTTGTCTTTTAGTGGTTGTGTGTTTGGGAACCCCCCTCCTTCCTGGACCCTGAACAACCCCCCACCATCCTCCTTGGACCCCAGACACCCCCCCGGACAGCCCCCGGACAGCCCCCCGAACAGCCCCCCGGACAGCCCCCCACCCTCTTCCTTGGACCCCGGACAACCCCCCAAACACCCCCCGGAAAGCCCCCGGACAGCCCCCCGAATAGCCCCCCGGACACCCCCCCACCCTCCTCCCTGGATCTCGGACATCCCCCCAGACAACCCCCCAGACAGCCCCCCAGACAGCCCCCCCACCCTTTTCCTTGGACCCCGGACAACCCCCCGAACACCCCCCGGACAGCCCCCCGAATAGCCCCCCCACCCTCATCCCTGGACCCCGGACAACCCCCCAGACAACCCCCCAAACACCCCCCGAACAGCCCCCCGCACAGCCCCCCACCCTCCTCCTTGGTCCCCGGACAGCCCCCCAGACACCCACCGGACAACCCCCCGGACAGCCCCGCCGGACATCCCCCCCACCCTTCTTGATTTCATTTACTACTAGAAAATCTATAATATATATTTTATTTATTTTCATCATGATAATCAATGTAAATCACATTTACACATCTAATCAATATCATAGATTCTTGGTATGTTATAAAAGAGATGTATTCATTGGGTATGACATTGTTAGCTCCGAAATGTTTCATAGCATAATAAACTAAAATCTAATCCATACTAAGAATGATATAAAAATATTTTATATGAATGTCCAAAATATTTTAAGTAAATATCATTCCACTAATAGACACATGAGGATTCTCATAAAATGTACAACATTTTAAGTACATACGGAAAACCAACCAAACACATTCAGTTTTAGTTGAAACTTTAGTATAACGATCCATGGGTCATATGTGACATGTACGAATCAACATCGCCTCAATCTAAGACGCGGTGTGGCCGGTACCACTCAAAGTGTCTGTCTTTTGTTTCAAAAGGACGTCATTTTAATTGAAAAACATCAACTGGCATACGGAAAACCAGGAAACCGCATTCAGATTGTGTAGATACTTTAGCACAACGATCCATGGGTCATATTTGACATGTACGAGTCAACCCCGCCTCAATCCAAGGTGCGTTGTGGCCGACACCACTCTAACTGTGTCTCTTTTGTTTAAAATGGACAGGATTATAAGTGAAAAGAACAACTGGCATACGGAAAACTGACCAAAAGCATTCAGAATCTGTTGATAATTTATCACAATGATCCATGGGTCATATGTGACCTGTAAGAGTCAACCCAGGCTCAATCCGAGTTGCGGTGTGGCCGGGATCAGTCTAAGTGTCTCTCTTTTGTTTAAAATGGACAACATTTTAAGTACATACGGAAAACCGACCAAATGCATTCGGTTTCCATTGAAACTTTAGGATAACGATCCATGGGTCATATGTGACGTGTAAGAATCAACCCTACCTCAATCTGAGATGCGGTGTGGCCGACACCACTCAAAGTGTCTATCTTTTGTTTCAAAAGGTCGTCATTTTAATTGAAAAACATCAATTGGCATACGGAAAACTGAGAAAATGCTTTCAGAATATGTTGATACTTTAGGACAACAATAGATGGGTCATTTTTGACGTGTACGAGTTAACCTCGCCTCAATCCAAGGCACAGTGTGGTGGTATCACTCTTTGTGTATGTATTTTGTTTAAAATGGACATGATTATAAGTGAAAAGAACAACTGACATATGGAAAACTGACCAAATGCATTCGAAATGTGTTGATGCTTTCAGACAATGATCCATGAGTCATATGTGACGTTTACGAGTCAACCCCTCCTTAATCTGAGGCACGTTGTGTCCGGAATCACTCTAAGTGTCTCTCTTTTGTTTAAAATGGATAACATCTTAAGTACATACGGAAAACCGACCAAACAGATTCTTATTGTGTTGATACTTTAGAACAATGATCCATGGGTCATATGTGACATGTACAAGTCAACCTCACCTCAATCCAAGGTGCGGTGTCGCCGACACCATTCATAGTGTCTCTCTTTTGTTTAAAATGGACAGGATTATAAGTGAAAAGATCAACTGGCATACGAAAAACTGACCAAACGCATTAGAAATGTGTTGATGCTTTAGGAAAACGATCCATGGGTCATATGTGATGTGTATAAGTCAATCTCGCCTCAATCCGAGGCGCGGTGTGGCCAACACCATTCATAGTGTCTCTCTTTTGTTTAAAATGGACAGAATTATAAGTGAAAAGAACAACTGACATACGAAAAATTGACCAAACGCATTCGGATTCTGTTGATGATTTAGATCAATGATCCATGGGTCATATGTGATGTATACAAGTCAACCCGGGCTCAATTCGAGGCACAGTGTGGCTGGGATCATTCTAAGTGGCTCCCTTTTGTTTAAAATGGACAACATTTTAAGTACATACAAAAAACTGACCAAACGCATTCGGTTTCCGTTGAGACTTTAGGAGAACAATCCATGGGTCATATGTGACGTGTACGAATCAACTCCGCCTCAATATGAGGCGCGGTGTGGCCGACACCACTCATAGTGTCTGTCTTTTGTTTCAAAAGGACGTCATTTTAAGTGAAAAACATCAATTGGCATACGAAAAACTGACCAAACGCATTTGGATTATGTCGATACTTTATCACAATGATCTATGGGTCATATGTGATGTGTACGAGTCAACCTCACCTCAATCCGAGGCACGGTGTGGTCGACACTACTCTAACTGTGTCTCTTTTGTTTAAAATGGACAGGATTATAAGTGAAAAGAACAACTGGCATACGGAAAACCAACCAAACACATTCGGAATATGTTGATAATTTATCACAACTATTCATGGGTCATATGTGACCTGTAAGGGCCAACTTGGGCTCAATCCGAGTCACAGTGTGGCCGGGATCAGTCTAAGTGTCTCTCTTTTGTTTAAAATGGACAACATTTTAAGTACATATGGAAAACCGACCAAACGCATTTGGTTTCCATTGAAACTTTAGGATAACGATCCATGGGTCATATGTGATATGTACGAATCAACCCCGCCTCAATATGAGATGCGGTGTGGCCGATACCACTCAAATTGTCTGTCTTTTATTTCAAAAGGACTTCATTTTAAGTGAAAAACATCAATTGACATACGGAAAACTGAGCAAAATCTTTCGGAATATGTTGATACTTTAGGAAAACTATTGATGGGTCATTTGTGATGTGTAAGAGTTAACCTTGCCTCAATCCGAGGCATGGTGTGGCCAGTATCACTCCAGGTTTATGTATTTTGTTTAAAATGGACATCATTTCAGGTAAAAATATATGGTATACAAAAAACCGATCAAATTATGAATTGAATTCCGGATTCCACATATAATTGTCATCTAAATTTTAAATTGAATTCTAAATGAATTATGTATGTTTATAATTACGTTATGAATTCTAATTTAATTATGGATGTGTATAGTTCTAGGATGCATTATATGTTAAATGTGTATGAAGTTCTCTATATGTATGTGTTAGTTGGTTATTGCATGTACAATAATTGTATATGTATGTGTTAGTTTATTGCAGGTACAATAACTGGATTGAAAATGGGAGGGAATGCATAAAATGAGGGCTGGTGTCAAATGAGGGCTGATGTCAAATTGCAGAGCTGCTGTGCAAATTGCAGGCTGCTGTGCAATTTGCACAGCATAGGCTATGCCAACGGTTTCAAGCCATTGACATAGAATTTCTGGTGCTTTTTTTACCAACAGTTCATTGAACCGTTGGTAAAAATCCTTTCCCAATGGTTTATAAACCCTTGGGAAAGAGGATAATTTCTTGGTATTTCCCAACGGTTCATGCCAAATCGTTGGGAAAAACTATCCCAACGGTTTGGCACAACCGTTGGGATAGGTTAGCTTTGCCCACCCTATACCAATGGTTCAGAGTAAACCGTTGGGAAAAGCTTTCACAACGGCTTACTTCCCTACAGTTTGTAGAACCGTTGGTATAACATATACCAGTGGTTCTGCAGCCTTTCCCAACGGTTCAGAACCATTGGGAAAGGCTGTATTTCTAGTAGTGTATGTTCTAATCCCTTCCTTTCATGGGCACTTATGTGATACACCCATTAGATATGTTTTATGTCATGATTGTGGTACCCAATTCTTTCCATGAGAAACCTTATGTTTATGTATGGTTGATTATGTATGATTATTTATGTGGCAAGATTATTTATGTGGCAATAATATTCATGAATATGTTGAGATGGGTGCGCCCAGATAGCACTCCAATGCATTGGGTAAGGTTAAGTCTCAAGAGATGCGATGTGAAACGGGATTGGCGGTTAGCCTTGACCTATACTGAAATGAGAAACGAGATTGACGGTTAGCCTTGACCCATACTGAAATGGGAAACGGGATTGGTGGTTATCCTTGAACCGTACTAAAGAATTTTTTTATGATTCTGAAACATTTATATGATTCCATGTTGATATGATCTCGTGCTTATACTAAATGATTTTATAAGTTACATGATTTTGATATCATTATGTCATGTCTCCTAACTCATGTGCTTGAGATATATCCTTATGTTCATTCTCTTGCTGGGATTTTTAGCTCATCACTTTTTTCATGTGTTCCCCAGGGTACCTTATGCAGATGTAAGGGCTCAAAGGAAGTTAGGAGCTCATTATGGAGATTAAATAAAGAAGTGTTTTTTATCCCCATGTTTTGTGTTATATGTACCTAGTCTTCCAAGACACTAGACTTAACGATCCTTGACTTGTACTCTGATGATGAATTATGGTTAAAATCATGAAATGTTATATGTAAAAGTCTCATGTCACTATAGTTGGTATCAGAGGATGGTCTAGTTATTTTTGTAGATTAGGAATAGAGCACCTTAGTGAGAACCTTAAGGATGAGACTAAGTATAAGGAAACAGTTCTAAATTTTAGTGAGTGTAGAGTAAGTGGTTTATCAAAAAAATACACCCCTGTCTGGATACGAGTAGGTAGAGGCGGCTCTAGCATAGATGTATCTAGGGGTAAAACCTGAAAACACCACTTTGAGCTTGACTCGAACGGGAACTGGTGAACGATAACGGGCCTTGCTGCACTCTTGGTTACGACACTCCCGGGGGATATTCTTTGGTAGATTCACAAGCTTAGTACAAACCATTATTAAGGGACAAAAAAATCCCATAAGAATATAAGTTAAGAAATAGATCGAGGATAACCTAGGTTTTAACCTAAGGAATCACAAGTTAGGATGTACTTATTTCTTATAAGTTTATCCCTTTATGTTGAATGTTTCCTTTTATGATCAATAAATAAGTATTCAAGCCCCCTAATTGTATGTTCTTATTTTTTAGTTAATGGCAGGAAATAGAAGAACGTGTGCTAACAATCAATGTGATAGGCAATGTGACAACCACCCTAATGATATGCCTGAGATGATGGGAGCCCAAATTGAACATATTGTGAACTTGCCAAACCAGCTATTGAAAATCACAATCAACAATTGGTATATAGTTGAATGCCCAAATTCATCAAGGAGGAGGAAGATAACATCTCAAGGAAGTTCATCTGATAAAGGTGATAAAGGAAAGAAGACCAAATTTCCTTTGTGCAAAAAGTGTGTAAAGAGTCATCAAGGAGAATGTCACAAAGGAACCAAGAGATGTTTTAATTGTGGGAAGGTGGGGCATAAAATAGCCAATTGCTATAAAAAATGGATAATGTGATGAATGGGGATAAGGTTATATCTAATGTACCTTATATTGTTCATTGTCGTGAATGTGGAGAAGTTGGACATTATCTAGTACAATGCTCCATTGGAAGGGATGGGAAGCATGATGAACATCAACAATCTCTAAGGACAAGGGGACAATGCAAGTCCAATGTTGAGATAGATCACGATGACTGGAATGCATGTAACCTCTTTGCAATAATTGTGTATGTCATGCTATATTTCAATTCATGCCCTATGAGCATGTCTTAAATGTTTTCTAGGAACATCGAGTCATTACTTAAAATGATTTTATATCATTTGGGGAAAACTTCTTATGATTATGTATCACATGTTGATGTTTGTGAAACTGTTCATCTTTGAAATAATATAAGTCTCCCTTTAATGGAATTTGATGCAATTATGGGCAAGGATTGACTTTATCTAGATAAAGCCAACATAAATAGCTTTAAAGAAATTCTTAGGCTACGTACTAATACAAAATGATAAAGTGATAGCCTAGGCCTCAAGGTAGCTGAAAATCCATGAGCAAAACTATCTCACGCATGATCTGGAGTTGGCGGATGTGATCTTTAAGTTGAAAATCTGGCGGCATTATCTCTATGAAGAAAAATTTGAGATATATACTGACCATAAGAGTCTCAAATATATATTCACACAGAAAGAGCTTAATATGCGCCAGCGAAGATGGATAAAGCTCATTAAGGATTATGACTGCTCAATCCACTACCATCCCAGTAAGGCAAACAAGGTGGCAGATGCTCTAAGTATAAAGGATCCTACATATTTATCAATGATGAGAATTGAAAAGGATCCAATATTCTTAGATTTGAAAAGGATGGACATGGGAATCATTAAGGGAGGAACATCATCAATCCTTTCTCAAATGATTGCTCAACCATCCCTCCTGGAGAAAATAAAGGTTGCTCAAAGAAAGGATGTGGAAATTCAGAAAAGGGTGGAATCTGTTAAAAATGGGGAATCCTATGATTTCAAAATTGATGAGGAAGGAGTTGTAAGATTTAGGACATGATTATCTGTACTATCTGATCCAGAGATAAAGAAGGAGCTATTGAATGATGCACATAGCTCGACCTTCTCTATCCATCCTGGGAGTACCAAAATATACCGTGATCTCCAAGAACACTTCTGGTGGGATAACACGAAGAAGGAGATTGCAGAATATATATCAAGGTGCTTGGTATGTCAGCAAGTTAAAGGTGAGCGACAAAAGTCCAAAGGTATGATGCAACCATTGCCTATACCCATGTGGAAATGGTAAAATGTTACTATGGACTTTTTCACGGGTCTCCTGAAGACGTTGAAGGGAAATAATGCGATATAGGTTGTGGTTGATCGACTCACCAAGACATCCCATTTCATCGCTATTTGGGAAGATCTCTCACTTGAACAACTTGTAAAGTTATATGTGAAGGACGTGGTGAGACTGCACGGTGTTCCACTCTCAATTGTCTCTGACCGTGATCCAAGGTTCACATCTGAATTCTGGAGGAGTCTTCAACATGCTTTGAGTACTGAATTAAATTTCAGTACGGCCTATCACCCCCAAACTGATGTCCAATCTGAAAGGACTATTCAAACGCTTGAAGATATGATAAGATCCTACTCTCTTGAATTCAAAGGTGGTTGGGATCAGCATCTCTCATTGGTTGAGTTCTCATACAACAATATCTTCCACTTGAGTATTCAGATGGCTCCATATGAAGCTCTATATGGAAAGCGATGTAGAACTCCAACCTGTTGGGATGAAGTTGGAGAGAGAAAGCTACTTGGACCCGATCTTGTTCAAGAGATGACAGAGAAGGTTTAAGTCATCCAGAAACACATCAAAGCTGCTCAAAGTCAGAAAAATAGCTATGCTGACAACTGTCGAAGGGACTTGGAGTTCAACATTGGAGATAAAGTCTTCCTTCGAATATCTCCATGGAAGAGAGTCATGCAATTCAGGAAGAAAGGGAAGCTAAGCCCAAGGTATATTGGCCCCTTTGAGATCCTTGACAAAATAGGAGTCGTGGCCTATAGACTTTCACTTACACCAAATATGGCTCGAGTTCATGATGTTTTCCACATATCACTCTTGAGGAAGTACATACCTGATCCCTTACATGTACTAAACTTAGAGGTGGTGCAGTTGGAAGATGATCTCTCCTATGAGGAGGAGCCAGTAAAGATTCTGGATCGAAGAGATAAGGTTCTACGCAACAAGACAACCCATCTTGTCAAAGTGTTATGGAGGAACCATAAGTTTTAGGAAGAAACATGAGAACTGGAGGAAGCAATGAAGGAAAAGTACCCACATCTATTTTTGTCCTAGAATGTAAAATAAAATTTCGAGGGCGAAATTTCTTAAGGGGGGAAGAATGTAATGACCCAATGTTTTTAATGGAAATTATCTTCTTATAAATATGCCATAAAATCACATAATAATGAACTACTAAGTGATAAGTTACCTTTAAACATAAGTTTGTCACTTCTGTGTTTGGAATTTTGAAAATATGATGTACACGGTTGTGTTCAAGATGTTTTTTTGGAGTCCGATAAGAAAAACTTAATTTTTTAGTGAATATTAACCTACCCTAATGAATAGTAACATACCCTTATGAATAGTGATATACCCCAATGAATAGTAACCTCACCTATGATAGTATAAAAATAATATTCAAGTTGGAAGTACAATATACCTATGTTTTAGAATGAGTTAATGCATGTTTTTAAATCTGGTTTTTGATAATAAATTATGATTTTAATTAAATATTAAAATAATCATATTTAGAAAATTATTTTTAAAAAATGGACTTCATTTTTGGATTTTACATGTCGAAAAATGGTTAGGGTGAATTTTTGAGATTTTTCTGAAATAATTGAATTTTTTATGAATAGTAAAATACAGTAATTTATCGTATATATACATTATAAGCTAAATACACTATTCCTAGCATCATGGATGATGTCACCACCCATGGTTC
Source organism: Viscum album (assembly GCA_963277665.1). Lineage (NCBI taxonomy): Eukaryota > Viridiplantae > Streptophyta > Magnoliopsida > Santalales > Viscaceae > Viscum > Viscum album. Next base: position 730,663,338 of record OY728132.1, on the reverse strand, counting down.
GAATTCACATGACCCATTTAATATTCTTGGTCATGGAATACTTACTATTCTTTGTCTTGTAAATAAATAATAAATTAAGGATTATAATATCATTAAATCCCTCCTCTCCTCCACTATAAAAACCCCCTTCACTCCCTCTTCTATGCACTTCTCTCAAGCTCCAAGACTTCTCTAAATTCTGCCCAAATCTCTCCCAAATGTCCTACCCCACATACAAAAGCTCTCAGACTCCTCAAAATACCAAAACCTCTCCCCTTAAGAGGTTCTCAAAGGAGGAAGTCTCAAGAGGTAAATTCCTCTTCCCAAATTTCTTTTTTCTTTTAAGTTCTTTTCTTTTTAATTTCTTTCCTTACCTCCCTTCACCATAATAGTATGATAAATCCAGTAGCATACATGTACTGGAATGTCTTCATGCTAGTGTTAAATTTCATTATCTTCTTTCCCCACCCTTTTATTTCAAAGAAATGAAAGCACCGTTTGAGATGTGCTAATTTAGCACATTCAAGGACAACGGTTTATCATTTTTTGTTATTATATTTAATTCTGGTCATGAAACCATTTGTGTTATGGTTGAACCAGATTATTATATATGTAATATATCCTATTATTTGTTCTGTAATCTTTTGGTACAAATGGAATTAAGTTATAATGAAAAACGCATTCTTTGTAATCAAATCCACCGATTAACAAAAACGGTTATCACTAAGGTTATATATATAATAATTCAACATCACTCTAAGTAACCTAATTAAAATTAAAACCATGTAATCTCCTAGATATGAACTAAAGAATGTAACTTCAATTCTGGACAACCAATTTCATCTTGCATATAATCCAAACTTGAATATAAGTGAACCGATCTTTTAAAACCAAGTAAAAAAACGTGCCCGAACAATAAAATTGAACCTTATAACTAATCAAAAGGGATTTGAATGAACTAAAAAGGGTTATAATAAATCAATTAAATATATAAGAGGTTATGGAATTATTAATTAATAATCCTAATTTGTTTATTAAGGTCATTAATAACTAGTGGAGAACACCACCGAGTTTAAGGTAAGCGATCCTCTCCTTTTCTCTCTTAATCAAGATTGTCCTCTATACTATGCCTTTATATGTATACTAGAAAATTATGGGGTCTGTTTAAGAACCTCCCACATACTTAATTCTGGATTTATAAGTGATGAGAAACCCCATTTCTCTCTCATAAATCCCTCTTGGTCACACCCGACACCATGCCGATAAAATCGTAACGAATTCTACCCCAACCTTCTTTGTTCTTTCGGGTTGCCTTATCCTTCTTTAAAAATGGTGTTATATTATCTATCTATATGAGTCTTATGACTTCTGGTTATTTGTAAAATATTCTTATATCAATACCCTTTCATCACATTCTTTCGGGGATATACATGATTTTGAAAGATTCCCTCCTTAGAACTTTTCGATAAGCCAACCTGTTTTAAGAGGACTTCCCAAATTTTTACCCAAATTTCAAGTGAACTCTATCCTATGTTTTAAAACACCATTGTATTTATAAAATCAGTATTTTTATTATGAAAACCTTCTTGTTTCAATTCTGGTTTTATATAAAATAATTTCCTCTTTTCTATTTGAAAATCTCTAGAGTGTTTTCCTTAAAATCGCACAAAAATGTTTTAATGCTAATGTTTCTAAAATACATTTTTTATGTTGTCACTTATATTTGACACCACATAACATGTTATATGACTATTTTACCCTATTAATGTCCATGTATGTTCTAATCCCTTCCTTTCATGGACACTTTCGTGATACGCCCATTGGATATGTTTTATGTCATGATTGTGGTACCCAATTCTTTCCACGGACAACCTTATGTTTATGTATGGTTGATTATGTATGATTATTTATGTGGAAAGATTACTTATGTGGAAAGAGTATTCATGAATATGTTGAGATGGGTGCGCCCAGATAGTGCTCCAATTCATTGGGTAAGGTTAAGTCTCGTGAGATGCGATGTGAAATGGGATTGACGGTTAGCCTTGACCTGTACTAAAATGGGAAACAGGATTGGCGGTTAGCCTTGACCCATATTGAAATGGGAAACAGGATTGGCGGTTATCCTTGAACCATAATAAAGAAATTTTTTATGATTCTAAAACATTTATATGATTCCATGTTGATATAATCCAGTGCTTATACTAAATGATTTTATAAGTTACATGCTTTTGATATCATTATGTCATGTCTCCTAACTCATGTGATTGAGATGTATCCTTATGGTCATTCCCTTACTGGGATTTTTAGCTCATCCCTTTTTTCATGTGTTCCCCAGGGTACCCTATGCATATGTAAGGGCTCAAAGGAAGTTAGGATCTCATTATGGAGATTAAATAAAGAAGTGTTTTTTAGCCCCATGTTTTGTGTTATATGTACCTAGTCTTCCAAGACACTAGACTTAATGATCCTTGATTTGTACTCTGATGATGAATTATGGTTAAAATCATGAAATGTTATATGTAAAAGGCTCGGGTCGTTATAGTTGGTATCAGAGGATGATGTAGTTATTTTTGGAGATTATAAATAGAGCACCTTAGTGAGAACCTTAAGGATGAGACTAAGTATAAGGAAATAGTTCTAAATTTTGGTGAGTATAGAGTAAGTGGTTTATCAAGAAAATACATCCCTGTCTGGATACGAGCAGGTAGAGGCGGCTCTAGAACAGATGTATCTAGGGGTAAAACCCGAAAACACCGCTTTGAGCTAGACTTGAACGGGAACTGGTGCACGATAACGGGCCTTGCTGCACTCTTGGTTACGACACTCCCGGGGGATATGCTTTGGTAGATTCACAAGCTTAGTACAAACCATTATGAAGGGACAAAAAAATCCCATAAGAATATAAGTTAAGAAATAGATCGAGGATAACCTAGGTTTAAACCTAAGGAATCACAAGTTAGGATGTACTTATTCCTTATAAGTTTATCCCTTTATATTGAATGTTTCCTTTTATGCTCAATAAATAAGTATTCAAGCCCCCTAATTGTATGTTCTTATTTCTTAGTTAATGGCAGGAAATAGAAGAACGTGTGCCAACAATCAATGTGATAGGCAATGTGACAACCACCCTAATGATATGCCTGAGATGATGGGAGCCCAAATTGAACATATTGTGAACTTGCCAAACCAGCTATTGAAAATCACAATCAACAATTGGTATATAGTTAAATGCCCAAATTCATCAAGGAGGAGGAATATGATATCTCAAGGAATTTCATCTGATAAAGGTGATAAAGGAAATAAGACTAAATTTCCTTTGTTCAAAAAGTGTGGAAAGAGGCATCAAGGAGAATGTCACAAAGGAACTAAGAGATGTTTTAATTGTGGGAAGGTGGGGCATAAAATAGCCAATTGCTATAAAAAAATGGATAATGTGATGAATGGAGATAAGGTTATATCTAATGTACCTTATATTGTTAATTGTCGTGAATGTGGAGAAGTTGGACATTATCCAGGACAATGCTCCATTGGAAGGGATGAGAAGCGTGATGAGGATCAACAATCTATAAGGACAAGGGGACAATGCAAGTCCAATGTTGAGATAGATCATGATGACTAAAATGCATGTAACCTCTTTGAAATAATTGTGTATGTCATGCTGTATTTCAGTTCAAGCCCTATGAGCATGTCTTAAATGTTTTCTAGGAACATCGAGTCGCTACTTAAAATGATTTTATATCATTTGGGGAAAACTTCTATGATTATGTATCACATGTTGATGTTTGTGAAACTGTTCATCTTTGAAATAATATAAGTCTCCCTTTAGTGGGATTTGATGCAATTATGGGCAAGGATTGACTTTATGCAGATAAATCCAACATAAATATCTTCAAAGAAATGCTTAGGATACATACTAATACAAAATGATAAAGTGATAGCATGTGCCTCAAGGTAGCTGAAAATCCATGAGCAAAACTATCCCACGTATGATCTGGAGTTGGCGGCTGTGATCTTTGAGTTGAAAATCTGGCGGCATTATCTCTATGGGGAAAAATGTGAGATATATACTGACCACAAGAGTCTCAAATATATATTCACACAAAAAGAGCTTAATATGCGCCAGCGAAGATGAATAAATCTCATCAAGGATTATGACTGCTCAATCCATTACCATCCCAGTAAGGCAAACAAGGCGGCAAATGCTCTAAGTAGAAAGGATCCTGCATCTTTATCAATGATGAGAATTCAAAAGGATCCAATCTTCTTAGATTTTCAAAGGATGGAAATGGGAATCATTAAGGGAGGAACATCATCAATCCTTTCTCAAATGATTTCTCAACCATCCCTCTTGGAGAAAATAAAGGTTGCTCAAATAAAGGATGTGGAAATTCAGAAAAGGTTGGAAGCTGTTAAAAATGGGAAATCCTCTGATTTCAAAATTGATGAGGAAGGAGTTGTAATATTTGGGACATGATTATGTGTACCATCTGATCCAGAGATAAAGAAGGAGCTATTGAATGATGCACATAGCTCGACCTTCTCTATCCATCCTTGGAGTACTAAAATGTACCATGATCTCCAAGAACACTTCTGGTGGGATAACATGAAGAATGAGATTGAGGAATATATATCAAGGTGCTTGGTATGTTAGCAAGTTAAAGTTTAGCGAAAAAAGTCCAAAGGTATGATGAAACCATTGCCTATACCCATATGGAAATGGGAAAATGTTACTATGGACTTTTTCACGGGTCTCTTGAAGACGTCGAAGGGAAATAATGTGATATGGGTTGTGGTTGACCGACTCACCAAGACATCCCATTTCATTGCTATTTGGGAAGATCTCTCGCTTGAACAACTTGAAAAGTTATATGTGATAGAAGTGGTGAGACTGCATGATGTTCCACTCCCAATTGTCTCTGACCTTGATCCAAGATTCACATCTAAATTTTGGAGGAGTCTTCAACATTCTTTGAGTACTGAATTAAATTTCAGCACGAACTATCACCCCCAAACTGATGGCCAATCTAAAAGGACTATTCAGACGCTTGAAGATATGCTAAGAGCCTGCTCTCTTGAATTCAAAGGTGGTTGGGATCAGCATCTCCCATTGGTTGAGTTCTCATACAATAATAGCTTCCACTTGAGTATTCAGATGGCTCCATATGAAGCTCTGTGTGGAAAGTGATGTAGAACTACAACCTGTTGGGATGAATTTGGAGAGAGAAAGTTACTTGGACCCGATCTTGTTCAAGAGATGACAAAGAAGGTTCAAGTCATCCAGAAACACATAAAGCTTCTCAAAGTCGGCAAAAGAGCTATGATGACAACCGTCAAAGGGACTTGGAGTTCGACGTTGGAGATAAAGTCTTCCTTCGAATATCTCCATGGAAGAGAGTCATGCGATTTGGGAAGAAAGGGAAACTAAGCCCAAGGTATATTGGCCCCTTTGAGATCCTTGACCGCATAAGATCCATGGCCTATCAGCTTGCACTTACACCAAATATGGCTCAAGTTCATGATGTTTTCCACGTATCACTCTTGAGGACGTACATACCTGATCCCTCACATGTACTAAACTCAGAGGTGGTGCAGCTGGAAGATGATCTCTCCTATGAGGAGAAGCCAGTAAAGATTCTGGATCAGTGAGATAAGGTTATACTCAACAATACAACCCATCTTTTCAAAGTGTTGTGGAGGAACCATAAGTTTGAGGAAGCAACATGGTAACTGGAGGAAGCAATGAAGGAAAAGTACCCACATCTGTTTTTGGCCTAGAATGTAAAATGAAATTTCAAGGGCGAAATTTCTTAAGTGGGGAAGAATGTAATGACCCAATATTTTTAATAGAAATTACCTTCTTATAAATATGCCATAAAATCACATAATAATGAACTACTAAGTGACAAGTGACCTTTAAACACAAGTTTGTCACTTCTGTGTTTGGAATTTTGAAAATCTGACGTACACAGTTGTGTTCAAGATGTTTTTTTGGAGTCCGATAAGAAAAACCTAATTTTTTGGTGAATAATAACATACCCTTATGAATAGTGATATACCATAATGAATAGTAACCTCACCTATGATAGTATAAAAATAATATTCAAGTTGGAAGTACAATATACCTATGTTTTAGAATGAGTTAATGCAAGTTTTTAAATATGGTTTTTGATAATAAATTATGATTTTAATTAAATATTAAAATAATCATATTTAGAAAATTATTTTTGAAAAATGGACTTCATTTTTGGATTCTACACGTCGAAATATGGTTAGGGTGAATTTTTGAGATTTTTCTGAAATACTTGAATTTTTTATGAATAGTAAAATACGGTAATTTACCGTATATATACATTATAAGCTAAATAAACTATTCCTAGCATCATGGATGATGTCACCACCCATGGTTTTAATTCACATGACCCATTTACTATTCTTGGTCATGTAATACTTACTATTCTTTGTCTTGTGAAGAAATAATAAATTAAGGATTATAATATCATTAAATCCCTCCTCTCCTCCACTATAAAACCCCCCTTCACTCCCTCTTCTCTCCACTCCTCTAAAGCTCCAAGACTTCTATAAATTATGCCCAAATATCTCCCCAAGGTCCTCCCACACATCCAAAAGCTCTCATCCTCCTCAAAATACCAAAACCTCTCCCCTTAAGAGGTTCTCAAAGGAGGAAGTCTCAAGAGGCAAATTCCTCTTCCAAAATTTCTTTTTTCTTTTAAGTTCTTTTCTTTTTAATTTCTTTCCTCACCTACCTTCACCATAATAGTATGATAAATCTAGTAGCATGCATGTACTGGAATTTATTCATTCTATTGGTAAATTTCATTATCTGCTTTCCCCACCCTTTTATTTCAAAGAAATGAAAGCACCGTTTGAGATGTGCTAATTTAGCACATTCAAGGACAATGATTTATCAATTTTTGTTATTATCTTTAATTATGGTCATGAAACCATTTGTGTTATGGTTGAAACAGATTATTATATATTTAATATATCCTATTATTTGTTTTGTAATCTTTTGGTACAAATGGAATTAAGTTATAATGAAAAACACATTCTTTGTAATAAAATCCACCGATTAACAAAAAAGGTTATCACTAAGGTTATATATATAATAATTCGACATCACTCTAAGTAACCTAATTAAAATTAAAACCATGTAATCTCCTAGATATGAACTAAAGAATGTAACTTCAATTCTGGACATCCACTTTCATCTTGCATATAATCCAAACTTGAATATAAGTGAACCGATCTTTTAAAGCCAAGTAAACAAACGAGCCCGAACAATGAAATTGAACCTTATAACTAATCAAAAAGGATTTGAATGAACTAAAAGGGGTTATAATAAATCAATTACATATAGAATATATTCTGGAGTTATGAATTAATAATCCTAATTTTTTTATTCAGGTCATTAATAAAAAGTGGAGAACACCACCGGGTTTAAGGTAAGGGATCCTCTCCTTTTCTCTCTTAATCAAGATTGTCCTATATACTATGCCTTTATATGTGTACTAGAAAATGATGGGATATGTTTAATAACCTCCCCATACTTCCTTATGTATTTATAAGTGATGATAAACCCCATTTTCTCTCATAAATCCCTCTTGGTCACACCCGACACCATGCCGATAAAATCGTAATGAATTCTACCCGAACCTTCTTTGTTCTTTCAGGTTGCCTTATCCTTATTTAAAAATGGTGTTATCTTATCTATCTATGTGAGTCTTATGACTTCTGTTTAGTTGTAAAATATTCTTATATCAAGACCCTTTCATCACATTCTTTCGGGGATATACATGATTTTGAAAGATTCCCTCCTTAGAACTTTCCGATAAGCCAACCTGTTTTAAGGGGACTTCCCAAATTTTTACCCAAATTTCAAGTGCACTCTATCCTATGTTTTAAAAAACCATTGTATTTATAAAATCAGTATTTTTATTATGAAAACCTTCTTGGTTCAATTCTGGTTTTATATAAAATAATATCCTCTTTTCTATTTGAAAAGCTCTAGAGTGTTTTCCTTAAAACCGCACAAAAATATTTTAATGCTAATGTTTCTTAAATACATTTTTTTATGTTGTTGCTTATATTTGAAAACACATATCATGATATATGACTATTTTACCCTATGAATTTCCATGTATTTTCTAATCCCTTCCTTTCATGGACACTTTCGTGATACGCCCATTGGATATGTTTTATGTCATGATTGCAGTACCCAATTCTTTCCATGGGAAACCTTATGTTTATGTATGGTTGATTATGTATGATTATTTATGTGGAAAGATTATTTATGTGGCAAGAATATTCATGAATATGTTGAGATACGTGTGCCCAGATAGTGCTCCAATGCATTGGGTAAGGTTAAGTCTCATGAGATGCAATGTGAAACAGGATTGGCTGTTAGCCTTGACTGGTACTGAAATGGGAAACAGGATTGGCGGTTAGCCTTGACCCGTACTGAAATGGGAAACAGGATTGGCGGTTAGCCTTGAACCATACTAAAGAAAATTTTTATGATTCTGAAGCATTTATATGATTCCATGTTGATATGATCCTGTGCTTATACTAAATGATTTTATAAGTTACATGCTTTTGATATCATTATGTCATGTCTCCTAACTCATGTGCTTGAGATGTATCCTTATGTTCATTCCCTTGTTGGGATTTTTAGCTCATCCCTTTTTTCATGTGTTCCCCAGGGTACCCTATGCAGATGTAAGAGCTCAAAGGAAGTTAGGAGATCATTATGGAGATTAAATAAAGAAGTGTTTTTTAGCCCCATGTTTTGTGTTGTATGTACCTAGTCTTCAAAGACACTAGACTTAACGATCCTTGACTTGTACTTTGATGATGAATTATGGTTAAAATCATGAAATGCTATATGTAAAAGGCTCGGGTCGCTATATTTTCCATTTGAGCTTGTTATTCTACCTGTGTGATACTTTTTTCAGCCTTTTTTTCCTTAGCCTCAACCTGTGATGCCCGTTCTGACTCGGTGTTACTAGAACCTACACCTGAGGTGGGTCAATACCTCATCAAGATAATACTCTTCCCTAGTCGGCAATGTACTCTCTCATGATGCTCATCTCCCAAAACTTGATGTAAGTGATTGTGGGCCAAAGTTGTTAAGTTCTTGAGCTTCAAGGGACTCCAAAGGAGACCGTTATAAATATAAATAAGCTATTAAGTTAAAAAATAGATATTAAAAATTAAAATCAATGAAGTAAAACTTACAATTTTCTATTGTGTCTATCCATTTACTGCGCTTCTGTCTTTTTTCTTTCTGCTTGAGCAAAACTGTTTTGCTAGAGGCACACATCCTTCAATATTTAAAACCCCTCTACAATGACATTGTAAATTAGTACAATGGGAGGAATAATGATAAAATTAAAATACTATCTAAAATTCATCCAATATAAAGTTTCATGGACATCACTTCTATGAATGGAAAGGATATTGAAGAAATAAGATCACAACATGTTCATAAAGGGCTATTAGAGGTGAAATAATCCACTAAAAGTCCAAAATTAAATCAAGATACAATTAAAAATGAACTAGAGGTAAAATCCACTAAAATTTCAAATTTGAAGAACTTTACTCTAACTGAAATTCAATAAAAAATCAGTTATGAAATAATTAGAAAATTTGTTTTAATTTAGTGTATTTTTTACAAGGGAGATAAAAAAATTCAGACATCTTATTTTAACCATTGAGATATGAAAGGATGTGAATCATTTTTGGGTTAGATCATTTTTTGAGTTATGTCGATTTGGTTCACTTCACTTCATTTTTGTTTAATTAATTTTACTTTTTTTTTGTTCAATTAGATTCATAAAATTTTTGGGTGGGTTAGGAATATTTGGTTTAGTTCGATTCAGTTTAGGTTATCTTGTACTTGTTTGGTTTGGTTCATTTCTTTTTTTCGACTTGGTTTGGATATGTTCAATGGAATACAACATTTAAGAAAAAAAATAATGACTCTTTATAATCAATAAAATGTTAATTTTTTGTCCCATTCCAAAGAAAATAACATTTTAAATGAAAAAATAAATTATAATTGTTATCTTATACGATTAACTTTTAATACCTTATATGTATTTCAAATTCAATCCTTTAACCTGGATATTGTGAATATGAGAAAACAAAAATCTAATCAATATCCCCTTACTATCCAGTTTCCATTTTCCCTTGAATTTTATGATTTTTTCTTGATTGAAGTGTTTATATTCCTTTCAAGGTGTTTTTATGATTCCCTCTAAAATGGTTGGCATTATAGTGACATAAAATTATTAAATTTATCTAAGAACACAACCTAGAAATTATTACCCGACATGTATAAAATGAATAAAAAATAGTAGAGTCATTCATGGAGTTAAAAAACAACACGATACATGCATATTCACACTTAATTTTCAGAATAATCCATTATTTAATTTCCTCATCGAAGACTGATTTATTTTCCTCTTGAACTCGTCCAATTTTTATCTTCTTCACCTCATCCATGAGATGGACCTCTCCCTCAAAAAGTCATTGGACTTTGTATGAACCACTACAAAGGTTCTGCATGAGCTATTGGAAGAGATTATGAGTGCGTGTATGAATTTTTCATGGAATAAAACTTTGTTGAGGATCCTTTTAGATTTCATGTGTCTATGTTATACTCCTAATCTTTGTAATACATGCTTCATGTAAGAATACCAACATGTAAGATATGTATTTCTCATAAGATATGATGAGTTCGTAAAATTCCTATGATGATTTCTTAAGTTGTGCCTCTTGAATTAAGTCTTTTTGAGTAAGTATGAAATTCTATACATAGAGATAGATAATGAGTTGCATGACATGTGATAGAAAATACAAAATTCAAACTAGGGGAAATTGTAGGATATACCTAGTCAGTAACTATTGAAATAGATTGAATCCAGATAGACCCACACACTAGATACCTAAGTACTCTAACATGAGTTATCCATTTAATTCAAGGATAGTGCATGCTAATAATTTTTATGTTCCATATTTTTATGAAATTATTGTAAGCAAATCTTCAAATTTAATTTTGGGAAATCTATGTGCAGGAAGAATCTAAAGATGTTGGATTGTCTGAGAAAAATACTGTGATTGATGGTACCCTATAAGAGAGTGACCACAAAGGCCATGAAGAGGTTCGAGAGGAAACACAATATGAGGAAGATGATACTTATACATCAAAAGCTGATGATGCCCATAGTTACAATGATGATGGTGATGATGATGATGATACACAATACCACACATGAGATGATGTTGATGATACATAAGATCACACAAGATAGAGAAGAAGATCATGATTATTCTCGTTCTTACATGTCAGACTCCAAAAATGATTTTGTTTCTTCAGGTTCACTATTATGGATATCCATGAATATTTTATCCCTTGGTGTGGAGAAAATGATTCAAAAAATATACATACAAAAATGACATTTTTAAGAAACCAAACATAGTTAAATAAGATACAACGGACTGTACGAACAGTTTTATAGGCCATTAATTTGTTCCAGACCCCAGTGGATAAATCTTGTGCTTCTTTTTTTAGCATTTAAAATAACCAAGGGTCTATTTTTAACAATTATTGAAAACTTATTACGACACTTATCACCCATTATAAGTAGTTATAAAAATAATCGGTGTTGTTCTATTCTTGAAAAAACACTTGAACAACTGGTAGAAAAACACCTTTTCAATGAGCAATCTGTTATGAAGAGTTTTCAATAAGTGTTGTCAAATAGATACTATATTGAAGTAATTACTTTAACATATCCTTTTAATAGACATGGCCCTTTTATGCCTAGAATATGACGAGTTTAATGTCAAGTTGTCTAAAATGCAGACAAGAATATCAAGCTTGATCGAAAAGCTAAAGAATGACTTTAGTAAGTGAAATCTGTGACTTTAGTTCGTTAAGTGATTTTATTTATGTGGATAATTGTTTATTGAGTTAAATTCTCATTTATGACATCAAAATTGTTTAAAATTTCAAGCCCAAAAAATTAATTCTATTTATTTTATAGTTGATGTTTTGAGAGAAAGTAGAACAAGTTATAAACATTCCCTTACATAAAAGAATGCTAATTCATATAGAATTTGGGTTTTCATGAAGCTCTAATCTAAGTTTTTTTCCTTATTTTTTTATTTTTGTGCTGTCTTTAATAGCATGGATTTGGGTATGTGTACAAATTTTTCCCATTTAAACAAGCTTCCCAGGTGGAAGGGCACTCTACAACCCAATTAGAGAGAGTTAAAAGGAGAATTCAAAAGAGATAATCATGTACCAATTCAAAAGAACTTATATATTGAATATGGAAGTATTATTATAAAAATATTAATGAAGTATCTTGTGAATATAAAACATACAAGAGATGAATAAGAAATTTATGAGATCATGAAAACCTAATACTAATGATTCCAAGAATATTTCTTGGTATCGATGGAGAATAACCAACTATATTCATAATCTCTTGTGCATCAAAGAAGTTTGAGAATATGACCAACACTCTAATTACCATGTTGTAGTGAGAAAGGCCAAGTGATCCAAGCAACAGAAATATGGATGGATGCAAGGACTTGAAGATGACAAGTCCAATAGTGTTCTATAAAAATAGATATAAGCTGAAGATGTGTTCAAAGGTGGAGTTTTGGAGGTCCCTTTGAATAACAATCAGGTGGAAGTATAAATACTCTATTAGGTTATGGTCATAAGAATTTCAAGAGATATATTCAACTAGTTGGAGATTGTACAATGAAAATTTTAAGAGGTGGATGTTGTAAGCACTAGAAACTATAAATTTCAAGATATTTTCTATTATTATTTTTAAGAGGTAGGTTTTTCTTGTACTTAGTGTTTTATAGTGGAAAAACTACGTCTCGTAACTGAACCTAAATATATAGAGTAGTATGATTTCAAGGTAGATCCTTGTAATGGATTTTTTTTAGAAATTAATATCTGAAATAATATTTTTGGAAGTTATCCATGCATTGGAAATGCTCTAATAAACCTTAGTGAATGTAGAAGATTCTCAAATGGAGGTTAAGGAAAAAAGAGTAAGAGATCATTTTAACTCCATTCAAGAATTAATAAATATTTATATAACATGTAAAATTATAGGGTCAAACTTATATAATCCCACTTATAACTTTACATAGGATCAAATCATATTTACTTATTCTTAAAAAATTCATGATAACAACTAAGTAGCCACTAAAACCCATAGATGATCGACTATGATTAATTGGTTGAGATCCATTACCAAGATCATGAAGGATATTAAACACTAAAATGTGAGTGTTTAAAAAGCCTCCACTATATGTACTCTCCCAAAATTAGTTTAGACTAACTAAAAACAACATCCATGTGTTGTATAACACTAATTTAATTAATCAATAGTAGCATCATAAAAATGATGAAATCTTCATTATAACGGGCTTTCAAATTTCTAAATCTGATATACATTAAAATTATTTAATAATATCTCCTTCAAGCTATTAACTATAACTATATTATTCACCTCTATTTCATTGTATTATAGAAAAAACTAGATCTTTACCTTCATCGCTTTTTATATTTGTCTATGAAGATCAGTTTCTTCAATTGTATGATTTAGGGTCTACCCTTAGAACCTACCCAACTAGATGTTCTATTTTGGAAAGGGAATTTATAAGCTAATTAAACCCCATAATTTCATAAGATATAAAAAATTAATTACATCTAAGTAAATGAGTGTCACACCTGCTTCCTCTTATGGTTTGACATCATAGTATGCCCCAAAGTGTGAAGGTATATCATAACATCCTTGTTTTTTTATTTTTTCCCGACGATTCCTAAAAAAAATTCAATAATTAAAAAGTAAGTATTAATGAAAATCATGGTAATTTTCATTTAAAAACCTCAAATTTGATTAATACCTTGAACTCAATACTCATCCAATGAGTAATAATTTCTCGATAATATTCTATCGGACAGTCATCCATGATAGGTGTGGCCTCTAAATCCATGCCAACCCTAGAACGCCAGCCACTATGCAATGAATGTGTATATCCTCTCTAGATCTCACCTAATTCCATAAGTCATGTTGGTATCACAGCCTCACCATTAGGAAAATTAAAATGAAGTTGGCACCAAAATATTAATTCAAATAAATACAATAATAATATAACATTAAATCCAATGAATTTGCTTACCCTTATTTGTGCTCAAGCGTTATCCTTTATTTCATTTGGTAGGTGTCACAATGAGATTGGATGTATGGGAATGATGTTAGAGAATTTGTAAAGCATCGACAAAAAACTTCTACATTATCATCCTGTTTTTCCAATCATTTGTTTGTCTTCATTGTACTCCACCATCAACTATGTGTGACAATTCCACACCGCATGCATGCATGTACTCTCATGCCGATTATCGGTAGATCCAACTGTTAAAGAAGAAAAACAAATATTATATCAATTCATCTTATAATGAAAATAAATTATGATAAAAAATACTGGGGTTCTATAAATATACCTGAGGCAGTCTAATCAGTGGGCATCGCTGGATCCTCAGGAACTGAAGGAACATCAACCTGTACAGATGTAGTGAATCTAAGTGTATGCTCTGTAGGGTTAGAAGGTGTTAGAGCAGTAGTCGAAGAAGAAAGAATGTAGTATCTCATGGAGAAGGAAGTAGAAGAAAAATAAGATGACATAGATGGTTATGAAAATACATAATAAGGATGAGGAGTAGGAATCATTGACGAATATGGGAAAGAGAGGTGGGGAGGCTCTAGATAAAAATTGAGGTGAAAACATGGGTGACCTAAATATCTTGGGTGTCTGTAACAATACCGTGAGATCAGAAAGTTTGGTAGATGGTATGTCAGGGGGGATGGGGTGTGATCAGGCATGCTGACTGGAGCAACTAACTGTAGTACCACCCCCTTCAAATCTCCAGCCCGAGCACTGGAACCACTAGGCTGGTCGGTGAACAACTAGCGCCTTGGTGGTGGATCCTGATTAAAAGTTAAAAATAAAATTAACCGCATGACATTATATGTTATATATATATATATATATTATTGAAATAAAATACTCACAATGAGCACTGGAGGAGGGACACCCAATCACTTATTGGGCGATTGTTGTCTACCTTCTTTTTTCTTCATTGCTCCTTAGTGTTTTTTCATTTCATGTATTTGAAAACAAATATGGAATTAATTATAAACCCATAACTAACATGTAACCGAAACAAGAAAGAATATGTGGCATGACTTAATTAAGGAATACCACTTATCAAACCAAATAGAGGAAACATGGTGATATAATAAAAACATTTTATATCTAGTGGGAATAATATAAAAACATAAGACATGTCATAGAAAAAACAATACATTCAAATTAGCATGTCTATCATGGGTATGATATAGTTTTCTTCTATTTTCAATTCGATACAATTCAATTTTGGTTAGGTCATTTGGTTCTGGTCAATTGATTAGGTCATTTTTTCATTTTTATTTTTTCTTAGGTCATTTGGTTCATTTTTGTAAATTGATGAGGTCATTTCTCCATTTTTATTTGTCTTAGGTCGGTTGGTTCATATTTTGGGTAAGGTCATTTTTTCATTTTATTTGTTATGTCATTATTTTTATAGGTTTTTATTTTCATATCAATTAGTTTAATATGTCCAATTAAATTAATATTGTTTTTTGTTACAATTTAACTATTTCAGTTTTGTTTGGTTTGGTAGGTTTGAATACAATTCAATTCAATATTAGAAAATTAACCTCAAAGAAAACTACAACCAATAAATATTGGAAATTCATATGAAGGTCTAGTTGGATACAAAATATTTATAATCAATAGTAAATCAATTTATATAGCACCAACCTCAACAACCCAAGTCGAGCTAAACCAAAAGAACTGAGAACATAGATGGATGATTCTATATATTTCCCACCACAACTTCAGGTTCACAATCAACTCCAACAATTGAAGTATTATAGTCATCATAAGTAATAAATGGATTTTGGCTAATGGGAGTAGGGATGATTTCAATTCCATCATCACTGTAATAAAAAATATCTCTTGGGATTACTTCAATAATGACACCAAATTTAGGTCAAAGATGATATTTGACATAAAAAACTTGTTTCACCATTGATGCCAATACATATGGTTCATCAGTATCAAGAGTGTGTGTCATGCCAATAACTCAAAATCCACAATCATCAATAAATGTGTCATGCCTCATCATCAAATTAAACCACTGACATTTCATCTAAGTGACTCAACCATGAGAGTAATAATCCAATATTGGTATTTTCTCAACAACTCCATAATAAGATACATTTTCAAATCGAGGTCTACTATCTGATGCACTGGCATAACAGTCTGTTATAGTAGTTAAAATAATACCATCATGTTGTGTTCTCATATTCTTTGCTCGTTCAATGATAATAAATTTGTACCCATCGATCACAATTAATTTGCATTCACAAACCACACAATTAGGACCAAAAGCCAAAGCTCTCATTTCCTCAGAGACAGAGCCAACATGAAAACTGAATACCTGAAATATAAATTAATATTAAACTTAATTAAATATTAATTTTACTAATTTATTACAATAATGTTTCTACCTTCAATTTCAACTAATTAGAAAACACTTTACTATGAAAAATTTCTCTCCTTCTCAATAATAAAGAACGATACTTTCTATTTATCATTTTTTTATATTCCATGTTGAAAAATAGATATAGTTTAACATATATGTAAAATTACATGATTTTAAATAAGATATACATGTTCAATTTACTTACTTGATGTATTCATCGAACAAATCATAGTTAAACAAAATTGTGTGATGTGTTATCTCTCGCTCTTCAAGGATTAAGGTCATCAATGTATATGATCAAGGAATTACCCCTATTTGGGGATGTGATGGAAAACTGGGTTCAATTTTCTCATACTATTCTTATTCATTTCTCATTGGTATGTTCCATCTCGTAGTCAGATCAGACAAATACATTGAACAGAAATCCATACCTTCTTGATCTAAGTAACCTTTGATGATAGAACCTTCAGGATGATTTCTGTTCCAAAAACAAGAATTCAATGTGAACATGTTTCTTTCAATTGGATACATCCACTGAAAAGAAACAGGTCTTTTGAGAAGTATTTCGGTTAGAATATGGACAGTTATATACAACATGTATGTGAAAAATGATGGAGAAAATATTTTCTCTAAATCGCACGAAATTAATGGTCCCTTTACTAAAATTTTTTATAAGAAAGAATTTGAAAAAAAATTAGCACAAAGATATTTAAAGAAATGAAAAAACTAAATAACTAATACCCTTACATTATTAGAAAGAAGATGACAAATTACTATTGAAATCAAATCATAGAGATGGATGTGATAATCATGAGTCTTTAAAGATTCATGCTTCAACTCTCTTATATTGAACCATTTTGATATGTTGATTGAATATCCATCAGGAACTTTAATAGTTCCTATTACTTCCATAAATTGATTTTTTTCTATAGGTTTCATCACATAAGAAGTGCACAAAACTTTCTATTTATTTTCATTGATACACACATGATGTAATTTTGGTCTGATGACCTAATTCAAAAAGTCATGCTGAGATCGTAAATCATATTTTGTCTTTCCCTTGACATTTATAATAATTTAAAGAAACATTTCATATATATTATTTTCAATGTGAATTATTTTTAAGCAATGACATAACAAATTGGTTGACCAATAAGGCAACTCAAATAAGATACTCCTCTTCTTCCAATTGTAACAGGTTTTAGTGGAAACATTCATCTTCTTTCTAGATTTCATCTGACTTTTCCCAAATGAAAAACTGAAATCTTTTAATTCATTAAGAACATCAGTTCCAGACATACATTGAGGTGGATTTCTGGTCTCCATGGTATTGTCAAATCTTTGATGATTATTTCTATATGGATGATCCATTGACAAGAATCGTTGATGCCCTATAAAACTGAAACTACGAAGATATTTTAGTCTTTTGGATTGTGTATTCTTCATACAAATAGGACATGATGGTTTTCCCTTAGTGCTCCATACAAACACCATTTCATAAGCAGGAAATGTTGATCGTCCACATAAGCGCAACATGCATCTAAAATATGTCTTTTGAGTATTCATCGTATGTGCGCACACCCACATTCCAAATATGTTTCAACTCTTTTATTAAAGGTTTCATATATACATCTATATCATTCCTAGGATAAGAAGGTCCACATATGAGTATACTCAAGAAAGTGAAAGGCTTTTTCATATACACCCATAGAGGAAGGTTATAAATGTGTATGAAAACTGGCCATGTGTTATGCGAAGTAAGAATCTTCCCAAATGGATTAAAATAATCACATGAAAGACCCAACCTTACATTACACACGTCAACTACAAAATAAAGATATTGAGCACCAAATCCCTTCCATGAAAATCCATCTTCAAGGTGAACCAACTCATCATTATTCTTCTTTCTCTTAGTATCATTCCATCACATTTTTATTACTATTTCATTAGACATGAAAATATTCTGGAGTCTGGGGATCAATGGAAAGTACCACATTACTTTATGTGGCATATGGGATGGTTTTCCATCATCTTTTTTCTTCCATCTGGATGTCCCGTATTTTATACAATCATTCCATTCAGCAGTTTCCTCCCAAAATAAGCTATAATATTTTGGGCAAACATGATTTTTTAAAAAAAATTCAAGTTCCCCATCTAACTTCCATGCCATATAGTGGTTTGAGGGAATATACACATCATATGGAAGAATGTACTTCAAAAATTTAAGAATTTAATTAATGGAAGTATTAGAAATATCATACATTTTTTCCCATGAAATAATTGTATTAAAAATTTCGGCTTCTTCATTTTACCACATTGTTGATATACTGGAGTTGTGGCAGCATCATTCAATTTTTTTCATCCTGTAAACATCATCATTTTCATTAGACGCATCATGTGTGCTCATATAAAAGTCTTCTTGGATCGACATCCCTTCCTTCTCTTGATGATGAATAAATGGAAAATGATCATCTAAAAAATTCTCCAATCCAGTCCTCTCATTTGGATCATGAGCGTTTTGAGATTTCATTTTCTCCCCATTGTGATATTACACATAGTAGTTTGTTTGAAAACCATATCTGGCTATATTGTAGCTAACTTCTTCATGGATCAACCAAGGTCTTCCAACACAATTATAACATGGTAAATGTATGTGACCACTATATGAAGCATTTTCAAATGAAAAATCTAAAAATCTCTCCAACTTGTTTTGAAAATTGCTTGAGATATGATTAGTTTCATACATACAACTT
The DNA here is from genome assembly GCA_963277665.1 of Viscum album. Taxonomy (NCBI): domain Eukaryota; kingdom Viridiplantae; phylum Streptophyta; class Magnoliopsida; order Santalales; family Viscaceae; genus Viscum; species Viscum album. The sequence continues at coordinate 730,643,964 of OY728132.1, read as the reverse complement.
TTATCCATTCTGTAAAAAAAATTATATACCATTTCATAAAATCAATTAAATAATATTGAAGTTTAATAAAAAATATATTTAAGGAAATGAGAACTCTTCAATTTATATGAAACCATAACCGAAACACTAGTCTCTATGATAATCATAATATAAAAGACAAAACAAATACTATATATATAATAAAATACTATAAATTTAAAACTATGATATTGAATTCCATTATATCAATGAGTAATAATGTTCCAAATCCATCAAGGGTTAAGGATTTAATTATGAAAATGTTTCTTATGGAATATAAATACCCAGGGGTGTTATTTAAATGATATGTAATTGATTGAATAAATTGATGAGGCATAAAAAACCTTCATATAGATGCCTTAGTTACTCTCCCCTTCAATTTGGTCTCGTTCAAGTTCATTTGATTTGGTTTTGTTTTGTTTTGTTTAATTAAATTTAATTAGGTTCATTTAAATTCAGTTTTAGTTGGGTTAGGTAAGTTTTTATTGATTTGGAATAGTTTCATTCGGTTGGGGTTTTGTATATTTAATTCAAGTGAATATGGTTTTATTTAATTTTATTTGTTTCAATTTGGAATAGTTTGATTCAAAGTGGGTTAGTTTGGTTCAAATTGGTTCTATTTACTTTGGTTCAAATAAATTCTATTTTTTTTGGTTTGGTGGTGTTTGATATGGTTTATTTCAACTTGGTACAATATGCTTATATTCAATTTGGTTAGTTCTACTTGTTTATGATTAATGAAAATTTAGTAGATATTTATACTAGAAGTATACTCGAGGGTTTCTGTCTCATTTTTATTGAGTGTAATATGCATGAAGTTTTAGAGGAGATAACCAAGGAGAACAAGTGATTCACATCTATCACATCTACCCTAGGGTTAGGTTGTCATTCAAAATCTGATTCAACTATATATTTTGATAATAGGCTCACTAGAATCTATATTTTTCATTCAATAAACCATGATCACATTCATAAAGTTGAGATAAGAAATTAATTCAATAACATATTTAAATTATCTCAAGTTAAATCATATATCATGTCACCTTTATATAATTCACAAGGCGATACCATTATCTAATATCCTTTCACAACTTATTTGGAAAAGGATGTTGGAAATCGTGGTAAAGAAAGATCACAACATGTTGTAACATTGATTGTCATGCCATGTTTTTTGTTTTATAAGCATGAAATTTTGGAGATGGAGGACGCATTTCAACATACAACTTGTTTTCACACTACATTAAGTTATTCATAAGAATAAATAAAAATCATATAATAATAATCACATTCCATATAAGATTACTTATAGAGAGACCACCTCATAAGAGTATATTCCACACCATAACCTATTCAATTTAAGAATAATCTGGAGTTCTAGATGATTTGACACACCATGAAGGAAGATACAATGCTATAACTGGTCTTGCATAAGAGTATAGAAATGCTATATAAGAGAAAACCTCACTATAACATTTAATTATTAATAATAAACTCAATGTATATAAGAGTAATTGATTGAGTATCACACCACAATGATGTATATTTCACTATGAAGAGGAAGGTTATACTACAATGAAGATCCCATGATAAATTTTTGTGGTTTTGGAATGTGATGGTGGATTGGATCACTCCATATTAATAATGCCACACAATAGTTATGTGAGACATTGAGAAGAGTAAAAAATGCTCAAATTGTAAAATTCTAGTTACATTGCTAGGATAAAATCATTGTAAGAATCGATTGAAAATCAATAGGAATCTAAAATATAAGTTCCCAACAAAATTGGAGGTGAGGGGAACACTTGGATTTGAGCTTAGGATTATATCTAGATGTAGATCCATATGGGAGTGCTTCTAGCATTCGAGATGGGAGTGCTGCACAATTGGGATGGGAGTCCTACTAGGGATCACTATGGGAGGAGGGGAAAATAATGATTTGATCTAGATGGGAGGAGGGGAGGAGCACCCATGGTGCGATTTTAGGGAAGACTTATACCAACGGTTTTAAAAAACCATTGGTATAGGTAAGTTATCCCAATGAGTTTTAAAAAAACTTTGGGATAACCTACACTAAAATACTATATCCCAATGGTTTGGCCAAACTGTTGGTATAGGTCTGTGGGTATAGGGGTGATTTCCAGTAGTGTTCCCACATTTAAAATAATTAACTGCACATTAGTGACATGCACATTTGGAAAATAGTAAATTCAGTTTAGTTAAATTATAAAATAGGGACACACAACATTGTAGCACTGCTGCTAATTATATATTATAAGAAAGTGATGATTGAATTTGAAATCAGTGAAAAATCAAGAAAACAGATTTATTTCTGGCAGGAATAGAGGACAACCAATGTAACTAGTATTTTGTCTTCAATTTCCACACCAATTAATAAAGAGCAATATAATCACTATACTTCCTCTGATTTACAAACCATTGAACAACAAATAAAACACCTTTAAGATATAGAATAAAACTCTTTAGCATATTTTTCTCAACACATATTAGAAACTTATTAAAAACGCTTATTTTAAACCATTGAACCAACCAATATAGCTAATATTTTGTCTAATTTCTATTATTATTTTTATCTGTTTAACATATAAATTAAGAAAATTGTATAGATATTTAATTAGTTGACATCATCACATTAAAATACATACCAATAACGACAACACACCAATAACCACTCGATGGTAACTGAATCATTGTTTAAATTTCAGAATGTTTCACCATAGTTGACCTACCTATGGATAAAAGTGTATTAGAATAACTCGAAATGGTGCTAAAAGAAATATACATGGTATGTGACAAAATGCACCCTGTGTAGTAGGGGTACAATGACTATCTAGTGTTGTTGGTATACTCTGTACAACAAAAGTAAAATAATTATCATGTACCGTAGGCAAATAATATCTCTAAACCTATTTAAGTGTGACATTATTGCCAAAAATATCAATAAAAAAAGTTTTTTCAATTAAACTTGTAACACCCCATCCCTAGACCCCTTATCGGTGTCCTAACCGGAGAGGTGTTGGGGCCTGAGGCGTGCCTCCCCGTATGCCAGAGGCTATTGGCTAGTAGTGAGGATTTACGGTGTAACCGTGGGGAGACTATACCCTCCCCCATCAGAGTGCATAACAACTGACAAATAACCAAACAACATCAAAAATAATAAATCAAAGTACACAAAAGTAATAACCAAAAATCATGTTATAACAAATGAATGTGAGAGCATACAGTCAAACATACTCATGGTCATGTCAGTATACAATGACCGATCATCCACTAGACCAATAAAAATACCCTAAATGAAATAAATAAAGTGAATGTACACATGCTCCATTCTCATCCATGAGCCGTACCTCAATCTCGGTCTCTAACTCTATCGGTGTTATCCACTCGATAGTGCAACACCAAGCCTCTACCCAACTGAACTTGTGAATAGTGAAGACTACTTGGGTACCCAAGCATCATGGTTGGCTGGGTAGGGTGTGAGTACAGCTCAGTAGGGCACCACCAACATAGTCTCATACATAACTGACAAATGAGGTGCATGTGAATGTGAAATTCTCAACATAAATAAATAAACTATAGTGCAGAATCATGAATAAAATAACCACTATTAATATTTGAGTTCTAATGTGAAACCCATGATTGACTATACCTATTTCGACTAGTGTTAGAGTGTTCATGAGCACATCACATAATTGTGCTAACTAATATCAGGCCCAATAACCATATTGTAGTAGGTGAGAGCACTAGTTTTTTAGAATTATTTAAAGGCATTCCAATAATATCAGGCACAAATGATTGAATCCATAAGAGATAATCACGAGAATTCCTTAGGTAGTATATGTGCAATTGATTTCTAGAGGGATAAATCTAATCAATCCTATAGAAGCATTAAGAATACAACCAATTCTCAGGGGATGACCCTAGGTAATCCATATATATCTCAAATTCTAGATCCCAAAATCCCAAGAATCCCATATAGACATAAGCCGAATCTAGGGGGATTTCCCAAGGCATTCATGTAGTATCAGGCTTACCAACTGAATCCTGGGAACAAATCCCAAGAATCCAATAGTATCAAGCTCACCAACCTAATTTTTAGCGATTATACCTATCTATTCCATCTATAATAGGACTTTATTTTTAAAGTTTTGAGGGAAGTAAGTCCCTCCCAAACATCTCATCACTATAATAATAAAATGTGGTTTGACTATCCACCCAAAACCATCTCACATAATACAGATCTCCCCCTAAGTGCATGACCTAACATCATCACCAAATACACATCATACTCATAATCAATTCAGGTTCTATGGTGGCACATGAAATCATCACTACTCATTCCCATAAACACCCTCTCAGGGATCGTTATCACCAGGGTGCTTGACCTCACTAGCCTCAAAGGAAAATCCTCACTGTCATCACTTTGAAAAGATGACATAATGATCATCACTCTTCTCAAGGTAATCTTAGGTTGTTCCCCACACACCTTACCATTAAAAAAAATCCTACCTAGGGTATACTTGCCTAGGTGATAGGATTCATCCTGTGGGTGTTTCCAAATTTGAGATAAGATGGTTTTTGAATTTGAGATATCTTTTATCCCATCACACAGATAAGGATACATGTGTTTCTCATGGGGAGATATATCTTTAATATTTATTTTGATGAGATGATTGTTTGAATATTAATGTGGAAGATACATGGTGATTTGGATATTTAATATATAATATTTCATATCTTATCCGTATTTTGAAAAAATAAACAGTGAAGGCTTTAAAAGGGGAAGTAGCTAGTGGCGAACAGAGAGAGATTCTCAAGATGTAGTCCACCAAGATCAATGGTAAAGGGTCCATTGAGTTTGTAGTGACCTGTGTGACATGATGATGACGACGACATAATTATATTGTATGTGTGGATATGTTATTAACAAGATATTCAAAATGTTTTCCACCAAGAGCAAGAAGGGGGATACCATGTTGGTGGTAGAATGTGAACCACATCAATATTAAACAGGTGTGGATCAACAATGACGTGATCAAATGATTGGGGCCATGTATCGAGAGTCTTCTTGATTTCCGTGATCAAGAGATGTGTCCTGGTTTAAGATCAGTGGTACATCACGATTCCATGATCATGAGAGAGAGAAATCCTTTGGGGGTCACAAGATGGTGCGAGGCTGACACATGTTTGGATGAAGATCTTCAAGGTAGTGACGTTTTGTCATAGATTGATCTTTCGATTCATGGAGTTGGTGAGATGTTTATCAGAGAGAAGGAAGAGGCGTATCGGGGGGGGGGGGGGGGGGTCACACAAGTTTTTTACGTTCTCTCATTTGTAATTCAAGTTTGGTAATTACTTGGATTCTTTGTATTCTCTGATTCATAATGGATTTTCTCAGAGTTTCCCCATGGTTTTTAATCCTCTACAAGGAGGGTTTTTCCACATTAAAAATCTTGCATGATGATTTATTTATTCTGCTTAATATAACTTCCATTTTTCATCAGGCTTCTCACAAATTGTTTTGCAAGTGATTTTTATCCCAAGGTCAGGATTCTCCCCCAACACCAGGTACTCACATCCTAGCGGGGGGGGGGATTCTCATGCCACACTCATATCAACTAGCTCGAAGGATTAAAGGCATATCAAGGTTTCATCAAAACCAAATTGGGGTTATCATTCCAATTCATTACACATCCCTACTTAAGGGAGCTGAGGGCACTTATACAGGTCCATTATGCTCTCTTAGTGCATTTAAGTCTAACCCATTAGGTCTGTATATCACAAGGAATGAAATTACAATCAAGGATTTGACTATCAGCTTTCAAGGCATCATGGTAGTGCATAAGGGTCTCCTGTAGACCTTGACACTTTATTTAATTAATTCATAAGCATTTAATTTTAATAAGACAATTCATTTAAATTAAACATTTTATTTAATTTAGAAAGGCCAACCACCCACAATGGCGAGACTGCATATCACTTGCAACATGAATAAATCATAATATCATGGGGGTATGTACGAGAGACCACCTACCTCATTTATGAAGCCACACTACTAAAAATTTGATTTTATCTAATGCTAGGTTTTATTAGCGCTAACAAAAATGCTAATAGGGTGGATTTATCATCACTAAAAAATGTTGATAAATGGGGGTCTTTATCAGTGCTAAAAAAACTGATAAAGGGGGGATATTTATCATCACTAGGAAAAAAACACTGATAAAGGGAGGTCTTTATCAGCACTAGAAAAAAAACACTCGTAAAGGGGGCTTTTTTAGTGCTAGCAAAAAAGCGTTGTTAAAGGGGGGATTTATCAATGCTAGTAAAAAAATGTTGATAAATGGGGTGGGGGTCTTTATCAGTACTTTTTTACTAGCGATGATAAATGATATATTTTATAAAAAAATTATATTACATTAAAAATAATATATTAATATATAAATATATTTATATTGATATGAATATAATATTTTTTTAAAATATGATTTAGATAAGTATAAATATGAATTTACACTTAATATGTAAGATATTTAGTAAAAAATAACTTATAAAATAATTAAAAAATAATATTAATTAATAATTTGTTAATTATTATCAAGTAATAGTCATTTAATAGCAATTATATGACATAAAAAATAAATGAATTAATTAATGGTCTAAGATATTTTGAAAACACTTCAAACAATCACAACTTTTGATCTGGGTGTTCGTTTAGACTCTACCACATATCAAATCAAAGTCTGTGAAGAGATTTACATTGTATTGACCTAGGGTGACCCTGATCATTATTTTTTAAAGATAAAAAAGTCCCAAAATGACTCTAAAACTGAGTTTTTAGTTCATATACCCTAATTTTTTAATATTCGATAACATTCCAGCTTCATTTAAGAGAGTTTTCTTGTCCCTTTTTAGTGAAGACTAAATTTATCCTAAGATATTACATTCATATTGATATTAAGGTTTTAGAATTTTATCATTTTTCATATTTTAGTTTCATTTATAATTAAATATATACATATTTTATTATATTTTCATATAATAAATTGACATGTATAAATACATATTTACATAAAAATGTACTTTTAAATATATAAACCTTATGGAAAAAATATTTATCATTAATTTCATTTAAAATAACTAATTATCCATTTTATTTACCTTATAAAAATGCATTAATATGTATGTATATATCTATACAAGTAATGTTTATATACAAACATGTGTGTGTTAATAAAGAAATATATACGAATGTGTATATTCTAATATTTGTAAATAAATACACACACACACACATAATTATTTATGTGTATGTGATAAATATAAATGTGTACTTTTGTGTGTAAATATGTGTGTGTGTGTGTCAATATTATGTGTATACATCATATATAAATGTATTTTTCTATAAATATATAATTATCATTAAATATAACATATTAACGAATTAAAGTAAAACTATATGAATACACACACACACACACGCACACACACACATATATAATGTTTATATATACATATACGTGTATATTTATAGACATATATATATTTATATTTATATTCTAATATATGCAAATGAATATTAATATATAATATATTTAAATAAATTTAAGTATATATATATTATACACACATGCACACTCACAAAAACATATATTTTATAAATGTATTTATAAATAATTATATATATATATATTAATAATAAATATATATGTAAATATATATAAATAAATAGAAATTATATCATAATATACAATAAAACAAGGTTGGGTAGTGGTAAAGAGGTTCTCTTTGCACTTGAAGGTCATGAGATCAACTCCAAGCGCCTGCGCGGGTGGGTGAGCAGATATCTAGCACTAAGGAAGGTGGGTCGCGAGTGATGAGGAAGGGGTGGGTGGGGGGAGAAAGGGGGTCTCAATTGCTGAGAAAAAGTATGAAAAAATATATATTTTTTTTCATTTTTTATCAACGCTAAAAAAGCGCTGATAAAGAGGGCCTATATCATTGTTAAATAAAAGCACTAATAAAGGTTGGCTCTTAACCTTGCTTTGATAGTCAGAGCTAAAGAAAAGCATTGATAAAGACCCCTTTATTAGCATTTTTTTTTCTAATACTAATAAAGGTAGGCTTTTAACCTCGCTTTGGTAGTCAACACTTTTTTGGTGCTGATAACACTTATTACTAGCGTTGTTAAAAGTGTTTTAGGTAGTAGTGCTATTTTCTTCGAAACACAACCTGATAACTTTTTCTTAATCCCATCCCAGAGTCACATCACCTTTCAATCCCCTAGACCAGGACATAAAATCTAAATTAAATAATTATAATCATTTATAATTAATTTTCCAAATTAATTCAAATAGGTATAAATGCCTAATAATTCATCGAGTGACCTCATTGCACTGAAACTACGACCAACCACTCATGAAATGCCTATGGCATACTCCCAAAAACATCCTAGAAAAAATCCCTAATAATCAACACTTTATTAATATCCAATTTAATTTAAATTAGAAAAAAAAACTAGATAAAATCATATAATGATGTACCTTCAACAAAAAAACATGAGAAAACGTGTGTTCGTCTTCTCATAACACCCTTTAGCCACACAGAGAAAAATACCCAACATATCAGATGATTTATACCATGATCTAGTGGAAATCATCACTAAAACCCTAATTTGGGTCACCCAAATTAGAAACACATGAGGAAGATCAAGAAAGAAGGGGAACAAAGATCACACCTCAAAATGTCAAAGAAACCACATCACATTCACCCCAAACTAAGGGGTATCGAAGGAGACAAAGGGAGAACTCCTCCCTGGTTCAGTTGTGCACATGAGAGGAAAGGAAGAGGGGAGGGGTGAGTGTTTTTAAAATTGAAAGGGGTAAAATGGGTTTTCTATGATTTTAAGAAAACTAAGGTGCGCCACGACATGCGCCACATCATGTACCATGTCATGGTGCATCTCCAAGTAGACCAAGGACCCCCAATACGCTAGACACCATGGGGAGTGTAATATCCCACCTTTCTAACTTGGAAATTTCTATCATTAAGTTTTTTTGAACCATTTAAAATTCCAAAATTCATATTGTTCTTATCTTAAAAAGTTGTTTTAGTAGTTCTTGAGGGCTCAAAGGTGGAGAGATAACAAGTGTTATAGGTGGCATGCAGTAAGGGACATACTACAGTGCCATTGGCTAGCCAGTGGATGGGAAGTAGCTTAGGTTCCCTACAGGAAACCCACCAACTAACTGGTGGGGTTCCTAGCTATGTAACCTTTTTGGCTGACACCACCGACTAGCCGGTGGTAGCCAGCGGCTAGCCGATGACGTTGGGATGGGTCAGAATTATGAGGGGCAGAATCATATTTTCACCCCCCAAAATTCCCATTTAAGTTCTAATTAACCCTCCTTCAACCCTAATTCATATTTTATGATCTTTAAGGGTTCTATAAGGTTCCCTTGGCTTATCTAACTCCAATACTTGACTCCTTGATCCGCTCTTCAACCTGGATGACTTGAATCAGTGAGTTTTTCTCGGTTTTAGTGAATTCCTCTTGTTTTCCGCTTGGATCTTCTTCTTCCAGCCTTGATATGGTGGATCTACCACTGCACTCACTACTAAAAAATAGGCCTTTAACAACAATAAAATTGGCCATTGTTAGTGCAAAAAAAGTGTTGAATACCAGAGCGTGGTTAAAAGTCCTAGGATTTTATTAGCACTAGAAAAGCACCGATAAATGGTTCTTTATTAGCACTAAAAAAAGCACTGAAAAATGGTCCCTTTATTATCACTATTGAAAGCATTGATAATGGACACCCTTTATCAATGCTAAATAAAAGCATTGATAAAGGGACATACTGTAGTGTACTGTTAAATTTATAGCACACTGCAATAGTAGAAACAACACCAAAAAGTAGGTGCAAAAATAGATTTTAAATGAAATAAAATTTATAACACAAATACAAGAAAACACACACACAATATTATATACATTTCAAACATTGGTTTGTATAATTACATGAGTAAGTAAAAATTATCAAAGACATTCAAAAACATCAACGTCCCTTTGTCTTTGGCCCCCGACCCCCACTCATGCTATTGCCTAACAAACTACCCCAACTCGAACAAAATAATGCACCTTCATGAGAAAAGAATTCTTATGTTAGTAATACTATAAAGAAATAAATTAAATATAAAGTGTCAGTTTTAAACTAAACTTTGAGTCATACCAGGAGCACCGTGTATCAAATTGAGTTGTAGTTGATTCTTGCACATCACACCATTTCTTATTCATCTTCAAACATTATATATATGAAAATTAACTAAAAAGGTATAAGATATAAATGATAAAGAAAATAATTAAGTAATAGCAGATAAAATATTGAAAAAACAATCTAAACTCATTTTCTCGGTTTTGGCGATGCGATGCATGTATTAAACTAAAATGGCGCTTATATATTGAAAACATGCACTTCAAATCATACTGACCACATCATGTGTTAGATTGATATGCAGTCAATTTATATATGTCAAAAATGACTTATGGATCATTTTACCAAAGTATCAAAACAATCTAAATGCATTTTCTTAGCTTTGAGTATGGAACTTGTGTTTTTTACTGAAATGTCATTTTAAACTGAAAACACATACTTTGAGTTATACCAATCACATCATGTATCAATTTGATGTGAGACTAATTCCTACACATCAAAAATGATTTATTAATGATTTTTTATAAATTATAAAGACAATTTGAGTGCATTTTCTTGGTTTTCAGTGAGTGACACTTTTTGAACTAAAATGTCGATTTTAAACTAATAACAAACACTAAGAGTCATACTAGTCACATCATGTATCATATTGAGGTGATCATAATTAATACATATCAAAAATGACTTATGGATCATTTTCCTAAAGTATTAAAACAATATGAATGCATTTTCTCAGTTTTGAGTATGTCACTTGTCTTTTTTACTAAAATTAATGTTAATTTTAAATAAAAAGACACACTTGGAGTGATACCGGGCACACCATGCATAAGATTGAGGTGAGGATGATTCCTACATGTTAAAAATGACTTATAGATCATTTTACTAAAGTATCAAAATAATACAAATGTGTTTTCTCAATTTTGAGTATGTCACTTGTCGTTTTAATAAAATTAATGTCAATTTTAAATAAAAAACATACTTAGAGTCATATCGGTCACACCGTGCATTGGATTGAGGTGTGGATGATTTCTACACATTAAAAATAACTTATGGATAATTTTACTAAAGTATCAAAAAAATTAGAATGAGTTTTCTTGGTTTTGAGTATGTCACTTATCTTTTTTACTAAAATTAATGTCAATTTTAAATAAAAAGACACACTTGGAGTCGTAACGGTCACATTGTACATTGGATTGAGGTGAAGTTGATTCTTACACATCAAAAATGACTTATAGATCATTTTTATAAAGTATGAAAAATAACCTAAATGTGTTTTATTGTTTTTAAGTATGTCACTTGTCTTTTTTACTAAAATGTCGTTTTAAACTGGAAACACACACTTTGAGTCATACTGGTCACATCGTGTGTTATTTTGACATGAGACTGATTCCTACACATCAAAATGACTTATGATTTATTTTAAAAAATTATCAAGATAATAAGAAAAAAATTTCTCAGTTTTTAGTGAGTGATTAACTTTTTTAAACTAAAATGTCAATTTTAAAATGATAATGGACACTTTGAGTTATATCAGGAACACCATGAATCAGATTAAGGTGAGAATAATTATTACACATTAAAAATTACTTATGGATATTTTTAATATAGTATCAAAATAATATGAATGTGTTTTCTCAGTTTTGAGTATGTCACTTTCATTTTTTACTAAAATTAATGTTAATTTTTAATAAAAAGACACACTTGGAGTCATACCAGGAACACCGTGTATCAGATTGTGGTGCGACTAATTTCTACACATCAAAAACGACTTATGTATTTTTTTCCCATAAAGTATTAAAACAATTCAAATGTGTTTGATTAGTTTTGAGTATGTCACTTGTATTTTTTACTAAAATTAATGTTAATTTTAAATAAAGACACATTTGGAGTAATACCAGGCACACCGTGGGCTAGATTGAGGTGAGGATAATTTTTGCATGTCAAAAATGACTTATGTATCATTTTAATAAAATATAAAAATAATATGAATGCATTTTCTCAATTTCTAGTATATCACTTGTCTTTTTTACTAAAATTAATGTCAATTTTAAATAAAAAGACACACTTGGAGTCATACCAGTCAAATCGTGCATTAGATTATTGTGAGGCTGATTCATGTGAAGTTCCCAATCAGGATCCAAGTATCACTGAGAGGGGGAGGGGGTGAATCAGTGATATCTTTTTCTTTTTAAGTTTCCCCTTTTTGAAACAACCTTCGCCTCCTGTTAAAGAGTTTCTTCCCTGCTGAACACACACATCCACAGGAACACAAGATTTACAAGGTTCACTACTCAACAAGAGTAGCTACGTCCTTGGTATGGTACGGAAATAATCCAGTACCACACAATCCACTAGAAAACAATCCTTTGATGTGGAATACAACGAGTAGGATATACCCTTACACTCGTGCAGCACTTTGAAAACAATCCAATAGTGCGTGTGCTCCCTCTTGGCACAAATATGATAACACAATGTTGCAGTGCTTCTTTACAATAAAACAGATGTATTCTCCGAAGTACAAATCTTCACTTTCTTACCCAGAAGCCGGTAAGAACTCTCTTGTGCACAACTGAATACGTGCGAAGACCCCAAATATTTCGCGCAGCCTTTAGGGTGCCTTGCGCGCAATTCAAATGGCTTGCGCGTAAAAATCCCTTTTGGCGCGAAAAAGGTTTTCGCGCAACTTTCCTTTTACGCGCAACTTTTACTCTTTTCGCGCAACTCACTTAGCGTATAATTTACGCGCACCAGAGCTCGGGATTTCTTCTAAGTGTCGAGCCTTAACAACTAACAAGGGTTAGCCTCATATTTATAGGCATTTTTGAACCCGCGCGAAAAACACTAATCCGCGCGTAAAACCTCCTCCATGCGCGTAAAAACTCTTTTATGAAACTTCATATTTCGCGCCATGCTTCAATATTTCGCGCACCTCATGCCTTTGACATTTTTCATCCTTCTAAGCATGAAGCACCAATTGCGCACAAAATTCCGCACCGCGTTCCATATTGCGCGCAAACCCAATCTTTCCTGCAACATCAGATTTCGCGCACTGCTCCAATATTTCGCGCATTTCATTCCTTTGCCAATTTTCGATCTTCTGATCTCGAACCATCATTTGCGCGAAAACTTCATTCCTCAATTTCGCGCACCATGCCAATATTCCGCGCATCCCGCAGATTTTTCGCGCAACCCGCTACTATTTCGCGCATCCCGCAGATATTGCGCGCACCACTTTATTTTTGCGCGAAACGTTCCTAAATTTCCGCGCACTCCATGCCTTTGTCATTTTTCATAGTTCTGACCTTGAATAACTCTTTTGCACGTATAAACCATCTTCAATCGTATGTGCAACATCCATTGCCAAGCACATTTCTTCATCTCCCGATTTTCAGGCCCTAAAATTTGGCAAACACTGGAAAACGGCGCCACCTTAAACTGTGCTTTTCTGCCATCCCCAGATTGTCTATTGCTTTGCCATTTTATCTCTTTACTGCTTCCCATAACCATTCTTCTGCTCTTATCACGAATCCCACTATCGTGATATTTATCCTTTGATATATCAGCTTAAGCATCGTCAGAGTTGCAATGGGAACTGAATCTTTCCTATCTTCCAGCAGCATCATTCCTTCTAATCAAAACATTATCTGACTGACATCATTATTTCTCCCCCTTTCCTTCATAAGGCTTGCATCACAAGTTCTCCTAACTCATGATTTGTGTGAAATACATACCAGCAAAGCATCGTCTGATTTATGATCCTTCTACACAGTGAATTGATTTATCGCCTTTGACAACAAAATACAACACTCTGCAAAAGCTAACTCTTCAAACTTTCATCTTCATTCAACCTGGTCCCAACATCATGCATGTCAAAAATGACTCATGGATCATTTTAATAAAGTATCGAAACAATATGAATGCGTTTTCTTGGTTTTGAGTATATCACTTATCTTTTTTACTAAAATTAATATCAATTTTAAACAAAAAGACACACTTTGAGTCATACCGGTGACACCGTGCATTGGATTGAGGTGTGGTTGATTATTAAATGTAAAAAATAACTTATGATTCATTTTAATAAAGTATAAAAACAATATGAAGGTGTTTTATTGGTTTTGAGTATGTCACTTGTCTTTTCTACTAAAATGTCATTTTAAACTGGAAACAGACACTTTGAGTCATATCGGTCATATCGTGTGTTAGTTTGATGTGAGAATGATTAATAAATTTCAAAAATGAATTATTAATTGTTTTAATAAATTATTGATATAATCTAAGCATGTTTTATCAGTTTTTAGTGAGTGACACACTTTTTGAACTAAAATGTCAATTTTAAACTTATAACAGACACTTCAAGTTATAACAGGAACATTGTGCATCAGATTTAGGTGATGATGATTAATACATGTCAAAAATGACTTATGTATTGTTTTCCTAAATTATAAAAATGATTTGAACATGTTTGATGAGTTTTGAGTATGTCACTTGTCTTTTTTACTAAAATTAATGTCAATTTTAAATAAAAAGACACACTTGAAGTCATACCGGGCACACCGTGTAACAAATTGAGGTGAAGATTATTATTAAATACCAAAAATAAATTATGGATTGTTTTACTAGAGTATAAAAACAATCCAAATGTGTTTTCTTAGTTTTGAGTATGTCACTTGTCTTTTTTACTAAAATTAATGTCAATTTTAAATAAAAACACACACTTGGAGTCATAATGGTAACAACATGCATCAAATTGAGGTACAAATGATTCCTACATGTAAAAAATGAATTATAGATCATTTTTATAAAGTATCAAAACAATCTAAATGTCTTTTCTTGGTTTTGAGTATGTCACTTATGTTTTTTACTAATATTTCATTTGAAACTGGAAACATGCACTTTGAGTTATACCGGTAACATCATATGTCGGTTTGACGTGAGACTAATTCCTACACATCAAAAATGACTTATGAATAATTTTACTAAATTATCAAGTCAATATGATCTTTTTTTTTATCATTTTTAAGTGAGTGATAATTTTTGAATTAAAATATCAATTTTAAAATGATAAAAGACACTTTAAGTCATACCGGGCACATCGTGTATTAGATTGATGTGAGGTTGATTCCTACATATAAAAAATGGCATATAAATCATTTTTTATAAAGTATAAAAATAATCTGAAAGTGTTTTATGAATTCTGAGTATGTCACTTTTCTTTTTTATAAAAATTAAAGTCAATTTTAAATAAAAATTCACATTTGGAGTCATACCAGTCACACCGTATGTTAGATTGAGGTGAAGCTAATTTCTACACATAAAAAATAAATTATGGATCATTTTATTAAAGTACCAAAACAACCCAAATGTTTTTTCTTGGTTTTGAGTATGTCACTTTTGTTTTTTACTAAAATTAATGTCAATTTTAAATAAAAAGACATATTTGGAGTCATATCGATCACAATGTGTGTCCGATTAAGGTGTGGATAATTCCTAAATGTCACAAATTAATTATGGGTCATTTTAATAAATTATCAAAAAATATAAATTTGTTTTCTCAGTTTTGAGTATGTGATGTGTGTTTTAAACTAAAATATAAATTATAAACTAAAAACATATAGTTCCTGTCATATCGAACACACTGTGTATCAGATTGAGGTGTGGATGATTGAGTATGTGATGTGTGTTTTGCTTTCAACTATCCTCAAAAAGACAAAAAATAAATAGCATATTCTCTCTTTTGTGGCTTGTTGCAAATATTTGAAAACAAAATATGACTTCCTAAATGACCTGTGAAACAAATTAAATAATTACTAGATAAAAATGATCAGGAAATTAACTTAAAAATACACTACTGTAAATGGAACTTTTACCAACACTTACATCCCAATGGTTTGTGTAAACCGTTGGGAATGTCTATGTATACCAACGAATTATGTAAACTGTTGGTATAAATGATTTTATACTAGATTTTACCAATGGTTTTGAAAAAACGTTGGTAAAGGCCTTCGATATCACTTTTTTACCAACGATTTATTTAAACTGTTGGTAAAGACATACATTCCCAACAGTTTTTAAAAACCGTTGGGAAAAAATTACCCTAAATACAGTCGAGCATCCATTCCCCCTCCGCTTGATTGCAGATTGCAGTTCTGCTCGGTGTGCCCTAAATCCAATCTTCCTCCTGCCAAACTTATTCCACATATTGATCCATCTTCAATCAAGGATTTTTTTCTTCTACACATCAAATCTATAAGTGATTCCTTGATTTTGTTGTTCTGTAATTATGTGTTTTTGTTTTCACTTTTGATTTGGCCGAAACAGGATCTTTGTGGTCATTAATCATGGTTGTGGGTGGTCATTTAGGATGTAATATAGTATGACTTAATTTTACTTGATATATCCAATATTATTATTGATTTATTTTCAATTTGATTATCTTTGACAAGTGATGTTGTTTTCAATTTTTATTTGGCCGGAAGGGGATCTTTGTGGTCATTAATCATGGTTGTGGGTTGTCATTTAGGATGTAATATAGTATGACTTAATTTTACTTGATATATCCAATATTATTATTGATTTATGTTCAATTTGATTATCTTTGACAAGTGATGTTGTTTAATAAGTTGTTATTAATGGTTGTAATAATGACGATATGGTATAAGGGTTCACATGGTGTGTATAACGGTTGACATGGTGTCTACTATAATCTAGTGTCCTGGGAATGTACATGGGAATGTACACAGTACATGACTTGGATATCCATGTAAATATATAGGGACTATCCTTAATAAATCTTCTGTTTCTTTATGTTTTTTTATCAGAATGGTTTTTCTATATATTTTTTTGGGTTACACATTAGTTATCTGTTTCTAATTACTTCCATATTTGTCTTCATTGTAGGAAATGACACCCATTGAAAAGAGGCAGTGGAAAAAGATGACATAAAATAATCTTCACATGACAGAGATGGGCATTCTTCCACTCATCCCTGTTGTGAGTATTTTATTTCAAATATATATATTTCAATAACTTATAATATCATGTGTTTACTTTTGTGTTAATTTTTTTTCAGGATCCACCCCCTAGATGAGAGATATCCGATAAGGAGCCTGATATTTCTCCCAGTACAGAGGCTGGTGGTAGGAGGGGTGGTGGTGTCAGAGTTAGACGATCATCTGGTGGTCTCGGTACTGAGGTCGGTGGTACGAGGGATCGTGGTGTGAGAGTTAGACGATCCACTGGTCATACCCGATTGGACTATGCCCCTATCATAGATGTATCTTATACGCCCCATTTTGATCCTGGTGTGTCTTTAGGGACACACATGATATTTAGGTCTCCGATGTTTACACTACCAGTTGGCCAGACGTCTGTGCCATCATATTTTGCTTATGATTCATTATCTCCGAGCTATTATATTATACCTTCTTCGACTCCTGGTCTGACACAGTTTGTGGCTGAGGAGCATACATTAAGGGACACTCCACCTGTACAAGATATTCCTTCAGCTTCTGCACATCCAGTGACACCCATTGATCTGACTACCACATGTATATTTATATAACTCTAACAATTTTTTATACCAAAATTTATTTTTATTATAACTTGTACTAATATTTTTTTCATTAATAACATATTCATTTACTGATAGGAGGCGGGGGAGGGGGCGTACTTGATTGCGTGCAGTATGAAACTGCCAAACACAGTTGATGGTTGAATACAATGATGATGGGCAGACGATTGATAAATATGGGCAGGAATGTTGGGGTTTTTTTGGCGACGCTAGACAAATACTCCGACATCATTCCGGTCAACCCTCTCTCTTGGAGAAATCTGCCACACGAAGTCAAGGATAATTTATTGGTACAAATATGGGTAACAAATCTATTGGATTTAATGTAGTATTTTTTTTGTATTTATATGAATTAATATACTGGGTGTCAGCTTTGGTTTAACTTCCCTGATGGCAAAGGTGCATGACCAGCACGTTTAAAGGAGCTAGGAGAGCTTTGGTGTAACGACCCGAATCTGGAGCCCCTCCACTGGTGCCCTGTACCCGGTTCGCCACATGACCTCAAGAGAATTTCCCCAAACTCCAGAGGCTGCCGACTAGCAGCGAGGGCCTTAGTGAGTTGGTGGGAAAACTATGCTCTCATTCGGTAAAGTATACAATAGAAGAACAACCAGACACAATAACGGAAACTGTAAACAGTATACAACAACTGAACTGAACAGTGGAAGAAAAGTATAAAAT
Organism: Viscum album; assembly: GCA_963277665.1. Classification (NCBI taxonomy): domain Eukaryota; kingdom Viridiplantae; phylum Streptophyta; class Magnoliopsida; order Santalales; family Viscaceae; genus Viscum; species Viscum album. The sequence goes on along the minus strand of OY728132.1, from coordinate 730,625,469 downwards.
AATGATGATGCAAAATGGTACATATGTCTATGGAAAGCAGTAAAAAAACCAATGTGATGAAGTAAAACTGAAAAACAAAGTGCAAAGAAAACAAAGTAAACTCTTCAACATCGTAAGCCTAAGCTCAGTCCCTTGCTCTCCATCTCCAAGCAATCACGTACCAGAAGTCGAAGGGTGCTTTCCCTTATCTATTCCTGCAATAAAAAAGTCTGATTGGGCCCAAAAGCATGGCCCAAATAGGGTGTGAGATACAATCCCAGTAGGAAATCACCCAAATATCTGTGCCTAACAGTCAATGAATACAAGGCAAGTGAAAGTGTAGGAAGCAGTAAATAGAAAATCACCCAGCAACTACAATCCACAATTCTAGCATATAAGGTACACAAGTAACAACAGAAGCAAGAAGAAAATAGGTAACCCTCTGGGTAGCTCTCACAGCCTAACCCCTATGGTTCAAACTACAAGTACTAGCAACCCTCTAGGAGGCACACACAGTCTCACCCCTCTAGTTCAGCTAAGAATAGACTTTCTGAGGAAGCACTCACCATTAATTCCCCCTGTAGTCTCATATCGTGCTAAAGGCTCTCTGGGGAAGCACTCAACGTCTCATTCCCCCTGTGGCCCGTGTCGAGGAACTACAGACTCTCTGAGGAAGCAATCATCGTCAATTCCCCATGTGGTATCGCATCGTATTAAAAGACACTTTGGAGAAGCCCTTACGTCTATTCTCCCTGTGGTCTACTACACTAGGTTCTCATAGTCCTGTGTGAAATAAACATGCTCAGCGTGCGTGAAATGTCCAAGTGAACCTCAAGAACTACTTGGCTATCAAACTAAGGCTCAACAACATAACATAGCAACAGTTCCACTATCCTATAACTAGGCATGGCAACTGGAAAATGCAAAAAGGTAAAACAAGCATGACAAAGCAACCTGAGAACAAAAAAATTTACTCTAATCACAATCATAAACCTCTACTACAGAAATCAAGCAAAGCAAGCAAATAGCAGGGGAAAAACAAGAAACCCACAATTCCCCGCCCAAGGGAATTTGTGGAAATTGCACAAAATACTCAAAGATTTTCTACAGAAAGGCACAAACCACCCACCTAGATGCTAGGGGATCCATATAATGTAACCAAGATGACTGATTCTACCTAGAACGTCGTAGATCTGAGGAAACACACAAAATTCTCAACCCACGATAACTTGAAAAAGAGAAGGAATTGGAAAACAAGGCTCAAGCAGAAGGAAGAACTCACCACTGTGCTTCCAATGAAATCAACATAGCTCAAATTGGGGAACGGACGAAGAGGCAAAATCTCGGAGAAGATTCGGCCATATGGGTCGCCCTCGGACGAAGAACCTGGAGAAGGGGTGTGTTCTGTCTATCAGGCGCGACCCCAGTGCGTTTAGTAAAAAAAAGAAAAGTACACAACGTGTAGTGGGTTTTTTGTACTCTGCCAAAATCGGCCTCCACGTCACCCCTACACCCCATGTGTGTGGCCCAGACACGACCAGCACACAGCTTCGAGCCTGAGAAGAGTACATATCGTGTACTCAGAAAGTACACGATGTGTACTTCAAAATTTTCCAGAAACTCCATTTTTCTTAAAAACTCCAGAAAAAGGAAAAGCATACCTGAAACAAAGATCCAGGTTCTTACAAACTTCCCCCCTTAAAGAAATTTGTCCCCGAATTTCCCTAGCAAGGCATAGAAGAAGAAACCCTGAACAGCTCCGGCTACTGCGATCGTACATTGACTTCCCTCTCCCAGGTCTCGTCCTGTACTCACCCATGCTGTCATAGCACTCGCACAAGAGGGACAAACCACCCATGGAGAACCTTCGTATTGTGATCGACAATCCGGATAGGATGCTCCTCGAACAATGCATCCGCTTCGAGCTCAACCTCCTCGGGCTGAAAGACATGAGACAGGTCTGAAAAGTAACGTCGGAGCTGAGAGACGTGGAAGACGTCGTGCATGGCCCGATACCTCTGGGGTAGCTATAACTGATAGGAAACCAACCCAACTCTCTCCAAAACCTCAAATGGCCCGACGTACTGTGGTGAAAGCTTACGCTACCTCTGAATCCTCTTGTGTCCCAACCTCGGTGCGACACGCAGGAAAACCTGATCCCCGACCTCGAACTCCAGAGGTCATCTCCTCTGATCAGCATAAGACTTCTGCCGAGACTGTGCTGTAGCCATCCTCTTCTAAATCAGATCTATCTTCTCTGAAGTCTCCTGAACAAGACGAGGTCCCAACAAAGCTACCCCTCCTGCCTCCAGCCAGCATAAGGGTGATCGGAATAGCCTACCGTACAAAGCCTCGTATGGTTCCATCTGAATGGTCTTCTGGAAACTGTTGTTGTAGGAGAACTCCACAAGAGGTATATGCTTCTCCCAAGAACTGCCAAAGTCGAGGATGCAAGCTCGAAGCATATCCTCAAGCACCTGGATCGTGCGCTCGGACTGAATATCTGTCTGGGGATGGTATGCTGTACTCAAAAGTACCTGTGTACCCAAGGCCTTTTGAAGTCCCTTCCAGAACCGAGAGGTAAAGCGCGCGTCCTTGTCTGAAACAATAGAGCGTGGAACTCCATGCAGACGAACGATCTCTCTGATGTAAAGTCATCCTAGATCATCGACACTGAAGGTCTCCTTGATCGGAAAGAAGTGATCAACCTTTGTGATCCTGTCGACGACAACCCAAACAGTATCATTCACTCGGGGTGACCTCGACAACCCGGTCACGAAGTCCATCGCAACATCGTTCCACTTCCACTACGGAATGGGTAAATGCTGTAAAAGGCCTGCTGGTCGTTGATGCTCCGCCTTCACCTGCTGACAAGTAGAACACCGCAAGATGAAACCAGCAACATCTTTCTTCATACCAGGCCACCAGTACTGGTGATAAAGATCCTGATACATCTTGGTGATGCCAGGATGAATTGCCCAAACTGAGGAATGAAAATCCCGCATCATCTCCTTGCATATGTCTGCCGGCACCCATACACATCCCTAGAAATGTAAGATCGCATCCTCACCCACTGTCCATCCAGGAAGAGCGTTCTCTCCTGACACGCTCTCTCGTAGGACTAAGCCTTCTAATTCTGATATCTGCCTCATCCGTACCCGATAAAGTAGTGTAAAGGTAACAGCTACAGAAGATAAGAAAGTCTGTCCCTATCTGTCCTGCACCTCCAGATGCATCTCAGAGAATAGATCCATAAGCTTCTAGTCACTACTGGCCTCCTGAACTGCCTGAACCTGAGTTCTCTTGCTCAACGCATCTACCACTGCGTTGCCCTTTCCTAGCGTATAGGCAAGCTCGAAATCAAAAGACTAAAGATAATCGACCCACCTGTGCTACCTCAGATTCAGATCACGCTGAGTGAAGATATACTTGAGACTCTTGTGGTCGGTGAAGACCAAAAAGTGCTCTCCCAGAAGATAATGTCTCCAACAGCGTAAGGCATGAACAATAGATGCCAACTCCAAATCGTGCGTAGGGTAGTTCCTCTCATGCGGCCTCAACTACCGAGACTCGTACGCAACGACTCCATCTCTCTTCATAAGCACAGCTCCTAGACCGATAACTGAAGCATCACAATAAATAGTGTAGCTCTTTCCTGGCTCTGGCAAGACTAGTATCGGTGCTGACATCAATCTTCCCTTCAGCTCCTAAAAGGCTGACTCACAAGAATCTGACCATAATAAATTCTCCCCCTTCTTGGTCAGACCTGTCAAAGGTGCTGTTAGGCGTGAGAAGTCCTAAATGAAGTGTCTGTAGTGTCCAGTCAACCCTAGAAAACTCTGTACCTAAAAAACGTTCTTTGGATGCTCCCAGGAAACTATAGCTCTCACTTTCTATGGGTCCACAGATACTCCTACCTCTGAGATGACATGACCCAAGAAGTGAATATGATCCATCCAAAAGTGGCACTTCGAGAGTTTAGCATAAAGTCGATGCTCTCTCAGTGTACTCAGAGCGATCTCAAGATGTGTGGCATGGTCGTGTTGAGTGTGAGAGTACACCAAGATATCGTCCATAAAGACCACGACAAAGGAGTCCAAGTAAGGATGGAACACTCGGTTCATCAGTGCCATGAAAATTGCAGGTGCGTTTGTGAGACCGAACGACATGACTGTATACTCATATAGACCATACCTACTTCTTAAGGCTATTAGAGGTATATCTAATGGTATAACGCGCAACTGATGATAACCGGACCTCAAGTTGATCTTTGAGAACACCTGGGCTCCTCAAAGCTGATCAAAGAGGTCATCGATCCTCAGTAAGGGATATTGGTTCTTGACCATCAACTGGTTCAACTTCCGATAACTCACACAAAGTCGAAGGGTACTGTCTGCCTTCTTCACAAACAGGATAGGAGAACCCCAAGAAGAAGTACTGGGTTGGATGAAACCCTTTGCCTGTAACTCCTCCAACTACTTCTTGAGATCCTGCAACTCAGGTGTAGCCATCCTATAAGGAGGAATGGACACCGGTGCTTCTCCTAGAACGAGGTCAATAGAAAAGTCTACCTCATGCTCCGGAGGCAAACCCAAAAAGTCCTATGGAAAGACGTCCATGAAACGATCAACCACTGGAGGAAAGTCTAGCTGCAAAGTCCCCTGATCATCCAGATAAAGACTAGCAATATGGCCTGTCACCCTTCCTAGCCCATGATGCTCGAGTCCTGCTCGACTTGCCCGAACATCCCATTCGCCTCTATGAAGAAAAGATTCACCCTCTGGTGAGATAAAACTCACCCTGCGGCAATAACAGTCGACGAATGCTTGGAAGGGAACCAACCAGTCCATCCTGAGGATGACATCATAGCCTGTCATCTCTAGGACATAGAGATCCCATAAGAAATGATACCCTACAACCTTGAGAGGGAACTCTCTACACTGGCGTACACTAGATTTCCTCATCCCCAAAGGTGTGTCTAGTGTCAATGAGTCGGCAGAAGAAAATACACAGAGCCCAACGCTCTCCACAGCAGCAATAGAGATAAATCTATGCATAGCACTAGTATCGAAAAGAGCTGAAGATAAAACTGAGGCTACTAAAATCATACCTCGAACTGTAGAAGGGCCGAGATCCTGCTCCTGATAGGTCTGCTCTACGGTGAAAGACTGGCCTGCACTGCAGCCCTACGCCCCTGGCTGACCACTCTGAGCTGAACCTCCCTGCTGGTGCTAAGGGATTGGTGGCTGACTGCCACGACCTCGACCTCCACCTCAGCCCGAATGGATGGAAGAACTCCAGTTCCCCGACTGGTGAGAAACTGGTGGGGCTGCTCCTGAACGAGGAGTCATGGAAGAACCCCGGTCACCAGTTGATGGTGAGAAAACCTGGAAAAAATGCTGAAGGTGACCCATCTTGCCGCAAGATCGGCACTCCACGGGGTCTCTCTGGCACTGCGGCCTCGTGTGCCCTGAACAGACACACTGATAGCATACCACCTGGCTGCCTGACGATGCATCTCACTTCCTCGGATCACCGTGCGTAGACTCCCTACGGCACTTCTTGCTGTTATCTGGAGGAAAACTAGCTCTGGAAGCAGAACCGCCCTGGATCACAGCTCCGGAGTCTCTCAGATTGCGCTCTGCAATCAGCGCCTGGTTGACGATGGAAGTGATGGAAGTCAACTGGAAGAGATTCACCTGCGAGTGGATCTCCCACCTGAGACCATCCTCAAACTTCCTTGCTAAGAACACCCCACTCCCATCCCGGAGGGGTGTGAAACGTTTCATCTCATTAAAACGAGAGGAATACTCCATGACAGAAAGAGTACCCTGCTCTAAGCTCATGAACTCCCGGGCTCGATCGTCCCTCAGGGTCTCTGGGTAGAATTAGTCGTAGAACACACACTGAAACTCCTCCCAAGCCATAACCTGCTGATGAACCACCTGTGAGATCACGTCCCACCACCTCTTGGTGGAGTCTCGAAGCATGTAGGTAGCGAGCTTGACCCGCCTCTCTGGAGGCATCTCCAGATGCTCAAAGATGGTCAACATGGCTTCCAGCCATGACTCTGCAGCCTGTGGTCCTCCTTCTCCCGAGAATGTGGGAGGATACTGCTGTTGGAAAACCCGCGTCAAATCTGCCATAGTCAAGGAAGAAGGCGGTGCTCCCTGAAAGGTCTGCATCATCCTCAGAAAACCTTCCCTGAACTGCGCATCAGCGCCTGCAACTGGTATGACAACCGGTTCCAAGGCTGGCCCAACTAGAGGTTTGGCGGGAAGTCCCTGATTAGCCATATCTGGCGTCTGATCACTGCCTAATGATAGACGTACAACTGGAGGACTTCTAGGAGGAATAACTATGAATGATCAAAAGCACACCTTAGATCAGAATTAACAAAGACAGAGATCACAAGAGTACAAAATGGGAACAGGGGAAGAAAAACACACAAGTTTACAAAACATGACTACATGGCATGTATAAAAACTACACGGTGTGTCTTATTAAGCCATTGACATGGGCATGTACCCCTGCCCTATAGGTCGTGTAACACCTCAAACTACACGACGTGTTGACCCAGCACACGGCGTGTACTTGAAAACTACTCCCCTTCCCGAGTCTCTTTACATGGCTAACCCACAAGGTCCAACTTAACCTGAGACTACACGGCGTGTTCTGCACAAACACGGCATGTACCAGACAAGGCTTCGGCGGCCCGTGTTGTTAAACACATGGCTGTCTACACGGCTAAACCTTACACGACATGTTCTGAAAAAACACGGCGTGTATAGGTGAAGGTGACACCATCCCGTGTTGTTCGTGACACGGTCGGGTACCTGACAAGACTACACGGTGTGATCCGAAGACAACACGGTGTGTTGAAGAGAAGGTAACGCCGACCCGTGTTGTTTGTGACACGACCGGGTACCTGGATAGGACTACATGGCGTGTTCCTTTACAACACGGCATGTTCCACCCGAGCTTCCCCGACCCGTGTTGTTAGTGACACAGCTGGGTACACGGCTCCAAACTACACGGCGTGTACCTACCATACATGGCGTGTTCCTGAAGTTATTCTCATGACACCGTGTTTCTGCTCACACGGTCAGTGAAACGACCTGAAAACTACACAACGTGTATCCGAAAAGTACACGCCGTGTATTCTGGGTTTTTCTAGGCAGTAGCTCAAAAACTGCACAGAAGCTCAGAAACACTGAAAACATGGAAAAGAGGTGCCAAATTCTGATCCATGAGGGCCCATACTCCCCGCGAATCAAAGCTTGGCATCTCTTATAGTCATAGACAATAGAAAACAGGATCATGATCCACCAATTTCCAATTTGAGAGGGCCTATACACCTCAAGAATCAAAATTTGGCATTCATTTAAGTAAAGTAGGTTGCAATCAATCCTCTAACAAGGTAGCAGAGATTCTATCAAACATCTATCAGAACATCATGCATAATCTACACAAAGTCTATCACAATAGCATGAAATTGCTAATGCACCCTAGATGGCATGGAAAGAATGCATGAAATGTGATTTCTAAAAGTGCCTATATGATGCATGAGACGACATAACCTCATCTCATCAGGTTGCGACAGAAATAGAACCACAATCGTCAACAAAATAACAACACAAAGCATGTGAATCACTCTAGGTGAAATCATATCAACCGTAAAATCTCAAAACCAGCAAACTGCAATTAACGAGGTAGTATGGATTTTCCCTATACACGGGTTAGCTACTCCCGAGCACAGCTTAATACCAAGTACCGAATCCATCCTATCCCTGGATAAAGTCTCCAAACAGTAAATCAAGAGAAAAGAACTCCTCTGATACCACTTTGTAACGACCCGAATCTGGAGCCCCTCCACTAGTGCCCCATACCCGGTTCACCACATGACCTCAAGCACGTTTCTCCAAATTCCAGAGGTTGCTGACTAGTAGAGAGGGCCTTGGTGAGTCGGTGAGGAAACTATGCCCTCATTCGGTAAAGTATACAGTGGAAGAACAACCAGACACAATAACGGAAACTATAAACAGCATACAACAACTGAACTGAACAGTGGAAGAAAAGTATAAAATAATGATGATGCAACATGGTACATATGTCTATGGAAAGCAATAAACAAACCAACGTGATGAAGTAAACCTGAAAAACAAAGTGCAAAGAAAACATAGTAAACTCCTCAGCATCGCAAGCCTAAGCTCGGTCCCTTTCTCTCCATCTCCAAGCAATCACGTACCGAAAGTCGAAGGGCACTTGACCTTATCTATTCCTAAAACAACAAAGTCTTCTTGGGCCCAAAAGTATGGTCCAAATAGGGTGTGAGATATAATCCCAGTAGGCAATCACCTAAAGATCTGTGACTAACAGTCAACGAATACAAGACAAGTAAAAGTGAAGGAAGTAGTAAACAGAAAAGCACCCAGCAGCTACAATCCACAATTCTAGCATATAAGGTACACAAGTAACAAAAACATCAAGAAGAAAATAGGTAACCCTCTGGGTAGCTCTTACAGCCTAACCCCTATGGTTCAACCTACAAGTACTAGAAACCCTCTAGGAGGCACACACAGTCTCACCCCTCTGGTTTAGCTAAGAATAGACCTTCTGAGGAAGCACTCACCGCCAATTCACCCTATAGTCTCGTATCGTGCTAAAGGCTCTCTGGGGAAGCACTCAATGTCTCATTCCCCCTGTGGCCCACGTTAAGGAACTACAGACTCTCTGAGGAAGCACTCATCATCAATTCCCACTGTGGTCTCGCATCGTATTAAAAGACACTCTGGAGAATCCCTTACGTCTATTCTCCCTGTGGTCTACTACACTAGGTTCTCACAGTCCTGTGTGAAATAAACATGCTCAGCATGCGTGAAACGTCCAAGTGAACCTCAAGAACTACTTGGCTATCAAACTAAGGCTCAACAACATAGCATAACAATAGTTCCACTATCCTACAACTAGGCATGACAACTGGCAAACACCAAAAGGTAAAACAAGCATGGAAAAGCAACCCGAGAACAAAACAATTTACTCTACTCACAATCATAAACCTCTACTACATCAATAAATAAAAGCAGGCAAATAGCAGGGGCAAAATAGGAAACCCATAATTCCCCTCCTAAGAGAATTTGTGGAAATTGCACAAAATACTCAAAGACTTTCTACAAAAAGGCACAAACCACCCACCTGGATGCTAGGGGATCGATATACTGGAACCACGATGACTGATTCTTTCTAGAACGTTGTAGATATGAAGAAACACACAAAATTCTCAACCCACGATAACTTGAAAAAGAGAAGGAATTGGAAAACAAGGCTCAAGAGGAAGGAAGAACTCACCTCTACACTTCCAATGCAATCGACAGAGCTCAAATTGGGGAATGGACGGAGAGGCGGAAGCTCAGAGAAGATTCGGCCGTACAGGTTGCCCTCGGACAAAGAACCTGGAGAAGGGGTGTGTTCTGTCCGTCAGGCGCGACCCTGATGCATTTAGTGAAAAAAAGAAAAGTACACGACGTGTATTTTTAAAGTACACGACATGTAGTGGGTTTTTCTGTACTCCACCAAAATCGGCCTCCACGTCACCCCTACACCCCATGTGTGTGGCCCGGGCACGGCCAGAACATGGATTTGAGCCTGAGAAGAGTACATGATGTGTACTCAGAAAGTACACGACGTGTACTCAGAAAGTACATGACGTGTACTTCAAAATTTTCCAGAAACTCCATTTTTCTTAAAAACTCCAGAAAAAGGAAAAGCGTACCTGAAACAAAGATCCTGGTTCTTAAATTTGGAGAGCTTATAAGCATGAGTTGTATGTTGGATGGTGTGATAGAGTGGGCATGGAGTTGGAGACATTACCTATCGTGGATGACTTCCCGATAGAGCAATATCGCCAAATGATTACCCATCAGGCGACTACCAGATTTAAGGTATTAATCCCATTTGAGGTATTTAAATGACAGTTTTCATATTTTGCATTAATATTATCTTATTTATTATTAAACATTATTTAGGAATATTCTGAAAAAAAACATTGATTCAAAGTAATACCTCCACATTTTGGGGTTCACAACTATGTCAGATCATGAGAGGCAACTGGTACGATATAATTGTTAATAATTTTTCTTTAGGACTTGCCATTTTTATTGTTTCCTACTTAAATTATGTGATTTATTGAATATTGAATGTATGATTATACTTTTACTTTATATTTTTTCAATGTCATTACAGAATCACAAATTGAATATTGAAGGATGTATCCCTCAAGCAAAAATTGTTTTGCTCAAGTAAAAGGAAAAAAGATGGAACTGCGGTTAATGAACTGACACAAGAAAAGATTGTAAGTTTTAATTTTATTATTTCAAAGTTTAATATCTATTTTGAAATTTAATAATCTATTAATATTTTTAACAGGTTGCTTTAGAGGCCCTTGATGCCTAGGATCCTGACAATTTTGGGCCACACGATCATTTATATCAGGTTTTGGGAGATGAGCACTCTGGTCAAGTACAGTGCCGACCTGGTAAGAATATAGTCCCGATGAGGTATTGGTCCTCTCCAGGTATCCATTCTAGTACCACCGAGTTGGAATAGGTCAAGGAGTATGCAAGACAGTCTGATAAAAGGGTCACAGAGTTGTAAGAACAGGTTCAAATGAGGGAGAAAGAATTTATGAAACTAATCAAAGCTTTATCTTCATCACTTCCACCAGAGGCCAGCGCGGCTTGTTAGACATATATGTTGTTGATGGGTGTATTATCCAATGCACTAGGTGGTAGTTCTAGTGGCGGTCGAGATGATGATGTTCCTAGTGATGATGAGGATGCTAGAGAGGACAAGGGAAAGGATAAGGATGAGGATGAGGGTGAGGATGGTGCCGAGGGCGAAGATGGGGACGAGGGTGAGGATGGGGCTGAGGGTGAGGATGAAAACGATGATGAGGACGATGAAAAGGATAGAGATGGCGGCGAGGATGAGGCTGATGATGAAAATGGTGATGGTGATGGTAATAAGGGGCAGATTGATCCATTACATTTTTGAATTATATATAACTCTTTATTTTTTAACCTGGGTTTTCACTCTGGTATGGATATTTTTGAATTCAACATAACTCTTTATTTTTGACCAAATATGGAAGCCTCTTTAATTTAAGAATGCTTTAAATTGATTTTTTTATTTCTTAATTCTTCTTAATTATATTGAATTTCATATCTTGAATAAGTTTTCTTTAATATAATTGTTTCATTTGATAAATAAAGTCATGTTTTTATAATAAAACCCCTCCAACGGAGGTGCGCTGTCTGCGAAAACTCACAATGATAGTTTAGGGTGTGATAATTTGACTCTCAATTAGTAGTTTCAACTACCTAGTACCACTTTTAAAAACAAAGAATATAAAATATATATCTTTATCATACCACAATCCTGAATCAAGAGTGTTTTTTATAACATAAGATTAGTTTATATAATGTGAGGGACAACTAAATAGGATTTATTTGGAATCCTGACTGGAAGTTGCTGCCCCGTAGATGTCGCTGGACTGGGACAACATGCCGTGGTCACGCCGTAGTCATGTCGTGGTCACCCCACGATCACTCTGCGGTAATGCTGTGATTTGGCCCTGCTCCAGGACGACACCCCACGACAGTTCGCAGTCCTGTCGGAATTCGATGTATGATACCTAGATAGAGTTTTAGATACATTACCCACCCTTCTTCCTAGACCCAGGACAGCCCCCTACCCTCCTCCTTGGACCCCGAACATCCCCCCGGACAACCCCCCCACCCACCTCAATCCGAGGCACGGTGTGGTCGGTACCACTCAAAAGTGTCTTTCTTTGGTTTAAAATGGATACTCTTTTAAGTAAATTCAACTGGCATATGGAAAACCAACCAAACACATTCGGATTGTGTTGATACTTTAGGAAAACGATCCATGGGTCATTTTTGACATATACGAGTCAACCCTGCCTCAGTACGAGGTACGGTGTTGCTGGCACCACTCAAAGTGTCAAACTTTTATTTGAAATGGACAAGATTTTAAGTGAAAATAACAACTGGCATACTTAAAATAGACCAAACGCATTCATATTCTATTGAAACTTTAGGAAAATGATTCATGAGTCATTTTTGATGTGTACGAGTCAACCCCGCCTCAATCTGAGGCACGGTGTGGCCAACACCACTCAAAGTGTCTCACTTTTCTTTGAAATGGACAACATGTTAAGTGAAAACAACATCCAACATACAAAAAACCAACCAAATTCATTCGTATTGTGTAGATATTTTAGGAAAATGATCTAACTATTATTCTTGAGGTGTACTAGCAGACAACACATCATTCGGACCCACAGTTTGTGTGGAACGACTGAATATGTATTTTTAGGTGTTTGGTGCGCTTAAAAAGCATGCGTGGGGTGGTCAAAACTAACTGAATGACCTCGGAATTCCATGAAATCGGACGACAACAAAGGGTGGGTGAATTTTGAAATGGTCGGCTAGACGACACGTCAATCAGAGGTGTCGTGTGACCGCGCAGGCCGAAAACGCACTCCGCGTGTCGTAAATGGCCAAAACATGCGTTTTACGGTCAAATGCATGTCGAATGACATTGGAATGACTTGAAATCACACTAAAACACCCTAATTATTATTCGTGAGGTGTAAGAGGAGACAACATGTCATTCGAACATGTGGTTTGCGTGACACGGCTGAATATGTGTTTTTTAGGTGTTTGGAGTGCTTGACAAGCGTGTGTGGGGTGGTCGAAACCGGTCGAAGGACCTTGGAATGCCATGAAACAGGACAAAAAAATGAGTGGGTTAATTGTGAAATGGTCAGCTATACGGCATGTCAATCAGAGGTGTCATGTGACCGCACTGGCCGAAAACGCACTCTGCGTGTTGTCAATGGCCAAAACATGCGTTTAACGGTCAAATGCATGCTGAACGACATCAAAATGACTTGAAATCACATGAAAACACCCTAATTATTATTCTTGAGGAGTAAGAGGAGACAACATGTCATTAGGACATGCGGTTTGCGCGGCACTGCTAAATATGTGTTTTTTAGGTGTTTAGCGTGCTTGAAAAGAGTGTGTGGGGTGGTCAAAATCAGCTGAATGACCACAGAATTCCATGAAATCAGACGACAAAAATGGGTGGGTGAATTTTTAAATGTTCAGCCAGACGGAACGTCAATCGGAGGTGTCTTGTGACCGCGCTGGCCAAAAACGCAATCCGCGTGTCGTAAATGGCCAAAACATGCATTTTACGGTCAAATGCATGCTGAACGACATCGAAATGGCTTGAAATAACACGAAAATACCCTAATTATTATTCTTGAGGTGTAAGAGGATACAACACATCATTCGGACATGTGGTTTGCACGGCACATCTGAATATGTGTTTTTTAGGTGTTTGACGCGCTTGAAAAGCATGTGTGGGGTGTTCGATACCAGCCAAATGACCTCATAATTCTATGAAATCAGACAAAAACAAAGAGTGGATGAATTTTGAAACGGTCGGCCAGACGCCACGTCAATCGGAGGTGTCGTGTGACCGCGCTGACCGAAAACGCACTCCGCGTGTCGTAAATGGCCAAAACATGCGTTTAATAGTCAAATGAATGAAGAACGACATCGTAATGACTTTAAATCACACAAAAACACCCTAATTATTATTCTTGAGGTGTACGAGGAGACAGAATGTCATTCAGATGCGCGGTTTGCGCGGCACGGCTGAATATGTGTTTTTTAGGTGTTTGGCGCGCTTGAAAAGCGTGCATGGGGTGGTCGAAACCATCCAAACGACCTCAGAATGCCATGAAATCAGATGAAAACAAAGGGTGGGTGAATTGTAAAATAGTCGGCCATATGACACGTCAATCAGAGGTGTCGTGTGACCGCAATGGCTGAAAAGGTACTCCGCGTGTCGTAAATGGCCAAAACATGCGTTTAACTGTCAAATGCATGCCAAACAACATCATAATAACTTGAAATCACACAAAAAACCCTAATTATTATTCGTGAGGTGTAAGAGGAGACAGAACGTTATTCATACACGTGGTTTGTGCGACACGACTGAATATGTGTTTTTTAGGTGTTTGGTACGGTTGAAAAATGCGCGTGGGGTGGTCGATACCGGCTGAACTACCTCAGAATGCCATGAAATTGGACGACAACAAAGGGTGGGTGAATTGTGAAATGGTCGGCTAGACAACATGTCAATCGGAGGTGTCGTGTGACCTTGGTGGCCAAAAACTCACTCTGCGTGTCGTAAATGGCCAAAACATGCGTTTACCGGTCAAATGCATGCCAAACAACATCGAAATGACTTGAAATCAAACTAAAACACCCTAATTATTATTCGTGAGGTGTAAGAGGATATGACACATCATTCATATGCGTGGTTTGCACGAAACGACTAAATATGTGTTTTTTAGGTGTTTGGCGCGCTTGAAAAGCGTGCGTGGGGTGGTCGATACCAGCCAAACGACCTCAAAATGTCATGAAATCAGACGAAAACAAAGAGTGGATGAATTTTGAAATGGTCGGCTAGACGACACGTCAATCAGAGGTGTCGTGTGACCGCACTGGCCGAAAACGCACTCCGCGTGTCGTAAATGGCCAAAACATGCATTTAACGGTCAAATGCATGACGAACGACATCATAATGACTTTAAATCACACAAAAACACCTTAATTATTATTCATGAGGTGTAAGAGGAGACAAAACGTCATTCAGATGCGTGGTTTGCGCGACATCGTTGAATATGTGTTTTTTAGGTGTTTGGCGCGCTTGAAAAGCATGCGTGGGGTGGTTGAAACCGGCCGAACGACCTCGAGATGCCATGAAATCGAACGACAATAAAGGGTGGGTGAATTATGAAATTTTTGGCTAGAAGACATGTCAATCGGAGGTGTCGGGTGACCGTGGTGGCTGAAAACGCACTCCCCATGTCGTAAATGGCCAAAACATGCGTTTAACGGTCAAATGCATGCCGAACGACATCAGAATGACTTAAAATCACACGAAAACACCCTAATTATTATTCGTGAGGTGTACGAGGAGGCAACACGTCATTCGGATGCGCGGTTTGCACAGCACGGCTGAATATGTGTTTTTTAGGTGTTTGGCACGCCTGAAAAACGTGCGTGGGGTGGTCGATACCAGCCGAACGACCTCAAAATGCCATGAAATCGGGCGAAAATAAAGGGTGGGTGAATTGTGAAATGGTCGGCCAGACGTCATGTCAATCGGAGGTGTCGTGTGACCGCGGTGGCTGAAAACGTACTCTGCGTGTCGTAAATGGCCAAAACATGCGTTTAACGGTCAAATGCATGCCGAACGACATCGGAATGGCTTGAAATCACACGAAAACACCCTAATTATTATTCTTGAGGTTTATGAGGAGACGAAACATCATTTGGATGTGCGGTTTGCATGACACGATTGAATATGTGTTTTTTAGGTGTTTGACGCGCTTGAAAAACGTGCGTGGGGAGGTCGATACCAGCTGAACGACCTCGGAATGCCATGAAATCGGACGACAACAAAGGGTTGGTGAATTGTGAAATGGTCAGCCAGACGACACATAAATTGGAGGTGTTGTGTGACCACGGTGGAGAAAAACGCACTCCACGTGTCGTAAATGGCCAAAACATACGTTTAATGGTCAAATGCAACATCAGAATGACTTGAAAACACACAAAACACCCTAATTATTATTCGTGGGGTGTACAAGGAGAAGACACGTCATTTGGAAGTGCGGTTTGCGCGGAACGACTGAATATGGGTTTTTTAGGTGTTTGGCGCGCTTGAAAAGCGTGCATGGGGTGGTCGATACCGGCCGAACGACTTTAGAATGCTATGAAATTGGACGAAAACAAAGGGTGGGTGAATTTCAAAATGGTCGGCCAGACGACACATCAATCAGAGGTGTCGTGTGATCGCGTTGACCGAAAACGGACTCCACGTGTCGTAAATGGCCAAAACATGCATTTAACGGTCAAATGCATGTCGAACGACATCAAAATGACTTGAAATCACACGAAAACACCCTAATTATTATTCGTTAGGTGTACGCGGAGAAGTCACATCATTCAAATTCGTGGTTTGCACGGCACGGCTGAATATGTGTTTCTTAGGCGTTTGGCGCACTTGAAAAGCGTGCGTGGGGTGGTCGAAACCATCCGAATGACCTCAGAATGCCATGAAATTGGACGACAACAAATGGTGGATAAATTGTGAAATGGTCGGCTAGACGACACGTCAATCAGAGGTGTCGTGTGACCGCGGTGGCCGAAAATGCACTCCGCGTGTTGTAAATGGCCAAAACATGCGTTTAACAGTCAAATGCATGCCGAACGACATCAGAATGACTTGAAATCACATGAAAACACCTTAATTATTATTCATGAGGTGTAAAAGGAGATGGCACGTTATTCAGATACATGGTTTGCGTGGCACGACTGAATATGTGTTTTTTAGGTGTTTGGCACGCTTGAAAAATGTGCATGGGGTGGTTGATATGGGCCGAATGACCTCAGAATGCCATGATATCGGACAAAAATAAAGGGTGGATGAATTGTGAAATGGTCGGCTAGATGGAAAATCAATCGGAGGTGTCGTGTGACAGCGATGGCCGAAAACGCACTCCACGTGTCGTGAATGGCCAAAACATATGTTTAACGGTCAAATGCATGCTGAATGACATCATAATGACTTGAAATCATAATAAAACAACCTAATTATTATTCATGAGGTGTAAGAGGAGACGAAACATAATTCAGATGCGTGGTTTGCGCGACACGACTGAATATGTGTTTTTAGGTGTTTGGCACGCTTGAAAAACTTGCATGGGGTGGTCGATACCGGCCGAACGACCTCAGAATGTGGTGAAATCAGATGACAACAAAGGGTGAGTGAATTGTAAAATGGTTGGCCAGATGACACGTCAATCGGAGGTGTCGTGTGACTGTGGTGGCCGAAAACGCACTCCGCGTGTCGTAAATGGCCAAAACATGCGTTTAACGGTCAAATGCATACCGAACGACATCGTAATGACTTGAAATCACACAAAAACACCCTAATTATTATTCGTGAGGTGTAAGAGGAGATAACACATCATTCGGACGCGCGGTTTGCATGGCACGACTGAATATGTGTTTTTTAGGTGTTTGGCGCGCTTGAAAAGCGTGCGTGGGGTGGTCGATACTGGCCGAACGACCTTGGAATGCCATGAAATCGGACGACAACAAAGGGTGGGTGAATTTTGAAATGGTCAGATAAATGGAATGTCAATCGAAGGTGTTGTGTGACCACGCTGGCCGAAAATGAACTCCGCGTGTCGTAAATGGCCAAAACATGCGTTTAACGGTCAAATGCATGCTGAAAGACATCAGAATGACTTGAAATCATACGAAAGCACCCTAATTATTATTCGTGAGGTGTAAGAGGAGAAAAAACATCATTCGGACACGCGGTTTGGACGACACAACTGGATATGTGTTTTTTAGGTGTTTGGCGCGCTTGAAAAGCATGCGTGGGGTGGTTGAAACCGGCCGAATGACCTCGGAATGCCATGAAATCAGACGACAATAAATGGTGGGTGAATTTTGAAATGGTCTGCCATACAACACATCAATCAAAGTTGTTGTGTGACCGCACTGGCCGAAAATGCACTTCGCGTGTCGTAAATGGCCAAAACATGTGTTTAACGGTCAAATGCATGCCGAACGACATCATAATGACTTGAAATCACATAAAAACACTCTAATTATTATTCATGAGGTGTACGAGGAGACGACACATCATTCGGACGTGCGGTTTGTGCGGCACGGCTGAATATGTGTTTTTTAGGTGTTTGGCGCGCTTGAAAAGCATGCATGGGGTGGTCGAAACCAGCCGAACGACCTCGGAATTCCATGAAATCAGACGAAAACAAAGGGTGGGTGAATTGTGAAATAGTCGTCCAGATGACACATCAATCGGAGGTGTCGTGTGACCGCAGTGGCCAAAAACGCACTCCGCGTGTCGTAAATGGCCAAAACATGCGTTTAACAGTCAAATGCATGCCGAACGACATCATAATGACTTGAAATCACAAAAAAACACCCTAATTATTATTCGTGAGGTGTACGAGGAGATGGCACGTCATTCAGACGTGCGGTTTGCACGGCACGACTGAATTTGTGTTTTTTAGGTGTTTGGCATGCTTGAAAAATGTGCGTGGGGTGGTCAATACCAGCCAAACTACATCAGAATGCCATGAAACCAGATGAAAACAAAGGGTGGGTGAATTGTGAAATGGTCGGCCAGACGGAACATCAATCGGAGGTGTCGTGTGACCGCGGTGGCCAAAAACGCACTCCGCATGTCGTAAATGGCCAAAACATGCGTTTAACGGTCAAATGCATGCCGAACGACATCAGAATGACTTGAAATCAAATGAAAACACCCTAATTATTATTTGTGAGGTGTAAGAGGAGACGACGCGTCATTCAGACACATGGTTTTCTCGATACGACTGAATATGTGTTTTTTAGGTGATTGGCTCGCTTGAAAAACGTACGTGGGGTGGTCGATACCAGCTGAATGACCTCAGAATTCTATGAAATCAGACTGAAACAAAGGGTGAGTAAATTGTAAAATGGTCGGCTAGACGCACGTCAATCGGAGGTGTCATGTGACCGTGGTGGCCGAAAACGCACTCCACATGTCATAAATGGTCAAAACATGCGTTTAACGGTCAGATGCATGTCGAATGACATCATATTATGTTTATACTTTAGGAAAATGATCCATGGGTCATTTGTGATGTGTAATAATCAACCCCACCTCAATGTGAGGTGCGGTGTGGCCAATACCACTCAAAGTGTCTCTCTTTTGTTTAAAATGGACATCATTTTAAGTGAAAACAACAACTAACATATGGAAAACTGACCAAATGCATTTGGATTCTGTTGAAACTTTAGAAAAATGATCCATGGGTCATATTTGACATGTAAGATTCAACCCTGCCTCAATCGGAAATGTGGTGTGGCCGGCACCACTCAAAGTGTCTCTCTTTTGTTTAAAATGAACATCATTTTAAGTGAAAACAATAATTGACATACGGAAAACCGACCAAATGCATTCAGATTCTGTTTAAAATTTAGGAAAACGATCCATGGGTCATATGTGACATGTACGATTCAACCCCTCCTCAATCTGAGGCGCGGTGTGGCCGACACCACTCAAAGTTTCTCTCTTTTGTTTAAAATGGACATCATTTTAAGTGAAAACAACAACTGACATACAGAAAACCGACCAAACGCATTCAGATTCTGTTGAAACTTTAGGAAAATGATCCATGGGTCATATGTGATGTGTACGAGTCAACCTCGTCTCAATATGAGGGCCGGTGTGGCCGACACCACTCAAAATGTCTCACTTTTATTTTAAATGGACATGATTTTAAGTGAAAATAACAACTGGCATAAGGAAAACTCACCAAACGTATTTGGATTGTGTTGATACTTTAGCACAACAATCCATGGGTCATATATGACATTTAATAGTTAAACCCACCTCAATCCGAGGGATGGTGTGTCCGACACCACTCAAAGTTTCTCACCTTTATTTGAAATGGAAAACATTTTAAGTGAAAACAACAACTGACATACGGGAAACCAACCAAACGCATTCAGATTCTGTTGATACTTTATGACAACAATACATGAGTCATCTATAACGTGTACGAGTCAACCCCGCCTCAATCTGAGGCACGGTGTGGCCGGTATCACTCTGAGTGTATGTCTTTTGTTTAAAATGGACATCATTTTAAGTAAAAACAACTGGTATACGGAAACCCGACCAAACGTATTCGGATTCTCTTGATACTTTATTTTGGGGTTATTAGATTCTAATTTCTGAATTCAATCGTGTATGTGTTATAGAAAATGAAATTTTGTATGTATTCTTAATTCTGTATAACCCACCCCCCTAGACACCCCCACCCCCGTGGACAACCCCTCACCCCTGGACACCCCCACCTCCCGGGACACCCCCAACCCCTTGTATGTCATATTATATATGTGTTATATATAATTAAGAATTCTATATGCAACATAATTTATTTTGTATGTGTTATTGATTCATAATTCAGAATTCATTACATAATTCATTCTGCATGTATTCAATTGAGAATTCAATTATGAATTCAGTATGGCATAGGGTAATTGGGTTCATATACATGATTATAATTGTGGTAAATTCCATGGTTATAATAGTATCCTATTTTTATGTGCTTTTGTGTGCTATATCAGGTGTTTTTGTTACTCTTAAGAGTGTATGCAGGTGTGTAGTTGAGTGTGCAGTGGAAGAGATTTTAGGTGGCTGGGCTGTAAAATTCTGGTAATACACTATAGGAACGATTTACTAAAACCATTGGTATAGTGCTGTAGATATTTTTACCAACGGTTTTAGTAAACCATTGGTAAAACATGGAAATACTCCAATTACACTACCTTTCCCAACGGTTATACAAAAACCATTGGTAATGGGCTACTACCATGCCTTACTTGCCAACGATTTTCCAAACCGTTGGTATACGATATACCAATGGTTTGGAAGCCTTTACCAATAGTTTTAAATCATTGGTAAAGGCTTAATTTATAGTAGTGATAGTAGATAAAATGGTGAAAAAATTAACTAAATAAGTAGTATTAATTCACCTTTTCAAGATGTATGTATACATTCTTAACTCATTTCCTTGTTGTCATTATCTCAGTTGTAGCCTTGAAGTCCAATCTCTCATGGGCACGAGTAGCTTTGAATAAACCACCCTAACTCGAGCAAAAGAATCCACCTATATAAGAAAACAATTATGATGTTAGTAATACTATAAATAAATAAATTAAAAATAAATGTGAAACAATACATTAATAAAATGACAATTTTAAACTAAAACCACAAAATTTGAGTCATACTAGGTACATTGTGTATCAGATTGAGGTATGGTTGATTCCCACATGTCACAAATGACTGAGGGATCATTGTCTTAAAGTATAAAAAAAATCCAATTTTTTTTTATTAGTTTTGAGTATGTCACTTTTCTTTTTTACTAAAATATCAATTTTAAACTCAAACTACACAATTTGAGTAATACTGATTACACCGTGTGTTAGATTGATGTGTGATCAATTCCCACACATAGAAAATGGATTATGGATCATTGTCCTAAATTTTGAAAATAATTTGATCCCATTTTCTCAATTTTGACTATTTGATGTATGTTTTAAACTAAAATGACACTTTTGTATTGAAAACACGTACTTCGAGTCATACCGACCACATTGAGTGTTAGATTAATGTGTGGTCAATTCCTACATGTGAAAAATAAATTATGGATCATTTTACTAAAGTTTGAAAACAATCTAAGCTTGTTTTCTAGATTTTGACTATTTGATGCGTGTTTTAAACTAAACTGACACTTTTGTATTGAAAACACATACTTTGAGTCATACCAAGCACATCATGTTTCATATTGATGTGTGATTAATTCACACATGTCACAAATGACTTATGGATAATTTTTCTAAAGTTTGAAAATAATATGAGCACGTTTTCTTAGTTTTGAGCATGTGATGTGTGTTTTGAACTAATGTTTAAATTTAACAAAATAAGTATCAAATAAAAATGATAATGAAATTTACTAAAAAAAAGTAGACAAAATGATGAGAAAATTAACTAAATAAGTAGTAGGAAGTCACTTATTCATGATGCTTGTATACATTCTGACACTATATATTCTTCCCATTCATTTCTAAACAAATTGCTTTCCTCCATTATACTTATACTTGATAAACAGATCAAAAATAATATATAATCATTCTAATACTAATTCTTTACACCCCACAAATATTTCTAAGGTCATAGATCATACTAGATCACAAACATAGCATGCAATCACCTAAATTTGATGTTGGTAAACATTCCAACACCATGTACACTACCCACTCATCTCTAAATAAATTTACTTCTTCTTTTGAGTATGAAGGTTGTCGACAATCTTGGTAGTACTTATAAAATATAGACAAACAAACGATTAATAAATGTTTTTAATGAAAATTTAATTACCTTCAGAAATTACCTATTTGTGAATGTTGGTTTTTTCTCTATCGTAAATTTTCAAACATAATATCCACCATAATTTCCATTATATTTCTTTGGACATTACAAATTCATTGACCAAAATAAGTAAACTATTTTGAAATATGTTTTGATATTTAAATCTTTCTATATATACCTTAATCTGTTTCCATTTGAAGTAATCCATAGGCTTTTTATATATAGTCATCAAATTCAAGCCATGATTTATCCTATATTTAGAGACCGCTCTATCATAACAAAATTATTGTTAAAACACATAATGAAACATATAATTCAAATTTTACCTATAAAAGTTTTATTGTAGTGTATTACAAATTCAAAATACACATCATGTGTGGTCAGTTTTTTGGATATTCATAAATTGGATCAAAAAAATAAATATTTTGGGTATCTAGATTAAGTGTGATCAGCATTCAGTTCTTCTTAAAAAAACAAAAACAATTAAGTAATGAAAAAATAAAAATATATTTTATATGATTAAATTGTAGAGTTTCACCCCTACATTGTAGGCATAAAAAATATTCTGTTGTTTGTTGTTTTTTCTTAAACAATTGTTTTAGCTAATCTCTTCTCAATTTATTCCTTCTCCAAAGAAGTTTGTTGCATATAAATGATATAGGGATTAATGAATCCAAATCATGCTTCACATGATTTTCCATTTATATAGTAGTAATATAAACACTTATATAAAATATGAATAGTAATTAAATTTAATGGATATATTATATCATTTTTTGGACAGACGTATTATGAAAATATACCTTATTTATGTATTCACAATTGAAAACTCCAAGCCATTCAAACCTGAGAATCACATTTATACTTTAAAGAAAAACTGTGTTTGTAATGAAATTTACAAATATTTCTTATTCATATAGAATTTAAAATATATATTCATCTTTAAATGTGATCTATACATGAATTCATAATGATAATAAATGTTTTAGTGGAAATGGAAGAGAGAAGTTACTCTTGGAAGGTCCTTTTGATTTCTTGGTCGATTCACTAGACCATCCTGATCTGACCTTCCATTTCTGCATCACTTTATCTATTTGAAATACCATACCTCACTTCAAAAATTTTTTCATCAACTATTACAAGTTTTTCATATGAAAAAAATTGTCAACGACATACCTCATGTATCTCTCTAAGATTATATGATCATGCTACAAAAGTTACAGTAACACCATTGACCATTGTAATATCTGAATCATCAAGTGGAATAAGAAACTCAGCGATCAGCTCTTAATCTACCTCAATCCTCACTCTTATGTGATATTTTGGGAGTTATTTATTATATATCTTGTCTCCCATGATATTATACATCATACCCCTCACAACAAGGCAGTGTGTGGGTGTTGACAGATAGAAACCACATACAACTTTACCCTGCAAAATTCTAGTTATATAAAGTTATTAAAAGTTGTTTGATTCACATTTAGAAGAACGAGTAATGAAAAAATTGATTACCTTAGGTAAGGTATCCAGTTGAGGGGAATGACTAGCCTCAAATCTAGCAAGGTCATTTGGTTCTTCATGTATAGATATTTATTCCATTGCTGGTTCACTTTGATCCTTTCCCACATATTAGTCCTCCAAACTAGACTGGATAATAATATCTTACAAAACATCTATTTGTGGCTACAATCCTTTCATTATATTATATATATATATATCTTCTTTTGGGTTTTTCTTCTCAAAACATGTTTTAGGAGGCACTCCAAAACCTACTCCTCTGAGATGACCATATTGTTCCAGCTGCTTCAAAGCTATTGAAAGTAGTTTTTCTTTTGGTATGATCACTACCGATTCTTATGTCTAAACTGTATAAAAAACATATGAACATAAATATATATTTTTATATAATACCATTATAAATGATAACAAATTACTATTATGTCATACTTATACATGTTTCCTATACCACATTTGTGTTTTCATCAACTAGTTTACCCTCTTTAATTATGCAAGCCTCATTCTATAGCACATGACGTGGGATGAAAGTGGCTTCATATTTTGATTCATCAATCTGCATATAAACAAAGGAATATATGTTGTTTCATATCACGTAAAATTTTTATTTTTGATTTAAAATACATACCAATTTCTTATCTAGTGAAGCATAACCTATCCTTGCTTTGTGATATGGGTAAATTGGTTTTAATGCACATTCTTTATTTTCATTACTCATTTTTTGTTTCATAAATTAACAATTTTGAATCAAATTGGATAAAATAAATAATTTAAAATAATATATTATTGACTAAAATTCACCTAAAATTATTTCTCAGCATGATGATTGATGAAAGCATTCCATGTTTCTTATTTTATAATGTGGGCATAAGTTACTAGTGGGTGGGGATTTACTTTCCCCTTAGCATCCCTCGTATGAAATTTGGTAAGAAGAGTCCATAATCTTCTATGGGATTTTCTAGCGGCCATTAAGATATATTTATTATGAAAATCATCTAAAATAAATGAACTCTGTAAAGAATAATGAAAATTAAATCAATGTTCATTATATAATTTTTGATAAAATAAAAAAAGGTTATCGTAACATTACATTTATATCTTCCCAAAGGGTTTCCTTCATTACAGGTTGGACATACTATCATAACTCTATATCAATCAGCACATTCATCCTCACTGTGACCCAAACATAACTAATGAACATTGACTTGTTGGGGTCAATAGGTTGTTTATGTTGATTCCATCCAACCTCAAATTTTATTCCCTTGCTTTTTTGCCTTGATAATTTTAGCCAACACCGTGATATTGCGCCGTTCTTGTTTTTTTCACCAACATGTTGTTGAACCCCTAATAATTCTGCAGTTTTAGTATCAACAACCTATTCTTCCCCAAGATTGGTAACATTATCATGTGCAGAAGACATTGTCTAAATGAGTTGTCAAATATTTAATTTAGATTATGTTAATACAGTAGATAACACATAATATTATGAGGAAAAGCATAGGATATTAAAAAAAATAACCTTCTCATTGAACTCTATTTCTTTTTTAAAGGTTGTAGGGATTTGGATTCTCTATTGAGAATCCAAATCCCCTCTTTGTAGTCCTCTCTAACATACAAGAAATTATATACATCGGGACCTCCATGAAATTATTGTGATCTCCCAATGAAAGGGCCATCCTTGATTAGATTTTCATCTGACCCTACAATTGTTTTAGTCACCAATAGGACAATTGATTGATTTTTGTTTTCTGGATCTAGAACATAAAATACTTGCACTACTTGGGATTCCATTATGAATGACTCATCATTTTCCCCTTACACACTAAAATTCACCTTCATGAAGCCCATTTCATTAACTTTCACTACACTCATGTTGTAAATCCATTTGAAATGGAAAATTGGCACTTGAAATGTTGTATAATCCAACTCGAATATATGTTCGATAATGACTAAATATGACATATTCACATAAATTGGATTTTTATCCTTGGAACTAGATATGTGCATCACTTCCTCCACAAGAATAACTCTACTATTTTGCATCATATTGTAGTTATCATGTTATTTTTTATAGAATATATAACCATTGATTACAAAACTAGTGTAAGATATAACATTTTCATTTGGTCCCTTGGTTAACCGTCGAAGTTGTTCAATAATTGAATTCAAATTTTTAGATAACTCCTTATAAATATGATCTTATAACCATCCTATAAACTGTTGATTATGTGTATTTGATATCCTTCCTTTAGCCCTTTATGGATTCAAATATCTAAAAATTTCTTTATGGGCTTCAACGTATGGATAAACATCTTCACTATTATGTAAAATGTAAAGGTGTGATTGCTCCCACTCTATGATGGTAATTTTAGCAACATCTCTTCTGAAAATCCCTTCATCCATAAGGCATCTGATGCAATGAGACTTTGGGAGACCGATGTTATCAACATCTAATAGGTAATCAGTATAAAATTCAACTTCTTCTTCAACAATATATCATTATGCAATACAACCTTGTATTCAAATTCGATTCTTGACACACCCTTTCAAAATCTTCAAATAGCATTCAATAGGGTACATCCATCTGTAATGGACAAGACCATATAGTTTAACCTCTCTAACCAAGTGAACCATTAGGTGGACCATTATATCAAATAATTATGGTGGTAAGGACATCTCTAATTCACATAATATGACTACAACCTCCTTATTCATGATTGGAAACTTCTCTAGGTCTATAACTTTACTATATATGGATTTAAAAAAGTAGCATAGTCTGGTTAATATATGTCATACATTTTTAGGAAGAATGAAATGTAAGGCCACAAACATAAAATATTACATCAAAACATGATAGTCATGTTATTTTTGTCTATGTAACTTCAAATTAGTCATTGACTCAACATTCCTGATATTTGATGAATACCCCTCTAAAAATTTTACACCATTAAGGAAAATGAAAATTTTAAAATTTTCTAATTTTGATAGAGTGTAAGATATTGGAGGAAGAAAAGTCTTCCCTTTACCCTTCACCGGTGCTAACTCTTCCCTTATCCTCATGTCAGTCATGTCCAACCTAGCCTAGATCCCATACTTTATTTTTTCAGAAACATTTAGTAACATTCCAATAACACTATCAAATATTTTTTTCTACATTAATGACATCAATAAAATTTCTGACGTACAAACAATTACAATACGATAGTTCAAAGAAAATTGATCTATTTTTCCAACCTAATTTCATAAAGTTTTTCAAAAATGGTTTACTAAAAATAGTGTCAATATCATTTACTTTATTGAATATTTGATTGCCCATTAGTAGAGATAGTGTTGTACCTTATTCAGTATTCCCATCGAATGTTGTCATCCAGAATTGGTATTTATATCATCAAGGTAAAAATTTATGATGTCCTAAAAAAATAATCTTTGAAGAATGTTTCAATAAGACTGAGTGTGTGAATTATTCAAAAATGGGACACCCCAAAGCCTTAATAGTTTTCCATATCAACTAGAGAACCAAGTAAAGGATGATACATTTTCAAATTTATACCATTTATCTTAGAGAAACCAGTTTTCCATTCCATTGAGGGACCAAGATGAATTCACATTACTCTAGTTCATGGAAATTAGAGTAACTTTTAGTATATATAACAAAGATAAACTCAACTTGGTATTTGTGATAAAGAACACCCAACATCATATCAACATATCATAATAATCCACCTTCTTTTAAATGAATTTTCCAGGCCCCTTTATGAAACCACTCGCTCGTTTTTTTAACACCAAACCCATTTTTTTAAAAATGTTTTCCAAATTCCATATTGAAACCAACCACTTTACAAAATACTTTGAAAGAAACCAAAAAAATTTAAATTACCACAACTTAATTTAAAATTCCAAATCCCATATCAAAATCACTTTCAAAATTCAAAAGGCTATTTTTGAATTTTTAAAACCCCACTTGAAATCCATTTTTTTAAAATTCCACATGAAAATCGACCTTTTTTTTTCAAAACACTTAATGGGATATGAACCCTCTTTTCTATAAAAACCATTATCATCAAGTGAAATTTTTTAAAACCATATTAAAAAACCATCGACAATAACTGAAAAGTTTAAAATCATTTCCATGGAAATATGTACACTTTTAAATGTTTAAAACTTTACAAGTTCACTTTGAAATCACTTCATGAGTTTCAAAACATTGAATCCATTTTAGTTTATTTTAAGGGAAAACCTTGTTTTTTCATTTCAAAACCCACTTAAAGATTTAAAACCAAGTCTAATTTTCAAAACTGAAATTTAAAATAGGTATTAGCATAAAAATTCTAAGTAGGACACCACTAGGTCTAAAGCAAAGCATAGTTATTAAATATTTCATAAACATTTTATAAATATGGCATGAATAAAACATTCTTATAAAGATAAGAGTAAATTAACAATTTAAATCCTAGAACCATGGTAAAGTATTTCTTAGGTAAGTTAGGTCAAGGCTAAAGGATCCCCATGATCTTAGTGATCATGGATACCTGGTGCACACATTACCCTAGGGATACAAACCTAGGGGGTAGGATTCCACCACTAAAAGTGTCTCCCTACCTCACCAATGTTTTAGTTAGTGTTGACATAATAAATTACATTATTAGGTAGAGCTAAACATGCCTAACATGATTGTCCCAGACTACCCACCTAAATACCAAGGTTCCCATGAACTTATTTCAAAATTCAATCAAGATACTATTCATTTATCAAAAATCATTTTCATTAAATATCATATAAGAATCCACAAATTCAATATTTCACATATCATACAATTTATTCAAGAATAAAAATAAATAATGTTTTAAAAACATTCATGATGTTGAAAATTATTTTCCAAAAGATCACAAGGTGTTGTATGGAGTCCATGTGTGATATCGAGCTTAGGTTTGATTTGAATTTATCTAAGTGTGAGTTGAATTAGAGGTGCTCTAGTACCCGAGGTGAGAGGATGATAACTGATTTTGTTTTTGTTTAGAAAGGAACCAACCATGAAGTTACACCAAGTTTTGAGTTTGTACATTGTTTTGGGTGTTTAGAAGATCATGTGATGATTTGGGTTGTTTAGGAATTATAACAGAGTGCTGATATAGAACATCGATGGGTGAAACTGAGCATTTTCAGTGAAAATTTATCCATAGGAGGACAGAATAATGTTTTTTCATGAGATTGGGTGTGGTGAGATGGAAACCACATCGCGCATGTTGTTCACATCATATATTTATACTTGGTTTGTTGTGCAAAGTCTGTTAAACATGTTTACTTGTTTTAGAATTATTTATTCTATGAAATTAATGTTTGAACTTGTGTTCTTTAATTATTTACATTATTTCATTTATATAAGTTCATGCTTAGAAATTATATAAGCTCAAAATCATTTTAAAATCCATAAAGGAATGTATATATCATATGTTTGAGTTATGTTACCTCACTTTATTTTGATAAAGTAACATGAATATTCACATGTCTTAGACCTTTGTTTAAGAAAAGAAATTTCTATTTGGTACATATTTATATTATGATATATTGAGTACTTTTAGTAAACCTGAATTTAGTTTTAAATCATGAGTTTAAATGGTATGGATATACTTAGTTAAGTATTCCCTTTTATACCTTTTCATGTGTTAAAAATAAATTCATTTCCTTTAACTATGACCTAAATGAATTATAAGTCAATGAACAATACTTAAACTTGATTTAGTGATTACATCAGTGATGAGATAATGGTTAGGTTGATTAAGCGAGAATGAATGATTTGTTATGATAACTTATTAAGTATCATCAACTTGTTTGATTTTTGGAACAAAACTAAGAAAATTTTAAGTGTTAAATATATTTGTTTTCTTAAAGAATTATGTATGGATTTGGTTTTATATAAACACCTTAAATAAATAGTTTGTTTTCATGAAACTGCAACCTTAGGTATTTTCATTCTTTATAAAGTTTTATTAAATCATAATTTTACATTACTAACAGGAAATGTTCTTTGTATATTTTAAATATTAAAACTGTAAAACTTCATTTTCATGAAATATGAGTTATATATGTGCATCTTAACTTTAAATAAACTCTTTTTCTTAACAAATTTTGTTACTAAATTGGGTTTTAAATGTAGAAATTGATTTAAATGTGAATCTTTCATTTTTTCTATTAGAACATCTTAATTGGTGCTTGAGTCACACCTTATGCCTTCTTTGGGTTATTATGACTAAAATTTTGTTATAGCTAATGTTATGTTTAATACTTTACCTATTTTAATACCAGGATGCATTAGTTATTTCCTATTTTATGTTTAGTACCTTGTTTGGATTGACATTAGTGAACTTTAAACTATACATGCACCACAACTTATACCTTGTGTGGATTAACATAAGGGTATTTGAAAAGTAATGATTATGCCTCATTTAGATTGATATTTATATGCTAAATTATTTTTTATATTTTAAGCCACTCATTCAATCAGAACTAAATATTTTTATTATTAGGAAAACCACTTTAAATGTTGATTGGGAACCCTCGCAGAAATCACCACACATAAAAGCACCCAGACAAACAAAGCATCTTCCAGAGTGAGAATGTAATAACAACCAACAAACCAGATCAACCAAAAGATAGATAGCCTACCAGACTCAAGTGCATACATAAAGAGTATTATAATGCAAAAAAATAAAATGCATAGTGAATGACCAAGTAGGTCTAACCAGATCCCACCTAAGAACATGCTTAAAATTTTGGATATTAGCAATGTAAGAATTTCATAACTCGCTACACAGAGATGGAAAAAAGAAGAGAAAGAAACCAATTGCAGGCCTAAAATTCTTAAGACCATCACTAACCCACAATGCTAAAATACAATAACTTCTACTCTAAAATAGAGTAGATATAATGAAATGATCTCCAACCGACGTTTCATTTTTTATGCTATGATTTTTATATTACAAAAATAAATACAAATTTGAACCGAAATCAACAGGTAAAAAGGAAATAAATCAAAAGGAAGACAGCTCTGCTATAGTGAAACACCAAATATGGTGTTGAACTATACCTCCACTTCAAAATAACACAAGGAATGACTTCTAGTTGGAGAAAAATACCTGCGCCATTTTAGCATTTCACACTAAAATATCGTGGGTTGGAGATGAT
Source organism: Viscum album (assembly GCA_963277665.1). Classification (NCBI taxonomy): domain Eukaryota; kingdom Viridiplantae; phylum Streptophyta; class Magnoliopsida; order Santalales; family Viscaceae; genus Viscum; species Viscum album. The sequence goes on along the minus strand of OY728132.1, from coordinate 730,594,671 downwards.
CTAAGTAAGGAACCCAAACCAATTACAAGGGGCTCATTGAACTCAAAGGAGGAGGTTTTGATCATCCAGGCTTGTGAAATCAATGAGAGTAGAACAAGGAGTAGATACCCTAAACTTGAAACCCACGATAACACCGAGCCAAGAAAACACCACAATAATGAAAACTACATAACTCAAACAAGCAAACAATGATATAGGAGGAGAAAAAATAACATGCCTTGGATTTGAGGCTTGATTCGTCCAAGAGAGAGTCGAGGAGGAGCACCGATATCAATGGACTTCTTCAAAAGCTTGAGAATCGCAATTGACATCAGTGCAGTTAGGGTTCTTTTAAATAGATTGGGGAGATTTTTATCAATGTTTCCAAAAAAGTGTTGATAAAGATACCTTTTATTAGTGTTAAAACTTTAGCAGTGATAAAGGATTTATAATTATAAATAAAAATAAAAATATTTGTAAAAATATTTATAAATATTTGTATATGATTATAAATGCATTTATTTAATTATATATATTTATATTATTATATATATATATTAAATATATTCATTATTTAAATATATTTATTATAATTTTATAATTATTTAAATATATAATTATTTATTTATAATTATATATATATAATTTTTAAAAAATTATATTTATTTATTTACAATTATAAATATATTTATATCATTATATATATTTATATAATTAAATATATATTTAATAAATATACAAGGTAGGTCTGGGGGTGGGGGTACAAAGGAAATAAATCTGCAGACGCAGAGGCTCAAAACCATGACCTCCTCAACTCATTATCACGGGTACAACAGAGGCGCAACCACTGAACTGTGCCCCACGAGGCATATGTTTAATATATATATATATATAAATATAAATATAGTAAATATATTCATTATTTAAATATATTTATTATAATTTTATAATTATAAATATATTTATATTATTATATATATATTTAATAAATAAATAAATAAAAATAAAAATAAAAATAAAAATATAATAAATATATTCATTATTTAAATATATTTATTATAATTTTATAATTAATTAAATATATAATTATTTATTTATAATTATATAAATACATTTTTAAAAATAATAATATTTATATATTTATATCATTATATATATTTATATAATTATATATATATATATATTTAATAACTAAATATAAATATAAATATAAATATAAATATAAATATAGATATAAATATAAATATAGATATAAATATAAATATAGATATAAATATAAATATAGATATAAATATAAATATAAATATAGTAAATATATTCATTATTTAAATAAATTTGTTATAATTTTATAATTATTTAAATATATATATAATTATTTATTTATAATTATATAAATACCTTTTTTTTTAAATAATATTTATTTATTTATAATTATAAATATATACATTTATAAATATATTTATTTATAAATATTTATTTAAAAATATATTTTTAACATTATTAATGAATATATAATCTTAAATGCATGTAAGTTAAAAGTGAGTGAAATTGAATAATTAAAAATGAGTACAATTTAAAAATATCGAAAAAATAGATAAATTTTATTAATTAAATCTAAATTATTAAAAAAATATTGATATATATTGAAATAAATATGAATACATAATGAAAATATTAAAACATAGTAAATAAATATATATAAATAAATATTAGAAAATGATTAAATTCCTCAAAAAATACAAAATAAAAAACAAAAATTATTAAAAATGAATAAATAATACCTAACTATAATAATATTAAAAACAAATAAATAAAATTTACTAATTAAAAACATAATATATTAAATATATTATGTTATAATGAAATTCTAAAATGAATACTAAAATTTGAATAAATTACATAAATATTAGGTTTACGTGTTTTTATATAAGATTTCATTAATTACGAAAATATTTGTATGTGTGTGTTGTATATAAAAATATATTAATTACATATATGTATGTGTGAAATTAATTTAACACATGTTTGATATTTTTAAATTGAAAAATCAAACGATCTTCAATTACGTCCATTACTCGATGCAATTAGTCAGTATTTTTAATTATTGTCACGACCCGCCTTCCTCAAGATGAGGGAAGGGACAACAAAGTGTCGTGCCCTTCCTTATTCAAGATGAAGGAGAGATAATGATCCTCGAGTATCACCTTCAATAGGGCCTGGAGTAGTGACTAGCACCAAGGGTATAGAATCTCACACAAAATTGAAGGAATTACCCTTTTTAGTGAAAACAGGATCGGAAGATAAGACGATAAAAAACCCAAGCAACACCAAACATTTATATAAAGGAAACCAAAATACAACCCATGCATGATTTAAACATGAACTATGACAAAAATACCACCAAAGTACCAAAAAAAGTACCAAAAGAATGAGACTAACCAGCAACACAACAACTATCCTGATGCCTGAGCTAGTAAATTCCAACACGGTCCTCAAAGTCCTCTTGGAAACCTGAAAATAGTTTTAAAAATGTAGGGTGAGTATACAAGTATACCCAGTAGGAAAACTAAATTCACTCATGCAAAAGTGGGGGAACATATTAATGCCCATGTGAGAGAATAGTAGAACCTCAAAGCACCTACCAAGGAGTACTAACCAGCCCAGCCTCACCAAGGTACACTCACTAAATAATGCAAGTAAAGTAGTAGTATAAGTACATCGACATTTGGGAACCCCACACCGCTTTATCACTGATTAGATGCTCATTCCTAATGGATAATGTTGTGATTCTACCTCTCTTACAAAAATGTAGTCCCACTGCCACAACCTACTTGCACACACCTGAGCCTCAAGACACACACAAATCCCGCACTCAAACACCTGGTCCACAACCACACCACACATCCCACCCACAGACACCTGAGCCACAACAACCACGCCTCTCACTCGAAGACACCTGGGTATCATCCTGAATACACTTGGGAAAACAATCATAGATTAAAAACACCTGGGCCCCTCATCCACAACAAAACATGCCCAAAGGATCTTGAACTATGGTGAACCTCAAGCCATTACAGCCTGCTCGGATACGCTCAAGCTGTAAGAACCCAAAATAGGGTGTGAGGAAGAAAGTAAGTAACCAACCATCCATCCTCCCACTGGGATGTTAGGAAAGACACCCTCCCCCATGAAATGGGGGTGTTCAGCACATGGTGCTCAATAAGGGTGGGGTGCGTATAGAAAACATAAGGAAATACAATTTATACATATAGGTAAGCAAACACTCAGCCCAACCTATGGGTTTCAAACAAACAACCATCCAAAATTGAACCACATTGATGCCACCCCTATATGCACAACCACACAAATAACCACAATAAAACACAAGACTAACCCTTTTTTATTTAACCACTCACCATTCATTAATTAAGGGGTTCACTTTAATTTATTCCAACACTACCCGGGCTACTAACAAGCACAATATATGCAACCATTTTCAGAAGGCTAAATGCCACTAAACACTGCCAAGGAAACCAAGGAAGTAAGGACTAAGGTAAGGAAATCCATTTTAACACTCATTCATAAAAAAACATAGAACAATCAACCTGTAGTCCCACTGCACCCCCCCTTTTCCTAGACACTCTTTCAACCACTGTCAACTGTTATTCTTCAAAGTTATCCCGCTCAATCATCCTATCAAAACTAGAACCAGCAGCCCCGCTGTGCAATAACACCACACCCAACGCACCCATAAATGTGAAGTAATGACACAACCTAGTACTGCAGCCCCGCTACCCAACCACTTCCCAAAATCAGTCTCACTACACAACAAGTCCATCCATTCCACAATCAATTAGTCTCTCAACATGAGATTCTGTCGCACCTCCTGTACCACCCCATACACAAATCCCACAATAAAACACCACTAAACAACATCCTTGTTGCACAAACATACCCTTCCCCATTCACAGGACCAACCCCTATGTCCACCCCTACACCCATGAACATGCTACCAACGATTTCACTACACATCCCACACAAAGCACAAAACCCAAACAGAACACAACACACACCCACACCATTAAGCCAAGGATATTCATATTTAGCCAACCAGGGTTCTTTAATTCCACTTGGATAAATAGGGGTGATCACACAACAACTTTGATCCTAGGGAATCCATTTATTTAACCAAATACACATGATTAATTAGATTTCATATTCCATCCAGTTAACAAAGCATCACAACAAAAACAGAACATCACCATTGCGCAAGCAAATACCACCAATGACCATGATTTTCAGAAGTCATACAATCACAACAAACCATAAAAGAAATAAAGATAACAGATAAAACAAGTGATCAACATCAAACCATCTTCAAATACCTGCATGTTATCTTATAAACATCATCTTGCCCCTCATTTATTACTTGTTAAGGAAAAGGATTTAGTCATTCTTCATGAAGGAACATTACTACACCCACCTCGCATGATACACAAATAAAGAGAGGCAGGAGAATCCCTACCTGAAACAACGGGCGACCAAAACTCCTCTTTGCGCCAAAACAGAGGATCACATGAGCAACAAAAAACTCTAAGAAAGCTGAGTAGGAGGGGGCTCTAACACAAGCACATGACTCTTCTAGAGAGGAGGGCTCTAGGTACACCAAGAGAAAAGAGAAGAGAGGCCCTCAGCTTTTAGAAAAATCCAGATCCTATATCAGCGTAAGGAAATGGTTCCAAAGGCCATTAACGTGGGATCATGGCCAAGATCACATGGTTTGAATATCTAAAAGTCCCTAGAGCATTAAGATATTAAATATATACTTAATATCCTTTTAAACTCCCTTAAAAACTCCTAAATAAGGCTTTAAACTTGGTTTACGTCAAATAAAACGTAAGAGAGGTGAAACTGGAAAAACTCAGAAATTTGGAAATTTGGAAAAGGGTGAGACACCGTTTGGTGTGGCACCGTTTAGTGTGCCACCATTTTGGTGTGACACCATCATAGTGCCACCGTTGTGGTGCCACCATTTTAGTGTGCCACCGTTATAGTGCCACCATTTCGGTGTGCCACCATTTGGTGAAATTGAATTTTTGGAAAACTCCCGAAACAAACCACTACGGCCCCCAAGAACACCAAAAGCATTGGATTTCACAAAGGAATGACCTAAAAAAATCCAAGTCATTACAATTATAAACCACCCTTCACTAAATATATGAATTATTTAATGCAAGCATAAATATTTTGTATTATATAAATCATATTTTAGGAAATATTATATATATTGATATATATATATATGAATATATTTCTATATTAAATGTATTAATGAATAATTATGTATAAAAACCATTAAAAATGAATAAGAAATTAATATGTTTTTAATTATTACATTATATTTATTTTCGATATTTATATTTAATATATATTATTTATTACTATTTATAATATATATATCTTTTAAACCTATTCATTTTTATTAATAATTATTTCATTAATTTTTTTTAATAATTTTATAATTTAATAATTTTTAATTTTTTTGTTTAATTATTACAATTTATTCATTTTCATCAATAATTATTTAATTAATATTTTTTAATATTTTTTTAATTTACTCATTTTTAATTTCTATCTGTTAAATTATTTCATTTCATTCATTATATATATCTATATTTAATATATATTATTTATTAATATTTATAATATATATGTATGTATATTACAATTTATTCATTTTTATCAAAAATTATTTAATTAATAAATTGATAATTTTTTTCTTAATTTACTTATTTTTAATTTTTATTTGCTTAATTATTTTGTTTTATTAATTTTATATATCTATATTTAATATATACTATTTATTAATAATTTTTAAAAAAAGATGAGGCAAGACCTCTAAATTAACTAAGAAAAAGGGTATAAGAGGACAGGCGAGTACAAAAAATCAGGAAAGATCCAAAGAAAAAAAGCAGCACACACACCAATGACTCACTCTCAAACCCATGTTCCTAGGGTACCTTCCTCTACTTAGAGGATAACGCCCTCATCTCCATGATTTAGGTTCCTGAGAGGTCTTATGTTCATCACCCGAAGATGAACCTGAAGCATCTTCCAAGATAGAGCAACTCTTATACATCCAAGAAAAATATCAAACATTCAACTCTGAGTTACCTTGAAAGCTTTCCTCTATATTGATGGTTAATAATTTCACCACTACATGATATTCCTTGAAATTGAAGGTTTCTGGTTCCATTTTGGCATGAAGAAATTCAATCTGCAAATCAAACCAATCAACATCCTCTTTCCAGAGACCACTTAGTAGTCTTTCCCCTTCCAAGATCTCTTCTAGAATGTTAATTTTGTTATTTTAGGCTCCAACAGCCTCACAATCCTGATCATATGTTAAACCAAAGAATTTATAAGCATTCCTTGTAATCTCATTAAACTAAGGAGGAAATTTTCATTATATAGTATTGACCTATCCACCTATCCGGATATGTGATGGAGACTCCATATAAATATGCATCATAGTAGGGGATTTATTAGAGAGAATTGGAGAGACCTATCTACACTTAGAAGATGACTTGGTCTTTTTCAAAGGAACCATTTGGAAGCCCTCCTCATCCATTGTAATCACCTTGAATGAGGGCTTTCTAGGCTTAAAATATTAAGCATTGGTTGTCAGAGACTTTGGATGTACTGGGGAACGAGACACATCAACCCTCAAAGAGTCACCATGGGCAAAAGCATGTCCGAATTCCATCATAGGCTTATGTATATTTTTTAATATTTTTATCTTTCTAGGAGATTCAATGTTCAATTTTTGTTTACCTTTGTGGTATCTAGCAGCAATCATCTATTCATCCATAATCTATTGATTAGCAGAGTCCTGAGTTACAGCCTCATCAATAGATTGATCATCTATTGGTGCTTCAACTGGTCCACCATCTACAACCTAGAGAGAATTTCAAATTCCACTATCCGCATTATTAGTTGAAGTTAAATCACTAACCACACCCTACTGAAAATACACCAACCCCTTTCCAGGTTGACAAGTATCAACAGAATTAGACCACATAGTCATATCTTTGACAGAAGGAGTCATTTTTTCACCCATGAATTGGGCCAATTTGTTATCATTTTATTCAAGGGGGTATTTTCCTCATCAATATGAACATAGTCTTTATCAGCTATATCATCCCGGTTCTACACTTTACCTATACATTTGGTCCCAAATTAGAGGGTCCTATATCATCCCCAATAACCACTTTATCTCCTTTCTCATCAGAGACCAAGTTAAGAAAACCATTCATCCATGCATTTCTAATAGAAACCATAGGAGATGCAACAACAACTTTTACATTCATATTGGAACCAACCTTTGTGGACTCCATCCTCCTACATTCAGAATATGTATGTTGTTTCAAGTTACCAAGGCCCCGCCTGCATCTTTCCATGATATTCCCAATTGATTTATAACTAATACAAAAAATAGTAAGCTTCTCATATTTGATAGTTAATTTAAAGATGAAATCCACACTTGACAGAATCACATTATCAATAGGGGTAGCACTGAGGTCTACCTCCACCAGGAAGCACACAAAATAACCATAATGTGCTTCCCCTATTGCTTGATCCAATTTGATTGGAGTTCCAATCACTGAGGAAATGTCAAAAAAAATCAAGGATGCCACAAGATCCAATTCAGACCATAAATCCTCACCCAAACCTAGGTCCTCATATTTCATATTGCAAAAGGATTAGAGTTGGGATGCCAGTCTTGAAAAAATAGCATACCTAGTTTGAGGGAAATTAGATTGAACGCCCATGCCTTCTGCTTTAGGTCTTCGATGGAAATAAGATGTGGAAATAACCACGCCCTACGAGAATACATATCCAGTCATGGAATCCCCATGCGATAGAGAGCCTTTAGACCAACTCTTCAGTATTCCATGGTTTTTCTCTTAAAGTAAGAACCATTCTTACAATAATCGAAAATTTGCAGATCTTAAATCTATCAAGGATTAGATCTTTATTGGCACATATGAACACTATTGGAAATCATTACATATGTGATGAGGAATTTGCGATGAGGCCTCATCGCAAATGCCCCATTGCAGAAAAGGGAATCGTAAAAAGAAAGTATTTATGACGGGATGTGGACCCGTTGCAAAAGCTTTCTCGTGGTTTTTTAAATAACTTATTGCGACGGGGTGACAGACCATCACAAATAGCCTCCTTGAAACTGTTTTTGTGATGAGTCCCATCACAAATAGTGTAAAAAATAAAAAAAATAAAATTGAATAAAATAATAATAATACTAATAAAATAATATTAATATAAATGAAATAATAATATTAATATTAGTAAAATAAAATAAATAATAAAATAATAAAATAATATTAATATAATAATAATAATAAAATAATATTAATAATAATATAATAATATTATTATTAATATTAATGAAATAATAACAATAATATTACTAATATAATAAAAAATAATAAAATAATGAAAACCTTAATATCCTTGAAAATATAAAAAAAATAAAAATAAAAAATAAAAATAATAATAAAAATAATAAAATAATAAAATAAAATAATAAAAGAGTAAAAATGTAAAATTCACAATAATATAAAAAACACACTTTATAGAAAAGTAGATAGTTAATATTATAAAAAAAATTATATTCAAATGTTTTATCATAAAAAATAAATAGATCACTAGGGGGGAAGGTCGTTTGGAGGAGCTGGAGGAGATGGTGGAGGGAAATCCATCCCTAAACCACGAGTGAGACGCCGCATGTACTCCAACTGTTCCTGCTCCTGCTACTGCCATCATCGATACATCTCTTCCTGCATCTCCTGCTCCCGCTGTTGCTGTCGTCAGAGCTCTTCCTACTACTGTTGCTGCCACTAACGCATCTCCTCTTGCTCCGTACGCGTACTCTCTATAAGTTCACTCTGAGCTCGCATCTGCTCCTGATACTGTGCAGAAGACGATGATGACTCTCCACAAGATCCTCTCGAGCTGGATGTCGACATCGTAGTAGTGCCATAATAACTCAGAAGCATAAATTGAGAGTTGATACCAACAACTCGGCCTTTCTTGAAGGCATACCGGGTTTCCTGTATCCACGATGCCTCATCAAATGGGTGGTCACTGCTCTGAGTATCAGTCTCTGCCTGAATCTCCCTCTGTGTCTGAGATGTCTCAACCTCATATGACTCCTTCAATTAAAATTTAAAATTAAAATAGTTAAAATATTGTTTGCAGTTAAATTTTAAACTCAAAAAGAAATTATACTGACCACAATCTGACACTGGTGAACACCTCTAATCTCTCCATTGATCGGTTCACTATACATCCTCCTATAAATGTCGAAATCCATAATATTGAGATGTTCAACTACCTATATGAATATAAAATAAATCGTTTACATTTAAAGTTATATAAAATATTTAAAAAAAGTACTTACCATATGCTCCATATGCGTACTGAATGTACAACTACCAGCTTGATGTGTCACCTCCTGTATCCCCTGATTTTTTTGACCTATCGATGATCTACTCTGAAAACGAACAACCAACCAATATGAAAATAATCCATCCTAAACCTGAGATGAAATGTAATAAGGTCGATGGGTGCAACAAGACTCATCAAACTTTATCACTTCTGCTTTCTCCATTGCTTTCCTTCTCAAATTATGAAAAAACTGACTACAACGCTTACGTATAACCCCATACCATGCCTTCCAGATATTTCCACACATGCTTTAAAAGATGATATACCATAAACCCTACAAATAATTTTTAATATCAAGTTATTAATTAAATTAATTTCAAAATAAATATTATTTATTTACATACTAACCAATGATCAATCATACGGTGCTGCACATCAACATGAATCTAATCCCATAAGGCCCATGCTTCAGAAAAATAATTGCACAATATAGTGCTCCCCTTTCCAGTAGATATATGAATAAAGCTGTGAAAAAAAGAACAAATAATCAAACAATTAGTATATAAATAAATTATTGGAAACTAATTGAAATACAATGGTAAACATACCTATGTATGCATGGATCGAAGCCAATATATGGATGCCGCTCAAGGATAGGGTCAAGAATCATCAATCACGCAAGACTATGACCCCTCCGAGTCCCCACTGAACCGCTAGTAGTGTGGGGGTTATATGATCCAAAATCCTGTTCGTCCAAAGGTCGATCAACATCCTTCAAAAAATGATACAAATCCTCATCCATCTGAAACATGAAATGAATGTTATTAGAAAATAGTTGAAAACAACTATTATATATAGATATATATTACATATGATTATAACCAGTATTTAACTGTATTAATGTTCATCTTCATATCTGATGATATAAATGTCTTTATATTCCTCCTCCTCATCATCAATTTCCATATAAGTTTTAGTTTCATCATCTCTTGTCATTTCAAATTCATTTGTAACATCATTAACATCATCATCACCATAGACCCTTAACTATGGGGTGTCAACATCAATATTCATGTCTCTTCATGAAAAAGATGGATTTGGAGTAGTCTCTTGAAAAATTTCAATTTCTTTCACTTCTACAACACTTTGAGTAAACTAATTTTCCTGAGATTTAATTTTTATTATTCTCCACCAATCACTCAACTCTCTTAAATTAAAACAGTATTTTGAATAATAAATTTGATGCGTCTGATGAGCTTATAAAAATAGTTTATTTACTACAATAAGACTTATATTTAATATCAACGATTCCCTAGGTTAGATGAACATGGAAGCCTCTCTCAGTATCTAACCACTAACATTCAAACAACGTTATGCAATTCTATCCCAAATAACACAATTCAATAATTTCTTCCAACATGTCGTAAAATTCAACTTTAATTTCTCTATGATGAGATCCTCTCAAGAAAATACCACTATTCATTATTTTTTTAATTCCCCATATGCACGTGTATGAAATCAAAAATCATTCAGCACATATGCATTATAAGATTTAACCATTTTGGAAGGTGGGTTACTCAATATACACAATCGATTATCAATTTTATCAGTATGTTATAATACCTGAAATTTTTTAAAACAATTATCAATACAATAAATAATAGATGTATTTTATATGTTAAACCAAAAATAATTTATGTTACCAGTTTTTGAAAGCAGTAGGAATTTTTTTTTGCCGACGTTCTTTATGAGCAGCTGCTATAATTTGTGGAAGTTGTTTCTTGATATGATTATCATATAACCTATAAATAAAATAAGATTAATTTACCATTACAAAGATTATAGAATAAGTTATAGGACCAATCACTATACAAATGGTGTCATTTCTTCACAGTTCAGCATAACATATATATGAGCTCTGTGATGTTCATCATCTGAAAGTCGTCGTTCATGAACTCCACCGAAACCAAGTTTGGTCTGATTGAAAATAGATAATTGATTACCCATTTCATCATCAATATTTCCCCTGTTACGGCTCATACAATTATGTTTTTAGGGATATTCAAATTGAAATTAATGAGAGTAGAAAAAAGAAATTTCCTCTTGCAAATAAGCTTTTGAAATTGAGACTTCAACCGATGCTTTGTTGTGTACCTTTTTCTTCAATTTTTTCATGCATATATTGAGTGGTTACATCGATCATAACTATACCGGACCTTCACATTTTGTATCATGTAGTAAATGTAATATCAAATGTTCCATTGAGTCAAACAAAACCGATGGGAATATTTTTTCTAATTTACATAAAATCAAAACAATATCTTCTTGTAGTCTTCTTAATGCATCATAGTCACTTTTTCCATACAAATGTCTCGAAAAAAGTATGATATTTATGTTATCACATCCCAAATAATATAATTAAATAAACCTCTTAATCTAATCGATAGTAGTTTTTTCATTATAACATGAGAGTCATGAATTTATAATCCAGTAATATGATCATTTCTGACACATCTGCTCAAATTGGAAGCATAACCATATGAAAGTCTCAAATATGCAATCCATTGACAAAATAATAATCGATTCTATTTGTATAGTGTATAATATTCTTTTGGATTCATTAACTTCTATGATCTGACATTTTCAAATAGTTCAAGTTCTGGTTGCCTACAAATTTAGGCAAGATCTAATCATGATTTTACATTATATTTGGTCTTACCTGGTGTATCCAAAATTTTATGAAATAAATTATCAAAACATTTATTCTCAATATGTATGACATCTAACATATTACGAACTAATAAATCAGACCAATATGGAAAATCTCAAAAAATGCTCTGTTTTATCCAATTGTGTTCTTTCCCAAAGCCATCAATTTTCTATTGGTTTATTGTTGGTCCAAATGTGATGGGAGGTAATGAAGAGACAATTGATTTTAACTGTATACCTAATATAATTGTTGGAGGTCCATCTATTTCAATTGTTCCTTTTCTGAAATGATATTTGTTCCTCTGAAAAGGATGATTAGTTGGAAGGAATTTGCGATGATAGTAAAAAAAACAAGGTTTTTTTTCCATTGATGAGTATAAATGATTTGCTATCTCTCATACAGTACATGCATGATTTTGGACCATGTGTACTCTAGCTAGATAACATGTCATATTCTGGGAAGTCACTAATTGTCCACATTAATGCATCTTTCAGAAAAAAAAAATGTTTCGCAGCAACATCAAATGTATTGACACCATTACTCCACAATGAATTTAATTCATCAATAAATGGTTTCAAATAAACATCAATATTATTTTTCAAATGTCCTAGAATTAACGAGGTCAAAAATATATACGGTTCCTTCATCAACATCTAAGGAGGTAAATTGTACGGAGCTATAAAGACAGACCAACATAGATACTATCTATTATAAGAACCAAATGGATAGAAACCATCAGTAGAAAGACTCAATCACATATTTTGGGATTCTAAACAAAATAAGGATTCACTTAGTCAAAATGTTTTCATGAATCACCATTAGAGGGATGATTTAAGGTTTTACTGGTTGGAATATTGGTTTTGTGCCATGACATCAATGCCACAGTGTTATAAGACATAAATAAACACTGCAATCTGGGTGTAAGCGGGAAATATATCAATTGTTTTACATGAATCAATACAGACTTCCCTAGTTGAGCCTATTTATACCTCGATTTTACACATGTGAGACAATTATCCAACGACTCATTTTCACCATAATATAATATGAAATCATTTGAACATGCATAAATCTTCTCATAACCAAGACCCAGATTACGAACCAGCCTCTTACTCTCATAGAAATTTATAGGCAACACATTTTCTTCAGGTAGCAGTGTTTTTACCAAATATAATATCTGATCAAAACATCTATTTAACATTCCATTATGTGATTTAATAGCCATAAATTTATCAACTTCTTCAAATTTTCTTATCTTGTAACCAGGATATAAGGAATCCTCAGTGGACCTCAAAAACTCATAAAAATGAGATGGTTCCAACTCAAGAGTTAAATCAATATCATCCTGAGTTTCTGCTTATTTAAAAGATGGACCTGTCACATCATGTACTAAATTTTGAAATCATGCTAGATCCGGAACCAAATTATTAGTATCTTCTCTATAATTGCATTCACCATGTTGATACCAAAAAACATAATCTGGTTGAAAATAAAAACGTAGTAAATGACCCCCAATGTTGTCAAATGTGTCAAACATACTCAGAGCACATTTTTTACAAGAGCACTTAATTTTCCATTCTAAAACAAATTCTAGTTTTGATGAATACAAATGATAAGAAAGCTTCAACACCCTCAATATATACAGAATTTAAAACAGAATCATTTGTATTCTTGCACTGATTTATCTAAGTGTGATCATATAATAATGATTATTTTCGACTTCCTTATTCCATATTTCTCTAAAAATATAAAATAATTAGTTTTTTTGTATAATTTGATATGATAAAAACATTATCCAAAAAAAGAAGACAATTAAATTCCATTTTTTATCAATTTATAATAATTTCTATTATTTCATACTTATTTATATTATTTTTTAAAACTTTTATACTAATCTACACTAATTTATAATAATTTATACTAATTACCACTAATTATTATTAATTACATCTAATTTATACTAATAATTTATAATTACTGATGACACAATTTCCAGCAGATTGGCAGCAGCTCTTTTTCTCGACAACTCATCTCCACTCTCTCTGATTGAAATCATTATGAAAAATATGCTCTGATGTACGAATATCCATTTTGTATGCACGGGGATTGAGAACAGGGAGGCCTCGCTGTGTTACTCTCAATTCTCATGCATACAAAAATGGATATTTGTACGTCAGAGTAGATTTTCCAGAGTGATTTCAATAGAAGAAAGTCGCAAGGAGTTGATTCATCGGAAAAAGAGCCACTTTTTTCTAACAACTCATCTCCTTGCAACTTTCTTCTATTGAAATGAGTAAAAAATCTACTCCAATGTACGCATATCTATTTTCATATGCGCGAGAATGGAGAGCATGAAGGCCTTGCTGCACTGCTCTTCATTCTCGTGCATATGAAAATGGAAATGCATATGTTGGAGCATATTTTTTATACTGATTTTAGTCAGAGAAAATTGTAAGAAGACATGCTATCGGGCAAAATGGAGCCGCCAATCCACTGGAAATTGTGTCAATTTATTGCTAATTATTAGAATTTATTACTAATTATTACTAATTATTATAATTTATCTCTAATTATTATAATTTATTACCAATTATTATTAGTTATTGCAATTTATTACTAATTGTTGCAATTTATTACTAATTGTTGAAATTTATTACTAATTGTTGTAATTTATTACTAATTGTTGATATTTATTACTAATTATTCCTAATTGTTGTAATTTATTACTAATTGCTGTAATTTATTACTAATTGTTTCAATTTATTACTAATTGTACCTAATTGATGTAATTTATACCTAATTGTTGTAATTTATTACTAATTGTTGTAATTTATTACTAATTATTCCTAATTGTTGTAATTTATTACTAATTATTGCGTTTTATTACTAATTATTCCCAATTATTGTAATTTATTACCAATTATTACAATTTATTAAAAATTGTTGCAATTTATTACTAATTATTGCAATTTATTAATATTTATTATTAATTATTATAATTTATTACTAATTATTATAATTTATTACTAATTATTAGAATTTATTACTAATTATTAAAATTTATTACTAATTATTAGAATTTATTACTAAATATTACTAAATATTACTAACTATTACTAATTATTACAATTATTACTAATTATTACTAATTATTACTAATAATTACAAATTATTACAAATTATTACTAATTATTACAATTTTTTACTAATTATTACAATTTATTACTAATTATTACAATTTATTACTAATTATTACAATTTATTGCTAATTATTACAATTTATTCAAATTTATTAGAATTTATTGATAACTATTACCAATTATTTAAATTTATTACTAATTATTACCAATTATTACTAATTGTTACTAATTATTACTAATTATTTGAATTTATTACTAATTATTATTAATTATTACTATTTATTACTAATCATTACTATTTATTACTAATTATTACTAATTATTACTAATTATTTGAATTTATTTATAATTATTTAAATTTATTACTAATTATTACTATTTATTACTAATTATTACTAATTATTACCAATTATTTGAATTTATTACTAATTATCACTAATTATTACTAATTATTACCAATTATTTGAATTTATTACTAATTATTTGAATTTATTACTAATTATTACTAATTATTACTAATTATTACTAATTATTACTAATTATTACTAATTATTTATCAATCATTACTAATTATTAGTAACTATTACTAAGCATTACTAATTATTACTAATTATTACTAATTATTTCTAATTATTTGAATTTATTACTAATTATTTGAATTTATTACTAATTATTTGAATTTATTACTAATTATTAATAATTATTACTAATTTTTAGTAATTATTACTAATTATTACTAACTATTACTAATTATTACTAATTATTATAATTTATTACAATTTATTACTAATTATTGCTAATTATTACAAATTATTACAAATTATTGCTAATTATTACTAATTATTGCAATTTATTACTAATTATTTCAATTTATTACTAATTATTCCAATTTATTACTAATTATTACAATTTAATACTAATTATTATTAATTAATATGATAACTATTAATTAATACTAATCCATACTAATCACACATAATTATTTGTAAAAATAAACATAAATAATAATAAATAAAACTATCCAATTCTAATTTAATTTAACTGCAGCTAATTAACAATAATTACAAATAAAATAAAATAAAATGAATTCACTGAAAAATAAAAGAAATAAATAAATATCTTAAAAT
Organism: Viscum album; assembly: GCA_963277665.1. Taxonomy (NCBI): domain Eukaryota; kingdom Viridiplantae; phylum Streptophyta; class Magnoliopsida; order Santalales; family Viscaceae; genus Viscum; species Viscum album. Next base: position 730,578,244 of record OY728132.1, on the reverse strand, counting down.
TGAAGCTTTAGAAGGATATAAGCTGCGAATAATTTTTCGAATTAAAATTTTATATTATGAAAAATTTTTAGAGCAAATTTTTCAGTAGAAAAAGAGGGAGGAGTAGAGAAATATGTGAAATGAGAGGAAAACGAGTGAGGGTATATATAGGTTAGATTAGTTGCAGAGGAGCCCGTCGCAAAAGCCAACTTGCCGCCATAGCATTTGCGACGAGAGATAAATTCCATCTCAAATGCTAATAAACACCAACAAGTATTTGTGACGGGCCCCGTCGCAAAAACCAATCTGTCGCCACAACATTTGCGATGGAAGATAAATCCCGTCGCAAATACCATTTCCCGTGGTTTGGCGTGCAATACGCGCCACACCTTTTGCGACGGGTACCACCCACTCGTCGCAAAACCCTTTTTATTTGCGATGGTCGCGTTCCCCCGTCGCAAATAATCCATGCCGACAGACTATTTGCGATGGGTCAATGACCCCTCACAAATAACTCGTCGCAAATGTCCATTTTTCCCATAGTGGAGGGTCAAATTACCTTGTTTGAAGATTCTTTATGCTACCCCATCATTTCTAGAAGAGGAAAAAAGTCGATTGGCATCACGTGATTTAGATCCGTAAGGAGTCGACGCTTTAGTCGTCCCCGCTTTCAAGGTCTCCGGTCAAAGTCCAGGGTAAAACAAAGCACAAGTTCCTCCCATGACAGGCTAGTGGGAGTCAAAATGACCTTGAGTGAAGAAGGATTCAACCGTAGTTTCCTTTTCTGACGAAGCCACAAACTGTAAACCCTAGTCACCATCGGGAGAACTCGAAGAGAGCTCCCGCAGACCACCCATCCCCATCCTTATATATATATATATATATAATTTATTCATTTTTATCAATAATTAGTTAATTAATATTTTTTTTAATTTTTTTTAATTTACTCATTTTTATTTTTTATTTAATTAATTATTTCATTTTATTCATTTTATATATCTATATTTAATATATAATATTTATTATTTTTTATAATATATATATATATTCAATTTATTAATAATTATTTAATTAAAAAATCATTTTTTTTAATTTATTCATTTTTAATTTTTATTTGTTTAATTTTTTCAATTTTTTACTATTTTTAATGCTTTTATTTTTTTATTGGCATGTATAAATATAGGGTGGGCCAAAGCCCGTATGGGCCCATGACATGCCCATATAAGTGTGTGTAGTGTATGTGGAGCCCATCCCCACAACAGACTTCTGAGCCATGGATACGACAAAATGATATATAAAGGAGCATCATTCCATGCACTATTTCGATGTGGGATCGCCCGAACCTTTATCAGTGCTAAAAAAAACGTTGATAAAAGGAACCTTTATTAGTGTTGATAAAGGTCAGTGCTGTTAAAAACCTGTTTTGTAGTAGTGGCATAGGGGATTGAGGTATCACACACTAATCCAGACATTTGATCTTGGGTTTCATCTTTATTGCTTGAGGTAGGTGGTTTAAAACAACCCCCTAAGGTCTGATTTATTTCTCTAGTATGTGAAACCTGTATGATTGTGCTGACATGCCATGCGTGCAACCAATTTTAATCATAATTCTCTTGTAAGGATTGAAATCTCATGCTTAGACCTTCTATGGATTCCGTTGAGTCGGATGATGATTGAGACTGAGACTTGTGGCCACCTAAAGAACCTTTGTGTTGTTTTGTTTTAAAAAAGTTTTGTATTTATTGAAAACTAATCTTTTGTAAAAGAATATTTTTGAAAAATAGGTGAAAGTTGCTGAATGTTTGAACCCAAACACAAAGGGGGAGACAACTTTTGTTTTTGAGAAAGTTGTTTTCCGAACATAGAGTATCAAACTGAGCAGCATCAGATGCATAAGTTGTTATAATGATAAAGTTGTTGCTCAGACGCTCCATCAGTCACAGATTCATCAGCATGAAGTTCAATATTCATTAGACACCGTGGTTGTTAGAAAGTTAGGTGTTGCTGAGTAAGAAAGTCATAATGTTGCTGAAGAGGATGAATAAAGATAGTGATGCAAGGAGTTAGAAAGTTCTTAAACTTTATAACCTCAAGTCAGATGATGCTTTTCTGATATTGAAGTTCTCACAAATCATGAAAACCCTAATGATAAAATCTTTTGAAGTAATAGAGGATGTTTAAGGTCCTTTGTAAAGATTATAGCGGTTAGAAAAACCTGGACACAATTCATCAAATCCAAAAGTACTAGACACATAAGTTTTCAGAAGTTTGAATGAGTTATAGCTGACGAGGATTGAAGAATTTCAGAGTTTCTGAGTGGAGTCATCATCAGATGTAGAACATCAGAATGATAAATCCATCATAATGAGAATTCCATCATATTGAAAGTCCAATCGGACTGAGTTTCAGTCAGAAATTCAATCAGTCTGACCTGAGGAAGTTCCATCAGACTTAGTTAAATAAGTTCTAATAGGTTGAGATGAGGAAAAAAGTCAATCAGATCAAGATGAGGAAATTCCTATCAAACTAAGCTAAGGAATTTCCATAGAAATGAGCTAAGGAAGTTCCATCAGATTTATCTTGGGAAGAAAGTCAATTAGACTGAGCTGGGGAAGTTTCATCGGACTGAGCTGAGGAAGTTTCATTAGACTGAGCTGAGGCAGTTCTAAAGGACCGAGCTGAGGAAGTTCTAATAGGATGAGTTTTCCAAACTATTTTTTCTCACCTTTTTTGAGAATTTGAGAATATGTTCTAGAGAATTCAATAAGTTTTGAGAAGATACTAGAAGATATGAGAAGGTTTGAAGCGTTCAAAGATGAAGCTCAAATAAACATGGAATTTGTATTTTTATGAATTTTGGTGAGCGGGAAATGTTTTCAGTTTTAACACATTTTCTATTCTAGAATGCCTATAAATAGATGCACAATACATTCATACTTTACAACTTTTCACGTGTGCAGAAAAGGTGGAGCGCTGCAGAATTCTTGTTAGAGTTTTTCTTTCTGGACTGAGATCTCACTAGATGGTCAAACATATGAAAGTTTTATTTACCGGGCTGAGGAAGATCTAAATGAGGAAGATCAGAATAAGAAATTGAGCAGAGTTTGAGAAGTGCAGATTGAGAATAGGTTCATCCTATTGAGTTTATCGGACTAAGTTCATCGAACAGATCTAATCAAACCTAGTTTCATCAGACCGAGGTTTCACTACTTCAAAAAACAGGCTTTATTAGCGCTCAAAACGGGCTTTAACAGTGCTAAAAAGGTGCTGTAAAGCTCAACACTGATAAAGAGAGCCTTTATCAGCACTTTTTTTAGCACTGATAAATTCACTGTTTGCTGTAACAGGAAATTATGCAGTAGCACACCCAAACAAAACCTGCAAAAAAATTAGCATATCAAACAAGCAGTTCACACAGATAAAATATGCAGTGGTAGTCAATTTGGGATCAAAGGATGGGAAAAAATCCATACCTAATGTGATGTACTAATTATTTATTATAATTATCAAAAGGTACCATTAAATACTATCTTTTCTAAATGATATCTTACATTACCTCAGATAAAATATATAGAGAGAGTTTAATGTCAGAACCTTAAGAAAAATTTGATTAAGGCATGCATGCAAATGCATTTGGTAAGTTTTCCGTATGTTAGTGGTTGAGGTGGGGTTTACTCGTACATGTCACACATGACCCATGTATCATTGGCTTAAGGTATCAACATGATCTGAATGCGTTTGGTTGGTTTTCCGTACGTTAGTGGTTGTTTTCACTTAAAATTCTGTCAATTTTAAACAAAAGAGAGACACTTTGAGTGACATCGGTCACACCGTGACTCAGATTAAGGTGGGTTTGACTAGTACACATAAAAAATTATCCATGGATCTTTATTCTAAAGTATCAAAACAATCCTAATGTGTTTTGTTGATTTTCCGTATGTCAGTTGTTGTTTTCACTTAAAATTCTGTCCATTTTAAAAAAAAGAGAGACACTTTGAGTGATACCAGTCACACCGTGCCTCAGATTGAGGCGAGGTTGACTCATACACATCACACATGACCCATGGATCATTTTACTAAAGCATAAACACAATCAGAATACGTTTTTTCATTTTTTCATACGTTAGTGGTTTTTTTTCACTTAAAAATTATGTCCATTTTAAACAAAAGAGAGACACTTTGAGTGATACCGGACACACTGTGCCTCAGATTGAGGTGGAGTTGACTCTTACAAATCAAAAATGACCCATGTATATTTATAATAAATTATCAACACAATCTGAATGTGTTTGGTTCCTTTTCCATATGTCAGTTGTTGTTTTCACTTAAAATTATGTCCATTTTAAACAAAAGAGAGACACTTTGAGTGATACCGGACACACCGTGCCTCGGATTGAGGAGGGGTTGACTCGTACATGTAACACATGTCCCATGTATCGTTTTAATAAAGTATAAACACAATAATAATGCATTTGGTTAGTTTTCAATACGTTAGTGGTTGTTTTCACTTAAAAATTATGTTTATTTTAAACAAAAGAGAGTCACTTTGAGTGATACCGACCACACCGTGCCTCAGATTGTGGAGGGGTTGACTCTTAAACGTCAAAAATGACCCATTGATGATTATCCTAAAGTATCAACACAATAAGAATGTGTTTAGTCATTTTTTAGTATGTCAGTTGTTGTTTTCACTTAAAATTCTGTCGATTTTAAACAAAAGAGATACACTTTGAGTGATACCGGACACACTGTGCCTAAGATTAAGGAGGGGTTGAAACTTACATGTCACACATAACCCATAGACCGTTTTACTAAAGTATCAACACAATCACAATGTGTTTGGTTGGTTTTACATACGTCAGTGGTTGTTTTCACTTAAAATTATGTTCACTTTAAACAAAAGAGAGACACTTTGAGTGATACCGGCCACACCGTGCCTCAGATTGAGGTAGAGATGAATTTTACACATAAAAAATGACCCATGTATTATTCTCCTAAAGTATAAACACAATAATAATGCATTTGGTTGTTTTTTTGTATGTCAGTTGTTGTTTTAACTTAAAATTCTATCCATTTAAACAAAAGAGAGACACTTTGAGTGATACCGGCCACATCATGTATCAGATTGAGGAAAAGTTGACTCATACATGTCAAAAATGACCAATGGATCGTTTTTATAAAGTATAATCACAATCCGAATGCTTTTGGTCAGTTTTCTGTACGCCAGTGGTTGTTTTCACTTAAAAATTATGTCAATTTTAAACAAAAGAGAAACACTTTGAGTGATACCAGCCACACCATGCCTCAGATTGTGGAAGGTTTGACTTGTAAATGTCAAAAATGACCCATTTATAATTATCCTAAAGTATCAACACAATAATAATGTGTTTGGTCATTTTTTCGTATGTCAGTTGTTGTTTTCACTTAAAATTCTGTCCATTTTAAACAAAAGAGAGACACTTTGAGTGATACCGGCCACACTGTGCCTCAGATTAAGGAGGGGTTGAAATTTACACATCAAAAATAACCCATATATAGTTGGAATAAATTATCAACACAATCCTAATGCGTTTGGTTGGTTTTCCGTATGTTAGTGGTTGTTTTCACTTAAAATTCTGTCCATTTTAAACAAAAGAGAGACACTTTGAGTGATAACGGCCACACTATGCCTTATATTGAGGTGGGGTTGAATTTTACACATAAAAAATGACCCATTTATCTTTTTCCTAAAGTATCAATACAATACAAATGTGTTTGGTTGGTTTTCTGTATGTCATTTGTTGTTTTCACTTAAAATTCTGTCCATGTTAAACAAAAGAGAGACACTTTGAGTGATACCATCCACAACGTGCCTCATATTAAGGCAGGGTTGAATTTTAAACATCACACGAGACCCATGGATTGTTTTTCTAAAGTATCAACACAATAATAATGTGTTTGGTTGGTTTTCCATATGTCAGTTGTTGTTTTCACTTAAAATTCTGTCCATTTTAAACAAAAGAGAGACACTTTGAGTGATACTGGCCACACCGTGCCTCGGATTGAGGTGAGGTTGACACTTACACGTCAAAAATGACCCATTTATCATTTTAATAAAGTATAAACACAATAAAAATGTGTTTGGTCAGTTTTCCGTACGTCAGTTGTTGTTTTCACTTAAAATTCTGTCCATTTTAAACAAAAGAGAGACACTTTGAGTGATATTGGCCACACCGTGCCTCGAATTGAGGCGGGGTTGACTCGTACACATAAAAAATGACCCATTTATCATTTTACTAAAGTATCAACACAATCTGAATGCATTTGGTTGGTTTTTCTTATGTCGGTTGTTGTTTTCACTTAAAATCATGTCCATTTTAAACAAAAGAGAGAGACTTTGAGTGATACCGGTCACACCGTGCCTTTTATTGAAGTGGGGTTGACTCTTACATGTCAAAAATGACCCATGTATCATTTTAATAAAGTATCAACACAATCCGAATGCATTTGGTCGGTTTTCCGTACGTCAATTGTTGTTTTCACTTAAAATTTTGTCCATTTTAAACAAAAGAGAGACACTTTGAGTGATACCGGCCACAACGTGCCTCAGATTGAGGTGGGGTTGACTCTTACACATAAGAAATTACCCATGTATCATTCTACTAAAGTATAAACACAATAAAAATGCATTTTGTTGGTTTTCCGTATGTCAGTTGTTGTTTTCACTTAAAATTTTGTCCATTTTAAACAAAAGAGAGACACTTTGAGTGATACCGGCTACACCTTGCCTCGGATTGAGGTTAGGTTGACTCGCACACATCAAAAATTACCCATGTATCATTGGAATAAATTATCAACACAATCCAAATACTTTTGGTCAGTTTTTCGTACGTCGGTGGTTGTTTTCACTTAAAAATTATGTCCATTTTAAACAAAAGAGAGATACTTTGAGTGATACCAGCCACACCATGCCTCATATTGAGGAGGTGTTGACTCATACACATCAAAAATAACCCATTCATTGTTCTCCTAATGCATCAACACAATAATAATGTGTTTGGTCGGTTTTCTGTACGTCATTTGTTGTTTTCACTTAAAAAATTATGTCCATTTTAAACAAAAGAGAGACACTTTGAGTGATACTAGCCACACTGTGCCTTGTATTGAGGTGAGTTTGAATTTTTCACATCACACATGACCCATGTATTGTTGGAATAAAGTATAAACACAATCCAAATACATTTTTTCGGTTTTCTGTATGCCAGTGGTTGTTTTCACTTAAAAATTATGTCCATTTTAAACAAAAGAGAGACACTTTGAGTGATACTGGCCACACCATGCCTCAGATTGAGGTGGGGTTGACTCTTACATGTCAAAAATGACCCATGGATCATTCTCCTAAATTTAAAATATGGATTGGGGGGGGGACCCTGTGGAGGAGGGAGGTTCCAACAATGTTCATTTTCTTATTATGGATAATCAGAAAACATACAATTTCTACCAATTATAATGTTCAACACATGTGAATCCATTTGGAATCTTGATGATCATACTGGAATCAATTTAAGGTGGAGACTTTTATCCATCTTTTCTTTGAATGTGAGTGGGCATGCATGATATAAAGGTATTTTGGAGATTTTACTGTTTTTTCTTATCCAGAGCCCAAATAAAAGTGGTTCATAATTCTTGCATGTTGTTGGTGTATTTCATCTGTTAAAATGAAAAAATGACTCATTGTAGAAAGAATATTTTTTATTTAATAACAATTACAATTTTCTTACGAACATTTACATACAACAATGTTTCATCTTTTGATCTCCATGAACCCCTCTCAAAAATGTCCACCAATTGTACACGTCCCCAAGTTAGATCTTCATGCTATTTGTGTACAATCTTCCATCAGGTATGCGACCCAATCATTTCTGAACAAATCTATATTATCTTGTGAATATGAAGCTTTTAGAAAGTCAGAGTAGTATTGTAAAATATATAAATAAATAATTAATAAATAATTTAAATGAAATAGTAATTGTTTTTAAAAATACCTCTTTAGGGATGCTAGTTTGTTGATGGAAAACGATCTCTCTCATAAATTTAAAAACATAATAACCACAATCTTTATTGTTTGTTTGTTTTTGACACTACAAAAACTTTGATCATTAGGATAATAAGTAACTTGTTTTGATATGTGTTTTGGATAGTGAAATTTTATTATATATACCATGATACTTATCCAAACGTAGTACTTATTCGCCTCCTTATACTTATCCCCTGTCCTCATTCATTTTTTAGAAGATATTGATACACCACCCTATAATAACAAAATCCTTAGTAAAAGATAATATAAATTATATAAATTGATGTTTAGACCTAAAATGCAAGATTTAATATCTTATAGATTCACAAACTCCATCATGTCTGGTCAGTTTTTTGGATATCCTTGCATTGAATCTAGAAAATAAATCTTTGAAGTATCCAAGTTCACTACAATTAGCATCCAATATTGCCTAAAAAAAGTAATAAAATAAGTGAAAATATAATTAATATGCTTTAATCGTAAAGTTTTACCCCTACATGGTTGGTATTAGGAAGAGTCTGTCATCCGTAATCTTGCTTTCAAATGTTTTCAGCAAGCCTTTCACTATTTCATCCCTTATTGATGGATCTAATTTCATTAGTTGTGTAGATGTGGTATGAGGACTAACGAGTCTGAATTTTGTCTCATGGGGAAATCCCTTCAACTGTTTTTCATATATACATCTTCCAATAATATAAAATGCATTTAGTCATAATTAGCAATTATATCCGCTTTTAGAAAATCAATTCATGAAAACATACCTCATATATACATTTACAATTGTGATGCCTAGCCCACCATATTCAAGGATGTCATTTACATTTTCAGTAGCAACGTAATCTGTAATTTCATCTACGTATATATTCTCTTCAAAAACAACTATATGACTACTACCACGTTTTATCTTCATATCCAAATGAGTCTTCAATGCTAGTAAATGCGGATAGAGAACATGCGGTGTAATTGTGCTTTTAGTAGATCTTTTGGATTGGTTGGTCAATACTTTAGATGATTTTGATCCCACATTTCTTATCACCCCCTTCCCTTTCTCTGCCTATAAGAACATTCATTGGTTTAAACCTTTTTTTTATTAATTGTTAAAGGTTTATCTTGAAAAAAATGGAAATAAATACCTCTTCATTCACATGTACTCTTACAAGTTGTGATGACCATGCAATGAATGTCCCAATAGCCTTTTATACCATATGAATATCATCGTCATCAAGTGGAATATGTAGCTCTGCATTTGGCTCATGAGCTACAGTAATTGTCACTTTCAGATGATCTGTTAGAAGTGGTCTATTATGCATCTTATCCTCTGAGATGTTGAACACTGTAGCCCGCACTACAAGGTGATAGGTGGGTGTTGATAGATATAAATCACAATCATTATCACCCTGTAGAAGATCAGTATAGGAAAAGTATCAGTGTTCGTCTGATTCACATTTCATGGGAACAATTATTAGAATATTGATTACCACGACTAAGACAACTCTTTGAGGGGAATGGATTGCCTCAAAGCTGGTGGGGGGTGGGGCGGGATCTTCACGCACTGGTTGTTCCTGAGTTGTGTCTTATCCTTGGTTCTTATCCATAAAAGTTACTTTCAACTCTCCCTTCCATTGAAATCGTTCTTCAAGAGTTGCTAGTCTTTCAATCATTTGTTTCATTTCTTCATTTTTATCATCCATTTGTTTTTTTTCTCAAAATATACTCGGGGTGTCACGCCAAACCCCACACCTCTGACACAACCGTATTGTTCTGGCCACTTCAAATCCACCGATAATAGGTCTTCATCTGCTATATGAGTAGCTGATTCCTATAACTGTCGAATATAGGAAAATAATTAATTATTATTATGTAATAGCAATTTAAAACAAAATTTTTTATCGTGTCATACTTACACATATTTCCCACACTTTTTGTGTGTTTTCATCTACTATCTTCCCTTCCTTATTCACACGTGCCTCCTTCCATAGCACATGACATGGGATGGAAGCGTCTTTGGCTTTAGACTCATCAATATACATATAAATATAGAAGGATAATTATGATGCTGTTTCTTGGCACATAACAATATTACTGTAAATTTAAAATACGTACCATTTTCTTTTCTAGTGAAGTGTACCCCATCCTTGCTTTACGACAGGGGTATGTTGGTTTTGATGCACGTTCTTTATTTTTAGTACTGAGTTGCTATTTCATAAATGAAATATCGACAATCAAAGTGATGAATACATGTATCCTCAAACAATGTATTATCGGCCACAATGTACGTAAAACTTCTCATCCCCACAATGACCAATAAATGCATCCCATGCTTCTTGGGATATCAATTGAGCATAGACAAGGGGTGGGTGTGGTTTTATTTTATCTTTGGAATCTTTCAGGTGAAATTTTGTTAAAATAGTGCGAAAAACTTGATGAATCCTTCCTGCAAAACTTAGTATATAATTATTGTGTGAATCATCTACTATAAATGTACTCTATAAGGGATTGAGAAGAGTAGGACACAATTTCATTATTTTATTTTCTAGTAAATTAAAGAAATAATATCATAATGTTACCGTAATTTCTTCCCAGATCACAAACTTCAGCCCAGACACAACATGGTGCCATGAATCTATGTCAATCGGTAGGCGTTACCGAGTGACAATTCCAATGTAAGTACTAAACATAGCCTTGTTGGGATTCACATGTTGGCCTCGTGCATTCCATCTGACATCAAATTTGATGCCTTTTCTTTTCACCTTAAGAACTTTGACTAACACCATCAAACTACGACGCACCTGTGTTTTCTGCGACGTCGGTCCTTCATCCCCAACAATTTCATCGATATCAACATCATCAATATGTTTATCTGGAATGGTATTAATGGCATGTGTTGATGGTTGTTGGAACTCAACACTAGGAGCAGCAACAGGTTCAGAAACTTGTTGTTGCTCTGCACTGTGAGTAGCAGCAGCATCAGCTTGAGAGACCTTTTCAGCCTCGAGGTTAGGAGCACCAGAACGTACAAAAGTCATTATGTGGAAAAGTGGTTGAACAGTTAATTTAGATTAAATAAATTTAGTAATGATAAGATAATAACATGAGATAACAAGATCTATATTAAAAACAAAATAAAACCTATTTATTGAACTCTCTTTCTTTTTTTCAAAGGCTGAAGGGATTTGAAACCTATATCAATTATCCAAATCCCTTTATTGTGGTCTCCTCTAACATACAAAACGTCATCTACATTGGGACCACTGTGAAATGATTGCAACGTACCACTGAAAGGATCATCCTCAATTGAATTTTCATCGAACCCTTCAGTAGTTTTGGATGATAATAGAACAATTGAACACTTTCGGTTTGCGGGATCTGGAACATAAAATAATTGTACTTCTTGTGATTCCATTATAAATTGTTCATCTTTGTACCCTTCTTTACTAAAATCAACTTTTACAAATCCCAATTCATCTATTTTAACACCAATGTTGTTATTAACCCATTTTCATTGAAAAATAGGCAATTGGAATGTCGTATAATCCAAATCCCATATTTTTTTGATAATTCCAAAGTATGACATATTCGTATAAATTGGATTTTGGTCCTTACTACCAGAAACATGCATCACTTCAGCCACAAGTGTAAATCCACTATTTTTCATGGTACTATCTTCATCATGTTTATCTGTATAGAATGTATAACCATTAATTACATAACCATTGTAAGATAATACATACACACTTGGTCCGACGACTAGACATCAAAGTCATTCTGAAATCGAATTTAGATTTTCATCTAACTCCTTAAAAATATGGCCCCGAAACCATCCTATAAACTGGTGATTATGTGTATTTGATATACATTTTCTAGCCCTTGATGGATTCAACTGCCTAAGAATTTCTTTATGGATTTCAATATATGGAGAAACCTCCCAAATGTTATGCAAAACATAAAGGTGGGCCTGCTACCAATCTGTAATATTGATTGTCATGACATCTCTTCGAGAAATTACCTCACCCTCAATGCACCCAGTGTGATGAGATTTTGGGAGACCAATGCTTTCCACATCATATAGGTATTCGGTATAGAATTCAATGGATTCCTCAACAATATATCGCTCTACAATACAACCCTTTGTCCAACTTTGATTTTTGACATACCCTTTCAAAATCATCATATACCGTTCAATGGGGTACATCCATCTATAGTGCACAGGACCACAAAGTCGAATCTCTCTCACCAATTGAACCATCAAATGAACCATCATATCAAAGAATGATAGTGGTAAGAACATTTCTAATTCATATAATATGATGACAATTTCTCTTTCCATAGATAGCAATTTCGCCGGGTCTAAAACTTTTCTGCATATATCTTTTAAAAAGAAACAAAGTTTGGTTAACGTATGATGAAAATTCTTGGAAAAAATGAAACGTAAAGCTATAGGAATTAAATATTGCATCAAAACATGGAAATCATGTGATTTCAAACCTTTTAACTTCAAATTATTCATTGAAACAATGTTCTTAATATTTGATGAATACCCCTATAGAACCTTTACATCATTTAATAAGTTGAAAAACTGATATCTCTCCTCCCTAGAAAGAGTGTAAGTAGCTGGAGGAAGAAACATTCGATTTTCACCATTCACGGGAGCCAAATATTCTTGTATTCCCATGTCAACCATGTCCATACTTGCCTTAATTCCATCCTTTTTTTTCAGGGGCATTTAGCAACATTCTGATAACACTGTCAGATATATTTTTTTCCACATGCAACACATTAAGAAAATGTCTGACATACAGATAATTATAGTATGGCAATTCAAAAAAAAAAACTGATCTCTTTTTCCAACCAATTTTCATAAGGTTTTTCAAAAATGGTTTACCAAAAACAGTGTTCACATCTTTTACTTTCTCAAATAACTAATCACTTTTTAGTGGAGATGGTGTTGTGCAGTGTTCTGAACTTCCATTGAATGATTTCGTCCAAGATCGGTACTTATGCCGATGGGGTAGAAATCTACAATGTTCTAGAAACACAGATTTTTTTGAATGTTTCAAACTAATTGATTCTGTATCTTCTTCACACATGGGACACCCTTGAGTTCCTTTAATGCTATATCCTGACAAATTTCTATAAGCAGGGAAATCATTTATCTTCCCATACAACATCGCTCTCAACGCGAAGTATTCAATTTTATAAGCATCATACAACATAACAACTGAATGCCACAATAACTTCAAATCCTCGATAAAAGGAGAAAAATAAACATCAATATCATTACTTGGTTGTTTTGGTCCTGATATAAGTATATATAACATGATGAATTTCCTTTTCATGCATAACCAGGGTGGTAAGTTATAATTTACCAACATAACAGGCCATGTACTGTGAGTGTTGGTTTGAAAACTATAGCAACCCAAAATTTTATTAAATTACTATTTAATCATTTTAAAGATAAAAAACATAATAGTATTATACATAGAGGATCCAATGGTTTAGTTTCTTGGGCAAACTAGGACCATACATAACAATTACAACATCGAGCATAAACTTTTTTGTTCATTTCTTCTTCTCTAGCTTCTTATTGGCACTTGACCTCTCCTTAATACATGTAGCCACCTGAGGATATACATCAAAAGGGGTGACATAGAAGCCTAGTAAGAGGATAGATAAGAACAATATAGCATGGGGTGAGCATATTCATAACATAGGCAACGAATCATGAACATGAGAGGAAGCATTAATAAGAGACTTGAAATGTGGCAATACATAAAAATGAAACATCATATCTTAGTGGTTAACTACCACACATGCTTGTGAACAAATCTATCATCTTGTTCATAAATCATTTCACATTTACTCATGAGATTCATCACTTTAACCAATGCATTGGAGCGCTGTATAATTCCAGGCGCACCCGTCACATTTAAACATTCATATTGCACTATATAATTCTGGGTGCACCCATCACATCATAACATTATCATTTATCATGTATGAAACAATGAACATATAACATAAACGAACATAAAAAAACCATGAAAAGGAATGGGTTTCATCTCATAATAACACATTCATAAACATTGGGTTCCCAAAAGAATGAGGGAATAACATACATGTTACAAGAACCGTCAATCTTGAATGAGAAGTAAAAGGCGTATTCTTGAAAGAATAGTTCTTTTGAAAAACATTTGATTTTTCATAAATACCAGTGAAAAACATGTATATCCAATAAAAGGAACGAAAATGATGAACAAAATATTTTTAAGGAGTAACTATATAAAAAAGGAGTGAAAGAGGGAGAACCCGAAGGATGAAAGTTGGGTTCGAGAATTTCCCCTTACCTTGTATCTGAACGCTTCCTTATCTTTAATGTCATGTATAATGACATTATATTCATTAATTAGAAATTAAATAACCTTTTATACCTTAATAGGGGTTATTTTGGTTTCTTTATGTTATTTTATGGGCCTTTCGATGAGTTATAGAGTTTAAAAACTTTGTTTGGGAATGTTTTTTTATGGTTTTCTTGGGAGTTTCACATGTATTCATGAATTGAAGTTTGTGTAGAACATGGGTAAACATCCATGTAACGAACCCGGCGGGCCTAAATCCCAACCAAACTCAGCCACGCCCGAGCCCATCCCTCTGGCAGATAACAGACCCCCACCCTCAGGCAGATAACAGGCCCCCACCTCAGACCGGCCCAGATAACACGTGGCAGGAACTGTCCCCTGCCTGGCGAGGATTTAATACGCCTCCCCTGCAACTCGAACCCATGACCACAGGCTTAAAGGCCAACTGGGAAGCGTTACGAGTACCACTGAGCCTTTAAGCCTGTGGTCACGGGTTCGAGTTGCGGGGGAGGCGTATTAAATCCTCGCCAGGAAGGGGACAGTTCCTGCCATGTGTTATCTGGGCTGGTCTGAGGTGGGGGCCTGTTATCTGTCTGAGGGTGGGGGTCTTCTATCTGCCAGAGGGATGGGCTCGGGCGTGGCCGAGTTTGGTTGGGCTTCAGGCCCGCCGGGTTCGTTACATGGATGTTTACCCATGTTCCACGCCGCATCCCACACCCATTCTTCCTCCCTTGCATGAACCAACCCCTTTCTCCCCCTGCTGCTCCCTCTCGGCCGCACCCTAATCCTACACCCTCTCGTCGCCGCACCTCCCTAAACCCGCACCTCCCGCCGGAACGCCGCACTTCCTGCTCACCCTGCACCGCTCCCCTGTTGCACCGCAGCGGACCAGCCACGCCGCACCGCGCTGCAACTCTCCTCCCACCGGACCTCTCCTCTGCTGCTTACCCACACCAGACCACCCCTCCGCCTCTAACCCTCCCTCTGCTCGCCGGACAGCAACCGGCGTCCTCCCTCTGCTCACCGGATAGCAACCGACGCCCTCCCGAGCCGCCTCTATTGCACCCGCGTCTGACCGCCAAGCCGCACCCCTGCCGCTCTTCTTCCTCCTCCGCCCAGCCGACGCGCCACCTCCTCGCTCGGCCGCATCTCTCCGTTCCCGCGCCTCCCCGCTCCTGCGCCCCTATTCGGCCATCCCCCTCCAACAAACCTGCCGGTTTGTTCTCTTTTTTTTATTATTTTATTTTATTTTATTATTTTATTCTATTATTTTGAATTATCTAATAATATATTAATGTTTTCTTTTGTAATTTTTATTATTAAGCTAATAATGATATTATTATTATTATTATACTGTTATTATTATTATTATTATGTTATTATTAATCTTATTATTATTATGTTATCATTATTATTATATTTATTCTTATCATTATTATGTTAATATTATTATATTACTATTTTATCATTATTATGTTATTATCATTAGTATTAAGATTACGCTCTTATTATCATTATTATATTACTATTTTTATCATTATTATGTTATTATTATGATTATGTTATTATTATTATTATTATTATTATTATTATTATTTATAATTATTATTATTATATTAACAATATTATTGAACCTGTTGTACGATCTGCTGTTTTTAGGACCTGTTTGACGGCTCAAGACGGTGCGACCGCGACGCAACTGGAGTCTTGCGCCGTGTCTTTTTCCGCGCCTGTTGAGGTAGGTGATTCCGCACTCAATTATCATCTGGCGATCTTTTGCGTGTTGGTTTAATTTTTTAGCACCCTGCTAATTAGTTTCCATATTGACAAATTAGTTTTGATTACTTTTTAATATGCATCTAATTTTCCAGTGGTATATTTATATGGTGTAAGTCCATTTTTATTGCGAAAACTCACTTTGGCTGTTTATTATTATTTGTAAACTGTGCAGTGTGGTTTAAGTTTTTTTTTAAAAGAAGGAAAAAAAGGAAGTTTTGGTGTGTGTGTGGTTTTCAAAGAGGATATCAGTGTGCAGGTGACACGTTTGGATCTAAGTGATAATGTGACATGTTATATAAACTTTGATCTTTAGGTGAGCACAAGGAGGGAATCCGTGGTATTAGGTGGGGATACTGGGACTAGTGAGCTAGTGTTCCGGAGATGACCCGACCCAGTTTCACTGGCAGGTTTGACGATTGCAACACTAACTAAACATATGATATCTGAGGTTCGTGGCCTTCTAAGCCACGTGTTCTGAGGGTCATGGCCTTCTAAGCCACGTTATCTGAGGGTTGTGGCCGCCTAAGCCACGTTTCACCGAGACACGACGTTCTAGGATCCCACTAGTTCTAGTACCCATAGGGCCTTTCCCATCCTTTGGTGCCACCAGTTACTTTGCATGCATAATGATACGTGATATGTCACTTGAACTGCTATCCTAATGTGTTTATCTTGAACTACCTTTCTTTTAAATCATTTTATGAAAACCATTTCTTTTGCACTTATTTCTCTCTTTATTTTATCATTGCAAATGGTTTGTCTTTTGATAGTTGTGCGTGGAATCTTTTCTTGGTGATATCCTGCTGGGCGATTGCTCACACCCTACTTACACCCTTGGGTGTAAGTAGACCTTTTTACTTCTGATACAGGTAAGGGTCCAGCTTTTGGGAGCAGTGGTTCAGGTTGTTAGCAGGACTATCTACGTGGCATTTTGGTGGTGGCTTAGAGGCGGTGTCCTCACACCGGGAGACAGTCCTTAGGTTGGTTTTTGGTCATCTTGTTTTAGTGTTATTTGGGTTTTTGAATACTTGTGAACCAAAAACCTGTTTGGTTAACTACATGTTTGACTGTAACCTTTACTTCTATTTGGTTTACTTTGGTTGGATGCTTTGTATTTGTTCACTCGGTTAAATCGTTCCCAAAGTTTATTTTGATACCCGGGCACTTGTGCCAGCCCGTGGGGATCGAGAACGCCCTTCGGGCCTTGCCGCGGGCTGGGTTGGGCGTCGGTCTGGATGGCGACCCGATTCGGTTCGTGACAATCCAGAACATATATTATATGTTATTAATGATATTAAAGAATTTAAAATGATCTTAATATGAATTACATTGTATACCATGTGGATGAATCATTAGATAGGAATTTAATGATGATTGTTTGGGTTAATTTGGGCAGTTTTTCGACCACAATGAACTTGTTTTGTTTACTCATATAGTAATATGTACATAAGTTAGTTAAAGAAATTAAAATAGGACATAATACATATATAATATCCTGGTTCAACCATAAAAATGGTTTCATGACCATATCTGTAGGTATAAATAGAAAAATAATACTTGTCGTTCTTGAAGGTGATAGATTAACACCTTACGAATAACGTTTTCTTTTATAAAATAAAAGGAATAGGAGAAGGGGGTTGGATGGTATAATATCCCATTAGTATAATAAAATTAAATTATATTTATTATACTGGAGTCACCATACCATTTGGACAAATATGGGTTGGAAGAGAATAAGAAAAGGACTTGAAATTAAAAGGGAATTAAAGGAAAGAGGAAGAGAAATTACCTCTTGAATCCTCCTCTTGAGATCCTCCTTAAGAGGCCTAAGCTTGGTCTTTTGATGATACCAGAAGATCTTGGACATGTGGAAGGGGATAGGGAAGATGATTGGTCAGATTTTAGACAATTATTGAAGCTTGAGAGGTGTGGTTTGGCAAGGGGAGGGGGAGGGGTTATTTATACATGAGAAGGGAGGTGTTTTTAGAATAAAATATTAAATAAAATAATATATCAAAAGTTAGACTTTTAATAATAGTTTTTTGACATCATAAATCATATATTAATATAATATAATTATTTTTAGGCTTTAAATCATATTTATAATTTGAATTCATTAATTTATTAAAAGAAAAGTGAAAGAAAGAGAAAAAGACACTTTAAGAAATCACCTTTTGACTTTAGGCTTTGGAAAGTTCTTTTTAGGTTTGAAAATTGAGTTAATTTAAGGAATAATTTATGAAATTTAATATAATTTGGCCGAACCTAAAGTTCTATAATGTTTATGTCATCATTACATCATTAATGATGCAATTTAGGATACACCGATTATGCGAAAAACTGTATTTTTTACTATTCAACTAAAAATTAAAGTATTTCAGAAAAATCCCAAAATTTCACCCTAACCATTTTTTGACCTATAGAATCCAAAAATGAATTCCATTTTTCAAAAATAATTTACTAAATATGATTAATTTAATATTTAATTAAAATCATAATTTACTTGAAAAATACAGTTTTTAAAATTAAAACTGATTTTATAATGCTTTTAAAAATTATGTAGGGTAGTATAAAGTTATCTAAAAACTAGGAGACATAGATTTTATAATTTATGAACACATTTTAAGAAAAAAAAATTCTTTTAAATTAATTAATTAAGTATAATTAATTATTTATAACTTATAGAAATACCAAAACGTTTACTATGGTCAAATTGTTACTTTCTAAGATGCCTAAATTTTATTTAATTATTCATGGGTAAGGTTACTCTTATTTGGATGATGTACTATTCATAAGGGTCGTACTAATATTCATAAGGGTAGGTTAATATTCATTGGGATAGGTTAGTATTCACCAAAAATTAAGTTTTTCTTATTGGACCGCAAAAATCAGCTTGAACACAACCGTGTATGTCAGATTTTCAAAATTCCAAACACAGAAGTGAAAAACTTATGTATAAAGGTCACTTAGCACTTAGTAGTTCATTATATAATATTTTCATGTGATTTTATGACATATTTTTAAGAAGTTAATTTCCATTTAAATACTTTGGGTCATTACAAAAACTAAAAGGATTCACTCTATCTATAGATAATGCAAGATGAATGTTTCTTGGATCATTTCCAAATTCAGGATACTCATGATAAATTCTCTTCCATTGAAGAGAGTCAGCCGAGTGACTTAATTTACCATCTTTATTTATTTTATCTGTATGCCACAAAAATTGTCTTATAGTTTCTTCACTTCCATGTAGACACCTAAACCTTGGAATGATTGGAAAGTACCATACAAATTTCGTAGGATTGGATTTATCTTTCTTGTATCAAGAAGCACCACACTTTGGGAATTCTGTAAGTGATTTTTTCTCCTTTAGAAACAATATATAGTCTTTCAGAGAGGCATGTATTCTTTTATAAATCATACCCATCAAGCGTAGCATTCGTTTTGCTTCATATGTTCGGCTTGGGAGCTCATTATCTTTCAGGAGCATGTTATTAAAGAGTGCAAGTAGTTCCATAAAATTGAAATCACTCCATCCATTGCCTACTTTCAATTTATACAACTTCAGTACAACTGAAAATGCTATATATTTAGTGAAACCAGCATACAATGGCATCTTTGCATAACTCTTTAACTTCTCAAACAATTTTGGGCAATCAAGAAGTTCATCTTCAACTGTCCTTGTCATTTCCTCAATATGATATTCATCATAATTGACATCTTTAATCACATCCTATATATGGTATTATTCATTATCCATATCTATAATCAAATCTTATGATCCATAAAACACAGTTTTATCCCAGCCAGTAGCTACATTCTCTTTTTCTTCGTGTTTATTCCAACATTTATAACTCTGATCTATTCCGTGACATATAAAATGTTCTTCCAACTCCTCTGGAGTAATTAGTATAGAATAACACCAACATAAACACAAACAAAGTGTTTTAGAAGGATCCTTTGCACAATCCTTTTCAAACTTGATGAACTCTTTCACTCCATTCTCATACTCTATTGTCAAACGATTAACATCCATCCAATATTTATTCATCTCCATCCTATTTTAATCTAAAATATTATTATTTATGATTAAAATACACAAAAAATACTTCTAAATACATTAGAAGAGAACCAATTCCTTATAAAAATAGAGATTAATAGAGTCTAACCATTTCCAATAAAGATTTGGAAATCAACAGAACCAGGATATACCCCCCATCAAAATCAACACACTTTCCACCCCCTTACCAATAGTTCTAGCACCCACCACCCTTGCAGCAAAACATTAAACATCATTTTAACCACCCCTACTAGCCACCTCATTCATAATAAAATAATCACATTAAATAGACCAAAACTAGTGACCAAACTCAAATAAAATGAAAACAAGGATTCAATTTTGATGAGAAAACTAATATAGTAGATACATTTCCAAACACAAATGGGTTCGCGAGGGAGACAAATAACCTAGTTTTATCCAAAATTACTATGGAATATCATAGGTTTTATTACCCAAATTAACATAATAAATAGAAAATTGAGGTTAGTGAGCATAAATTAGATCAAAAATCCTCTCACTAACTATTAATACCTTCCATAATATTGAAAATATTTGTGAAATTAATTTTATAAATAAATTATTTCCCAAAAGCATGACCTTTAGATTAGAAAAATTCCCATACATTTATGTAAAATATAAATATGCTTCCTTTTTTTCTTATGAATCATTAAATTTGGACAAACACACTAACCAACTCAATAAAATTCATATTTTCATAGAAATTTGAAGGTAAAGAGAGATAAATAATTCCATTGAAAATAATTCAACTGAATCTTTTAGTATCAATTGAAAGAGGGTATTGGTTAATAAAGGAATGAGGTCAATAACTCAAGACATAATCATGCCTAGACTCTCAAACCAAACTCACCACATCCCAAAATTTTATCAATTAAAACATGACCATCCGACTAAATAAAACTACACCTTACTGAAACCAAGAAACACCATGAATCACGGGGAACTCATACTACTGATTCCCCACTACATCACCATTGAAATAGATCAACTATACAATTATGGTACACCTTGAGATACTCAACCCTAGGGCATAATCCCCACCCTACATCTAGAAAATCTCATCACTCCCTTATTCCTCATTCCTTTAGGACCACAACTCAAGGAACCATCTTTAGAATTATAAGAAAATCAAAGAAAACCACTCTTGATAACTTCATCACAATCCCTCATCTACAACAAAAACCTCAAACATAAACTCTCAACCTTCCTTAGAATCTCTAACCTCAAAGATGACTCAAAATTACAGGATTTAATTTATTCATCAACCAAGTGTTCTAAAAACTAGACCATCAATGCATAGATGTGAATCACAAGGGAAAGAACATTGTATCCAACTTGATTGAATTCCATGATATTCTGTATACACTCATACTTCTATATCTAGGGAATAAAACTCTTCCTAAAACCACTTTTGACTGAACATGATTTTCCTTCCATCATTCTCAAGACACCCTTAAAAGTAATCCCACTACTAAGGAAACCCATAAATGAGCTAGAGTATTTTCCAATTCAAAACTCTCCTCAACTGCTTCTAGCCAATTCTTAACCTTAGGACCCAACACCTAGACAACAAACATAAATACCTCATACTATTGAAATTTGACAACACTTTATCCCATGTCTCTTTTTACTTCCTATGCACTTTACCATGATAATGTTTCAACATGTATAAGCATCAAAATTAATAAATTTAATCCAAAAAATTAAATAACTTACCAACACCAAGGGATAATATTCCACACTAAAAGAATCATATATACCCCAACACTTATAAACTACAAAACCAATTCATAATCCATTACAAAATATTATATTCCTATGAAATAATCACCATTAGACCCTCCAATAACACAACAACCTCATCAACCCATTCCACCATTCTTAAATCCATCGAAAAATGTAACAACCTATTTTCTCCTTCTCACTACTCACATTTACAATAGAGTTTTTAGAATAATATTAATCTTGAAAATAACTTAACAAAACCCTATAAGTAATAAACAATTCACTTGGTAAAAATTTAATCACTTCATGAATTTTTGAAAGAATGTGACCTAAAAACATAGCCTAAACACACAACACAACCCAACCCAAACCAAACTAAACCACCATAATGAATATTAGAATAATAACAAAAGGAAATGGATAAGGATGAGTGGAGAAATCACCAAAGATCAAATATGGTAAGCCGAGAATCTAACCTCATCGAAAGGAATCCCAAACACTTGAAGTAGGGTTTGCGGGGAGTAGGGACCAGCTGGGAGGAGGAGAAGTAGGGTTCACAGGGAAGAGGATCCACGAAAGGGGTTCAAGGGGGAGGATAAGAAGTAGGGTTCACGGCGGAGTAGGGCTAGCGGCGGTAGAGTAGGGATAGCAGTGGTGGAGTAGGGCAGCGACGACAGAGTAGGGTAGCGGCAGAAGAGGTCCGACAAAGAGAAGATCGGGGAGGGGGGGGGGGGGGTTGTCGCAGGGGTATAGTCCCGTGAGATCTTGAGGGCACGATAAACATAGGGAACTGTGCACCCCATTTTATAAAATGGGACTATGGTTTTATCAGCGATAGAAAAATGCTAATAAAGTTTCACTTTATAAGATCTTTTTTACTTATCATTGATAAAATGTGGCGCTTTCCTTGTCTATTTTTTAGTAGTGTTTTATATAGAGTTTTGTGGAGAAAAAGTTTTTGATGTTCATTTTCTTTTATGGATCGATTTTTTTGTAAGAAAACTTTGTAAACTGATGAAAGTCAGTATAATCATTCCTATCAGGAGATAGAAGATATATAACATGAGTTGACAATAGTTTCATTCACTTATTCATTATAATGAATTTATATATACCCACGAGAGTGGATATGGCAAGGATATAGGTTCTCACACTGAGGTCGAACCTTGTAAATCTCACGTGCTTTACTTGATTTCCTACTTTTACATGCATGATTTTTTTATTAAAATATGATAAGTTAATGAACTTAAATAGGTTGTAGGGGTTACATTTATAAAAGTTTGATAACTTATAAAAAGGTTAACAATTGATTCAACCCCCTTATTAGTTGTTATTCGATCCTTGGACACTTCACCACTTGAGAGGGGTGCTTACCCTTGAGGTTGGATATGAATCTAGAAATTATGATCTTATAATTGTTTAACCAAACTGGGGAATTGGTTATGGAATTTTTCTTAACATGTAAATCAATAATGTACTTGGATCACATGACTTGTAATTGGGTAATTTATATTTAATTGGAAAATGGAATAATGGCTTGATTATATAATGAAATAATGATTTTTGAATGGAAAACAAGGCTTATTTGGAATTATATTCGGATTTTTCATACTTTTTATGTGAATTGGTAACTTGTCATGAAAAGGGTAATGGCATGTAAATGGAATTGGAAAGATAATTGGTAATTGGCATGAATTAACCGATATGGATTATGTTATCATGTTTGGAATGTGTGGTGATTTTATATGCTTTTGTTATTGCTTAGTTCTAGAGGGAGAGACACACATTGTCTTGATTATTGAGGGAGAGACATGTGTTAGTGTGATTCCTAGGGGGGATGCATGGATATATGGTGCTTGAGGGTGATACATGTAGTTCTTGATGCTAGTAGGTGAAATGCTGGGTTATTTGATACTAGAGGGCCAAGTGCATGGTGTACGTGATGCTCGAGGATGAAATGATTGATTCCATGATGCCTAAGGGAATGATGTTTAGTCACATGTGATTTCTGAGGGTGATAATGGAGGAATGACATGCCATCCCTTTCCAGTTATTTACACTAGGGTGCAAGGAAAAACATTTCTAACATCATGTTGAGGTGGGTCTGGGCTAACCTCAAGTGTTATCCTGGAGCTCGAGGGTCAACGAGTTTACTTTGATATCCTGTGTTAATTTAAGAATTAATACCCAATTATTATACTATTTTATGCTCCATTTCTATGAATATATTTTTTTATAAACCATTGGTGGTGGCCTATTAAGTTTTAATTACACCCTATTTGGGAAGTCGTTTGGTACCCAATCAGACTTCATGGATACAAGATTGGATAAGGGCAAGGGGCCCTATGTTCAATTGTTGATTGATTTATTTTTGGGACTGGATCTTGGAGATGGGATCAAACATGGAAAATGTTGGGATTCTTTATTTTGAGTTCTTTTAGTGTCTGTTTATGTGAGTTTTATAATGACACTTAGATGACATACAGTATGGCGCGACATTGTTTATTATGTTTGGATTGATTTGGAATTATTCTATTCGTTTATTGGAGTTTATTTATATTGATTATTTATTATGTTTTCTATTGTCTTATATATTTTTTACTAGAGGGTATAGTATACCCACTATACATATTAGACTCTAGCCACTAATCAATAGCCTCTAACATATAGGGAGGTACTCCTGAGGCAATGTGGTGACCCATCTCGATCATGTGAGGGAGAATTGGTCTGAGGATGTTGCAAAGTGGTATCCGATCCTAGATATATTTTTTTCTTTATGACTTGGGAAAGGTAGATAGGGTAATAGGATGTGTTGGGTCTTGGTAATGAGCTCATACATGGGAGTAGCTAACCCATGCATGGGGGAAAACCCAAGTCACCAGGGATGGAATTATTTCTCTTGAGATTTTCTTGTTATAATTGTTATGGTATTTCAACTTGTGTGATTCAATTTCTGTGTGTTTTATGAGATTTTACTCATGGGTCAGTATGACATGAGGTGTGTATGTATACATCATGGCAGGCACATAAGAGTTTTTCATCTTCACTTCCATGTTAGGAACTCATTCACATGCATATGAAAATCTTCCCATTTTGTTTAATCATGTAACCTGTTTCTAGTGATACCTGGTTAATATTTTTTTATATCATATGAAATAATTAGACAAGTCTAAACTGGACATCCTTTTGTGTTTCGAATATGAACTTTGAGCATGAGAAAGTTGTGGACTTGTTAGAATTAACTAGGATTATGTTAGTATCTTTGAGAACCTATTATGTTTTTCTTTTCCTTTTTTCTTGATGCGTGTCCTAAGGTGTGCGTTACCTTATGTAAAAGGATACCCCTATATCATATTCTAGTTGAACATCAGGAGAGTGGTAATGAGAACACACCTCACATGGAGGAACAAGGAATTCATACAGTACTATAAAATCTAATGAGTTATCATCTATGTGATAGTTTTCTATGGATCATGTGATCCTTGGTGAGGGATACTAATCATGTCATCTATTCGATGTCTGATCTAACAAGAAGTTTTAGTTACAACACCCACCCATGTTTACTAAAGAGGAAAACCCCTAAGTGGTAGAGTTTTGGATTGATTTTTTCAAGATGATATTCAATCATTTGGAGACACCCCTGGAGAGGAGGGTGAAGCTTACAACATATATGCTATGAAGACCAACCAAGCACCAGTGGGATATCTTAGTTTAGTCCAATCAACATGATGGATTTACTCAAGAGAATTTCAAAACAAGGTTCCTGGACTATTTATAACCAGGGATGCTGAGGAAGGAGATATATTGGGAACTCATGCACCTGATGTAATAAAACATGATGGCGATGGATTGCATAGGGTGTTTCATATAATTGTAGTGTTTTTCCCTAAAATTTTCTGGAGATGAGGTAACTAGGGAAAAGTGCTTCCAGGAGGGTATTTGATATGAAATAAATTCTCACATGAATGTATTTTGACTTACTAAATTCTTGAGCATCATTAATTAGGCTCTAATCTATAAAGGGAACCTGAGGGAGGCTCCAAGTGGCAAGTAAATAGTTTCAGATGGGCGGTTTGGTTGTTCTTACATTAGTAGTAAGAAGCTTAGTTTCAAGTGTTATCATCATGATAATAGTGGGCAAAGTAGTCAAGAAAGTGGGCCATTTTTTCCAGGTGGTGACCAAGTGAATTGTTTTTAGTTTGGTAGGCCTGACCACAATCATGATCAGTGTCCTCAACCAATGGTGTATTGTTGTGCATGTGACAAGATGAGACTCCTATAAAGGTTCTGTAGGAACAATTAGTAGACAACCAATGAAGGAGATCAAGAAATACATTAGAGTTAGAAAAGGAGTTTATTAATCAATAGTAGATGAGAATATTAAGTTACACTAGTTGTACAGATCTAAGTAGAGGACAAGGAACTTCAAGGAAGGGGCAATAATACCAATAGGGTGGCATATCGTAAGGGAGTTAGGTCAGATCCTAGGGAAGAGGGGTGAGTCATATGCACGCTATGCATTCTACTCCTACCAGACTAGATGTAAGACCTTCCACTATTTAAGGAATAATTTTAGTAGTATCTACCCTCACATGTGCTCTTTTTGATATAGGGACACCACACTCTTTCATATCTACTCAATTTCCCCATGGATTAGGTTTGAATGTGAATTATCTATTCAGAGTTATGTATATCAACATGTCATTAAGGGAACAATTAAAGGGTATTCGACACTATAAGGAGTTTCCTCTTGAGATTGGTGGCTACTTTTGTCTCTAGGACCAGTTCATACTAGAAATAATGGGATTTGATTTGTTTCTGGGTATGGATTAGCTAGTTCAGTACCAGGCTCATATCAACTGTTATCAAAGGAGAGTGAATTTCCAATCTTCATAAGGGGAAACTATAACCATCATGGTGAATGAGATATTTAGGCCAGTTTTATAGGACCAATTTAGTTCATATTGAATTATCTCATAACCCATATAGTAAGCCTTATAATGGTGATTCATAGAAGGGTACATTTCCTCCAGTGGTGGACCACTTTTAGGATGTATTTTATAAATAATTATCCTTCTTACCACCAGATTTGGGTTTTGAGTTCACTATCGAGTTGGTGTTAGGATCCAAACCTATTTCTACCTCACCCTAGAAGATGGGTCCAGTGGATCTTCAAGAGTTGAAAGTGCAGTTGAAAGATATGGAAGATAAGATATTTATATGGATCAGTACCTCACCATGGGGTTCTCTTATGTTATTTTCCAAGATCATAGATAGGTTTTTGCGCTTATGTGTGGATTAACGAAGATTGAACTAGATGAAGGTTAAGAACTAGTATCCCCCTTTTGCAAATTTATGATCTCATTGATTAGTTGAGAGGTGCCCAAATAATCTCCAAGATTGACCTGAGATTAAGGTACCATCAGTTGAGGGTGATACCATTTGACATACCTCAAACTGCTTTCAGGATAAGGTATGAATTATATGAGTTCATGGTAATTCCATTTGGTTTGATGAATGAAATAGCGATATTCATGGCCTTGATGTATCAGATCTTCCATCCTCATATGGATTCCATCGATGAAATCTTGATGTATTTCCGGTTCGAAGATGATCATTCACAAAATCTTGACATCGTATTAAGTATCCTGAGAGAGAATTGGCTATGCACCAAGCTATCTAAATTTAATTTCTGGATTGAAAAAGTAAAATTCTTTGGAAATTTTATCTCAGAGGCTGGAGTTATAGTGGATCTGAAGAAGGCGACAATTGTGGTATCTTGGGAATGACCTAAGAACATATTTGGGATTCAAAACTTGCTGGGTTTAGTAAGCTACTACCGATGTTTCATACATGGTTTCTCCCATCTGATAGCTCTGATATCAGATCTGACTAAGAAAAGGGTGAATTTTGTTTGGTTAGATTATTATGAAAAGGATTTCCAAGAATTGAAGAGAAAGTTGACCTAAGCAACGATACTCACCTGATCAAAGCCGGTTAAAAAGGATACCAAATATTATGAAACATCAGGAATCAGGCTCAGAGTAATTCTAATGTAGGAGGATTGATTTTTTGCTTATAGATCTAGATAGTTGAGACCACATGAGTAAAATTATCCCACTCATGATCTAGAATTAGATACAGCAGTACATGACTTTATATTTTAGTAAAATTATCTGATGGGTGAGAGATTTGTGGTGTACATGGACCACAAGAGTTTGAAGTATATCTTCTTATGGTGACACATGAACCTTAAACATAGGAGGTGAGTAGGATATTTGTAGTTCTTCAACTTTAAGTTTGTATATACTATTGGAAAGGGCTATGTAATTGTTGAAACTTTAAGTAGAAAGACACAGTCAGTGGAAATGCGATAATCTTGTGATGAGTGGCAGATGATGACACTCTTTACGGAACCACATCTAGATGTTTAATAGCATCAGGGATGAATAACTACGATGTTGAATTTTGTTGTTCCCATGATTCTAGATCAAATCAATAATAGACATTTATATGATTCAAAGGGTTTATCCTTGAGGGGAAACCACTACAAAAAAAAGTTGTTAGAGGGGGTTATAACCCCCTCTAAATACATTAGTGGTGATTATGAGAAACCGTCGCTAATGTGACTGCATTATATTTTTAGCATCAGTTTTATTGAACCACTAGTATGGTAATGTGGGAAATTAGTAGCAACTAAATTATAGTGGGTTTAAACCTCCTCTAATTTCACCTAAAAAACTCTTGAAATATCTAATTTAGGGGTGGTTAGAAGCACCTCTAATTATTTTTTAAAACATAAATTTTAGGGGCAGTTCAAACCACCCTTAAAATCTCATTTTTTTAATTTCTTAAATTAGGTGCAATAGAACCACCATCCCAACGAAAAGCTAGACCCAACCTTTAACCCAATAAGGAGGCCATAATGGGACACTATAGCACCATTGTCCTACTAGTCAGATCAACCCAAGCTTTGCGGGAGTTGGGTTCGACCACACTGAAGGGGAACCAGCCAGACCGACCAGTCAAGGAAGTGGGTGGCATATCGACTTACGAGCTTGGTGAGCAAGGGGGATGCGCTAAGTATCTGGGCTGCACAATAGTATAGAAGTGGGGTGAGGATAGTTGGATGGAAGGAAACCCCTTACATGTGTCTGATGGAGAGGATCAAGTTTTCTTATAAAGTAGAGGCCACCCGATGCATGAAACCGATGTGGGACATGGGTGTGCGGGTTACTGTTCACATCTCCCCTCTGTTGCCTTGTCAAAGGCACACCCCCCACAGGAGGTAAAATGTGACCACTCAGTTTCAAACCCTAGTTCCACAAGGTAGATAGAAATAACTCTACTACCACACTGAACATGATTTTTGTCTATCAAATACACATTATTTTATTTATATACAAAAATATATGATCATATATATATATATATATTTGTGTATTGAAATATATATAATATAATATATTTGTGTGTATATATAAATATATATCTATGTATATATAATATATATAAATAATTATATTTATATATATAAATATATTTTTATACATATATTTATGAATACATTTATATATGTGTGCGTGTGTATTTATGTATTTATATAATATATATATATAATATTATTACAATATATATATTTATATAATTTTTATATACTTATATATATATGTGCGTGCGTGCGTGTTTAACAATAATATTATTAATTATTATTATTATTACACCTAATTTTTAAACTATACAAATTATATATTGGTTTTATAAATACTATACATTTATTTTATGATTCATATTATACATATATTATATTAAATACATTTATATTATATATTTATGCATGTAATTATATACATTTATATTATATCATGTATATACACACACACACACACAAAATTAAATACATTCATATAATTAGAGATATATAATAAAACTAAATAATATATATATATATATATATATATATATATTTACAAAATTAATTTATAATTAATATGGTATACTAAAAAATATATATAATATAGATATATAATATATAAAAATTTACATATAATAAAATATTTATAATATAATATATATAATATAATTATATAATATATATATATATATATTTAATTTTGTCTATATTATAAATATTTTTATATATAATATAATATAAATATTTTTATACATAAATATACAATACAAATGGATTCAATATAATATATGTATGATATAAATCATAATATAAATGTATAATATTTATAAAATCACATATAATTTTTATATATTTGAATAAATATATTTATAATTACATTTATATTATGTATACCAATATTTATATATGTATACATTTTTGTTTATATGTATAAGTATTTATCCAAAGTATTTAAATAATGTCTTTATCTATATATGTTTATAATGTATTTAAATAAATTTATATAATGTGTTTATATAACACACACACACACACACATGCACACACACACACACACATATTATAAAATCTAAAATTTTAAGAGGAATAAAAAAATATAGGGGGATAAAACCCCCTCTAATCTAATATATTTACATTAAAGGGGGTTAAAACCCCCTCTATTTTTTTTTCAATTAAATATCCATATAAATTAGAGGTGGTTTTGGGAAAACCACTGCTAATTTATATGAGATTTATTTTAAAAAATAAAAAAATAGAGGGGGTTAAAACCCCCTCTAATATAAGGGATTAGTGGTGATTCATGAACCCCATATAATGTAATATATTAGAGGGGTTCACAACTCCCTCTAATCTAAGGGATTAGTGGAGGTTCATGTAATGACTTATAAATAAAATTCCCTTTGTGATTGAATTAAATGCCCTATTATGGTTATAGAAAAAAATGCACTTATTTGGTTTTATTATATCATATTATATTTAAAAGATCGTTAATAATCATAACCATTTATAATATAATCATTTAACAATGATCATATGATGAATATAAATATAAGGTTTTATAAATCTAATTAATACATACATAGGAAGTGATGACTTTGACCAGTAGGATCATACCCTATAAGGTGCATTTATCAGAGATTCTGAGGAAGATAAAATCACTAGACTTTTCCCTTGACCAATCCAAAATCTAGATCCAACAACTAAATCATGTTTGAAACTGTTTATGGGAGAAATTCAAGCTCA
Source organism: Viscum album (assembly GCA_963277665.1). Taxonomy (NCBI): domain Eukaryota; kingdom Viridiplantae; phylum Streptophyta; class Magnoliopsida; order Santalales; family Viscaceae; genus Viscum; species Viscum album. Next base: position 730,547,114 of record OY728132.1, on the reverse strand, counting down.
TCGAGATCACGACCCAAACCATGTACGCCAAACTACCCCATGAAAATCTCACCATCTCACACCTTACCCTTAGGGCATTTTCTGGTGTAATAAAGGGCTATGTATCAAGACCCTAATAAATATGAATGTGTAAATTTTATAGTATAATGAATATATTTTATATTTATCGTTGTTACTTTATAAATGATTTTGATTTTGATACGATAAAACACAAATTGTATTTTTGGGTAATATGCAATTTCAATTAAGACATTTATTTTGATGAATTAATGGATTTTTAAAATAAATAACATTTTAATAAAATATTATTATTAAATAATTAATATTAAATTTAAAGGATAATATAATTTTTATGATGTCAAATGTAATTTTTATATGGGTTTGAAAACTGTTATTATAAAAAAACCCAAAATTTCACAATAAATGTCGATTGTGTATTAAAAGTGAAAATTCATATATTTAGAAAATAATTTTTATAAAATAAATTTTATTTTTGGAATCATCATGTTGAAATTATCTAATGGTGAATTTTTCATAATTTTCTGAGATAGTGTAATTTTTGGGTAAAAATTAAATACGATATAAGTATACTGTATGTATTATGACATCATAATGACCCAAAAGTGATGTAATAAATGATATTAAAGGTATAAATGATCAAATATTTGTTTCCCCTTTAAATTAATGTGTTTTTAGGTTACTTGATTAATTTTATAAAGCCTTATGAATCCCCAAATCCTATATTATATTTTAAGGTTTTAAAATAATTTCTATAAGAACATGACTCACCACCACATCACCAAGGGTAATATTTTAATGAGTTTGGACAATGGAAATATAAAATAATAAAAACAAATACTATTTGGTAGAAACCATGGGAAAAAACATGTGAAGGATTTTTATTTTGATTACTTTATTGTATAGAGTCCAAAACCTAAGTTTGGGAAATAATAAAGACCTCCCCTCTCTTTTCCTATATAAAACCACCCAAGATATCATTATTATTCATTAAAAAACCTTTAAGAACGTAATTAATCTTCCATACCCTCTATATATTCCTACCAAGGTTCCCCAAGCTCTCAATAATCTCCTTCCAAGCTTTTGGAATCACCCTCTCAAGGTAAGGGACCTCTCTCTCTTCTTTTCAATTCGAGCACCATCTTTGTAATTAGTCTTTTGAATCTCAATTGGTTATGTTTTCATGAATTTATTAAGATCCATATAATTTAAAATTGATTTCATAATAATGAGATATCATTTATCCCATCTCATTATAGCATTTACCTAAGTTGTTACTATAACAAAATTTAGTAAGGGATCCTCTCATTCCCTTTATTCAAGAATCTTCTTTATTTTATACCATTTTATTTCCAATTCCTAATTTTGGGATATGTTTTTACATATCCCTATCACTACCCATTTTAGTTAAAAATTACAAGAGACCCCTTTTTCTCTTATTAAACCATTTTATGAACCATTATGAACTACCATTATGTTGCTGAAATTTCACTGTGATTTTTCCATGCCAAACCTTTTTATTGTGAATACCATTGCTGTTTCAAATAAATAGTATTAAACTTGACATAAATATATGTATTTTATTGAGTAATTTCATATATTTATTCCACAACCCTTGACCTTGGAATTAAATGTGATGAAATATGTTCTTATCCCATATAGTTTTAAGAACAATGGAATAATACGAACATGTTAAGGAAGTTTTCAATAATATCGATGTACCCCTTGTTTTAAGTTGTCATGTAATGTAACTAATTCCCAAATAAACTAGAATTATATATATTATAGGTTTTATTATGTGTACCTTTATGTAATAAATCATGAGTTAATGTTTAATAAAAACAAGGGTTGTCATAGTTGGTATTAGAGGAAGGTTTAGTTGTTTTTTGGGATTATGATTAAAAAATGCAGTGAAAGATTTAGGGATAAAACTAAACATAATAAGACATCCCTAAATTTTGTTAAATTATAGAGTAAGTTGTTTCTAAGAAAATACATCCATGTCTGGATACTACAAGTGAACGTGTCTTTGGCATAAATGTACCTAGGGGTAACACCTGCAAATACCGCATTGAGCTAGACTCGATTAGAAACTGGTGCACGACAATGGGCCCTGGTGCACACTTGGTTTGAGAATACTAGGGGATATGATTTGGTAAATTCATAATCTCATTATGAACCACTATTAAGGGAATAAAAATTCCCATAAGAGTCTATGTTAGAAAATATATCATGGATAACATAGATTTAAGCCTAGAAATTCACAAGTTAAGGAAATACATTTCATTTATAAATAACCCCTTTAATGTTATTGGATTATCATCTATGTGTTTAATAGTTTAAAAGTAATCATCCATAATTTTATCTTTATTCTAGCCAATGGAAAGAAATAAGAGGAACTCAGTAAACAACCAATATGAAGGGAAATGTGATGATTTCCCAAATGAGATGCCTAACCCAATGGGAGAAAGAATTGTGAACTTTGTGATTGTCACATCCATGATTTTTTGAGGTATTATCCTGTATATTTTCATCCTTATATTTATCCTTGGGTTTTTCTCATGTATTTTGGAGAAAAATGAATATTTTGGTATTGAGAGAAAGTGGCCCACGGTTAGGGTAAATTATGAACCCTTGCCCAGGAAACCATGTGGGAAAACCATACAACTTATCTCTCTTAGACAGTAGAGGGTGCACGATTACTGGAAAATTTGGAAAACCATGTGGGATAACCACACAACTTGTCTATGTCATTAAAATGTAGGAATTTACCTTCTTTACCCCTTTGTATTTAACCCCCAAATCACCCATAATCCACCCCATTCAGGATTTATAGCCATATGATCTCCCTCTTCTCATCCTTGGACCTCTTGATCTTCAATCCCTAGGTGGTTTTAGAGTGTGAAAATCAAGGAATCATCATGAAAGTCTCTTTTATCACGATTTATCCCTTCTTATAGGGTTTTTCTTCCCTCTTTATTGATTTCTTATTTTACAGTGGGTTGTTTGACCTAGAGAGGGGTTGATCTTGAGTTTTTGGGTAAAATAATGATGGTTATTATTTGATATTTCCTTTATATAGTCTTGTGGTGGTGCAATTTGTTGGTTCTAGGTGCAATGGAAGTGCAGGATGGGCGTGTACCCAACTTTACAAATTTTCATAATTGATAATTAATCTAGGATCAATACGAAGATGAACACCATTATCCATAAAATTGAATCAAAGATAAAAGAAAAAGGAGAGAACCCAAAATCGAGAAGAGAGGATCGACATAATTTTTTTTATAATTAATTTAATTAAATTATAGAATTATCTCTAAGGTGATTCTTTCTTCGTTGATACATCCAACCACGGGTCCGAGGTGCGGCTTTATTTCGATGTAGAATCCAAGTATAGAAATAATCTAGTAGTGATCCACACATGCTCCATGTATCTATGAACGTCAGCGAAGGAGTCTCTGGATGCTAGCACAAAAGATCCTTTCACTTGTGATGTCCACTTAGGTCACCTTGATAATCACTTCCAAAGTGTTCTCCTTGATCTGGTGGAGGTTGATTTCTCTCTTTATTGAGGTCATTCTTGGAGATGGAAGAGTTCTCTAGGCTTGAGAGCTTTTATCCAAGGATCTTGTGCACACAAAAATTGGTTATCCGGTCGAATGACCCCTTGGATATTATAGAGAATAATAACATAATAGTGAATTTTATTCACTAGGTAATAATAAATAATTAGTACAGGTTCTGTTACTTAATTTATTATTCCATATGAAACCCCATGTCAAATAATAATTGCAATGCTATTATTTCCATGACATGTGCTTAACTTACATGTTATATTTAAATATTATTTAACTAAATAATATTTAATATTATTTCTCACCGGACCCATAACGTGGTCCTCCAATCCTTCTTAATATTTACCAGGCCTTGAATAATGACTATTTATTTATTAAATAAATATAACTGTATTATTCACTGATAAATAAATACTCCATCTGCAATATATTTCTTGAATAACTAGCGACGAAATAAATGTGATAAAGCATACTTGAATAATTATTAAACCACAACCGAGAATAATATTTATTCAACTTGTTAAATAAATAAATTATTTAACTGAGATACTTTCTACAATTAGTGTGTGAACCTCTAGGCCTCTTTCTTATTGTCATTAGGTGGGATTTACTAAAGTCCAAGATTACTGTCTAAAAATAGGTCAAGGCACCCAAGAGAAAGAAGTTGATGTCACAATGACATGTCACCTCATATGAATGCTTACTACGTAATATAATCTCTTTGTCCTGATATATCCAATCAAGTGGGTTGCATGCAAGTTCCATCAACCCATGTGCTTGATTTCTCCTTCTTTGACTTCCCAAAAATGAACTTGCCTAGAGAACACTATGGTAATGGATTTAGTTTGGCTATATCATTTCCATAAAAGGGATTGAGATGTCTACTTTCATAGAAGTGAAAAATAATTTCTTTCATTATTTATTAATGCAGTATTACTCGTGACACACCCAACATATCCTACCTCACCACGAAAATCAGTCATTACAATTTTCATCAATACATCTAAGTGTGCGAGTCATAATACCGATTAATAATAATCTTAAAGTCTAAGTCCCAATACAATCGTTCGAATATAAGAACATGCATCGACACTTATGAATGTGGATTTCCTACTGGTGGGTCTTGTTCTCATAATATCCTCCTAGATATTACTAAGGGTTCCCATCATAAGAAGGTGCCTCAAAGTTTCATGAGTTCCCAACCTTGATAGCCTGTATCATTTGTGTCCCTTCAAATGATATCATCTGGCCATAGAACATATATTCAAGAATAGTGTCATGACACTTTAGGGTTCTCATCATAGTAGGGATCTGCTATGAACTTTTAATGTGACATATATTATTAGGATATTATCACATACTATGTCACACATAAGAAAAATCATGATGTGATAAGTAGTTTATTAATATTCATACAATGAATACAAGTTTATCATAAAGTACAAATAAGTTAGTTTATAGGGCACCAACTCCAATAGACTCCAACTTGTACTAGAGACAATTGCTAACAAATTTTAGTTTGCTAGATCTCACATGATATTCATTCTTATACTGAGATGGTCCTTTAGTCAAGGGGTCCTCCACATTCTCTTATGTGGACACTCTGCTCATTGCAACTTCACCAATTTGATATAAATCCTTCAAGTGGTGATACTTTCAGAGTATGTTCTTTGTCTGTTGATGTGACCTTGTCTCTTTTGAAAGATCCTCCACTGTAGTATTATAACAATACAATGTAATGGGATTTTTACTACTAGACACCACATCAAGCTCCTGGACAAAGTCCCAAATCCATATGGATTCCTTAGATGCATCAAAAGCCACTAAATATTCAGACTCCATTGTAGAATTAATAACAACTGGATGTTTTTAATTCTTCTAGCTCACAACTTCTCTATTGAGATAGAAAACATATCCTGATTGTGACTTCAGATCATTCTGATCTGTCTAAAAACCAACATCAACATACCCTCTGATGATAAACTCCTCATCTTTTCGATACACCAAGAACACATCCTTAGTTCTTATTAGATACCTAAGGATAGTCTTGATAGTAGTTCAATGTTGTTCTCCTGGATCTTCTTGATATCTTCCTACCATGATCAGTGCATAGACAACATCAAGTCTTTTACATAACATGACATACATGATAAATCCTATCGCTGAAACATATGGAATCTTACTCATCATATCTTTCTTATGTTGTGTCTGGGGACACATTTTCTTGGAAATATGTATACCATGTGACACTATAACCAATTCCATCTTGGATTTTCCATACTAAATATCTTTATTATCTGGTCAATGTATGTACTTTGACTTAGTCCAAGAATCCTCTTGGATCTATCACGAATGATCTTGATCCCTAGAATGTAGGCTGCTTCGCCTAAGTCCTTCATGGAGAAGCACTTATTCAACCAGTCCTTGACTAACTGCAAGACTAGTATTTCGTTTCTAATAAGCAATATGTTATCAACATACACTACTAGGATAATGACCCCATTCCTATTAAACCACTTGTAAACACATGGATCACATTCATTCTTAATGAAACCAAATTCTCTTATGGATTCATCGAATCAAATGTTCCATGATCTGGATGCTTTCTTTAATCCATAAATGGATTTCTGCAACTTGCATACCCTTTTAGCATCACCTGGTGTCACAAACCCTTCTAGTTGTGTCATACAGACATCTTCCTAAAGGTTCCCATTAAGGAATGCAATTTTGAAATTCATCTTCCAAATCTCATAGTCATGGAAAGATACTATGGCAAGTATAATTTTTATGGATTTAAACATGGAAACTGGTGAAAAGGTTTTATCATAGTAAATTCTTTAACTCTGTTTAAAACATTTAGCCACCATCCTTTATAGGCACTAACTTTACCTTCCATGTCCAGTTTATTTTTGAATACCCATTTAAACCCAACAAGATTTATATCAACTGGTTCATCGACCAGAACCCAGAATTGGTTCAGATACATGGAATCCATCTCAGAATTCATAGCTTCTAGCAATCTTGTAGATTTTGAGCTCTCTACTTCTTCCTTGTTGGAGAGAGGTTCATCATTGTCCAATAATAATGAGTCACCTTCCTTAGTGACAAGGAAACCATATCTCTCTTGTTCCCTTACCTCTCTTTTGCTTTTACACAGTACTTGTGTTTCAGTAACTACCTCTTCCACGGGGACCTATGGAGCTTGTTCCTATACCAACTCTTGTGTATCTTGAGCATCAACTTCATCTAAGTCAATCTTTCTCCCACTATTTTTTGAGGATGTTCCCCCTCTTAAGAAAGACAACCTATTTAGAAACAGTCAATTTCTTGTCTGAGGGGTTGTATAGGTAGAATCCCTTTATTTCCTTAGGATACCCTATAAAGATACACTTTATGCCCCAGGGTGTTAGTTTGTTTCCTGATAAAGCCTTAACAAATGCCTCACATCCCCATACACGTGTATGCGACAAAGTGAATTTCTTTCCACTCTATAGCTTGAAGGGAATCACATTTTCCACCTTAGTTGGTACTTGGTTTAATGTATATACTATAGTTTTAAATTCATATCCCTAAAAGGATAATATAAGATCTACATGACTCATCATCAACCTTACCATGTACAACAAGGTATAATTCCTCCTTTCACTAACTCCATTCCACTGTGGTGTATAAGGTGGAGTGAGTTGAGATAGAATCCCAGACTCCTGTAAAAGGTCAATGAACTCTTGGGTAAGATATCCAATACCTTGATCAAATCAAATATTATTTATCTTTTTACCAAGATTATTCTCTACTTCATTATTGAACTCCTTGAATTTCTCAAAGGACTTGGACTTATACCTCATCAAGTAGACATAGCCATATCTACTCAAGTCATTAGTAAAAGTAATGAAGTAAGAATATCCACCTCTAGATTCTACTGAAAATGGTCCACACACATCAGTGTGTACCAATCCTAGAATCTCTGTGGCCCTTTCACCATATCCACCAAATGGTGGTTTGACCATTTTCCCTTGTAAACAAGTGCAATATCTATCAAGTGGTTTTATATCAGAAGAGTATAAATAACCATCTTGACAGAGTTTTGTCAGATGCTTCTCATTTACATGACCAAGGTGGTGATGCCACAATTGGGTGTTGTATGAGTCATGTGAACTTGGTTTATTATCAATTTCCAACACTTGGTTCTCATAATTTAATACATACAGACCATTATTTAAATGCACCATACCATAACATATGTTGTTATTATAAAAGTAACAACATTTATTTCCAAACTTTAAAATAAATCCATATGTATCTAAACTCGATATAGAAATTATGTTCTTGGTAACACTAGGTACATAATAACTTCCATGTAAAACCAAAATAATTCCTACAGGAAATGTGAGGTGGTAGTCACCAATGGAAAGAGCAATTAGCCTTGTACCATTGGCAGCTCACAGATCCACCTCTCTTCTGATTTTTTTTTGGAATCTACTTGGTTCCTTCATTTGAATACACATATGAGCCACATAAGCTATATATAATACCCAATGTGTAGAAATGAAAAGATTTCACTTGATAATGAATGCACCTTTGGATTCCCCTTTCCTATGGGTGCAATTCCTCTTCCAGTGGCCTGACTTTCCAATGCAAAGCATACTGCCTCCTTTTCCTTGCCCTGCCTTTAGATCTTCTTCTTCTTTGTCAGACAATGATCAGAGGGTTTATATTGTTTATAAATCTTAGGACCCTTTGCCTTGTCCTTACTTTTACCATTCACCATAAGGACTGTGGGCTTTTCATTCCCCATGTCCTTGTCAACTTGGAAAATCAGGGTAAGAATCTTTGATAAACTCTTCTCATTATTTCTCATATTATAATTCACAATAAAAATAAATAAGGTCTTAGGGAATGATGATAGTATGATATCTATACACAACTCATCTAGAAATTTAATCCCTAAGATTTCCAGATGCTCAATGTAGCCAATAATCTTAACTACATGTGGTCCAGTTGGCACATACTCTCCAAGATTAGTAGTGAACAAAGTGTTAGAGATCTTATACCTCTCTTATCTCTCCTTATCTTGATAGAGGTCTTGAAGGTGAGACATCATGCTATAAGCATCCATTTCCTCGTGTTGCTTAAAGAGCTCATTGGTCATGGATGATAGCATGAGGGAATGAATATATGTAGTTTCATTCAGATGTTTCTCATACATAGAGAGTTCCTCATCACTCACCTCATTTCTAGGCACAACTAGTAAATGCTCTTCCATTACATAAAGTCTCCTCTCATGGAGAAGGATAACCTGAAGGTACCTTTTCTACTCTTGTCAATTAGTGCAAGTGAGAAGGTTTTCTTTCTCGAGTATGGATCAAAATGATACATTTGATTTCATTTTGATTGTTGTTTCTACAAATTAAGATAAACATCTATTAGTACTTTATCTTAATAAATACTGAAAAATAAATAAATTAATATCAATTAGTCTCCCACTATTTTGTCGAAACCCAATAACCCTCACCATTGGCTTCGAAATATCCTGTTTCTTGGACATTCTAGAGGAAAGGATCCATATTACCCTTCACATTACCCCAACTAGGGTTGGTTAAGGAACTTGAAATGTTTTAGGTAGGCATTACAAATTCTAACTACATTAACTAAAAACTCCTTGATCTGTTGAGTGGACTCCCAATCATGAAATCCTTAATTTTGGATTTCCTCAACATTTGCATCATAGTTACAACAAGTCCTACTAGGGCAGTCAACCCTTGATGTAAACTAAGTAAAGTCAACTCAAAAATTCAAATTATAATTCAATGATAATTGAAAACACCCCAACTAGGGTTGTTCAAGCACTTTGAACTATGGTTCGATTCTAACCGAAGTAATGGAAGGCTATACCAACTTAATATTTAATTGAGGGATTTTCTTCTTTATGCATAAATTGCCACTTATTATCTTTTCACATGCTTTTTAATGTTAAGTGGGGTATACTTAAGTGATTAAACATGTATAGATACTATTTACACATAAGTCATTTTTATTTTAGTTGCATATTTTATGCTTGTTAGTTTATTAATTATGTGATCGCATCAAACATCCACAATGAATAACCATAAAACTGAAAAAAATAAAATAAAGGGTAGATAATGAACTTTACTATTGGTTAGTTTATCTAGCAGTTGATAAACTAACCCTAAACTAGGGTAGAAACACCTTGAAACAATTAAGGTTAATGTTTATAGCTTTCCACCTCTCCATCTTTGTATCTCCTTGGATTGGTTTTGTCTCGATTCCTAACTTGAACTGCATCTACTAGCTTGGGAGCTCCATCTATTACATATGATTTTAACTCACACATAGGTGAGGGGTAAAAGGGGTTTACATAAAAGAAACCATGGACACGCAAGCCCTATATATTAATGAGGAGACAACACACAAACCAACAATTTTAATTTAATAAATAAATTAAAAAGGGAACCAATCACATACAAAGGTCTAGTCTAGCTCATGATCATCCAAATACATGAAAGGAATTACTAATTTAATAAAAATGGAATTCAATTCTTTAATCGTTCTTATTAAGATAAATTACGCTCAAATAGATTAATCATTATCTTTAATTAATCAATCCTTTTTTATCTTAATCCTTTTATGAATTTCATTGATATTCTCATCCATAAGCTTGTACATAACTTGTACCTTGGAAGAAACCCAGTGAACACCCATCCAAAACTACCCATCATGTATTTATACTTGTATACACTTTATTCTTTGTGACATGTAGCATGAACACATAATTATAATTGTAATACAACTCATACATGATGTGAATATATTTAAACATTACACAAATGTTAATTAAACACACACACACACATATCAAACACCTATCACATTTTGTGTCCCAGATTTATGCCCACACAAAGGTACATGTCTTAAGGGTTACATAATATAATAATATATATTTTTAAATCTGCATAATCTGGAAATAGTACATGATGTATAGATCAGAATACATGGCATGTACCCTCATCACAGTCCATTCAAAGTACATTCCTGGGAAAACAACGTGTGAGGTGTACTTTAGAAATCTTCAGAGTACACAGTGTGTCTAGTGGACCACACACTGTGTAGACTCTGTGTTACACGTTCACCAGCTGAGAATGCCATGTGTGGGATACACAACTTGACCCTAACCTGAAGGGACTACATGCCCTGTCCAGTGGACCACATGGCATGTAGTACAGACAACCATGCACCATTCTGTCATGGTCAACACGTGATGTAATAATTAACTACACAGCATGTCATTAATGCACACGGCTTGAGTAATTTCCAAATTACTCATGATGCATTGAACACAAATACACGACGTGTAGATCCGACTACACGACATGTATTCTTGTGTTATCTGGACAGAACCATCGGTGCCTCCTGATGAGATCCTTGATTTAATTTTAATCATAAAATTATTCATTTCTGTTAAATTAGTGAGAAATGATAAGGGAGGAACATATCTCAAAATTCAGATTACAAGAACTATTAACATGAATTGAGAAACTAAATTATTAAAGCATAAATCATCAAAAAATTATTTAAATAATTATAAATAAAAATATAACCTTCCTTTGATACCACTTGTTGGTTCCAAGCGCAGTGGAAACGAAGGATGGGTGTGTACCCAACTTGGAAAATTATCATAATCGATGATTAATCCGAGATCAATACGACGATGAATTCTAGTATCCACAGAATTGAATCAAAGATAAAAGATAAAGGAGAGAACCTAGAACTGATAAGAGAGGATCAACATATTTTGTTTATAATTAATTTAATTAAATTATAGAATTACCTCCCAGGTGATTCTTTCTTTATTGATGCATCCGACCATGGGTCCGAGGTACAACTTCATTGCGAAGTAGAATACAAGGATATGAATCCTCTAGCGATGATCCACATGTGCTCCATAGATCTCTAAACTTTTCCAAAGGAGTCTCTGGATGCTAGAGTGGAAGATCCTTGCGCTTGTGATGTCCACCTTCGATCGCCTTTAGAATCACTTCCAAAGCATTCTCCTTGATCCAGTGGAGGAGGATCTCTCTCTTTCTTGAGAGTGTTCTTGGATAGTGAAGAGTTCTCTAGGATCGAGAGATTTTCTCCAAGGATTTTGTGCACACAATGATTGGTTATCCAGTCGAATGAAACCTTGTCTAATATAGAGAATAATAACATAATGGGGAATTTAATTCACCAGGTAAGAATAAATAATTAGCACAGGTGCTGTTAATTTATTATTCCATGTAAAACCCCATGTCAAATAATAATAGCAATGCTATTATTTCTATGACATGTGCTTAAATTTCACGTTATATTTAAATATTATTTAACCAAATAATATTTAATATTATTTCTCATTGAAACCATAACTCAGTCCACTAATCCTCCTTAATATTTATCGGGCCTTGAATAATGATTATTTATTTATCAAATAAATATAACTGCATTATTCATCGATAAATAAATATTTCATCTATAATATATTCTCTCGAATAACTAGAGACAAAATAAATACGACTAGGAATACTTGAATCATTATTAAACCACAACTGGGAATAATATTTATTCAACTCGTTAAATAAATAAATTATTTAACTGAGATACTGGATACACTTAGTGTGTGACCATCTAGGACTCTTTATCATTGGCATTAGGTATGATTTCCTAAAGTCTAAGATTACTATCTAGCAATGGGTCAAGGTACCCAAGAAAAAAATTTGATATCGCAATGAAATGTCACCTCATATGAATGCTTAATGTGTAATATAATATCTTTGTCCCGATATCTCTAATCAAGTGGGTTACATGCAAGTGCCATCAACCAATGTTCTCAATTTCTCATTATTTGAATTCCTGGAATTGAACTTTCCTAGAGAACACCATGGACATGTATTTATTTAGGTTATATCATTTCCATCATAAGGCTTGAGATATCTACTTCCTTAAAAGTGAAAAATCATTTCTCACATTATTCATTAATGTAATATTACTCATGACACAACCAACATGTAATACATCACCGCAAACATCTCTCATCATGGTTTTCATCAATACAGATAATTGAATGAGTCATAATACCCATTAATAATAATCTTAAAGTCTAAGGACCAATACACACATCCATATATAGGAACATCCAATGACACTTATGAATGTGGATTTCCTACTGGAAGGTCTTGTTCTCACAATATCCTCTTAGATATTACCAAGGGTGTACACCATGAGAAGGTTCCTTAAAGTTTCATGAGTCCCCACCCCTGATATCTTGTATCATTTGTGTCCCTTAAAATTATATCATCAGGCCATAAAACATATATTCAAGAATAGTGTCACGACACTTCCGTGTTCTCATCATAACATGGATCTGCTATGACCTTTTAATGTGACAAATATTCTTAGGACATTATCATACACTATGTCACCCAGAAGAATAATCATGATGTGATAAGTATTTTATTAATATTAATCCAATGAATACAAGTTTATCATAAAGTATAAAGAAGTTTATTTCTAGGTCACCAACTTTAACATGGTTTTGGTTTTGCACCAATTTCCAGAAGTTTACAAGTGTGAGGTAGGTGGTTCCATGAATTTACATTATTGGACGAGTTTATCTTTATTTATTGGTTTTTTAATGTGTTCTATGGTTTGTTTATGTGGTGAGAAATATGTTTTGGAAAGGTTTTGTGATGCGTATGTGTTGAAAATGAGTTTTTCAAAGGAAAGTGGTTATGTTTCATGTGTGGTTCATTGTGGTGTTTCTTAAATATATTTTATGCCTTGTGTGAAAGGTGAGAAACATGTTTTAAAAGACATTTAAGGGTAAAAATGCGTTGAAAGTGGATTTTTCAAGAGAAAATGATTTTTGTTGCATGTTGGCTTCTTTGTTGTGCACCTTAAATGTGTCTTTGAATTGTGAAAGTGATGTGAAGCATGTTATAAAATGAATTTTATGTGAGTATGAATTTGAAAGGATATTTTCCCATAGAAATGGTTACATTTCACATGTCTTCTTATTTTTGTGTTTTTAAATGGGTTTCATGAATTGTGCAAGTGGTGCGAAATTTATTTCCAAATGGTTTTGGTGTGCATGTGAAATGGAAAGTTGTGTTGTTTATGTGAAAGTGGTGATTTCCTTGTGTTCTTGTGATTCTTGGTATGTGTATGTGAAAGTGATGATCTATGTGATATGTGAAATGGAATTTAAGAATAAAGGGAATCCTAGGTATATAGGTGGGTGAACTAGAACTAGAACTAGTACACTAGTTGATTCAGAAGAGACTAATGCCTAGATTCATCTAGAATGATTGATGATTACAACACTAATTAAACATGTAATATGATTAGAGACCACTAGACCTTGGGATGCATTCCCCTCTAGTGGATCATGCATGGGAACACTGTTGGTTTTGGATTATCATATAGAGATCATTATACCTTGGGATGAGATCCCCTCTAATGGATTGTGCATGAGAACATTGTTGGTAGTTTAGTGGAGGATTTTGATCTCCAAGGTATGAGGTTTATAGAGTCCCATTAGAGTTAGTTACCTTTAGGTATTTTCATATGGTGCTCTATCTTATGAAATGATGCTTATGTGATATGGTGATAGCCATTGGTATAGGGTAGACCTTGTGTATAATTTTATTTCAAGCAACCTTATTTGTTAAAAAGGGTTTTCTTAAAAGTGCTTCTTAAGAACGTTTTTCCTTAAAAAACTTATTATAAATGTCTCAAATGTTCTTATGGAAATGTGCATGTTGATTTTTCTTCTAATGTTATAACATGGAATCTTTCTTTTGGGTGGAATCTTACTGGGATTTGGCTCACACCCTATATGCACATTTGGGTGTATGTAGACTTTATTATGTATAACCTAGGTAAAGGCAATATGTTCATGGTGGTGATAGTGGATTAAGTTTATAGTGTTGCACTTCTTATAGGTGTTGGTGGTGGTGGCTTGAGGGTGACGTCTCTCTTGTTGCATGGAGGTTTTTCAGATAGTTTTGTTGTTCTATTTTCATTGTTGTACTTTTGGTTTTGGTTAAATTTGTAAAACTTTAAATCTAAAAATTATAGTACCTCATTTGGTTATGATATTCAATCTTGCGATATTATATTATTTTTGGTTGTTTATGATTATGTAAATGGGTGAAATCATTCCCAAGATGTATTTTTGATACTGAGGCACTATTTTTCAGCCAGTGGGGATCAAGAACACCCTTCAGGCCATGCCATGAGTTGGGCCAGGTGTCGGGTTGGATGGAATCCTAGCTTGGTTCGTGAAAAAATGGTATCAGAGCAGGTCATGATCTTTTTGGGTCAATTTATTTGGGAAAAGAGTTTGGATAGACTGAAGCTAGAATTTTCGGGGCTTGAGGTTCTAGTTACGAGTGGGGTGTCTGAACAACACAACTCATGACAGGGCTCGATTCTACATGGGATGTTGGGATTTGGTTTGACTTCTCCTCCAAGTGAGACGTACAGGCTGTAGACTATATATAGACACTGGGTGGAGGTGGAGTGGTTTGGTTTGGCTTGTTATTATGATGGATTTGGTTATGTTTGATTTATGGAAGTGTTGGTGTTTGATGTTATTGCTGGAAATTTTTAGAATGGTTGTATTGATGGTTTTCCTTGTGGTTATTTCTTATGTAGAAAGATGCATCCCTGAAGAATTACTATACAACTAAGGGAAAGGGATGGATAGAGTTATACCTCATCAATTGATCAGAGGTTGGTTGAAGCGGTGGTTTGTTCTATCCAAGGTTTGGGATAAGGAGAGAGATTTGGTCCTTCTTAGGTTAGAGAAACCAAACTGGGCTCGGGAAAGGACAAGGCTCAAGAGTTCCTCAAGAACAAGCCTCTTTATTTTTTAGGTAGCACGAAACCTTAGGAATCATAAGAGTGTATTGAGAATATAGAGAGTATGTTCAAGTTTCTTGATAATCCTGAGGTGGTTAGAGTGAAATGTGCTTCATTCATGTTGGAAGGTTCCATTCAGAAGTGGTGGGAATCAATGGTGAAAGCTGTAAATCATGAGAGAATGGGTTGGAAATACTTTAAGGTTATTTTGAATGAGTATTATTATCCTGATATTTTGTTCTTCTCTAGGTCCCAAGAGTTTATGGAGCTTAGTTAGGGAGAAAGGTCCATGATGGAGTATGGTAACCACTTTGCAGAGTTAGTTTGGTACGAGCTCAAGATCATTTCTAATGAGCAGATGAAGGATGAGAAGTTCAAAATGGGGTTGCAACCATAAATCTGATCTCAAGTTTTATTATCCAAGATGAAAAATTATACTGAGGTGGTTGATCATGCCATGATGGTGTAAATTGATTGTGAGGACAATAATGGTTTCTTTAGGGTAGTATCAACAATAGGTGGTGGTAGTTCAATCCATCCTTCCTGGCTGTCTTCTTATGTGCCTTCCAATGTTGGGTTAGTTATGTTCCATCAATATGGGAAGGTAGGGCATATGTGACCTGCGTGCTCATCTCCACCTAGACCATATCACCGATGCAAAGCTATAGTTCACTTGCAACGTTTTTGAAAAGTGGCACTCCCATATCAGAGTGGTGCATGATCTGTAGCATCTAAGGGGATGTCAGACCAGTTAGAACCATCTAGGATAATAGGTTCTCGATTTGGAGTTCAGGGAAATAGGGCTAGATCATCCTCTAATAAGAGTCATTTTAGGGAATATTCCTAGGGAAATGGTCATTCTTTGGATCAGGATAAGATGAAACAACTTCATGTGGTGGATCGACCACTAGTGGAATCAGATACAAGGCCTATGACAGTTTGAGGTACCATTCTTATTTCTTCATCTTTAACTATTGTTTTGTTTTATATTGGTGCTTTGTTTTCTTTTATTTCTACCCGCCTTGTTGATTTGTTAAAGTTTCCAACCGAGCTTATTCCATACATGATGAAGCTAGTAATTCTGCTTGGTAAGAAGTGAGAGAAGGGTTTTAGGAGTCCGTCTTGTGCACTCACAGTGTCAGGGGTTGATCTAGAGTGATATATGCTAGTTTTAGAGATATAAATCTTTGATGTAATCCTTGGTATGGAATGAATGGTTATTTTTCAAGTTCACATCGATTTATATAAGTAGTGAGTGAGTTTTGTGGCACCCGATGAGAGTACCCAGGTTTTTCAAGGTGAATGGGATCCCTGTTTAGGACATTCTGTACCTCTACTTCCAGAATTGGACAATATTGTTTTTTAGATATCGTTACTCACATTGGAGGATGATGATGGTGCTCCTAAATATGGATTACCTCTTGTGGTAGATAAATTCCCAGAGGTTTTTCTATAGGATTTCTCAAGTTTTCCTCCAGAGAAGGATGTGGAGTTCTTAATTTATTTGGAACCAGGAACACAAATGAAATCTCTTCCATCAAACCATATGACCCCATAGAGTTGCGATAATTAAAGGTACAACTGGATGATTTGGAATCCAATGGATTCATTCACCTGAGTGTATCACCTTGGGCCTCCCTAGTTCTGTTTGGGAAAAAGGCCTATGAATCTCTCCAGTTTTGTATTGATTACTAGAAGTTGAATAAGGTAAAAATCAAGAACAAATACCCTTTTCCCCATATTGATGAACTTTTAGATCATCTTAATGGAGAAAGGTGGTTCTCTAAGATTAATTTGTGTTTCGGGTATCATCAAATTAGATTTAGAGAGGTGGATGTTCTGAAAATAGCCACACGAAGTAGGTATGACCACTTTGAGTACTTAGTCATGACTTTCAGGTTGAAAAATGATCTAGTGGTCTTTATGTCACTCATGAATAGGTTGTTTCAACAGTATCAAGATTATTTCATTGTGGTATTCATGGATGACATCCTGGTCTATTCTGGTACCTAGTAGAAGCATGAGCAGCATTTGAGGATTGTGCTAGGCACCCTTTGGGATCATCATCTCTATGAAAATATTTATAAGTTCACCTTTTGGATCAGGTAGGTGAAGTTTATGGGTTATGTGATCTTGGAACAAGGGGTTTCAGTGGAACCATAGAATATCAATGTAGTTAGGTCATGAGAACACCTGGATAATATTTTTGAGATCATGATTAGGGGATTACAGGCGGTTCGTTCGATATTTCTCTCAGCTTGGTTTGTCTATGACAATGCTTACCCAGAAAGGGGTAAAATTTGAATGGAGCCTATAGTTTCAAGTGTCCTTTGAGGATATTAATTAGCTATTTACCACATCCCTTGTTTTGATATTACTGGAATCTAAAAAGGGATACGTGTTATTTTTTTATGCTTTAGGTATGGTTCTTGGGTGTGTGCTGATGCAAGATGAGCATGTAGTGTCTTATAGATCACACCAACTCTACCACATGAAAATAATTACCCAACCCACGACCTAGATCTAGTAGAGGCGATTAATGATTTAAAGTCGGGTCATCATTATCTTTTTGGGGATAAGTTCATAGTTTATTCTAATCATAAGATCTTAACCTACATTTTCTCCCCAAAAGATTTGAATTTAAGGTAACATTTTTGGGTTGAGTACCTTAAGAGGTTCTATTTTGATATAGTATATACCCCAGTAAAAGGTAACATTGTGGAGGATTATTTGAGTAGGAAAGTGACAATGAAATCATTGAAAAAGTCTAGTGATGAGTGGACTTTTATGGGGCTCTTTCATCAGATGCACATGGAGACCAAGGGGCACAATAGAGGTGCGTTCTTGGCTAGTGTTCAGTTAACACCTTTAATTCTAGAGTTTATTTAGTGGGAGAAGCCTGGTGATGAGATTTATTAGCATTATATGCAATTTATTGATGGTGGGGAGATTCCTTGTGAGTGGCCTTTGTCTCTTGAGGGAGTTTTGTGCTTCAAGGGTAACTTCGTAGTTCCATTGTATATGAGGAAGGTGGTGATGTAGGATAGCCACCAATACTAGTGGTACATTCATCATGGTGCCAATGAGATTTTTTATTATGTGAGTTGGTAGTTATAGTGGATAGACATGAGGGAGGATATAGCTGATTTCATATTGCAGTGTTATACATGTCAGTAGGTTAAAGCAGAGCACCAAAGTCCCTTCGGTTTGCTTCAACCGCTAGCTATTCCTACCTAGAAGTGGGATGAGATTTCCATGGAATTTATTGTCAACTTACCTCATATACCCTGAGGGAGGAATACCATTTGGGTGGTGATTTATCATCTGAACAAATCCTCCCATTTCATTCTGATCAGGGATTCAACCAAAGTGGATAAGTTGGGTTGGTTGTATGTTTAGGAGATAGTGAGGCTTCATGGTGTGCCATCAACAATTG
The DNA here is from genome assembly GCA_963277665.1 of Viscum album. Taxonomy (NCBI): domain Eukaryota; kingdom Viridiplantae; phylum Streptophyta; class Magnoliopsida; order Santalales; family Viscaceae; genus Viscum; species Viscum album. The sequence continues at coordinate 730,528,169 of OY728132.1, read as the reverse complement.
TTTCAAACAAGGACTCCTATTTTATGTCATGGTTTTGGGAAGGTCTTCATAAGACTATGAGGTCATAGGTTAAGTTGAGAAAGGTATAACATCCTCAAATAGATGGTCAGACGGAGCGGGTGAATCAGATTTGGGAAGACATGATCCATGAATGTGTGTTGGATTTTAGAGGTTTGTGGGATAGCCATTTGGGATTGTTTTATTTTGTGTATAACAATAGTTACCAATCCTCTATTCTAATGGCTATTTTTGAGGTGCTTTATATTTAGTAGTGTTAGTCTCCTTTGTGTTGGGCTAAGGTGGGTGAGACCTCATTGCTGGGACTGAGCCTTGTGTAAGAAACTTCTAATAAAGTTTAGTTGACCAGGAAATATTTATTGGTAGCTCAGAATCGCTACAAGTCTTATGTTGATCAGAGGTGATGATATTTTGAGTTTTCTGTGGGTGATAGGGTGTTTCTAAAAGTGGCACCTCACTTGGGTCATTTTCGTTTGGGTAAATAAGGGAAGCTAACGCCATGGTCTATCAGACCTTTTGAGATCACCAAGCGGATTAGTAAGGTATCATACATGTTAGATTTTCCCTCTCAATTGATGTCAATCCATGATGTGTTCCATGTATCTAAGCAAAAAATTTATAATCTAGATCTGTTCCATGTGTTGAGATGGGAGGATTTGGAGTTGGGGCCTGATTTTTCTATGTTTGAGTGCCCAATGTAGATTGTGGATTCTCAAGAGAAATTCCTTCATGGGAAGTCTATTCCATTGGTCCAATTTATTTGTAAGAATAGTAATGATGTGGATGAGACTTGGGAGTGGAAGTCTTGGGTTGAGGAGAAGTACCCATTTTTGTTCTCTGATCAAGCTACGAGTTGACTTTTCCGAGGGCAAAAAGTTTTCATGGTGGGGAGAATTATCACATACTTGATTTTTTGAGGTATTCTATTGTCTATTTTCATCCTTATATTTATACTTGGGGTTTCCCCATGTGTTTTGGAGAAAAATAGATATTTTGGACTTGATAGTAGGTGGTGAATGATTGAAGCATGGTTAAGGGAAATTGTGCAGCCTTTACTAGGAAATCGTGCGACCAATTTCATTTTTGGACAGTGGAGACTGCTCAGTTGGTGCATTGTTTGGAAAACCATGTAGGAAAACCATATGACTTGTCCCTCTTGGAAAGTATAGGGCTCACAGTTTCTGCATGGTTTTGGAAAACTATGCGGGATAATCATGCAACTTGTCCAGGTCATTAAAAGTTGGAATTTACATTTTTTCCCTATTCAGATTTAACCCCAAAATCACCCATAATCTTCTCCATTAGGCATTTTCAGCCCTTGGATCTCCCTCTTCTCATCCTTGTACCTCTTGATCTTCAGTTCTTGGGTGGTTTTGGTGTGGGAACTTTAAGGAATCATTAAGTTAGTCTCTTTTCTCATGATTTCTCCCTTCTTATAGGGTTTCTTTTCCCTCTTTCTTGAGTCCTTGTTTTCCAGTGGGTTGTTTGACCTATATAGGATTTGATATTGTATTTTTGGGTGAAATAACGATGGTTATTGTTCAATATTACCTTTATAGGGTCTTATGGTGGTGTGGTTAGGGTTTCACACTGATTTAAAGAAGTTTACAGGTGTGAGGTATGTGGTTCCATTCTATTACATTATTATATGAGTTTATATTACTTTCTTGGTTGTTTTAATGTGTTCTATGGTTTGTTTATGTGGTGCAAAATATGTTTTGGAAATATTTTGTGATGAACATGTGTTTAAAATGAGTTTTTTAAAGAAAAGTGGTTATGTTTGATGTGTTCTTTATTATGGTGTTTATTAAATATATTCTACGCATTGTGTGAGAGTTATGAAACATGTTTTCAAAGATATTTAAGGGTGAAAATGTTTCAAAATGGATTTTCTAAGAGAAATGGGTTTTTACTGCATGTTGGATTCTTTGTTGTGCACCTTAAATGTGTCTTTGAATTGTGAAAGTGATGTGAAACATGTTATAAAATGAATTTGAAATGAGTATGAATTTAAAAGGATATTTTCCCATAGAAATAGTTGGATTTCACATGTGCTATTCATGTTGCATTTTCAAATGGATTTCATGAATTGTGAAAGTGGTGCGAAATGTATTTCCAAATGGTTTTGGTGTGTGTGTGAAATGGAAAGTGGTGCTGTTTATGTAAAAGTGGTGATTTACTTATGTTCTTGTGATTCTTGTAATGTGTATGTTAAAGTGACGATCTATGTGATATGTGAAATGGAATTTGATCACAAAGGGAATCCTAGGTATCTAGGCGGGTAGAATAAAACTAGTACACTAGTTGATTTAGAAGAGGCTGAGGCCTAGATTCATCTAGAAGGATTGATGATTACAACAATAACTAAACATGTGATATGATTAGAGACCACTAGACCTTGGGATGTGTTCACCTCTAGTGGATTGTGCATGGGAACACTGTTGGTTTTGGCTTATCATATAAAGACCATTAGACCTTGGGATGAGATCCCCTCTAATGGCTCATGCATAGGAACACTTTTGGTAGTGTAGTAGAGGATTTTTATCACCGAGGTACAAGGTTCATAGAGTCCCATTAGAGATATTTACCTTTATGGATTTTCCCATGATTATATCTCTTATGACATGATTATTATGTGATATGGTGCTTGCCACCAGTACATGGTAGACCTTGTGTATACTTTTATAAGAAAGCTTATTTATTTAAAAGGATTTTCTTAAAAGTGTTTCTTAAGAAAGTTTTCCCTTAAAATGTTTTCTTAGAAATGTCTCAAATGTTCTTATGGAAACGTGCATGTTGACTTGTATTCTAATGTTATATCATGAAATCTTTCTTTTGGGTGGAATCCTAATGGGATTTGTCTCACATCCTACATACACCTTTGGGTGTATGTAGGCTTTGTTATGTATGACCTAGGTAAAGGCAAGATGTATCATGGTGGTGATGGTGAATCCGGTTGCTAGTCTTCCACTTCTTGTAGGTGTTTGTGGTGGTGGATTGATGGTGATGTCCCTCTTGTTTCATGGAGGTTTTTGGGATAGTTTTTTTATTCTCTTTTCCTTGTTGTAATTTTAGTTTTGGTTAAAGTTATAAAACTTTAAATCTGAAAATTATTGTACCTCATTTGGTTATGATATTCATTCATGTGATGTTTTATTATTTTTTGTTGTTTATGATTATGTAAACTGGTGAAATCATTATCAAGATGTATTATTGATACCCATGCACTAGTTTCCTACCCTTGGGGATCAGGAATGACCTTTGGTCCATACCATGAGTCAGACTAGGTGTTAGGTTGGATAGAATCTTGACTTAGTTCGTAATAGTGATGATACTCTCTCAGTTGACTTAGGTTCTCAATAGAAACCTAAATGAGGAGGAACTCCCAAATCCCATGACTGGAAATGAAAGGTATACCAATGGTTGAAAACCATTGGTATAGGCTGTAAAACCATTGGTATAAATTATACCAATGGCTTTACAAACCGTAGCCAAGTAAGCCGTGATAATATATATATACCAACGGTTTCAAATAAACCGTTGGTATATGTGAATAAATCTATGCTATACCAACAGTTTTATGTAAACTGTTGGTATAGAGATGAGATATCCCAATAGTTATAAACTGTTGGGATAAAATTTCCCTAGAATTTTATCAAAAGTTCCTAAGAACCGTTGGTAAAAGTCTCAACTATTCACACCTATAACAATAGTTTAAACCGTTGGTAAAAGTTTTTTTTCCAATAGTTCTAAGATAACTGTTGGTAAAAATAGCACACAGAACCTATACCAACGGTTTAAAACCGTTGGCATAGGCTTAGCTATAAAATTCACACAGCAGCCTGCTGCTCTGTGTGCTGCTATGTGAATTGTACAACAGGAAATTATATAATCAATTATGAATAAAATAAGGATACATAATTTAATAATCAATTATGAATACAATACAATAATCAATTATGAATACAATACATTAAAAACTGAATACGTAATTATATGTGATACAGAATTATGAATACATAAAAAATTGAATTTTGTATAACACATACACGATTGAGTTTAGAAATTAGAATCTAATAACCCAAAATAAGGAAATGAATAAATGAATTCAACCAAACACAAACATAGTGTCCCATGGTTTGCGGGGGGTGTCTTTGAACTTAGTGATGATTATAATGGGTGTGTATCAATGAGCTTGTGTGACTTAGGGAATATAGTTGTCATTGGCATATTAAATATTATGTGTTTTAGAATAGGGGTAGGAGTTCCTCACATGAGAAGTGGATTGTGTGAGGTTGGACCATGGATCGTTGTGCTAAAGTATCAACACAATCCAAATATGTTTGGTCGGTTTTCCATATGCCAGTTGTTTTTACTTAAAATGATGTCCAATTTAAACAAAAGAGAGATAGTTAGTGTAATACCGCCCACACCATGCCTTGTATTGAGGCGAGGTTGACTCATACACATCACATATGACCCATGGATCATTGTCATAAAATATCAACACAATCCGAATGCGTTTGGTTGGTTTTCCGTATGCCAGTTGTTGTTTTCACTTAAAATTTTGTTCATTTCAAATAAAAGTGAGACACTTTGAGTGATACCGGCCACAACAGGCCTAGGATTGAGGCTCGATTGACTCGTACACGTCATAAATGACCCATGGATCATTGTGCTAAAGTATCAACACAATTTGAATATGTTTGGTCGATTTTTTATATGTCAGTTGTTTTTACTTAAAACAGTGTCCATTTTAAACAAAAGAGAGACACTTAGAGTGCTACCAGCCACACCATGCCTCATATTGAGGCGGGGTTGACTCTTACACATCAAAAATTACACATGGATCATTTTTTTAATGTATCAACACAATCCGAATGTGTTTGGTTGGTTTTTCGTATGCCAATTGTTGTTTTCATTAAAAATGTTGATCATTTCAAATAAAGGTGAGACACTTTGAGTGGTACCAGGCACACCGTGTGTCGAATTGAGGTGAGGTTGACTCATACACGTCAAAAATGACCCATGGATTGTTTTACTAAAGTATCAACAGAATCCGAATGCGTTTGGTTGGTTTTTCGTATGCCAGTTGTTGTTTTCATTTAAAATGTTGATCATTTCAAATAAAGGTGTGACACTTTGAGTGGTACCAGGCACACTGAGCCTCAGATTAAGGCAGGATTGACTCATACACATCAAAAATGACTCATGGATCATTTTCCTAAAGTATCAACAGAATCCAAATATGTTTGGTCATTTTTCCATATGCTAGTTGTTTTTACTTAAAATGATGTAAATTCTAAACAAAAGAGAGACACTTAGAGTGATACCGACCACACCGTACCTCGGATTGAGGCAGGGTTGACTTGTACACATCACATATGACTCATAGATCGTTTTTATAAATTATCAACACAATCCAAATGCATTTGTTCGGTTTTTCGTATGCCAGTTGTTGTTTTCACTTAAAATGATGTCCATTTTAAACAAAAGAGATACATTTAAAGTGGTACTAGACACACCGTGCCTCAGATTGATGCAGGGTTGACTAGTACATGTCAAAAATGTCCCATTGATCTTTGTCCTAAAGTATCAACATAATAAAAATGCGTTTGGTTAGTTTTCCGTATGCCAGTTGTTGTTTTCACCTAAAATTTTGTTCATTTCAAATAAAGGTGAGACACTTTGAGTGGTACCGGCCACACCACACCTCATATTGATGCAGGGTTGAATCCTACACATCACAAATGTCCCATGGATCGTTGTGCTAAAGTATAAACACAATCTGAATACGTTTGGTTAGTTTTCTGTATGCCAGTTGTTTTTACTTAAAAGGGCGTCCATTTTAAACAAAAGAGAGACACTTTGAGTGATATCAGCCACACCATGCCTTAGATTGACATGGGGTTGACTCATACATGTCACATATGACTCATGGATCATTTTACTAAATTATCAACATAATATTAATGTGTTTGGTCAGTTGTCCGTATGCCAGTTGTTGTTTTCGCTTAAAATGATGTCCATTTTAAAGAAAAGAGAGTCACTTAGAGTGGTACTGGCCACACAGCGACTTGGATTGAGGTGGGGTTGATTCGTACACGTCAAAAATTACCCATGGATCGTTTTCCTAAAATATCAACACAATCCGAATTCGTTTTCTCAAAGTATACCAATGGTTTAAAACCATTGGTATTGTGTATTTCCAGAACTATTGCACAACAGCCCCTCCAATATACACCTACATAAAAAATAGCACAAAAAACACATATAAACAGACTTAAAACAGCATAAAAAACACCCACAATAGCACAAAAAACACACACACATAAAACCATCAAACTCTTCCAACCATGTCATGTACTACAATTCCCTATTTCAATCTTCATATGATAAAAATCTTCCATTAGAGTTGAATAACAGTTTCAATAACTCAAACATTATTTACACCCATTTAAATCTTCATATGACAACCACTCTTCCAGTAGTAATTCAGCTCACCCCTACACAACCCCCCAAACAACACATCCCCCCACCTCCCTATCAAATTCTAATAGACAAAATAGTCTGAGAAATACTTATTAGAGTTGAATAAGAGGTTGAAATTAGATCAAATCCCAATTTTTTTTCTTATCCTATATTTGGGTATGTAATGATTTGTGATTTATTTTGCATTGAACTTGTATTTTTTATAATATATGGTGAAAAGGTATTTTATTTGGAGTCTCATCACTTATGACACCATGAGTGAAACTACCCAACTCATGAAAAAGAGTTTGCGACTATCGTTGATGAGTGTAAATTTCAGAGACACCACCTCTTTGATTAGAGACATGTTATATATACAAACTGAATGTCATAGTAATATAATTTATTCTAATGTGAACTAAATTGTTTTCAGATGTGTTGGATAAAATACATGTAGATGTTCAAATTTTAAATGGAATATGTTCTTTGTAAAGGAAATGTCAGTTTTGATGCACTAAGAAGGAAGATGAGGGAGGTAGGGGTGTTAATGTCAGATATTGGGTGAATGGTAATGGCTTTATTGGTAGAATCTATAGTGGTAATAACCTAATATACTTGGGTATTGGTTTTTATACGCATAGTGATCATGCCCAAATTGGTTTAATAAGCGGATGTTGAACATGTGTCTGATCTAGAGTGTGTCGTGATGCATATGAGGTTGACAAAAAACAGTCCCCTTCTAGGATGGGTTATAGTCATACATGGTGTACTACTAGTTAATGTAAGGGTGACACTTATTTATTCCATGATAAAAATAATTGATGAGACCCTATCATGCTTAATAGTGAGAATAAAAGTGATGACAAATAATATCCTAAAAAAAATTGGATCCAACTGAATCATGCACCAAATACCCTCTTTAACCCAACCATCTTACCATAGGACTTTGAAAAGTGGAAGCATATTCCCTCAATACACTTTTTGGATGTTGTGAAATAAAACCCCTCAATTTTTGAAATTTTTAGGTTTTTGAGGATCATAATAAGATCTTTTGACAAATAAATAACACCCAAATATGATCTATCATCAAACAAAAGCAACTTTTATAGAAAATGAAAAATTTCTGAAAATGCATTTTACCTGGGAGTGGTTTTCTTCTTCCTAAATCTAAAGAGAAAGTTTGATGATGCATTCTATGAAACTAAATTTGAAAATGGGGTATGGAAACTGACCCATGGTTCCATGGTCGTTACAAAAGGAGTAAAGTATAGAACTCTTTACTTGATTTAAAATTCAGGCATAACTGAAATGATCAGAAGTTCAACTTGTGATGGTTTAGAAGAATGGAACTGTAAGTTTATTGACCTTAGTGAGAATAATATTAATGTTCTTAAGGCTATGAACACTAAATGGTGCAAGTATGGTGTGATCTATTGATCGAAGTAGGATTCCACCACATCGTGCCTTGGATTGAGGCGGTGTTGACTCGTACACATAAAAAATGACCAATGTATCATTGTCCTAAAGTATCAACACAATCCAAATACATTTGGTCAGTTTTCTGTATGTCAGTTGTTGTTTTCACTTAAAATGTTGTTCATTTCACTGAACTGTGTGCCAACCATGAACCACATATTTTTGGGTAAAAACACTATATTTTCTCTAAAAACACTAAAGTAAATACAAGGGAAAAATAAAATACCAAAAAAATATAAAAATTACCTCATAATTAAATAATGGTTGTGACACTTGGCCAACCATGAACCCACCTGGACAGCCCAGCCCCCCCCCCCCACATGGACAACCCCCCAACCCACCCCATCCCCCACCCCACCTGTACACTCCCCCTCCCCACCCTAAAAACATTAAATTGAAATTAAAATACCTTAAATATGATTTTTCTTCTTCAAACAAATGCAAATATTATGCCTCTACTCCAAATGCTAAAAATGATGACATATTTTTTGCAATTCCGATGTTGTTCACGACCTTCAAGGATAAAGAAAATCAAGTTTTCATATGTAATAAGACTCTTCAGAGTGTTCTAAAATTAAATAGGTGGGTTTATAAACGAAAATTAAAGTGTTAGAAGTATGATTTTTATGGAGGGTTTTAAAATTTCTAATTGAATAGCTCCAACTCATATAGAAGATAAAGATTTCAGAATATCCTATAACCAACACATAATTGTAAATGAAGAGATGCCTCAAAGTGGTGTTAAATGAGGATAATTGAATTTTAAATCCAAAAAGGGAGGTATAAGGAGAACACCCTAATGGATTAATAATTCCTAAGGAAATCTATTAATGATACTGATATGAATCACCATTTATATATTTACATTGGTTTTATTGATGGATAATGATCTTATTTTTCATTTGTGGAGTTGGGTTGACCTCAAAACACCGAATGGGGTTCCACTCTATAGTTCTAAGAATATATTATCCAAAGCTATGAAGCTTCCACCTGTAAACATGACAAATTTATATCAGTGCCTACTGGAATTTCATAACATTTAAGGGATATGTGTTTTGTGAAAAGCCTATGCATTATAGGGATGTTCATGAATGATGGTTTTTTGTCCATATGTGTATGGAATTCAGTAACGAGGATGGGTTATTCCATTTAACCAATGTTATAGTGTATGTTTAGGATGAGTTCTTGCATTTAACCAGTGTTCTAGTTTATGTTTAGGTGAGGTGAGTTAGAAACCAGGTTAGGCATGTCATTAGAACATGGGTTCTTCCATTTAACCATGTAGTATTGGATTTCAGGGATGAAAGCATTTTGGGTGAGCTAATTACTACCCACTCTATAGTATGGCCAACACATCATATGGGCATACCCATGAAACAAAGGCATGTTTAAATGGGACATTTTTAGCACCCCAATTGGACAAACATACTTTTCACCATAAGGGATTGGCCATGTATATTTACATGGCTATCCAAGTCATGTACTCTGTGTACATTCCCAGGACACTAGATTATCTTAAACACCATGTAAACCCTTATACAAACCATGTGAACCCTTATACCATATATTCATTATTACAACCATTAAAAATAACTTATTAAACAACATAATTTGTCAAAGATAATCAAATTGGACATAAATCAATAATACTATTGGATATATCAATTAAAATGAAGGCATGCTATCTTACATCCTAAATGACCACCCACAACCATGATTAATGTCCACAGAGCTCTCCTTTATGCCAAATCAAAAGAGAAAAAAAATAGTTGTAGAAAAACAAAACCATGGTATAAAAAATAGTTGCAGAACCACAAAACCAAGGTACCACTTACATATTTGAAGTGTAGAAGAAAAAATTTCCTTGATTGAAGATGGATCGATCAGTGGAAGAAGTTTAGCAGGCTGGGGAAGAGGGATATTCGATTTAGGGAACCAATCGAGCGGAGGGGGACCTATAATCGAGCGGAGGGGGAACTGGATGCCCGATCTGCATTTAGGGGAAAACTTTCCCAACGGTTTTTAAAAACCATTGGGAATGTATGTATAGTAAGGCCTATACCAACGGTTTGTATAAAACATTGGTAAAAGGAGGGAAAATGTGAGGCCTATACCAATGATTCAGACAAACTGTTGGTAAAAAGACAACATATACCAATGGTTATTGATAACCATAGGTAAAAGTGCCTATACTAAGGCCTATACCAACAGTTTTATAAACTGTTGGTAAAACAATTTACAAAATCTTCTATGCTAATGGTTTTAAGCAAACTGTTGGAATACATAGCCATTCCCAATGGTTTATCTAAACTGTTGGGATATAATCATTGGTAAAAGTGGGATTTCCAGTAGTGTACCCCTAATAATGAACAACCTGTAATTGATACCTTTATGCGATAAAGGCTACCAAATTTCAATGGATCATCCGATTCCTTAATCACGGAGCAATGGATCAACTATATTGATAATATCTTCTCCATCCTTAAATGTTATGATCAGGAGAAGGTTAAACTAGCTATTTTTTCATATAGAGGGAGAATCTAATCAATGGTGGACATTGAAGAAGAATATGAAGTTCTAGGAAGAGATCGATGCGATGGGATGGAAGGAATTCCAGAAAATGGGTTTTGAAAAATATTTTCCTCACACTCTATGACTTAAAATGAAAAGGGATTTCATTCCCCTTAATAAAAAATATGATGAATAAATTGTTTCATATAAAGAAAACATCACAATACTTTCACGATACACCTCCATATTTTTCATTACCCCCAAATGCAAAGTTGGCTGCTTCTTTGGTGGGCTAAAAACGAGTCTATGAAAATCTCTAGAAATATGAGACTTTGATATCTATGAGGAAATTTTCCAGTGTGACCTCAAATTCAAATTAGATATTGGTGAATCTCAAGGGTCTCATGGGGTAAGAAGTGTAAAGTGAAGTTTAATTTTGGTGATGTGATGTATAAATCTAACGATGGTAAGGAATTTCAACATCCCACTTTTCATAAGTGTGGAAAGAATCACCCCATAAATTGCCTGAAAGGGATGAGGAAATGATTTAGGTGTGAAAAGGAAGGGCACCTAGCTAGTGATTTCTTATGGGAGAAACCCACCAACACTATGCGAACCAATGCACTAAGACAAGGGTGTTCAGAGGCAATCAACACCAACAACCTCTAATGTAGTAAAGGTGAGCATATTCCATTACAACCACTGAGGTGGATCCCAAAAACAGAGTGATGACATATATGCCAGTTATTCATTCAATAATGATGAACATAATTTTTGATTCTAATTCTACATATTCCTTCATATCACACAAGTTTAGTAGAACTATTTAAACACACCAACAAATCATAGAAGTAGAGATGTCGGTGAAAACAAAATATAGGGAAATTATTTTATCCCAAGTATATAACTCCTCCCCTATCAAAATTTGTGGGCTAAACTTCCCAATGAACCTTTTGATACTCCATTTAGTGTAATTTGATGCAATTATGCTTATGTATTGAATTTCCTTACATAGATCCAATATAAATTTCCACAAGATGGAAATAACTCTCCATATCGTGAATCGTGCCCTAATTCCATACAAGTGCAAGGATGAGGATGAATCTTCATTAGCACCAACATCTCAAGCATGGATATTATTTCCCTACAAGAAATTTTATCTCACTCAAATGATTGAGTCTAAGGAAAAGATTATCCTTTAAGACATTCCCATTGTGAGGGAATATGCTAAAGTGTTTCCCGAAGAATTTCCTGGTCTTCCTCCTAGCTGGGAGGTTGAATTTTCAATTGAGGTTATACCCAGTGATTTGACAATATACAAGACTATATAGAATGTCTATTGTGGAACTTGAGTAGTTGAGGAAACAACTATATTAGAATTTGTATAAAGGGTTCATATGCCCAAGTGCTTCATCGTGGGGTACATCGATCCTCTTCATTAAGAATAAGGATAGGTCAATGTGCCTTTTCATTAGTTATCATGAGCTCAACAAGATCAAAATAAATAAAAAGTATCATCTTCCATAAATTGATGACTTGTTAGATTAGCTATGTGAAGCCCAATACTTCTCCATGGTGGATATTTGAATGGGGTATTATCAAGTAAGGGAGAAGAAAGAGGATATCCCCAAGAACACTTTCCATACAAGGTATGATCACTATGAGTTCATAGTAATTCCATTTATACTCACTAATTCTCCAAAAATATTCATGGACTTGATGAATAGAGTCTTTAGATATTACCTCAAAAAATTTATGTTAGTCCTTATAGATGATATTTTAATATACTTCAAATTCAAGGAGGAGCATGAAGAGCTTCTGAGAACTATTCTAAGGACATTAAAAAAGGAGAATATTTATGAAAATTACATCAAATGTGAGTTATAGTTGAAGGAAGTATCATTTTTGGGTCATATTATCACAAGTAATGGGATATATATGGACCCTTCAAAGACAAAGGCAATTTAAGGATAGTCGAGACCAACATATGTGAAAAAAGTATTTAGTTTCCTTAGATTAGCTGGGTACCATTGTTAGTTTGTGAGAAATTTATCATGATTTTAAAACACTATAACCAAGCTAACTCGTAATGGAGTAAAGTTTATTGGTAATAATTTATGTGAATAGAGCTTCAAAGAGTTGAAAAGTGTATTATCACTACACATTCACTTATGATACCTATAAGTGGGGAACTTTTTTTGGTATAAAATAATGATTTAAAGAAGTTCTTGGGCTGTGTACTAATGAATAATGAAAAAGTGATAGCCTATTCCTCAAGGGAATTAAAATTTCATACCCAATGAATGATATAAATTTGGATACAGTAATATTTGCATTGAAAATCTGGTATCATTCACTAATGGAAATTTTATCTTTACCAACGGTTTAAAAATATTGGTAAAGGCTGGACAACCATTGGTATAAACTATACCAACAGTTGTCCCAACCATTGGGTCTTGAGATGTATAAATAGACACACCCCAATGGTTCTATGAGAACTATTGGGATATGTATGAAAAATTGAGTATATGCCAACGGTTTAAATAAACCATTGGTAATAGAAAAAATAATCTCTATACCAACAGTTTCCCACAAACCGTTGGTAAATATCAAGTAAAAATATCCATGTCAATGGTTTACAAACCATTAGAATATACTTATACCAACGATTTACATAAAATAATTATTATAATTTCTGCTTTTACACATATGCCAACGGTTGTAAACCATTGGCATATCCTTTTTGTACCTGTAGCAGCAAGCCGGCTTACTGGACTCCCCATGTGCACCTACAGCAATTCCACCAGTAGGCTTATAGAATTCATAAAAAAAAAGAATACATACAGGGGGTTGGGGGGGGGGGTCCATTCTGAATACCTTCACAATACCTGCACAATTCTCAATACCTGCATAATACATACAGAATTCTGTATGAATTCATACAAAATTCATACAACACATGATTCATACAGAATTATGAATACCTTCAATTCTGTATTTAATTACCCTCTACACACATACAAAATTAACACATAATTAATAAGGTAATTATAGCAAGTATACACATACAACAAGTATACCCATACAACAAGTATACCCATACAACAAGTATACCCATACACCATTAACACATAATTCATAAGTTAATTAAATATATAAATAATTCAATTCAGAATTCAGGGGGCTGTGGGGGGGGTTGTTCAGGGGTTTGGTATGGCTGTCAAAGGGGGCTAGGGGGTGTTCGGGGGATGGGGGGTGTCTAGGGGGGGTGGGGTGGTGTCCAGGGGGGTGGGGTGGTGTCTAGGGGGTTGGGGGGGGGGATTTCTAGGGGGTGGGGGTGTCTAAAGGGGTGGGGGTGTCCAGGGGGTGGGGGGTGGTGTCTAAGGGGTGGGATAGTGTCCAGGGGGGGGGGGGTCCAGGGGGTTGGGGGGGTGGTGTCCAGGGGGGTGGGGGTGTCTTTCCCTAGGGGTGGGGGTGTCTAGGGGGGTGGGTGGGCGGGGGGTCCAGGTGGTGGGGTAATGTCTAGGAGGGGTGGGGGCTATCCAGGGGGTTGGGGGGTGTCTAGGGGGTGGGGTGTCCAGGGTGGTGGGGGGGGGGGGTGTCCATGGGGGTGTCTAGGGGGGTGGGGTGGTGTTCAGGGGGGGGGGTGGGGTGGTGTCTAGGGAGTTGGGGGGCTTTCCAGGGGGTGGGGTGTCCAGGGGGGGTGGGGGTGTTCAGGGGGTGGGGGGGTGTTCAGGGTGTGGGGTGGTGTCCAAGGGGGTGGGGTTGGGGTCCAGGGGGTTGGGGATATCCAAGGGGGGTGGGGTGGTGTCCAAGGGGTGGGGTTGACTGTCCATGGGGGTGGGGGTGTCCAAGGGGGTGGGGGTGTCCAGGTGGTGGGGTGGTATCTAGGAGGGTTGGGGGGGCATCCAGGGGGTTTGGGGGGTGTCTGGGGGTAGGTGGGGGGGATGTCCATGGGGGTGAGGGTGTTTAAGGGTGGGGGAGGTGGGGGGGGGGGCTGTCCAAGGGGGTGGGGTGGTTTCCAGGGGGTGGGGGGGGGGGGGCTGTCCATAGGGGTGGGGGTGTCTAAGGGGTGGGGGTGTCCAGGTGGTGGGGTGGTGTTTAGGAGGGTTGGGGGATGTAAAGGGTTTAATGGAATGAATTTCATGGATTTTAAGATCATTGGTATTTTTTAAATGGTTTTGGAATAATGTTTATTTCAATAGTATGTGTTTCTTTAGGAAAAAATGAACGCTTTTTGTGGGTATGGTAGGAAGGGGGATTTGGTTATTTGGAAATGGACTACATTTTTATTGTGGGACAAAAATACTATATTATTTTTAAAATGGAACCTTAAAAGGTATTTTTATAAACCATTGGGGAGTTTTAAATAGAAATAAGTCTCTATTATGTGATTTTGAAATGGTTTTATGAAGAATTATTTATGATACATATTTATGGGATTTGTGATTTTGTATCCCTTGTTTTATAACATCATATTATTTTACTAGAGGTTTTGTTTTTGATAATTATTTATAATGATACCACTATAAATGAATCAAAAATTCCATAAGGGGATATATCAGGTAGTCATTCTTGTGATCCAGCTATTGTCTTCCTAGTCTTGGTCTCTACTCAAACTCTTGTGGAAGTGGAATAACCATGTTCTTCTCAGATCATTTATTATGCATGGGAGTTTCTAAAATACCATCCACTATTTTTTATTGGTGATCAAGGATCCCAAGAGGCAACGAAGTGGGTATCTATGATTAATTGGATCTTCGACTTGTTAGAAACCCTATAATCCACATGGGTGGGGGGATGTCTAAGGGGTGGGGGCTGTCCATGGGGGTGGAAGGGCTATCCAGGGGGTACGGGGTGTCCTGGGGGGTGGGCGAGGCTGTCCACAGGGGTGGGTGGGGTGGGAGGGGGGTGACTAGGGGGGTGGGAGGGGCTGTCCAAGGGGGTACGTGGTGTCCAAAATGGTGGGAGGGCTTTCTATGGGGGTGGTGGGGCTGTCCAGGGGGGTAGGGGATGTCCTGAGGGGGGGGGGGGGGCTCTCCATAGGGGGTTGAGGTATCCACGAGGGTGGGTGGGATGTCCACGGGGGTGGGGGGATGTCCACGGGGGGGGGGGGGGTGTCTAGGGGGGTGGGCGGGCTATCCACAGGGGTGGCGGGGCTGTCTAGGGGGGTAGGGGTGTCCAGGGGGTGGGCAGGTTGTCCACGGGGGTGGGCGGGCTATCCACGGAGGTGTGTGTGGGGGGGGGGGGATGTCTAGGGGGTATGAGGTGTCAAATGGGGTGGGTGGGCTATCCACGAGGGTGGAAGGGCTGTCTAGGGGGTACGAGGTGTCCAAGGGGGTGGGCGGGCTATCCACTGGGGTGGACGGGATATCCAGGGGTTTTGGGTTGTCTGGGGGGTGGGGAGCTGTCCACGGGGGTGGGGGGATGTCTACGGGGGGAGGGGCTGTCTAGTGGGGTGGCGAGGATATCCACGGGGGTGGAAGGGCTGTCCACGGCGGTGGCAGGGTGACCAGGGGGGTGGGTGGGGCTATCCATAGGGGTGGGGGGCTGTTCAAGGGGGTACGGGGTGTCCAGGGGGGTGGGTGGGGCTGTCTAGGGGGGTACGGGGGGGGGGGGGGGGTCCACGGGGGTGGCAGGGATATCCATGGGGTAGGGGTGTCCAGGGGGGGTGGGAGAGCTGTCCACGGGTGTTGGGGGGCTGTCCACGGGGGCAAGGGGTGTCCAAGGGGATGGGTGGGATGTCCACGGGGGATGGTGGGGCTGTAGAGGGGGGTAGGGGGTGTCCAGGGGGGGCTATCCATGGGGGTATGGGGTGTGCAGGGGGGTGGGTGGGGCAGAGCTGTCCAGGGGGGTACGAGGGGGGGGGGGGGGCTGTCCACGGGGGTGGCGGGGCTATCCAGGGGTAGGGGTGTCCATGGGGGCTGGGAGAGTTGTCCACGGGTGTGGGGGGGCTTTCCATGGGGGGAGGGGGAGTCCAGGGGGTGGGTGGGATGTCCACGGGGGTGGAGGGGCTGTAGAAGGGGGTAGGGGGTGTCCAGGGGGTGGGCGGGCAGTCCACGGGGGTGGCTGGGCTATCCACGGGGGTTGGGTGGGGGATGTCCAGGGGGTATGAGGTATACAGTGGGGTGGGTGGACTATCCACGAGGGTGGAAGGGCTTTCCAGGGGATACGGGGTGTCGAAGGGGTTGGGCTGGCTATCCACGGGGGTGGGTGAGCTGTCCACGGGGGTGGGTGGGTTGTCCAGGGGGTAGGGGTTGTCCAGGGGGGAGGGGGGCTGTCCACCATGGTGGTGGTGGGGGGGGGGGGGTTGTCCACGGGGGGAGGGGCTATCTAGGGGGGTGGGTGGGTTGTCTATGGGGGTGTCGGGGCTGTCCACGGGGTGGTGAGGCTATCCAGTGGGGTACAGGGTGTCCAGGGGGTGGGCGGGCTATCCACGGGGGTGGGAAGGCTGTCCAGGGGAGGGGTGAATTAGTCACAAAAAATCATTAATTTAAGTTTTATTTTTTATAGATAAAAAAATAAAGATAATGTGACCTACCTAATCAGACATATTCAGGAAAAATGAATGCTTTTGGGTGTATGGTAGAAAGGGGGATTTGGTTATTAGGAAATGGATTACATTTTTATTGTGGGACAAAAATACTATATGATTTTTGTAATGGTACATTAAAAGGGATTTTTATAAACCATTAGGGAGTTTTAAATAGAAATAAGTCTCTATTATGTGATTTTGAAATGGTTTTATGAAGAATTATTTATGATGTATCTTTATGGGATTTGTGATTTTGTGTCCCTTGTTTTAGAACATTAGATTATTTTACTAAAGGTTTTGTTTTTGATAATTATTTATAATTTTACCACTATAAATGAATCAAAAATTCCATAAGGGGATATATTAGGTAGTCATTCTTATGATCCATCTATTGTCTTCCTAGTCTTGGTCTCTACTCAAACTCTTGTGGAAGTGGAATAGCCATGTTCTTCTCAGATCATTTATTATGCATGGGAGTTTCTAAAATACCATCCACTATTTTTTGTTGGTGATCAAGGATCCCAGAAAGCAATGAAGTGGGTATCTATGATTAATGGGATCTTCGAGTTGTTAGAAACCCTAAAATCCACATGGGTGGGGGTCTATCCAGGGGGTGGGGGGCTGTCAACGGTGGTGGCAGGGCTATCCAGGGGTTCGGGGGTGTCCAGGGGGGTGGGCGGGGCTGTCCACGAGGGTGGGGGGGCTGTCTAGGGGGGTAGGGGGTGTCCAGGGGGGTGGGAGGGGCTGTCCAAGGGGGTACGGGGTGTCCAGGGGGGGTGGGTGGGCTGTCCACAGGGGTGGGGTGGGGGGGGGGGGGGGGCTGTCCACGGGGGGAGGGGGTGTCCAGGGGGGTGGGTGGGCTGTCCATAGGGGTGGCGGGGCTGTCGAGGGCGGTAGGGGGTGTCCAGGGGGGTGGGCGGGTTGTCCACGGGGGTGGGCGGGCGTTCCACGAAGGTGGGGGGGGGGTGTCTAAGGGGGTACGAGGTGTCCAGTGGGGTGGGTGGGCTATCCACAAGGGAGAAAGGGCTGTCTAGGGGGTACGGGGTGTCCAAGGGGGTGGGTGGGCTATCCACGGGGGTGGGCGGGCTGTCCAGGGGAGTCAGGTTTGTCTAGGGGGGGGGCTGTCCATGGGGGTGGGGGCTGTCCACGGGGGGAGGGGCTGTCTAGGGGGGTGGTGGGGCTGTCCACGGAGGTGGGTGGGGGGGGGGGTTGTCTACGGGGGTGGTGGGGTGCCCAGAGGGGTGGGCGGGGCTGTCCACAGGGGTGGGGGGGGGGTGCTATCCATGAGGGTACGGGGTGTCCAGGGGGGTGGGCGGGGCTGTCCAGGGGGGTACGGGGGGGGGGGGGTGTCCACATGGGTGGCGGGGCTATCTAGGGGTAGGGGTGTCCAGGGGGGTGGGAGAGCTGTCCACAGGTGTGGGGGTCTGTTCAAGGGGTGAGGGGGTGTCCATGGGGGTGGGTGGGATGCCCATGGGGATGGCGGGGCTGTAGAGGGGGGTACAGGGTGTCCGGGGGGTGGGCGGGTAGTCCACAGAGGTGGACGGGCTGTCCACGGGGGTGGGGTGGGGGATATATAGGGGGTACGAGGTGTCTAGTGGGGTGAGTGGGCTATCCATGAGGGTGGCAGGGCTGTCCAGGGGGTACTGGGTGTCGAAGGGGGTGGGATGGCTGTCCACGGGGGTGGGCGGGCTTTCCACGGGGGTGGGTGGGCTGTCCAGGGGGTAGGGGTTGTCCAGGGGGGAGGGGGGATGTCCACCGGGGTGGGTGGGTGGGGGGGATATCCATGGGGGAAGGGGCTGTCTAGGGGAGTGGGTGGGCTATCCATGGGGGTGGCGGGGCTGTCCACGGGGGTGGCAGGGCTGTCCAGGGGGTACGAGGTGTCCAGGGGGTGGGAGAGCTATCCACGGGGGTGGGGGTGGGGGTGTCTAGGGGAGGGGTGAATTAGTCACAACAAATCATCAAGTCATTTTTTATTTTTTATAGATAAAAAAATAAAGATAATGAGACCTACGTAATCAGACATATTCAGAAAAAAAAATGAATGCTTTTGGTGTGTTTGGTAGGAAGGAGGATTTGGTTATTAGGAAATGGATTACATTTTTATTATGGGACAAAAATACTATATGATTTTTGAAATGGAACCTTAAAAGATATTTTTATAAACATTGGGGATTTTTAAATAGAAAGAAGTCTCTATTATGTGATTTTGAAATGGTTTTATGAAGAATTATTTATGATGTATCTTTATGGGATTTGCAATTTTGTGTCTCTTGTTTTAGAACATCATATTATTTTACTAAAGGTTTTGTTTTTGATAATTCTTTAGAATTTTACCACTATAAATGAATCAAAAATTCAATAAGGGGATATCTCAGGTAGTCATTCTTGTGATCCAGCTATTGTTTTCCTAGTCTTGGTCTCTACTTAAACTCTTATGGAAGTGGAATATCCATATTCTTATCAGATCATTGATTATGCATGGGAGTTTCTAAAATAGCATCCACTATTTTTTATTGGTGATCAAGGATCCCCGGAGGCAATGAAGTGGGTAGCTATGATTAATGTGATCTTCGAGTTGTTAGAAAACCTATAATCCATGGGGGTGGGGGGGGGGGGGGCTATCTAGGGGGTAGGGGGTGTCTAGGGGGGTGGGTGGGGATGTCCAAGGGTGTGGGGGGCTATCCAGGGGATACTGGGTGTCCAGGGGGGTGGGCAGGGCTGTCCAGGGGGGTGGGCGGGCTGTCTATGGGGATGGTGGGGCTGTCCAGGGTGGTAGGGGTGTCCAAGGGGTGGGTGGGCTGTTCATAGGGGTGGGGGGATGTACACGAGGGGGGGGGGGGTGGGCTGTTCATGGGGGGGGGGGTGGCAGGGCTGTCGAGGGGGGTAGGGGTGTCCAGGGGCGTGGGAGGGCTGTCCACGGGGGTGGGCAGGCTATCCACGAGGGTGTGGGTGGGGGGGATTTCTAGGGGGTACAGGGTGTCCAGGGGGGTGGGTGGGATATCGAAGAGGGCGGTGGGGCTGTACCGGGGGTACGAGGTGTCTAAGGGGGTGGGCGGACTGTCCATGGGGGTGGGGGATGTCTAGGGGGAACAGGGTGTCCAGGGGGTGGGAAGGGCTATCCAAAGGGTACGGGGTGTCTAGGGGGTGGTCGGGCTATCCCCAGGGGTGGAAGGGCTGTCCAGGGGGGTACGAGTGTCTAAGGGGGTGGGCGAGCTGTCCACGAGGGTGGGTGGGCTATCCATGAGGGTGAGGGCGGGGCTGTCCAGGGGGCATGGGATGTCCAGGGGGTGGGCGGTGCTATCTAGGGGGTATGGGGTGTCCAGGGGGTGGGAAGGCTATCCATGGGGGTAGTGGGGCTATTTAGGGGGTAGGTGGTGTCTAGGGGGGTGGTTGGGTAGTCCACAGGGGTGGGGGGGGGGGGGGGGCTATCCATGTGGGGAGGGGCAATCCAGGGGGTGGACAAACTGTCTATAGGGGTGGCAGGGTTTTCCAGGGGGTCGGGTTTGTCCAAGGTGGTAGGGGTGTCTAAGGGGGGTGGGCGGGCTGTCCACGGGGGTGGGGGGTTGTCCACGGGGGGAGGGGATGTCCAGGGGGGTGGGTGGGGCTATCTAGGGGGATGGGAGAGGCTGTCCAGGGGGTATGGGGTCTCCAGGGGGCGGGCAGGGCTATCTAGGGGGTATAGGGTGTCCAGGGGGGTGGGCGGGCTGTCCACGGGGGTGGGCGGGCTGTCCAGGGGGTGGGGGGCTGTCCATGGGGGTGGTCAGGCTATCCACGGGGGTGGGGGGGTTTCATAGGGGGAGGGGCTATCCAGGGGGTGGGAGGGCTGTCCACGGGGGTGGTGGGGCTGTCCTGGGGGATATGAGGTGTCTAGGGGGGGTGGGCGAGCTGTCCACGGGGGTGGGGGCTGTCTAAAGGAGGGGTGAATCAGTCACATAAAATCATCAAGTCAAGTTTTATTATTTATAGATAAAAAAATAAAGATAGTGTGACATACCTAATCACACATATATTCAGGGACAACAAATCAATAAACATAAAAGGTCAGTAATATCAGTCAAAAATGTAACGGATCAATCTGTCCCTCATCACCATCACTATCATCACCATCATCATCAGCCTCACCCTCACCCTCATCGCCATCCCCATCATCATCCCCTCCCTCCTCAATGCCATCCTCCTCACCCTCGTACCCAACCTCAGCCTCCTCATCGTCCTCCTCCTCCACCTCGCCCTCCTCCTCCTTCGTCTCCTCCACGACATCATCTCGACCACCACTATAACTAACACCTGTTTCACCATATATATAATGCATCGACGACATATATTCATCACAAGATGTGCTGGCCTTTGGTGGAAGTGTTGGACATAAAACTTCCACCAGTTTCATAAATGCAGTGTTTTCCCTAGCAGACTGTTCTACTGTTTCTTTGGACCTTTTTTTCAGCCTGTTCTACCTATGCCTTAACCTTACAGAACTCGGTGGCACTATAACTCGTACCTTGGGAGGGCCAATACGTTTTCAGAACTATACTCTTCCTAGGTCGGCAGCGTACTCTACCAGGGTGCTCATCTCCCAACACCTGATGTAAGTGATCATTTGGCCCAAAATTGTAAGGTTCCTGGGTATCAAGGGCCTCTAAAGCATCCTTTTACGAATATAAATAGATTATTAAGTTACAAAATATAGATTAAAATTTTAAATCTACAAAGTAAAACTTACAATCTACTATTGAGTCAGTTCATTAACCGCACTTCCATCTTTCTTCCTTATACTCGAGCAAAATAGTTTTTCTTGAGGCACACATATTTCTATATTCAATTTATTCCTCTACAAGGACATTGAATGTAGGAAACCATAATTAAAAATAGGATTCCAATAATTAATTTCATAACTAAAATTATATAACAACTTTAGCAATCGAATAAATTATGGAGGAAGCAATAGAAAGTGCAAGTCATAAAGAAATATTATAAACTATATTACCTACTGCCTTTCATGATCTGGCATCGTAGTACATCCCAATGTGTGGAGGTATTTTTAGCATCAATGTTTTTTTTATTTCTTATGGATGAATCCTAAATAAATTTCAATAATTAGTATTAACAAAAAACATGAAAATTTTCATTTAAATACCTATAATGTGATTAATACCTTAAATTGGATAGTCACCCAATGAGTAATCATCTGTAGATACTGTTCTAACAGATAATGATCCATGACAAGGACTGCCTCCAACTCTGTTACCACTCTAGCTTGCTAGCCAATGTACAAATCATGCTTATAAGCTCTTCAAGGCTCGATTAAATCCTTTAGATGTGGTGGTCGTGCACCCTTATCATCGGAGAAATTAAACTAAAGATAAAACCAAAATATTAATTCATATAAATGAAAAAAATAATATATTGCATTAAATACAACAGATTTTTTTACCTATATCTCTGCACAAGATTTATCCTTGAATTCATTAGGCAACTGTCTCCATGAGAGCAGGCAGACAAGAATGATGTCGGAGTATTTGGAAAGCGTCGCCAAAAAACTCCAACATTACTGCCCTGATTTTTCAATCATTTGACTATCTTTATTGTAGTCCACCATCAACTGCCTGTAGCGGTTCCACACTGCACGCATGCGTGTACTCCCCCACCCCTGCCTCCTATTATTAGATGTATTTGTTATGAAAGAAAAACAAATATTTTATCAATACATGTTATAATGAAAATAAATAATGGTGTAAAATTTGTTAGGGTTGTATAAGTATATCTGCGGTATTCTGATCAATGGGTGCCGCTGGATCCATATAAATTGAAGGAACACCCTATACAGATGGAGTGGGTCCCAATGTATGCTCCGTAAGGATAGACTTTGGCAGAGTAGGAGTCTAAGAAGATGGAATATAAAAGCCTAGAGAGAAGAAAGTAGAAGTAAAAGAAGATGACAGGGATGGCTGGACGAATGCTGGATGGGGAGTGAGAATAATCATCAGATATAGTACATATGGGTGAGGAGGCTCATATGTAAAGGGTGGTAAAGACATGGGAAGCCTAAATATACCATGTGTCCCTAACGAAACACCAGGATCAGAATGTGGGATAGAATTTATGTCAGTGGGAGGGGCATGGTCTAATCGGGTATGCCGACAAGATCGCCTAGCTCTTGTACCACCCCCTCATATGAACACCCTGAGTACTGGGACCACTACTAGGATGCTCAACAAAAAACTGTCTCCTAATAGATGGATCCTGTAAAAATGTTGAAAACAAAATTAATCACATGACATTATATATTATTTAAATATATATTTGAAATAAAATACTCACTACAGGCACTAGTGGTGGAATGCCCATCTCAGTTATGCAACGATTGTTGTCCATCATCTGTTTCTGTCACCTATCTTCAATTGATTGCATTTCCTGCATTTGAAAAAAATATGGAAGTAATTAGAAAAGGATAACTAATTTGAAACCCAAAAAACAAAATAAATGTGCTTGAACATATATATAATGAAGTCAATTAATCATACAATATGTAATAAGAAAATTTAATTTTTAGTAGAATGGTTATTTAATAAGTGTCATCAGTTTATTAAAATCATGGAACATTGATTCTACCAGATTAATAAGGGGTAAATCAATTATCAAAATTAAGGAAAAATTTAATTTCTTTATCCCAGGTAGATGATGTAGGTTTCTATACATGTTTTGTAGACGAATACAAACCATCATGTTCATTACCTGGTAAAATGTTAAAGAGAGGTCTTAGAGTGGGGGGGGGGGGGGGGGCTGTTGAGGGGGGGTAGGGGGTGTCCAGGGGGGGGGGGGGGCTGTCCACGGGGGTGGGAAGGCTATCCATGGGGGTGTGTGTGTGGGGGGGGGGGTCTTTCTAGGGGGTACAAGGTGTCCAGGGGGTGGGTGGGCTATCGACGAGGGTAGTGGGGCTGTCCAGCAGGGTATAGGGTGTCCAAGGGGGTGGACGGGCTATCCACAGGGGGGTTGTCCATGAGGGTGGGGGGGGGGGATGTCTAGGGGGAACAGGGTGTCCAGGGGGGTGGGAAGGGCTATCCATGGGGTACGGGGTGTCCAGGGGGTGGGTGGGATAACCCCGGGGGTGACGGGGCTGTCCAGGGGGGTACGAAGTGTCTAAGGGGGTGGGTGGGCTGTCCACGGGGGTGGGCGGGCTATCCACGAGGGTGGGGGGGCTGTCCAGGGGGCATGGGATGTCCAGGGGGTGGGTGGTGCTGTCTAGGGGGTATGGGGTGTCCAGGGGGATGGGCAAGCTGTCCATGGGGGGTGGTGGGGTTGTCTAGGGGGTAGGGGGTGTCTAGGGGGTGGGCGGGCTGTCCACGGGGGTGGGGGGTGTCCACTGGGGGAGGGGAAATCCAGGGGGTGGATGGGCTATCTATAGGGGTTGCGGGGTTTTCCTGGGGGTCGGGTTTGTCCAAGGTGGTAGGGGTGTCTAAGGGGGGTGGGTGGGCTGTCCACGGGGGTGGGGGGCTGTCCACGGGTGGAGGGGCTGTCCAGGGGGTGGGCAGGGCTATCCAGGGGGATGGGCGGGGCTGTCCAGGGGGTACGAGGTGTCCAGGGGGTGGGTGGGGCTATTCAGGGGGGTACAGGGTGTCTTGGGGGGTGGGAGGGCTGTCCACGAGGGTGGGGGGTTATCCACGGGGGTGGTCGGGCTATCCACGAGGGGTGGGGTGGGGGTTCCATAGAGGGAGAGGATATCCAGGGGGTGGGCGGGCTATCCATGGGGGTGGGGGGATGTCTAGGGGAGGGGTGAATTAGTCACATCAAATCATCAAGTCAAATTTTATTATTTATAGATAAAAAAATAAAGATAATGTGACCTACCTAATTACACATATATTCAAGCACAACAAATAAATAAACATAAAAGGTTGGTAATATCAGTCAAAAATGTAATGGATCAATCTGTCCCTCATCACCATCACTATCATCACCGTCATCATCATCCTCACCCTCATCCTCATCATTATCCCCATCATCATCCCCTCCCTCTTCAAAGCCATCCTCCTCGCCCTCGTACCCAGCCCCAGCCTCCTCATCACCCTCCTCCTCCGCCTCGCCCTCCTCCTTGCCCTCCTCCTCTACCTCAGCATCTCCCTCACCCTCCTCCTCCTCCTTATCCTCCATGCCATTTTCTAAAACACCACTAGAACTACCACCTAGTGCACCATATATAGAATGCATCAATGACATATATTCATCACAAGATGTGCTGGCCTCTGGTGGAAGTGTTGGACGTAAAACTTCCACCAGTTTCATAAATGCAGTGTTTTCCCTAGCAGACTATTCTACTATCTCTTTGGCCCTTTTTTCAGCCTCTTCTACCTATGCCTTAACCTTCCAGAACTTGGTGGCACTACAACTCGTACCTTGGGAGGGCCAATACCTCGTCAGAACTATACTCTTCCTAGGTCAGCAGTGTACTCTACCAGGGTTCTCATCTCCCAACACCTGCTGTAAGTGATCGTTTGGCCCAAAATTGTCAGGTTCCTGGGTATCAAGGGCCTCTAAAGCAGACTTTTACGAATATAAATAGATTATTAAGTTACAAAATAGAGATTAAAATTTTAAATCTACAAAGTAAAACTTACAATCTACTGCTGAGTCAGTTCATTAACCGCACTTCCATCTTTCTTCCTTCTACTCGAGAAAAATAGTTTTTCTTGAGGCACACGTCTTTCTATATTAAATTTATGCCTCTACAAGGACATTGAATATAGGAAACCATAATTAAAAATAGGATACCAATAATTAATTGCATAACTAAAATTATATAACAACTTTATCAATCAAATAAATTATGGAGGAAGTAATAGAAAGTGCAAGTCGTAAAGAAAAATTATAAACTATCATACCAGTTGCCTTTCATGATCTGGCATCGTAGTATGTCCCAATGTGTGGAGGTATTTTTAGCATCATTTTTTTTATTTCTTCTGGTTGAATCCTAAATAAAATTCAATAATTAGTATTAACAAAAAACATGAAAATTTTCATTTAAATACCTATAATGTGATTAATACCTTAAATTGGCTAGTCACCCAATGAGTAATCATTTGTATATACTGTTCTAATAGACAATCATCCATGAAAAGGACTTCCTCTAACTCTGTTACCACTCTAGAACGCTAGCCAATGTACAAATCGTGCTTATAAGCTCTCCAAAGCTCGCTTAAATCCTTTAGACATGCTGGTCGTGCACCCTCACCATCGGGGAAATTAAACTGAATATGAAACCAAAATATTAATTCATATAAATACAAAAATAATATATTGCATTAAATACAACAGATTTTTTTACCTATATCTCTGCCCAAGCTTTATCCTTGACTTCATTAGGCAATTGTCTCCATGAGAGCGGGCTGACAGGAATGATGTCAGAGTATTTGGAAAGCGTCGCCAAAAAACTCCGACATTGCTACCCTAATTTTTCAATCATTTGACTCTCTTCATTATATTGCACCATCAATTTCCTGTGGTGGTTCCACACTGCACACATGCGTGTACTCCCCCACCCCCACCTCCTATTAGTATATGTGTTTGTTATGAAATAAAAACAAATATTTTATCAATACATGTTATAATGAAAATAAATAATGGTGTAAAATTTGTTAGGGTTGTATAAGTATGCCTGCGGTAGTCTGATCAATGGGTGCCACTGGATATGAATAAATTGAAGGAACACCCTATATAGATGGAGTGGGTCCCAATATATGCTCCATAAGGATAGACTCTGGCAGAGTAGGAGTCGAAGAAGATGGAATATAAAAGCCTAGAGAGAATAAAGCAGAAGTAAAAGAAGATGACAGGGATGGCTGGCAGAATGCTGGATGGGGAGTGAGAATCATCATCGGATATGGTACATACGGGTGAGGAGGCTCAGATGTAAAGGGTGGTGAAAACATGGGAAACCTAAATACCCCGTGTGTCCCTAATGACACACTAGGATTAGAATGTGTGATAGAAGGTATGTCAGTAGGAGGGGCATGGTCTAATCGGGTACGCCGGCCAGATCGCCTAGCTCTTGTACCACCCCCTCATATGAACACCCTGAGTACTGGGACCACTACTAGGATGCTCAACAAATAATTGTCTCCTAATAGATGGATCCTGCAAAAATGTTGAAAACAAAATTAATCACATGAAATTATATATTATTTAAATATATATTTGAAATAAAATATTCACTATAGGCACTAGTGGTGGAATGCCCATCTCATTTATGCGATGATTGTTGTCCATCATATGTTTCCATCACCTATCTTCAATTTATTTAATTTCCTACATTTGAAAAAATGGAAGTAATTAGAAAAGGATAACAAATGTGCAACCCAAAAAACAAAATAAATGAGATTGAATGGATATATAATGAAGTCAATAAATCATACAAGATGTAATAAAGAAATTTAATTTTTAGTAGAATGGTTATTTACTAAGTGTCATCAGTCTATTAAAATCATGGAACGTTGATTCAAACAAATTAATAAGGGGTAAAGCAGTTATCAAAATTAAGGAAAAATTTAATTTATTTATCCCAGGTAGTATACATGTTTTGCAGACGAATACAAACCATCATGTTTATTACCTGGTAAAATGTTAAAGAGAGGTCTTAGAGTTATACTAATTTTATACAAATCACAGTTGAAGCATTGAAATGTTCACCAAGTTAGAAATGCTGGTTTTGTAGGTTTGAATACAGTTAAATTCAAAATTAGAAAATGAAATTCAAATAAAATTTCAACCAATAAACATTGAAAATTCACATAACAGTCAAGTCGGATACAACATATTTTTAATCAATATTAAATCAATTTGAATAGTACCAACCTTAACAACCCAAGTCGAGTAAACCAAAATAATTGAGAACATGAATAGATGATTTTATATATTTTCCACCACAACTTCAGGTTCATAGTCAACTCTGACAATTGAGCTATTGGAGTAATCAAAATTAATAAATGGATCGTTTCCTGGCAGTAGGGATGGTGTCAATTCCATCATCACCATCATCAAAAATATGTCTTGGAATTACTTCAATAATGACACCAAATTCAGGTTGAAGATGGTATTTTACATAAAAAACTTGTTTCTATATTGATGCCAATACATATGGTTCATCGATAGCAAGAGTGCGAGTCATATAAATTACTTGAAATCCACAATCATCAATAAATGTGACCTACATCATCATCGAATCAAACTACCGAAATTTCATCATCGTGAATCATCCATGAGAATAATAATCCAATATTATTATTTTTCAACGAATCTATAATAAACTAAATTTTCAAATCACGATCTACTATCTGATGCACTAGCATAACAGTCTGTTGTAGTAGTAACCATAACACGATCATGTTGTGTTCTCATGTTCTTTTCCTGTTCAGTGATAATAAATATGTACTCATTGATAACAATTGATCTATCGTCACGAACTACCGTATTAGGACCAAAATCCAAAGCTCTTATTTCCTTAGAGATAGAGTCAGCAAGAAAACTCAATACCTAAAATATAAATGAATATTAAACTTAATTAAATATTGTTTTAATTATTTTAAACAGTAATATTATTATCTTCAATTTTAACCAAGTATAAAACTCTTTGCTATGAAAAGTCTCTCTCCTTCTCAAAGATAAAGAATGATGCTTTCTATTTATCATCGTTGTATGTTCCCTATAGATAAAAATAGGAATATATTAACACACACACACACACACACTCACACACACATATAAGATATACATATTGAATTTACTTACAAGATAAAGTCATTGAACAAATCATAGTTGAACAAAAACTGTGCGATGTGCCATCTCTCGCTCTTCAAGGATTAATGTCGTCAATATATATGATCTAAGAATTACTCCTATTTGAGGAAGTGATAGAAAATTGGGTTCAATTTTATCATATTGTTCTTCTTTGTTTCTCATTGGTCTGTTCATTCTTTTAATAAGACCAGACAAATACATAGAGCAGAAATCTATACATTCTTGAGCAAAGTAACCGTTCATGATAGAACCTTTGGGATGATTCCTGTTATGGACATAAGACTTTAATGTGTATATATTTATTTCAGTTGGATACATCCAAAAAAAATAAATAGGTCCTTTGAGAAGTATTTGAATTAGAATATGGATAGTTAGATGCAACATGCATGTGAAAAATGATGGAGGAAATATTTTCTCTAACACACACAAAATTAATGGGGCATCTGCCAACATTTTTTTACAAGAAAGACTTGGAAAAATTCTTAGCACAAAGATATATAAACAAATGGCACAACCAAATAACATCCACCCTTACATTATTGGAAAAAATATGACGAATTGCTATTGGAATCAACTCATATAGAAGGATGTGATAATCATGAGTCTTTAAATATTTTAGCTTCAACTCTCTTCTATTGACCCATTTAGATATATTTCTTGAATAGCCATCAGGAACTTTAATAGTCTATAGTACTTATAGAAATTGATTTTTTGTAGGTGTCATCACATAATAAGCACATGGAACTTGCCATTTATTTTCACTGATACACACAGGGTGAAATTCTGGTCTGATGCCTCAATCCACCAAGTCACGTCGAGTCTGTAAATCATATTTTTATTTCCCTTAACATTTAGAAGAATTGAAAGAAACATTTCACCTATTTTTTTTCAATGTGAATTACGTTTAAGCAATGACGTAACAAATTGGTTATAACCAATAAGGAAAATCAAAGAAGATACTTATCTTCTTCCAATTGCAACATGTTTTAGTGAAAACATTCTTTCTCTTTCTAGATTTCATTTGACCCTTCCCGAATGAAAAAATGAAATCTTTCAATTCATTAAGCACATTGGTTCCAGACATATGCTGAGGTGGATCATCGGTCTCTATGGTATTGTCAAATATTTGATGATTATTTCAATATATATGGTCTATTGACAAGAATCGTTGATGTCCCATAAAACTGCAACTACAACGATGTTTCAGTCTTCTGGATCGTGTATTCTTCATACAAACAGGACATGATAGTTTTTCCCTTTGTCCTCCATCCAAACATCATTACATAAGCATAAAAATCATTGATCATCCACATAAGCACAACATGCAACTGAAATATGTCTTTAGAACATGCATCGTATGTGCGCACACCCACATCCCAAAGAATTTTCAACTCTTTTATTAAAGGTTTCATGTATATGTCTATATCATTGTTGGGATCAAAAGGTCTAGATATGAGTATAATCATGAAAGTGAAAGGTTTTTTCACACACAACCATGGGGAAGATTATAAATGTGTATAAAAACTGGCCATGTGTTGTGCGATGTAAGCATCTGTCCAAATGGATTAAAACCATCACATGAAAGATCCAACCTCACATTATGCACGTCAGCTGCAAAATCAGGATATCGAGCATAAAATCTCTACCATGCAAATCCATCTGCCGGGTGAACCAACTCATCATTTGTCTTCTTTCTCTCAATATCATTCCATCACATTTTTTTTGTTATTTCATCAGACATAAAAAGATTCTAGAGTCTGGGGATCAATGGAAAGTGCCACATTACATTTTGTGGCACCTGGGATGGTGTTCCATCAGCTTTTGGCTTCCAGCGGGATGTGCCACATTTTATACAATCATTTCGTTCAGCAGTTTCCTCCCAGAATAAACTACAATCTTTCGGGAAAGCATGGATTTTGTTTCTTGAAAATCAAAGTTCCTCAACTAACTTCCATGACATATAGTGGTTTGAGGGAATATCTGCATCATCTAGAAGTAATTCCTTCAAGAAGGCAAGAATGTAATCGATGGAAGTATTATAAATCACATACATAGTTTTCCCACGAAACAATCGGATTAAAAATTACAACTTTTTCATTTTACCGCATTGTCGATATACTGGAGTCATGGCAGCATCATTTAATTTTTTTCACCTTGACAACATCATCATTTTCATTAGACACATCATGTGTGATCATATAGAAATATTCTTGGGTCAGAATCCTTTCTTTTTCATGATAACGAATAAGAAAAAACTGGTCATATAAAAAATTATCCAATCTAGTCCTCTCATTTGGATCATCAGTAATTTGAGATTTCATTTTCTCCCCATTGTGATACCACACAGAGTAGTTTGCTTGAAAACCATATTTGGTTATGTGGTAGCTGAATTCTTCAAGGCTCAACTAAGGTCTTCCAACATAATTTTAACAAGGGTAGTGTATCTGACCACTATCTAAAGCATTGTGAAATGAAAAATCTAAAAATCTCTCCAAATTGTTTTGAAAATCACTTGATATCCGATCGGTTTTATACATCCAACTTCTATCCATTCTGTAAAAAAAAATTATAAGTCATTTCGTCAAAATCAATTCAATAAGATTGAAGTTTCATCGAAAATATATTTAAGTAAACGATATTTTTTCACTTTATATGAAACCATAACCGACACACTACTCTATATGAGAATCATAATATAAAAAACAAAAAAAAAATACTATATTTATAACAAAATATCATTGAAGAACTATACATGAGTGTACAAGATCATGTACACTTTTGGAGGAGAATTATCCAGGAGTTGAGTAAATTTTAGATCGATTTTTTGTAATATTTTAGTAGATTATTTGAGTGATCATATACACTACCCAAGGGGGTGGGGGTGTATAGGGGGGGTGTGTGTGTGGGGGGGGGGTGTTCAGGGGGTGGGGGGCTGTCCGAGGTGGTGGGGGATTGTCCACGGGGGGTCAAGGGTGTCCAGGGGGTGGGCGAGCTATCCATAGGGGTGGCGGGGCTGTCCATAGGGGTGGTGGGGTTGTCCAGGGGGGGAAGGGGGCATCCAGGGGGTGGGGGGGCTGTCTATGGGGGTGGGGGGGGGGGATGTCCAGGGGGTATGGGGTGTCCAGGGGGATGTGGGTATCTGGGGGGATGGGGGTGTCCGGGGGGTGGGGGGTGTGTAGGGGGTGGGCGGGCTATCCACGAGTTTGGGGGGTTGTCCAGGGGGTAGGGGGTGTCCAGGGGATAGGTGGGTTGTTCATAGGGGTGTCGAGGCTATCCAAGGGGGTATGAGGTGTCTAGGGGGTGTGCGGGCTTTCCATGGGGGTGGCAGGGCTGTCTAGGGGGTAGGGGTGTCCAGGGGGGTGGGCGGGCTGCCCACAGGGGTGGGAGGGGGGGGGGGGGATGTCCAAGGGGGTAGGGGGTGTCCAGGGTGGTGGGGGACCATCTATGGGGGTGTGGGTGTGTCCATGGGGGTGGGGGGATCTAGGGGTTGGAGGGGGCTGCCTAGGGGGTTAGGGGAATGTCCAAGGGGTCGGGGGTGTCCAGGGTGGTGGGGGTGTCCGGGGGGATGGGGGGTGTCCGAGGGGTGGGGGGGTGTCTAGGGGGGGCGGGCGGGCTATCCACGGGGGTGGGGGCTGTCCATGGGGGTAAGTGATTTCCACAGGGGTGGGGGGATGTCCACGGGGGTGTGATTGAGAGCTATTGAGATTTAATTGAGTTTTCATTCATGTTATAAAAAACAAACGATGAGTGTTAAGGATTAGAGTAGTATTTTTTAGTGAAAATCCAATTTTATAGGATAAGTGACTTGATAACATGATGGTATCAAGTTTGTAATTGGGAAAATGTTGGGGCATCGAATTCTGGTGGAAGGAATACAGGTTAGTGAATATCTATAGGTAGTTATTAAGAATGATATGATGTATGGTAATGAGTTTGTAAGGATTTGCATCATCATGACATGATGATTAAGGGTATTTTCCTATAAGAAGTTGTATGTATTAATCGATATTTTTTTTCATCATAACATGAATTAAATTTAGGATGTCATTATAAGGTGAATTCTAGATAGAATAACTATTCATTTAATACATGCAGAGGTAGGCTTATGAATATGGGATGTAAATATGGTAGTAGGTCCCTGGTCTACGTGGATATATATGGGGATTTTACTCCCCTGGTCTCTGTATGAAAGGATTCTAAAAGGATCCCCACCCACTGCACACCCCCTCCCCCACCCACTACACCTCTACCTACAACCCCCCCCCCACTTACACAACCCCCTCCCCCTACCCTCACCTACACAGCCCACCCCCAACCTACACACTCCCCTCCCCCCACCCACTTGCACAACCCCCCTCCCCACCTACATTCCCACTTTCACAACCCCACCGCCCCCCACCCCCACCTGCACAACCCCACCCCCACCCCACCTATACAACCCCCAGCTCACGCCCAACAGACTCCACCCACTACATACCCCACCTACACCCCCACCCACTGCACCCCCACCACCCGCACCCCCCACTTGTACAACCCCCCACCCCCATTAGCACAACCCACCCCCACCCCCCACCTGTACATCCCCCCCACCCCAACAGACTCCCCCTACACAACCCCCTCCCCCCCGACCTACACACCCCCACCTGCACAGCCCCACCCCACCTACACATCTCCCCCACCGATGAGAGAAAATATAGTACCCCTATAACACTAATATTGTGTAACAATCATAGATAAATTATTGATGGTAGTGGTTATAGAAGGTAAATTCATTGTATATGTGTAGGATGAAGTATTTGGAACATGTCAATTTCACATTCAAGAATACTGAAAACCCTAAATGATGAGAGTTACATCAGATGAGGAAATAAACTAAACCTGGTTTATAAAAATCCAAAAATATAGGAATAATATGTAACTCTAACTCCCCAATTTTAAGTGGGAACAACAAGGATGGATCTTTAGAAGATGAGGGGTCTCCATCTGGGAAGAGAGCACCACTCTGGTAGGGAAAAAATCAATCGATCGAATCTGGAAAGGGAAGTGGGGGCTCAGGTTATTTGGGGAAAAACTTTCCCAATGATTT
Source organism: Viscum album (assembly GCA_963277665.1). NCBI lineage: Eukaryota > Viridiplantae > Streptophyta > Magnoliopsida > Santalales > Viscaceae > Viscum > Viscum album. The sequence goes on along the minus strand of OY728132.1, from coordinate 730,494,285 downwards.
TAAAAAACCATTGGGAAACATCACTATATCCCAACAGTTTTAAAAAACAATTAGGAAACATCACTATACCCCAATATATCTCAACAGTTAAGATAAACCATTGGTAAAAATCCTTATAACCAACGGTTTTCATAAACTATTGGTAAAGACTACACTAAATCAATATAATCCAATGGTTTTCAAAAACCATTGGGAAAAACTCTCTATATTAATGGTTTAAACAAACTGTTATGAAAAATGGAATTGGTATAGCTATGATTTCAAGTAGTTCTTATCTCTTTAAAGAGAAGTGTGAAATATATATGGATCTTAAGAGTCTCAAGTATATATTCACATAGAAATAGATGAATATGCTCCGGTGAAGATGGTTAAATATTATTAAGGAATGAATTCTTTATTTACTACTATACTAGAAAATAAAATAAAGTAGAAAATTATTTAAGTAAAAAGGATCCTATAATTTTATCACTAATGAGAATTGAGAAGGATACGATCTTCTTAGACTCAAAAAGGATGGACATGGGAATCATAAAGGAAGGATCATCATTAATCCTTTCAAAAACGATTGCTCAATAATCCCTTCTAGATAAGCTAAAGTATTATCAAAGAGTTGATGTGCAAATTCATAAGAAGGTGGAATCTCTAAGAAAAATAAAATCCTTGAAGTTCAAAATTAATAAAGGAGTTGTAATATTTGGGTGATGATTATGTGTACCATCAAATCCCGAGTTAAAGGAGATGTTGGATGATGCCCATATATTGACCTTATCCATCTATGCAAGGGTAAAAAATATGTATCAAGATCTTAGAGAGAACTATTAGTGGGAAAATATGAATAAAGAGACCGCATAATATATATCAAGGTGTCTTGTATGTAATCAAGTGAAGTTTGAATGGAAAAAATCCAAGGGGATGATGTAACCGTTAACCATACCTACTTAGAAATTTGAAAACATAACCATAGGATTTTTCTATAGTATTCCAAAAAAATCAATAGGAAATAATTCTATATGGGTTGTGGAGGATCGTCTTATAAATTCTGCTCACTTTATTTCAATCTGAGAGGACTTATCACTCAATCAACTTTCAAGGATATACATTAGAGAAATGGTGAGGTTGCATGGAACACCACTATATATTGTATCTAAAAAAATCCAAGATTTACCTCTAAGTTATAAAAGAGTATCCAAAATGTTCTAAATATTGATTTGAACCTCATCACGACTTATCATCCTCAAACTGATGGTCAATATAAGTAAACTAGCTAGACACTCATGGACATGTTGAGAGCATACTCAATGGACCTCAAAGAAGGATGGGGTCAAAATCTTCCTATAGTCAAGTTCTTATACAATAATAGTTTCCACTAAAGTATATAAATGTCTCCCTATGAATCCATTTATGAGAATATGTTCATAACAACTTTATATTGGGATGAAGTTGATGAACACAAAGTGTTGGGTCCTGAAATGGTCAAAGAAATGATGGAAAAGGTCAAGACCATTCAACATCACATCATGGATGGTCAGAGTCTAAAAAAGAGATATAAAATTATTGATGAGACCTAGAGTTTGAAGTTGGTGATTAAATATTCCTTTTCATATCTCCATGGAAGAAATTCATGAGGTTTGGGAATAAGGGAAATCTTAGTCTAAGATACATCAGTCCCTTTTATATCCTTGATCGCATTGGAGCGGTGGACTATCAACTAGCACACCCACCAAAACTATCTCAAGTAAATGATGTGTTCCATGTATCCATCCTGAGGAAGTACATACAAGAACCCTCATATTTTTTTTAATCCAAAGGTGATACCATTGGAGAATTATTTCTCATATAAGGAGAAGTCGGTGAAGATCTTAGATCATAGAGACAAAGTTCTACAAAATAAGACAATGCACCTGATCAAAGTGCTATGGAGAAACTATAATATTAAAGAAGAGACATGGTAAACATAGGAGGTGATTAAACAAAATTAGCCTCATCTATTTTAGTGTGTGAAATGAAAATTTTGAGGGTGAAATTTCTGAAGGGGGAAGATTATAATGACTCGAACTTTTATAAATAAAATTCCCTTTGTGATTGAATTAAATGCCCTATTGTGTTTATAAAAAACACACACACTTATTTGGTTTTATTATATCCTATAATATTTAAAATATTATTAATAATCATAATTGTTGATAATATATCTATTTAACAATGATCATTTGATTATTATAAATATAGGGTTTTGATAAATTCAATTAAAAATAGATAAAGGAAGTGATGACCTCGACCGGTAGTATCATACCCTATGAAGCCCATTTATCAGATATTCTGAGAGAGATAACATCACTGGGTTTTTAACTTGACCAAGCCTAATATGAGATCCAATAACTAAATCATTAGTGAAACTATTTATGAGAAAAGTTCAAGCTCATTAAGATCACAATCCAAACCATGTACACCAAACCACCCCATGAAAATCTCATCGTCGCACACCTTACCCTTAGAGAATTTGCTGGTGTAATAAATATCTATGTATCAAGACCCTAGTAAATATGAATATGTATATTTTATAGGATAATGGATACATTTTCTTCTTATTGTCATTACTTTATAAATGATATTGATTTTGACACGATAAAACACAAATTGATTTTTTGGGTAATATACAATTTAAATTAAGACCATTATTTTTATGAATTAATGGATTTTTAAAATAAATAATATTATAAAAAATAATATTATTAAATTAAAATTATTAAATTTAAATTATAATATAATTTTTATGATTTCAAATGTAATTTTTATAAGGTTTTGAAAACTATTATTGTAAAAAACCCCAACATTTCTTAATAAATGTCAATTCTATTTTAAAAGTGAAAATTAATATATTTATAAAATTATTTTTGTAAAATAAATTTTATTTTTAGAATTATCACATTGATATTATCCAATGGTTATTTTTTCATGATTTTTTTGAGACATTGGAATTTTCAGGTAAAAATTAAATACGATATAAATATGTGGTGTGTATTATAACATCATAATGAACCAAAAGTGATGAAATAAATGCTATAAAATGTATCCAAAACAAAATCTATGTTTCTAATTTAAATTAATGAGTTTTTTAGGTTATTTTATTAATTTTATAAATCCTTTACGAATCCTCCAAAACCTATATTATATTTTAAGGTTTTAAAATCATTTCTTTAAGAACATGACTCACCTCAACTTCACCAAGGGTAATATTTCAATGAGTTAAACCCTTGGACTTATAAAATAATTAAAACCACTCCACTTTTTAATAAACTATTTGAGAAAACCATGATAAGGTTTATGATTTTTATTAATTTATTGTACAGAGTCCAAAACCTAAGTTTGAGAAATATAAAGAACCCCCTATCTTTTCCTATATAAACTCACCTCTACATCACCAAATATAATATTTTAATGATTTAATCCCCTTTAATTATAAAATAATGAAAAAAAATCCACTCTTTTAAAAAATATTGGAGAAAACCATAGTAAGGTTTGTGAACTTGATTACTTTATTGCATAGAGTCCAAAACCTAAGTTTGGGAAATAAGAAATAACTCCCCTCTCTTTTCCTATATAAACCCACCCAATATCCTGTTTATCTTAAATATTTTTTTATCATGTCCTAAATCTTTCCTACCCTCTATAAATTACTCCCAAGGTTCCCAAAATCTCTCAATAAGCTCCTCCCAAGCTTTTCGAATCACCCTCTCAAGGTAGGGGGCCTCTATCTCTTCTTTTCAATTCAAGCACATTCTTTATAATTAGACTTTTGAATATGAATTGGTTATATTGTCATGAATTTTTTTAATATCCCTTTAATATACAATTTATTTACTAAAAGTGAGATATTATTTATACCCTCTCATTATAGTATTTACCTAACATGTTACTATGATGAAATTTAGTAAGGGTCACTCTCCTTCTCTTCTTTATTTCAAGAATCTTCTTCATTTTATGCCCTTTTATTTCCAATTATTAATGTTGGGATATATTTTTACACATAAATATTACTTAATATTTTATTTAAAAATGATGAGATACCCCTTTCACTCTCATAAAACCATTTTATGAACCTTTATGAACTTCCGTTATACTGCCGAAATTTCACTATGATTTTTCCATGCCAAAACTTTTTGTTATAAATACCAATGATATTTTCACTCAAGGGTATTCACCTAGAAATAACTATTCTTATTTTATTAGGGAATTACATAAATTTATTTCACACTCCTTGATCATGGAATTAAATGGGATAAAATATTTTTTTATGTAATATGATATATGTGGCACACTTATGCATGTACATGATATGATTATGATGGGTGCACTCAGATAACATTCCAATGTAATGTTTTAGTCTCATGAGACACCATGTATGGTGTGTGAGAATTTATCCTAAGCACATTATTTTATGATTACTTGGTGATTAACCTTGACTTATGTTTATGATGTCGTTTTTAATTTTTTTTCCACATTCCCTTGTTGCCTTTATATTATCATTTCATATCATGCCTCATTGTTCATGTTTATGATTATCACCCATTTTATATCTCATTGAAATGCCTATTGTATAACATGTAATACCTTCTTCATGGTATTATTTTCTTATTCCCTTACTGGTATTTATAGATCACCCCTTTCTTATGTATGTCCCTAGGTTATCCCATGCAATTTTAAGAACGATGGAATAATATGAGCATGTTAAGAAAGTTTTCAATAATATTGATGTACCCCATATTTTAAGTTGTTATGTAATGTATCTATTTACCACATACACTAGACTTATCTATATTATAGGTTTTATTATGTGTACCTTTATGTAATAAATCTTGAGTTAATGTGTAATAAAAACAAGGGTTTCTATAATTGGTATTAGAGGAAGGTTTAGTTATTTTTGGGATTAGGATTAGAAAAATATAGCGAAAGCTTTAGGAATAAAACTAAACAAAAAATACATTTCTGAATTTTTATAAAGTATAGATTAATTATTTTACAATAAAATATATCCCTATCCAGATACTACAAGCATATATGGCTCTAGCATAGATGTACCTAGGGTTGACACCCAAAAACACCGCATTGAGCTAGACTTGATCAACAACTGGTGCATGAAAACATGCCTCTCTACACACCTAGTGTGACAATATAAGGGGATATAATTTGTTAAATTCATAAGCTCATCACGAAATATTATTAAGGGAATAAAAAATCCCATAAGAGTCTATATTAGAAAATAGATCATGGATAACATAGATTGAAGCCTAGAAATTCATAAGTTAAGGAAATACATGTCATTTATAAATTATAACTTTAATGTTATTGGATTCCTGTTTATGTTTTTAATAGTTTAAAAGTAATCATCCCTAATTTTACCTTTATTTTATCCAATGGTCAGAAATATGAGGAATTGAGTAAACAACCAATGTGAAGGGCAATGTGATGAATGCCCAAATGAGATTCCCAACTCAATGGGAGTAGGAATCATGAAATTTGTGATGATAATATCTCAATTGACTTAGGTTATAAATAGAAACTTTAATTAGGAGGAACTCCCAATTATCCCTAATAACTAACAATTTTTAATTGAGACCTTTATGCGACAAAGGCCTCTGAATTTCAATGGATCATGTGATCCCTTAATTGCACAACAATAGATCAACTCCATTGAGAAAATATTCTCCATTATTCAATGTTTCAAGAATGATAAGGTTATACTAGCTATTTATTAGATAGATAGAGAAACTGATCAATGGTGGGAATTGATCAACAATATAAAGACTGAGGAAGAGATCAAAGCGATGGGGTTGAAGGAATTCCAGAATTTTTTTTGATAAATATTTTCCTCAAACTATAAATTAAAATGGAAATGTATTTATTTTACATCAAGAAAAATTATGAAAAATCCAACAGGGAGAATGAGGAAAACTTAAAAATACTTTTATGATATGCCTCTGACTTTGTCATTACCCCTGAATGAAAAGTTGTCCGCTTCTTTGGTGGGATAAAACTGAGTTTACAAAAATCCATCACATTCCAAGACTTTGATAGCTATGATAAAATTTTCTAGTGTGTCATCAAATTAGAAATAGAGATCATTAAATCTCAAGGGTCTCATGGGGATAAGAATTGGAAAGCAGAGTTTAATTCTAGCAGTGCGATGGAGAAATCTAATGGTGGTAAGAAATTTCAACATCCCACTTGTTAAAAGTGTGAAAAGAAGCACCCTAGAAATTTATTGAAGGGGGTGAAAAAATGATTTATGTGAAAAAAGGAAGGGAACCTAGTTAGTGATTGCTGAAGGTAGAAACCCACCAATGTAATGAAATAGAAGAATGCTCTTGTTTACCCTCAACCCATTGTCCATTGTTTTAACTGAAAGGAACAAGAACACTATGTTAACCAATGCACTGAGCTAAGGGTGGTCAGAGACAATAAATGTCAACAACCTAAAAGGAAGAAAGGGTGATCATATTCCATTATAACCACTGAGGTGGATCCCGAAAACAATTTGGTGATAGGTATGCTGGTTATTCATTTAAGAATAGTGAACATACTTTTGGATTTTGATTATATGCATTCCTTCATATCACACAAGTTTAGTGGAGCTATTTGAACACCCCCAAAAATCATGGAAGTAGAGTTATTGGTGAAAATGAAAAATGGTGTAATTATCACATCCTAAGTATATAACTCCTACCTTATTAAATTTTGTGGGATAAACTTCCCATTGAACCTTGTGATACTCCCTTTAGTGAAATTTGATTCAATTTTGGTTATGTACTGACTTTCCTTACATAGAGCCAATATAAATTACTATGAGAAGGAAATAAATCTCTATGTCATGAATTGTCCTTCGATTCTGTACAAGTACAAAGAGGAGGATAAATCTTATTTTGCACCAACATATCAAGCATGGATATTATTACCTTACAAGAAAGCATATCTAGCTAAAATGACTGAGTCTAAGGAAAATACCATCCTTGAAGACATGCACATTGTGAGGGAATAAACTAAAGTGTTTCCCAAAGAATTGATTTGTATTCCTCCTAGATAAGAGGTTGAATTTATAATTGAGTGTATACCTGGGGCTTTACTAATATCCAAGACTCTATATAGAATGACTATTTTGGAACTTGAGGAGATGAGGAAATAGTTATAAGGGAATTTAGATAAAGGGTTCATACGCCAAAGTGATTCACTGTAGGGTGCACCAATCTTCTTTATCAAGAAGAAGGATGGGTCAATATTCATTTTCATTGATTATCATGATCTCAAAAAGATCATGATAAAGAAAAAGTATCATCTTCCATAGATTGATTACTAGGTTGATCAACTACATGGATCCCAATACTTCTCCAAGGTGGATCTTTGGTCAGGGTATTATCAATTAAGGGTAAAGAATATGGATATCCCCAAGACCACTTTCCATACAGTGTACATGCACTATGAGTTCATACTCACTAATTATCCAATAATATTCATTGACTTAATGAATATAGTATTTATATATTACATTTAAAAATTTGTGGTAGTATTTATAGATGAAATTATAATATATTCCAAAAGAAAGGAGGATCATGAGGAGCATTTGAGCACTATGTTAAGGTTCTTACAAAAGGATAAGATTTATGAAAATTACAAAAAATGTGATTTTGGTTGAAGGAAGTCTCATTCTTGGGGCATATTATCACAGGTAATGGAATATTTATGGACCCTTCAAAGGCAGAAGAAATTGAAGGATATCCAAGACCAAAATCTATAATATAAATTCATAGTTTCCTTAGATTAATTGGGTACTATTGTTGGTTTGTGAGAAATTTCTCATGATTTTCAAACCTTATAAACATTCTAACTCAGAAGGTAGTCAAGTTTTTTTGGAATAATGAATGTTAATATAGATTAGGGAGTTCAAAAAGAGGATTATCACTGTACAAGTACTTATGATACCCACAAATGGGGAACTTTTTATGGTATACAACAGCGATTTAAATAAAGGATTAGGATACATACTAATGTAGAATGAGAAATTGATAGCCTATGACTCAAGACAATTGAAATTCCATGAATAGAATTACCCAACGCATGATCTCGAGTTGAATGTAGTAATATTAACATTGAAAATATAACACCATTTTCACTTTGGGGAGAAGTGTGAAATATATACAGATCATAAGAGCCTCAAGTATATATTCACACATAAAGAGATAAGTATGAACCATAAAATATGGTTAGTGATGATTAAGGACTATAAATTATCAATCTACTACCATCCTAGGAAATCAAATAAAGTGGCATATGATCTAAGTAGAAAGGATCTGCCAATTTTATCATTGATGGGAATTTGAATGATCCAATCTTTTAAGGATTGAAAAGGATATATATGATAATAATAAAGGAATGGAAATCATTAATCATTTAAAAAATGATTGATCAACCACATATTATAGAGGAGATAAAGGATGTTCAAAGAGATGATGTGGAAATTTAGAAGAAAGTGGAAGCTATAAGAAAAGGGAAATACATGGAGTTCAAAGTTAATGAGGAAGGAGTTGTAAGATTTGGGTCACGAATACATGTACTATAAAATCCTGATTTAAAGAATGAGCTATCGAATGATTCACATAGATCAACCTTCTCTATCCATACAAGGGAGAAAATATGTATCAAGATCTCTAAGATCACTATTGGTGGGACAATATGAAGAAGGTGATCATGAAATATACAACAAGGTGTCTTGTATGTCTCTAAGTGAAGGTTGAAAGGAAAAAATACAAGGGGATGATAGAACCATTACCCATACCTACTTGGAAATGGGAAAACATAACCATGGAATTTGTCACTAGTCTTTTGAATACATCAAGAGGAAATAATGTTAAATGGGTTTTGGCGGATCATCTTACAAAGTCTAGTCACTTCATTATAATATGAGAGGAATTCTCACTTGATCAAATTGCAAGGATATACATTATATAAGTGGTGAGGATTCATGGAACAACACTATCTATTATATCTGATCAAGATCTAAGATTTACCTACAAGTTTTCTAAGAGTCTCTAACATTATCAAAATACTAAGTTAAAATTTAACACAACTTATCACCCTCAAACTGATGGATAATCTGAGTAGACTATCCAAACACTAGAGGAAATGTTGAGAGAATGATCAATGGAATTAAAAAGAGGATGGGATTAACATATTACTCTAATTGAGTTCTCATAAAATACTAGTTTTCACTCAAGCATAAAAATGGATCTCTATGAATCCTTTTAGGGAAAGAGGTGCAGAACACCTACATACTGGGATGATGTTTGTGAACACAAACTAATGGATCCTGATATAGTCAAGGAAATGGTGGAAAAGGTCAAGACCATTCAACAACACATCAAGTCTAATTAGAGTCGACATAAGAGATATGATGATAATCATTAATGAGAATTAGAGTTTGAGGTTTGAGATTAGGTATTCCTCTACATATCTACATGGAAGAAATTCATGATATTTGGGAAGAAAGTAAAATCTTAGTTCATGATACATCGGCCCCTTTGAGATCCTTGATCACATTGGAGTAGTGGAATATTGACTAGAACTACCACCTAACCTATCTCAATTACATTATGTGTTCCATGTATCCCTCTTGAGGAAGTACATACCATATCCCTAACATGTTCTAAATCTTTAGGTGGTACCGTTGGAGAATTATCTCTCATATGAGGATCGGTCGGTGAAGATCTTATATCATAAAGAAAAATTTCTATAAAATAAGACAATTCACCTAGTAAAAGTGATATGGAGAAACTATAAGTTTGAAGAAATGACGTGGGAACCAGAGGAGGTGATGGAAAATAATTACCCTCATATTTTTTCATGTGTTAAATGAAAATTTCAAGGGTAAAATTTCTGAAGGGGGGAAGATTGTAATGACCTGAACTTTTATAAATAAAATTCCCTTTATGATTGAATTAAATTCCCTATTATGGTTACAAAAATCACATAAACTTATTTGGTTTTATTATATCCTATCAGATTTAAAATAATATTAAGAATAATAACCATTTATAATATATCCATTTAATATTGATCATATGATTAATATAAATATAGGGTTTTGATAAATCCAATTGATACAAAAAAAGGAAGTGATGGCCCTGACCAGTAGGATTATACCTTTTGAATCCCATTTATCAGAGCTTCTAAATGATATAACATCACCAAACTTTTACCTTGACCAATCCCAAGTCAAGATCCAATAACTAAAGCATTAGAGATTTTTTTATGAGAGAAGTTTAAGCTCATCTAGATCATGACCCAAACCATGTACCACCCCATGTAAATATCACCATTACGCACCTTACCCTTAGGGAATTTGATGGTGTAATAAAGGGATATATATCAAGACCCTAATAAATATGAATAACTATATTTTATAGGATAATGAATATATGTTATTCTTATTATTGTTACTTTATAAATGATTTTGATTTTGATACGATAAAATACAAATTGTATTTTTGGGTAATATATAATTTCAATTATGACATTTATTTTGATGAATTAATGGATTTTTCAAAAAAATAATATTTTAATAAAATATTATTATTAAATAATATTTATTAAATATAAATGATAATATAATTTTTATGATGTCAAATGTAATTTTTATAAGGGTTCAAAAACTGTTATTTTCAAAAAACCCAATATTTCTCAATAAATGTCGACTGTTTTAAAAGTGAAAATTCATATATTTATAAAATTATTTTTATAAAATAAATATTATTTTTTGAATCATCATGTAGAAATTATCTAATGGGGAATTTTTCATAATTTTCTGAGATAGTGTAATTTTCGTGTAAAAATTAAATACAGTATAAATATACATTGTGTATTATGCCATCATAATGACCAAAAAGTGATGTAATAAATGATATAAAAGGTATACATGTGAAAATATGTTTTAAATTTTAAATTAATGTGTTTTTATGTTATTTTATTAATTTTATAAAGCCTCTATGAATCCTCCAAAACCTATATTATATTTTAAGGTTTTAAAATCATTTCTTTAAGAACACGACTCACCTCTACATCACCAAGGGTAATATTTTAATGAGTTAGGCCATTATAATTATAAAATAATTAAAAAAACTTCTATTTGGTAGAAACCATTGGCAGAAACCATGGGAAGGTTTATTATTTTTATTACTTTATTTTATAGAGTCCAAAACCTATGTTTGGGAAATAATAAGAACTCCCACCACTTTTCCTATATAAACCCACCCAATATCCCATTATTATTGACTCAAAAAAATTGTATCATGTCCTTAATCTACCCTACTATATCTATAATCCTCAAAAGGTTCCCCTAATCACTTAAGAAGATCCTCCTAAGTTTTTGGAATCACCCTCTCAAGGCAAGGGACCTCTCTCCCTTATTTTCTATTCAACCACCTTATTTGTAATTAGCCTTTTAAATCTCAATTGGTTATGTTGTCATGACTTTATGAATATACCTATAATATACAATTTATTTATTAAAAATGAAAGATCATATATTCCCTCTCATTATAAAATTTACCTAAGCTGTCGTTATGCCAAAATTTAGTAAGGGATCCTCTCCTTATCCTCTTTATTCAAGAATATTATTAATTTTATACCCTTTTATTTATAATTACTAATGTTGGGATATGTTTTGACACATCCCTATTACTACCCATTTTTTTATAAATTATGAGATACCCCTTTCTCTCTCATTAAACCATTTTATTAACCTTTATGAACTACCATTATGCTGTCGAAATCTCAATGCGATTTTCCCATGTCAAACCTTTTTGTTTTGAATACCATTGCTATTTACACTAAAAGTTATTCTCCTAGACATACCTATACTTATTTTATTATGTAATTACATGTATTTATTCAACAATCCTTGATCATATAATTAAATTTGATGAAATATATTCTTATGTTATAGATCTATATGGCACACTTATGCATATACGTGATATGATTATGATGGGTGCACCCAGATAACACTCCAATGCATTGAGTAATGTTTTAGTCTCCTGAGATTCCATGTATGGTGCATGATATGTTATCCTAATCATATTATGTTATGTTTTATTGGTGTTTAACCTTGACTTATTTTTATTATGTCATGTTTAAAGTTGTTTCCACATTCCCATGTTGCCTTTATGTTATCACGCTATATCATACCTCATTATTCATGTTTATAATTCTCACCCTTTTATGTCCCATTGATGTGACTATTTTATAACATATAATACCTTATTTATGTGATGATTTTATTATTACCTTACTGGAATTTATATCTCACCCCTTTCTTATGTATGTCCCCAGGCTATCCTATGCATTTTTAAGAATGATGGAATAATATGAGCATGTTAAAGAAGTTTTCAATAATGTCAATGTACCCTCTATTTTAATTTGTTATTTAATGTACCTAATTTCAAAATACACTATACTTATCTATATACCCATTTGTATTATGTGTACCTTTCTATAATAAATCATGAGATAATGTGTAATAAAAGAAAGAGTTTTCATAGTTGGTATCAGAGGAAGGTTTAGTTATTTTTGGGATTAAGATGAAAATAATTTAGTAAAAGATTTAGGGATAATAATAAATATAAGAATACATCCCTAAATTTTCATAAATTATATAGTAATTTGTTTCCAAGAAAATAAATCTCTATATGGATACTATAAGTGGATGTGGCTCTAACATAAATGTACCTAGGGGTAACACTAAAAAATGCCGCATTGAGCTGGACTCGATCGGAAAATGGTGCATGGAAATAGGCCTTGATGCACACCTAGATTGACACTCTCAGGGGATATACTTTGGTAAATTAATAATATCATTAAAAACCATTATTAAAGAAATAAAAATTCCCATAAGAGTCTATGTTAGCAAATAGATCATGGATAACATAGATTGAAGCCTATAAAATCATAAGTTATGGAAATACATATAATTTATAAATTATCTCTTTAAGTTTATTGGATTCCCATTTATGTGTTTAATAGTTTAAGAGTACTCATCCATAATTTTCCCTTTATTTTATCCAATAGCTGAAAATAGGACGAACCGAGTAAACAACCAATGTGAAGGGAAATATGATGAATACCCAAATGAGATGCCCAAACTAATGGAAGCATGAATGTAAAACTTTGTGACGATACTCTCTTAGTTTAATTAGGTTATTAATAGAAATATAAATTAGTATTAATTCCCAAATCTCCCTAAGAAAGAACAAGACACAATTGAGACCTTTATGCAAAAAAGGCTTCTAAATTTCAATGGATCATTCGATCCCTTAATTGCAGATAAATGGATCAACTCCATTAAGAAGATCTTCTACATCCTTAAAAGTTCCTATCACGAGAAGGTTATAATGGCTGTTTATCATTTGGAGGGAAAAACTAATTAATGGTGGCCATTTATCAAGAATACGAAGCCTAAGGAAGATATTGAAGCGATAGGGTGGAAGGAATTCCAGAAAATGATTTTTGAAAAATATTTTCCTCACACTCTCCAAATTAAAATTGAAAGGTATTTCCTTTCCCTCAAGAAAAAAGATGATGAATCCATCAGGGTGTATGTGGAAAACTTCACAAGACTTGAATGATATGACTATGACTTTTTCATTATCCCTGAATTAAAAGTTTGATGATTCTTTGGTGGGATAATACCGAGTCTATGAAAATACCTAGAAAATCGAAGACTTTGATAGCTATGAGAAAATTTTATGGTGTGCCCTCAAAATTGAAATGGAGATTGGAGAATCTCAAGGGTCTCACAAGGATAAGAAGTGGAAAGTGGAGCTTAATTATGGTGTTGAAATGGAGAAATATAACAGTGGTAATAAATTTCAACATCCCACTTGTCAAAAGCATGGAAAGAAGTACCCTGAAAATTTCTTGAAGGAGATAAGGAAATTCTTTTGGTGTGGAAATGAAGAGCACCTAGCTAGTTATTTCCTAAGGGAGAAACCCACTAATGTAATGGAAGAGAGTAATGATCCATCCTACCCTCAACCTATTATCCAATGTTTTAACTGCAAGGAATAAGGAAACTATGCAAACCATTGCACTAAGCCAAGGGTGGCTGGAGATAATTAATGCCAACAACCTCCAAGGCAGAAAGGGTGATCATACACTATTATAACCACTGAGATAAATCTCAAAAATAAAGTGGTGATAGGTACACTAGTTATTCATGCAATAATAGAGAACATACTTTTTGATTCTGGATATATGAATTCCTTCATATCACACAAGTTTAGTATAACTATTCAAACATCCCCACAAAACATGGAAGTAGAGCTATCAGTGAAAATGGAAAATGGAATAGTTATTTCATCCCAAGTATATAACTCCTCCCCTATTAAAATTTGTGGGTTGAACTTTCCATTGAACCTTTTGATAACCCATTTAGTTGAATTTTTTTACAATTCTTGGTATGGATTAGATTTCCTTACATAGATCCAACATAAATTTCCATGATAAATAATTAACTCTCCATATCGTGAATCATCCTCCAATTTTATACAAGTGAAAGGAGAAAGATGAATCTTATTTAGCAACAACATCTCAACCATGGATATTATTTCCATATTATCAATAACATCACAAAAAAAATGACTGAGTCTAAGGAAAATATCATCCTTGAAGATATGTCTATTGTGAAAGAATACGATGAAGTGTTTCTTGAAGAATTTCTTAGTCTTCCTACTATACAAGAGGTTTAATTTTCAATTGAGATTATAATTAGGGTTTTTACAATATCCAAGACTCTATATAGAATGGATTTATTGAAACTTAAGGAGTTGAGGAAACAACTATAGGAAAATCTAGATAAAGGGTTCATACAACCAAGTGCTTCATCATAGGGCACACTGATCCTCTCCATAAAGAAGAAGGATGGGAGAATATGCCATTGCATTGATTATCTTAAGCTCAAAAAGTTCATGATAAAGAAAAAGTATCATTTTCCATAGATTGATGACTTTTTCGATTAGCTATGTGGAGCCCAGTACTTCTTCAAGGTGGATCTTCAAACATGGTATTATCAGGTATGGGTGAAGAAGGAGGATATACCCAAGATCTCTTTATGTACAAGGTAAGGTCACTATGAGTTTATAGTAAATCCATTAGGACTCACTAATTATCTAAAAGTATTCATTGACTTGATGAATAGAGTCTATTGAGATTACTTTGAAAAATTTGTGGTACTCTTTATAGATGATATTCCAATATACTCCAAAATCAAGGAGTAGCATGAGGAGTATCTAATAACTATGCTAAGAACCTTATGAAAGGATAATATTTATGAAAAGTATAGAAAATGCGAGTTTTGGTTGGATGAATTCTCATTTTTGGGGTATATTATCACAAGTAGTGGGATATCTTTGAACCCTTCAAAGATATAGGTAATTGAAAAATGGTCGAGGCTAACATATATGATAGTTACCATAGTTTCCTTGGATTACCTGGGTACTATCATCGGTAAGTGATAAATTTATCATGATTTTCAAACCCTATAATCAAACTAACTTAAAAGGGAGTCAATTTTGTTTGAAATAATTAATGTGAAAAGAGATTCAAGGAGTTGGAAAATAAGATTATCTATACACCTATACTTACACTACCCACAAGTGAGTAAATTTTCATGGTATATAGTGATGCTTCAAAGAAGGTCTTGAGATATGTACTAATGTATAATGAAAAAGTGATAGCCTATGCTTCAAGGCAATTGAAAGTTCATGAACAAAACTACCCAATACATGATCTGGAGTTGACTGCATTAATATTTACATTGAAAATCTAGCGTCATTATCTCTTTGGGGAGAAGTGTGAAATATATACGGATTATAAGAGCCTAAAGTAAATACTCACACATAAAGAGTTGAATATAAATAGTGAATATGGTTAGAGTTTATTAGGGACTATGACTGCTCAATCCACTACCATATTAGGAAAAAAATAAAGTGGATGATGCTCTAAATATAAAGGATTCAACAATTTTATCATTGATGATAATTGAGAATGATCTGATATTCTTATAATTGAAAAGTATGTGCACAAGAATCATAAAGGAAAGATCATAATCAATACTTTCAGAAATTATTTCTTAACCATACCTTCTAGAGAAGATAAAGTATGCTCAAAGAGATGATGTGGAAATTCAAAATAAGGTGGAAGATATAAGAAAAGGTAAATCCTTGGAGTTTGAAATAAATGAGGAAGGAGTTATAAGATTTGGGTTACGACTATGTGTACCATCAAATCTTGATTCAAAGAAGGAGCTGTTGGATGATGCACATAACTTGAACTTCTCTATCCATCCAGGGGGAAAAAAATATATATCAAGATCTCTAAGATAACTATTGGTGGAACAATATGAATAAGGATATCACAAAATATATAAAAATGTGTCTTTTATATCAGCAAGTGAAGTATGGAAGGTAAAATCAAAGTGGATAATGCAACCATTACCCATACCTACATATAAATGGGAAAACATAACCATGGAATTTGTCACTAGTCATCCAAAGACATTAAGAAAAAATAATGCTATATGGGTTATGGTGGATCATCTTATAATGTCTTCTCACTTCATTGTAATCTGAGAGGACTTCTCACTTAATCAACTTTCAAGTATATATGTTAGAGAAGTGGAATAGCTTCATGGAACAACACTATCAATTATATCTAATCAAGATCCAATATTTACCTCCAAGTTTTATAAGAGTCTCCAACATTCTCTAAATACTGATTTGAATGCCAGAACAACTTATCACCCTCAAATGGATGGCCAATCTAAGAAGACTATCCAAGCACTAGAGGTCATGTTGAGAGCATGCTCAATGGACTTAAAAGGAGGATGGGAACAACATCTTCCTCTACATGAGTTCTCATACAATAATAGTTTCCACTAAAGAATCCAAATGGATCCCTATGAATCCCTTTATGAGAAGAGGTAGAGAACACCTGCATTCTAGGATGAAGTTAGTGAATGAAAACTCCTGGGTTCTAAAATGGTGGAAAAGGTTAAGACCATTCAGCAACACATTAGGGCTTCTCAGAGTTGATACAAGATCTATGCTAACAATCATCAATGATAATTAGAGTTTGAGGTTGAATATTAGGTATTTATATAAATATCTCCATGGAAGAATGTCATAAGATTTGGTAAGAATTAAAAGCATAGTCTAGGATACATTGGTCCCTTTTATATCCTTAATCACATTAGATAAGTAACCTATAAACTAGCACTCACACCTAATCTATCTCAAGCACACAATGTGTTACATGTATCCATCTTTAGGAAGTAAACACTAGACCCCTCACATGTACTGAATACAGAGGTTATACCCTTGGATAATGATCTATTATATGAGGATAAACCAGTGAATATGTTAGATTATAGATACAAAGTTCTATGAAATAAGACAATGCACCTTGTCAGAGTGCCATGGAGAAACTATAAGTTTAAAGAAGTGATTTGGGAACCATAGGGGGTGATGAAACATAATTACCCTTATCTTTTTTAGTGTGTGAAATTAAAATTTTGAGGGTGAAATTTATCAATGGTGTAATATTGTAATGACCCAAAATTTTATAAATAAAATTACCTTTGTGATTGAATTAAATTCCCTATTATGGTTATAGAAAATACAAGCACTTATTTGGTTTTATTATATCCTATCATATTTAAAATACCATTAATACTAATAATCATTTATAATATAGTCATTGAACAGTGATCATATGATTAATATAAATATTGGGTTTTGATAAATCTAATTAACACAGACAAAGGAAGTAATGGACTTGAACCGTAGGATCATACCCTATGAATCCCATTTATTAGATATTAAAAGGGAGATAAAATTACTTTGATTTTACCTTGAACAAGTCCAAGATAAGATAAAAACAACTAAATCATGATAGAAATTGTTTATGGGAGAAGTTCAAGCTCATCGAGATCACGACCCAAAACATATACTCCGAACCACCCTACGCACCTTACCCTTAGGAAATTTATGGGTGTAATAAAGGGATATGTATCAAGACCCTAATAAATATGAATCTATATATTTTATAGGATAATGGATATATTTTATTATTATTGTTGTTACTTTATAAATGGTTTTGATTTTGATACGATAAAACACAAATTGTATTTTTGGGTAATATGCAATTTTAATTAAGAAATTTATTTTGATGAATTAATAGATTTTTGAAATAAATAATATTTTAATAAAATATTATTATTAAATAATTATTATTAAATTTAAATGATAATATAATTTTTATTATGTTAAATGTAATTTTTATTGGGGTTCGAAAACTATTATTATAAAAAAACTATACATTTCACAATAAATATTGATTCTGTTTAAAAATTGAAAATTCTTATATTTATAAAATTACATTGATAAAACAAATATTTTTGTTGAAATAAACATATTGAAATTATCCAATGGTGAAATTTTTATAATTTTTTTGAGATAATGGAATTTTCGGGTAAAAAATAAATATGGTATAAATATATGATGTGTATTATGACATCATAATGACCAAAAAGTGATGTAATAAATGATATAAATGGAATAAAATACCAAATATATGTTTAAAAATTAAATTAATGTATTTTTGAGGTTATTTTATTAATTTTATAAATCATTTATCAATCCTCCAAAACCAATATTACATTTTAAGGGTTTAAAGTCATTTATTTAAGAACATGAATCACCTCCACATCACCAAGGGTAATATTTTAACGATTTAGGACCTTGGACTTATAAAATAATGAAGAAAAATCTTATTTGGAAGAAAAAATGGGATAAAAAACAGTATGGTTTGTTTTTTGATTATTTTATTGTATAGAGTCCAAAACCAAAGTTTGGTAAATAATAAATAACTCCCCTATATTTTCCTATATAAACCCACCCAAGATCAAATTTAACTTCAATAATTTTTTTTGTAGAATTTAATTAATCCTCCATCTCCTCTCTAGAGTACTCCTAAGGTTCCCAAAATCTCTCAAGAAGTTACTCCCAAACTTTTGGTATCACCCTCTCAAGGTAAGGGACCCCTCTCTCTCTTCTTCTCAATTCAAGAACCTTGTTTGTAATTAGCCTTTTGAACCTAAATTGGTTATGTTGTCATGAATTTATGAAGATAAATATACTTTAAAATTTATGTTATAAAAATGAGAGATAATTTTCCCCCTCTCATTATAGCATTTAGCTAAGCCGTTACTATGCCAAAATTTAGTAAGAGACCCTCTTATTCTTCTCTTTATTCATGCATCTTCTTCACTTTATGCCATTTTATTTCCAATTATTAATGTTGGTATATGTTTTTTACATATATATTACTTCATATTTTATTTAAAAATGATTATATACCCCTTAAACTCTCATTAAACTATTTTATGAACTTTTATGAACTACCGTTATGTTGTCGAAATTTTACTATGATTTTTCTATACCAAAACTTTTTATTGTGAATACAATTTCTATTTACACTCATGGGTATTAAACTAAATATAACTATAATAATTTTATTTAGGACTTCCATGTATTTATTCCATATGGATTTATTTTTTAATGAAACATGATGAAATATTTTCTTATGTTATATGATCTATGTGGCACACTTATGCATGTACATGATATGATTATGATGGGTGGGCCCATATGGAACTACAATGCATTGAGCAATGTTTTAGTCTCATGATACAACATTTATTATGAAAATTAGGTTATCCTAAGAACACTATGTTATGATGTATTGGTGGTTAACCTTGAATTATGTTTATGATGTCGTGTTTAAAGTTGTTTCCACATTCCCATGCCGCCTTTATGTTATCATTCTATATCATGACTCATTGTTCATGTTTATGATTATCACCCCTTTTATGTCCCATTAATATGAATATTTTATAACATGTAATACCTTCTTCATTTTATAGTTTTATTATTACCTTACTGGGATATATATCTCATCGCTTTCTTATGAATGTCCCCAGGTTATCCCATGTAGTTTTAAGAAGGATTGAATAACATGAGCATGTTTAGAAAGTTTTCAATAATAAAAATGTACCCCCTATTTTAAGTTGTTATGTAATGTACCTAATTCAAAAATAAAATATAATTATCAATCTTATGGGTTGTATTATATGTAAATTTATGTAATAAATCACGAGTTAATGTGTAATAAAAACAAGAGTTGTCATCATTGGTATCAGAGGAAGGTTTAGTTATTTTTGGGATTAGGATTAGAAAAATATAGTGAAATCTTTAAGGATAACACTAAACATAAGAGTACATCCCTAAATTTTTTTAAAGTATAGAGTAAGTGTTTTCAAAGAAAATACATCACTTTTTGGATACTACAAGTATATGTAGCTATGGAACAGAAGTACCTAGGTGTAACACTTGAAAACACCACATTGAGCTAGACTCGATCAGGAATTGGTGCAAAACAATGGGCCTTAATACACACCTAGTTTGAAACTCCTAGGGGTTATGATTTTGTAAATTCATAATCTCATTATGAACCATTATTAAAGGAATAAAAATTCCTATAAGAGTCTATGTTGGAAAATAGATCATGGATAACATAGATCAAAGCCTAAAAATTCATAAGTTAAGGAAATAAATGTCATTTATAAATTATCCTTTTATTGTTATCAGATTCCCATTTATGTGTTTAATAGTTTAAAATTACTCATCCCTAATTTTTCCTTTATTCTATCCAACGTACAAAAATAGGAGGAAACAAGTAAACAAAAAATATTAAGGGAAATATGATGACTGCCGAAACGAGATGCCCAACCAAATGGGAGCAAGAATCACAAAATTTTTAATGATAATCTCTTAGTTGGCTTAGGTTCTGAATAGAAACCAAAATTAAGAGGAATTCCAAAATCCCCTTAAGAAAGAAAAATCTAAAATTGAGACCTTTATATGATAAAGGCCTCCAAATTTCAATGGATTATCTGATCCCTTAATCAGGGAGAAATGGATCATCTCTATTGAGATGATATTTTCCATTATTTAATGTTCAGAGTAAAAGAAGGTTATATGATATGTTTATCATATTGAGGGATAAACTGAGTAGTGGTTCACATTGATTAAGAATATTTTCCTCACACTATACAACTTAAAATATAAAGGTACTTCTTTTACCTCAATAAAAAATATGATGAATCCATCAATGTGTGGGAGGAAAATATCATAATACTTTCATGATACACTTAAAATTTTTTCATTACCCCAAAATACAAAGTTGACCGCTTATTTAGTGAGATAAAACCAATCTATGAAAATCCCCGATGATCCTCGACTTTGATATCTATGAGGAAATTTTCTGGTGTGAGATCAAAGTTGAAATGGATATCATCGAATCTCAGGGGTCTCATGGGGATAAAAAGTGTAATGTAGAGTTTAATTATAGCAGTGTGATGGAGAAATATAATGGTGGTTAGAAATTTCAATATCTTACTTATCAAAAGTGTGGAGGGAAAAACTTTCCAAGCATGAGAAGATTATAATGGTTGTTTATAATTTGGAGGGAAAAAACTGATTAATGGTGGACATTGATCAAGAATACAAAGCCTGAGGAAGTGATTGAATCAACGGGGTGGAAGAAATTATAGATTTTTTTTGACAAATATTTTCCTCACACTCCCCAACTTAAAATTTAAAGTGATTTCCTTTCCCTCAAGAAAAAAGATGATGAATCCATTGGGTTGTGTGAGGAAAACTTCACAATACTTGAATGATATGCCTCTTACTTTATCATTATCCCAAAATGAAAAGTTGATTGATTCTTTGGTGGGATAATACTGAGTCTATGAAAATCCCTAGAAATTGAATAGTTTGATAGCTATGATTAAATTATCTGGTGTTCCCTAAAAGTTTAAATAGATATTGGTGAATATCAAGGGTCTCATGGGGATAAGAAGTTAAAAGTGGAGTTTAATTCTGGCGGTGCTATGGAGAAATATAATTGTGGTAATAAATTTCAACATCCCACTTGTCAAAAGTGTCGAAAGAAGCACCCTAAAAATTACTTAAAGGGGACAAGGAAATTATTTAAGTATGGAAAGGAAGATCACTTATCTAGTGATTTTCGACAGGAGAAACCCACCAATGTAATGGAAGAGAGGAATTATCCAGACTAACCTCAACCTATTATCCAATGCTTTAATTTCAAGGAACAATGACACTATGTGAACCAATGCTCTAAGCCAAGGGTGGTTGGAGATAATCAATGCCGACAACCTCCAAGGTAGAAAGGGTGAGTACACGCTATTATAACCACTAAGATAGATCTCAAAAAAAAAGTGGCGATAGGTATACTAGTTATTCATGCAAGAATACAAAACATAATTTTTGAATATGGATCTATTCATCCTTTCATATCACACAAGTTTAGTAGAACTATTCATAAAACCCCACAAAACATGGAAGTAGATCTATTAGTGAAAATGGAAAATGGCACAATTATTTCATCCCAAGTATATAAACCATACCCTATTAAAATTTGTGGGTTGAACTTTCCATTTAACCTTATGATACCCCCTTTAGTTGAATTTTATACAATTCTAGATATGGATTGGATTTACTTACATAGATCCAACATAAATTACTGTGAGAAAGAAATAACTCTCCATATTGTGAATCATCCTCTAATTTTGTACAAGTGTAAGGAGAATGATGAATATTCTTTAGCACCAACATATCAACCATGGATATTATTTCCCTATAAGAAAGAATATCTCACACAAATTATTGAGTCTATGTAAAATATTATCCTTGAAGATATGCCTATTTTTAGGGAGTACACTGAAGTATTTCTCAAAGAATTTCCTAGTATTCCTCCTACACAAGAGGTTGATTTTTAAATTGAGATTATAACTAGGGTTTTTATAATATCTAAGACTCAATATAGAATGTATTTTTTTGTAACTTTAGTAGTTTAGGAAACAACTACATGATAATCTAGATAAATTGTTCATACACCCAAGTGCTTCATCGTAGGGCACACTGATATTCTCCACTAAGAAGAAGGATGAGTGAATATTCCTTTACATTGATTATCATGAGATCAACAAGATCATGATAATGAAAAATTATCTTTTTACACAGATTTATGACTTGTTTGATTAGCTATGTGGAGACCAATACTTCTCCAAGGTGGATCTTTGGTCGGGGTATTATCTAGTATGGGTGAAGGAGGATATCCCCAAGATCACTTTCCATATAAGGTAAGGTCACTATGAGTTCACAGTAATGCCATTAGGACTCACTAATTCTCTCTAAATCTTCATTGACTTTATGAATAGTGTTTGTAGAGATTACCTTGAAATTTTTTTGGTACTCTTTATAGATGATATCCCAATATACTCCAAAATCAAGGAGGAGCATGAGGAGCATCTAAGAACTATGATAAGAACCTTATGAAAGGATAAGATTTATGAAAAGTACAGAAAATGTGAGTTCTGGTTGGAGGAAGTCTCATTTTGGGGTATATTATCACAAGTAGTGGGATATATTTGAATCCTTAAAATCCACAGGTAATTGAATAATGGATGAGGCTAAAATCTGCGATAGTTTTTATATTTTCCATGGATTACCTGGGTACTATCATCAATTTGTGAGAAATTTATCATGATTGAAAAAACCTCTAACCAAACTAACTTGTAAGGGAGTAAATTTTGTTTGGAATAATTAATGTTAAGAGTGACTCAAGGATTTGAAAAAGAGGATTATCATTGCATCTGTAATTATGCTACCCACAAGTGAGTAACTTTTCATAGTACACAATGATGATTTGAAGAAGGGATTGGGCTATGTACTAATGTCGAATGACAAAGTGATAGCCTATGGTTTAATTAAATTGAAAGCTCATGAAAAAAAACCACCCAACGCATGATCTGGAGTTAGCTAAAATAATCTTTACATTGAAAATATGGAATCATTATCTCTTTGGGGAGAAGTGTGAAATATATACGGATCATAATAGCCTAAAGTAAATATTCACACATAAAGAGTTGAATATGCACCAGTGAAGATGGTTAGAGTTGATTAAGTACTATGACTGCTCAATCCAATACCATATTAAGAAAGAAAATAAAGCGGATTATTATCTAAGTATAAAAGATTCAACAATTTTATCATTGATTAGAATTTAGAACCATCCAATCTTCTTAGACTTGAAAAGGATAGACATGAGAATCACAAAGAAAATATCATAATCAATCCTTTCACAAAATATTTCTCAACAATCCATTCTAGAGAAGATAAAGTATACTCAAAGAGACGATGTTAAAATTTAGAAGAAGGTGGAAGCTATAATAAAGGGGAATCCTTAGAGTTCAAAATTAACGAGTAAGGAGTTGTAATATTTGGGTCATGACTATGTGTACCATCAAATCCCGGGTCAAAGAAGGAGCTGTTGGATGATGAACATAACTCGACCTCCTCTATCCATCTAGGGGGCACAAATATGTATCAAGATCTCTAAAAGCACTATTGGTGGGACAATATGAAGAAAGATATAATATAATATACAACAAGGTATCTTATATGTCAGCAAGTGAAGAATGGAAGGAAAAATACAATTGGATACTGCAAACATTACCCATACCTACATAGAAATGAGAAAACGTAACCATGGACTTTGTAACTAGGCATCCAAAGACATAAAGAAAAAATAATGCTATATGGGTTGTTTTGGATCATCTGATAATTTCTTATCACTTCATTTTAATATGAGAGGACTTCTCACTCGATCAAATTTCAAGGATATACATTAGAGAAGTGGAAATGTTTCATGGAACACCACTATCAATTGTATCTAATCAAGATCCAAGATTTAACTTCAAGTTCTAGAAGAGTGTCCAACATTCTCTAAATATTGATTTGAATTCCAGAAAAACTTATCACCCTCAAATGGATGGCCAATATGAGGGGACTATCCAAGCACTAGAGGTTATTTTGAGAGCATTCTCAATGGACTTCAAAGGAGGATGGGAAAAACATCTTCCTCTAGCTAAGTTATTATAAAATAATAGTTTCCACTCAAGCATCCAAATGGATCCTTATGAATCTCTTTATGGTAAGAGGTGTAGAACACATGCATACTAGGATGAAGTTAATGAACGAAAACTCCCAGGTCTTGAAATGGTTGAGGAAATGGTGGAAAAGGTTAAGACCATTTAGCAACACATTAGGGATTATCAGAGTTTATAGAAGTGATATACTAATAATTTTCAATGATAATTAGAGTTTGAGGTTAGAGATTAGGTATTTCTCTACATATATCTATGGAATAATGTCATGATATTTGGGAAGAATGGAAATCTTAGTCCAAGATACATCGGTCCCTTTGAGATCCTTGATCACATCAGAGTGGTGGCCTATAAAGTAGCACTCCAACCTAACATATCTCAAATACATGATGTGCTATATGTATCCATATTGAGGAAGTACAAACCAGTCCCCTCACATGTACTGAATCCATAGGTGATACCCTTGGATAATTATTTTTCACATGAGTTTAACCAGTGAATATCTTAGATCGTAGAGACAAAGTTCTCTGAAATAAGACAATGCACTGGATCAAAGTGCCATAGAGAAACTAAAAGTTTGAATAAGCGATGTGGGAACCAAATGGTGTGATGACACATAATTACCCTCTTCTATTTTATTATGTGAAATGAAAAATTTTAGGGTGGAATCTATGAATTATGTAAGATTATAATGACCCAAACTTTTATAAATAAAAATACCTTTGTGATTGAATTAAATTCCCTATTATGGTTATAGAAAACACAAGAACATATTTGGTTTTATTATATCCTATCATATTTAAAATTCCATTAAGATTCATAATCATTGATAATATAGGCATTAAACAGTGATCATATGATTAATATAAATATAGTGTTTTGATAAATCCAATTGACATAGACAAAAGAAGTAATTGACTCGACCCATAGGTTCATACCCTACGAAGCCCATTTATTATAGCTTATAAGGGGGATAAAATCACTTGTATTTTACCTAGACCAAGTAAAAGCTAAGACACAACAACTAAATCATGATAGAAAATATTTATGGGAGAATTTCAAGCTCATCGAGATCACAACCCAAACCATATACGTCGAACCACCCCATGAAAATATCACAATTACCCACCTTACTCTTAGGGAATTTGCTGGTGTACTAAAGGGATATGTATCAAGACCCTAATAAATATGAATCTATATATTTTATAGGATAATGAATATATTTTATTCTTATATTTGTTACTTTATTAATGATTTTGATTTTGATACAATAAAACACAAATTGTACTTTTGGGTAATATGAAATTTTAATTAAGAAATTTATTTTGATGAATTAATTGATTTTTTAAATAAATAATATTTTAATAAAATATTATTATTAAATAATAATTATTAAATTTAAATTATAATATAATTTTTATGATGTTAAATTTAATTTTTATAGGGGTTCAAAAACTATTATTGTCAAAAAACCTGACATTTCTCAATAAATATAGATTGTGTTTTAAAAGTAAAAAATATTATATTTAGAAAATTAATTTGATAAAATAAATATTTTTTTTTGTAATAAGCATGTTTAAATTATCCAATGGTTATGTTTTCATAATTTTTTGAGATAATGGAATTTTTGGGTAAAAATTAAATGCGATATAAATATACTATGTGTATTATGACATCATAATGACCAAAAAGTGATGTAATAAATTCTGTAAATGGAATCCAAAACCAAATATATGTTTAAAATTTAAATCAATTTGTTTTATAGGTTATTTTATTAATTTTATAAAGTATTTATGAATCCTCCAAAACCTATATTATATTTTAAGGGTTTAAGGTCATTTCTTTAAGAACATGACTAATCTCTACATCACAAAGGGTAATATTTTAATGATTTAGGACGTTGGAATTATAAAATAATGAAAAAACTAATATTTGGTAGAAACTATGGGAAAAAACCACAGTAGGGTCTGTGTTTTGATTATTTTATTGTATAGAGTCCAAAACCAAAGTTTGGGAAATAATAAAGGGCCCCCTCTCTTTTCCTATATAAACCCACCAAATATCCCATTTAAATTCACTAAAAAACTTTTGATCATATACTTACTCTTACCTATCCTCTCTAGAGTCCTCATATTGTTCCCAAAATCTCTCAATAAGCTGCTCCCAAGCTCTTGGAATCACCCTCTCAATGTAAGGGACCTCTCTCTCTTCTTTTCAATTCAAGAACCTTCTTTGTAATTAGCATTTTGAATCTCAATTAGTTATGTTGTCATGAATTTATTAAGATCCATATAATTTAAATATGATTTTATAACAATGATAGATAATTTAACCCCTCTCATTATAGCATTTAGCTAAGCCGTTACTATGCCAAAATTTAGTAAGAGACCCTCTCCTTCTTCTATTTAATCAAGTATCTTCTTAATTTTATACCCTTTTATTTTCAATTATTAATGTTGGGATATGTTTTTACACATATAAATTAATGAATATTTTATTTTAAAATTATTATATACCCCTTAAACTCTCATTAAACTATTTTATGAACTTTTATGAACTGCTGTTATGCTGCCAAAATTTCACAGTAATTTTTCTATACCAAAACTTTTTATTGTGAATACGATTTCTTTTTCCACTCATGGGTATTCAAATAGATATAAATATACTGATTTTATTGATTAATTACATGTATTTATTCCACATACCTTGATTTTTGAATTAAATTTGATGAAATATTTTCTTATGTTATATGATCTATGTGGCACATTTATGCATGTACATGATATGATTATGATGGGTGGGCCCAGATAGCACTCCAATGCATTGGGTAATGTTTTAGTCTCATGATACAACATATATTGTGCACATGAGTTTATAATAAGAATATTATGTTATGATGTATTGGTGTTTAACCTTGACTTATGTTTATTATGTTGTGTTTAATGTTATTTCCACATTCCTATGTTGCCTTTATGTTATCATTCTATATCATGCCTCATTGTTAATGTTTATGATTATCACCCCTTTTATGTACCATTGATATGAATATTGTATTACATATAATACCTTCTTCATGTTATGATTTTATTATTCCCTTACTGGGATTTACTTCTCACCCCTTTCTTATGTATGTCCCCAAGTTATCCCATGCAGTTTTAAGAACGATTGAATAATATGAGCATGTTTAGAAAGTTTTCAATAATATCAATATACCCCTATTTTAAGTTGTTATGTAATGTAACTAATTCCCAAATACAATATACTTCTCAATCTTATGGGTTTTATTATATGTACCTTTATGTAATAAATCATGAGTTAATGTGTAATAAAAACAAGGGTTTTCATAGTTGGTATCAGAGGAAGGTTTAGTTATTTTTGAGATTAGGATTAAAAAATATAGTGAAATACTTAGGGATAATACTAAACATAAGAATACATCCCTAAATTTTGTTAAATTATATAGTAAGTGTTTTACAAGAAAATACATCACTGTTTGGATACTACAAGTGGATGTGGCTATGTATAGAAGTACCTAGGTGTAACACTCGAAAACACCACATTAAGCTAGACTTAATCAACAACTAGTGAAAAACAATGGGCCTTAGTACACACCTAGTTTTAAACTCCTGAGGGTTATTCTTTTTTAAATTCATAATCTCATTATGAACCATTATTAAAGGAATAAAAATTCCCATAAGAGTCTATGTTAGCAAATAGATCATGGATAACATAGATTGAAGCCTAGAAATTCATAAGTTAAGGAAATACATGTCATTTATAAATTATACTTTTAATGTTATTAGATTCCCATTTATGTGTTTAATATTTGAAAATTAATCATCCCTAATTTCCCCTTTATTCTAGCTAATGGATAGAAATTGTAGGAATCAAGTAAACAAAAAATATGAAGGTAAATGTGATGACTGCCCAAACGAGATGCCCAACCCGATGAGAGTAAGAATTGTGAAATTTTTTATGATACTCTCTTAGTTGACTCGGGTTCTGAACAGAAAACTAAATCAGGAGGAATTCCCAAATCTCCCTAAGAAATAACAAGCTAAAATTGATACCTTTATATGACAAGGGCCTCCAAATTTCAATGTATTATATGATCCATTAATTAGGGAGCAATGGATCAACTCCATTGATAAGATCTTCCCTATCATTAAATGTTCCAAAAAGAAGAAGGTTATACTATCTATTTATCATATTCAGGGAGAAGCTGATTAGTGGTGAACATTGATTAAGAATATAAAGCCCATGGAAGAGATAAAAGCGATGGGGTGGAAGGAATTATATAATTTTTTTAGATAAATATTTTCCTCACACTCAATGAATTAAAATGGAAAGGGATTTCCTTACCCTCAAGAAAAAATATGATGAATCCATCAAGGCATATAAGGAAAAATTTATAAGACTTTCATGATATGCCTCCAAATTTTCATTACCCACAAATACAAAGTTGAACACTTCTTTAGTGGGATAAAACCAAGTCTATTAAAAGCTCACATGATCCTAGAATTTGATAGCTATGAGGAAATTATCTGGTGTGACCTCAAAGTTGAAATTGAGATTAGCGAATTTAGAGGGTCTCATGGGGATAATAAGTGTAAAGTAGAGTTTAATTTTGTAAATGAGATAGAGAAATATAACGGTGGTAAGAAATTTCAACATCCCACTTGTCAAAAGTGTGGAAAGAAGAACCCCAGAATTTGCCTAAAGGGGATGAGGAAATAATTTAGGTGTAAAAATGAAGGGAACCTAGCTAGTGATTTTCCATGGGATAAACCCACCAATGTAATGGAATAGATTAATTATCAACCCTACCCTCAGCCTATTGTCCAATGTTTCAATTTCAAAGAATACATATACTATGAAAACTAATGCACTAAGCCAAGGGTGGTCAGAGACAATAAACAACAGAAAAATCCAAGGTATCAAGGGAGATAATATGCCATTACAACCACTGAGGTGGATCTCGACAATGAAGTGGAGATAGGTACACTAGTTATTCATTCAATAATAGTGAACATACTTTTTGATTCAGGTTCTATGCATTCCTTTATATCACTCAAGTTTAGTATAAATATTCAAAAACCCCCAAAAATCGTGGAAGTAGAGCTGTTAATGAAAATGGAAATAGGTAAATTATTGTATCCCAAGTATATAACTCCTCCCCTATCAAAATTTGTGGAAAAAAATTCTTATAGAACCTTGTGATACTCCCTTTTAGTGGAATTTGATTCAATTATAGATATGGATTGAATTTCTTTACATAGATCCAATATAAATTACCATGTGAAGGAAATGACTATCTGCATCACGAATCATCCTCTAATTCTATACACATTCAATAAGTAGGATGAATCTTCTTTAACACCAACATCTCAAACATGGATATTATTTTCCTATTAGAACGTGTATCTAGATCAAATGATTGAGTCTAAGGAAAATATCATCCTTGAATACATTCCCATTTTTATGGAATACACTAAAGTGTTTTTGGAAGAATTATCTGGTCTTACTCCTAGACGAGAGGTTGAATTTTTAATTGAGATTATAACTAGGGATTTTCCAATATACAAGACTTTGTATGGAATGAATGTTGTGGAACTTAAGGAGCTGAGGAAACAACTACAAGAGAATCTAGATAAAGGGTTCATATTCCCAAGTGCTTCACCGTGGGGTGAACCAGTAATCTTCTTCAAGAAGAAGTATGGGTCAATGTGCCATTGCATTAATTATCATGAGTTCAACAAGATCATGATAAAGAACAATTATCCTATGTTACAAATTGATGTCTTGTTTGATCAACTATGTGGAGTCTAATACTTCTCTAATGTGGATCTTCATTCAGGGTATTATCAAGTAAGGTTAAATAAGGAGGATATCACCAAGACTACTTTACATACAATGTATGAGCACTAAAAGTTCATAGTAATTCCATTCAGACTCACTAATGCTCCAGAAATATTCATGGACTTGATGAACATAGTCTTTATAGATTACCTCAACAAATTTTTGGTTCTCTTTATATACGATATTCAAATATACACTAAAATAAAAAAGAAGCATGAGGATCATTTGATCACTATGATAAGAACCTTATGAAAGGAGAAACTTTATGCAAAGTACAAAAAATGTGAGTTTTGGGTGAAGGAATTATCATTCTTGGGGAATATTATCAAAAGTAATGAGATATATATGGACCCTTCAAAGACAATGATAATTAAAGGGTGTCTGAGGCCAAAATCTATGATAGAAATCAATAGTTTCCTTAGATTATCTGAGTACTATCATCGGTTTGTGATAAATTTATCATAATTTTTAAACCCTCTAAGCAAGATAACTCATAAGGGAGTCATTTTTTTGAAATAATGAATGTGAAGAGAAATTCAAGTAGTTGAAAAAGAGGATTATCACTATATCTATACTTACGCTACCCATAAGTGTGTAAATTTTCATGGTATATAGTGATACTTCAAAGATGGGATTGGTATATGTACAAATTCATAATGAAAACGTGATAGACTATGCCTTAAGGTAATTGAAAGTTCATGTACATAACGACCCAACACATGATCTGGAGTTGGCTGTAGTAATATTCACATTGAAAATATTGTGTCATTATATCTTTGGGAAGAAATGTAAAATATATACAAATCATATGAGCCTAAAGTATATATTCACACATAAAGAGATGAATATCCACCAGTGAAGATGGATAGAGCCGATTAAGGACTATGACTTCTAAATCCAATACCATCATAGGAAAGTAAATAAAGTGAAAGATGCTATAAGTAGAAAGGATCTGGAAATTTTATCATTGATGAGAATTGAGAAGGATCTGATCATCTTATACTTGAAAAGGATAGAAACGATAATCATAAAGGAAAAAAACATCATTAATTCTTTCACAAATGATTGCTTAACTATCCATTATAGAGAATATAAAGGATTCTCAAAGAGATGATGTAGAAATTAAGAATAAGGTGGAAGCTATAAAAGGAAAATTCTCAGATTTTAAAATTAATGAGGAAAGATTTTTAATATTTGGGGCATGACTATGTGTACCATACAATACTGAGTTAAGGAAGGCATTGTTGGATGATGCACATAGCTCAACCTTCTCCATCCATCTAGGGGACACAAATATGTATTGAGATATTTGAGATCACTATTTATTGGACAATATAAAGAAGTAGATCATGGAATATACATAAAAGTGTCTTGTTTGTTATCAATTGAAGGTTTAAAGACAAAAATCCAAGGGGATGATGCAACCATTACCCATACCTACATAGAAATGGGAAAACATAACCATGGAATTTTTCACTAGTCTTCCAAATACATTAAGAGGAAATAATGATATATTGGTTGTGGTGGATCTTCTTACAAAGTCATATCACTTCATTTCAATATGATAGGACTTCTCACTCGATCAAATTATAAGGATATACATTAGAGAAGCAGTGAGGATTCATGAAACACCACTATCAATTATATCTGATCAAGATCCAAGATTTACCTCCAAGTTTTAGAAGAGTCTCCAACACGCTCTAACTAATGAGATGAAATTCAATACGACTTATCACCCTCAAACATATGTCCAATATGAGTGGACTATCCAGACACTCGAAGGCATGTTGAGAGTATTCTCAATGGACATCAAAGAAGGATGAGATCAACATCTTCCTCTAGTTGAGTTATCATGAAATAATATTTTCCACTTAATCATATAAATGGATCCCTATGAATCCCTTTATAGGAAGAGGTGTATAAAACCTTCATGCTGGGATAAAGTTGGTAAACACACACTTTTGGGTCCTGAAATAGTTTAGGAAATAGTGGAAAATGTCAAAACCATTTAGAATCACATCAGGGATGCTCAGATTCAATAAAAGATCTATGATGACAATAATCAATGAGACCTAGAGTTTGAGGTTAAAGATTAGTTATTCCACTGTATATCTCCATAGAATAAAGTCATGAAATTTGGGATGAAGGGATAGCTTAGTCCAAGATACATCAGTCCCTTTGAGATCTTTGATCGCATCAGAGCGGTGGCCTATCAAATAGTACTCCCACCAAACCTATCTCAAGTACATGATGTATTCTATTTTTCCCTCATGAGGAAGTACATACCATACCCCTCACATGTGCTGAATTCATAGGTGGTAACATTAGAGAATGATCTCTCATACAAGGAGTATCCAGTGAAGATCTTAGATCATAGTGACAAAGTTCTACTAAATAAGACAATATACCTAGTAAAAGGGATATAGAGAAACTACAATTTTAAAGAAGCGATGTGGGAATCATAAGAGGTGATGAAACAAAATTAACCTCATCTTTTTTAGCATGTGAAATGAAAACTTTGAGGGTGAAATTTCTGAATGGGGGAAGATTATAATGACTTGAACTTTTATAAATAAAATTCCCTCTATGATTGAATTAAATTCCCTATTATGGTTATATAAAACACATTAAATTATTTGATTTTATTATATACTATAATATTTAAAATATAGTTAATAATCATAATCATTGATAATATAACTGCTGAACAGTGATCATATGATTAGTATAAATATAGGGTTCTGATAAATCCAATTGAAACAGAAAAAATAAGTGATGGCCTTGACTAGTAGGATCATACCCTATGAAGCTCATTTATCAAAGTTTATAAGGGAGATAACATCACTAGTCTTTTAACTTGACTAATCCCAAGTTTAGGTCCAACAACTAAAGAACGAGTGAAACTGTTTATGGGAGAAGTTTAAGATCATTGAGATAATGTCCCAAACCATGTATATTGATCAACCCCATGAAAATATCACCATCACACACCTTAACCTTAAAGGAATTTTCTGGTGTAATAAAGGGATATGTATAAAGACCCTAATAAATATTAATATGTATATTTTATAGTATAATGAATATATTTTATTCTTATTATTGTTACTTTATAAATGATTTTTATTTTGATACAATAAAACACAAAACATTGACCTTCTTTAGTATGAATCTCATGTGGGAGCCGCCGACCATGGGCGAACATGGAAGAAACCCTAGTCTCACTGAAAAAATGGGGATCCATGACACAAGGTCCTTCATGGATGTTGTTGCAGGTCATGTTCATCATGCTGAAGCAAAGACCTCCAAGTGCATTGACCCCATAAAATACCATCATCGAGGTTTATCAGTGATTTCATTCTCAAAGGAAGAGGTGAATCTTCTCTCTGTAGATCTTTTTTTACTATGGTTGGTAAATTTACAAAATTTCAAACCTCTTTAGTATTTCTTTGCAAAACCCTGGATAGTATAGGATTCAAAAATTTCCATATTATATTATTGAACTCTTTGCATGTTCTTTTTTAGTTTTCTTCCGAGAATGATTACTATAGACTTTGGACTAGTGGTTCATGGTCTTTTGGGGGTTCTTACATGAAAGTTTTTAAATGTTTTCCAAATTTCAATGTTGATGTTTAACCCCCTATCATTCCTATCTAGCTTGGATTTCTGGTATTGCCTTTGCATCTTTTGAATCAAAATGATTTATTTTCCATTTCTGGACTCTTCGATCATCCTCCCAAGATTGATGATGATACTTTAAACCTATCACAACCCTCAGTTGCTAAGATATGCATTGAAATTGACATTTCTCAAGTTTTGTCGTTGCGGTTTTGGATTCAAAATGGGGATAATGGGTTTATACAAAATGTGGTCTTTGAAAATGTTCTAGCCTTTTATAAAAAATTCCTAAGAATTGGTCATACTATAATTGGATGTGAGATTAAAAGGAACCCCCATTTCCCCTAACCCACTTCAAGTCAATTTGTGTAGAAAAGTATGCTCCAAAAGTGACCCCTACTACCGAGGTAGATATTCCTAATGATAACACTAACATTTTGAGCTCCAAGGATGCTTTAAATACTCAATCTTACAACATCTGTAATGATGAGTTTTTTCACAGCCCCATGACCTATAATGATAAAAAAGAAATGACTCCCATCCCTAAAGATCATGGGGAGAAAGTGGCCATGCAATCAGATTATGATGAATATTTACAAGAAGACCTTGACAACTCCTGTCAAATATAGGAGGTACTTTTAAATTAGAGAGGTAGAAAAGGAAAAAAACAAATGATTGAACCTGATGTCTTCATCACTACGAGTTCCAGAAAAACTCATAAATGTAGAGACAATGCTAATATATATATGTCAATTGTCATGCATACGTTAGCTGCCAAGATGAATGAAAAAAATGATTTACCCCCACAACCCATCCCTATTAAAAATTTGCCCGAATCCTCAGATTCATCTGACTATTCTAACTCAGAAGCTTCCTCAAGTGATGATAATGAAAATGATACAACTTATAAGTATGCTTATCAGATAGAGGAGAAATTATACTTCCCAAAGGATCTTGATTCTTGGATGGAGGAGAATTAAAAAACTACCTTTAGAAAATATAAAAATGGTGACATGACTACTGATATTTATCTTGATATCAGAAAAAGGATTTTTATTAAAGTTTTTGAGGAATTTAAGAAGGACCCAAAATTCAACTTCAAAGATATTCCTTGGAAATTAGTTATAGATTATGGTTTTCTTAAACTCTATTGGGACCTCTCTCCATCATTTTTGCAGAATTATTTTTCTCCAACAAGATATAATCTTGGATTTCTTCTTAGGTGTTTGGTGTTGTTGTTGTTTTATTCAGACGCATCTGGAATCCAAGAATCTTTATTTTCATGTGGTTGGTTTACCTCAATTTCCTATTGGTACTATTTTTCAATGGGTTTTTGGATCATTATTATGTTTTCTTGGAGTTTTTACCCTCATGAAGAAGGCAGGCTTGAGGCATGTTTTTGGGATACCTTCTCTTAAAGTGGATCTGATGTGTATCTACTGGACTTCACCTGGGAAAATTGATTTATCTTTCTACACTCAGTTTTATTTTCTACCCATAATATCTTGGCTGGTGGTTGATTCTTTTCTATGTTTTGGTTTTCTTTGAATTTTGTTGATGTAGAGGCAACTTTATCTTACTTAGTGGCCTTCTGGTTCTTTAGTATGTTCTTCAGCCTGCTGGTTTCTTGTTTGGAACATACTTTCTAGACTTGGGGTGAGTTGATGTAGTTTCTTTTTGCTGGTGACTTCTTCTATTCAGCATCATATATTCTACTTTTTTGGGTGTTTCTTCCCTAGGTGACATGTATTGGGTAACAATTTTACTTCCCTCCATGGAAGAAGTCTTTGACAGATCGGTGACAGGATGTCTTGGACAAGTCTCATGCAATCTAAGATTTTGTTTATTTTTCGTGGAAATATCAGATTGTATTCCCCTCACTCCCCTATTGGTTTAATATATTTACACCTCATGTTTGTATTTTAATACTTACTTTTAATAAATTCTTTTGGGGCATGAATTGGGTGACCAATTCATGTCACCAATTTTCTAAAAAAAACTGTATTTTTGGGTAATATGAGATTTCAATTAAGACATTTATTTTGATGAATTAATGGTTTTTTGAAATAAATAATATTTTAATAAAATATTATTATAAAATAATTTTTATTAAATATAAATGATAATATATTTTTTATGATTTCAAAGGTAATTTTTATAAGGGTTCGAAAACTGTTATTGTCAAAAAACCCAAAATTTCTTAATAAATGTCGATTCTTTTTTAAAAGTGAAAATTCATATATTTATAAAATTATTTTTATAAATTAACTATTATTTTTGGAATCATCACAACAAAATTATCCAATGGTTAATTTTTCATAATTTTTCGAGATAGTGAAATTTTTGGGTAAAAATTAAATATGATATAAATATATGGTATATATTATGAAATCATAATGACCTAAAAGTGATGAAATAAATGATATAAAAGGTATAAAAGACTAAATATATGTTTTTTCCTTTAAATTAATGTTCTTTTTATGTTATTTTATTGGTTTTATAAAGTCTTTATGAATCCTCCAAAACCTATCTTATATTTTAAGGTTTTAAAATCATTTATTAAGAACATGACTCACCTCAACATCACCAAGGGTAATATTTTAATGAGTTCATACCTTGTAATTATAAAATAATTAAAACCACTCCTCTTTGGTAGAAAACATGGGAAAAAACCATGGTAAGGTTTTTGGTCTTGATTACTTTATTGTATAGAGTCCAAAACCTAATTTTGGAAAATAATAAAGAACTCCCCTCTATTTTCCTATATAAAACCACCCAATATCCCATTAATATTCACTCAAAAACCTTTTATAAAATTATTACTCTTATATTTATTATCTATAGTTCTCTCTTGGTGCCCCCAATCTCTCAAGAAGCTCATCCAAATCTTTTAGACTCACCCTCTCATGGTAAGTGACATCTCTCTCTTCTTTTCAATTCAACCACCTTCTTTGCAATTAGCCTTTTGAATATCAACTGGTTATGTTTTAATGAATTTATTAAGACCCCTTTAATATCCAATTTATTTCATAATAATGATATTTCATTTATCCCCTCACATTATATCATTTACCTAATCTGTTACTACGCTGAAATTTAGTAAGGGATCTTCTCCTTCTCCTCTTTATTCAAGCATCTTCTTCATTTTATGCCCTTTAATTTTCAATTAATAATTTTGAGATACGT
The DNA here is from genome assembly GCA_963277665.1 of Viscum album. Taxonomy (NCBI): domain Eukaryota; kingdom Viridiplantae; phylum Streptophyta; class Magnoliopsida; order Santalales; family Viscaceae; genus Viscum; species Viscum album. The sequence continues at coordinate 730,456,490 of OY728132.1, read as the reverse complement.
TTTTACACATCCCTATTACTTCCAATTTTATTTCCAAATGATTATATACCCATTTATCTCTCATTAAACCATTTTATGAACCATTATGAATTGTCGTTGTGTTGCCAAAATTTTTCTATGATTTTTCATGCCAAACCTTTTTATTGTGAATACCATCTCTATTTCCACTAAAGGGTATTCAATTAGAAATACATATACTTATTTTATTGATTAATTAAATTTATTTACCCTAAAATACTTGAAAAATGGAATTAAATGTGATGAAATATGTTCTTATTTTATATGATATATGTGGCACACTTATGCATGTACGTGATTTGATTATGATGGGTGTGCCCAGATAGTGCTCCAATGAATTGAGTAATGTTTTAGTCTCATGAGATTCTATGTATGTTTATTGGGATTTTATACTAGTAACATTATGTTATGATTCCTTGGTGGTTATCCTTGAGTTATTTTTATGATTTCATGTTTAAATTTGTTGCCACATTCCTATGTTGCATTTATATTATCATGCTATATCGTGCCTCATTGTTCATGTTTATAATTATAACCCCATTTATGTCCCATTTATATTACTATTTTATAACATATAATACCTTCTTCATGTTATTATTTTCTTATTAGCTTACTGAGCTTTATATCTTACCCCTTTCTTATGTATTTCTCCAGGTTATCCCATGCAGTTTTAAGAACGATGGAATAATATGAGCATGTTAAGAAAGTTTTCAATAATGTAGATGTACCCACTATTTTAAGTTTTTATGTAATGAACCTAATTACCAAAGATACTATAATTCTTGATCTTTTGGGTTGTATTATTTGTACCGTTATATAATAAATCACAAGTTAATGTGTAATAAAAACAAGGGTTGTCATAGTTCATGAACCCCCTATAATTTCTTAAATTAGAGGGGGTTGTAAAACCACACTATTTTATTAAAAAAATCCATATTATATATATAGTGACTCTAAAAAACAAATGAATATATATATAACCTCTAAAATCCAAATGAATATATAGCATTGCTAATTATTAAATTAGCATTAGTTTTGATATAACTGCATCTAAAATCCAACCAAATACTAAAAAAATAAAAAAAATAGGGTGTTGTGAACCCCCTCTAAATTTTATTATTAGTATTATTTGTGCATAACTCCCTTCAATTTATATAGAAAATATATTTATAGGGGGTTTTGCATTACCTTCTCTAAAAAATGGTTGCTAATCTGATATTTTTTTGTAGTGAACATATATGGTGGGGATCCACCATCATGCTGGTTCCTTAACAATGATGAAGTTGTTCATGTACATGGTTTCATCTAGGCTCATACAAGCATACATGAGGAGATGATTAGAGAATTACATGTTTCTAAATGGGTGTTACATTATGGGATGACAAATATTTATTATGATCTCTAGGAAATACTGGTGTCTAGGGATAGAGAAGAACATAACAGGCTTCATGGAAATATGCTTCACCTATCAGTAGGTGAAGACCAAGTATCAATGGTCTGAAGGGTTTTTATATCCTTTTCCCATTATAAAATATAAGGGGGGTGATATCACCATGGACTTCATGACAAGATTACCTAGAAAACCTTGAAAAAATGACGTAGTGTGGATGATCATGGATTGACTGACGAAGGTATCCCACTTCTTGCCTATCACAGATACCTTCACCATCGATAATCTTAGTAATATATATATATATATATATATAATATGTATATGATATTTATTTTATTTATGTAGTGTTTCATGGTGTATTTTTTTTGGATCAAAACCATATTTTACATCATGGTTTTGGAAGGGTCTCTAGAAGGCATTGGGATTGTAGGTTTTTCAGAGTACAACCTACCATCCATAGATTGAGGGACAATCTGAGTGGACTATTCAGATTCTGGGGGATATGTTGTGAACCCATGTTCTAGACTTTGAAAGTTTTTGGGAGAACCATATAATACCCATGGAGTTCAATTATAATAATAGATTCTAGGAATCGTTCCAAATAGTTCATTTTGAGGCTTTATATGGAAGTTCATTTTGTTGACTTTGTGTTGGTTAGTGGCGGTCGAGTCGGTGCTTGTTGGAACTAGTCTCATGCATGAGAAATTTGAGTAGGTTTAGTTGATCCGGAATTAGCTAGAAACCACACAGAGCAGGTATAAATCATATACTGGCCATCAAATACAACCTATGGACTTTGAGGTTGGTCAATGAGTATTTTTACTGGTGTCACCTAGGTTGGAGAAATGTCATATCTAGAAGTAGGGGATGCTAGGACCCCAGTTCATTAGTCCATTTGAGATGGTAGAGAGAATCTATCTAGTGTAATACCGATTAACTCTTCCATAGTGATATAATTTCATACATGACATGTTTCATGTGTCACAAATTTAGATATATCACCCAATCCTTCTCATGTGATAGATATTGATAATGTTGAGGTTGATGTGGATGTGTCCTTTAAGGATAATCTGACATGTATCATAGAATGTAGTGAGAAGAATCTCTAAGGAAAGACTGTTCCTTTATAATGAGTGAAGTGGAAACATTGGCATGTTCTGGAGGAGGCCTGGGAGAGGGATTTAGATATATGGTCATAGTGGCCTGAGTTGTTCCCTGATAACCCTTAGTGATGCATGAGAGCACAACTCAAGGACAAGATGTTATATGGTGGGGAGGTTGTAAGATCCCACCCTTTTACCTAGTTACTTTCTCTCCATAAGTTTTGTTGATCCATTTTAAATTTCAAATAAATATTGTTCTTATCTTAAAAACTTGTTTTGGTAGTGCTCAGGGCCTCGGAGGTGGCTAGCTACCAAGTGCAAGAGATGGAATGCAGTAAGGGCCACCGACCAGCCGGTGGACACACAGTAGCTTGGGTTTCCTACAGGAAGCCCACTGAACGGTCGGTGGGAACCATTGGCTGGCCTATGGAGTTCCTAGCCATGAAACAATTGCGTCTAACACTAATGTATAGCCAATGGTAGCCATTGACTAGCTGTTAGTTTCGGGCTGGGCTAGAATTATGAGGGGAAAAATCATATTTCTACCCTTGAAACCCCTATTTAAGTTATAATTAACCCTCCTTCAACCCTTATTCATATTTTATGATTTTAAGTGTTCTCTAAGGTTTCTTTGGCTTTTATAACACAAATCTTTGACTCCTTGAGGCATTCTTCGATTTGGATGACTTGGATCAATGAGTTTTGCTCTATTTTGGTGAAATCCTCCTATTTTACTCTTATATATTCTTCTTCTAGCCTTGATATAATGGATCTACCAATATACATAGGGAATTGAGGTGTTGAAAAAAAATATTAATGCTTGATCTTGGGTTTCATTGATGTTTGATTGAGGTAGGCAGTCTAAAAAAACTCCCTAAGGCCTGATTTGTTTCTCTAGTATGTGAAACTTGTACAATCTCACCAACATTCCATGTGGGTGACCAATTTTAGTTATAATTCTCTTATAAGGATTTAAATATTATGCTTATACCTTTCATGGATATCATTGGGTATGATGGAGATTGATACCAGGAATTGTGGCCACCTGATAGCTATGACTACCCTTGATGTTGGATTAGAACCTGGAAATTATAACCCTATAATTGTTTAACCAAATTAGGGAATTAGTTATAGAATTTTGCTTAACTCATAAATTGATAATTTACTTAGATCACATGTATTTTAATTAGGTAATTGTTATGGAATTGGAAAAGGGAATAACAGGTTGATGATATAATGACATAATTATTTATGAATGAAAAATGGGGTTTATTTGGAATGAGATTCAAAATTTTCAAACTTGTTATGTGAATTGGTAACTTTGCATGAAAATGTTCATGAAACGTAACTATAATTGTAAATATAATTGGTATTTTACATGGATTAAACAATATGGATTAACCAATATGGATTATGTTAGTATGTTTGGCATGTATGGTGATTTTATATTCTATGGATATTTCTTTGTTCCTGAGGGTGAGATGCACACTAGCTTGATGCCTAAGGGAAAGATTCATGTTAGTGTGATGCCCAAGGGAGGTATGAATGGATATATAGTTCTTGATGGATATATTCATGGTTTCTTGATGCCAGTGAGTGAAGCTCTGGGTTACTTGATGCCCGAGGGTGAGGTGTATAGTGTATGTGATGCCTAAGGGTGAAATTCATTATTCCATGGTGTGTGAGGTCATGATGTTAGTTATATGTGATGCCTAAGGGTGAGAATAAATGAAGTAAATGGGATTTATTTTTTGTTATTTTTACTAGAGTGAAAGAATATACACTTACAGAATCATATCGATGTAGGTTAAAGCTGAACTTGGGTGTCATATTAGAGCTCAAGGGTTGGTGAGTTTAATTTTATGCCCTACATTAATTTATGAACTAATTCCATGTTATCATACTATTTCATGCACTGTTTCTCAAACTAGATTTGTTTAGACATCATTGGTGGTGGCCTGATGAGTTTTACTCACACCATGTTCAAGATGTTGTTTGGTAACTAGGAAGAATTTATGGATATAATAATGTAAAATGGTAAGGGCCCATGTGTTTGATTGTTTATTTCTTTCTTACTAGGATTGAATCTGTAACGCCCTGAGATTTTAAAATAAAAAAATTATGTTCGATAACATAAAATTCAGGAAACACTGAGCCTAGATGAGAATATAACACCCATAGAATTTACAATATATTTATTTTTAAATAAATTTAATCTCTTCGATGGCTTTTGATACACTCAAATCCAATATTTTTATGTTTGATAGCGTATTCAACACACAACACTAATCTTAAATGACCCACGATATATATAACCATTATAACCTAGCCGTTAAATTGGTGGGAATGAATAATATTAAATGATTTATGAAATATATATATATATATATATAAATTTCATACTCAATATAAATTATTGAGTAAATAATCAATCAATTTTTACTAAAGTGATTTTATTCTTCAAAAATATGTTTTCTTCAAAAATGATTTTTATTGCTTTTCTTGAAAAAAATATTATAATATTTTTTTGTAACTTTTATAAAATTTATTTGATAAAATTAAATTCATTTTTTTAATCATAATATCAAAATTTAATTTGGGGAAAATTTTTAGATTTTTCAGAAAATATTGATTTTCCAGTGAATAGTGAAAAATACCAATTTTTGTAAAAATGTCATTTCTTTTCAATAAATCAAATAATTTAAAAGTAACGTTATGTTTTGAATATGATTTAAAGTAACATGATTATTATATATTCATATTTAATCCACTTAATTAAATTTTAATCATCTTTATATTGGATTTTATTATAAGTTTGTTTTTGGTCTTAAAAACAGGGTTTTCATAAAACTGTTTTAAAATGAATAATGTTTCTCCTTTTTTATTAATTAAAATATTAACCAATGAGGAATTTTTTAAATTAAAATTTTATATTATAAATCACTAAATATTAATTTTAATTCATAAAATGATAATTATTAGTCATAGAGTTAATATACAATCATATTTTGCATGAAACACTTCTTAAAAACCCTCTTTCTCGCCACGTTAGTGGGATTAATTTTAAATTAAATTTGTCCACTTTAGTAAATTAAATTAAAACAAATGATTAAATATTTTTAATCATAATTATTTATAATTTATAATTTATAATAAGGTAAACTTAATTTTTGACCAAAATGAAGAGTGAAAATAGTAAAAATTAATTACTATGGTGATGGTAAAAAATGATTTACCGGGGGGTTAAACTAAGAAGATAAGGGTTAAAAATGACCAAAAAACTTTTAAAACACCCATTTTATGGAAATATTCCTACATTATCTCTTATATGTTCAATAATGGATCATTTTTTAGTCTTGTTTCATGATAAAAACATGGGTATGATTAAATCTTTTCAAAAAATTACAAGTGTGCCACTCACCTCACTTATAAAAGGCCACCCCCTATCCTATATTCTTCACACCTTAAAACTCTTTTTTTTCATCCAATACCTGAAAAAATTACTTTAAAAATTCCCAAAATCATCCTATAATCTTTATTTTGGGTATAAATCCAACTTAGGAAGTCTTTTGGTGCAAACCTAAGGAGGATACCTGAACAAGAGGTAATGTTCATCAATAAACATTTTTGTTTTATTTATTCCTCCACATCCATAAATTATTATTATACCATGATGAAATAATAAAACCAATATATTACAAATAATTAGATGTTTTTATGTTAATATAATGACCTGAAACTATCTCCTCTTCCATCAAATGAGTTACGAATTCATCATTCGTGTGTACGGCGGACTACCGCCTCGCGAACCAATGTCATTCGTTTTTCCATTACCACCTTTAAAGGTTGGGTATGATGATTGATATAAATTATATATATGATATTTATAGAATAATTATATCTATGGAGTAATGATATCACATATACCTTTTTTAATTTCTATTCTTTAGTGGATACAATAACGTCACTTGTGTGTACGACGGACTACCACCTCATGAAGCGATGTGATTTGTTTTTCACTAATACTTTACATGAAAGGTAATAAGGGTAAATATAATGAATATATATGATATAAATTACATAATTATGATATTAATGTCATATTTATCATTATTAAAAGATAATATATGATTTTATTTCTTACCTTTTCACTCGCTGGAAAATGATAATGTCGTTCATGGACATGTGGACTACCCCCTCCACAAAGCGATGCCGTTTTTTTCATCACCGCATCACAAGAATGATATATATAAGAATATATAATTAAATACTATGGTATTTATTATATTATTATTTTTCTGGAAGGATAAAATATTACTTACCTTCTATCCATAATGATCATTGAAAATGGAAAGGTTACTCACGCATATGTATGGATTGCCATCTCCATGATCACGGCGTCAATTCATTTTTCATAAAAATAATTCATGATAGGTTTTAAAAGAATAATTTACTTATAAATATGATAATTATGTTATTATTATTATTATTCTATATGTGTTTAAATAATTACCTCTTTGACCATAGTCAACCTACCAAATTCATTTTGGCACATAAGCCGAATATGGTAAAAAAATATGACGTAAAATTAATTGATTAAGTAATTGTATGTAACATGGTAATAAGTGAAATAAAAGTAATAATAAAATTGAAAAATATTATTAATAAATTAAATAATTAACAAAAGTTTATTATTCATGAATATAAAGAATGAGCATGACAAATTGAACTCAAGGTAATAGTTTTCTTGTCTCACTTTTATTTACATGAGATATATTCCATATTCAACACTTATTTTTGTTGTATTGTGTATATATTGACCATAAATTTAATGAATATTATTTGGATTTGAAAATAAATATGAGGTTCTATCTTTCATGGGGTCTTGATTCAGTGATTACCAAAGTCATAAGGGATTTCTTAACTTAATTCCATTCATTGGGTTAAACTTTAACTTCATTGATTTTGTCATTCAAATATTATGTGTGAAATAAATTTTTATTATATAATTATTTATTTACACTTGTTTTATTTGTACTTATATATTATATGCATAATCTATTCATTTTATTAATTTTCACTTCAATGATATGATCTTTGTAAGAGATTTTCATCCTACTTTTATTTTTTTGTGAGAGACATGCCATACTCACCACATGTTTATTTTATGTGGTGTATATACTACCCATTAATGTATTTTATGATTATTATAATTAAATTTATGGGTATTTACTTGTCCAATTGAGGATATCTCTCTCATGGGGTTTAAGTTTTCCAAGTTACCAAAGAGGCAAGGGATTTTTTTTCTTAATTTTCCTTATTTGAGATGTATGTTATATTATGCACCTATCTTATTTTATGAGGAGTATATACTGACCCTTTGACATATTATATAATGAATATCCTTATTTTAATGATATTATATTTTTCATTTAATTTTATTATTTCATGGGTATTATTATTCAAACTTACCAAAGTGGTAAGAGTCTTATGTTATAATCTCATTATTTATTGGGATTGTTTACGATTATGATTCCAATAATGAGATCTTATGATTTATATCTCAAGAAACTCATGGTTTTATTATAATCTAGTTATTCATGATATTTAAAAGAAATAGTACCATTTTTACACTCTTTGGTACTTAAAATGATTAAGAAAATGTTTTTAAGGAAATCCAACTTTATTTATCTCTTTGGTCTGAAATCCGTTTTATTCCAAAACCATATTTTATAAAAATGTTTTAAAAAATGTTTTATTAATATCTTGTAAATTTTAAAAATAAAATTTTAACCATTTTTTAAGTTTTTTAAAAATTTTTTAAAAGGAATATACATTTTATTTTCCAAATAATGTATGTTTTGATTTTACTCACAATGTAAAGGAATATTCTTGTCAATTTATGAATAAGGCACCTTTTTAACCTTTTTATAGTGAAAAATGAATTTTATTTTTAACTTTTATGACATGTATAGAATTACCCTTTATCATGACTATAATTTCTTTGAATCTTCCTTTTAAAGTTTAAAAGGATATTTTTAAAGAAAATGTTTTTCTAAATATTCTGAAAATTCTTAGTTTTTAAAAGTGGTTTTCAAAGGAAATGATTTCAAAATATTTTATGTTTTAAAAAAGTGTTTTTAAAATCAGAAAAGATATTTTTCTCAAGAAATGTTCAAAATTATTTTAAAATCTTACTTTATATGTTTCTAATGATTTTTTAAAGAAAACAATTTTTACAATATTTTATGATTTTTTAAGTTTTTAAAAGTGATTTTCACAATGAAAATATTATTTTCTTCAAAAATGTTTTTAATGAGGTTTCCTTTGATCAAGATTGATATCACATGGTTCATGATTATTTATTACTATGACTCTTTACTTTATTAAAGACATATTCCATGTTTTCATGTTTAATGATCCATGTGTTTATGGGTATGAATATTCTTATGTTATACTCATGTGATTTGATTATGTCAGCATACCCTTATGCACTTCTTTTGTTAATTGATGACATTCAATTATTAATGCTTATGTTTACCTTTACGGAGCACTTGATATCACCCTTCTTATATTTCATTTTATCTAGGTTATCAATAAATGATGTTTAATGAATTATTTCTAGAAGGGATTTCATATGGATGATGATGAAAACTTAACGGGAAATAAGAAAAGCTAGGTTAACTAGGAGAAACTCTTATTTAATGACATTGGTATTATTTATGTAGAATTTTTTCCTGATTATATAAAACACTAAACCTAAAAGGTACTTGAGAATACAATGGATCCAATTTTTCCTTTTGACGTTGTAAGGTTTTTATGAAAAAAATTGGGTGTTAATTATTGGTATCAAAGTCGAAAATGTAAATTTTATGATTTTAGCACCAAATCTGGAAGTGCGGGTTCTGTAATCTTATAGTTGGTATTAGAGGAATGGTTTAGATAACTTTGGAGATAAGGTTATTATCATGTGAGGTTATCTTAAGAGTTATGGATACCATCATAGGTTTATAAGATTAAGGTTGATCATAAGTTTAAAGTCATAGATACCCCATTTGGGGGTTTTAAGTAGTAAAATTTTGAGGTTATTAATGAAATTTTTGGAGAAATTTTATTAGGCTGGGGTATTTTTAACCCCTAGGATCAACATTAAATTTTATTGATAGAGGAATTATTTTTTCACATGTTTAATGGAAAAAAAGGACAACCTGAAGGCCAGGTGACAACCCATCATATTCGGCAAGGCCACGAGGCTTAAACATATAACTGAATGGCAACAAGGGTGTAGTACATACCATTGGCCTACACGATGTCATAGTTAGAAAGTAATTTTTATAGGTAAATATTAAGTTTATTTTAGAAACATGTGAGATTTTATTTTAGCGATAACAACTGACTTATCTTGGAAGAATACATGATAAAATCCTTATAATCTTTGGGTTTTAAACTTAGTTAGGAAAATTTTGATGAATTTTAATGATAGTTATTTATAGAATAATTTGGTTTGAACTTTGGGTATTACTGTTGAAATTTGGAGATTAATTTATAAAGGTTTATTTTTTTGTAAATTATCTTACTATGTGCTTATCATTTTGGTTTTGGTTAATTTCTAAATATTGGAGGAATATCTTATTATGCTTTTAGGGATTATGTAGTCCTTTAAAAGTTTATTTTAGTGCTTCAGGCATGAAAAATTCATCTTTAATACACATCATTTGAAGAAAAATATGATACTGTGGTTATACTCATCAAGTAAGTATATCTCCATATTCTCTTAATCTAGATGGTAAAGTAATTCCACAACTCTAGGAAATATTTCTCAAAACAATGCTATCTTAGTACCTTCATTTTTGACGAACCGGTGGTGTTTTCACTCATCATAGATTTATGATTTTGTGGTAATTAACTTTATATTTATCATTAAATTTTATATTATCAATAATCTATATCACTCTCAATAATTATTTACACTTTTCTTCCATGACCAAATCTTCACTTCCCACCTTTGTTCTCCTATTTGGAATCCCAATATGTATTATTCCTGATATCCTTTGTAATTCCATTTCTATTTTATCAAGAGGATGTTTTATTAAAACATTTTATGTTGTGTATTTACAACAAAAGTATTTTCAGTTTCATAACCTTTTATTACCAAGATAAAGTTCAAATTATGATGACACAATTTATTAGGGGGGAGGATGTAACATCCTGAGATTTTAAAAGAATAAAATTATGTTCGATAGCATAAACGACATGCAACATTGAGCCTATATGAGAATGAAACACCCTGAGACTTTATAATATATTTATTTTTAAATAACTTTAATCCCTTCAATAGATTTTGGTGTACTAAACTCTAATATTTTTATATTAGATAGTGTATTCAACACGTAACATCGAGCTTAAACAACACATGCTATATATAACTGTTATAACCTAGCTGTTAAATTGAAGGGTATGAATAATATTAAGTAATTTATGAATATATATATATATATATATATAAATTTTATACTTGATATAAATTATTGATAAATTTTTAGTAAATAATCAATGAATTTTACTAATGTGATTTTATTCTTTAAACACATGTTTTCTTCAAAAATGTTTTTTATTGATTTTCTTGAAAAAAATATTGTAATAAAATTTTGGAACTTTTATAAAATGAATTTGATAAATTTAACTTCATTTTTTATTTAGAATATGAAAATTTAATTTGGTTGAAATTTTGGGATTTTTCAGAAAATATTGATTTTTCTGTGAATAGTGAAAAATATCAATTTTTGTAAAAATGTCATATATTTTCAATAAAATAAGAAATTTTAAAGTCAAATTATGTTTTAAATATTATTTAACGTAAAATAATTATTCTTTATTAATATTTAATATGTTTAATTACATTTTAATCATCTTTATATTGGATTTTTGTATAATTTTTTGGGCTTAAAAACGGGTTTTTCTTAAAACTATTTTAAAATGCATAATGTTTATTTTTTTTATTAATTAAAATAATAACTAAATAGTAATGATTTTAATTAAATTTTTATATTATATATAATTAAATATTAATTTAAATTCATACAATGATTATTATTAGTCATATATTTAATATATAATCATCTTTTTTCATGAAAATTAGACTTCTTAAAAACACGCTTTCTCGCTGCGTCTGCAGGATTAATTTTAAATTAAAATTTTACAAATCTGTGAATTGAATTTTTAAAAATGTATTAAATATTTGGAATCAAAATTATTTACAATTTATAATAAGTTCAACTTAATTTTGACCAAATTAAATAGTGAAAAAGTAAAAATTAATTACTACGATTAAGGTAAAAACTGATTTATTGGGGGGTTAAACTAAGAAGATAAGGGTCGAAAATGACCTAAAAACTTCTAAAACACCAATTTTATTGACATATTCTGTCATTATATATTCTAGGTTTTATAATTTTCCATTTTGAGGCTTTTTCATGATAAAAATGTGGGAATGATTGAATCTTTTCAAAAAATTACTACTGTGGCTCTCACCTAACTTATAAAAGGCCATCCCCTCTCATCTCTTCTTCACACATTAATTTTTTTTGGTTTAGATAATAACTAACCAAATAAATTAAAAAATTCTCTCACCTTATCCTATAATCCTTATTTTGGGAAGAAATCCAACCTAGGAAGGCTTTTAGTGCAAACCTAAGGAGGATACCTGAAGAAGTGGTAACATTCGTCAATGAACATTTTTGTTTTATTTATTCCTTAACCTACATAAATTATTATTATACCATGATGAAATGATAAAATAAGTATATTACATATAATTATATTTTTTTATGTTAAGGGAATTAACTTCAACCATCTCCTTTTCCATCAAATGGGTTATGAAATCATTATTCGTGTATACGACTGACTACCGCCTCACGAACCGATGGCATTCATTTTTCCATTACCACATCTCATGGTTGGTTATGATGATGGATATAAATTATATATATGATATTTATAAAATAATCATACCCATTGAGTCATTATATCATATATAAATTTTTTAAATTCCATTCTATAGGGGATACAATAACATCACTCATGTGTATGCTGGACTACCGCCTTACGGAGCGATGTGATTCGTTTTTCACTAACGCTTTACATGGAAGGTAACAAGGGTAAAAATAATGAATATATGTGATATAAATGACATAATTATGATATTATTTACATAATTATAATCCTGAAAATATAATATATCATTTTATTTCTTACATTTTCATTCACTAAAAATTATAACATCGTTCATGGATGTGTGGAATACCGCCTCCATGAAGCGATGTGATTATTTTTTCATCACCAAATCAAAATAATGATATATATAAGTATATATAATTAAATAATATGGTATTTATGATATTATGATCATTCTTAAAATATAAAATATTACTTACCTTCTTTCCACAATGATCATTGAAAAATGGAAATGTTACTCATGTGTATGTACGACCTACCGTCTGCATGATCATAATGTTAGTTCATTTTTCATAACTGTAAAGTCCCGGATTTCCATGTATTTTTTTTATTATTTATATGGAATTATTTTGAGACCATGAAATCTTATGGCGCATGATTCTGAGGCCCAGAGTGCCCGGAATGGTCTGTCGAAGTTTTGTTAAACTTTAAATAGTGCGCATAAGCAGTTTTCCTGAAAAAGTGGAGTAACTCTTAAATGGTTACTCGAATCAGAAATAAAAGGGAACTATTGTGTTTAGGATGGCAGGTTTACCCTAGGCGCGAATTAAGTTTAGTCGGCGCGGGCCTCCTATGAGAAAACCCAAAAATGGAATAGCCGTAAATAAAATAATTAAATAAAGAAATTATTTTATTTTTCAAATGCTTATAACTCACGAATGGTAACTTAGATTAAAAATCTGAGACCACCACTGAACTCATGATGGTATTCTCTATTCAGGTAGATACTAACATTGGCCAGTGCAGGATACCAGTGAAAGTTAGTTTTTGGTCGTAAATAAAATAATTAAGTGACAATTATTTTATTGTAAAATCCATAATGTTTAAACGGTAACTCGGATTGGAAATCTAAGAGTGTCGTTGGGTTTATTGGGGTATGTTTCACTTCGGTAGATCCTAACCATTACCGGTGCGGGTCGAGGGAGATTGTTAATAATTTTATGAACTTTTTTTAAGGTACGTTCAGTAAATGCACGAGCGACATTTTCTAACTTTTGAACCATTGATCAGATTAAAAATACGAGGGCACTATTGAATTAGTAGTACCAGGATTAATTTAAGGGAGGATTTATTTTGATTACAGTAGGTCCAGAGAAAAAGTTAGTTTTTGGAACTTTTTAATAGAATAAAAAAAATAACATAATTATATTATTTTTATTCTATTCCTCCAACAGACAAGTGGTAAGGTGGGACCGACGACATGTCAAGCCAATAAATGACTTGAACCTCCAATATATGTAACAACAATGTTGGGGGAGATTAGGAAGATTCCTATTAATGATCCCCATTAACTCCCTGCGTCGTTACTTACTCTCCCCCTCTCCTATAAATATAGATCTTGGGGGAGGGGTATCAGACAAGCTTCGCCAAGAAATGAAGTTTTGTTGAAACAAAACGATGCCATATCCTTAGAAGATGAAGCTGACCCAGCGGGAGGTGATGGAAGACACCAAGATAAAGGGGCATGTGCGAGTGGTGTCTTTGGGAGCCAGTCATGGGAACGAAGAACATGATCCACCGACAAGCGCGGCCAATTCTCTAACATTTCAAGGTATGGGTTATTTTCGTTCATGCGTTTTTGATTCCCTCTTCCCCCTTCTTGGAAATTATACGAAGAACGCGGGTCAAACGACTAACGGGTTGACCCGCGATTCATTCGTCTTTACAGGAGGTTGTTGCATGGTATATTATGTGGGGTTTATCTTGTAGTTAATTTAATTAATTATTAAACCTTTAATCCCCATTATGTTACAAGATAACGTTGAGGGAGCGGGCCTAACAAACCCGACACGAACCCTCCACTATCCTTGCTATCCTTGCACCTCCATGGAAGACCGTGAGCACGTCGATGCACGCCGCAAGGGGAGGGCTGCGGCTCGTCAGCCACAGTGAACGGAGAAGGCGGCCAGCTCGACGGCCGGACACAAGAAGGGAGGTGGCATGGCCATCGCACCATCGGCAAATGGAAGCCGTGGTGGAGGCCAACCGTGGTGACCGAGCGGAGCTGCCACTTTACCAACTAAAAGGCCTCCGATCTGTTTGGTAATTTGGGAGACTGAGGGGTTACACCCCCCCTGCGTTAGATTGGAGCTAGGCCGCCACCCTCGGAGCCGGGTCGCTGCCCTCGACCGGGCCGCCGCCCTCAGAGCTGGACCATCTCCCTTGACTGGGCCGCTGCCCTCAGAGCCAGGCCATGAACCTTGACCGGGCCACCACCCTCGGAGCCGGGTCGCCGCCCTCGACCAGGCCGCCACCCTTGGAGCCGGACGCCCACCTTCGACTGGGCGACCACCCTCGACCGGGCCTCCTCCCTTGAGTCGGGCCTCCACCCACATATCAGGCCGCCGCCCTATTCTGGTCGGCCCGCCCCTCTTGAGGGCTGGACCAGACATTAGCCCAGTATTCCAAGTCCACCTCGGCCCAACCTAGACTGGGCGAGCCGGGTTGTACTGGACCAGGGCACAACAGAGCCAAGAAACACTAAAGGAGTCATATCTTGAAATCTGAACGTTCGTTTGACGAACCGCCAGTGGTGCTTGGACCCTTGGAGCAAGATGGTTCTTTTGGTTTACTCCACTTGAGTATTGGAGACATTTATAGTACAACCGGGTTGGATCGAACTTGAATCCAACCGGGCCCTCGGAACTAAAACGCTTATAACTGAGAGATCGGGTGTTCAAATGACGCACTGTCTGTCACATTGGAACCCTTATGACATGGCGGTACTTTGGGTTACTCCTTTGTGGGGATTAGTGGAGGTTGAGGTAGGACCGATATCTCGAGAGGTGGATTCTACGGAACTCGAGTGCACTAGGTGCGAGGAATCCTGTGGCAGGCTGTAACGTGAAGGAAGAACATCGATCTTGTGTGGGTCAGCACTCAGCGATCTTGTGTGGGTCAGCACATACCGATCCTTTTTGGGTCAAATCTTGTGTGGGTTAGTGCTCAGTGATCCTGTGTGGGTCAGTACATACCAATCCTGTGTCGGTCAGATCCTATGTGGTTCAGCAGGGGTTAGTTACCTATCAATCCTGTGTGGGTCAGAAGCAGTGTTACTTAACAGAATAAGATGATCTAGCCTTACGACTAATCATCTATACTTCTGTACTTATGTTATACCTGACTGTTAGCTTCTTTCCTCATGGTGTTACCTATGTGGCACTTCTATTTTCGTGTTGTTACTTGTGCGGTACTTCTATCTTTGTGGTGTTACCTGTGTGGTACTTCTATCTTCGTGGTGTTACCTGTTTGGTACTTTGATCTTTGTGGTGGTACCTGTGTGGTACTTCCATCTTCATGGTTCTACCTGTGTGGTACTTATATGTTCATGGTATTACCTGTGTGGTACTTCTACCTTCTTGGTGATGTATTCATGGTGTTACCTGTGTGGTACTTCTACCTTTGTGGTGTTACCATTGTGGTATTCAACCCTTATGTATGTTATATGTATGGGCATATACCTAAGTATAGTTAATGTATATTGCTTTGTTCTTTGAGATTGGGGTCTTTCTTTTTCGTATTTTTCTCTGCGGAACTCTAGGAGACCTGCCTAGGTATCAGGGTCCCTGCTGAGTATTGTTACACTCACCCCTGCTTGGGCTTCGCCCGCACCTTGTTGTGTCTGGTGCCGATGACATACAATGTTGATCGAGGCTGAGGGAGCTAGGACTGGACGGTGCTCATAGGTGGACCATTCAGCGTGACGTGACGCAGAGGAGATGGGCGGACGTGGAGTACTGTTGAGATGATCTGCACCTACCCTTCAGATAGGATCCATGGTGGATGATCCAGGAGATACTTTTCACCTTTCGGCTATTTTTTATTTTTCAGTTGTACTTGTACTTTTTCAGTTGGGATTGTATTCCGGCCCCTTTACTTTTAGTACAATTTTACTATAGTAGTTTACTTCATAGTTGTTTCTTGTTGTGTTCTTGGACCGTGTGTTTGTACAAGTTTAAAGTAAATGCCTTCCTATTTTAGGGAATAATCCATTCAGTGCTAGTCTTCAGCCCATGGCATATGGAAAGCGGGCTTGGGGTAGTCACAACACGAGCCCCGGTGGATAGGTCATGAAAAAGTGGTATCATAAGAGTTCGGTTCTACCGAAGAACTAGGATTTTGATTTTTCTGTGTGGCACTAGTGTTAAGTTTTATGGGTGTGGTTTTCAGTTTAGGGAATCCAGTGTTGGTGCGATGGCCGACGTATCTATACAACAGGACCCTGAATTATGATTTCTGACTCAATGCACGAAAACACTGATTGTGTGTGTTTTGAAAAGTTTTCTTTTTGATCTATTTGATTCAGATCACTAGGTATAATATAATGACCATGGATCACCTGTTCCTTATCAAGATTCCACCACATAGACAACCACCCAGGTTTCCTGAGAGAGTACGTGATGACGACCCACTAAGTGATGAGGCCTAAGTGTGGGGGCCCCCTTTTAGAATTGGCACCTTCGGGTGGTTTACTAGTAGCACCACTTCCCTTTGGAAAGCCGTTTCCACCAGCACCACTAGCAGAGGGTGCACGCCGACTAAGTGCGTTGCACGAGTTTCAGCGGCAGAGGTCTCTGAGGTTCCGAGGAGAGATGGACCCGAAGGCGGCTGAGGATTGGATAGAGGTTGTGCCTAGAGTTTTCTGCCTATTTGAGGCACCAATAGATCAGATGGTGATATTAGCTTCTAGTATTTTCTAGTGAGTGACCATGAGGATGGTCTGCATAGTGATGAGGCTTCGATTCATGGACTGTTTCCCGAGATGGTACCTTCGGGTAGTGTGCTACCTATATCGCTTCCCGTTGGTCAGAAGTTACAACCGGTGGTACCAGTAGAGGACACATATAGGATTACTGCCTTACACATGTTTCAGCATCAAATACCCCTTAGGTTCTGAGGTGAGCCCGACTCACAGTTAGTTGAGGACTGGCTTGAGGAGGTGGATGAGAGTTCCCTAGAGCTTCTACAGCTTCGATAGGACGACATGTCGGTAGCTGAGTATTCATCGAATCATATCAACCATCTCAAGTACTCGATGAATAAAATACAGATAGTGCTTCAGAGCTCGGACCACCGAGCAAGGTGTATTTAGGGACATCTGAGCCAACACTATTACTCTATGCATTCCTACTTATGTTAGGGTGCTAGAAAGAACCTTTGTGTTTGAAAGTTCTTTGGCTGAGTAGATACATCCAGAGAAAACAGGAAACTGGCACCACTCTCAGAGACTTGGGTGTGTAAAATGTTTCATGAAGAGGATGTGATAGGGACAGATGAATCTGTAGGGATGTAGACGCGGAAGTAGAGCTAGGAGGGCACCATGAGGTGGTGTACATTTCGATATGTTACAACCACCCCCTATGTGGTCCCCACTAGGCTCAGGAAGCTAGAGGAATGGGGAAGGGAGTAGCTACATGTGGTCAAGGAGTGCGACCCAAGGGCTCTATGAATGATTCGATGTACGGTCTATGTCTTCTACTAGTTGTTGTATCAACAGACATAGGCACTAATCATTCCTTCCTTCCATGAATATTGTCTAATACCTATAGTTTCTAGTTAAACCGTTGACTTGACCCTCAAGTATAGAGATACCTTTGGGAGGAGACTCGATGATAACACTTATTCCGACGGTGTGATATGACCCTTGAGGCGAGAGTTTCGGTTGGAACCTCTTAGTGGCAGCGTCGAGACCTTACGATGTAAGTTTGGGTATGGACTGGACATCCACAGTTCATACTCAAATTGAATGTATTAGGCAAAAAGGTTGTGGTTTATCTACAATGTTGGAATGGGGGTTTCCTTGGTGGGAAAAAAAAGGAAACCCATGTAGCACAGGATAAACTCATGTATAGGAGGGTGCGGCCGATCACTCTTGAGTCGGCCTACCTTATCTTTGTGGAAACAGGTGTTTTGAGTTTTCAGCAGAAGTGGTAGAGTTTGGGAAAATATTTTCAAAATATGTTTCCAGGATTACCTACTCTAAGGGAGGGGGACTTCTGCTTTGGCTGGGTACTACCGGGGTTTTGGACCAGACTTCTCTAGGGTAGTGGCACCCTTGTCAGCTTTGACGAATAAGGGGGATCCTTTCCTATGGACGGAGAAGTGTCAGTAGAGCTTTCAGAAGTTGAGATAGAAAAGATGGCTAGAGTACCTCTATGATTACGACCTTGAGATAGTATATACTCCTGGGAAGGGGCATGTGGTAGTAGACTCACTCAGTAGGAGGTTGGGTATGCAGTTGTTGAGTGAGGCGACAGAGTGGCTAGCCATGTTGCAGATATCCTTCATGGATAGAGATGGAGCAGCTTACCTCCAGTCTATGATTGTCACTTCCCCACTCCTTCAAAGAGTCAGGGAGGAAAAACTTGGGCACACAAACTGCATGGATCGACGTGCTCAGATATCCTCAGGACAGGAACCTGATGAATTTTCTGAAGGTGGGGAGCACATCATCCTCTTCAGAGGACGTACCATGGTACCAGTGGTGCTATGGGAGGAGGTGTTGAGGGAGTTCCATACATCCCCTCTAGTGGTGCATCCTAGTGTGGTGAAGATGTACCAGGACCTCCAGTGTTAGCACTGGTGGCCATGGATGAAGGATGTATTGGAAGAGTTTGTATCACGATGCCTCACTTGTCAGCAAGTGAAGGCTGAGCACCAAGTTCTAGTAGGCTTAGCTCAGCCACTAGAGGTGCTGGAGTGGAAGTGGGATGGGATCTCCATGTACTTTGTGATAGGGCTTCCACGTATGTTCAGGGGACATGATTCCATTTGGGTGATCGTTGACCGACTCACCAAGTCGGCCCACTTCTTACCTATCCGAGAGAAGGGATCAATAGAGGGCTTGGGACGCCTCTATGTGCAGGAGATTGTGAGACTTCATGGGGTGTCATCAACGATCGTGTCTGACTGTGATGCACATTTCACATCCCGGTTGTGGAAGGTATTTCAGGAGGAATTCAGAACTTAGCTATGTTTGATCACTGTCTTTCTTCCTCAGATGGATGGTCAGACGGATCAGACCATACATACTCTGGAGGACATGCTACGTGCATGTGTCCTAGATTTTGGCTGAAGTTGGGAGGATCAATTTACCTTGGGTGAATTCACATACAAAAACAATTATCACTCCACCATCAGTATGGCACCATTCGAGGCCCTATACGACCGACCCTGCAGATCACCTCTATGCTAGACAGACCCAGGGGATTTAGCACTTATGGATCCAGAGTTAGTACGAGATACCACTGAAAAGGTACAGATCATCTAGGGTCATATGAAGACTTCACAAAGCAGACAAAAGTTATATTCTGATAGAAGATGAAAACCTTTGTAGTTCTAGGAGGGGGACCACGTTTTCTTGCAAGTCTCTCCTCGATGGGGACTACGGAGATTTGGCCTAGGCGGCAAGTTATCACTGAGGTTTATCGGGAAATTCCTAATACTTTGGAGGATAGGTGAGGTGGAATACCACTTGGAACTTCCACTATAGTTGGAGAAGGTTCACAACGCCTTCCACATATCCCAGCCGAGGAGATAAGTGCATGACCCGTCTCACTTCATCGACCATGACGAGCTGGACTTAAATGATGGGGCGATGCTTACAGAGGTTCCAGTAGAGATTGAGGATCAAGAGGAGAGGGTCCTTCGTGGGTGGTCGATACCTCTCATGCACATTCACTAGCATCACGAGAATATCCAAGAGAGATCATGGGAGTGGGAGTCTCAGATTCATGATTAGTACTCCCATTTGTTTCCTTAGTCTATGTTGTGGATTTTGGGGATGAGAAGCTATAAAGGTGGGGAGAATGTAAAGACCCAGATTTCCATGTAATTTTTTTATTATTTATATGGAATTATTTTAATACTGATAAATCTTATGGCACGTGATTCTGAGGCCCGAAGTGCCCAGAATGGTATGTCGAAGGTTTGTTAAACTTTAAATAACACGCATAAGCAGTTTTCCTAAAAAAGTGGAATAACACTTAAATAGTTTCCCATATCAGAAATACAAGGGAACTTTTGTGTTCAGGATGAGGGGTTTACCCTAGGCACAAATTAAGTTTAGTCAGCGTGGGCCTCCTGTGGGAAAACCCAAAAATGGAATAACTGTAAATAAAACAATTAAATAAAGAAATTATTTTATTTTTCAAATGCTTATAACTCACGAATGGTAACTCAGATTAAAAATATGAGACCAACAATAAACTCATGAGGGTATGCTCTATTTAGGAAGATACTAACATTGACCGGCATGGGGCACCAGTGAAAGTTAGTTTTTGGCTGTAAATAAAATAACTAAGTGACAATTATTTTATTGTAAAATCCATAACTTTTAAACAGTAACTTGGATTGGAAATCTGAGAGTACTGTTGGGTTCATTGAGCCATGTTTCACTTAGGTAGAGCATAACCTCAACTAGTGTGGGTCGAGGATGACTGTTAATAATTTTAAGAACTTTTTTTAAGGTGCGTTTAGTAAACGCGCGAGAAACGTTTTCTAACTTTTGAACCATTGCTTGGATTAAAAATACTAGGGCAGTGTTGAATCCACAGTGCCGAGATTCTCTTATGGAATGCTTTACTATGAATGAAGTAGGTCCAGAGAAAAAGTTAGTTTTTGGAAATTTTTAATAGAATAAACAAAATAACATAATTATTTTATTTTTATTCTATTCCTATAATGGACAAGAGGTAAGGTGGGACCAGCGATGTGTCAAGCCAATAAATGGCTTGAACCTCCAATCTATGTAACAACTATGTTGGGGGTGATTAGGAATATTCCTATTAATGAGACCCATTAACTCCCCACATCGTTACTTACTCTCACCCTCTCCTATAAATATAGATCTTGGGGGAGGGGTATCAGACAAGCTTCACCAAGCAACAAAGTTTTGTTGGAACACCACGACGCCAGATCCTTAGAAGATGAAGCCGACCCAGCGGGAGGTGACAGATGATGCCAACCCAAAGGGGCACGTGCGAGTGGTGTCTTTGGGAGCCATTCATAGGAATGAATAACATGATCCACCAATAAGCACGAGCGATTCTATAACGTTTCAAGGTAGGGGGTTATTTTCGTTCATGCGTTTTTGATTCCCTCTTACCTATTTTTGGAAATTATATGAAAAACACAGGTCAACCGACTAAGGGGTTGACCCGCAATTCATTCATCTTTACGGGAGGTTGTTGCAGGGTATATTATGTGGGTTTTATCTTTTTGTTAATTAAATTGATTATTAAACCCTTAATCCCCCTTATGTTATGAGCTAACTCGGAGGGCGCGGGCCTAACGAACCCAACAAGAATCCTCCTCCATCCTTGTTATTCTTGCGCCTCCATGGAAGACCGTGAGGATGTCGACGCACGCCGCAAGGGGAGGGTCGCAGCTCGTCATCCGCAGTGAACGGAGAAGGCGGACGGCTTGACGGCCAGCCGTAGGAAGGGAGGTGGCACGACCATCGCGCCGCTGGTGAACGAAAGCCATAGTGGAGGCTGAACCCGCCTCCGGTGGGTTCCGCGGTGACCGAGTGACACCGCCGCTTCTCCAATCGAACGACCCTCGGGCTATTCGGGAATCCAATAGACCGATGGGTTACCCCTCTTCAGATAGGAGTCGGGCCGCCAAACTCTATTGGGCCGCTGCCCTAGACCGGGTCGCCGCCCCTCGGAGCCGGGCCGTCACCCTCGACTGGGCCGCCGCCCTCGAACCCAGGCCGCCAACCTCGACTGGGCCACCGCCCTCGGATCTAGGTCACTGCCCTCGACCGGGTTGCCGCCCTCGGAGTTGGGCCACCACCATTGACTAGGCCAACACCCTCGACCGGGCTGCAACCCTCAAGCCGGGCCGCCGCCCTCGAACCGGGCCGCCACCCTCAGATCGGTCCGCCGTCCAAGCAGTCCGCTGCCCCAGTGGGACGCTGCCCTATTCTGGTCGGGACACCACTCTTGTGGGTTGGACCAGACATCGGCCCAACAGGCCGAGTCCACCTCGGCCCAGCCTAGACCGGGTCGAGCTAGGTCGGACCAGACAAGGGCCCAACTGAGCCCAAAAACACTAAAGGAGTCATATCTAGAAATCTGAACATTCGTTTAAAGAACTGCCTTCGAAGCTAGGACCCTTGAAGCATGACAGTTCTTTTGGTATACTCCACTTGAGAATTGGAGACATCTAGAGTACAGCCGGGTTGGATCGAACTCGAATCTAACCGGGCCCTCGGAACTAAAACACTTATAACTGAGAGACCGGGTGTTATAATGACGCACTGTCTATCACGTTGGAACCCTTACAATATGGAAGTTCTTTGAGTTACTATTTTGTGGGGATTAGTGGTGGTCGAGGTCCAACCGATATCTCGAGAGGCAGATTCTATGGAACTCGAGCGCACTGGGTGCGAGGAATCCTGTGGTAGGCTGTAACGTGAAGGAAGAACATCGATCTTGTGTGGGTCCTCTCTTGGCGATCCTATGTGGGTCAGTGCATACCAATCCTGTGTGGGTCAGATCTTGTGTAGGTCAGTGCTCAGCGATCCTGTGTGGGTCAGCGCATACCGATCCTATGTCGGTCAGATCTTGTGTAGTTCAACGGGGGTTAGTTACATATCGATTCTATGTGGGTTAGAAGCAGTGTTACTTAACAAAATAAGATGAGTTAGCCTTATAAATAATCATTTGTACTTCTGTACTTAAGTTAGACCTGACTGTGAGCTAAGTCTCTTCTATCCTCGTGGTGTTACCTGTGTGGCACTTCTATCTTCGCGGTGTTACCTGTGTGGTACTTCTATCTTCATGGTGTTACCTATGTGGTACTTCTATCTTCATGGTGTTACCTATTTGGTACTTCAATATTCGTGGTGTTACCTGTGTGGTAATTCCATATTCGTGGTGTTACCTGTGTGCTAACTATATCTTCATGGTCTTACCTGTTTGGTACTTCTACCTTCGTGGTGATGTATTCATGGTGTTACCTGTGTGGTAATTCTACCTTCATAGTGTTACCATTGTGGTATTCAACCCTCATGTAAGTTATATGTATGGGCATATACCTAAGTAGAGTTAATGTCTATTGTTTCGTGCTTTGATATTAGGGTCTTTCTTTGTGGTATTTTCCTCTATGGAACTCTAGGAGACCTACGGGGGCCTTAGGGTCCCTACTGAGTATTTTTATACTCACCCCTGCTTGGGCTTCACCCGCACCTTGTTGTATCTGGTGTAGGCGATGTAAATCGTTGATCGAGGCTGAGGGAGCTAGGACTAGACGGTGCTCGGAGGTGGACCATTCAACATGACGTGATGCAGAGGAGACAGGCAGACATGGAGTACTATGGATACTATCAGTACCTACCCTTTAGGTAGGATCCATGGTGGACGATTCAGGAGATACTTTTCACCTTTCAGATATTTTTTATTTTTCAGTTGTACTTGTACTTTTCCAGTTGGGCTTGCATCCAGCCCCTTTACTTTTAGTACACTTTTACTATAGCAGTTTACTTCACAGTTGTTTATTGTTATACTCTTGGACCGTGTTATTTTACAAGTTTAAAGGCAATGCCTTCTTGTTTTAGAGAATACACCATTCGGTTCTAG
This sequence comes from Viscum album, assembly GCA_963277665.1. Lineage (NCBI taxonomy): Eukaryota > Viridiplantae > Streptophyta > Magnoliopsida > Santalales > Viscaceae > Viscum > Viscum album. The sequence goes on along the minus strand of OY728132.1, from coordinate 730,432,158 downwards.
TCACTATCCCTTGGACTATGTAAAACAGGCTTGGGGTAGTCATAGCACGAGCCTCGAGGGACGGGTCGTGGCAAAGTGGTATTAAAGGAGTTCAGTTAGACCAAAGAACTAGGACTCTGATCTTTTATGTGTGGAAATAGTGTTAAGTGTTATGAGTGTGGTTTTCAGTTTGGGGAATCCTGTGTTGGTGCGGTGGCCGACGTATCCATACAAAAAGACCCTGAATTATGGTTTCTTACTCAGCACACAAAAACACTGATTGTGTGTGTTTTGAAAAGTTTTATTTTTGATTTGTTTGATTCATATCACCAGGTATAACATAATGACTGTGCACACTTGTTCCTTATCAGGATGCCACCACTTAGAAAACCACCAAGGTTTATTGAGAGAGTACATGATGACGACCCACTGAGTGATGAGGCCTCGGTGCAAGTCCCCCATTTCATCATTGGCACCTTCAGGTGGTGTACCAGTAGCACCACTGCCCGTTGAAATACCGTTTCCACTAGCACCACTAGTAGGGGGTGCACTCCGACTGAGTAAATTGCACGAGTTTCAATGACATAGGCCTCCGAGGTTCTGAGGCGAGATGGAGTCACATGCGGCTGAGGATTGGATGGAGGATATGCCTATAGTTTTCTACCTAGTTGAGGCACCAGTAGAGAAGATGGTGATATTAGCTTCTAGTCTTTTCCAGTGAGTGATCATGAGGATGGTCTGCATAGTGATGAGGCTTCGATACGTGGACTATTTCCTGAGATGGTACCTTTGGGTAGTGTTCCAGCTATATCACTGCTCGTTGGTCAGAAGTTACAACTGGTGGTACCGATAGAGGACACATGTAGGATTAGTGCCTTATATGTGTTTCAACATCAGATACACCTCAGGTTATGAGGCAATCCTGACTCATAGGTAGCTGAGTACTGGCTTGAGGAGGTGGATGAGAGTTCCCTAGAGCATATATAGCTTTGTCAAGATGACATGTCGGTAGATGAGTATTAATCGATGCATACCGACCATCTTAGGTACTCGATGAATACAGTACATATAGTGCTTCAGAGATCGGACCACCGAGAAAGGTGTCTTTAGGGACATCCGAGCCAACACTATTATTCTATGCATTCCTACTTATGTTAGGGTTCTAGAAATAACCTTTGTGTTTGAAAGTTCTTTGGCTGAGTTGATACATCCAGTGAATGTTAGCAATGGAAATAAAAAAACGGGTGCCACTCTCAGAGACTTGGGCGTGTAAAATGTTTTGGGAAGAGGATATGATAGGGACAGATGAATCTGTCGGGCTGTAGATGTGGAAGCAGAGCTAGGAGGGCAGCATGAGGTGGTGTACATTTCGACATGTTACAACCACCCCCCTATGTGGTCCCCACCAGGCTTAGGGAGCTGGAAGATAGGGGAAGGTAGTAGCTGCATGCGGTCAAAGAGTGTGACCTAAGGGATCTATGAATGATTTGAGGCACAATCTGTGTCTGCTACTAGTTTTCGTATCAATAGACATAGGTACAAATCATTCCTTCCTTCCATGAATCTTTTTTAAGACCTAGAGTTTCTGGTTAAACTATTTAATTGACCCTGACGTCTAGAGATACCTTTGGGAGGAGACCTGATGATCACACTTATTCCAACAGTGTGATCTGACCCTTAAGGCGAGAGTTTCAGTTGGAACCTCTTGGTGGAAGCGTCGAGGCCTTACGAAATTAGTTTGGGTATGGATTGGACATCCACAGTTCATACTCAGATTGATTGTATTTGGAAAAAAGTTTGTGGTTTATCTACAACATTGGAATGGGGGTTTCCTTGGTCATCAAAAAAAGGAAACCCATACAACATAGGATAAACTCATGTATAAAAGGGTGCGGCTGATCACTCTTGAGTTGACCAACCTTATCTTCATGGAAGTATGAGTTTTGAGTTTTTAGCAGAAGTGGCAGAGTTTGGGAAAATCTTTTCAAAATATGTTTCCAGGATTACCTCCTCGAAGGGAGGGGGACTTCTGCTTTGGTTGGGGACTACTGGGGTTTTGGACCAGACTTCTCCAGGGTAGCGACACCCTTGTCAGCTTTGACGAAGAAGGGGGGGGGGCTTTCCTGTGGACGAAGAAGTGTCAGTAGAGCTTTCAGACATTGAGACAAAGAATATGGATAGAGTTCCTCCAATATTATGACCTTGATATAGTCTATACTCCTGGGAAGGGCCACGTGGTAGCAGACTCACTCAGCAGGAGGTATGGTCTGCAGTTGCTGAGTAAGGAAACAGAGCAGCTAGCCACGTTGCAGATTTCCTTCATAGATAGAGATGGAGCATCTTACCTTCAGTCTATAACTTTCACTTCCTCACTCCTTCTGCGAGTCAGGGAGGTGCAACTTGGGCACACTAACTGCATGGCTCAACGTGCTCATATATCCTCAGGACATGCACCTTATGGATTTTCTGAAGGTGGGGAGCATGTCATCATCTTCAGAGGACATACCCTGGTACCAGTGGTGCTATGAGAGGAGGTGTTGAGGGAGTTCCATAAACCCCCTCTAGCAGTGCATCATGGTGTGGTGAATATGTACTAGGACCTCTGGTGTTAGCATTGGTGGCTAGGGATGAAGGAAGTAGTGGAAGAGTTTGTATCACTATGCCTCACTTGTCAACAACTGAAGGCTGAGAACCAGGTTCCAGCAGGCTTAGCTCAACCACTATAGGTTCCAGAGTGTAAGTGGGATGAGATCTCCATGGACTTTGTGATAGGGCTTCCACGTATGTCTAGGGAACATGATTCCATTTGGGTGATCGTTGACCAACTCACCAAGTCGGCCCACTTCTTCTTATCTGAGAGAAGGGATCAATAGAGGGATTTGGACGGCTCTATGTGCAGAAGATTTTGTGACTACATGGGGTGTCATCAATGATCATCTCTGACCATGATGCATGTTTCACATCTCGGTTGTGGAAGGGATTGAAAGAGGCGTTCAAAACTCAGCTACGTTTGAGCACCGCCTTTCTTCCTGAGATGGATGGTCAGATGGAGCAGACCATACAGACTCTGGAGGACATGTTATGTGCATGTGTCCTAGATTTTGGCCGTAGTTGGGAGGATCACTTTCCATTGGGTGAGTTCACATACAATAAGAGCTATCACTCCACCATCTGTATGGCACCATTCGAGGCCCTACACGACCGACCCTGCAGATCACCTCTATGCTGGACAGACCCAGGGGAGTCAGCACTTATGGGTCCATAGTTGGTACAGGCTACCACTGAAAAGGTGCAGATCATCTAGGGTCAGATGAAGACTGCACAGAGCAGACTGAAGTAATATGCTGAAAGAAGATGGATACCTTTGTAGTTTGAGGATGGGGACCATGTTTTCTTGCAAGTCTCTCATCAACAGGGACTACAGAGATTTAGCCGAGGTGGAAAGTTATCACCGAGGTTTATCAGGCCATTTTTGATACTTTGGAGGATAGGAGAGGTGGCATACCACTTGGCACTTCCACCACAATTGGAGAAGGTGAACGACACCTTCCATGTATCTCAGCTGAGGAGATACGTGCATGACCCATCTCACGTCATCGACCACAATGAGTTGGACTTAGACGATGGGGAGATGCTTACAGAGGTTCTAGTAGAGATTGGGGATCGATAGGAGAGGGTCCTTTGTGGGTGTTTGATACCTCTCATGCGCATTCGATGGCAGCACATGAATCTCCAGGAGAGCTCATGGGAGTTGGAGGCTCAGATTTGTGATCAGTACCCCCATTTGTTTCCTTAGTCTATGTTGTGAATTTTAGGGATGAAAATATCTAAAGGTGGGGAGAATGTAAAGACTCGAATTTCCATGTAATTATTATTATTATTATTTATATGGAATTATTTAGAGACTGTGAAATCTTATGGCACGTGATTCTAAGGCCCGAAGTGCCCAGAATGGTCTGCAAAGTTTTGTTAAACTTTAAATAGCGCGTATAAGCAGTTTTCCGGAAAAAGTGGAATAACTCTTAAATGGTTTCCTGGATCATAAATCCAAGGGCACTGTTGCATTCAGGATGGCGGGTTTACCCTAGGTGAGAATTAAGTTTAGTCGATGCGGGCCTCCTGTGGGAAAACCTGAAAATGGCATAACCGTAAATAAAATAATTAAATAAAGGAATTATTTTATTTTTCAAATGCTTATAACTCACGAACGGTAACTCGGATTAAAAATATGATACCACTACTAAACTCGTGAGGGTATGCTCTATTTAGGTAGATACTAACATTGGCCAGCGCATGTAACACCCGAGAATTTTATGAGAAATATTTTGTTTTTATGTTATATACATCATCAAAGGAATCTTTCACTACACACAACACTAGCTTGGATTGCTTTACATGCAATCGCGACCTTCCATGATGGCTTGTGTTGTACGCAATACCAAGTTTCACTAAACAATGATATGCTATTAAAATATTATTAAAACTAGCCGTTATGAATAGTAATACCCACTTTTTGAAATTTTATAAATTTTATCTTTCAAAATGGACTTCATTTTTGGATTCGGAATATCAAAATTAGCCTAGGGTGAAATTTTGGTATTTTTCTGAAAACTTTCAATTTTTGATGAATAGTGAAAACACTGGGTTACTATTTAAAAACCGACTTTTTATTTAAATAATTATTTATTTTATTTAAATTTATTTTAGGTCAAAATTGATACATAATACCTATATAAGTTCAATGCAATTCATTGGAGTCATTTTATAATAATTTTAGATATATAAAAATTTTATTGAACTTTTCACCGTCTTTTACCCACCTCCTAGGAGAATTTGGAAATTCACATAAAACTTAATTTTACCGCTTCTATGAGTGGAATTTTGAAAATCCAAGAGACACGGTTAACATCAAGGACTAAAATGTGGTTCCATGAGATGAAAATAATTTTTTGTGAATAGTAACTTTTTACTTTTATTTACCACGGTTAAAAGTAAATAGGGAAATTAAGGGTAAAAATGATATTATTATTACCCTAACACATATCCAAATTATATTGGATAAGTTTAATTCAACCAAAAACAACCTTAGGAATAAAATATGACCATTTAGGTCCACTTGGATTAGATTAGGACATTTATTATTAATTTATTTAAAGAAAGGTTAAAATAGTTAAAATCAAAGTTTAATAACTAAATAATTTTCAATATAGGGTTATACATAAGATAAATTTGACTATAAATATTCATTAGAAAGATAAAAATATTTCATACATAATGGTATTTTATTTATAATTTTTAGACATTAAATAATTTAATTTATTTATGACACAATGATGATGCAATAATTATCTTATTAATAAAATATTAACATAATTGATGTTATAAATACCCAAATAAATGTAATTTGAGACTTTTTATGAATTCAAATAATTTTATATGTTAATATGACATATTAGTATTGATTTAATTAAATTTTTTGAACTAATAATTCTGTTATGATTTTCACAAAAATCAATTACCAAATAGTGTCAAAATTGACATAAAATAGTTTTTAAAACAAATATTATATTATTAATTGTTATTTTATTACTAAAAATATAAGGTTCAGCCAAATTACTTAGATAAGATTATATATATTAATAATGAACAACTTGGGGTTCGTTTGTCTTGTTATAGTAAGTTTATTAACCATATAGTGTAAGAAAAAAAGAAGACACGGTAAAAGTTAAATTATTTAATTTAAAGTTAAATCTAAATGATAAGGTTAAAATAGAAACCTAAACTTGACTTGAGGATTTCGACCCATCCCCACATTAGCTTTTAAATAAATCAATTTGGATCTATTAAAAACTGAATATGACTTTATAATAAAATAATATTTTAAGTTTTTCTTAAGGTGCCCCTCTCCTCCATTATAAAAGGGCGCCTCCTCCCTCTCTTCCTCACACCAATTTGAGCCTTCAAGCTCGGCCAAACCCTGCCAATTTATCTTCTCCACTTCCCTAGAAACATCCTAGAGGTCTTTGTCTTCTTCAAAGACCATATTTAGTTCCCTAAGAGAAGGTTAAGAAGAGGCGCTTCAAAGAAGAGGTAATGTCTGTTACCGATTCTTTCAACTTTATTTCTTCTTCTACTTCTTCTTCTTTAGTCGTCTCATTATGAAGTAATAACATCAGTATCACTCATATACTGATATGTTATTATAAATATGAAACAACCCTATTTCACCTTCTATCCATCCTACAGAAAACTAAATCACCGCGCGTGCGTACGTACGGAATACCGTGTCCACGCCGTGGTGTAATCTGTTTTCCACCACCACCATATGAGGATGGGTATAATGGTGTAAAAATAACTATATATGATTATTGTAAAGTGATATTAATTCTAAAATAGTATACATACACTTCAATACAATTCCACGATCATGTGAATGATATCACCGCTCGTGCGTACGTACGGACTACCGTCTCCACGATGTCATGCGACTCGTTTTACATGATCTTCATTACATAATGACTATATAAATAAATTGAATGACTAAATATGATATGTATTACACTAATACCATTCTGTAAATGAGGTATCTATAACCTAAAAAGAAGAATAAGAATTTATTCGACAAAACACGCATAAGAACAAAAAAAGCAATAAACACCCGAATAACCACTACGCCAAAAACTGGCAAGGGAAGCACTACCCCTTTATCAGTGCTCAAAAAAAGCGCTGATAAAGGGGGGCCTTTATCAGTGCTAAAAAAAGCGCTGATAAAAGGGGACCCCTTTATCAGTGCTTCCTTAAGTAGTGTTGATAAAGGGGGGATTTATCAGCGCTTTTACCGAGCGCTGATAAATGTTGAGTTTTAAAAAAATATTTTTTCATGAAAAATAATATTTTGTTATATAAGTATATTTATATTGATATAAATACAATATATATTTTTTAAATCTGTTATAGATACATATAAATAGACTATTACATTTAATATATAATAAATTTAGTGAAAATGCCTTCAAAATATTTTAAAAAAATATTATTAATTAATAATTTTCTAATTATTATCGATTAAAAATAATTTAATAACAATTTGAGGACAAAAAAAATAAAAACAATTAATAAAAGATCTAAAATATGTTGAAAATGTAACTCAAACTTCAAACGGCCATAACATTTGATCCGAGTGTCCGTTTGAGCTCTACAACATATCAAATCAAAGCCTGCGATGAGCTCTACGCGCTAGTGACCGAGGCAAAGCCTCTGTCACATTTTTCGAGCCCAAAAAAGGCCCAGAAGTCCTCAAAAAATGAGTTTTTAGTCGGGATACCCATATTTGTTAACATTCAAACAAGTATAACTTCTGATCTGGATGTCCGTTAGGCCTGTACCACATACCATATCGAATATTGTTTCATTTTATTCGATTTGACTAGTTGTGGCGTTGAAACGGAATTATAGATTATAAGTTATGGTCTTTTTAATATTATATTTCTTTTCAAATACACATATATATGTATTTATTTGTAAATATATATCTGTCTGTGTGTGTGTGGGTGTTTATGTGTGTGTCTATGTGTTGTATATATGTATATATGTATTTATTTATTTATTTACTTACTTATAAACACACATCAAAAACATATTTTTTCTTAAATGTATTTAAAACTAATCTTATAAGTACATTCTATGGCTATTCAAATACACATATATATGTGTTTATTTGTAAATATATATGTGTTTGTGTGTGTGTGTGTCTGTGTGTTGTTTATATCTATCTATGTATGTATGTATGTGTTTATTTATAAACACACATAAAAAACATATTTTTTCATAAATGTATTTAAAACTAATCTTATAAGTATAAATTAATATACAAATAAATATACGTATAATAAATTATAACTATATATATATATAAATATATTAATATATGAATTAATATATATATATACTAATATATGAATAAATATATTTATATTAATATGAATCTATATCAAAATATGAATAAATATAACTATATATATAGATATATCATTAAATAGAGAACAAAATGAAATGGCATAGTGGTAAAGGTGCGGCCACGAAAGGGGGAAGGTCCCGGGTTCGAGTTCAGGTGGAAGCGAAGGGGGTGCCCGCGTATGGGGGATGCGCCGGAAGGGGGTGCATGCGTATGGGGGATGCGTGGGAAGGGCAGCGCGCGGGAGATCTCCTAGCGCTAATAAAAGGGGTGTGAAGTGCTGATAAAATCACTCCCCCCGTATTATTTTTAATTATTTTTAATTTTTTAAATTTTTTTGACCTTTATCAGCACTAAAAAAAAGTGCTGATAAAGGGGTCTTTTATCAGCGCTTTTTTTAGCACTGATAAACGTGGCCTTTATCAGCGCTTTTTGGAGTGCTGATAAAAGGGACACCCAATATTAGCACTGAGCTTTACAACGCTTTTTTAGCGCTGTTAAAGCCCTTTTTTAGCGCTGATATAGGCCGTTTTTGTAGTAGTGAACAAGTAATAATGAAATATTACTAATAAGAAGCTAAGAATATGACCATATATGATATCATAACAATGATTAAGATTCTAGAATAAGTCAATAACATTATTTAAATCATTATACAGGAGGTTCGGACACGTACGAAGAAAATCAGACCTAAGGTAGGGGAAAATCTCACAATCTCATTTTTATCTGAGATTGTTTATACTTCAGAATTTACTGGGGAATATTTATCATCCACATCAATGTTTCCTCAATATGTAATATTATTTCTATCCTCCTACAATTGTTTAAATCCAATTTTACCCTTCGGTTAGTTTTTAGTAAAAGATATGAAAGGAATCTTTTGTCGTTTTCCGTATGAGGTACTTTTTGACTTTTCCAGCCAAAGTACGAGAAGAATATCTTTTTTTAACTTATACGACATGAATGGATTTTTAAAAAATTATTTCCATGAAGATTACTTTACATGTTTTCAATTTTATTTTTAATCAACTTCTTTTATTTTAGAATTATAAGACATTTTAAGAAAGGAAAATTTTTTTGAAGTAGAAAGGATATTTTCCTCAAGAATGGAGTTCAATTGTTTTATGAAAATTATTTTCCATCTAAGATAATATAGGGTTCTGTTTCTATCCCTATTTTTACATTTATTTGATTTTGTTATGATGAAATTATTTTTATGACGTCCTTTTATCTTATATGGATTATGTTATGATGGCATGATGTTTAAGAATCCCATTTTTATTACATGGGTTGTGCTATGATGTATGTTTATGATTTTGTGGCACACATAAGAATGGTTTCATTATGAGATGGGTGGGACTTATATCTCCCTCCAATGCATTGGGTAAAGATTTATATCTCATGAGGTAGACATGGCTGGAACGGCCGGTTAATCCGGTTTAGTGAAACAGGACTGAAAAGAAGAGTGAACTCGGTTCAGAAATGGACTTTGTCTGCTAAGATAGTCTTGGATATGAGTCTTGACTACTAAGAAATGATTTTCTATGATTATGTGTGTATTCCACAAAGTTTCATGTTTTAAGTTATGATTATTGGGATTACATTTCACTATTATGACTTATCCCATGTTATGATATTATGATCTCTTTTTCAGGTTAATATTTTCAAAATGTTGTGTTCTTATGAATATGATATGATTGATATTTCTTTTTCTTACCCTTACTGAGCATTTGAGCTCACCCTTTTGTATGTTTTCTTTTCCCCAGGTCAGGAAGAAGGGTATTAAGTAAGATATGCCAAAAGGGACTCTAGATATGATAAAATAAAAGGGAGACAATGTAGATGATTTATGAACCAGTTGTTTATGTTTCCCAGTTTCTAAAGACACTATAACTATACGGTCCTTTCATGGTTTTGTTATATGTTGTAATAAGTGTACTTCAATTTTGAATTATTAACAATGTATGTAAAGTATGGGTCTTTATAGCGTATGCCACTAGTGAAAGTTAGTTTTTGGCCATAAATAAAATAATTTGGTGACAATTATTTTATTGTAAAATACATAACATTTAAATGGTAACTTGGATTGGAAATATGAGAGTATCGTTGGGTTCATTGGGGCATGTTTTACCTAAGAAGATCCTAACCTCGACCGGTGTAGGTCGAGGGTGACTGTTAATAATTTTATGAACTTTTTTTAAGGTACGTTCAGTAAAAGAGCGAGCGGTGTTTTCTAACATTTGAACCACTGCTTGGATTAAAAATACGAGGGAACCATTGAATCCGCAGTGAAAGGATTCACTTAAGGGAGGATTTAATTTTACTGTAGTAGGTCCAGAGAAAAAGTTAGTTTTTGGAACTTTTTAATAGAATAAAAAAATAAAATAATTATTTTATTTTTATTCTATTCCTCGAATGGACGAGCGGTAAGGTGGGACCAGTGAGGTGTCAAGACGATAAATGTATTGAACCTCCAATATATGTAACAACAACGTTGGGAGAGATTAGGAAAATTCCTATTAATGATCCCCATTAACTCCATATGTTGTTACTTACTCTCCCCCTCTCCTATAAATATTGATTTTAGGGGAGGGGTATCAGACAAGCTTGCCAAGCAAAGAAGTTTTTTTGGAACACCGTGATGCCAGATCCTTAGAAGATGAAGCCGACCCGGCAGGAGGTGACAGCCGACGCCGAACTAAAGGGGAATGTGTAAGTGGTGTCTTTGGGAGCCAGTCACGAGAATGAAGAACACGATCCACTGACAAGCGCGGATGATTCTATAGCATTTCAAGGTAGGGGTTATTTTCGTTCATGCATTTTTGATTCTCTCTTCCCCATTCTTGTAAATTATACGAAGAACGTGGGTCAACTGACTAATAGGTTGACCCGCGATTCATTCGTCTATATGGGAGGTTGTTGCAGGGTATATTATGTGGGGTTTATCTTGTTGTTAATTCAATTGATTATTAAACCCTTAATCCCCCTTATGTTACGAGCTAACACAGAGGGCACGGGCCTAACGAACTTGGCACGAACCCTCTGCTATCCTGGTTATCCTTGAACCTCCATGGAAGACTGCGATCACGTCAACGCATGCCTCAAGGGGAGGGCTGCAGCTCGTCAGCCGTGGTAAACAGAGAAGGCAGCTGGCTTGACGGCCAACCACCGGAAGGGAGGCAGCGCGACCGTCGCACCGCCGACGAACGGAAGCCGCGATGGAGGCTGAACCCTGCCTTTGGTGGGTTTCACAGTGTCTAAGCAGTGCTGCCACTTCGCCAACCAAATGACCTCTGGTCCATTCAGGAATCCAGGAGACCGAGGGGTTACACCCCCCCGCGTCATATCAGAGCTAGTCCACCGCCCTCGACTGGGCCGCCGCCCTCAGAGCCGGGCCATCACCCTCGACCGGGCCGCTGCCCTCGGAGCCAGGATGCCAGCCTCGACTAGGCTGCTGCCCTCAGAGCCAAGTCACCACCCTCGACCGGGCCGCCGCCCTCAGAGCTGGGCCACCACCCTCAAATTGTCCACCACCGTCGACCGGGCCACCGCCCTCGAGCCGGGCCGCCGCCCTCGGACCGGGTTACCACCTAAGCGGGTTGCTGCCCCAGCGGGTAGCCACCCTATTCTGGTCAGGCCTCCCTTTGAGCTGACCCTCTTATGGGCTGGACCGGACATCGACCCAATGGTCCGAGTGCATCTCGGTCGAGCCTAGACCGAGTTGAGCCTGGTCGGACCATACCAGGGCCCAACCGAGCCTAGAAACCCAAAAAGAGTCATATCTTGAAATATGAACATTCGTTTGACTAACTGCCTGTGGCGTTGGGACCCTTGGCGAAAGATGGTTCTTTTGGTATACTCCACTAGATAATTGGAGACATCTAGAGTATGACTGGGTTGGATCTAACCCAAATCCAACCGGGCCCTCGGAACTAAAACGCTTATAACTGAGAGACCGGGCGTCCGAATGATGCACTGTCTGTCACGTTGGAACCCTTACGAAATGACAGTCCTTTGGGTTAATCCTATGTGGGGCTTAGTGGCATTCGAGGTATGACCAATATCTCAAGAGTCAGATTCTACAGAACTCGAGAGCACTGGGTACGAGGAATCCTGTGGTAGGCTGTAATGTGAAGGAAGAAAATCGATCTTGTGTGGGTTATCGCTCAACGATCCTGTGTGGGTCAGCGCATACCGATCCTGTGCGGGTCAGATCTTGTGTGTGTCAGCACTCAATGATACTATGTGGGTCAGTACATACCGATCCTGTGTCGGTCAGATCCTGTTTGGTTCATCAGGGGGTTTGTTACCTATCGATCTTGTGTGGGTCAAAAGAAGTTCTACTTAATAGAATAAGATGATCTATCCTTACAAATAATCATCTGTACTTCTGTACTTAAGTTATACCTGACTGTGAGCTGAGTCTCTTCTATCCTCATGGTGTTACCTGTGTTGCACTTCTATCTTCATGGTATTATCTGTGTGGTACTTCTATCTTCGTGGTGTTACCTATGTGGTACTTAGATCTTTGTGGTATTACCTGTGTGGTACTTCGATCTTAGTGGTGTTACCTGTGTGGTACTTCTATATTCGTGGTGTTACCTATGTAGTACTTATATCTTCATGGTATTACCTGTGTGGTACTTCTACCTTTTTGGTGATGTATTCGTGGTGTTACCTGTGTGGTACTTCTACCTTCGTGGTGTTACCATTGTGGTATTCAACCCTCAGGTAATATATATGTATGGGTATATACCTAAGTAGAGTTAATGTATATTGCTTCGTGCTTTGATATTAGGGTCTTTATTTGTGGTATTTTCTTCTGCGGAACTCTAGGAGACCTAAAGGGGTCTCAGGGTCCCTACTGAGTATTGTTATACTCACCCCTGCTTGGGCTTTTCCCGAACCTTGTTGTGTCTGGTGCCGACGACGTACAACATTGATCGAGGCTAAGGGAGCTAGGACTGGATGGTGCTCAAAGGTGGACCATTCGGCGTGACGTGATGCAAAGGAGACGAGCGGATGTGGAGTACTATGAAGACGATCTATACCTACCCTTCAGGTTTGATCTATGGTGGATGATCCAGGAGATACTTTTCACCTTTCAGCTATTTTGTATTTTTTATTTATACTTGTACTTTTCCAGTTGGGCTTGTATTCCAGCCCTTTTACTTTTAGTACACTTTTACTACAACAGTTTACTTCACAATTGTTTCTTATTGAGTTCTCGGACCATGTGTTTGTACAAGTTTAAAGGCAATGCCTTCCTATTTTAGGGAATACACCATTCAGTTCTAGTCTCCAGCCCCTGGCCTATGGAAAGCGGGCTTGGGGTAGTCACATCACGGGCCCTGGGGGACGGGTCGTGACAATAACCACATTTCATGATTAGTTTTAAAATTATAATTTAAGTATAAATATAATAATTATTTCATGATTATTATTCTGGATATGTTTAAATAATGATCTCTTTGACCATAATCAACCTACCAAAGTTATTTTTGACACATAAGCTGAATATGTTCAAAACATCCGACATAAAATCAATTGATTAAGTAATTATATGTAACATAGTAATAAGTGAAATAAAAGTAATAATAAATTTGAAAAGGTTATTAATAAAGTAAATAATTAACATAATTTTATTATTCAGGAAGTTAAATAATGATCATTAATAATCAAACTCAAGGTAAGGGTTTTCTCATCTCACTTTTATTTCTGTGAGATATATTCCATATTCACCACTTTTTGTTGTTATGCGGTGTATATACTGTATATTAATGTAATTTATGATTAATTTCATGAATATTATAGTGATATAAAAAACCATATGAGGTTATATCTTTCATGGGGTCTTGATCTAGAGTTTACTAAAGTCACAAGGGATTTCTTAACTCAATTTTCATTCATTGGATTAAACTTATACTTCATTGATTATATCGCGATAATATTATGCATGAAATGAATTTTGAATATATAATGTTGTATTTAAAATTTTCTCATGTGTATTTATATTTGATACACATAATTGATCCATTTTATTAATTCTCACTTCAATGATATGATCTTTGTAAGATATTTCTGTGACACTTTTATTTTTCTATGAGAAACATGCCATATTCACCACATGTTTCTTTTATATGGTGTATATACTACCCATGAATATATTTTATGATTATTATAATTATATTTATAGGTATTTAATAATCCATTTTAGTATTTCTCTCTCATGGGGTTTACAGTTTCAAATTTACCAAAGCGATAAGGTATTTTTGTCTCAATTTTCCTTCTTTGAGACATATGTTATGTTATACACCTATCTTATTTTATGAGGTTTATATACTACCCATTTGATATATTATATTATAAATATAATTATTTTCAAGATATTATATGTTTTATTTAATGTTATTCTTTCATGGTGATTATGATTCAAAGTTACCAAAGTGGTAAGAGTTTTATGTTACAATCTCATCATTTATTGGGATTGTTTGATTATGCTTCCAATGATGAGATCTTATGATAAATCTCTCAAGAAACTCATGAATTTTATTATACAATTTTTATTCATGATATTTATGAGTAAAAATATCATTTTATTTCTCTTTAGTACTTAAAATAATAGAGAAAATGTTTTTAAGTAAATCTGAATTTAATTCTCTCTTTGGACGGAAATCCATTTTATTCCAAAACCATGTTTTATAAAAATGTTTTCAAAAATTTTTTATTACTCTCCTGTGATTTAAAAAATAATAATTTTAATCATGCTTGACTTTTTAATTTTTTTAAAAATAAACAACCATTTCATTTTCCAAACAATGCCTATTTGGATTTTACTGAAAATATGAAAGGAATCTTCTTATCATATTCTGAACAAGGAACTTTTTTAACATTTTTAGAGCACAAAATGAATGTTATTTTTAACTTGTATGGCTTGTATGAAATTACCCACTATCATGACCATAATTTCATTGAATATTCCTTTTCAAGTTTATAAATATATTTTTAAAGAAAATGTTTTTCTTAATATTATGGAAATTCCATGTTTTTAAAAGTGGTTTTCAAAGGGAAGGATTTTCAAAATGTTTTAAGTTTTAAAAAATTATTTTTCAATGAGGAAATGATATTTTCCTCAAGAAATGTTCTAAATTATTTTTAAAGATTATTTTATATGTTTACAAAGTTGTTTTCAAAGAAAATTTTTCTTACAATATTTTATTAATTTTTAAGTTTTTAAAATTAAATTTCAAAATGAAAAGTTTATTTTCTTCAAAAATGGTTTTAATGATATTTTAATGGTATTTAAATTCATCAACCTCAAAAAAACTTATTGGTAAGTCATGTTCCATTGATGATATTTTTTAATGATACCATCCTCATTCTTTATTTGGATGGATTAATATTATTTCAAAGAGATTTTCAAGGAACCCATTTATTTTCCATAGGTTAATCTTGTTATAAAAGGAATAATGATTGTTTTTATGAGTTTTATGATGAAACACAAGATCTATGTACATTATTTATGTTTCATGGACATTATTATATGATGGGTGAGCCTAGATAATGTCGAGTGAGCCTGATATAGATTATATGATGAGTGTGCCTATATAGCACTCCAATGTATTGGGTAATGATTTTGTTCTCTGAATAATTATATTGGAAGTTATCCATATGGATATTCCAATTATAAGTGTTTTGTAATTGTTCTATGAAGATGATTCTCAAAGATACCAACATGTTTTGTCTATGCTTTCTATGGGTTTATAATGTTTCCTTTGATCAAGATTGATATCACATGGCTCATGGTTATTGATTCTTATGAATATTTCCTTTGTTAAAGCATTATGAAATGTTTCATATTTTTTGATCCAGGTATTGATGATTATGAATATTATTATATTATACTCATTCACTTTGATTATCTCATCATACCCTTATCCACTTATTATGTTCATTGGTGACATTCACTTGTAAATACTTATGATTAACCTTACTGATCATTTGATCTTACCCTTATTATGTTTCCTTTTCCCTAGGTTATCAAAAAATGATGTTGAAAGAATTATGTCTATAAGGGATTTCATATGGATGATTATAATGACTTAATGTGAAAGAAAAAATGCCAAGATAACTAGTAGAATTTATCATTTAATGATATTGATATTGTTTATGTAGGAGTTTTTCCTAATTATATAAAACTATAAACCTAAAAGGTCCTTGTGAATATAAGTGATACATTTTTTACCTTTTATGTAGTAAGGTTTATAAAAAAATTAGTTCACAACTATCAGTATCAAATCTAGAAATTTAAAGTTTATGATTTCAGCATCGGATCTAAGAGTGTGGGTTCAGGGATGTTATAGTTGGTATCAGAGGAAAAGTTTGGATAATTTTGTAGATTAGGATGTTATCACATGAGGTTATCTTAAGAGTTATGTATACCATCATAGTGAAGATAAAAGGTGATTTAGTGAAGTTGAAATTGATATCAATTAGTCGAGAAGATAAAAAGTCAATGAGTTGTTAAATATGATGATTGTAGAGTTGGTTTGTAGTTCATAAAAAAATATTTCATTGGTGATTTGAGTTTGGAACATTGTTTACAAAATTTTAAGTATACATGAATAATATTTTATTTTTTATGAGGGGAATATGAGGTTGGTGGTTTGATTTTTAGTGGAATATGGTATTATTTTTTAATGGAGTTTATAAAAAATTAATCCTTACAAGCCATCCAAGGGGAGCAACACACCACAGTGGGTGGCCAAGATCAACCCCAAGCCAACCAGTATGAGTAGGTTATAGGTGCAAGGGGGCATGCCTATGTGAGGGGAAGGAGCGATGGTAAGACACTATGAGGGACGACATGGCAGTGGCAGAGCACCGGCATAGGGCAGTGCTAATGAGAGATAAGAGAGCTACGAAACCAGTAACCAATTATGAAAGTGTGATGGTGCATCTTGTATCATAAATGAGCAGAAATAAGAAGTCTGTTTGGATGTGGGAAAGCTAAAATGTGGGTTACTATAGATGCAAATCATCTGATCGATCATTTGTTTTATTCAGGCCATTGATCTATTTATTCATTTTAAAAAAACTCGGACAAAACTATGGCCACCTGATCCGCTCGATCTAAACATTCGACTATATATTTTATTCAGTGGGTTGTCTTCTTTACTGAGCTAGTTTTAGAAGCTTCCGTTCAAATGGATCTTTATTTCTATGTTGGCCGAAACTCAAACCAAGGATTACGTTCATGAGTTATTCCATGATTCTTGAATATTCTTGAATGTTTTGTGACGATATTCGATGCCAATAAATACCGAGGCATTCATTCAATTTTTATGCTACTTAGTTTTGTAGAAGCTCTCATTTCTGGAGAAATAAAGCATCATGAATCGCTCTGGTTCGTGAATGTTTTCGCGCTACCACTGTTTGTGTGAATAATACTTGAACCTGAAAGTGTTCGACATGTGCTTTGCACACTCAGATTGCTTCATGATGAACTAGTTCCATGAAGCACTCGAGATAGTTTGATCTATTTTTCTCTGTCTTACATGAATAATGTTGTGAATATATGATTGTCATATAAAATACAGTAGAACATCACAGTTGCACGAAGGTATTGAGTTAGCCTAAAGATATTTTTACACTGTAGCATTTATGAATTTAATATTCTACCTTCTTGCATGAAGAATATTGAATCTATGTTTTACTGTCTTTCACGAAGGATCTTGAAAGAAGAATGATTATTTACGTATAGAAGAAAGCGAAGCACATGTCGTATATGAACATGGTTTGCATGAATGAAGTGTGAGAAATGTGTGTGTGTGAAAGTTTTTAAGAAGATTGAATACATTAAGAATATATGTAAACAAAATCATTTAGATACATTGATTGATTAGTGCGTGTTTAAGTAAGTTCATAGAAAAAAGGTAGTGAAAAGATTGTGAAAGTGAAAATTGTGTGTTATAGGGTGTGCATAAAATAAATTCATACATGAACATGAAATGTCATTAACAAAAATTATTTTGCATACACATGAAATAATGCATTCATAAAGTGAGACATTCATGAAATAGTTTTCATGCATGAAGTTTGAAAAAGTGAACACAAAATATTTGTTGCTTAATCAGTGTGCAGAGTTTTAAAACTAAAGATAAGACATTATTTCTATTAGTGTTTCAGAATATTTTTGTATCTGATTTTTTAGTGGTAAGTGAGGCCGGGTCTTCATTAGAAGAATGAATGTTTTCCTGAGTAGTGTTGTACCGAGACATCTGATTATATTTAGTGATCAGATATTATCTAACAAGACCACCATTAGTGTAAAGGTACTTTAATTGTACATGAGCCGGTTTGATCAAGCAAGCTCATGGAGGAGGATCAATTGATCATCCTATCTGTGGATCAGACTGAAGAAGAAAAAGGAGCTTGTGACTGGGGGGTTTAACCAATTACTAAAAAGGCTCGAGGTAGACTGGGGGGTCTAACGAGTAGAATAGTTGTGGGGTCTAACAAACCGAGGCAGAAGAGTTGGATTGCTGGTGGGTATAACCAAAATCAACTGAAGGACCGATTACTGGGGTGTATAACCAGTTGATTCTCAAACCATTATAATTGATAAAAATATTATAGTAGATAATCCATGTTGGTGGGTCTAACCAACATGGAAAGGATGTAGGTATTAGTACCAAACCTTGTAAAAATATTGTGTGCTATGTTCTATTTACATTCTGCATTTCATGCATGATCCACTCATCTTAACAAGTGATAGAGGTTTTAATTAAAGTTTAAAAATAATTCAATAAAATTGGTCACACCTAATTCACCTCACCTCTCAGTGTGACCACACAACCATTAAACACTTCAATTGGCATTAAAGTATAGGAAACCTCTAATTGGATCTACTATACTTTTCCAGTGGTTTATATCAGAAGTATATGAAGTGTATATTTGAGTTTGAGGAAAATTTAAAAGATATTTAGATGGAAAAGACTATCTATTCTTTTGATTTTAGAAATGCTAATTTTTCAGTCAAGTCTTAAAAAAATAGGATGAAAAAAATTGAAATGAAGCTGAAGAATTGTTTGAAGGTAAATGAAAATCAAATGTTAGCTGAAATCACTTAGAGTGGATATTATTTATTAAAATCAATTGGTTATAGTTATAATAAATCAAGTTCAAGAAGTGATGACGTTATGATTAATTTTGAAATTAGAAAACATATGAAGAAACTTCCCAAAGAAGTGGTCACTTGTATGACCAGAGTTTTTAAAGAATTTTGGGATGAAAAATTATAGCTAGAAGAAGAGGCTAATGATATGGAAGAATCATTAAACAAAAAGGTTGGTATTTCTAACACTCTCACAAGACCTATAAAAGAAAATTAAGAAACAATATATCTTTGAAAATAAAGATATGTTGAAGTTATTGAAGAATTAGAATGTAATGTTTGTGAGAAAGAAATTTTTAAAATTTTTTTTATGGAAGTTATTCATGCACTTGAAAAATACATAGTGTATCTATAAATGTGAAATATGATCAGCTGAATGATAAAGTAGAAAGAATCAAGGAGCTTGAAAAATTGTTTCTAAAGACAGATTAGATGCATGAAGATAATATTAACAAGATGAAGATTTAGTGGGAAAAGGCATGAAATTAGTTGAAGATTATAATATTTCTCTCAACTTGAAATTTATTGAACTCAAAGTGAAACTGAGAAATACAAAAAAGAAAAAATTTGAGACTTTCCAAGTTGTTGAGAAAAGAATTATTAATAAGGATTCATCTGATAAGAGTCTTATTTCTAAAAAGACTCAATTTTGTGGAAACAAAAACTTGATATTATCTAAGGATAAATATATTATAGGCTCATTGAATAAGATTACCCTTTTTCCTAATAAATCTATTTATATTGATGTAGTTTTATTGACTAGTGCAGATTCAACATTTAAATCTGAAAAAATATGGGTGAAAAAAATACTCATAAATCCACAACATCTTCAAATATGGATGTGAAGAAATGTAGAAATTCTTATTCCTTGATGAAATCACAAAAGAAGAAATTTGATACCCATAAGCATAAAAATTTCAAAGATAGTCTCAATTTTTCATAAAAGAAGAAGTCAAGATTTGTTGGCTATTTTTGATGTTTTTGGAAGTTTGGGCATCAGGAAATCAATTATTGGAATAATATTTCATTTTATGAAAATTATATAATGCCTAAATTTAGGGGGAGAAAATATGAAGAAAATTTGAAACCTGTAAAATAGAAGCGGAATTCATAGAAATAGAATCAGTTTGTCAAGAAAAAATATGATTTCTTTGAAAATTTCTATGATTATTGCAATAGAAGTGGTCACTATAATGATGAGTGCTGGTATGTACCAATCATGCACAAATCATCTATTGATGAAAATATAAGATCACAATAGAATGTTAAGTAGTTAAGAAATGAATATAACAAGTCAACCTTGGGATGTGATCAAAAGAAGAAGGTTGTTAAAAAAACTCCCAACAAGTTTGTGAAAAATGATTTGAAGAGTTTTTCACCAAAGAAAAGATGTTTTTATTATATTAATAAAGGTCACATCATGGATAATTTTACATTGGACATGAATATTTATACTAAAAGAAGAAATCTGGAATCAAATAGAGAATCAATTCAGAAGAAAAACAACAAGATTGATTTGGTGAAAGAAATATCTAATAAAGAATCTGAAAAGTTTCCTAAAAGAGGCAACTTTTTGAATTCTAAAGTTATGTGTGAAAGGTGTAATATGTCTGGACAATCAATTAAAAAATGTTTGACATGGATATCTAGTCAAGAAAAATTCTTTAAAAAGAAAGGGAAAGCATCTGTGACTTTTAGTGTTGGAAAAAATAAGTCTATGCACATAGTAAAGACTGAGTATGTTCCTAATGAATGCTTGATCATATGGCTAGAATAGTTGGAAGAGGAAATAATGTTGGAACAATTAAAGAAAAATGAAATTGATTTGTTATCAAATGTTAAGAAGACTTTTTCATCTAAGAATATTGTTGGGTTGAGAAGCAACTCTCAACCCTATTTCTCTAACTGATGTGCATTGAATAACCACTTCATTCCCATATATATTATATTTGTTTTTCATGAAAGGAATTGAAGGTGAAGCATATATTCAAGGGGATATCTGAATTTATAAAATATTTTAATACCTTACAGCTATAAATATTTCCATCATGAAATACTATTGGAATCATGTTTTCAATTTGAAACATCTCAAATAATCTCATAAGACATTTGGAATTTATTCTTGAAGAAATTAAATCATGATGAATAAGTATTGTATGCATCTCTTTAGGGGGAGCATAGAATATCATCTATCAGATATTTATATCTCAATTGATATCTTATGAGTATCGGAAGTTCTGATGAGGTATGAATTTGATAATTCTTAAAAAAATTCAGGAAATCAAAGATTTTAATCATTTAGGTATGTTGGTTACAAACTTCTATTCTCACGATATAAAAAATTCATCAAATTTTAAAGGGTGGTGAGATAATAGTTAATGAAAAAAGAGAAATACATTCTTGCACTTGAATGTTTCTAATCTATTTGATGAGATGTATGTAGGATATTACTTGAAAATCTTTTGGTAAATTCATAAAAATAAGTTTTTGTGATTAGTATCACATGATAGAAGTTTAATGACAACTTTTTTGTTAAATTTGATCACTCTTGTTTTCTACATAGATTATTTCTCATGTAGACTTACAGATGATTAATTTTATCTCTTTTATAAGCTAATAGTGATTCCATACTTCTCATAAGTAAATCATAAAATATGTGTCAGAAGAGAAGAGTATATTCTTAGAACTTTAATTTTGGAAATGATAATTCCTTCCCATGCTTGTAAATTTGGATTTATTACCAATAAGGGGGAGAAGATGTCATTTAATTTTAAGACGAATTGGGTATTGACCACAAATCCAATGGGGGAGATTAAAGATACTAGGTGATTTGGTGAAGTTGAATTTTTTTTCAATTAGTTTATAAGATGAAAAGTCAATCAGTTTTTAAATATGACAACTATAAAGCTGTTTTGTAGTTTATAAAAACATCTCATTGGTGATTTGAGTTTGGAACATTGTTTACAACATTTTAAGTAGCCATGAAAAAGTGTTTTATTTTGCATGAGAAGCATATGAGGCTGGTGGTTTGATTTTGAGTGGAATATTTTTTAATTTTTTAATGGAGTTTATAAAAAATTATGCCTTACAATCCAACCAAGGGGAGTAGCACACCACGGTGGGAGCCCGACATCAATCCTAAGCTAGCCAGTATGAGTAGTTCATAGGCACAAGGGGGCATGTCTATGTGAGGGTAAGAAGTGGTGGTAGTCCACCATGATGGGCGACATGATAGTGGCAGAGCACCAGCACAGGGAAATACCAGTGAGATATAGGAGAGCTACGTAACTAGTAACCAATTATGGAAGTGAGGCAGTGCATATTATATTATAAAGGAGTAGAAACAAGGAGTATTTTTTGATGTGGGAACGCCAAGAAACCGGTTACTATAGATGATAATGAACAAGGGTTGTTTGACCAATCATTTGTTTTATCCGGACCATTGATCTATTTATTCATTTAAAAAAACCCAGATAGAATTGTGGCCACCTGATCGGAACGATCTAAACATCTGGTCATCTGTTTTATTCACTGGGTTGTCTTCTTTACCGAGCTGGTTCAAGAAGCTTCTATTCAAAGGGATCTCTATTTCTATGTTAACTAAAACTCAAATCAAGGATTTTATTCATTGGTTAGTCCATGATTATTTAAGATCATCGAATGATTTGTGACGATCTTTGATGCTGATAAATACTGAGGGATTCATTCGATTTTTATGCCGTTGAGTTTTGTAGAAGCTCTTGTTTCTAGAGAAATGAAGAATTGTGAATCACTATAGTTCGTGAAGGTTTATGTGTTACCATTGTTTATGAAAATAATACTTGAACCTACAAGCATTAGACACATGCTTGCCACACTCAGATTGATTCACAATGAACTAGTTTCACAAAGCACTCGGGATAGTATAATCTATTTTTCTCTGGATTACACGAATAATTTTGTGAATATATTCTCGTCGCATGAAATACTCTATCACCTCACTGTTTCATGTAGTCATTGAGTTATCCTAAATATAGTTTTACACTACAACATGAACAAATTTAATATCATACCTGCTTGCCCGAATAATCTTGAATCTATGCTCTAATGGCTTGCACGAAGGATCTTTAAAGAAGACTAATTATTTAGATGGAGAAGAAAGTGAAGTGCATATTGTATATGCTCATGTTTTTCATACATTAATTGTGATCATTGTGTGTGTGTGTGAATGTTTTTAAGGAGATTTAATACATTGATAATATATGTAAACACATGCATTGAGACACATTGATTGAACAACGTGTGTTTATGTAAATGCATAAAACAAAGGCAGTGCAAATATTGTGCAAGTGAACATTGTGTGTGATAGGGTGTGCATTTAATTAATTCATACATTCAAATGAAATTTCATTTACATAAGGTAGTTTTCATTCACACGAAATAATGCACTCATAAAGTGATACATTCATGCAATAGTGTTCTTGCATGAAGTTTGAAAAAGTACACATGAAATATTTGTTTCTTAATTAGTGTGTAGAGTTTTGAGACTGAAGTTGGGAAATTATTTATACTAGTGTTTAAAAATATTTTTGTATCTGAGTTTTTAGTGGTAAGTGAGGTTGGGTGTTCAGCATAAGAAATAGTGTTTGCACAAATAGTTTTGTACTGAGGCATCTGATTATATTTAGTGATCAAATATTATCTATAAAAGACCAGCATTAGTGAAAAGGTACTTAAATTTTATACGATCCAAATTGATCCAGAAAGCTCATGAAGGAGGATCAACTGATTATCCTATATGTGGATCAGATTGAAGAATTATAAGTAGCTTGTGATTGGGGGGGGGGGGGGTCTAACCTATTACTGAAAAGTCTCGAGAAATATTGGGGGGTCTAACCAGTTGAACCGTTGGGGGGTTTAACCAACTGAGGTAGAAGAGTTGGATTGTTGAAGGGTATAACCATAATCAATTTGAGGATCGATTATTGAGGTGTATAACTAGTTTCTACCTGAACCATTTTAATTGAAAAAATATTATAGTGGATAATCCATGTTGGGGGGTCT
Source organism: Viscum album (assembly GCA_963277665.1). Lineage (NCBI taxonomy): Eukaryota > Viridiplantae > Streptophyta > Magnoliopsida > Santalales > Viscaceae > Viscum > Viscum album. Next base: position 730,408,006 of record OY728132.1, on the reverse strand, counting down.
AAACAACATAGAAAGAATGTAGATCTTAGTACCAAACCTGGTAAAAATACTATATGATATGATCCATTTACATTCTGCATTACATGCATGATCCACTCTCTTGACAGGTGATAGAGGTTTGAATTAAAGGTGAAAAAGAATTCAATAAAATTGGTCACACTTGATTAACCCCCATCTCAATGTGATTACACAATCCTTGGATGCTTTAATTAATATCAGATTATATTCCACCTTTGATTGGATCTACTCTACTTGTCCAGTGGTTTATATTAGAATTATATGAAGTGAAAATTTGAGTTTGAAGAAAATTCAGAAGAGATTCATATGGAAAATTCTATCTCTAACCTTGATGTTAGAAATGATAATTTTTTATCCAAGTATCAGAAAAATAGGAAGAAAAGGGTGGAAAATAAGCTGAATAATTGTTCAATGGTAAATTAAAATCAACCGCTAGCTGAAGGTACTCATATTAGAAAATGTTTAGTAAAATAAATTGGTTATAATTATGATAAATCAAGTCCAAGCTATGATTATGTTATGATTAATTCTGAAATAAAAAATCATCCAAATAAACTTCCCAAAGAAGTGGTCACATGTATAACCAGAGTTTTCAAGGAACTTTAGGATGGAAAATTATAGCTATAAGAAGATTCTAATGCTATGGAATAAGTATTAACAAAAAAGGTTTGCATTTACCAAACTCTCACAAGACCTGTGAAAGCAAAGGAAGAAACAACATATCTCTACAAAGAATGATATTCTAAAGTTTTTGAATAATTATAAAGTAATGTTTGTGAGAAATAAATTTTTGAATTTTTTTATAGAATTTATTCATGCACTTGAAAATATACATAGTATATCTATGAATGTCAAATATTCTTAGCTAAATGATATAGTAGAAGGAATCAAGGATATTGAAAAATTGTTACTAAAGATAGATCAGATGCATGAATATAAGATTTAGAAGATTAAGATTCTATGGGAAGAAGTCATGAAATCAGTTGAAGATAAGAATATTTATCACAACATAAAATTTATTGTACTTGAAGTGAAAATAAGAAATATGAAAGAGACAAAAGTTGAGACTTCCCAAGTTACTGAGAAAATAAGTATTAACAAGGATTCATATGATAAGAGTCTTATTTCTAAAAAGACTCAATCTAGTGGAAAAAATAGATTGAGATTATCTAAGGATAAATCTATTGCATTCTCATTGAATAAGGTAACCCTTTATCCGGATAAATCTATTTGTATTGATGTAGTTTAATTGACTAGTATAGACTCAACATTTATATCTGGACAAAAATGGGTGAAGAAAAATACCCAAAAATCCAAAACATCTTCAAATATGGTTGGGAATAAATGTTGAAATTCTTTTTCCCCAATGAAATCACAAAAGAAGAAATGTGATACCCATAAGAAGAAAAATGTAAAAGATAGTCATATTTTTTCCCAAAAGAAGAAGTCAAGATTTGTTGGATTTTTCTAGTGCTATTGGAATTTTGGGAATCAGGCAATCAAATTTTGGCATAATATTTCATTATATGAAAATTATAGAATGCCTGCATTTAGGTAGAGAAAATTTAGAGATAATTTGAAACCTGCAAAACAAAAGAAGAATTCATAGAAACAGAATCAGTTTATTATGAATAGATATGATTACTTTGAAAATTTATTTGATTATTAAAATATAATTGGTCACTATGATAATGTGTACTGGTATGTACTAATCATGAAAAAATTATCAATTCATAGAAATAGAATATCACAATAGAAAGTGAAGTAGGTAAGGAATGAATATGACAAGTCAACCTTGGGATGTGATCAAAATAAGAAGGTTTTTAAACAAACAACTCCCAAGAAGTTTGTGAAAAATCATGTGAATAGTGTTTCACCAAATAAAATATGTTTCTATTATGGTAAGAAAGGTAACATAATGGATGATTGTTAATTGACCATGAATATTCATACTAAAGGAAGCAATCTAAAATCAAAGCGATGATCAATCCTGAAGAAAAACAACAAGATTGATTTGGTGAAAGACATATCTGATAAAGAATCTAAATTTTTTCCTAAAATTGGTAACTTTTTTAATTCTAAAGTTGTGTGTGATAGGTGAAATATGTTTATAAATTCAAGTAAAAAATGTTTGACATGGATATATGGTTAAGAAAAATTCTTGAAGAATAAAGGGAACACATTTTTGACTTCTAGTGTTGGTAAAAATAAGTATACACACATAGTAAATACTGAGCATGTTCCTAAAGAATGTTTGATCATATGGCCAAAATAGTTGGAAGAGGAAAGAACAAGCATAGAAAATTGAAATTGATTTGTTATCAAATGTGAAGAAGCATTTTTCATCTAAGAATATTTATAGTTTGAGAAGCAACTCTCAACCATGTTTCACTAACTGGGAAGCATTGAAGAACCACCATATTCCCATATATATTATGTTTGTTTTTCATGCAGGGAATTGAAGGTGAAGCATGTATTCAGGGGGAGAAGTAAATTTATAAAATATGTGAATATATTATAGATAGAAATATTTCCATCATGGAAGACTATAGGCATCATTTTTTCAATTTGAAACATCTCAAATAATCTCAAAAGAGATTTGGAATTTATTCTTGAATAAAGTCAATAATGATGAAGAAGTATTGTGTACATATCTTGATGGGGAGCACAAAATATCATTCATCATATATTTCTATCACAATTGATATCTTATGAGTATCATAAGTTTTGATGAGTCATGAATATGATAATTCTAAAAAATGTTATGAAATTGAATCTTATCACCATTGAGGTATGTTGGTTACAAACTCATATTCTCATTAAATAAAAAATTCAACAATTTTTAAAGGGGAGTGAGATATTACTAGATGAAAAAAGAAAAATAAATTCTTGCACTTGAATGTTTATAATCTATTTTCTGAGATGTATGTAGAAGATTAGTTGGAAATATTTTGAGCAATTCATAAAAAGAAGTTTTAGTGATTGGTATCACATGATGGAAGTTTAATGAAAACTTTGATGTTAAATTTGAGCACTCTTGTTTTCTACATAGATAATTGTCATGTAGACTTAGAGATGATTAATTTTAGATATTTTATAATATAATAGTGATTCTATACTTCTCAGAAGTAAATTAGACAATATGTTTCAAAAGAGAAGAGGATATTATTAGAATTTTAATTTTGGAAATGACAATTCCTTCCCATGATTGTAATTTTGGATTTATTTCCAATAAGGGGGAGAATATGTCATTGAATTTTAAGATGAATTGGGTATTGAAAAATAATCTAAAAGGGGATATTAAAGAGGTGAGGTGATTTGGTAAAGTTGAAATTATTTTCAATTAGTTGATAAGATGAAAAGTCAATGAGTTTTTAAATTTGACGATTGCAGAGTTAGTTTGTAGTTTATAAAAACATATGTCATTAGTGATTTGAGTTTGGTACATTGTTTACAACATTTTAAGTATCCATGAAAAATGATTTATTTTTCATGAGGAGAATATGATATTGGTGGTTTGTTTTTTAGTGGAATATTTTCTTATTATCTTTTAATGGAGTTTATCAAAAATTAATCCTTAAAAACCATCCAAGGGGAGCAGCACACCACAGTGGGTGGCCGAGATCAACCCAAAGCTAGACATTATAAGTAAGTCATAGGTACAAGGGGGAATGCCTACATAAGGGGAAGGAGCAGCGGTAATCCACCATGAGGGGCGGTACGACCGTGATAGAGCACCAGCATGGGGTCGTGCCAATGGGAGATAAAACAGCTGTGTAACTAGTAACCAATTCTAGAAGTGAGGTGTTGCATCTTGTATTATAAAGGAGTGGAAATATAAAGTCCGTTTCTATGTGGGAATGCCAAAATGTGAGTTATAGTAGCTGTGAAAAAACCAGGACCATCCAATCAGTCATTTATTTTATCCAGGTTGTTGATATGTTTATCCATTTTAAAAAAACTCAAACAGAACTGTGGCCACCTGATTTTCTCAATCTAAACATATGGGTGTCTATTTTATTCGGTGGGTTGTATTATTTACCAAGATGGTTCGAGAAGCTTCCGTTCAAAGGAATCTCTTTTTCTATGTTGACTAAAACTCAAACCAAGGATTTTGTTCATCAGTTAGTCCATGATTCTTGAAGATTCTAGAATATTCTATTATGATCTTTTATTCCTATAAATACTGAGGCATTCATTCGATTTTTATATTGCTGATATTTATAGAAGCTCTCATTTTTAGAGAAAAGAAGCACCATGGATCACTCTGGTTCATGAACGTTGTCATGCTACCACTGTTTTCATGAAGAATAATTGAACCTACAAGTGTTCAACATGTGATTTGCACACTCAGATTACTTCATGATGAACTGGTTCTATGAAGCACTTGAGATAGTATGATCTATTTTTCTCTAGCTTACACAAAGAATGTTCTGAGTATATTCTTATTGCATGAAATAAAGTATCACCTCACTGTTGCATGAAGGCATTGAGTTATCTTAAAGATATTTTTACACTATAGCATAGAGAACTTTAATATCATACCTGCTTGCATGAAGAATCTTAAATCTATGCTTGATTGGATTGTGTGAAGGATTTTGAAAGAAGACTGATTATTTATGTAGAGAATAAAGTGGAGTGCATGATGTATATACACATGGTTTTCATGCATGAAGTGTGAGAAGTATGTGTACATGAAAAATTTTAAGGATATTGCATACACTAAGAATATATATAAACACATGGATTGAGACATATTGATTGAATAGTGTGTGTTTAAGTAAGTGCATATAACAAAGTCAGTGCAAATATTGTGCAAGTGAACATTGTGTATGATAGGGTGTTCATAAAATAAATTCATACATGCACATTCAATGTATTTAAAATAAGACATTTTGCATGCACATGAAATAATTTACACATAAAGTGATACATTCATGAAATTGTGTTCATGCATGAAGTTTGAAAAAGTGCACGTGAAATATTTTTTTCTTAATCAGTGTACAAAGTTTTTGAGACTGAAGCCATGAAATTATTTCTATCAGTGTTTCAGAATATTTTTGTATCCAAGTTTTCAGTGGTAAGTGAGGTCGGGTCTTGAGCAGAATAAATAATGTTTTCTCAATAAGTGTTAGACTGAGACATCTGATTATATTCAGTGATCATATATTATTTGAGCAATAACATAATTAGTGAAAAGGTACATGAATTTCACACAAGATGGTTTGATCCAGAAAGCTTGTGGAGGAGGATCAACTGACCATCCTATCTATGGATCAGATTGAAGAAGAAGAAGGAGTTTGAGACTGGGGGGGGGGGTCTAACCTGTTTCTGAAAAGTATCAAGAAAGACTGGGGGGTCTAACTAGTTGAATGGTTGGGGTGGGGGGGGGGTTCTAACCAACTGAGGCAGAAGAGTTGGATTACTGGGGGGTATAACTAAAATCAACTGGAGGATTGATTACTGGGGTATATAAACAGTTGTTGTCTGAACCATTATAATTGATAAAAATATTATAGTGGATAATCCATGTTTGGGGTTCTAAACAATATGGAAAGGATGTAGTTCTTAGTACCAAACCTTGTAAAAATATTGTGTGTTGTGCTTTGTAATGGCCCGGACCTCTATGGTCCATTCCTTTGCGAAAATCTGGTGTCTGAGGTGTTCTGGTGGGTCAAGGTGATTTATCCCCAACACTTTTCCAAATTTCCAGTTCTATGAATAGTATGATGGTAGCCTTAGGTGAACAGTGAAACAGTAGCCTTAGGTGAACAGTGTGATGGTGGGCTTATGTGAACAGTACCAACGGTGAGGTCCAACGGTAACCTCTCTTTCCTTTGCCAAATTTTGAGTTGATGAACAATGTTTCTAGAATAGTGAGGTTTAGAATGGTGAGGTTTCAACAGTGAGGTTCATGAACAGTGTTTACAGAACGGTGAGGTTTCAACAGTGAGGTTCATGAACAATGTTTCCAGAATGGTGAGGTTCCAACGAGCAGGTTTCAATAGTGAGGTTCATGAATAGTGTTTTCAGAATGGTGAGGTTACAACGATGAGGTTTCAACGGTGAGGTTCATGAATAGTGTTTCTAGAATGGTGAGGTTCCAACAGTGAGGTTATAATGACGAGATTTCAACAATGAGGTTCATGAATAGTGTTTCCAGAATGGTGAGGTTTCAATAGTGAGGTGCATGAACAATGTTTCTAGAACGGTGAGGTTACAACGGTGAGGTTCATAAATAGTGTTTCCAGAATGGTGAGGTTCCAACGTTGAGGTTCATGAATAGTGTTTCTAGAATAGTGCGGTTCCAACGGTGAGGTTTCAACAGTGAGGTTCATGAACAGTGTTTCCAGAATGGTGAGGTTCTAATGGTAAGGTTTCAATGGTGAGGTTCATGAACAGTGTTTTCCCTTTTCCAAACTTCGAGTTTGTGAACAGTGTTTCCAGCTTCCTATAGTTCACCCCTTTGATGTTTCCTTTGACGTAAAATGCATTTAAAGCCTTGTTTTAAGGACTCTAAGGCTAATTCAAAGGTTATAACTCATATATTAATTCTTCCTAAAGCTCGGGATGTTTTTAATTAGTCAAACTATGTGGTTTAATGCGATCCACTTTTAATGGAAAATCTAGCGTATCTTAAACTATTGCTCCATTAAATATTCTAAAGGGATGATATATCTTCCTCCCTAATCCTTCCTCCTTGTTCTCAAGTGTGAGATGCTCGAACATTCCATTCCTTCCTGTAGGAGTTGTGCGATCAATATTTCCTCTATTGATTAGTTCCCCTCTATTTCTGATGCAACTAAGCAGTACCAATCAATATTCGATATGAGGTATGATCTATCGTCATTATTTTGGGTTCATCTCCTTCTTTTTCTCCTTTCCCTTTTATGGAATGGTGTGTCCATGTTCCTAATGGGATTTTCATGGGTTTTGACCGATGTGGTGGTGTCTTAGGAACCTCAGGTGGATACAATTGTCACGGGGGGGGGGGGGAGGAGATCGTAACCCGTTGTGTGGCTCGTTCTAGTATAAAGAATGTTGAGAACCGTTTGAGGTAGGGGATTCATTGATTCTATTTTCTTTTATGTTCAACTATAGAGTTAGCATGTTTTATCCCATTGGATCACAATGTAATTGATATAATAAATATTTGAACCGGATAAATAAATTGATATCGATCATATGTTATTGCCTCTCGTTTTTCTAGATAGTGTGATATATATGCTTGCTTTGTTTAGATTTTTTTTTCTTGATGGAAATTGGTAAAGAACATAAAGCCGAAATTAATTTATAATTGTTTGGATAAAGATAAAGAGTCATGTAAATGAATTTGGTTCTTCTTGTTGTAATTTGATGTTAATAAAATTGGTGCAGTAATCATGTTTAATCATTTGTGATAGCTTACTATTTAGGTTTCCATAAGTTGAAACCTATGAATAATAAATAGGTGAATCCAAGATGAATTAAATAACTGGTTGTTTGATAAAATATAATTCCTTGTAGGGTTCTGAGTTACCCTCTTTCTTGTTTAAGGGCCAAGAGCCGAATTGGTATGATTCTTGTTTTCCTACTACTTGTATTGTGATGTGATCCTGGATGGCTGTTGTGATATGTGGGGGCAAGGAGGCCTACTGGTTGTGGCAACAGATGACGCCTAGAGTGTCAAGATGCATCGTTTTATACATGTGGGTGTCGGGGAGGACACTAGGGATGATGAAATGGGTTGGATGTAAATTTTTGGATGCTTGATGATTCTTATTGGTTGTTTATTTGCTTTACATTCCTCACTGCTCAAGGAATCTGGTCTTTCTTACCCTTCTTCCAAAATCGGTGAAGGTGCATGGGGTATGCCACATTCTTTTCATGTTTAGCTTCTCAAGGGAGGATGATTCTACGCTCTTGCTATAGGAAACAAAGACTTGACAGGTAGTTCATCTACTCACCGTGTTGATCCCCCTTGTGTTTAGTAGCATAGAATGTTTTTCTAGAATGTCTAGGAATATGGGAAAGTAATGCTATAAATAAATAATATAATAAATGATATTAACCCATGGGGTTGGAGTTTGCTGTGGCACAATTCTAAGGTTGTAATTTAAAGGAATAGTGAAATTTGGGTGTGATTCTAATTAAATAAATGTGGAAACTGTTAATGGTTAATTAATGATTAAAGAATTAATTAACATAAATTGAAACTGATAAAAAGGGAATGAAGTAATGTAATAAATCTATTTAAATAGTTGTGTGCTTATAGGATACCAAGTCTTAGAAGTGGCAGCCGAGAATCTGAGAGACGTTAGCTGCAGTTGATTCTAAGACTAGGTTATGCCCATAGTGTGACTATGAAATATAGTACATTCTGTACTTTTTGTGTTTCTATACACTACTCCACCCCGTCAGTTAGAGAAACTGACACCCTGAAGATTCTAAGCCCTGGGGGGGGGGTGTTTTCCCCAACATTCTAGTGGGAGGATGAATGATTAACTACACCCTTTGTCCTCACTCTCCTCTCTTAGTAGTTACTTGTGATGGTAGGCACAACAGTTATTTTTCCCCATATATGTGTGTAGAGGGCTATAATGGCTTGTAGTTATTCACACACATATATTCTGGATATAGTTTCCTAAAGACTACTATAGGTGTAACGTGTATAGGTTGTGATGTCTTGAGGATCCTTACTCGGTGTATGGGTTGTAATGGCTTGAGGTATAATAAGCGACGTATGATACATGTTATGCGAGCTGTGGTGGCTCCTAGAAACTACCTGGTTACTTTAATTATGTGGGCGTGGTGGTTTTTTTGCACGAGGTGCATGTTGTGGTGCTTTGCCCAGGTGTCTGCGGGCAAGAATTTTTGGAGAGAGATTCTTAGGACGTGTGACAGTGGGGAAAAGCAGAAAATCAGTGGGGAAGTAGTAGCGAGGTACCCTTGATATTATTTATTATATTATATACTCTTGTATATGATACTTGGTGAGAGTATCCATGGTGAGGCTGGGAACTTAGTATACCTGTTTAGGTGATCAGTTAGTTTCACTTATTGTTCACTGTGCTTTAGCATGCTTTATTTACGTTTTCATGAGAGGATCTGGGAAGGATCCTACTGAGTATACTGTTATACTCACACTATGTATATATAAACTATTTTTCATGTCACTTGGAGCAGACTAGAGATCAGACTGGTTTCTACCATCTTAGGGTTGTAGGAGCTGTTTGGGCTTCGTGGTTTCTATTGCTTTTTACTTTCTTTTGGGTAATTATAGTTTTCCCCTTTCAGTTGTAGTAGTTTTTCATGAAATTACATATGTGTACTTGGGATTTCATTTATATTCTTTCTGAGTTGGATTTGGTTGGTGTCTGTCTTATCTCTCTCTTTCACATGTGTACTCTTAGATGGTAATTACTCCCATCTGTGTGTTTACTATACCCTCAGTGCTAGTCGCCAACCTGGGGCCTACTGGAGGTGGGACTTGGGGGTCATTATCTCCCTTCTCACATTGACGACCTAGAAGGGGTACACCTTATGGGGAGGGGGTTGTGACATGCTCCATTTACATTTTGTATTGCATGCATGATCCAGTCATCTTAACAAGTGACAAAGGTTTCAATTAAAGGTGAAAAATCATTCAATAAAATTGGTCATATCTGATTTACCCCCTCTTAGTTCGACTTCATGATCCTTGTAAACTTCACATAGGTATATAAGATTAAGTTTGATCATAAGTTCAAAGTATTAGACACCCCATTTTAGGTTTTTAATTAGTAAAATTTTTAGGTTATTAATGTTATTTTAGGAGACATTTTATTGGGTCAGGGTATTTGTAACCCCTAGGATCAACATGAATTGTTATTTAGGGATTAATTATTTTTTTACATGTTTAAAGTAAAAAAATACAGCATGAAGGTCAGGTTACAAACTGTCACATCCAATAAGGCCGTGAGGCTTGAACCCACAACCAAATGGAAACAAGGGTGTAACACATACCACTCACCAACTTGATGTTATGGTTAATATGACTTTTTTACTGGTAAAGATTAAGTTTATTTCTATAAAATATGGTATTTTATTTTAGGAATAACGATTGAATTATCTTGGAAGAATATATAATCAAATCCTTCTAATATTCAGGTTTTGAACTTAGTAAATTTTTTAATTATTTTAAGGATAGTTATTTATGGAATGATTTGGTTTGAACTTTGTGTATTACTATTGAAATTTGAAGATTAACATATGAAGTTTTATTTTTTTTGGAAATTATCTTGCTATGGGCTAACCATTTTGGTTTTGGTTAATGTCTAAAGATAGGAGGAATATATTTTTATGATTTTGGGGATTATGTGGTCCTTTAAAAGTTTATTTTAGTGCTTTAGGCATGAAAAAATATATTTAATACACATCGTTTTGAGAAAAAATATGAGATTGTGGTTCTAATCATCAAGTAAGTATATTTACATATTATATTATTCTAGATGGTAAATTAATTCCTAAAGTCTAGAAAAATTATCTTGAAAAAAATTCTATCCTAGCACCTTCATTTCTGATGAACCAATGATGTTTTCACTCAAAAAAATTTATAGTTTTGGGCTCCTTAACTTTATATTGATCATTAAATTTTATATGATAAATGATCTCTATCACCCTCCATAATTATTTATGCTTTTCTTCTATGTCCAAATCTTCACTTCCCACATATGTTCTTCTATTTGGAATCTTAGTATGTGGTATTCTCAATTTTCTTCATAATTCCATTTATCTTTTATCAAGGAGATATTTTATTAACAATTTTTATGATGTGATTTAAAAAAAATTATTTTCACTTATCTAACATTTGATTATCTAGATAAAGTTCCAATTTTGAGGATATAATTTATTAAATTGGGGGAGGATGTAACACCCCAAGATTTTAAAAGAAGAAAATTATTTTAGATAGCATAAACGACATGAAACACTGATATTAGATGAGAGCACAATACCCCAAGAATTTAAAATATATTTCTTTTTAAATAAATTTAATCTCTTTGATATCTTCCAATATAAGCAACCCCAATATTTTTATGTTTGATATCATATTTAACATGAAACACCAAGCTTAAATGACCCATGATATATATAACCATTATAAACTAGATGTTAAATTGGTGGGTATAAATAATATTAAATTCTTTATAAAATATACATATTTAAATATAGTACTCAATAAAAATTATTGATTATATTTTATTAAATAATTAATCAATTTTTACTAAAGTGACTTTACTCTTAAAAAATATGTTTTCTTCAAAAATGTTTTTTATTCTTAAAAAAATATTATAATAAAATTTTAAAAATTTTAGAAAATTTATTTTATAAAATGAAATTAAAATTTTGAATCATAATATCAAATTTTAATTTGGGTTAAATTTTGATATTTTTCATAAAATATTGATTTTTTAGTGAATAGTGAAAAAATACTGATTTTTGTAAAAATGTCATTTCTTTTAAATAAATTAATTAATTTAATAGTAAAATTATGTTTTTTATTTTATTTAAAGTAATATAAGCGTTATTTATTAATATTTTATCTACTAAATTACATTTTAATCATATTTGTATTGGATTTTATTATAAGTTTATTTTTGGGCTTAGAAACGTGTTTTTTCATAAAACTGTTTTAAAATGATTAATCTTTCTCAATTTTTATTAATTAAAATAATCACTAATGAAGAATATTTTAAATGAATTTTTATTATATATCAGTAAATATTAATTTAAATTCATACAATTATTATTATTAGTCATAAAGTTAATATACAATCATCATTTGCATGAAAATCACACTTCTTAACAACTCGATTTCTCGTTGTGTTTGTCGAATTAATCTTAAATTAAAATTTTCAACTTATATGAATTGAATTTAGAAAAATGGATTAATTATTTTTAATCATCATTATTTATAATTTATAATAAGTAAAACTTAATTTTTGACCAAAATGAATAGTGAAAACAGTAAAAATTTATTACCGCAGTTAAGATAAAAAACTGATTTACTGGGGGTTAAAATAAAATGATAAGGGTTAAAAATAACCTAAAAACTTGTAAAAAATATTTAATAGAAAAATTATGACATTAACTCTTATAATTTTGAGAATAGACCATTTTGGAGGATTTTGGAATGATAAAAATTGTGGGTATGATTGGATATTTTTAAAAAAATACAAGTATACCACTCACCTCACTTATAAAAGACCACCCACTATAATCTATTATTAACAACTTCAAACCCTTTTTGTTTTTGAAAATAACAACCAAAACCACTTTAAAATATCCCTTCACTCATCATTTAAGCCTTATTATGGGTATAAATATAACTTGTGAAGGCTTTTAGTGCAAACCTAATGAGGATATCTGGAGAAGAGGTAACATTCATCAACAAACATTTTTGTTTTATTTATTACTCCACATCATTCAATTATTATTATAATATATTTAAATAATAAACTCAATATATTCCATATAATAACATTTTTTATGTGAAGTTCATTAAATTCAACCATGCCATCTTCTATAAAATGGGTTAGGAAAACATTATTCATGTGTTGAGAGGACTACCGCCTTGTGAACTGAAGTCATTTGTTTTTTCAAGACCTCCTCCCATGGTTGGGTATGATGATGGATATAATGTGAATATAATATATTTATAACATAATTATACGTATTTATTCATTATATAACATATAATTTTTTTTAATTTCCATTCCGTAGGGGATACGATAATGTCACTTGTGTGTACGACAGACTACCACCTCGTGAAGTGATATGATTCGTTTTTCACTAACGCTTTACATGGAAGGTAATAAGGTTAAAAATAATGAATATATGTGATATAAGTGAAATAATTATGATATTAATGACATATTTATTATTCTTAAAAGATAATATATCATTTTATTTCTTATCTTTTCATTCATTGAAAAATGATAATGTCATTCATGGACGTGTGGAAAACCGCCTCTCAAAGCGATGTGATTATTTTTTTCGTCACCACATAAAAAGAATGATATATATAAGTATATATAATTTAATAATATGGTATTTATTATATTATTATCATTATTTAAATATAAAACATTACTTACCTTATTTCCCTAACAATCATTAAAAAATGGAAATATTACTCATGTGTACGTACAACCTACCGTTTGCATGATCGTAACATTAGTTCATTTTTCATGACTATATTTAATGATTGGTTTTAAAATTATAATTTAAGTATAAATATGATAATTATGTAATTATTATTATTATTTATATTTTAAATATCTACCTCTTTGACCATAGTCAACCTACTAAAGTCTTTTTTGACATATAAGCTGAATATGGTCAAAACATCCGATGTAAAATTAATTGATTAAGTACGTGTATGTAATTTGGTAATAAGTGTAATAAAATTAATAATAAAATTTTAAAAGGTCATTAATCAGTTAAATAATTAAAATAATTTCATTATTCATGAATATAAAGAACAAGTGTGATGAATCTAACTTGAGGTAAGAGTTTTCTCATCCCACTTTTATTTCTGTGAGATATATGCCATACTGACGACTTATTTTTGTTATGTGGTGTATACACTATAAATTAATGTCATTTATGATTAATTTCATGGAATATTATTAGGATTTAAAAATACATATGAGGTTCTATATTTCATGGGGTCATGATCCAGATATTACCAAAGTTATAAGGGATTTATTAACTCAATTTTCATTCATTGGCTTAAACTTCTACTTTATTGATTTTGTTATGATAAGATTATGTGTGAAATAAATTTTTATTATATAATTTTTTATTTACACTTATTTTATTTGGATTTATAGTTGATACACATAACCTATTCATTTGACTAATTCTCACTTCAATGATATGATCTTTGTAATATATTTTCGTCTCACTTTTATTTTTCTGTGAGACACATGCCATATTCACCAAATGTTTCTTATATGTGGTGTATATACTTCCCATGAATATATTTTATGATTATTTTACTTAAATTTATGGTTATTTAATTATCTATTTTAGTATCTCTCTCTCATGGTGTTTATGATTTCAAAGTTACCAAAGAGGTAAGATATTTTTGTCTCAATTTTCCTTCTTTGAGATGTATGTTATGTTATACACCCATCTTCTTTTTTGAGGTGTATATACTAAAACTTGGAGATATTATATCATGAATATACTTATTTTAATTATATTATATGTTTCATTTAATGTTATTCTTTCATGGGGATTATGAATCAAAGTTACCAAAGTGGTAAGAGTTTTCTGTTACAATATCATCATTTATCAGGATTGTTTATTAATATGTTTCCAATAACAAGATATTATGATCCATATCTAAAGAAACTAATGTGGTTATTAATGATATTTAAAATCAATAGTACTATTCTTAAAATATTTTTTACTTAAAAAAAATTATAAAATGTTTTTAAGGTAATCTGACTTTATTTCTTTCTTTGGTCAGAAATCCATTTTATTCCAAAACCATATTTTCTAAAAATGTTTTCAAAAATGTTTTATTACTCTCCTATGATTTTTAAAAATAATTTTTTAACCATGTATGAATTTTTTTACAAAATATTTTAAAAGTAATCTTCATGTCATTTTCCAAACAATTCCCATTTGGATTTTACCAAAAATGTGAAAGGAATCTTGTTGTCATTTTCTAAAAAAGGCACTTTTATAACCTTTTTATAGTAAAAAAGGAAAGTTCTTTTTAAATTTTATGGAATATAAGTAATTACCCACTATTATGATCGTAATTTATTTTAATCTTACTTTAAAAGTTTACAAGAATATTTTTAAAGAAAATATTTTTCCTAATATTCTGAAAATTCTTAGTTTTTAAAAGTTGTTTTCAAAGGAAGGGATTTTCAAAATATTTTATGTTTAAAAAAAGTGTTTTTCAAATAAGAAAGGATATTTTCATCAAGAAATTTTCTAAATTAATTTAAACTTTTATTTTATATGTTTCTAATATCATTTTTAAAGAAAATAATTTTTACAATATTTTATGAATTTTAAGTTTTTAAGAGTGATTTTCAAAATGAAAAGTTTATTTTCTTCAAAATTTTTTAATGATATTTTAATGGTATTTACATTCATCAACCTGAACAAACCCTATTGTTAACTTATGCTCCATGGGGGATATTTTGTAATGATACCATCCACATTCTTTCTTTGGATGGTTTAAGATTGTTTCAAAGATATTTTTATGGAATACATTTCTTTTCCATGGGTTAATCAAGTTATAAAAGAGATAATGGTTGTTTTTATGAGTTTTATGATGAAACAAAAGATTTATGTACATTAATTATAGTTATTATAAATTTTTATATGATGGAGCACCCAAATAGCACTCAAATGCATTTATTAATGATTATGATCTCTAGATAATTATAGTGAAAGTCAACCGTATGGTTTTTCTAATTATAACCTTTCTATAAGGGTTCTGTAAGTGTTTTATAAAGATGATGTCCCAAGATACCAACACATTTTTCTATTCTTTATATGATTTTATAATGTTTATTTTGATCAAGATTGATATCACATGGTTTATGATTATTGATTCTTATGAATCTTTCCTTTGTTAAAGATTTATGACTTATTTTCATGTTTTATAATCTAGGTATTGATGGCTATGAATATTATTATGTTATACTCATGAAATTTGATTATGTAATCATACCCTTATGAACTTATCATGTGTATTGATGACATTCACTTGTTAATGCTTATGTTTACCCTTACAGATCATTTGAGATCACCCTTATTATGTTTCCTTTTCCCCAGGTTATCAAGAAATGACGTTGAATGAATTATGTCTAGAATAGATTTCATATGGATGATGATGATGAATTAATTTGAAATAATAAAAGTTGGGTTAACTGGGAGAAATTATCATTTAAAAAAATTGGTATTGTTTATGTAGGAGTTTTTCCTAATTATCTAAAACTCTAAACCTAAAAGGTCCTTGAGAATATAAGTGATCCAATTTTTCCTTTTAATGTTTCATGGTTTGGATGAAAAAAATTAGGTCAAAATTATCAGTATAAAAGAAGAAAATGTAAATTTTATGATTTCTGCACCGGATCTAGGAGCGTGGTTTCTAAGATATTACTGGAACTTAGAGATAAGACCTAGCATGGGGTTTGAGACTGATGTTGAGAGTCTTTATTTTGAGTTTTTCTTTTAGTGTTTTCTTGTATGAATTTCAACATGACACTTAGATGGAATACAATATGTCACAACATGGTTTATTATGTTTGGATTGATTTGGCATCGGTCTATTTATCTATAAAAGTTTATTTATGTTGATTTTTATTAAATTTTTTGTTGTTTTATTTGTTATATACTGGAGGGTATAGTCTCTCCATTATACATATTTGACCCTCATTTCTAGTTAAAAACCACTATAATACGGGGAGGTGAACCTAAGTTCAAGTGGTGACTAGTCTCAATCACATGAGGGAGAACTAGGATGAGGACATTACAAGGATGTACCCACCCTATTTTACATTAAAATTGGTCCACCATTGAATACACCATGATGTGGTGCTTCCCATGGTCCACTAAATGACTAGATAAAATAGACCACTCCGTAGTGGAATCATGGTTTTGATCTCCAAGACAACCACTCAGGACACTACAGGTACCAAAACCACTTAACCTCCCCATGGTGTCCTTCATTGTCCCTCATGAGGAGACACCATGTCCCAAAATGCCCACTAAAACTCCCCACATGAGTGTTTCACAATGCGCATTTTCCATAGGGGTAACCCCTTGGGCACCACTCTCATCAAAACACCCACCCTAGGTATTTCACCTTCCTCATTTATCATAAGATGATATCCCAAGTTCTATGCCCACCATGGCACCACACCCTTCAAAACCAGGTGTTTTGACCTCCACCATGGGGTCTGCCATAATATGGTACTCCCCTTAGTGGTGCATATGTAGTGAAATTTCACTACAAGTTCACCCAGTTTCACTCTTCCATCTACTCAAGAACCCAAATAACCTTATGAGCCTTAATATAAGTATATAAAAATATCATTGAGATGTTAAAACTCTTGGAATTCTGATTTTAACCCCAGTTCACAAAACAAACCCCTCACAAACATTAAGAATTCAAATTTCCTATGAAATTCACAATCTAAAAGGAGCGAGTCTTTACAACCTCCCCATCATAACATTTATGATTACCAAGAAGTATCAAAGTTCTTTCAACCATCAATATTGACCTCTCTCAGCCACAGATTTATTCTCAACCCGTTGCATTCTACTCTAAAATTTCAAACGATCTTCCACTACATAACTCCAAACATGTGGCACACTATTTATCAAAACCTGAGCCACATATCATTACCAATGTGAAAATAGCAAGATGAACCTCAATGAAACCCTTCTATCTATATATACCCAATTTTTTTGACAACTCACTCCTAGAACTATGGTGCTCCCTACCATAAGACTTAACTTATATGGGGAGATTTTGATCTATGGTGCTCCCCAGCATCAGAATCTCATACAGAAATGCATTTCCAATGATCCATTAACCTGATCAGTTCAGTTTTCAACTCAAAACACCTTAAAAACATTGGTCAAATCTCCTCTGCCTGAACTTTCTAAAAAATGTTAAGTTGCACTCACCGATATGCTATCTCATCTCCTAGTCATGATACCAAAATACCTAGAGGAATCACATGATCGTCCCAAAAAATATAATATATTATAAACCAAATATCTAGTGTAATTTCATGGTTGGTTTGTCAACCAACCAAAGTTGTATTCATACTCCACTCATGATCACTGACACATCTCTGATCCGACTTACACTCATATCATATCCAAACCACCCCGAGCTCAATGCAGATGAATAGGCTCCATCCAATACTGTATATAAATATAGAATATGGTATTTTCCATATAAACATATAAAATTGGGTCTATCTTTACACTGACATCCCAATTCTCTCTCAATCATCCAACAACCAATCTCATTACATCCATGACCTTGCTAACATGAGAGTCATACCTCCATAGACCACACTTCATCCATCACCATACATAATTACTAGATGTGTCTATCTCTTTTACACCTAAGTGCCTATATAAAGCATCAAATTACATGAATTTCTAGTCTGCTAGGAACATCATCATTCATGAAATTCACTAAATTTACAACTTTAATGAGGGCCACACCCTCTAACAACCTAAGGTTAAACCCCTACCATATAGATTTCCTTATACTACTCCTCGAGCACAAAATCAGTAGTTTTCACCATCACACCTCTCTAAAAATACTTTTCAAGGAATACAATCAGGTTGATCATACCATGTCACCCTAATCCATTTCTAATGTCACATCTCATTGTAGAAGGAAAATTCCCATCTCATTAAATTTATTGAGCAACCATTATTTATATAATTCCATAAAAATCATAAATCCTTATATCACACATGAATTCTCACTGATTCAAAACTCAATGGTACTGCATGTATCTAGCACATACCACTTTGATATTACCTAAACTTAATGAGGATACACTCCCTTAATGACTGATCATGGAACCCAACTCATGTTATCATGAGTTGGATCTCATTGAACTTAGGCTCACATGTTTATAACACTAAACATTAACCACACCATGTCAGTATTTTCTAGCTAGAATCATCCTAAATGCTTCTTCCAACAACTCGAATGTATCCCAATCACTAAGGAAAACAACATGATCACCTGCCAACTCAAGCATTATATCAAAACTTGAAGCATTTAACTACACTCTATTTTACTAGATCCACCATATAGGATCATAATATAACATCTCATCAAGAAATTTACTTGAAAATAGTATGGATAAGTATCCTACCAATCCTCCCCTCTAAAACTAGCCTCAATACCAAAATCCTTCTAAGTGCTTAACATTTCAAAAGCCCAAGGCATCTCCATGGTTATACCATAGAACTGATATCACCTCTCATGCATCAATCTCAACCCAAATAATCTACCCATGCTTCACATATATAAGGAATTCATAAACTCATGCTAACCCCTCTCTCAAGTTACCCTCACACATATCATTTGGCTCACCAATATCTTGATCCATATCTCAAAACACTAAGCTCTCCCACCTAGACCATATATCCTATCTCATATAGCTCACAAATCATGGGAAAAAATCACTAATTACATCTCTAATATTACATGGAAACTCACATACCAAAATACCCATCCAAGGTTATCACATATATATACATATCTAAAAACACATGCCAAATCATCAGCCTATCGGGGCACTAATACTCACTGAGAATTTTCATATGAGACTACCCCCTTGAGGACCAAAATATTATACATGAACATATTTATATAATTAAATAATCATATGATGATTTAGGTTGAGTATACTATAGTTCTATTCTTTGATTAAGTATAATTTCACAAAAAATCTATATGAAAAAAAAACCATATAGTTTTTTTCTGATGCTTTAAGCAACCAAACCCATATGATTTTTGGAACAAGTATCATAATCACCCAATAAGGTTTTATTAAAAAGGCATCCAATGTATGTACTAAACTGCTAAAGGTCACTATACATCCCTTACAAGAGGGACTTCATAGTCATCATTAAGGATCATCCCTCCATATAATCCACATGAACTATCATAAAAAAAATATACCATGATATATATGATTATAATGTATCCAAAAAGTTATATGAAAAAAATCTATATAAGTTTTTATTGACACTTTAAAAAATTGAACAATCATCATTTGTAATATGAATCACAAGAAATCAAACATATGTCATGTGAATCCTACATGCCAAATATGATGCATGTACATGACCTATTACCAATAGTCCAAGAGCTAAAACTAGTAAATTATAAATCTAAAACTAAAGTGAATCGCGCTAGGTGAAATAATAAAACTATAATAACATAAACTAAGGATAATAATACCATATCCCCGGCAACTTGGAATTACCATAAAAAAAGTTGTGTGTGACACACCAACCGGAGGCCCATCACAAGATTTAACATGTTACCATTTACTATCCTTCATCTCTCTAAGTAATAAGACAAAATAAAGGCATTAATACCACTTTGTAACATCTTAACCTAGTCCACGACCACTGAGTGGTTCCTGGACTATATAAGTCACTAATAGGACCTCAGGTGAGCCTCACTATATGCTAGAGGTTGTCATCTAGCAGTGGGGGTCTAGGGTAGTATCATGAGGAGACTATACCCCCATATCAGTGTAGTAATAACAGTATAAATAACCAAATTATATCCATAATAATGAAAATCTATCATAGTATGTAGAACTATATAACATAACATGTTATATCAATGTAAATACATAATCAAGTAGTCATACAGACTCAAGGTCATTCCAAAATAAAATGTCTGATCACCCACTAGGACAATAATAATACATTAAATAGAATAAATAAAGTGAATATACAAGAGATCCATTTCCACCCTTGAGTCATACCTCAATTTTAGTCACTAACTCTATCTGATCTTTCCACTCAATCATGCAACATTGGCCCTCTATGCAACTGAACTTGTGAATAGTGAATACTTCTTGGGTACCAAAGTTCCATGACCACCTAAGAAGGGTGTGAGTATAACTTAGTAAGACACCACCAATATGGTCCCACACATAACCAGTAAATGAAATGTATATTCAAGTGAAATACTCAATATAAATAAATAATTAAATAAAATGCAGTGCATAAGCATGAATAAAATAACCACTATTGATCCTCATGTTCTAATGTGACACTTGATATTGATTATACTCACTTCATCCAGTGAAGAAGTATCTTTGATCATGTCATATAACTGTGAAAATCAATACCAACCCCAATGACCATATTGTAGCAGGTTCAAGAACTAGATCCTTAGTAGTATCCAATGGCATCCCAATAATATCAAGCACAAAAGAATGAATCCACAAGAGATGATCTTGGTAATTCCTTAGGTAGTAGGAATGTATCTGATTCCTAGGGGGTGATCCTAGTAAATACAATATTAGCATTGAGCATATAGATGATTACCAAGAGGATGAACCTAGGCAATCCATATAGACCTAAAAGGCCATATCCCAGTATATTGGTAATCTCATATAGGCTTAATCTAATTACAAAGGGATTTATCAAGGCATTCATATAGTATAAAGCTCAAAAAATAATCCTAATACATTTCCAAGGCATTTAATAGTATCAGGATCAATGAATAAATCTTAGGTGACTGACCATAGACACTCTATTTACAATAGGCATTAATTTATAAATTTTTTTGGGCAATAAATCTTCCTAAGAATCTCATAATAATAATAATAAAACACAGGTTGACCATTCTCCCAAACTCATCTCACACAAAAGAGCTTATACTCTCAAGAACATGACTTGATATAATCAAAAAATCCATATCAGGATTATCATTGATTTAGGTTATATGGTGACACTCACAATCATCATTACTCATTCCTATATTCACTTTATAACACCCGCTATTTGAGGTAATTTACCCTTTTATTATGAATTATGAACTTAAATAATACTTGGGTTGAGTTCCAAAAGTTTCTAGACTATTTTGGAGTGTTTTGGAAAGGAATTGAAGGGTGAAAATTTTGATCATGGTTAGGAGGAACTGTGTAAATTCTCCAAGAAACCGTGCCAGATGTTTTGGATAGGTGCATGATTTGTGAATTATTTTTCCAAATCATATGCATGCCAGGATAAACCATGTGAATGTTGAAAGTGGCAGAAGAACAATTGGAACATGGTTTTTAACAATATATTCACTAATCATGTGTATGATACTGTACATCACCCAAGGAGCTATACAGTTTGGAAAACTATGCATCAACTATGCGATGATATTATCTCAAAACCATCCCCTCAGACAATTATTTTGTATGGTTTAAAAAATTATGTTCCAACCATGCTTCTACCACTATCTCTATCCACACAGTTTCAATTGACATGCACATGGTTTGGAATTTTTTTTTCCAATCGTGAACTTACCCAAAACCTCTTGCATGTTTTCATGGAGAAGTTTCACAGTTTCTTCTAATCATGCTCAAACCATGCACCCTTAAAAACCCTTCCAAAACACTCCAAAACCACCCATAAACTCAAAAAAAATCAACCCAAGTATTATATAAGTTCAAAATACATAATAAAATACTAAATTACCTTAAAATAGGGGTGTTAAATTATCCCCACTGTAAGGTTTTCCATCCCCAAGAAGTTAGAGGTTAGCAGAGAAGAGGCATGAGGTCTAACCAGTAGTCCAACATAAAAGGATAACTGCCCCATAATTTTCTAGATATTCACCTCTACTAGAACCACTATCATGGAAAAAGTACACATCAAGCCAGTGTGAGTTTACCATGCTTGTTCCATAGTATTAACAATAGTGAAAATCAATTGGATAAATCGGGACATTGGTGATAAGAGAACAAGGAAAAGACCATTGGAATTGAATTCACTAATGAACCAAAAAGAGATAAAATTAAAACATTAACCACATTTAATAAATAATCAATAATAACCAACCAAAAACCCATTTCATATGGTTTAGGATCTCAAAAGGTTCCACCCACTGAAGAACTAACTTTCACTGATTACCCAGGTGATAACACATTAACACCCAAAATCCAATAAGAACACAAGTTCCTTGATTGACAATAGAGATACAAAATAATAAAAATGTAGAAAAATAAAAAACAATAGAGATAATGGTATGATGATCCCAATACAGTTATATGAAGCACCCATCAAGAACTAGAAACCTATAAAATATATACTTAGGAAAATGATCCTTTTATAAACTATGAAAGTTCATCACATAGTTCCCTCTGGAAAAAAGATCAGCTCAATTGTCCCCTTTGATCGAAGATAGTATCTTGTATCCACTGAGAACCCAGATTCCCAAAAGGATGTGCATTAACCACTGACCCAGAAAAGAACTAGGTTTCAGGAAAATACAAGGATAATTGGAATATGATACAAGGTCTTTAGTTCTTAAACATACCCTGACCTGAAATTTACATACATGATTCCCTGAACAAGAATGAAAATCTTCAACTCAATGAATCGACCAATTACGACTTTGAAAACATAAATATTATTAATAAAATTGGTGTCAAAGTCTATGAGAACTTACCCATAATACAATAAAGGTTCAAGTAATCATCATAACTTGTGAACTGTTCAGTGTGCAATATTTTTTACCATGTGTACCTTCCTTACACTTGGATAGACAATCTACTTGAGGTTTTCCTGAGCCAAGGGGAAACCTAAATTTGGATTGATACATAAGAGAGAGAATTTACATACCATGAATAGTGCATATAGATCTCCACCATAAGGTTTAACCTAAGGGTATGACTATGAAGAGTCTACCAAGAGACTTTTATAGACTTGGGTACCTAAGGCATGAATGAAATCCACTAGATGAGAAACTATGAGATCATCTTGTCCATACGACCTAAGTTCATGGTAGCTGGTTAATCTATGGATCATTCATGATCTAATATTTTATGAATTAACTCTTAGAGACTGGTGAGACCAAACAACCAGTACCAAACCAATCATGAATATAGAGATATGATTAGAGTAATCATTGGTGATACCAAACATGAGAAGACATGAAAAATAAAATAGACTAGCTGACCAAGCATAGATGGTTTGAGTCCTTGAGGTATCAAAGAAAAAAGCTTTCTCATTTCTAAATCTAGGGAAAAGAACATGCAAACACCCATACCCTAGAAAAATATAAAGTAAAGTATCAACCTCGAACTAAAGAGATAATATCCCATTCAACCCAAACACGTGACCTAGAATTGATGGAAATGAAAAAAAAATCTTATCAACTCCATTAATAAGATAAATATTTTCTTAGAATATGTGATAATAACCTTCCAAATTGAGTAATTAATATACCACTAAATGTGTGGAACTATGATATTACCATATTACAACCAAGAGGGAAGGAATATATTGATTTCTACCAAGATATACTATGTTTAAGGAAAAATAGCATGGTCACCAATTTTAGGTACCATGCCATCCCATTACCTACAATATGTATGTTCACCCCCTAATACATTAGGTCATGATGAAAACACTTTTTTACTTACACACATTACATATATTTCTGAGAAATAAGTATAACCTACAAAAAAGGATAAGGACATACAAACATAATCTGAAAAATAAGTATAAATCATACACAAGCACTATCAGAAGCATAAACACAAGAATTACAACAACATAAAACATATTCAACATAATAATAAAACAAGAAAAGGTAGAAGAAACACCATAACCAACACCTCCATTCTCAAATTAAAATATAAAACCACATATTTCTTAGGCATATTGACTCATTATTATCTATTACAACACACTAATAAGGTTTCCATCCACTGATTCTATATGCAATGACATTACTTAAGAAAAATATGGAAACTTATCAAGTTTCAAAATTTTTTTTTGATAAGTTTTAGATCAAAATTTTATTAAATAAACACTTTTATCTTTTTTCTAAAATTTAAGCACTAGATAACTATTTTGAAATTCATTCTATAAAATTTCCTTAAAACCTAAGATGAAATAGTGCCATCTTTATAAAACAAAACTTTGTAAAAACTAGACAATTATGCATTTCAAAATATTAAAATATTTATATTCATGGAAGAAATTTTCCAAAAATCCAATTAAAGAAGTATCTTAAAAAATTTGATTTAACTGAATTGAAAATGTCTTAAAATTTTAATAAAACCTTACAAAAAATCTTTTTTTTAAATTTTTTTTAAATCCAGAAAACCCTTTATAAAATAAAGTCTTGAAAAATAATTTTGCAAATTAAAAATCCCATTGTCATCAAAACATAACTTATCAACCTATATCACATCAATAGGAGTAACTAAATCAATGAATCACCAAGAAACAACACCACATGCACAAACCATCTCATATGCATAAAAAGGTGACCAAATTTCTTATGAACCCATGATTAAGAAATCAATTTAATATAAGAACAAATTGATTTATGTTCCAATAATCTTAAGAATATTAAATTATAATCAACTGAAGAAAATAAAACAATGTTGAGTGAGAAATTAAATGAAAAAAGATAAAAAATCTTAAATTTCACATGCTTCCATAATCAATAAATTATTAATTTAAATGTTTTAACAATAGGTAAAAATTTTCAATAGACTATCCCTATTAACGTATCACAAATTTATTATTTTTCTACTCCCAGACTTCGAAAATTTCATATATTACTGGAATAATATGAACATGATATTTATTTATTTTGTTTTCAAATGGAAAAAATAGTTACATTTTTAGAATGCTTTACAACTTGTTATCTAATAATCATATGATTTCCAAAAAAACATTACAGTAGGCTATTACATTTGAATGATAAAAATTCTATGTTATACACTATTCATGGAACTAAAAATTCTTTACTAATTTAAAATATAATAAGAAAGATAAAAACATGCTATTCTTTTGAACCTATCATGAAATTAACCAAGGAAATAAGAAGTAAAAGTTCTAGCATTATTTTTTTTCTAATCATATGAAATAAGTATCAAAATTTCAAATCAATAAATTTAAATAAACACCTAGTATGTCATGAAAATATTAAAATGTTAGACTAAATACAAAGGATTTAGACATGTATAAAGGTTCTCTATGGTACTCACATGGAAATAGTTACTAAATAGAAAATAAAAATATGA
This sequence comes from Viscum album, assembly GCA_963277665.1. Taxonomy (NCBI): domain Eukaryota; kingdom Viridiplantae; phylum Streptophyta; class Magnoliopsida; order Santalales; family Viscaceae; genus Viscum; species Viscum album. The sequence continues at coordinate 730,382,174 of OY728132.1, read as the reverse complement.
AACATGGGTTTATGATTTTAAGTACTCAATATAATTTTTTTTTCAATATCATAAAATAAAATGGATCCCAATTACCATTTATCTAATTGCTACTAATTAAATTCATTACTAGTTTTGGTTCAAATTCCATACAACTTTCATGTTACTTTAGAAAACAAAGCACAAAGAAGTTCAAAATAAAATTTATTACTAATAAGAATCAACACACAATACAAAGGAAAATCATACTTACCATGTTATCAAAAACATTTCTTATAAACCTTTAGTTTTGTCTAAATCAAAAGCATCCATTTCAACAAATAATGTTATCATATCACTATTTACTAAAGTATAGGAAAAAATAACATGAATGATGAAATCCTAGTGGGAATTTTATTTACTAATGCATGATACGAAACTCTCAATGGTTAAACCCATGATAATGAGGTGATAAAAAACATAAAAGTGTTTCACCACAATTTTCCTACCCAAACTACCCATGTAAGTTAAATATCAACATAAAGAGGTTAGATGTGACTTTTTATGAAATAAATTTCAAGTACTGATAGTCCTATATCCTTACTACCATACCAAGATGACAAATAAACCAAGACTGATACCATTTATAACTTCACACCCCTCACATATTGGATTGGGAATAATTACAGGTGTTACTAAACTTAGGTGATATCCCCTGGACACCAAAGGCTGGAAAAAATTTCCAATGGAAAAATAGAGCATTAGGGAATGATTTTACCTAATACAAGAACTACCTAAAAAAGAAATAATAAAGAAAAAAACGTTATATAATCCATGAAAAGTAAAACAATACAACTACAAAATAAGAAACCAAGAAAAATAATTAGATTAGAGCGCAATAACCAATAATGGTACAAAACAAGAATATAAACTGATAGGTCTAGAAAGAGAGACAAAGTACCAAACGTGGCACCAAACTCATGATCCACACAATGGTAACCACCGAGATCCACAATCCATAACCATAGACTTAGATTCCCCCATTATTGTCTAGAAAATTGAGATATCTCCCTTTATATACAACATATTAAACAACATATGCATATGCAATATGGTGAATATGAAATGGGTGAGTAATAATACCCACCAGGAAATCTAGAAAAATATCCCAACACATTCCACTAAGTCAATAAAGTGTTATGTCACAATTTAAAAATATATTTTTAAATAAAGAGAGGCACATCAAGCAGTATATCAATTTTAAAAATTTAAAAATTACAGCATAAACAATTTATCGATTCATTATTTATCATTTAAATACACTTGGAATACCCAAATAACATACACTAATCACACCCAAATACATTCCTGGTGACAACACCATACTCATGATAAATTACTCATCAATCCAATAAGTCGTCATCAGGTGACCAATCTCTAGGGGACCTAATAGAAAACACCCCTTATTCAGGGTCATGTCCAATGCAAATGAACCCACTCTGACAATGCATTCCATGTTCTCATATCAAATAATTCCACACAAACCATATCCACTCTTTAAAACATTTCATTTAACATATTTATTGCATTAAACAAAAAACATAATTTTAAATCCATAATTTTAAATTTATAAAAGAAAGGACATTTTCCAAATTCCAATAAAATTCCCATGTTCCCAATCATAAACTAAAAGGGTATCCTTCAAGAAACCATTCAATATTTTCTTTGAAAATACAAAAAAAAATACATTCAAATAAAACCAATACTTAAAGTTATAAAACATGTGGATAAGAGAGAGAATACACTTACCTCTCAACAGATGATGATAACAAAGAACAACATAAAGAAACTTCTAGACCCAGGCTCACAACACCTTTAATTTAATAGTTCTAATCAATATATCAACAAAACACATCATGTATCATAAATATATCCATAATGAATTAGATCAACCATTTTGGGTGAGAGGGGATAAGAAGATCTAAGGATAAAGAGAGGAAAAAATACTTACCAGTGATTCTAGATATCCAACACACTTTGATTCATTAAAACCGCTCACCATATCAAAGTGAACCACCAAGAACACCTAAGGAAGGAGAGGATTTTGAGAGTTTGGGAGAATATGAGAAAAATGAGAGTTTAAAAGGTAAAATTAAAGTTAAATTCTATTTTTTGGATCATTTAATACACATCACATGATTTAGAAAACCGTGTTCCAATTGTGCACATTCTACTAAACATAACCTAGGGAGATTCATGGTTATACTATATGGTTTGATAAACTATTCACTAACCATGAAATGTTACTATCTCAAAACCATCTTTTCAAATGGTTGATTTGCATGATTTAGAAAACTGTGCACCAATCATGCTTCTATCATTGTCTCAACCCACACAGTTTCTCCTGGTATGTACACAGTTTGAACAACCATAAAACTTCCCAAAACTTCTTTCATGATTTACTAGATAAGTTTCATGGTTTATCCTAACTGTGCTCAAACTGTGAACCCTTAAAAACCCTTCCAAAGCACTCTAAAACCATCCAGAAACTCTTAAAACTCAACCCAAGTATTATATAACTTCAACATACATAATAAAAAGGTAAATAACCTCTAAAACTATCATTTTTATCCTATTATCCTAGGATATTAAACTCCTATCCTTACCTAAGTGTTATTAGTGGTTCACTTTGATTTGGCGATCAATTTTGAGAAATCAAAGTGTTTTGGATATCCAGAATCAATGGTACATCTCTATTTTCTCTCTTTCTCCTTGTATTTTCTTGTCATCTCTCACCTAGAATGTTATATATAATCTGTTATAGATATATCTATGACCCATGATGTGTTTTTATGAGATATTTATTGGATATATTGAAGGAAAGGTGTTGTGTGTCCAGATCTAAAAGTTTCATTGTTCCATTCTTTATTATATTCATCTATTGAGAGGTAGACAAATTATCTCTATTCTCAACTTATTATCAAATATGAAGGCTTGGTTTTATTTTAATGTTTTTCTTATATTTTCAAAGAATATGGTGAATGGTTTCTTAAAGGAAAACTTTTTTTTATGATTGGGAATATAAGAATTTTATTGGAATTTGGAAAACCTCCTTTGTTTTATAATTTTTAAATTATGATTTTAAAATTATGTTTTTGGTTTAACACAAGAAAGATGTTTGATGAAATGTTTTAAATAGAATATATGGTTATGTGGAATAATTTTCTATGAGAAATTGGCATAAATGGTTAGAGTGAGTTCATTTTCATTGGATGTGACCCTAAATAAGGGGAAAATTCTATTAGGGAACCTGGAGATTGGTCAGCTAGTGATGACTTGGTGGATCAATGAGTAACCATTAATGAGTATGGTACTATCACATAGAATTCATGAATGTGTGATTAGTGTATGGGATTTGTTTATACCAAGTTTATTGAAATGATAAATGATTAATTGATAAATGGTTTATGTTTTATATTTTGAAATGTTTTGAATTTATATACTACTTAATGTAAATCTATTTGCTTAAAAATATATTTTTAAACTATGAGATAATGTTTTATTTTATTAATGTAGTGTGTGGGAAGATTTTTGTGGATTTCCTACTGGGTATGATTACTCACCCCCTGCATATGCACTCTGGTGTATATGCAGACATTGTTTGGAATGTTACAAATAAATGGAGATATCTCACTTTTCTAGTAGAGTTTGGGGGATTCTTGATCTATGGTTATGAAGTATGGAGATCAGTGGTTTTTGTTGTGTGAATATTGGGATTGGTTCCATATTTTTCATTGTTTATATCTTTATGGGTCTATCATTTTTTAGTCTTGTTTTATACTATTATTTTAAATTGCACTCTAATTATTTTTCTTTGTTTATTCTTTTAGAGTTGTATTGTTTTACTTTTCATGCATCATATAACATTTTTTTATCTTTTTCACATTTATTCAAGTAATTCTTGTCTCATAGAAAATCATCCCCCAACGATCTAGTATACCCTTGGAACTTGTTTCTAACCTTTGGTGTCTTGGGGATGATATCTAATGTTAATAAACCTCTGCCTATTACCAAGACAATAGGTGAGGGGTGAGATGTTACACAACCTCTTAGGGATTTTTATATCACCTGAGAACCATATGGGGTCCCCTAGGTCTCATCATAATCACATTATGGATTCATTGTTCTCATAGAAAAATTCATAGTGACATTACTATGAAAATATGGTGTAATTTCCACCTCTCTTCTCAAAATCATCCTAGTTTGGTCCTCATGCACCCAACCGATCCACAAATCCTACCCATGGCTTACCCACCCAGGTACTCACATCTCAATAGTGGAGGAATGATCACCCCACACTCATATCAACTAGATCAAAGAATTTAAGGCATCTCAAGGTTCCATCATGACCTACTTGGGCCTATCATCCCAATTCATTACACATACCTACTTAAGGGAGATAAGGGAACCTATAAAGATTCACTATGTTCTCTTAATTAATTTAAGTCTGACCCCTTAGGTCCGAATATCACAAGGCATGCAATTATAATCAATGCCTTAACCATCGGCGGTCAAGGCATCAAGCTAGTGAATAAGGGTACCTCATGTCTCCTAGATATTTGTTCAATTCATTCAAAAAAAAAGTAATTTTTAATAAGATAATTCATTTAAATTAAAAAATTTATTTAATTTAGAAAAGTCAATTTCCCAAAGTGTCAAGATCTCATATCAAATTACACATGAATAAATCATAATATCATAGGGTTATGTATGAGGCATCACCTACCTCATTTATGAATCCATTTTCTTTGAAACACAGCCCAAATTTTTTTCCCTAAGCCTATATAAGTGTCACATCACCTTTATATCCCCTAACTCAAGACATAACATCCAAATTAATTAATTATATTCATTTTAATTAATTAAAAAAATTAAAATTAATTTTCAAAATTAATTTAAATAGGCATAAATTCCTAACAACTCACTGAGTACCTTGTTGTATCAAAAGCATGACCAACCACTCATGGAAGGCCCATGGAACACTCCCGACACCATCCTGGGAAAAGCCTTAATAATCAGGACATTTTCAATAAAAAAATTAATTTAAATTAGGTAAAAACCCTGGATAAAATCATATTGAGACTTACCTTTAAAAAAACGACATGAAATGACATGTGTTCATCACCTCACAATTCCCTATATCCACATCGAACAAAAACACCAACATCTCATATGATTTACACCATGATTTGATATAAATCATCATAAAAAACCTAAGCTAAATAGGATAAATTAGAAATAAATAGAATAAGAAGATTAAGGAAGAAGGAGAAGATATACCACACCTCAAAATTCTGAAGAAACTGCATCACATTGACCCCAAATCTAAGGGTGGATACAAAGGGATATCTCCTCACTAGTTTGGTCATGTATGAAACAAGAAAAGAAGAGAGGTGGGGTGAGGATTTTTAAAACCAAAGGGGAAAATGGGTTTCCTCCAATTTTAAGAAAACTGAGGTTCACCATTATATTTACCACACCATGGTTCACCTCTATATAGATCCCAAGGACCCCTAACATTATAAACACCATGAGAATGTCCCCTCCCCATTTTATGTTCAAACTGGTCCATCATGAAATTCACTAAAACGGGGTGCTTCCCACAGTCCACCAAAATTCCTAAAGAAACTGGACCCCACCATATTGGCCTCATCATTTTAATCCCATAGACAATCAAACATGATACTAAATACACCATGACTACCTGACCTACCCATGTAATCCTTACCTATATCTCATAAGAAGACCTCATGACCCAAAATGTTCACCAAAATGTCCCACCCAAGCTTTTTTCCTGTTCATTTCCTATAGGGGTAACCCCTCAGGTACCATGCTCATTAAAATGACCACCTTGAGCATTTATCCTTCCCTATTTCACATAGGGAGAGCTACCAAGTTCCACATCAAACAAGGTGACACAACCTTAAAAAATGGGTGTTTTTTCATCCACCACGAGGTCCACCATAACATGGTCCTCCCCATAGTGGTGCATCTACAATGAAATCTCATTACAGGTTCACCTGGCTTCACTCTGACGTCCACCCAAGCAGCCAAATCACCTTTATAGCCTTAATATAAGTCCAGAAACATCTTCTTGATATGTTAAAACTCTTATAATTCCAATCTAAACCACAGTTCACAAAATTAACCCCTCACCCACATTAAAATTTTAAATTTCCTCTGAAATTTATATCCCAAATGGGGCAAGTCTTTACAAAACCTGAATTTCAATAAAAAATCATTATATTTATAGTTATCCAATTAATCTAAAAAAAGACCTCACATTTAACATTATAAAAAATTTAAACTTCAGATCATATTTCATTTTTATAAAAAAAGTATATAATAGTTATAAGTACTTACATGTATATTTATGCAATTAAAGATTAACAAAACTTTATATAACTTACATTCATTTTCTTATTGGTTTTTTATACTGTTATCAACTTCCATTGTTAATATTTATTATTCTTACACTTCTTCAACCTCCCTCTTATGATTGATATTTCCAATATCATTATGGAGAAGTAATTATATCTATTGTTGTTGATGGGTTTCATTGCCACAAATTACTTCAACTTCATCATCCATATCAAACATGTCCCTTGGTTTCATGTGGACAACAAAAATATACACATCCTAAACTATATCATCAACACAATGTTCCATTTTTTTCTTGTGTTTCTAAAATATATGAACTTTGTACTCCTGGAATGATCTACAGCTGCAATAGTCACTACCACTAACATGAACCACCATGCTCTATCACATGTTACCAAGCATCACTAGGAATCAGCTCCAAATAAGACACACCAGCTCTATGTCTACTAAGAATATCTCTAAACTTTCACATCATATTCATAGACACAACATGTGTGGTAACAAGACCATGCATTAATGAGTATAATCATACTTAGTAGTTCAAAAATAAACAACTGGGGTTCCTCAAAAATGGAATCTTTCAAAACAACCCATGAAAAAAAACTCACCATAATTTTTTTTAAAAGGTTGGCACCGAAGCTTCATTTTTATTATTAAATCAAAGAACTATTTTTTTTGTAATTAGGTATAAGGGGACCCATTACATAGCCTGTAGCCCCGAGGATATGAAAGCCCAAATACAAGGCCTGAATGCCCATTTTTTGGACCAAGGTCCCTTCATAGAATAGTACTGCTACAATACTTGAGCCTCTACAATACCTGCTATAGTACCACCACCTCTATAGTTCCTACTATAGTACCTATGCTGCTACAGTATCACCGGAAGTACAGTTTTACCACTACTACAATACTAATATAGTGATGATACAGTACCCCTGGAAATTCTTCCCTTTCCAGATTCGATCCTGGGTCTTTTGGATTGCATGTAGGAGTTTTTACCACTTGGGTACAGGCTCATTGGCACACCATAACATGATCTTCATTCATCTTCAAAGGTTAAACCTTTAACCAAACTTAGAATACTACCAATTTATAAGGGAATATCCTCCTCCATCACTAAATTCATTGACTCTGAATCATCTCAAAACAAGAACGAATCAGAATCATGCATGTGCTCTAGGTCGGTCTCATCAATCCTTTGCATCCATAACCCCTTTTTTATTTGAAGTTCATTCCACCACATAATATGAAGAAAAAACATAAACCATCGACATCCATCTTATAATGTATAACTGTCAATGTCACCCCCAGTGAGAGTGCCTCTCTCCCCACCTTAAAGAGAATCCTAGATGATTGTTTCATGATAATAACCAACCACACCATGATCTACCACTAAGCTCTTAATAAGTATTTCACACTAACACTAGAGGAGTTCCAAATAAATATGATCCTCTAGATCCGTGTTAGTTTCTCATCTATTTCCTACTAGTAAGGAACCAATACCAATGTGATTAGATCATAACTTGAGAGAAATACATGCCTTCCTTCTCTAATCCTACACAAAATATCTATGATAATCCTCTACTAACATCTTAATATCTAGCAATCTCACACCCAAAGTCAAAGATAACTAAGTTGTGTTATCATCGATCTTTCATGAAAGCTACTAAAAAGCACATATACAACAACAACAACTTCATTAAATAACTCAATAACACACCATTACTTATCAGGTGGACCAATCTATCACAATCTAAAGTTTATGGTCCTGAAAATTCAAATAAACATGCTCCATTAGATCCAGACCCAAAGATAACACCTTCTTGAGTGACCAAAATCTACAATATTTTATGAAAACCTGATCCTACACTATAAAAAAAGAGTTTTCTTATGATAGATATACCCTCAAAGATCCACTGGACATACCACACCAAGGGTTATGCTACACTGGGGTAGTATCCACTCAGGATGTCTATCCCTACACTTAATAAAAACACAAACAGAATACCACCATCCTCCTAGGAAAGTGGGCTATGTGCTTCCCAACTTTAAGAAACCCCCTTCAGGTCTATCAACCAAGAACGTCTGATTAGATATAACCACTAAGTCAACATTATCTCCATGGAACTATCTTATACAAGGAAATAATGTGGAGCCACCACCATCGACCAGAGGTAAGAAACATATCCCCCTTGACCCAAAAGTCAATTTTCCTAAAGATAACTACCCATGCATCTCGTTAATCATTTAGAAATAAATTCCACTTGAAGGAGAATCAACTATTATCCCACTATTATTCCACTAAGATCCCATTAAGTATCATAGTGTCAAATTAAAAAATATCAATGTTACCTCATGAATCTACATCCCATACCAGGAGAGTTTTTTACATAGGTGGTCTTCTCATGGTAAGATAAGGTAAAATTCCTTGAAAACCCAAAAATATCCCCCACAAACTGATGCTAGAGATGATTTAGTCATGCTTATCCATAAACATCAAATGGGTGTTCATTATACCACTTATCCATCACTTAAAATTCTATCCATAAGATGAAAACTAATGCATATGTCAGTCTCTTAGCATGATACAACTATGGGATATCCTTTAGATGCATTTGTGTACTCCTCCATATGAACAGAGAGTGAATTCACAAAAAAAAACTTTGTCAACCACACCACATAAATTACTTTTTTAGGCCTTTATATTCTAATAAAGTTTAAAATTTAAAAATTGACTAAACTATGACTCAGTAACTCAATCCCTAAATATAATGATCTCACTTCACAAAAAGGGGGTGAGTGAAATACGATCACCATCATTGATAACTCTTTATCTTACAAAGTCTATCTAGGGGTCCCAATGAAATATATAACTACAAAATATATAATTTAGAAATAATAACTTAGGCCTGAGCCATCGAGTATGAGGATCCATAGAGAGAGGACTCAAATAATTCTATGAACTATATTCATTGACACTTGACCATAACCATTTATCACATATATCTTTCTATAGCTCTCACTATTATCACCCCATGCATGATAGGAACTAACCAATGGTGGTGATTATTAGAGTTGATCGCAATATCATCAATATCCAACTACCCTTACACCACTCACTTCCCAACCAAAACCACTCCCTACTAGGCCCTTGCCTTCTACAGGAAAATATTTGATTTCAACACTATACTCCACGTGGGGGTCTATACATGGTACTGCTTTGGATATATTTAGGTGAGGTTATAACCCACATCAAAACCAAGGTGAATCTTCATAAATAATACTCAGTCACAAAAAAATCACTCAAGGACTCCGACATCAGTGTTATTGTGTGAAAACACTACCATAACTCGATAATTATACCTTTGGAGTCTCCACTCAATCCAATGAGTTTGAAAAATTCTACTATGAAAAAATGTATAGGGAAAATCTTGTGAGGTTCATGGCCCTTGATTCATACCAAAATATGGTCACATTACCTTGTGGAGAGCCCCACATACTCAGATAAAACCCCATATTAAACAATAACTCAAACTCTAACTATGGTATAACATTCCCATAATGAGTTTGATAAAAAAATATTTCATTAATGACTCACTATGTTATATAGGAATCTCGATAAAATAATTGACATTTATCTAGTAAAATCCCAAGCCAGATAATAACACGTATCTCAGACTCTAGACAAACCTCTATCACCTGAGGTTCTAGCTCACTTTATAAATTCATGAGGTCTCAATAATCATAACACACAAAAAATATCTAGCTTAAAAGTAGTCCCATCCAACTTAGTGGGAATTACTATCCACTCTAAAAGAAATATCTTCACTAAGCACAAAGGAGAGAGAAACTGCCTCAAATCATGGGGCAAGAATGCCTCTGAACTGAATCTTAGAGAAACAATGCCTTATCACTCACTGATCTGTGGTGAGAGTCCCAACCATAATCATGGGTTCATCATGAACCTAACTCCATACACAAGCTGATTATCATTAGGTAAAACCCTCCATTTAATAGGATGAACCCATAAGGATTAAAGCATATCTGGATTAGCTGACATATGAAGGAAGTGAAATATCATAAGTGACCACTATATGATGCTTGGAAAAAATTTCTAGTACCCTATAATAAATTTATTAGAGTTTTGGGTCAACTATCATGTTATCAGAGTCCTGGAGAAAGGATACATCAGTAATAGTATCTATGCTAGTCTCCCTAGTTGGATAACCAAACTCAAGACCCCTTTAACATCATTTCCCTAAGTTCCCAAACTAGTACTCACATGACTACTAACTCCAAAAACCATCCTTAGAAACTCAGAAATGATCTGACCCACCAAGTCCCCACTTAATTCAATGACAATCTAAGTGTTCCACCCCAAACTTTCCTCTAATAGGCTAGGGTATGGTGAATAACATCAATCAAGAATATATTATAATATGGGACACCATATACTATACCATCCTACAATAGATACATATCTCCAATGCATAAATTAACTAGCAGAACACACACACACACACACAAATGGTCTGTATACAACACATGCATGGTATAAAAAGATACAAGTACAACCATACACAAGAAAATATAATGGAATTGTATGTATGAAAAGACTCTTAAATCATAAAATAAAATACATTGGAAGACTCCTCTTAACCTTTTATACTCCTAGAATTATCTCCGGTTACAATAGTCATTGCCACAAACACAAATCATCGTGATCTATCATGCATCACCAAGAATCACCAGGTGTCAGCTCCAAACAAGCCACAACAGCTCCATGTCTACCGAAACTATATCTAAACCTATGTTTTATCTTCATAGAAACAACATGTGTGAGAAAAATCCAATGCAAGGGTGGGTATAATCATACCTAGTATGATTCTACAAATCCACAAATAAATGAAAAAGAAAACAATTAGCTCAACCCTCCCAATACTAGAGAGTATCTAGGAGGAAAATAAGAAGGGACATCAATATTCTCTACTATTAGAAGTCTTAAGAAAATACAGATAATTCTTAGTAACCTTAGCCCAATACTTTAAGAATTCACCCCTCAATCATCATGGGATGCTCAGAGTACTGTAAAGTCCAAAAATCTTGAAGTCGATAGCCCAACTATATGTCACATCTCAAAGCTAACTAAGGGGTTCCCAAGGAACCACAAGCCTTGAAATATTTAGTCACCATTAGAAACCTTAAAGGAGGATCCACATATCACCTGATAATAGACCCCAATTCATGGGGTACCAAACCCTACTTTCATAACCACCTAGATATGCTATAAAAGAGGGAACTCATGATGTAGGAGAAAATCCCACACCTCAAGGTTATCCACAGGTGGAGTCAGTACACAACTATAAGAATCTGAACTACCTAATCCAATAATCCACAGAACCTCACCAAAATTGAGAAACCTTAGGCTTGTACTCCTATTTTTTGTGCTAATAAACGTATTCTTTATATAATATCTTAGAAACCAATTAAAGAGACCCAAACTTAACGATATATAATTAAAACACCAACAACAAAAATTGAGACACTTACACACCGAAGACCATTTAGGCTTATAGGTTTTAAGAGTTAGGAAAAAAATTTAAATAAAAAACCCATATATTTCCCATCCAATAGTAATTTATCTCACTAAACTTGGGATTTATTATTTTATAAGAAATCTTCAACATCTCCCAAAAAATTCTCCAAACATGATGCCCATCTAGACATATCATACATAATACCCTTCTTCATAATCTAAAGGAAAGGCAAACATATTAAGGGTGAGATCAAACCCTTATTAAGGGGTATCATATAACATAATCTATCATGTAATAAATAAGGCATGAATAATATGGTTTTAATAGATAATAATTAAATAATGTCATATAACTGATAAAATGAGCATGTAATATATACATGGATAAAATAGTAATGTAAATAATCACATGGATTATAATAATTGATTTCATAGTAATGTAATGCATAATTCTAGGCATCTTACTATTACTATCAAGGATTTTTTCTAAGACATATTATATAAATATCTAAGGTTTACACCAATCACCCAAGCTAATTTATCTTATGAGACCTACTGATGCATCAAGGGGATATATATTTCTAAGAACCACCAATAATTAATCAATTCCAATACATTAATTACATAAATTAATGAATAAAAAATACAATATATAACCAATATGTATTGGAAATTAATAAACATCTATATTGAAATAACAAGTATACATATTGTCAATATTTACCCTATCAAAAAGTGAATAACTTTATTAATAAGAATTATTCAAACTAAAATCATATAGAGTAATGGGTATATGGTTAATTAAATACTAGAAAACAAAATACATAAATATTTGAAGTGATATAGAAATATATCCATTAAATCAATGAATATAGACATAAAGGAGAAAAATAAATTCAAGAGGGAGATGAAGAGTGATAAAGAACATAACCCTTATGAAAAAGGATAGGTATGAACTATAAATTCATAAGAGTATTTAGAGGGTAATAAAAAAAATTCAAATAATATAGATATTTTAGAGATAAATAGAAAAATAGAGGGGAAACCTAAACCAAGTTTTTAGAAAACATTTATTAACATTATTTAAAAAACATGAAATTATGAGTCACTTTCAAAAGATCATTTGAGCAGTTGACATGAATACTTTTTCAATCAGTATTATTAAATAAATTCCAATAATGGAGCCTAAGGTTATCCAAATTAAATGTGGAGTTGAAAATAAAATATACTATTGTGAAAGGGAGAATTTTTTTTATAATTTGTTAAAATAAATTTACTAAAACCCATATTGTTTAAAAGAGAAATGAATCTTCCTTTTAAAAATATATAATGAGAAATATGAATATCAAAAGTGATAATATATTTTTGTATTTCAAAATAATAAAGGATTACATTTGTGTAAAGAAAAAACATGGACATGGAGGAAAAAATCATTAAAGAAAATGAGAATTATTCTTGAGAACATTATACTATTATATAAAAGAAATTCATCAAGGAATAATATTTGAATTAAAAATTTCATTTTCCCTATATAGAGAATAGTTAATGTCATATTAAATAGGAAATGGAAGAATATAGGGAACTTAGAATAATGTATTTCAATAAAAAACCTTATAACTCAAAGAAACAAAGTTGAGTTAGTAAAATCCCTTACAACTTGGGTAACATATGAATTAAAAGAACATGAAAGTGATATTATAAAATGGATTTATAAATCACATGATTAAAGGTGATAGGTTGGAAATGATGACAGTGGTAATAGGATAAAAATGATTAAGGTGGGTCTCATAATGATGATAACAAGCGATGTGATATGAATTTGGCTGATGTGGGTAATCATGGCTTCAGGAATCCTTGGATTATGTGTGTTTTTGAATTTTGAACTTCATTTTGGTATCATTGAATTTGTATCCCACATAAGGTGTTTTGGTTACCGTTCAACCCTAAAGTAGCTATTTTGAAAATAAAAAAAAGAGAATTTTTAGTCAAAGATAGGTGAGGGGTAAAGATGGTATCACATGAGAGTTAGGTGAGTTAGGTGAAGGAATTTTGTTGAGGATTTACTTTTACACCAAAAAGGGTCTTTAATAAGATTTATGTGCCACATTGATTTGTTAAAATTTTATCTATAGTAGAATAACTATTTTTTCCCTCTAACCTTGATTAAATATTTACCATGGTAATTATATTTTTACTGAAAATATAATATGACCATAAATACCAAGTTTGACATGATTATTCTAAATTTTGAATATATTTAATCTAATTCAACTTCTAAATATGAGAAAATTAACTTCTAAATAAAAACATATGATTATTAATATATTATTTATATCAATAATATATTTTATTAGAATCATAATTTAACCATATTTTTTAGTTTCTTAAAAAAACACATAGCACATAAAAAGATAATTTTTATAAAATAAATTTTCAATCATAAATTATTTTATTAGTTATTTAGCTATATTAATTAAATAAATTTGTGTTAAAAATCACCTTTATTTTTTATTTAAAAGTATAAATTAAAAATTTATACAATTACATGTGATATATATATATATATATATATAATTTATTACATTGATAATTTCATATTTATATCATCCCAAATTGTCCTTACAATACCTGTCAAGATCTCCATATAAGACCTAAGGATAAGATAAACAGCAGTGGTAGTCATTGGCGGTTCTTCAACTAGCATGGAACGCATAGTGATTTCCATGAAATTGAATTTCTCTCACAAATTATTTCACTAAAGACACACTTTTTGGAGTTAATCTTGGGATTGGTCTACTGCAAACATTAGTGAAACTACCTCATTTTCAAGCTTAGAAAAATTAGCTTCAAAAGGATGAATTATAATACTTTATTCCATTTATTATTATTTTTGTATTGATTTTATAATATGATTACTTATATTTATACACAATAATTCAATTACTATGTTACAAAAATCATATTTTAATTATAATGTAGTTCATTTTCATTTAGTGTTGCATTTTAAAAAAGTTTTCATAATTTTAAATTATTATAGTCTTTAGGGTGTTACATACTACCCCCTTAAATAAATTGCACCGTCTCAATTTTAATTTATCTCAATGATGAAAATAGATGAAGGTTTTATGAATATAGCCTTAACTTGTGATATAAAAATGTATTCAAATCCTTCATAATTTATGTAAAGATTTTTTGAATCATCCAAAGCATATTCATTGGGAGTGTCAAACTAGGTGCATAGTTAAGACCATTTTTATACACCAAGTGGAGATTGATTTAATACTCAATCAACCTTTTTTAGGGTTATTAACCTTCGTTTCTTCTAATACAGAGTATGCATCAACTTGTTTGTATTTAAATTTCTAGGGAATCACACACTCTATACTTTACCAAAATTTTTGGATACTTTCCTATATTTAAATTTATCTATAGGGTTTCCACTAATGTATTATAGTCCTAATTTATGATAATAATTAAATAAAGATATTTATTACTATATCATAAAACCAAAATTCATGTAAATATATGCTTTAAGACGTCAACTTAACCCTTATATCCAAACAACATAAAATCTCATACCAATAAATATATACCATAATCATATATACTCTCAAAATATATTAATATATTCCTAAAATAATCTGAATTTACTTGAAATAAAATCACATAACAACCCTAAGAGATACCTATACCTCAATAATTAATTCTTTCCAACCTCTAAAGTTATCTAAACCTGGATTTAATACTAACTAAGTTTCCCCATACCCACACTCCCAGATCCAGTACTAATAAACATATTTTTTACATACTGTATTTGAAAACAACTAAAGTGACCCAAACTTAACCATCCATAATTACAATACCAACAAGAAAAATTAATAAACCTACACACACAATATTATTTAGGTTTAGAGTTTTATAGAGTTAGGAAAAAACTTCAACTAACAAAACCCATATCTTTCACATACAATGGACATTTTTTCCACTGAACCAAGGATTACTTATTTTATAATAAGACTTCAACATTGTTGGCCTCACCTATTTTAATAATCACAAATCATGTTTAAATATTGATCATAATATATTAAGTCAGTATTTAATCCTTTTAATCTACATATACAATTATCTTATTCTCAACAATGTATATTCTTAAGACTCATGACTTTGCTGCATCAACTTATAGTCCATATTTATCCAAATATAATCTCACCATTAAAGGCTACTGGTAAGATCCTTCTGTTCAAATTCACCGTTATAGCTTACTATCACCTTAAGTCACTATTGCTAGAAGATCACTGTTGAAGATTTACAGTCACTTTTGGAAGCTACCGGTACACGGTTACTGTCACAAACTTACTGATGATCTACTTATCAAAGCTCACAGACAAAGAGTTACTGTCATAAGGTCACTGCTGTAACAAGGTTTCTGCTAGAAGTCCACTGTCAGACTCTTTCTCAAGTATTCTATTGAGAACTTCTCTGTTCAAGTCTGCAGTTGGAAAGGTTACTGTTGAAATAGCCTGATGTTACAGAACTACCAATTAGAAGCTTACTGTTAAAGGTCTACTGTTGAGCCTATCGATGGAGTTCATTGATGAGGATCCACTGTTACAAAGAATAAACAGATACCGTTGAAAGACTACAGTTAAAGTCTACAGATGGAAAGACTAAAATTGAAGTCTAAAGATGGAAAGACTACAGTTCATAGTTGGAAAGACCACATTTGAAGCCCTCAACTGAACATTCTACCAATGAAGTCCACAGTTGTAGAGATTGAAGTCTACCGTGTGACATGCATCTGCTACCAGTCTAATGATATTCTACTCTTTTCTTTACCTATTTTATTAATACTATTATAACGGTCATGTCTAAAAAAATTAATGCACCTGACATTATTTAACATTATTTGCAGGGATATCAGGAGATAGTACGATGTACGAGGAAGACCACACATGGTTGAAATATTTCTCTTGTCGGCCCCTACTAGACAACAAAACACAAAAACAAGAGACTATATAAAAGACATAGAAGAAAGACACAAAGAGAGGGACCCCAATCATACTGAAAAGAATAAGGTAACTCTCAAGCACTAATCCAAAAAGGAAAAAGATATTCACAAACATCTATTGAAAATAACCTTCTAAAATCTGTAGTAGTGTGTTGTAAAGAGTTTTTGAATCCTAGAAGCTAGTCATCTCTACATTTGGAAGTCACAACCTGGAAGTTGCGATACTCTGTTTTGGAGGAAACTTACAGAGAAGGACCAAAGCTTCATTTCTTTCATTCCAACGAGTCTAGAACTGATCTTCCAACACAATAGAGCATTCCAAACTTATCCCTACTATATTTAGTTCTACTGTGTTTAAATAATTTACATTTGTGAGCAGTGTGTATGTGTTACACACACTGACTCTTGTGCTTGAACTGAGGGATACTAAAAATCCCCATACCAAACTATCTTTACATTTGTTTCCCATGTATAACTGTGGAAGAAGCCTGATGTGGCTTGGTAGTTTATTTGTTTACCCACATAGAACTGTGGTAGAGGTTGAAAAACCTGGACAATTTGTGAAAGATGTTGTAAAGCCCGATACAGGCTATGTATCACTTTTTAATATAACTGCTTGGTGGTAGTTGATCACCAAGTGGGGAGGACTAGGTCTTGACTTAAGACTGAAACTCTTGTTTAAATTTGTTGTGTTCATCTTTAATTTACTCTGTTTAACATCTATCCACTGTGTGTATATTTTCAAAGACATAAATCTGTTTTTACATTCACTTTGATAGTTAGTTCTGGTTAGTGTGTATATCTAAGTTGTTTAGTAAACCTGTTTCAAAAGTCGAATTAGTTCTCATACTGATTCAACTGAGGAGTAATCAACCTTTGAGAAACCTGTTAAAAAATAACTCACTTATATCTCTACTGCCTTAATTGACTGGGCTGTTCTAATTTGGGGGATTTTAATCCTAAAAGTTTTTAACAGAAATTTTAATTGGAACTCAATTCACCCCCCTCTTGAGTATCCACTCTGACTAAAAGAAAATCTGTATCATTTAAGTATACTGCCTCTAAGAGTAAAGGCAAGGAGAAAATACATGTACCTACTGTAAGTTCAACTAGTGAAGATTCAGATTCAGACAGTGATGAAGAAATGACCCAAATAGCCAAGAGATTTAACAGGTTCTATAGGAAGAAAAAGTTTTTCAGAAATCCAGACTACAAGGGTAAGCATGATCAACAAGGTAAGTGGAAGAAAGATTGGAAGAAATCTAATAAGGAAGATGATATAGTCTGCTATGAATGTAAGAGGAAAGGACACATTAAGGCTGACTGTTCGAAGTTAAAATTAAAAAATAAATATGAATATAAGGACAAAAAGTACAAGAAAGCCATGAAAGCAACCTGGAGTGCTTCGGAAGACAGCACAAGTGAATCAGAAGCTATTGACTCTGAAAAGAATCATGCCAACATGTGCTTCATGACTAACATATCTGAGGTACCTGTTTCCCCTAATCTAAATGATTATTATTCTGAAAATAATAGTGACTCAGATAATGATGAAAATATTTCTAAGGATGAACTGTTTGAATATTGAAATGTACTGGAAGATACCTGCAATGAACTAAAAGATAAATACAAATCTTTGAAGAAACAACATGCCTTGACTAGTAATAACAAAACAGATCTAAGTATAGAAAAAGAAAAGAATGCTCAATTTTTGAAAGAAAATACTCAGCTCAAATTATCTAATGAACAATTGAGAAAGGATATTGAAAAGTTCACTGATGGTTAGGATACCTTGACATAGTTTCTAGGAAGACATATTGCTCCAAAATATACAACTGGTCTAGGATATCAGCCTGTATAGAGACACATTAGTAAAACCAAATTTGTTCCAAAATCTGGAAAGTTCACTGCTAATTCTGGACAATATTTTGAGAAACAATTTTCTAAAGGACCGAACAAAGTATTTATGTCTCAAAATATGTTTGTTGATTTCAGAAATTCTATAAATCAAATATGGGTTCCCAAAGTTTTATTGGCTAACCTTTCTGGACCCAAGAAGATCTGGGTACCAAAATTATCCCATGTTTAATCTGTTTTGCAGGGAAGTTGTTTAAAGAGTTCATGTAACACTCTATGGTATTTGGACAGTGGATGTTCAAGGCATATGACAGGAGACTATTCGTGTTTTAAGAGTCTAATTAAAGTTGATGGTGGGAATGTCACCTTTGGTGACAATTCAAGAGGAAAAATCATCGGCTTAGGACAGATTGGTAACCCTGATACAATATTAATTTCTAAAGTACTTTTTATTGATGGATTAAAGTATAATTTACTTATTATATCTCAGTTATGTGATGATGGTCTTAATGTTGAATTTGAAAATGATTCGTGCAATGTTTTTAATTAAAATAATGACTTAGTTTTCACTACATGTAGAAATGAGAATGTATATGTTGTTGATTTAAACTCCTTAGAAAAACAAAATGTTTCTTGTTTAAATTCTTTTTATAAAGAATCTTGGTTGTGGCATAGAAGATTAGGACATTGTAATGTGCACTCACTTAGGAAGCTATCTAAGAAATTTTTAGTTAGAGACCTACCTAAATTGGAATTCCCAAATGATAAAGTGTGTAATCCCTGTCAAAAGGGAAAACAACACAATGTTTCTTTCAAACCAAAGAAAGAAGTTTCAACTTCTCAACCACTTGAGTTCATTCACATGGATTTGTTTGGACCATCAAGAGTTTCAAGTTTAAATGGGAAGCACTATGTTTATGTTCTTGTAGACGATTTTTCTTGGTATACTTGGGTATACTTCCTAGCTCACAAAATTGAAGCTTGTTCCTACTTTGTCAAATATTCTAAGTCTATAGAAAACCTTAGTGGACTTAAGATTAAAACCCTAAGAAGTGATCATGTCCGTGAGTTTGAGAATCATGAGTTTTAATCCTACTGCTCGCATAATGGCTATAGTCACAACTTTTCTGCCCCTAAGACACCCCAACAAAATGGAGTTGTAGAAATAAGAAATAGGACCCTTCAAGAAATTGCAAGGACCATGCTTAATGAGTATGAATTACCTATTTATTTTTGGGCTGAAGCTGTAAATACAGCTTGTTACATTATTAATAGAGTCTTAATTATACCTATTATAAAAAGGATCCCTTATGAACTTTGGAATAATAGGAAGCCTAAGGTTAATTACTTTAGAGTTTTTGGTTGCAAAGTCTTTATTCTTAATACTAAAGATAATCTTGACAAATTTTCTCCCAAAAGTGATGAAGGAATTTTCTTGGGTTATTCTATTTCAAGTAAATCCTATAGAGTGTTCAATAAGAAAACCAAATGTGTGGAAGAATCAGTTCATATCAAATTCGATGAGACTAATCCACATGAGCCTAAAGCTTCTCTTGAAAATATTGAGGAAGATTTATCAAATTTTAACCTTAATGATAAAAATAATGAATCCCCTATAAAAATATCCAGTTCTGGAAATTTTCCAGAATCTGCACCTGCTGATTTTGAACCAATAGAAAACTATGAAGAATCTAGTTCAACCCTTCCTAGAGGTATTAGGACTCTCAAGAATCATCCTCTAGATGCTGTTGTAGGAGATTTAAATAGAGGAACACAAACTAGAGCTTCTCTAAGAAACCAGGTTGAACATCAATATTTTATTTCACAGATTGAACCCAAACATATTGATGATGCAATCAATGATGAATTTTGGGTAATGGCTATGCAAGAATAACTAAATCAGTTAAAAAGAAACAAAGTTTTGGAATTAGTGGAAAGAACCAAGGACACCCTAACCATAGGCACTACATGGGTGTTTAGAAACAAAGTAGATGAATCTGGGAATATAGTTAGAAATAAAGCTAGGATATTTGCACAAGGATATAGCCAAGAAGAAGGAATAGACTATGAGGAGACCTTTGCACCTATAGCTAGACTAGAATCCATTAGGATACTACTTGCCTATGCAGCTCATCTGAATTTAAAACTTTATCAAATGGATGTTAAAAGTTCTTTTCTAAATGGATACATAGTTGAGGATGTGTTTGTTAAAAAACCACCTGGTTTTACAAATCCCCATTTTTCCAATCATGTTTTCAAACTATCTAAAGCTTTGTATGGCTTCAAACAAGCTCCAAGAGCATGGTATGATAGGCTCAACTCTTTTCTTATTTCAAAAGGTTTTACCAAAGGGATAGCTGATCCTACTCTTTTCATCAAATAGATTTCTAAATATGTTTTGATAGTATAGATTTATGTGGATGATATTATTTTTGGATCTTCTAAAAGTTCATTATGTGTTGATTTTTCAAAAATAATGCACAATGAGTTTGAAATGATTTTAATGGGAGAACTCAAATTTTTCCTTGGATTTCAGATCTTTCAAAATAAAAATGGCATTGTTTTTAATCAAATAAAATATATTAAGGATATTTTAAAACGTTTTTCTCTAGATGGTAGTAAAGGTAGTGACACACCTATGAGTACCACCTATAAGTTGGATACAGATGAAGCTGGAGAACCAGTGGATCAAACCAACTACAGAGGTATGATAGGAAGTCTACTCTATATTACAGCTAGTAGACCTGACATCATGTTTAGTGTATGCATGTGTGCTCTCTTTCAATCCAATCCAAAAGAGTCTCATTTAACTACTATGAAAAGAATTTTTAAATATCTCAAAAATACTCCCAACTTAGAATTATTCTATCCAAAAGGACAATCATTTGATTTGTTGAGTTATTCTGATGCTGATTTTTCTAGTTGCAAGTTAGATAGAAAAATAACCTCTGGGACATGTCACATTTTAGGCAAGTCACTAGTATCTTGGTGTAGTAAGAAGCATAATTCGGTTGTATTATCTACTACTGAAGCTGAGTACATAGCTGCTGGTAGTTGTTGTGCTCAAATTATGTGGATGAAACATACTTTACTGGACTATGGATATCAATTTAAACATGTCTCTATAAAGTGTGACAATACAAGTGCTATTAACATTTCCAAAAATCTAGTATCTCATGCTAGGACAAAGCATATTGATGTGAGACATCATTTTTGAGGGATCATTATCAAAAGGGTGATATCACTCTTGAATTCATTGGCACTGAACAACAATTGGCTGATATATTCACAAAGCCTTTGAATTATGAGAGGTTAAATTACATCAAACATGAGTTAGGTATGATTAATTTCAGCACATTCAAACCTCACAGTAAGACCTCATAGTCGAACCTCACTGTTATAAATCACAATCGACCCTCACAGTTTGACCTCATAGTTGGACCTCATAGTTGGAACTTACTGTTATACCTCACTGTTGCACCTCACTGGTGTACCTCACCGATACATCTCACTGTTGGATACCTCGTTGTTTGTTTTTGCGGGAATTCAAACCATTTTTATTTCTTTTTATTATTTATATCTTATTTTGTTTTAATCCCTAAATGATAAAATCAAAGGCAATGAACACATTTCAATCCACCTTCCTCTCCCAATATTGAACCTTGCTCTCAAAATTCCTAAACCCTAACCCTTCACCTGGGCCCTCGAACATCTCTCAATCTCTATGGACAGAACCAAGCGACCTCCGACTGTCAATGAGGATACGCCAAGGCCTAAGAGAACTCGAGCCGAATCCAGTGGCACCAGTAAAACCCCGCCGGGACATGTAAACCCACATCTTACCAAGAGAAAAATCTTTGATGAGAAGGAGTTAAGTGAAGAATGGCTTCTATCGATCAAGTCATTAGTACTGAAAGTACTAGATGCCCAAGGATGGACCGAATGATTTTCCAACAACAATGGACCTTACTACCCGAAGCTTGTGAAATAATTATATGAATATCTGACATTCGAAGAGTAAGAGGATGTGCATAAGCTAATGTCCAGAGTCAATGGAAATGAAGTTAGTTTCTCATCTGCTAAGTGGGTTGCCTGTTTGAGAGTTCCTCATGAAGGAATTTTTGATTACTACTCTAGAGTGGCTCCTCCAGACAGTGTTGTTTTTGAGTATGAAAAAGCTCTGGAAGAACTGACAGGATATAGAAAATCAAGAAGGATCATTGCAGCTGAGATTAATGGAGAAGACATGATCTTTTTCAAATTAATTCAGCATGTACTTAGTCTGAGGGGAGGGGACTTTGGTGTACTGAAGTACCAAGACATATTCCTGATGTACTTACTGAAGCATGGGAAGAAGATTAACCTATGTAGGTTACTGATGGTACAATTAGAGGATATGACCAAGGCAAGCTCAAAGTCCAATTCCTTATTCCATGCCAAGCTCATTTTAGTTATGCTAAAGTTTAAGGGTGAGGCTGGAAATCAAGAAGAAATGATAGTAGCCAAGAACAGTGTCTGTATCTCCAAGGTAATTTGCAAGTTCATGAAACTTAGCTGGAATTTCTGGAAGAGGACATGGGTGAATGATGAAGGAAATGTGTATGAAAATTTTGACCCTAGTACTCATCCAACTAGGCCAAAAGATAAAAGAGATCCAGGCCAGAAGCCTGATGAGCCAGAACCGGTTTATTCTGATGAGGAGGAGGCTGAAGGAGCTATGGACC
The DNA here is from genome assembly GCA_963277665.1 of Viscum album. Lineage (NCBI taxonomy): Eukaryota > Viridiplantae > Streptophyta > Magnoliopsida > Santalales > Viscaceae > Viscum > Viscum album. Next base: position 730,358,650 of record OY728132.1, on the reverse strand, counting down.
CTCAAAGAGAGAACATCCCCCATTTATGATGGGAGTGATCCTGATTTACCTCATAGTCCTATAAGGACTGTAGCTTTTGGAGGAGATATCCCTCCGAAAGAACTACCAAGGAGAGATACTATTTTGAAGGACAGTGATACTGAGACCACTGAAGAAGAAGAAAAAGCATATTAGAATGTTGTCATGGAAAACTCTGAAGAGGATGAGGAAACTGAGTCAGATCATTTTGTTCATGAAGAAAAGGAGGCTGTTTCTGAAGCAGATGATGAGGAAAATGAAGAAGAAGAGCTCAGTTTGAGCCCTCTGATTGATAATACAGACTTTATAGTTCCTGGTCAGGAAGAAGAAGTGGCATCTTCTACCATTGATGAGAGAGTCATTGATGACTCAGAAAAGGATAGGACTAACCCTACTGTTGAACTATCAGAGAAAATGGTTGTTGCATCTGCTAAAGTTGCAGAGGAGGTTGTGGAGTTACCTCAAGCAGAACAATTAGAGGAGATTCCTCAGGAGAATGCTCTAAGTGAGGGGGAGCATATTGGTTCAGTTTCTATGTTGTATGACATCGAAGGTTGGTCATCAGATCTAGGATATATGGTACTTGAAATAAATTATGGAGATTCTGATGAGGAATACCAGCCCCAAATGGATTCATTTATCCTTCCTGTTGTGGCTGACAATTTAGCAACCAAGGAGTACCTTGAGTCCTTAAAGGCTGAAATGAAAGAAGCACTGAGAGAATCAGTGGAAGATTTGAAGAAAAGCCTGATTTAAGAGATTAGGAGTGTGGAGAAATCCCTGGAGCTATCTTTGGTATGTGATGTGTCTAGTCCAGTGAAGGAAATGATGGATGAAGTTAAAGTATGCCATACTCAAATTGAGAGTTGGACATGAGCTGTGGTTTCTCTAAGACAGTCGATTGCTTCATTGACTGCCATGAACAGTTCTCAAACCCAAGTGAATGCTGATATTAGATATATCAAAGAAGTAGTCAAGCAGTTTGTGGAAGTATTTGATGCTTTTAAGACATCAGTCAAAGAACATTTGAACAGTAAAGATGCACTTGTTCAGAAGGTGGTTAGTAATTTGACACAGTCTTTCAAAGAGACAGTAGATTTCTCGGTAAAACCCCTTCCCTCATCCAGCCCCACTGTAAACATTGACCAGATCAGAATTGTGATCTAGGAAGAGTTGGATAAGGCTAGTACCAGTGGCACCTCTGATACTTAGATACTTTCTACCACTAGGGAAGTCATCAGTTTTGTTCATGATCACCTACGGGAAGCTACTGCCTCTCAAGAGGCCATTAAGAATAAGGTGGATGCCTACTTTGATAAGGTCAATACCAAGCATCAAATGACCAACCATTTCAAGCTCTTGATAGAGAATATGAAGTTGCATCCAGTGACTTAGGCATTCAGGGAGCAGGTCAGCAAGCTGAGAGAATTGGATCCTGCTTTCGATAAGTTTTTGGAAAATAAAGATGATTTCTTATCTGCTATGGAAAAAAGAGGAAGCATTATTATGGATTTCAGAAATATTCTTCTTCCCCTTCTCCATGTGGACTGCACCCCTATCATTATCCCTCCAGCCTTACCTACATCTCAACCCAGTGGTTCTTCTTCCATCATGTCTCCTGCTGAAGCTATCAGAAGCCTTACTCCACTAATCCCTTAGAAATCTACCCACTACAGACCCACAGGAGCTTCTGTTGCTGCACCTCCAGTCATTCCTATAGCCATTCCTAAACCTACTGATCCAAAAGCTTCTTCTCCTTCTTCTTCTTCCAAAGGGAAAGACCCCTTAACCACGGATTCTGTGGATTGAGTTTGTTTATGTCTTTTAATAGGGACTCTATATTCTCTTTGGTCATGAAATGTATTGTGTTATTAATATAAGCCTTCTTAGTTTTGTCTCTCTTTTGTATTTCTTTTTTCTAATCACAAAAGGGGAGAAATACTGTGCATATGGTGCTAATTGAGAAACTAATATGAAAATACTGTGCTAAATCTTGAAATAATGTGCTTATTAATATCTGATACTTGACAAATTTCAATACATACTGACATAATTTGTGATTATCAAAAAGGGGGAGATTATTGGCCTCACATGTTTTAATAATCACAAATCATGTTTAAATATTGATAATAATATATTAAGTCAGTCTATAATCCTTTTAATCTACATATACAATTATCTTATTCTCAACAATGTATATTCTGAAGACTCATGACTTTGCTGCATCAACTTGCAATCCATATTTATACAAATATAAGCTCACTGTTAAAGGCTACTGGTAAGAGCCTTCTATTCAAAGTCACTATTATAGCTTATTATCACCTTAAGTTACTATTGCTAGAAGATCACTGTTGAAGATTTACAGTCACTGTTGGAAGCTACCGTTACACGGTTACAGTCACAAACCTACTGATGATATAATTATCAAAGCTCACAGACAAAGAGTTACTGTCATAAGGTCACTACTGTAACAAGGTTTCTGCTAGAAGTCCACTGTCAGACTCTTTCTCAAGTCTTCTATTAAGAAATTCTTTGTTCAATACGGCAATTGGAAAGGTTACTATTGAAATAGTCTGATGTTACAGAACTACCAATTAGAAGCTTACTATTAAAGGTCTACTATTGAGCCTACCGATGGAGTTCACTGATGAGGATCCATTGTTAGAAATAATAAATAGCTACCGTTGAAATACTACAGTTGAAGTCTACAGATAGAAAGACTACAGTTGAAGTCTACAGATGGAAAGACTACAGTTCACAGTTGGAAAGACCACAGTTGAAGCCCTCAGCTGAACAGTCTACCGATGAAGTCCACAGTTGTAGAGATTGAAGTCTACTGTGTGACATGCATCTGCTACCAGTCTAATGATATTCCACTCTTTTCTTTACCTATTTTATTAATACTATTATAACGGTCATGTCTGGAAAAATTAATGCACATGACATTATTTAATGTTATTTGTAGGGATATCAGGAGATAGTACGATGTACGAGGAAGACCACACGTGGTTGAAATATTTCTCTTGTCGGCCCCTACTGGACAGCAAAACACAAAAACAAGAGACTATATAAAAGACACAGAAGAGAGACACAAAGAGAGAGACCCCGATCATACTAAAAATAAGAAGGGAACTCTCAAGCACTAATACAAAAAGGAACAAGAGCTTCATGAACATCTATTGAAAAAAACATTCTACAATCTGTAGTAGTGTGCTGTAAAGAGTTTTTGAGTCCTAGAAGCTGGTCATATCTACATCTAGAAGTTACAACCTGGAATTTGCGACACTCTGTTTTGGAGGCAACTTGCAGAGAAGGACCAAAGCTTCAATTACTTCATTACAACGAGTCCAGAACTGATCTTCCAACACAATAGAGCATTCCAAACTTATCCCTACTATCTTTATCTCTAACGTGTTTAAATACTTTACATTTTTGAGTAGTGTGTATGTGTTACACACACTTACTCTTGTGCTTGAAATGAGGGATACTAAAAATCCTCATACCAAATTATCTTTACATTTGTTTCCCACCTATAATTGTGGAAGAAGCCTGGTGTGGCTTGGTAGTTTATTTTTTTACCCACGTAGAATTGTGGTAGAGGTTGAAAAACCTGGAATGTTTGTGAAAGCTGTTGTAAAGCCCGATACAGGCTGTGTATCACTTTTTAATATAACTGCTTAGTGGCAGTTGATCACCAAGTGGAGAGGACTAGGTCTTGACTTAAGACTGAACCTCTTGTTTAAATTTGTTGTGTTCATCTTTGATTTGCTCTGTTTAACATCTATCCACTGTGTGTATATTTTTAAAGACAAAAATCTGTTTTTACATTCACTCTGATAGTTAGTTCTGGTTAGTGTGTATATCTGAGTTGTTTAGTAAACCTGTTTCAAAAGTAAAATTAGTTCTCATACTGATTCAACTGAGGAGTAATCAACCTTTGAGAAAACTTTTAAACAATAACTCACTTATATCTCTACTGCCTTAATTGACTAGGCTGTTCTAATTTGGGGGATTTTAATCCTAAAAGTTTTTAACAGAAATTTTAATTGGAACTCAATTCACCCCCTCTTGAGTATCCACTCCGACCAACAAACATCACCCATAAAATTATATAAACATGATACCTATATAGACACATAATACTTAATACTCTTATTCATAACATTAGAAAAGGAAGAAATTAGAAGGGTGAGCTCAAACACTCAGTAAGAGGCAACATATTACATAAACTATCATGGAATAAACAAGGAATGCATAATATGGAAGGAATAAATAATAATAAAATAATCTCATATAACTAATAACATGAGAATGTAATATATCGATGGATAACATGTAAATGTAAATAATCACATGGATAATAAAAACTACTTTCATATTAATGGAATTCATAATGTCAAACATCTTACTCTTACCATTTAGGCTTTGTTCCAAGACATCAAGGTTTACACCAAGTACCCAACCTAATTTTTTTTCATGAGATCCACTGATTCATTGAGGGGATATATAACTCTAGGCCCCACCCATTATTAATTAATTTCAATGCATTCATCATATTAAGGAATAAATAAATAGTAAAATACATAACCAACATGCCTTTGTAATCAATAAACATCTGTATTGAAATAATAAGTATAAAAATTGTGAATATTTCCCCACTCAATAAATGGAATATATTTCTTAGTAATAATCCTTAAAACTAAAAATGTATATATTAATGAGTATATGATTAATTCAATACTAGAAAAAAAATACATAAATAGTATAATTGATATAGATTTATATCCATGAAATTAAAGAATATGGATATGAAGAAGAAAAATAAAATCAGGAGGGAGATGAAGAGTTATAGATAAAATAACCCTCATGAACAAGGAAAGGTATGAACTATAAATTAATAAGAGTATTTAGAGGGTAATAAATAAAAACAATCTACAAAGGAGAGATATTTTAGAGTTAAATTTGATAATGGAGGTGAAATGTAAAAAGAGTTTTTAGAAAAAATTTCTTAACTATATTGCAAAAAGTCTAAGTTATGAGTTAATTTCAAAATATCATTTCAAGCAGTTGACATGAATATTTTTTGAATCACTTTATAGAAATAAATCCCAATAATAAATCCTTGAAAAATACATAAAGTTTATCCATAGTAAATCTGGAGTGAAAGATAAAATATATGACGTGAAAGGGAAAAGACCTTTTTAAAATTTTAAAATACCTTTACTAAAACCCACATTGTTTAAAAGAGTAATAAATATTTATTTTGAGTAGATATAAATATAATTATGAATATCATAATAGATAATGCATATTTTTATTTCTAAATAATAAATTAAAACAATTTTTTAAAGAGAAAATATGGACATGGAGGGAAAAATCATTTAATTGGATGATAACTATTCTTACTAATGTTACACTTTTATGAAAAATAAATTCATCAAGGAAGTAGATTTGAATTAAAATATAATTTTATATAAATATATAATAGGTAATTTTATTTAAAATATGAAATTTAATAATATATGGAACTTAAAAAAATGTATTTTAATAAAAAACCATATATCTCAAAGAAACAAAGTCGAGTTAGAAAATACCATATAGATTGGGTAGTATATGAATTAAAATAACATAAAATAGGTATTGTAAAATATAATTTTAAATAAATTTATTAAATTTTATTTATTATTAAATAATTCAATAGGGGTAGTAATTAAACCATGTCAAAGAAGAATTGATGAAAAATATGAAACATGCCTTAATGAAGGGGAAATAAGAGGAAACCCTTACCTTTATTACCAACTTATATGAAATCACTAAAACCTTATGTATAATAAATATAAACATCTTAATCACTTATTTAAAAACGTTTCAAAAATTTATTACCTTTTATACTCTTTGACTATACTCTTTTATTATACATTTATTTGTTATTTATTGTTTATTTTCATCATTATATGTTAGTAATTTTGATTGTTATGCACCTGCTTTGTAATGTTGATGTTGATATATATACTTTGATACCAAGTTCATCATTCCTAGATTATTTAAGGTACTATAATTTATGTTCAATAGTGATGTATGAAGTTCAAATTTAATTCAATGAGAGTTTTTGTTACGATTCACGATGATGAAAAAAATGATGAGCTTGTTCCAGTAATTTTTAGTGAACAAAAGGTCATATATTAATAATGGGTTAGATATAAATATAATGATTAATTTATATTTATAGAGTTTTAATAATGTAATAAATATAATTTTTATTCATTAAATAAATTCTTATAACCATCCATGTAATGTAGTAATGAAAAAAGAAATATGTCGTTCGTGGAGGTGATAGTTAGCACATAACACGAGAGACATTTTCATTTCTCAGTGGATGGGAGGAAGATAGATAATGGTTATTCCATAAACATAATAATATTTTAGTATATTAATTATACTTATTTAATTATATTAGTATGTTTATAATAGGTTTTGAGGATAAATATAGATAATAAAAGGTTATGGAGTGGATAATACTCATGTTGAGGTCTTGATTCTTCCCTAAGAGGGCCTCTTGAAAATAGAGGACTTGGGACACTTTATTATAACCAAGGGATCCCAAACATGGAATATACTTATAGGAGAGTTAAATTTGTCAAGGGATCAAGGGATATTAAAAGGATAAGTGTGGCTTAAATTGGGTTCAAGTGAGCTCATTTTATAAGTAAAAAGGGATATTTCCTTAGAAACTAAAGTTAAGTGAGTGGGAAAGATGGAATCACATAATTTGATTAAATATTTACCATGGTAATTATATTTTTATTAAAAATATAATATGAACCTAATTACTAAATTTTGATGTGATGATTCTGAATTTAGACTCCATTTAGTCTAAGTAAACTTCTAAATATGACAAAATTAACTTTTAAAACAAAACATATGACATATAAAAAAACTATTTTTGTAGAAAAATGACTTTTTTAAATACTAAATGTCCTTATTCATATTTCCTATAAATTACTAATTAAATGAGTTTTAAACTATTATTCATATCAAAAATATATTTTATTTACATCATCATTTAACCATAATATTTTTCATTTCTTGAAATAAAAAAATCACGGCGCTTATAAAGACAACTTTTTATAAAATAAATTTTAATCATGAAATTAGTTTATTAGTTATTTAGCTACATTAATTTAATAAATTTGTATTAAAAATGTTCTTTATTTTTTAAAAATGTATAAATGTGAAATATATGAAAATACACATGATATATATAATTTATTATACTAATAATTACATGTTTATATCATCATAAATTATACTTACAAAACCCCTCAAGATCTCTATATAAGACCTAAGGATAAGATAAATAGTAGTGATAGTCAAAGGTGACAATTTAGCTAGTATGGATCTCATAGTGATTCCCACAATCTTAAATTTCTCCTATAAATGATTCCACTCAAGTCACCCTTTTATAGTTCGTTTTGGTCTTAGTTTAAGGAAAACATTAGTGAAGATACCTCCCTTACAAGCTTGAAAAAATGAGCATCATAAAGGATATTTTTACTTCTTGATTCCATTTCTTCCACTTTATGTATTGATTTCTTAATATGTTTACTTTTATTTATACATACTTATTCAATGAATCTGTTACAATGATCATATTTTAATTATAATGCAGTTAATTTTCATTTAGTATTGTTTGTAATAAAAGTTATAATAAATTTAAAGTAGTATACTTTTTGGGGTTTTATAAAAACTGTAATAGAGATCCCACGCCTCACTTGAAGATGCCTCAGTTGTGGTGGGGTATTGATCCCAGTGGAGGATCTTGGGCCCAGACTGATCTCTTAAATGGGGGGATATCAACACCACTGATAGAGGATACTGTTCCCCAAGTAACGGTTTAATTTCAGCCCAGCCTGGCCCAGAAAGGGCCAGGCAGGGCTGAGTTTGGCATGCAAAAAATTGGGCCGCTGGCCACTATTCGGGTTGGGCCGGGTTGGCCTGAACATCCCCATGAAGCGGCCCGAGCCCAGCCTTGGGCCGGGCTTTTTTGGGCTGAGCTGGGTTTTTTTCGAGTCGGGCCATGGTGGGACTTTATTATTTTTAAAATTATTGTTTGTTTTAAAACTTGTTTTAAACGTTTTTATTTAAACATTTTTTAACATTTATTTAAAAAAAATCATTTATTTTTAAAAGGATGTATTTTGTAAAAATGTTTATTTTATTTTTTATTAACATTTTACAGTGGGTGGGTAAGTTTTTTTTGCCTAAATTGATTTATATATTGTGAATATATATATATATATTATTTTCAAATTGTAAAAAAAATTAATGAGGGGTTTTGGGGGGTGCGCAGTAGTCGGTGATTTTAAAGCCTTGTTATTTAAATGTATTTTTAACATTTATTTAAAAAAAAAAATTACATTTAATTTTTTAACTTATTTATAACTTTTAAGCATTTTTTAAATTTTTTTATTTAAAAGTTTTTATTTAAACCATTTTTTAACATCTGTTTAAAACGTTTTTTACATTTTTTAATGATTAATTGAAAACATTTTTTAATTTTTTTAAATGAATGTTGTTTACAAGTATTTTTTTAAAACATTTAACATTTTTCATATTCTAATGTAAAAAGTATTTTTAAGTGTTTGTTTTATAAAAATTAATTTAAGTGTTTGGTTTAAAAACTTTTTTTAAAGATTTTTTTAAAACATTTTTATTTAAACCTTTTTTTATACTATTTTTTAACACTTTTTTAAAATGTTTTTACATTTATTTTTAAACGTTTAATTTAAAACGTTTTTTTGAATGTATGTTTTTTACATGTATTTTTTTAAACATTTAATATGTTTTATGTAAAAACATTTTTTTATTAACATTTTACAGTGGGTGGATTTGTTATTTTTTTCTAAATAGATTTATATATGTCTATGAATTTTATATATTATGTGTCAATTGAAAAAAAATATTAATATGGGATTGGGGGGTGCGCAACAATGAGTAGTGAGTTTAAAGTGTTGTTATTTAAATGTTTTTTATCATTTATTTAAAACATTTTTTTTTATATTTATGTTTTTTAACTTATTTATAAAAATTATTTTTAAGCATTTGTTTAATTTAAAACCTTTTTTAAACGTTTTTTAATTTTTTTTGCAGGGTTGGCCCGGCCCGACCCGATCCTATTCGGGCCGGGACAAAATTACAGCCTTAGGGGTGCACAGTAGCGAGTGAGTTAATTTTTTTCTAAATATATTTATATATGTATATATAGTATATATAATATATGCAAGTTTCATCATATTTAAAAAAATTAATGAGGTTGGGGATGTATGAACATCATTGGGTGAGTAGTTATTTTTTTGTTAATATATAATAAGTTATTATATATATATATAATATGAGAAAATTGTAAAAAAATAATTAGGGGTTGGGGGGTGTACTGCAGTGGGTGGTTAATTTTTTTTTTCTAACTAGATTTATAAATGCATAGTATATATAATAAATTCAAGTTGCAACATACTTAAAAAAAATTAATGAGGTTGCGGGTCATGCACGAACATCATTAGGTGAGTGTGTTATTTTTTTATTAATATACAAAAAGTTATTATATATATAATATTAAATCATTGATATATATATATTAATAGCTTTATATATATATATATTATATTAAATAGTTTATATATATATATATATTATTAATGGTTTTTTAAAAGCCACACTTAATTGATATATATTATTAATGGATTTGTTTATATATAAAAATTATTATTATTATTATTATTATATATATAATTATATATCATTGTATATATACACACACACACACACATTATAATTATATGTATATATATACACATTATTAAATATATAATATATAATATATATTATTTTTTGTTAATATATAATGATATATATATATATACATATATATAAATTCTGGTGATAATATAATAGGCACACCACCAGGACCAGTTGGTCCAGGCGCAGCCTTGGAAGCTTGAGGTAGGAGGATCGAATCTCCCTACCAGTAGTTTCCCGTTAATTTTTTTATAGCAGCTGGGCTTCGCATGGGCTAGTGGTATGGGCTTTTTCGGGCCAACCCAACCTAGCCCGCGGGTCTTCTTGGATAGGCCCAGGCCCGACCCGATGAACCTACAGCCCGAGCCCAGCCTAGCTCTATGTGGGCTTTTCCGGGTCGGGCCACTCGGGCTTTCGGGCCGAGACTGTTGGGCTTTTAGGCCACCGGGCCAAAATTACACCCTTATCCTAAATTATGTGGGGGGATACCAAAATTACCTTTAAAATAACCCATAAATAGAGTATCACACACCCTAGGTATGCGCAGGGGGGGACCTACCCGACCTATAGGATGTGATAAAGGATACCATGCCCTAGGTACATAGGTGGTATATTGACCCTATCTATAAACCAACTAGTAGATAGAGGATCCCATACCCTAGGTAAATGAGGGGTGAGGTACCTACCCTACATGTACGATGAGAGGGCTCAGATCGACATTTCTAAAACTCATTACCGATACTATTATTTTAATTTAATTTTTTCCAATTTTTCCTTGAAATTACCCTGGATTTCTAAAAGGACCATATCATTATGATATACATAGAAACATATACATGATAGACTATTAATTTCTCCAAAATGGATAAATGATAAAAAAAAATTATGAAAAACACCCTACGAAGGGGTAATGGGCCACATGGTGGCCCATGGGTGCACCACATGGTGGGTGTACTAGCAGGGAAAGGGTATGTCTAGTTGAGCACATCGCACCCCATGTGAAACATGGCACATGATAATGTGGCTCCTATATACGTCGTACATCAAGTTCCATGTCCAAAATTCCACATAAACTTAGTATGGGGGTAAACACCATACCCCAGAATTGATATAACTATCATATAATTTTTATAGGGTCATATGCTAGGTTAAATGTATCATTTTACCATTGGGAAGGTCCCAGGACTCTGAAACTCAAAATCAATTTATGTATCAACCGAGAAAAATCTAGGTGACTATATTTAAACTCTTTTCTCACTATCATTCAACAGAAAATATTTTCAAATATTCATACCAATATTTGATAATTGTGGAAAGATTTATGATCCACACAATAATTTAGGTGGAAGGATCAAGTATGTTTTTTCATTGAACTTTGACTTGTCATACGGAAATCGATTAAATGTATAAAGGAATCGATAATGGCATATGAAACACCACATTTTTATATAAGGTAATTGTTGATTCTAAAAATGAAAGTTACAAACTAAATAATCCAAACCAATGTGAACATTACAACTAGATAAATTTTCTATTCCATGAAATTTATTGATGGTCCACATTAGATTAGCATACATTTTGGGTATTTTTTTGGCTGGTGCATCGTTTTTTTCTACACAATTATTCCATTACTCATGCATTTATTGGATAGGAAAAAGGATGAAATAATTGTCATTTCTATGAATCTACTTTCTAGGAATAATCATTAGTATAAATAAAGAGTATTTTTTCATGAAAATCCATCAAGATAGATTATAAGGGATCAAAACAATTGTCCATATGATATACATACTACTTAAAGTCCCAAAATAGTTGAATACATCATTTATCAATCCCAAACACACAATCCCAAGATCATAGGAGAAATTTGGATATGATGAATTGAAGGTCCTCCATGATTTTGAATCTCTTGAATGTTGTATAAACTCATCATGATTATTATTCATAGAATTCCACTTCATATAATTAGTCATTTTAAATGACATATAGAGTTTTTACAATCATAGTTTTAAAGAAAAATAGTGTAAAACCTTCACATGAATTTTATTTTTTGATTTTTGTATAGTAGTTCACTAGTTCAGATAGAAATCATTATTTTTTTACTTCCATATATAATAAAAACCTCTTCCACACCTCTATATTTTAATATTTTCTATAATATAATATAAAATCATTGGTACATGCATTTATCTTTGTATTAATCATTATAATATTGATAATAATATTACTCATCTCATAAAATGGTGTAGAGATCTTGACTTAAACAAATTCACCAGGAAACAATTCTAATGTAATGGGAATTGCAGTATTTATAACTCCATAAGGACACTTGATGTGGTGTAACTTAAACATAAAATATAGTTTTGAATACTTAGCACAACCTTAATACAATTCTTGATTTCCATATTCGACTAATTAATTTTTTTTATCTTCTCACTTAAGTTTCCTATTTTATTAGTCATTACAACATCACCCATTAATATGTTATCAACTTGACCAGGCTCTCCTAAATTTCTAAAAACATCATCAATATCTATAACATCAACACATGGACCAACTGATGTGTTAAAATGTTTAAGGCATTCAACTATTATGCCAAAATAATAATTTATCACGTTCTGTGTTTCATTATCTACTATTGGGTAATCAACTTGTTCATTATAATGGTGGTCACAACAACTTGAACTCTTTTTAATGTCCAATTATCCATGATAAATCCACCACACATATCTAAGAGAAAATTATTTCAATATCAAGTGCTCAAATACTTCATATCTCTTCAACCCTTATCTAAATTTACATTTAGGATATAATTTTTTTATTTTTTTATCAATAGATTTATTTGGAATTGAAAGATCCAAAAACATCTCTAAACTATTAACATATAGAGGCGTGTTCCATGGTAATGTTATTTAACATTTTCCATAATTAATTGATTCCCTATGCATTCAAATAAAAATAAATTTATATAAGTATATAAGACTAAAAGAGTGAATTTTAGTTAAAATTTTATAAAATAAATTATTTATTGGATATGTTATACTCTTTTAAAGAGCGTTGTCATGGGCACCCTCAAATGGTTAGTGTGATTTTGGGGTACTTAGGTGCAGCAGAGTGGCTGACCAAGGTCGTTTCTCAAAGGAGGAAGTAAATTTAAAAAACTTCTTAAAGGTATTATAAATATAAAATAGAATATAATTAAAACATTACTTGAAATTATGGGGGTTGTTTAGAGTTTATAAATCTAGAAGAAGTTTTCTGGAAGAAGATTGCATTTTTTATTTTAATTTTGAAATGAAGTTTGATTAAAAAGACACAACAAGAAGATGTTTTTTTAGAAAATTTTTAAAAAGGCATAATTGATATAACTCTAATGCTTCACTCTATTATTAATCATTATAATTTAAATTAACATTCAGTTAATTATGATCCCTTAATTTGTTAAATCCCTAACCCTACGAGAATTAACTTTACCACGAAGATGAAGTGAATTTAACCCGAGGCTAGTTTCGGAACATGCAATCGCAACACCCTGCTTTGATTGATGTTCTAAAATAGCTTATGGTCAGTGGTAAATTAAGGCACATTAAACCTCTAGAAATTAAAATTAATTGAGTTTAGGGATTATATTTGAACACTACAAATTGATCCCATAGGGTTTTGTATAACCGATTAAGTTCGCACTCTCACAATTTACACAAAATCTCGTCCTCGCATGTTTTTGTGTTAATTGTTCAATTGCTTGCTTAGTTTCAATTAAATTAAAAACTCAATTAATTGATCATATTATTTGAATTACAGTATATCATTGATTCAAAATAAATAAATTTAGAAGGTAAAAGATAGATCTATTACTAAAAGACTACTCTTCCATGGGTGGCGTAATCATCATAGAAGCGAATTGCATTTGCAACAGTTTATAATGGGTATAACCCAATAAAGCTTCTACTAAAGAATTCCAGACCAAAGAGAAAGATTAATAGAAGAATAAATTTAAACAAAATAGAAGAAAAGAGAAGAAATAAAAGAAGAACAAATAAGTTTAAAACACAAATGAAAATATTACAACATGAAGAAGAGAAGGAGGTTTCGATGAGGGGATTCTTGCTTCAAGAGATACCCCTCTTACAATGGTTGGAGAATTTGGGTGAAACCAATTATCCTATGCCTCCAATCTCCTAATTAATGTCCCAAACCCTAAAAATGATAAAAACACTAATTTATAGAGTAGAGGGGAGGCTAGGTTTAATGAGGTTTCAAGTGTGAATAGGAAATCTCGGCCAAATATTTTAATACAAATTGAACCACCAATTTGACCTCCAAAACGCGTGAACCAGCTCTCCTTCCAGAAATATGATTTGTGAGAAAATTAATGCCCGAGCTCCTCTAAATATTTGGGCATAATCCAAGCACGTATGGAGAAGTTATGGCCCAAATACAGAACCTATGTCCATTTTGGCGAGTCCATCCCAACTTTGATTTCATGACCCATTTTAGACAAACAAATGTACTATTTATCTCTAGTGTCTTGAATAAAAGTTGTAGAAAATTAAGTTAGTAACATTGTTACAAAGTTTAAAATTCAAATAATAAATATAAAAATATTTATCTTCGAAATACTACAGGGCACTATAAAGGGTAAAACTGGAATTTTTACCAAATTTTCAAATGAATGATCAAATCCGAAATATTTTATAAATAAACATATTTAACACAATGTGAGGAAATTACGTCATTTATTATCAATAAAATATTCAAAAAAATAGTGTTTTATCAACTCCTCCTCACTTACCCTTTTGCACTCCTGGGCAAAACCTCATATCAAGTAAACATCAATATCAAATCAAAACAAATTTTAAAGCACATATCCTTGAGATCCAACAATTAAAAACCAAGAAACAAAAGATATCATCCCTCATAAAAATTCATTATTTCAAGTTCTCTATTTATATCATTCAATATATTTCCACTTCATTTATCCTCCCATGCACAAGACACTTACCTCGCTTGAATTTTCTCTTATCACACAAATATCAATTTTTTTTGCAATATCTTTCTCATCCAAACTCATACAAGGGTCACCATAGGCTTGATAAATTCCTACATCACCACCCGATGTGAGTAAAAGACATATTTTTATCATGAATACTTTTCAGGGTTGTTCTGTGGCTTTCAGTTGGTAGGATTAATGTGTGAAATTTTTTGAGGTTGAATGAGGAGGGCTTGACTCTTTTTGAAGCAAAATTGCATTAACCTAATTTTCACTTAAATATGGTCTTCTCCTCAATACTCATAGTATAAATTCAGCCCCATCATCATGAAAATTCATGGAAAGTTTACACCATTCATCATTTCATAATAAACAATGTCAATCTTCTCAAACATGATTTTCTTGAAATCTCCAGATAGGCATAGCTTTTCACCTCAATTAGAAGCTCCAGAAAAGGCACATCTTCACTTGTCATGAAAGCTCCCGAAAAGGAACAGCTTTTGATATAATGATTTTATTTAGCAGAAAACACATCTCTTCAGAATTTAATTTTCCACCCAAAGTATCACATAATGTGGTAGCACAACACAAGATAGCTTCCCCCACACTTAAGCTCAACTAGATTATGCAATTTTACTTCAAGAGTTGGTTGAATAGGGAAAATTGGCTTGTAATGTGGCTAACATAACAGGATGTGCATGGATTCTAAGGGATAAAAGGA
This sequence comes from Viscum album, assembly GCA_963277665.1. Lineage (NCBI taxonomy): Eukaryota > Viridiplantae > Streptophyta > Magnoliopsida > Santalales > Viscaceae > Viscum > Viscum album. The sequence continues at coordinate 730,343,126 of OY728132.1, read as the reverse complement.
TTAAATGTTCAAGGTAGGCCATTATAAAAAAAGATTCTTTGAAATAGGAGCTTTAATACCAAAAAAATGCCTCAATCATTTAAACACAAGTACCTCAAACCCTCAAGTTTTGACAGAAATAAATCAAATTCTGGTTAAATAAAGCATGGTTTGGTTCTCTCAAGAAGTGAGGTGAATGTAAAGAATATGAAAATAATTTTTTAGAATCCTCACAGGAAAGTGGTTTCAAATATAAAGACAGTGAGGTGTGTCATGGGATTCAAAATTCAATGTACTTTTCATGAAATTACTAAATATTTGAACTTGAAACAAATTCATTTTTAGTATTCATTTAAGCTCAGTTTCATGGGATAAATTGTTTCACTCATTGATATGCATTTCAAAATTGTGATCAGAATCATTTCAGCTCAAAAATTTCAAAAACACAAAGAAAATTGAAAAATAAACACACAAAATTTGAAAAACACACAATTTTTTTTATTTTTTAAACAGGAAAACAATTGAAATTACTAAACTAAAAGGTTCCCTCCCCCACACTTAAAATATTGAATTGTCCTAAATGTGAACCCATGAGATGATATATGCACATGAAATATAGAATTTTTAAATAGGACAAATAATATAAAAGTGAAAGGGTTAGGAACATCCTGATGTGCTCAAGTGATGATGGGGTCATGCAGTGTGATAAAATCCACTGCATTAGTAGGAAGTCCCTCAATGTATCTCTTTAAACGTTTCCCATTGACTGTAAAGCTCCTTCCAATGTCCTCTTGTGTGATCTCCACTGCACCATAAGGAAAAACATTAGATACAATATAAGGACCTAACCATCTGGAACGCAACTTACCAGGCATCAGCTTCAGTCGTGAACTATAGAGAAGGACTTTCTCTCCAACATGAAACTATTTTTGTTGGATCATTCTATTATGAGCTACTTTTGATTTTTCCTTATAGAGCCTTGAGTTCTCATATTAATACAATCGAATCTCCTCAAGCGCTTGAATTTACAGTTTCCTTTGGATTCCAGCTTGGGCCAAATCCATGTTGCATTTCTTTATAGCCCAATAAGCCCGATGCTCAACTTCCACGGGGAGATGACATGCTTTCCCAAAAACAATCCGAAATGGGGACATACCAATGGGTGTCTTGTATGCTATCCTATAAGCCCACAATGCATCATCCAAGCACTTGCTCTAATCCTTCCTATTTGGCTGCACAATTTTCTCTAAAATCTGTTTCAACTCACGATTTGAAACCTCAGCCTGACCATTTGTTTGGGGGTGGTATGGTGTTGATGTTTTGTGTGTCACCCCATACTTCTGAAGGAGGGAAGATAAATTCCGACTGCAGAAGTGTGTCCCTTGATCACTAATGACGGCCTTCAGTACTCCAAACCTACAAAAAATTTGTGTTTTGACAAATTCCACAACAACATGAGAATCATCAGTCCTGGTGGCCTTAGCCTCCACCCATTTACTCACATAATCAACAGAAACCAAAATGTACAAAAAACCAAAGGAACTAGGAAAAGGACCTATAAAATCGATGCCCCACACATGAAAAATCTCACAGAATAGTATGGGTTGTTGGGGCATCTCATGTCTCCTAGAATGTTCCCAGTGTGTTGGCAACGAGAGCATGACTTACAAAACACATGGGCATAATGGAATAAGCTAGGACAATATAATACAGAGTCCAAAACTTTCCTAGCTGTCCGTTAGAGTCCAAAGTGTCCACCATAAGCAAGTGTATGACAAAAATGTAAAACAGACTCCAACTCATGATCAGGAACACACCTCCTAATAACTTGATCACTACACATGCGCTAGAGGTATGGATCATCCAAAACATAATACCGAGACTCACTTTTTAATTTTTGGACTTGATGTTTCTTTAAATTTGCAGGGATTTCAGAGGAAACAAGGTAGTTAACTAAATATATATACCAAGGATGCATACCTGAGATAGAATAAAGATTCTCATCAGGGAAAGTGACCCGAAGTGGTACCTGGTCCAAGGTTTCATCTTCTAGTGTGTGAGTAATCCTACTCATGTGGTCTGCCACCAAGTTTTCTGACCCCTTTTTTTCCTTTATCTAAATATAAAATTCTTGAATAAGGAGAATCCATCGGATCATCCTGGGCTTTGCATCTGGATTCTTCAAGAGGTACCTCAGAGCTGCATGGTTAGAAAAAACAACTACTTTAGAGCCCAATAAATATGAACGAAATTTATCTAAAGAAAATATAACAACAATAAACTCCTTTTCCGTGGTTGTGTAGTTTGATTGGGCTGAATCTAGTTTCCTCGATGCATAGGCGATCACATGTGAATTTCCATCCACCCTCTGAGATAAGATAGCTCCAACCACAAAGTTGGAGGCGTCACACATAATCTCAAAAGGAATCTCTCACCATGAGGGTTGTATGATAGGTGGAGTGGTTAGAAAATTCTTTAGCTCATCAAAGGAAGTCCTGTAAGAATCATCAAACACAAAATCAGAATCCTTTTGAAGTAATCATGACATAGGAAGAGCAATCTTACTAAAATATTTGAGGAAGTGCCGATAAAATCTTGCATGCCCTAGGAAAGATCTAACATCATGGACACATGAAGGATATAGTAAGGATGAAAGAATTTCTATCTTAGATCTATCAACCTCTATCCCATGTTTTGACACTACATGCCCTAAGACAATGCCATGATCTACCATGAAATGACACTTTTCAAAGTTCAGGACGAGATTCTTCTCAATACAATGATTCAATACCTTTCCCAAACTATTTAGACATTCATCAAATGGGGATCCATACACTGTAAAATCATCTATAAATACCTCCATGTAGGTCTTAATAAAATAAGAAAAAATACTCACCATGCATCTTTGGAAGGTACCTGGGGCGTTGCAAAGGCCAAATGGCATCCTCCGGTATGAAAATGTGCCAAAGGGATAGGTGAATGTAGTCTTCTCCTGATACTATAGAGCTATATGAACCTGAAAATATCCAGAAAATCCATCCAAGAAAAAATAATGTGTCTTCCCAGCTAGTCTCTCAAGCATCTGATCAATAAATGGGAGGGGGAAATGGTCTTTGTGAGTGGAATGATTTAGTTTCCTATAATAAATACACACACGCCAACTGTTTTGTACCCTCATTGGAACTAACTCATCTTTCTCATTTTTAACAACAGTAACACCACTTTTCTTAGGCACAACCTGAATAGGACTTACCCACTGAGAATCTGAAATGGGATAGATTATACCCACCTCAAGCAAATTTTCAACCTCTTTTTTAACAACCTCCAGAAGGGTTGGATTGAGTCTCCTTTGTGGTTGCCTCACCGGTTTATCCCCATCCTCCAAAATAATCATATGCATGCAAATGGAGGGGCTAATACCTGATATGTCATCCAAGGTCCACCCGATTGCCCTGATGTTCTCCCTCAAAAGATTCAAAAGTTTTTCTTCATGTTCAAAAGGGAGATTGTTAGCAATGATAATAGGTAATTTCTCACCACTTAAAAAGTATGAGTATTTGAGATTTGGTGGAAATGGCTTGAGTTCCAGTGTATGGGGGTGGTGTATAGATGGGGTTATAGAAGGAACTGAAATATGTGCACAAAGAGCGTCAGTATCAGAATATACATCATCAAAATCAAAGAATAAAGCATCAAATCCATCAGAATACTCAACAGCCATGTCATAATTAGAGTTCACATGATCAAAATCAGAATATTATTCCATTTCAAAATTAAATCTTAGAGAGTCTTGTTCCTTAGAAACAGATGTGGAAGTAATCTTAGACATCAAACTAGAACCAATACTCATAATCTCCCTAAGCATATGACAATCCAATTCCATGGTGTTTTTACTTGGTGGTTGAAAATGGGAGATAAAAAATGCAGAATGGTCCTCTGAGGGGTACTTCATGGAATCCATAACATTAAATATCATAACTTTATCCCCAAATTCCATGGAAAGTGTACCCTCATTGAAATTTATGATAGTTTTTTGCAGTTTTGAGGAAGGTCCTACCTAAGATAATGGGGGCATGAGAACTTACCTGATCATCCTCCATTTTGATCACATAGAAGTCTACTGAAAAGATAATGTCTCTTACCCGGACAAGTACATCCTCAAGGACTCCCGTTGGATATGCCGTAGCTCTATTCGCCAATTGCACCACTACTCTCATCGGCTTCAACTCACCAACTTGTAAAGAAGAGAATACAGAGTGAGAAATCACTTTTATGGAATCTCCCAAATCACAAAGTTCATTAGAAAAGTGCAACTCCCCTTTGGTGCATGGGATGGTGAATTTCCCTGGATCCTTGCACTTTGTCGGTATTGCTAGAGTTGGTGTAATGAGTGCTGACACATTCCTTCCAAGATTTATCCTCTCATTTCCCTTGATCCCTCTTCGATTGGTAGAAAGTTCTTTTAAGAATTTCTCATACCTTGGAATTTTCTTAATGGCTTAAAGTAGAGGAATGTTGATCTCCACACACTTGAATGTATCCAAAACCTCCTTTTGCATTGCTTCTTCAGCCATCTTCTTGGTTTGAACAACCCTGTTTGGAAAAGGAATGGGTTTAGGAGTAACATCATCAATCTTTTTTTTACCTTTATCTTTCTCCTTGGATTTCTCTTCAGTTGGTATGGAATGCAGCTTCTCTGAAGTTTAGGTGAATCCTGGTGTAATGGTAGGTACAGATGTATCGTTCATTTGCTTCCCACTTCTCAATGTGATGGCACTACCATTTCCCTTTGTATTTAGAGTGGGTTGGGAAGGTAGATTTCCGGAATTATTACTTACAAGTTCATGGAGGGTGGTGGCAATCTGGATCATTTGAGTCTTCAACTCCCTTAGTTCCGAACCTTGAATTTTCAGTTCATTCTGTTGATTAAGAATAATTTTCTTCAAAAGTTCATCAGTGTTAGAATCTACCTTAGGTGAGGGATTCCATTATTTTTGGCTTGTTGATGCTTGAGATTCAAATCTCCTTTGGGGTTTTTGGAAACCCTGCTAGTAAGGTGGAGGTTTCTGGAAGTTTTGTTGAAAAGAGGGCCTTTGTTGTTGTCTAGAGCCATACCTCATGTCCGATTGATCCTTCCACCCTTGGTTGTATATTGGATCAAACTTTTTTTGGGGATATGGTTATTATTGTTGTTGCTGATATGGTCTCCTAGGGAACACTGCTGCACAATCTTCTGTTTCTTGGAGTTGTGGGCAACAGTCAGTTGTGTGGCTTGTCTCATTGCAAATACCACAAGGCCTTGAAGGAGGGGGTTGGGATGTTTTTTGTTCCAAAGAAATCTGTCTCACCATAGTTGTCAATTCTTCTAACATGGTATCAATCAAATGACTTTCAAGAGAAGATGGACTTACCTGATGTACACCCCTGACATGTGGTGTACCTCGATCGCCAAATTGTTGGGAGTTTTGGGCCATTTTGTCAATCAACGCACGGGCAGCTACTGGTGTCTTGTCCACCAATGCTCCTCCAGCTGCAACATCTACCATGCTTCTCTCCATAGGTGTGAGTCCTTCATAAAAGTATTGGATGAGGATTTTCTCACTGATTTGGTGATGTGGACAGCTTGCACAAAACTTCTTGAATCGCTCCTAATACTTATACATTGAATCCCCTTGTGCTTGCTTAATCCCCGAGATCTCCTTACAAATAGAAGTGGTCCTTGATGCTAGAAAAAATCTCTGCAATAAAAGACGTTTCAAATCATTCCAACAAGTTATATCTTCGGGTTGTAAATAATACATCCAGTCTTTCACAGCTCCATCAAGTGAGAATGGGAATTCTCTTAGTTTGATTTGATCTTCAGAAACATTTATTGGTTTTAAAGTTTATAAAAACATATTAAATTATTTAATTTTTTTATTGGGATCCTCACCAGAGAGGCCATGAAACTTTGGAAGTATGTGAATTAACCAAGATTTTAGTTCAAAGTCTGATTCAAGATTTGGGTATGCAATACAATTTGGTTGATAGTTAATATCAGGTGCATCCAATTCTCGAATGGTTATATTATATTAATTTCCATTATTGTCAGCCATTTATTCTTGTTTTATGGTTGAATTTGAATTGCTTTCAATTTCAATGTTCTGAAAGTGGAGGACTTCTCCAACTGGTTTAATATTGAAACTTCCTGTAGACTGAGAATGTCTAATTCATGCCCTAAGGCTGCGTTCAATCTCAGGGTCAATATCTAAGAGATCTTCAGGACTAGTTCTTGTCATAAATCAAATAAAAATGAAAATAAATAATTTGGACCATAGTAAAATAAAAATAATAAGTTTGAGTTGATGGTCCAAAAAGAAGTAGAATAAAATAAAATAATAAGAAGAAAAAACCAGATTGGGTAAAGAAGGAAGAAAGAAGAGAGAAAGCAAATAAAATTTAAAATAAAATAAATACCTCTAATTGGTTGAAATAATTACTTGCCTCCCCATAAATGGCACCAATTTGAAAGAACGCTGTCGTGGGTGCCGTCAAATGGTTAGTGTGATTTTGGGGTACTTAGGTGTAGCAGAGTGGCTGACCAAGGTCGTTTCTCAAAGGAGGAAGTAAATTAAAACAACTTCTTAAAGGTATTCTAAAAATAAAATAGAATAAAATTAAAACACTACTTGAAAGGATGGGGGTTGTTTAGATTTTATAAATCTAGAAGAAGTTTTCAGGAAGAATATTGCATTTTTGTTTTGTTTTTAATTTCGAAATGAAGTTTGATTAAAAAGACACAACAAGAAGATGTTTTTTTAGAAAATATTTAAAAAGGTGTAATCGATATAACTCTAACTCTTCACTATATTATTAATAATTATCATTTAAATTAACATTAACTTAATTATGATACCTTAATTTGTTAAATCCCAAACCCTACGAGAGTTAACTTTACCATGAAGATGAAGTGAATTTAACCCGAGGCTAGCTTCGGAACATGCAATCGCAACACCCTGCTTTGATTGATGTTATAAGATTAGCTTATGGTCAGTGCTAAATTAAGGCACATTACCCCTCTAGAAATTAGAATTAATTGATTTTGGGGATTATATTTGAACACTAAAAATTGATCCGTATGGTTTTGTATAACCGATTAAGTTCGCACTCTCACAATTTACACAAAATCTCGTCCTCGCGTGTTTTTGTGTTAATTGTTCAATTGCTTTCTTAGTTTCAATTAAATTAAAAAATTAATTAATTGATCATATTATGTGAATTACAGTATATCATTGATTCAAAATAAATTAATGTATAAGGTAAAAGATAGATCGATTACTAAAAGACTACTCTTCTATGGGTGGCGTAATCATCGTAGAAGCGAATTGCATTTGCAACGATTTATAATGGGTATAACCCAATAACGCTTCTAATAAATAATTCCAGCCCAAAGAGGAATATTAATAGAAGAATAAATTTAAACAAAAAAGAAGAAAATATAAGAAATAAAAGAAGAACAAAGAAGTTTAAAACACAAATGAAAATATTACAACATGAAGAAGAGAAGGAGGCTTCGATGAGGGGATCCTTGCTTCAAGAGCTACCCCTCTTACAATGGTTGGAGAATTTGGGTGAAACCAATTCTCTTCTGCCTCCAATCTCCTAATGCACGTCCCAATCTATACAAATGAGAAAAACACTAATTTATAGAGTGGAGGGGAGGCTAGGTTTAATGAGGTTTCAAGTTTGAATGAGAAATCTCGGCCAAATATTTTAATACAAATTTCACCGCCCTTTTGACCTCTAAAACGCGTGAACCAGCTCTCCTTCCATAAGGATTATTTGTGAGAAAATGAATACCCGAGATCCTCTCAAAATTTTGGCCTAATCCAAGCACGTATGGAGAAGTTATGACCCAAATAGAGAACCTATATCCATTCTGGCGAGTCCATCCCAAGTTTGACTTCATGGCCCATTTTCAACAACCAAATGCACTATTTAGCTCCAGTATCCTGAATAAAAGTTATATACAATTAAGTTAGGAACACTGTTAAAAAGTTTCAAATTCAAATAATAAATATAATAGTATTTATCTTCGAAATACAACAGTGCACTATAAAGGGTAAAACTGGAATTTTCACCAAATTTTCAAATGAATGATCAAATCCCAAATATTTTATAAATAAACATATTTAACACAATGTGAGAAAATTACATCATTTATTATCAATAAAATATTCAAAAAAATAGTGTTTTATCACTCTTATCACATGATTAAAAACACTATTGTTTTATAATGTATAAATCATTAATATTATGTCACTCTTAATATTTAAGATCTTGAAACATACACATAAAATTAACTCTTTACAAAAACACCAAATTTGAAATAACATTTATAAGACAATTATCAAAATCAAAACTTTACAAAGCACTAAATATGTTTACTAAAATCCATAAGAAATATAAAACCATTATCATAATCATCAAAATTGCCTATTTGAAATAAAATTTATAACACATTTTTCAAACTCAACTCCTTACAAAAACAATTTTTTTACTAAAATCCTTATGAAATATTGAACCATTATCAAAACATTTTTTTGAAAACAATTTGTTTTATTTTTCAAAAAATACCAATCATCCAAATATATTTATTTTGAATAAATCACCATTATTTTGTCATTCCTAATAATAAAAAATATTTCAAACACAAAAATAATTTACATGATATAAAAATCAAAACATCAACAAACTTGATTTAAAAAATATACTTATACTCACTACATTAGATTAAATTCAATACAAGTATCATGTTTATAAAAGTATAAAGATAATTTTGTGCAAATACCAGTGTATACACTCATGACATGGCATCATTAAAATTTTAAAACATTATGTTAAAAATACCATTCAATACGCAGTGAATCATCTATCATTTTTAGGAATGTTAAAAAACACAATGATATAAAATATTTATATATTTCAATTAATTAAATCACTTCTTTGATATCATTCCTAAAAAACCCAAAATTTCTTTGATGTCATTTTATAATGAACATTATAGAGTAATAACAATCCTATGTGGAGTTACTAATAGAAATAATAAAATAAATACATAGTGAAATACAAACAATAACAAATAATCGAGAGTAGATGGTGATGAAAGGGGAGGAGGCTATAATAAGGGGATGTTGCGATGACAGGGGTGAAAATAATGGTAGGTGTGACAATGGAAGGGTGAGGTAAGTGATGATTAGAGGCGATCTTGATGATGGTAGGGGGTTGGTGATGACAAGAAGGGATCACAAATATGGAATGGGTCATGAGGGGGAAGGTAAAAAGAAAGGGATTTAATTTTTTAGAAAAAAATAAGTGATATTTTTTAAAAAACCACATCCAATTAAATGATTTAGAGTTTTTTATTAAAAAACACTATGAAATTTTAAGTTTATTGGTCATTTTTAAGACCAATGATAAGGAATAATGAAGCCTAATAAATTAAATGTTTAGTGTCTATTTATATATTTTCTTATAATGGAGAGGATGGGGTGCTCCTCAAAACATGACCAATGAATCAAACACAAGTAATGGATATAGATTTTATTAGTTTTACAAATATTGTTTCATTTTTATGAAATATTTACCATTTAGGGGTGGTGTACTATACATGTATAGTATGAATGGTATACAGTTTAAATTTCATGATGAGGTTGTTTTAAATGAAACAGTTTGATTTCATTTCAGGAAATGTTGTGCACAAAAATAAGATTTATAGGAATTTAAATTCTAGATTTGATTATGGAATGATAAAATGAATATATATTCAATTTTTTTGATCCATTTGATGATTTATTTTATTTTTCTATTGGTCTATTGCAGACCATTTTCTTCATTCTGAAGATAAGAAGTGTTTGATATTACCACCAGTTCTCTTTATAATTTATTCCTGATGAAGTGTTATGTGAAAAAGTATTGGGTTTTCTATATTTATTTGTTTTTTATTTAATATTTTATTTTTCTTAGATTACAAGAGAGTATTTACTGTGGAACTTTTCTTAATCACTAATGAACTTACTGATTTAGGTGACTAGAAATTTAGATTTTTATCATGATTATTATTTTACTTAGCGTGGGATATTTGGATGTATTATTTTAATAAAGATTATTTAATTAAAGTGTTATGTGTCACTGGTTTAGTTTTCTCATTCCAATGGTTCACTTTTCAGGTTTGGATGTATGAATTATGTTGGCATTTTGAAAATTTATGGTGTTAATTTCTTTTAATTGATATGATTTATATTTGAACTTATGTGAGTATGCTGACTTGATGCATCTTATATACTTCCTTGGAAGATGAAATATGTGATTTGTTTATTTTTCATGTGTTTATTTAAAAAAATGAGACATGTTTGATTAAATGGGTTGTCCGTGCAATGACCCATATTTTTCCTCCGGTGGGACTTAACATATTTCTCACTTAAGGAGTCTTAATTCCTAAAAAGGGGTAAAATGGTAAATTTATCATTGAAAACGACCTCAATTTTTTTTAACATTTTGATGATATCATAACATTATGTTTACCCTTAGGTTAAATTTTGGTGAAGTTTCAATATGATTGGGTTTTAAGGGATATTTAATGTTGATTAAATAAATAAATATTTATTCTATGAGTAAAAACATTATTGTATCTTAAACAGAGGCTTGGATGGATTTTTTGACACCATGAATATGTCCAAAACATAGTGTTTTTCCTATTTAAGGTGTAAGTTTTATGTTCGGGTCTTGAGAAATGGACCGGGCTATTTTAGGTATTTAAATATAAATACTGGTGGACCTAGTTGTTAGTCTATAAAATCAATGTTATAAATCTCTTCTAGGGTTATCTACTTTTGATACAAACCCTAATATTATTAGAGGTGACGGAAAATTTTCTTAGTGAGATATGATATTTGGTGGTGTTAATGTTGAATTGATGGAATGGTGGTGGATTCATGATCTGGTGATAATGAACTGCAAACCGATGATGAATGAATATTGAAGCATCGATGATGTGATAATGAATAAGGGGTTCTTTTTTTATAACTTCATTATCTATGGTATTTATTATCTCTTCAAAAAACGGTTTTCCTCAAGAATTACCTATAATGAAAACATGAAGGAAATCTTGGATATCTAAATTTTGGCTAATTATTTGATATCCAAGATTTGATAATAAATAATCAAGGATTATTTTAAAAAATAAAGCGATAATTAATTTTCACTTATCAGTTAATCTAAATCATGAATTATTTATATTATTTGAATAATTATTCTATGGTTTGTGATGAATCCAAGTTTATTATAGCTTATTTGGAACGTTGAACATTAGAAAATGGATTTTCTTTCACAATAAATTTATGGATATTAGATAATTTATTTATGATAATTATTGTTCGTTAGAGAATGTAAATTTATTTGAGATAACAATTTTTTTTATTAATGGGTTAATTTATAATTACTTGGAACTATATATAATATTTCATATTGGATGAAATTTAATTAATTATCAAAATAACATTTTTATTTGATTATGTGTGAACGAACAACTTAGGAGAATTTTAATGTGTCATTCTCTACAATGATTCCTTTCGATCATCATTGTGTAATATTTAATAAATTTACCATTCTCCCAAAATTATTTGAAATTCTAATGATTCATCAATAGATTACTATTGGCCTTTTCATTGGATGGTGATTTGACATGGGATATCTGTAATGGAAGTATGGCTGGTAACCAGTTGAAACAAAGAAGTTCTAATGAGGTAGTACTAGAATAAGGATTTCAGAAAACTATTCAGACCTGGAGACTTGATTTGAGAATAGATACAATGATAGAAAACCCAATTATTTATGAATATTAAATCTATGGTTAGGGAAATGGTGGCCTTGGGGGAATCAGTTTTGAGTGACACTAGAAAATGTGGTGAGCAGCGAGTCTTGTGGAGGAAACAACTGATAACGTGTGAAAAAGAAATTCTTGATCTAGTGTGAATTTTCTAACTACATGGTGTATAGTCCTCTGGGTCACATTGTGTAAGACACATTTCACTACAATAGGGTTTTCAAGGGTTATAAATAATACACAGTATAAGAATCTGGGTCACACGCCATGTATTTTGGGCCGTGTAACATGATCATATACTAGAGTACATGTTTGACTGACCATTTGGACGTCATGTGGGCTATAGGATGCACAATCACAATTTAAACTTTTTTTTTAATTTTAATTTTATATTTGTCTCACTTTTGGGTGTCTTTTCTATTTTTGTGAGAACATTAGTTTTAAGTTGCAATAAACTATGTTGTGACCACATGACTCAAGATATGGTATACATTTATTTTCCATAAATGGTTTTACTTTTTTATATTTAATTTTTATAGAAAAATGAACTAGAGGGGGGTGGATAGTCCTTTTTTAAAATATTAAAAAAATTATAATTACCAGAGTACTAAACTGTGTAATGATGAAGACAAATAGTATAGCAGAAAATAAAACAAAGAAAACATGATATTTTTTATTGTAGTTTGGATGACCAAGATCCTACTATACTCATAAATTTTATATAGTTTATGAGAAGATTTGTATTCACTAAGAAAATCACTTTTTTAATGGGGTGATAACCTAGTTAAAAATTTACCTTTTTCTCACCTCATAGTATAACCCAACTAACTTTTACATAAGGCACAATCCACGAACAACCAAAATTTTTCTTGGGATTCACATGAAAACCTTACTTTTTTAAAAGGAGGAATAAACTAGGAAGTCATATTTTATATGAGAAAAGATTAAACTAACTCAAAAGGAAAAAATAGAAGAATGAAAATATACAACAATGAAAAACCAAAAGAAATTAAGAATAATAGTGGAGTAGATGACGATGAATGTTGATTTAGATCAAGAAATTTGATCACTTAAGTAGTAGATGATCAAATGATGAATCCCTTCATGATCTCACTAATGAAACAGTAGTAACACTAGAGATTCAACACTTCACAATTCTCATATGAATGTTTTACTTAATTATATTTATCATCCTTGAATAAACTATGTTGAGTTTATTTAATCACGTTTTCCCTTGATTTCATTCCAATGAATAATACCACATCATTAACTCCAATATATTCTTGTATAATAAGGATAATCTAAATATCCAATTGTAGAATTCCACAATTTAGAGAATAACAACACTTAGAATAATACCATTTACCTATAATTTGAAATATCACGCCTATTATCATATAATTCTCATGCACTTTTATTCCTGGATTAAATGACTCTGAAACACTTCCAATATGATTATTAACAAAAATATATATTTTACAAATAATAAAACAATTATTAATATATCAAATAAAATTGAGTAAAATTACATTTTATTAAAAAATAAAAACATTACTAAAAGAGCACATCATTACACAAATACTTCATGTTATTTTATATACATAATTTATTCAAAAAATATTTAATAAATTAAACCATTTATATTTTTAAAAAATAAGTTTATAAATAATAGTACTAGTTGTGGTTGTTGCTGTGAAATTTTTTCACATTTTATAACTAACAGAAACAAATATACTCTATTAACTGGTGGTAGAAAATGCTTTCTATCGCTACTATTATACTACCACTAGTGCTAGAAAAAAGATACCATTTCTAAATTTATACCATTACTATTCAAGTTATGATATATCTAGAAGGTAAGTTTCTACCATTAGTGGATATCAGTGCTACCATTAGTTACATTTTTTACTGCTAGTTATGAGGTGCTACCGCTAGTTATGAGGTTCTACTGCTAGTTATACAGTTCTACCATTGGAACAAGGTGCTGATACCGCTAGAGTTATAAGGAGAGAGGTGTTAATATTAAAAAAGAGTGGTTGTATAAAGATAAATACTTCCATTCATTCATAAAAATAATCTCAAATTTCTACTTCGTGTGTAAAGGTAAGCTTCAAGTTATACAATTTACGTAAAGGTAAGTGAACACACTTACATAAGGGTAAGTGGTATATTCCTTGGGTTTCATAAAGGTATAATGATTTTTTCATATATTACATAAAGTAAAATTAAATTATGCATAAAGGTAGAATGCATGTTGCGTAAAGGCAAAACAAGTTGATTACTGGTTGTATGAAGGTATTCTGAACCTCATGTAAGGGTAGTTTGAGTTTTCTAATACTAACATAAGGGTAATTTTAGATTTAAAATACTTGCATAAGGGTAACTTTGTATTTCTAAGGATTGTGTAAGGGAAAAATAGAACTTATATAAAGGTAAAATAAAATTTTTAAAACATGTGTAAAGGTAAATGAAAACTTAGGTAAAGGTACAATAAGCTTTCATAAGGGCACTTGAAAGCTATATAAGGGTAAATAGAATATTATAAAGTTCATGTAAGGGTATAAATAAGACTTACATAAAAGTAATATAAAGTTTAAGAAACTTACATAAGGGTAAAGAATAAAGAAAATAGGATACATAAGGTTAAAAAATATTTTCATAAAGGTAAAAGATAACTATGTAAGAGTAAAGAAAATACTTAGAAATAAAAAAAAACATGAAATCAAAAAAATAAAAATTAAATAATAATAAAAATAATTGATGAATAAAATTAGTAAAACAAAATTAAATTATTTTCAATAAATATTTTTAAATGAAGTAATTTTTAATTTAACAAAATAATAAAACAAATAAAACACAATACCAAAACCAAAACTCTCAACACTTACAATCTCTCTCTTTTTGTAAATTTTGAAACCAAATGTTTTATTTGAAAACTCAAAATTTTCTTCCCCTTTTTGAAATTTGACAAAAATAAGTAATACAATTAAGAAAAAAAGTACATAACTTCCCATAAATTCATACATTTATAACATAGATATAAGACATTAAAACACATAATTGACATTCTCACATAAGTTAAATCTCTATCAACCCTTGTTCAAAATTTATTTTCTAAAACCTCATAGAATATAATGGTTTAATAAAGATATCTTCAAGTTTATTTTCTATGGGAAAAAAATTAGAGAATGATATCCCCTTTGTTAACATAATCTCTTAAAAAAAATGAAATATAAAATCAATATATTTTGTTCTAGAATAATGTAATGAATTTTTAGATATTGAAATAGTATATGTATTTTCCCAATATATAGGCATTTTGTTTAATTATACATTGAAATTAGATAGAGTTAGTTTTATCCAAAGACATTGAGAACAAAAATATTCATCAACAATTTACTCCACCTCAGATATGGACAATGAAATTGAAAATTACTTTTTGAAAGTCCATGATATTAAAAATTTACTAAGTAAGTGATAAAAACCTAATGTGTTTTTCCTGTAAAGTCTATATCTTCCAAAATCAAAGTCAGAATATGATAAAAATTGAAACAATTCTGATTAGAGTAAAATAAATTAGTGTCCACGGTTTCTTTAACATATCCGATTATTATTTTAACTACATTTAAATGAATTTATTTTGGATTAGACTAATATCTTTCACACATTCAGAGTAAAAACATAGTATTAAGCCTTAATAAAGGAAAATAAAGTAGGATTCCTATCATTCCTATATACATTTTTATCATTCATATATTTTCTAGATTCATCCATATCTATTTTAAAACTGGTTCTCATTGGAGTTTTCATAGTTTTACATGATTTGAGCTGAAATTTTTTAACCAAATATTTAGTATAGTTTATTTGATTTAGAAATATACAATATTATATATATATATATATATATATATTGAAGTCCAAGGAAAAATTTTAATCCACCCATTAAGCTCATATAAAACTCATTTTTTATTAATTTTAAAAATTCATTAATAATAATATCACTTGTATATCCAAATAAAACTTCATCAATATATATTTTTATAATTAAAATATCATTAGAAATTTTCTTTATAAATAATTTTGGATTAACCTTTCCTTTATTAAAATTACTTTGAAATAAAAACATCATTAGTCTATTATACCAAGCTCTTAGAAATTTCTTTATACCATACAAAGTTTTTGATAATTTAAAAACATGATTAAGAAATCCATCATTTTTTAAACCAAGTTTTTGATTAATATACAACTATTAAAAATTTTCACCATTTAAAAATGCAATTTTTACATCCATTTTATATAATTTAAAATTTTGATAACAAGAAAAAGATAATAGAATCTGAATGGGTTCTATTACAGAAACCAATACAAATCAATATTTAATATCTACAACTTATTCTTGTAAATATCCTTGGGAAACTATTATAGCCTTATTTCATACCATATTACCAGACCCATCCATTTTATTTTGAAAAGTCCATTTAGTTCCAATGGAATACTTATCTTTAGTAAAATCAACCAAATTCCTAACTTTATTTATTTCAAACTGATTAAGTTCATCATGAATATAATTTATCCAATTTGAATCATTCAATGATTCTTTAACATTAATAGGCACAAAATCATCAAAAAAGCAGAATTGGCACAAAAATTCAAAATCAATTTTCTAGTTCTTATTCTAGATTCAAAATTTCCAATTAAATTTTCTAAAGAATGATCTATATGAGTTTTCCAATTCACATGATTAGATTGAGAATATATGTTCCCCTAAAATGATAAATTATATTTTTCATATTTATATTCCCTAAAATTGAACTTTTTAAATTCTTCAATAGTATTATCAAAATCTTCATTTTTGTTGTCATTATTTTTAATGAAGTTTACATAAAAAAATTCTTCTGTTAGCATGGTTACCTTGTTATATACTCTATAATATTTACTATTATGTGAATATCCTATAAAAATTCCATAATCACTTTTAGCATCAAACTTTTCTAAATTATCTCTAGTATTTAAAATATAAACTCAGCAACCAAAAATTTTAAAGTGACTAATCTTGGGTTTCATTTATTTAAACATTTAATAAGAAGTTTTATTTAACATGGGTCTAATGTAAACTCTATTTAAGATATATAAATCAAATATTTACCAATTTGGTCTAAAAATATTTTGGTAAATTGAATTAATTTAGCATAGTTCTTCCCATTTATTGAATAGTTATATTTTTTACTTTCCACAACACCATTTTTTTGTGGTGTTCTAGGGGAAGAAAAATTATTAAATTATCTATTATCTTCAAAAAAATTCTCAAAATTGAAGTTAGAATTTTTTTCCTCCATTATCACTTCTAATTGAATTTATTAAATGACCTTTTTTATTTTGAATCTATTTATAAAAAGAAATAAAAATTTTTAGAGTTCCAATTTTATGAGATAGGAAATGCATCCAAGTAAATCTATTAAAATCCTATAAAATTAAAATTTCATATTTCTTACTACCTAAACTAGTAGTTCTCATGGGTTTAAATAAATCAAGGTGAATTAGTTTTAAACATCTTGATGTATTAACATTCTTAACAAATCTAAATGTATCATTGTGATGCTTACCCTTTAGATAATAATCATACACAAAATACTTACTTTATTTGAATTTTAGAAGTTCTAGAACCTATCCATGTTTTTCTAGCTTATAAAATTGTTGAATATGAACATGTCCCAACCTTCCATGCCAAATATTATGGTTTGTTTCTATAATATTTAAACGTTTTACATTTTTCTAGGTTAGTTCTGAAAAATCTATAGAGTAGATATTTTATTTTTTATTAGCATAAAATAAAATAGTATTATCTTTATAAATAAGACATTTATTATATTCAAACTTTACACTCATTACATCATCACAATGCTATAATATACTAATTAATTCTTTTAATAGATACACACATTTTACTTTATAAATTATAATTTTTCTGAATATTCCTACTTCTCTAAAACCTTTGAACTTCCCTTTAGAGTTTTCACTGATAGTTACAGTGCCTCCATAACATAAATTAAAATATAGAAATTAATAATATCACCAGTAATGTTCTTGGAACACTCACTATCTATATACAATATATATTTATAACTCTTTAGACATATTTCCTATAAAATAGATCAAATAGATATTTTTTTTGGTACCCAAGCTATTTTGGGTCCAACTAGATTAGTTATAAAAATTTTAGGCCCCCATACTGATTTAAGACATTTATTATAGGGTAATATAGAAGTTAGATTCATAGAAATAAAAGTCTTGGTATTAACTAATGACTAATTAAATCTTCATAAACATTAATTTAAATAATGACCTTTCAAATTAAATCTAAATCTTGTAACACTTAAAACATTCCAATTATTTATTTTAGAAAAATTAGTTTTGAAAATATTAGGAATCTGACTATTATAACCAAATCCAATTTTTTCATTATTAGGTTTTTTCATAGCCATAATTTTATCAAAATTATATTTTCCTTGAATAGAATCAAATAAGGTTTCTTTTGATCTAGTAATTTCCCTTTTAAAATTTTCATTCTTTCATTTTCATATCTAAACTTTATCTATTTAGAATATGAAACCCTTTTACCTCATTCATTTATTAAAGAATAAACTTTAATTTTTTCATTTTTTTCTTTAATTTTAATATTTTTTATTTTTAGTTACCAATACAGTTTAACCTTTCAAAAAATATCTTTTTGAAACTTTTAATTTTGTTCAGTTAATTATTTAACAATAGTTTCAGTATCAGAATCATAACATGAACTAGAATCGGAATAAACACTTTCCTCATACATAGTTGCTTCCATCAAGATTATATTGGATGATTATTTTCTATTATTATAATTATCACTACTCATTTCCGACTCCTTTGTGAAACTCTATACAATATAATACGTATTTTTTAACTCCTTCTTGTACTACTTGTCTTTCCCTTCTTGTTTCAATTTTAGACAATATGATTTGACATGTCCCTTTTTTCTACACTCATAGAATATTCATTATGAAATATTGTATTTAATACTATTACCTTTCTTAATCCCATTTCTATTATACTTTTGATGATATATTCTGGGGTGATTCTTTGCACCTTACTTACTTTTTATGTACATATAGACTCCATTAGTAAAATTTTATATTTCATCTTTCTCACTTTACTGTAACTTTAAATCAGAGGAATTAAAAGAAATATTTATATTATATTTGAATTTTATACCTTTTATTTTTTCATGTTATTAACTATTATTTTTCTTTAACTATAGATCATATTGAATAAGTAATTCTATCAGTTCATCCATTAAACACCCAGATAAATCCTTACTTTCTTCAATCAAAACCTTCATTGAGTGCCACCTTCTATTTAGGAATCGAATTATTATTGTGAGAAGAACTTAATTATCCATGTTTTCCTCAAGTATAACCATGTTTTTTATAATTTTAGTGAATATGTTCTACATCTCACTGATTCTATCTTAATAATCCATTTTGAATTCTTGAAACTCAACCCTATGAATTCCCAACTTGGTTCTCTAAAACTTATCAGTTCCTTGATGAGTAACTTTTAAATTCCTCTAGATATCAGATGAAGTTTCTAATGATGAAATATGGAGATACATATTTCTACCTAAATAAAAATATAGGTAATTAATAAATTTGAAGTTTAGAAAACATTTTATAGAATCATTTTCAGTTAAAGTTTCAAATTATACACTCAGGAAATTTATAAGGTTTTGACATGATATCCCAAAGTTCTAGACCTGTATTTTTTAGAAATACCTTTATCTGATCCTTTCAGTATACATAATTTCTTCCATTAAAATGGGGTGGTCTAATGAGATCTAACAACTTAAATTCCTAACTTTCCATAACAAAGTTGTGGAACTTTACTTTGATTGTTAGTTCTAGGATAATGGTTAGCACAAAAAGATAATGAAATAGTAATCACCAACCAACTCCTTAAAAGGAACTATACTCTAAAACCAAAACCAATTTTTAGGTATGATTAATATGAAAAGATAAACTAGAGGGAGGGGGGTTGAATTGTCCATTTTTAAAATATTAAAAAAAAATTATAATTATCATAGTAATAAATAGTGAAATGATAAAAAAATGTGTAGCAAAAAATAAAAAAAGAACATATTATGTTTTTATAGTAGTTCATATCACCAAGATCCTACTCCACTCTTAAATCTTCTCTACTTAGTGAGAAAATTGGTATTCTCTAAGAAACTAACTTTTGTTAGGGAGTGATAACTCATTTACAGACATACTTTTTTATCACCTGGTAGTATAACCCAATTGACTTTTACAGGAGTCATAACCCATGAACAACCCAACTTTTTTTTTGGGAGTTACAACCCTACCTTCCTTTTTTGAATAAGAGGAATAACCTAGGAAGGAAAATTTTGTATGGGAAAAGCTTAAACCAACTCTAAAGGCACAAAAATAAGAATGAAAAGATACAAAAAATGAAAAAACAAAATAAATTAAGAATATCAGTGGAGTAGATAATGATGAATATTGATGCATATCAATAACATTGATCACTTCAGTAGTAGGTGATAAAACTATGAAGTTTATCATGATAAAACCATTGAATTATTAATCACAGTAGGGATTCAACACTTCACAATTATCATATTAATGTTATACTTTTATTTATTTCAATCCTTAAATAAAATGTGTTGTGTTTATTTATTCACATTCCCCCTTGATCTCATTCTGATGGATAATACCACATCATTAACTCGATGATCTTCTTGATCATGAAGGAGTTTCTAAATAACCCATCATAATATACCATGAGTTAGAGAATAATAGTACTTATAATAATAATATTTACCTATAATTAAAATTATCATGCTCATTATCAGAGAATTATCACGCTCTTTTATTCCTGTACAAAATGAATTTGAAACACTTTCAATATGATTGTTAACAAAAATATGTATTTTACAATTAATAAAACAATAAGTAAAATATAAAATAAAATTTAATAAACTTGCAGTACATTAAATATCCAAACATTAATTAAATAGATCATAATTACACAAATACATCATGCGTGTTTGTATAAGGAATTTATGTAAAAAATATTTAATCAATTGAACCATTTATAATTTTAATAAAAAAATCAGTTTATAAATAACAATATTGGTTGAGGTTTTTTCTATGAAACGATCACACCTTTTATAACTAATGGAAGTATATATAATTTTTTAACTAATGGTAGAAAATGATTTCTACCACTAATATTCTTTTACCACTAGTGTTATAACAAACCTATCATTTCTAAAGTGCTACTATTACTATTAAATTTTTTTATAACTAGAATTTAAATATCTACCATTGTGGGATAGTGGTTCTACCATTATTTATGGTTTCTACCATTAGTTATGAGGTGTTATCTCTAGTTATACAGTGCTACCATTAGGACAAGGTGATACTATAGATAGTGTTTGAAGGAGAGTGGTGGTACCATTAGAACAAAGTGGTTATGTAAATTTACTTACTTCCCTACATGCATAAAGGTAATCTCAAATTTCCACTTCATGAAAAAATGTAATATTTAAGTTATATAGTCTATGTAAAGGTAAGTGAACACACTTATGAAAGGGTAAGTGGTATATTCCTTGTTTTGTGTAAAGGTAGAATGACTCTTTCATATATCATGTAAAGTTAAATGCAAAGTTGCATAGAGGTATAATGTATGATTTGTAAAGGTAAATAAATTTGATTACTAAATTTGTAAAAGTATTTTGAACCTCACATAAGGGTATTTTGAGTTTTACAATACTTATGTAAGGGTAATTTGTGATCTTTAATACTTTTTTAAGGGTAACCCACTATTTCTAAGGCTTGCGTAAGTGTATAATATAACTTATATGAAGGTAAAGTAATATTTGTAATATATGTGTAAAGGTAAAGGAAATCTTATATAAAGGTGCAATAATATAAAGTTTAAGAAAATTACATAAGGGTAAAGAATAAATAAAAAAGGATAATCTAGGTTAAAAAATATTTATATAAAGGTAAAAGATAATTATATAAGGGTAAAGAAAATACTTATAAATAATATACAAACTTGAAATAAAAAATAAAATAATTAAATGATAATAAAAATAAATGATAAAAAAATTAATAAAAAAATAAAATTAATTATAAATAATTAAATCATTTTAAATAAAAAAATTAAATGAAGGGATTTTCAATTTAACAAAAAAATAAGACAAATAAAATAAAATATCAAAACCAAAACTCTCAACACTTACTTCCCTACCTCTTTGTGATGAGGGTGGACCATGTCATGGTAGTTGGTTTGTGTGAGGGTGTCACAAATGAGGCTTCATTGTGTCCTTATACACTATGTCATGGTGTCCTAAAGCTCAAGATCCTTGGATCTGGATTGAGGAGGGGGTGTATGCCTCATCCTGAGAGGCCATGTTATAGAGGCACCTAGATAAGTTCACCACACCATGGTGTGTAGGGAATCACCATGGTTGTTTTTAGGGTGATGGAAAGTTGTGTTAGTTTTCCTTGTGGCCAAAACAACATCCTCTAGGTAATGGTGGGATTTTGGTGGCTATTTTGAGAGGACCAAAATGACTCCCACTTCATGTTGTATGTCGTGGTATGTGGGAGGAGTCCCTATCCAAAATAATGAGGTGGATCCAGTCTTCACCATGGTGGTAAACAATGAGGGACTTATATGGATGCTTGGTGGATGCACGCCATGTTGTGGCAAATGGTGTCACATTGTGGGGTTACTCTGCATTCAATATTAATTATTGAGAATTTCCAATTTACCCCCTAGAATATTAAATGAAAAATTTGGTTCCTTTTTCCCTTCCACTCATACATATTTACTGACAAAGATCCCTAGGAAACCTTTCATCTTATCCCTTCAATTTTGAGATCCTCTAACTTGATTTGAAGTGGATTATTCAAGATTAGGATCTCATTTTTTCCCTTATTTTTCTTTTTATTATTTCCTTTTTTAGCACTATGATTATCCCAAAAACACAAGATTCATTATTTATTGATTTTTATTTTAGTATTTCTCTTGGATTTCAAAGTTTCTTTTTCCTCATTAAGGGGGTTTATAACTTGGTTAGAGGAAAAAGTAGATTAAGGTTAGTGTTTCCATGCATTTTCCTTTTCTAAACAAACCATGCATGCTTGGGATTTCTAAAAATTATTTTCTTTAAAATTATTCTTGTTTTATAAATCTATGATGAGTTTATAAAGTGGTTTTTAATGTTTATAATCTTATTTATTGATTTTAAAGAAGGTTATATATACTGAGTGTTCGATAAAAAGGATAAATATTTTTCTCAAGGAATTTTTTTCATTTAAATGACGTTTTTGAATTTTAAAGGATCTTTTGTAGGTTTAATTATGAATTGGAGAATTTTTTTATTGGAATTGTGTGATTTTTAAACCTTTATGAGTTTACATGATAAAATATCATATTATTTATCGATGAAATTATTTTTTGATACTTTTTATGTCATTCCATGATGTTTACTTCTGTGTATATATAATATATAGTGTGTTTGGTTTCTCATGATTAAAAAAGGTTTTAACATGATACTTGATTTTAAAAATAGTTTTAAAAAATTTATTTTATGTGTTAATTTTAAATTATAATTTAAATGCTCATTTGATTGTTTGAAGAAAATATTTATAGAAACATTAGATTTTAATAGTTTTTAGAAGGATATTTAGAAATTATACTACTAGTTAAAAACTCAATGCCCGGTTTGCGCTTTATACAAATGATTTTTCATAAAGTGAGATACACCATAATTTTAAACCCCATACTATTATGTTACATTTTAGATTAATATTTTATGTGATTTATAATGTTTCTATGTATTATAAAGTGGGTATTTTCATTAAGAGGTGTATAGATGTGGGATGAGTGTATGTCATTGAGATGTGTTAATTTATGATTTACATGTGATAAATGATTCACCACCTCTAGTCACTAACTTTATGGGAATAATAGGTGTCTTGGTGAGAGATTAATAAATAAATGCAATGCTAACTATGTTCACAAACTTGCTAGTATCCTCTAGTATCATATCTATACTGACTATGAGGTATGCCACTAGTGAGGACAGTAAGATTAATTCAGGAGGTTATTGACTAGGAAATTCATTGATAAGCTAATTTATGGTTCCACCTAAGTATGTCTAGGATCATCACATTGGATTCTTAAGAGTTTCCCATGATTATGTATAATTTACTAAATTTATTTCTTACTTCATTTTGATTCCAGTTCTATTTCCTTACATTCATTATTTTTTTATCATTACATGTTCCATTTACCTCATTTCATATTATAACAAAAAATTATTTTCATTCTTATGTCACATATTTATGATTCATATTGTTTTATACTTCTTATTAATACTTGAATTATTATGCTATTTAAATTTTGTATCTTTTTATTACTATTTATATATTTAGTTGACGTTTTTTAGTTATTTTAATGTTATCATTTGTGTTTTTGTAATAGTATATTTAGAAATGGTATTTCAAAAATTATGTTTTAAAATGAATTATTGAAAGAAAGTTTTAACATTTCTCTCAAAGAACACTTCAAGTTTTTAAAAGTATTTTGAGAAATGATTTTGATTTATTTTCCTTTAAAAGACAAAAACCTTAATTTAAAATATTGCAATTCAAGATATAATTTATATATTGTCTCTTTAAAAATGAAATCAATGGACTCTTTTTTGATATCTTATTGGTCTGTTTATGATCACACCCTACCTATACCACTACATATTGGTAGAATTGGTGGTTTGTCTTACAAGTTTAGGTTCAAGTTAATTAAAAATATTTGATAGTGTAGACTTATTCTATAGGATTTCTAATATATAAAATATTTTTCAGATGTTGGATAGTGACTTAGACCCAAAAGAATATTATGGTGATATATTTTTGGGTTCCATTCATTTATTTTTGGACTACTGTTCTATCAACTATCTCTACCTTACTTGTTTAGTGAGATCTTGTTCTAATTATGTTATATTTAAAGTGAGTTAGATTTTTATTTATAGTTAGATATATTTTGGTTTTGTTTTTATTTTTGACTATTTTTATTGTTATTATTTTAAATAGATACTCTAATGCACTTCCTAGACACAATGTTTTGAGTCATTGTGGACCTAATTTCTAAAGGAAAGTGATCATTGATACTTTACCAACGACACCTTAGAATATAAGTTGGTTGAGCAGATGGGAGGTTATTCTAATATTATAATTTATAGGAGAATTATTTCATAATACAATACTCTCTTATATATTTAAGATATTTTCTTGAATCCTTCCCAAGAACTGATGCAAGAATGTTTAACATCATGATAATAATCAGTTGATGAAATGTTTCTATGTGAACATCTAAATGTATTAGAGGTTTTCCTTTTTTCATATCATTTTTATGTATCAATGAATCTCTATCAACAACAACATCTATACATATATAAGATATTCTCCATATTTATCTTGTTAATTGATTATGTTATAGTTTAAATCCATGTAGCCAAGAACTTTTAAGTTTATTACCATTCAGGGAGGTTTTAGGTGTTGTGGAGTTAGGATCAGACCCATGATATGGGCTTCCTATATATCCATATTAAAGGAATCAGAACCCATTTATTTTGACACTGCTTAATAGGAAACATCATGCCTTTTAAGGTAGTGTTACATGGAACATTATGGTGTATTTTAAGGTCCTATAACCATAACCGCATCCAATAAGATTAAATTTGTACAGAGTGGACTTCTAAGTGGAAGATTCCTAATAATTGGTATTGTGGGATTTATGCATCAGTGATCTTTTATAATCGGATCATAGGAAACATGGAACTTTGAATAAGGTTATCTCATAGGTATATGTCCCTTTTAGAGAGGATTATATGGATATGTCCTGATAATAAGTGGTATGGCTTATGAGGGACATGGCTTGATGAGGATGGGTTTTATGAGTAATATAGTCTAATAGGGATAAGTGGTGTCACTCATAAGTGATATGTCCTGGTGAGGGTATGATTTGATATATTTCTTTTGTCAATAACTAACATGGGACACCCCTATATTAGGCTCCCAAGCTAAACCATGATATACCCAAGGTGTGTTCTTGATCACTCTGGGATGGAAATTAGTGATAATGTCTCAAAACATAACCATTATGAATGATTTCACCCTCAGTAACAATGAGGAGATTAATGAAAAACCATCCAATAAAAGTATGTAGTATAAATAAGGAGACATTCCATAAATAGAAAATTAAAGAAAGGTGAAATCACATAAACTGAATAATAAATAAATAAGCAGCACACATAAATAAAAAGAGATCCAGGACCTTAAGGGAAATACAAAAATGTCCCAAAAATAAGACAAGGTAAATACCTAAAAATAAACTTCTACCATCTCTGTGTGACCCATGATCATGATTCACATCCCAACCCAAACATCACTATATAACTCGACCATATTGAACTAGAATACCAATGTTGGGGTGCCTGAAAGAAACCATAAGAGCTGTATACACCTAATAGTGTATGCATGGTTTGAGTGAAACTGAGCCTAATAATATTTCACCAAAGTTTTTTTTGTTATTACTTTATAAAGGTACTTCATTTATTCTAGTTTAAAATAAATTTAAAAAATAGAGTTTTCTTACTTAAGCACATAAAATACAATATCACATATATAATCATTCATAAAATTCATTTTCATTTTATTTTAAATGAAAACAATCACTTAGATAAACCATTTCCTCAACCTTATCCCCCTTTACCAAAAAAACCCATTTCAAATCCACTTTCAAAAGTCACCTTATAGATAAACATTCATAAATATATTTAATAATAGTTTAAAAAAACAAGATAACAACAAAATAATAATAAAATAAAAACATTACCACATTACCAAGCAAGAAAAATGAAGGGAAATTATATAAATTCCAATAAAACTAGGGAACAAAAAATAAATAAAATTCCCTAAAAATAGAACCATTATGTAAACATGGTAAGTTTATAAACATCTCGTGAGGTGACCCTAGACGTACTCGGGTTGGAACCATCTATATGTTTATCGATGAATTCATAATTCTATAACCAATTGGATTATCTAAACTAGCTTTATCAGTGGAACTCTTCTATGGTCTCTAATACCACATTAAATCTAGTTTGCCCCATTAGGAATATATATAAATGTCTCTCATCCTTCACTCATATTCTTAGGATCCCCATTTATATCAATCAATATGAGGTGAAAAATCACATGCATCAATAAATCATAAGTAGTAAATCCCATCTCACTTCCTACACCCTCTCAATAAATAACCTCTTTCACATATCATTCACATCACAAAATATATAACATGACCCTTAGGCCATTTTTCATATCAAGAACAATGAACAAGGGGCTCAAGAGGGTCTCAAACATCCATGCCATTTAAAAACCATTCAAAAGTTCCAAATAGACCTTTACTAAAATGGACTCAGGATTCCAAGTCATTTCTAGTCGTTTGAAATTTCATTTCAAATGACTCTTTATAATTAAACCATTTAAATTTCATTTAAAAACCATTATTAAAGAATAAAATTCAAATCCACATTCAAAACCACCTTAAACTCAAAAAAAATTGTATTTAAAACCATTGAAGAATCCAAAAATTTCCCATTACTCAATTTTTGACCCAAATGGGGTCAAATCCATTTAGAAATACAAAATTCACTTGAAGTAAATCATTAAATAATTTTTTACAAACACTTGTCACATGAACACCTCCTTAAAAAAATAAATTTCCTTATAAATACCCTTTATACCAAGTAAGAAATCACTAAAAAACACTTATAAATCCTCTTTCACTATCATATATAGAAATAATTAAACAAATAAAATAAATTAAAACATCAAGCACCAAATGTTATTCCAAATAAAGAAAATACAAAAAATAAATTCCTTGGTTCAATAGAAATCAAGACAGAAGTCAACACTAGTGAAGAAAGATGCTGAAACAAGCCTCAAGGAATGTATCACATGCTCTTACATATCAAAGAACCAAATTAAAGTCACCATCAAACCCTAAATCCACCCAACCACTCTCTTATGGTTCTTGGGAGAAAACTTGATCTAAGGAAAGGGGGTAGGGAGGAAAAGAGAAGAGAAAAAGCAGAGGAGAAGGAGGTTTACCTTGATAAATCACAAGAAAAAAAGGTTTTAATAGCTTGGAAAGAAAAGGGAAGGGAGGGATGACACCCACTACCAAGATCTAGGGCTATTAAAATGACTGGGAGAGAGAAGGAGGGGAATAACCATTATAATTATGTGAGGTAAACTGAAAAACTATATTCTTATAAAACTGGGTAGCTCATAAGGTTAGGCTACATAGTTTGGTAAACAATGTGGTTTCCATTGGATAATAACACCCCACTACATGGTTAGTAGAATACATGCACTAACCATCCAATACTTTGAGAAGTGATGCAACACTGTGCACATGTTACCCACAAAATTTTTCTAATAGTGTGTTACAACTGTGTGACACTAAAAAACCTTAAAAAGTTCCAGATTATAAACCCACAACTCTAGAATAAGGTCAAACCCCAATAAATAAACAAAATAAACAAAATAATAATGTAAATTAAAGACCAAGATGTAAAAATTATCCCCACCATGCCATTTTATGCCCCAAGAAAGTCTAGAATAAGAGTGTAAGATTAGAAAGAATACAAAGATGCACCTCAAAGCCTAAGGTGGATGGGAGTGGAAACTATCTAGAGAAGAACCAAAAGAATAAAACCTATAATAGAAGACAACCTCTCCAAAATAATGTATAATTCCATAAAAATCAACTAATATCTCCAAGCATAATGATATACAATAACGAAGTATGAGTCTAAGGGGGACAAAGACCAACCATAGGTCTCTATACCATTTAGAAATTTAATAAATGTTGTGATAAGAAGGGTATACACCAAGATATCAGAGCATCATACACAAGAGTTAATATCCAAGAATCACCTAATAATTTACACCTCTATTAAAACCAATGACCATTGAGATACCAAATTCTAAAATTCAAAGGAATATAAAACATCAAGAGAACCTAACATCCTTTAAAAAAATCCATCACCAAACTCAACATTCATCTCAAACACAAAAATAAAGAAGGAAAAATCATAAGCATTCCACCAAAATTAATAACATGGATTCTAAACCCTAGTCCACAATACTTAGTAGTTAAACTTAGATCTCAATCAAGAACACTATCACATGACTAATCTAACAAATATCACACCACCAAACACTCAAAATATCGAATGTAGTACCCATCCTAGTTTCCCAAACATTGAAACAAAGGTCACCCATGCTTAACCCATCAAGAGACTAACCTCAAAATGGACACAACATAATAAAAAACTTGAATCCTTGAGAGAAGGAAATCAAAACAACAAGGCATGAACCAAAATATTAAAACACAAAAACATCCACAAAATCCAGAAGGACTATACACCAATCTATAATTCATTACCATCCATAAGAGAAAAACCAAGAAATCCTTGATACAAAACAAAATAATGTTATCAAAACAACACACAAAATTAATCCCCAAAATGGTTAGCTACCCAAAACCCAAACTACATCTCCATTGATATGACACTAGAAACTATCTCTCCATTAGATAACCAACTATATACAATCAAAAAAACTCCAACATCAGGTAATTGACCCCTCTAATTCAATAATTCCTAAATAGAGTCCAAGGACTATAAAAAACTCAGCTCCACTACTTAGTCCTGAGTTTGGGTAGATTTTAAATACAAATAACTACATCTACAAACAAAGAGAGTCACCCTATCTTTCATTATGAAATTTTTTGGAGGAATAAAGTAACTAACATTAAACATAAACATATATACTCATGCCCCTCAATTAAAGTAAATGGTCCCATATCTGAAGGGGAAAACCAAAATGTCTCATTCACCAAAATAGCCACATTACAAAATTTTCTATTTTCCAAAACTCACATTCCTTAAAACAAGTCACCCCTTTAATTAGTATTTCATCCCATTTTTAAACTCCCAAAGGAATCCATTTTTCAAAACTAAAGCATATAATAAGCTTCTCAATATAAAACAAAAAAATTTTCATAAAAACTCACTGTCCTTTCAAAACACTTTCTAATTTAATTTCAAAATTATCAACCTTTATAACATTTCATGGGAATCCAAAAAATAAACCAAAAAATAATTTGAATATAAAACCCAAGTTTCATTCTAAATTAATTTAAAAAATTCTTATTTGAAATTGATTATATTTTTAAATACATTAAATGACCAAATTTAAAACACCCAATTTTAAAATTTGATGTTAAAAAAATTCGTCTTTTTAAACTAAAATACCCTTTTTACTCAAAATAAATCCCTCAACCACATTTCAAAAAAAAAGAAACTAAATCATTCAACCCAACTCAATTTTAAAACCAATTTTAAAAATACAAAACCAATATTTTATAAATAAAACAAAAAATAATTCCATAACCATAATAAAATGAGTTTTAAAAACAAAATACCTGATAAAATTTCTTTTTCCATCCCCCAAACCATTCTCTAAACACATAACAAAAAATCTATAAGGGATAAAACCATGAATCTGAGTAAAAATATCAAATCAAGCCATATTTTATCACACCCAAAAAACTTCATTAATTAACATCATGCCAATGGTCAATGCCATTTGGATCAATCTAAAAAAGGGAAGAAAATCAACACTCCAATAGGAGAAACAACTTTGTGCATGGTTTATCTTCATGGGCCGATAAACCATGAACCAACCATGAAATAGACTCTATGATGGTTCTAGATCAATTATGTATGGGATATTCATGGTAAACTAGACCATATGGCCAAACAGTATATCCCTAGTTCATTCACTACTTTCACCTCTAAAAATTAAAATGACCCTCAAAATTTTTGACACACACACTAGTGACAAAGGTATCATAACAACATATCAAAATCCATAAAAAAATATCCAAAATAAAAATCAAAATTAAGACTCAAATCCCAAACACCCAAGGTAACTCACTACAATAAAACCGCCGTTTAGCGGCGGTTTTTTCGCGGTGGTTTTAAAAACCGC